>OV121120.1:6216150-8616150 GCA_921293315.2 Nemurella pictetii | reverse complement strand
CTAAGTGGAAGCGATGTTCCAATGAACACGAATGTAATCAAAAATGTGCTGCCAGAGGAAAATAGATCGATATACCCAACAGCCAACACAAGATTGCACTCTAGAAAAAAAGAAGCTGACAATGTATATCAAAAATCTCTTTCCAAAGCACGTGACCTACCCAAGGACCATGTGGACTTTATTTCCAAGCAAGAGGCTACCAGCGGATGTATTTGTCCGCCAACAGGACTTTGTCGATGCGTAAAAGCTAAACTTAAGTTAGGTATCGCGACCGAGGCTCTCGCGACCGAGGCTGTCGCGAATGAGGAATTTGTGACAGAAGCGGTCGCTAGTGAGGAATTTGTGACTGAAGCTGTCGCTAGTGAGGAATTTTTTACTGAAGCTGTCGCTAGTGAGGAATTTGTGACTGAAGCTGTCGCTAGCGAGGAATTTATGACTGAAGCTGTCGCTAGTGAGGAATTTTTGACTGAAGCTGTCGCTAGTGAGGAATTTGTGACTGAGGATGCGTGCTCGAAGGATGCAGAAAACGTAGGTGAATGTCCTGGGCAATGTATTTATCTAGAGTGTCCTATAAGAAAATCGGCCTTTACGGTCGAGAATAAGAGTAATTCTGCAGGCGTGCAGCCTGAAAAAAAATTAAACGAAAAATCAATCAAATATCCTCCAGACAGTGTGGTTTTAAATGAAAAAGGTGTAGCAAGTTCGTCGCCAAACAGCCCAGCAACAACAGCAGACACCAGAAAATATCAATCAAAATCAATCAAATATACTCCAGACAGTGTTGGTTTAAATGAAAAAGGTGTAGCAAGTTCCTTGCCAAACAGCCCAGCAACAACAGCAGACACCAGAAAATATCAATCAAAATCAATCAAATACCCTCCAGACAGTGTTGGTTTAAATGAAAAAGGTGTAGCAAGTTCCTCGCCAAACAGCCCAGCAACAACAGCAGACACCAGAAAATATTGTTTGGGCCCCCTAAATGAACCAGGCGGTGTTGCTGCAAAATTAAACGCTCTAAAACTAAATTTTAGCTGGGATAAAAAAAATCATATAAATTTCCCACCCAAAGCCGTAGCAAATACAGCTACCCCTAGAAGACTTCTGGGTTCCAAGGTAGAAGAAAGCGATGTTTTCACGAAATCGGGTAAAATTACAATTGAACCTTATGCGGAAAATGCACACTTCCTTCCCGTAAGGTTACCAAGTTACTTACAACAAGGATCGGTCCAGACAGTACAAACCAGAAAATCACTCGTTCCACAAAAAGAAGCGAGTGGTACTACTGAGAGGTCAAATGCAAGGTCAATTGATGTACCTGCAGACAAGACCAAACAGCAACCTGCCAGCAAATTTACAGCTTCGCCGCCTAGAAATAAGCAAAGCACGAAATTGAGCCCATTGTCAGGTCTAATGGCACCGGAAAATATTTCACTTAGTAAACAGCCGATTGACAAATGTGTCTTGCAAGGATCCGGTAACCAAGTCCCCACCAGAAGACCGGTGGGTCAACAAACTGTAGCAGCCTTATCTATGAAACAGGATGCTGAGATAACCAGAGTTCCTTTGGACCATGTTAATTTTGATAAAAATAAAATTGAAAGTTCAAGCTTGGATAAAAATATTATGACAGGTTCCTTGCCAAAAGGTAACGCAAATACATCAGCCACCAGAAGATATTCAGGCCCACAAAAAGGACCAAGCACTAGCGGAGCTCAAACAAGATCGGACGCACTGACAAACAAATCAACTCCAAAAAATTCTAGCCCTACTTCTGTGGAAGAGAAAACTATCTTAGAGACTTCACTAAAATCGTTAGAAAAGTCAGAAAAGGATAAAATTACATCGAGGAAACCAGCAACTGAAACATCGGTGGAATCAAATAGTCCCTTGAATGTACCCAATTCAGATGTTCGTTCAGATCTACAAAGTTGTGATATTTCAGAAGAATTGGGTGCTGATTGTAATGATAACGCAAATGATTTTAGTCAGAAGTCTGACGAGTCTCAATCTTCTAAGAATGCTGCTAATTCACTGCGGAGTACACTTGGATCTTCCAAAAGGTGGAAGACAAAGAACACAGATGATGGTTTGAAGAGAGAAGAAAATATTCCTCCGATCCACAAGGATATTATAGTAGACCGGAACCCCCCTAAAGGTGAAAGCAATAGAAATCATCCACAAGAAGTCCAGGATTGCCCAGGCATATGGAATTGTAACTGCCCGATCCCAGAAATTGAATCGAGTAAAGAGAAACATACCATAATGGAACTTGAGCCCCCCAAAAGTAAAAGCAATAGAAAACAACCACAAGAAGCCCAGGAATGCCCCGGCAAATGGAATTGTAATTGCCCAGTTCCAGAAATTGAATCGAGTAAAGAGAAACATACCATAGTGAAACTTGAACCCCCCCAAAAAAAGGGCAATGGAAAACAACCACAAGAAGCCCAGGAATGCCCATGCATTTGTAACTGCCCAATTCCAGAAATTGAATCAAGTAAAGAGACGGATAGAGTAGTGAAACTGAAACCCACCGAAGTAGAAAGCAATAGAATTCACTCAAAAGAAGGCCAAAGAAAAACCTGTCTTAACCGCCCAAAGCCAGAGCTTAAATCACGTAAAGGCACGGAGAGGCCACCCTGGGACAATACTACGAAGGATTTGGATAAGATTAGCAGCTGCAGTTTTCTTGATATTTCATTGACTGAATGCGTGGAGGTTGATGAAGATTTTCGGACATGTTCCGAAATAATTCCTTGTGGGAATTTCGATTTAACAAATTCCGCTGATACACGAAGTAATACTATTTCTGAAACGTGTCATTTGATGACTTGCTGCGGACATACACCAAATGCAATGTGTCTTCACCTGGAAGAACCAAAACTATCTGAAACATCGATAAACATAAATGATTTATGTCTAACTGGTGATCCAGAAATTGATGAGGAGATAATTGCATTTTATAAATCTCGAAACTCAATCGGCTGATTTAAGTGTTTAAAATTCGATCAAGGCTAGCTTTGATCGAAAGTATAAAGTTAATATTATAATGAATTTTGTATTTTCATTGTATTCGCATTCTAAAAAACGTAAAATATTAATATACATTTGCAAAAATACTTACAATTACAGAAATATAACAATACTTCTTTCGTAGGTTCTTAAATGTTGGGAAAGCCGTATGCCGCCATTTATTTGTGCGTGAAGCCAAAATGTTACCTAGCTCCTTCTGAGAAGCTAAATTGCTTTATATTCTGACAGCAGTATTCTAACCTCTAATGTCTGTAAAATAGTTTAATTAAGAGATTCGCTCAATATTATCAAAATGTCAAGGTTCCTAGGGCAAGATATTCAAGCAGTTATACGGGGGCTTCAATGTGTGGCTAATGCAACAGTGAAATTGCAAGAATCACAGTGCAAACAAGTCTGGGAAAACTCGAGCTTCCGAATCCTTGCTGAAGAAGGAGGAAATAAACTTGGTCACTCAGTTCGACAAGCTTTCAATCAACCTCTTAATACCCAAGTAGGTTTCTTTTAGCATATTGATGAATTTTCAATATTTTTTCTGTATCGAGCTAAGCATTATGATATTTCTACAACATTTTTCCAGAATGGTCTAGTGAATGCATTGACTGAATCGTTGGAACGGACTTCTATGGTATTTGAAGGAGTTAAAGGCTATGTAAATCATGCCTCTGGAGTAGAGTTTCGACTTCCACTCTCAGAATCCGATATAATCGAATTAAATATCTTTGGTGGAATACATCCTTCTAATCAAGAGGTGGAACAAACGGAGGCTGCAGGACAGCAAATCAATGATGCTGGAATCAAACCAAGTACTAAAAAATTCACAAGCAAAGATTCAATAAGCATTTCTACTAACCCAATTGAAAATATAAGAATTGAAGAGCCATTGGTTGACCTGAAAAAATTTTCAAATGTATTCAAGGAAACAAGTAATATTTATCCAGAGGTGATTTCACAAATGAATTCACCAGTTGTAGCCGCTTCATCCTCTAACGCTTCAAAAATAATTGTAAATCAGCCGAGGAAGAAACAAACTGTAAGTACCTATGATTACATAACATTCAAACCAACTTTTTTCACTCTAGCATAGTTCTTGCTAATATTATCTACAATTGTAGTCCACTGGTGTAAAAAAAATGCATAGTTAATTTGTACGTATTTCATATCTGGGTCTATTCCACTATTATTTTTCTTGTAATCACAGTTTTCGTCATTTGCAGTTGAGTGAAACGTCGAAGCAACGTAAAGTGCCTTCCTCTCGAATCGGCCGCATGATGTCGTTTGGCCAGCTTGCCGCCGGCCTGGGAGTGGGCACAGTAGCCGAGATGACCCGGCGGGCCCTTCGTCTAACTGACGAGCCGCCTTCGGTTGCCTCGACCCTCGACAGTGCTTTCCTGTCACCTGCCAATGCTGAGCGCATCGTAGACACTTTGTGCAAGGTCAGAGGAGCTGCGTTGAAGATAGGTCAGATTTTAAGCATTCAAGACAACTCGATCATCAGTCCTGGTCTGCAGAAAGCGTTTGAAAGAGTACGGCAATCTGCAGACTTCATGCCTACCTGGCAAGTGGAGGTGAGATAAATGAGCTGGCAGTACCGGTGACATGGGCACAAATACTATCGAATGATTCTGATCGATACATTGTTTACAGAAAGTGCTGGCCTCCGAGTTGGGAGATGACTGGCGTTCAAAGGTGTTGTCTTTTGAAACCAAGCCCTTTGCGGCAGCTTCTATCGGACAAGTGCACCTGGCCATGCTGAAAAATGGGAAAGAAGTTGCCATGAAAATACAGTACCCTGGTGTTGCTAAAGGAATCGAGAGTGATATTGATAACTTGGTGGGCATTATGAAAGTTTGGAACATTTTTCCTGAAGGTATTTCGTATTTGGATGATCAATAGCTTCATATTAATGATATATTATGCTAGAAGGCCAAAAGGACAATGCTAGTAACATATAATCACTTTTACGTTTTAGGTTTCTTTATTGACAATCTTGTTGAAGTGGCTAAAAGGGAACTGGCCTGGGAAGTTGACTACGAACGAGAAGCAGTATGCACAAAGACATTTAAAGAGCTCTTGAAACCTTATCCAGAATATTTCATCCCAGAAGTGATTGGTTAGTACCACATAGCTTACCTGCTTAGCTAGTAGCTATCTAACCATTATACCTTTCAATTTCCTAGCTGCACATAATGCATTTCACTGCACTTTGACTTATTTCCATCCCAATTATCTTTCAGATGAACTAAGTTCGAAGCAAGTATTCACAACAGAGTTAATCGAAGGAATTCCTGTCGACAAGTGTGCCGATCTTGATTTAGAAACTCGTGAGCACATCTGTCGTCTCGTCATGAATCTGTGCTTGAGAGAGTTGTTTGAATTCCGATACATGCAGACAGACCCAAATTGGGCAAACTTCTTCTACAACCCCGAGACAAGACAGGTATTCTCATCGCTTTTCTGTTGTTCCTTATTTGAAGCTCCATTTCCAGCCGAGGGAAAAATTTAATTAATTGGCATCAATTAATTTTCTATACACTTTTTCCACTAAGTTGACACTTCTCGACTTCGGGGCATCACGTGGCTATGACAAGAGCTTCATGGACCAGTACATCAAGATTGTTAAAGGAGCTGCCGACAAACGTAGAGACATCGTATTGGAGCTGTCTCGCGAAATCGGGTTCCTCACTGGCTACGAATCTAAGGTGATATGATCAATCTCTCCGACCAGTAACCACTCATACAAACATCTTGGATATCTTCTATATTTTACAGTTATTTCCCATCTAAGGATTGCTCCCTGTGCAAATGCCAAATATACAATCGAGTTAGAAAGTTAATTCTTTTGGCAATCATCTAACAATACTTGTCTGTGTTTGTAACGCTTGCCTTGCTTGGACAGCTGATGGAAGAGGCTCACGTCGACGCTGTGATGATTCTCGGAGAGGTCTTCTCTTCGTCTGCCAAGCCGTTTGACTTTGGCGGGCAAGACACGACGCGGCGAATCCAGCACCTTGTGCCGACCATGGTCAAGCACCGGCTCTGTCCACCGCCCGAAGAAATCTACTCGCTTCACAGGAAGCTGTCGGGAGTCTTCTTGCTCTGTGCAAAGCTCAAGGTTAAGATTGAATGTCGCACAATGTTTGAAGAGGTTTATGAGAAGTATCAGAAGGATAGCGCCAGCGGAGTATTTGCTTAAAGTAGCATATGTGGCGCTTTGATTGAATATTTTAGGATGTAATCGGTGAACACTTGCAGGTTGGTTGGATTGAGGTGTTAAACAAGGAGAGGAGGCAGCTGCTGTTGGAATAGGCTGTTGGTTGTGGCAAATATTATGTTTTATAATTAACTATATATATTTTTTTTGATGTTTTTAGAATGTAAAATTCTTGTGAGCTCTTTAAACTGTTTTCAAAGAAAGAGTTTTATTTTGTGTTTGCTGTTATGCAGAAACATAGGACTTTAAGAAATGGAAAGTTAACTTTCATTGGTTCACTTCCCACTTCTAGAAACATACTTATTTTTTTTTTCTAAATAAATATCAAACATTCTGAGCTTCTTCTTGGCTCATATTTACTCTTGTAAAACGTCCAGCTATTGTCTGAATACAGATACAAAATTTAAACCTTGGTAACTAGGTACAATTGATACAAAAATAAAATTTGAATAACTTTTAACAGTTTTGTCATAGGGGACATGGGAGGCTTCCCTCAACGCATTCTCGTGTACAAAAATTCTCCTCACCTATAAATATTTCCACGATACAGATTCCAGTCGAGAAAAGGCACCCAGCTCTCAGTCCATCAGTTTTTAAATATTTCCATTTCACCATCCATCTCTTTAAGAACAGAAAAAAAACACTAACAATTCCTCACACATATTTACAACAATCAAGAGTTTGCTGAACCTATCAGCTAGCCGATCAAGGAACACTGACTGGCAAGAAATTCTTTGGGTTCCCGACTTTGGGTCCAATCTTGACGTCCACCCTCCCCTTCCCCTCTTCGCCCACCTGGAGGAACGAGTTCCAGTCGAGCAGGAAGTAGAGGCCGTTGGGCCTGCTGGGCGGAGTCTCGATCTCCGCCGGCGTCTCGTCCGCCGTCGCGCCGCCGCCAAACGAATCTGCGAGATCGGCAAACGAGGGCTTCCTGTCCTCCGTCTCTCCCGGAATTATTGTGGCCTGGGTGTTGTCCTCGTCGGCTGACGCCGCAGAGGTTGACACAGCAGAGGTAGACGTCGCTTCGGTTGCTTCGGACGCGGTGGACGCCTCCGCTGTGGAGCCCTCCGCGGTGGAGCCCTCCGCAGTGGACGCTGCCTCGGAGGTCGTCGCTGCCTCCGACGTCGAATCTGCTTCAGAAGTTCCCGTCGTTCCCGTCGTCTCTGTTGTCCTTTCAGAAACCGTTTCGTTCTTCGGTTCCTGACGTTTGATTTCATTCTTGATGTAAGCATTTATTAAATCGTCAACTTCGATCGGATTGGGCGAGTTGAACGTGTGATCCAGAGGAGTCTTGTTCCTGTTGCGCGTTTTGTGCGCCGGCCGTTTCTCTTCCTGCACGAAGTACGGCACGGGCTTGAGACTGATCGCTGCGTTCAGCTCCTCGATGTCTTGCTCGGTGAACGTAGCGTTGCTCTTGGTCAGGAACTGCACGGTTTCGAGTAGCTTGGCCAGCTTCTCGTCTTGGCTGATCTTTCCCTGGTCGTCCTGCAGATGTCTGACCGCCTCCAAAACCTTATTGAGCCTCTCGAGCTCGTCGGTCTGATCCTTGGTCGGCGTCTGCTCCACGGGATTGAACACGTGGTCCTTGCGCGTGCTTTCGTTGAACGTCAACAGCTCGTCTTCTTCGCGTTCGTCCTCCTTCGCCGAGTTGTCCGACTCGTCCACGAATCCCAAGTTCTCCAGCACTTTCCTCATGTCGTCCGTCAAGATCTCCATGTTAACTTTGCCCGCCGGCTCGTTCTCCTTCACCAGGCTGTTGATGATCTGGTCGTGGCTGGTGTTCAAAGACTTCTGGACCCTCGAGTTGAACTTCTCGCCGATGCTCGCCTTCCGCGAGTCCCTGCCCGGGCCGAGTCCGAACGACGCCAAGAACTGCTGCATGTCCTCGCTGACTTGCTGGTTGCTGGCCGTCCGAGGCCTCACCGCCGGTATCGGCCGGAAGCTGGCGTACGCGGCCGTGTCCACCTCGGACAGGATCGACCGCGGCACGTAGTCCTGATTCGGCGACGGCGTCGGCGGCACCGCGGCGCTCTTCTTGATGGCCAAGTGCTGGCCGGCGGGCTTGCCTTCGCCCGGCGACGGCAGCAGTCCGAACGACTTGAGCATCTCCTGGAAGTCGGGACTGAGAGCGCCGGCGCCGACGGCGACATCCGGCGGCGGCGCGCTGGTCGTCACGTAGCTGGCGCCTGCGCCGGCGCCGACGTCGGGGAACAGGCCCAGCGAGGCGAGCACGTCGCGGATGTCGTTGCGTACCGGCGACAGCGTCGGCGTCGGCGTCGTGGGCGTCGGCAGCGTCCGCCACTCGGCGACGTCTTCTGCAGTCTGGCGCAGCGCCAGCGGCGTCATGTAGAGCGGCGCGCGCGTGGTCGCGTCGAACGCCTCCGCCTGCTCGCGCGTGTTGTCCGCGACGACGGACGGCGGCGAGAAGACGCCGTCGACGGCGTTCTGTCCCAGCGCGTGTTTGCGCAGCTTCGCGCGCGCTACGGGGTCGACGGCGTTGCTGGCCGGGAACTTCTTGGTCGGCGCGGCGGGGGCGGCGGCAGGGGCGGCGGCAGGGGCGGCGGGGATCGGCCGGAACGGCTGGATCTCTTGGTACTGTAGGAGAGGCGTCGTCGGCGTCGTGAACGCCTCGGTGGTCCTGTTGAAGAACAGCGCGGTCTGCCGGTTGCTGTTCTTGGAGAGTCCGTCGCCGCCGGCAACGGGCTTCCTCAGCTTGGCCCTCTGATACTGGGTGACGTACGGATGGACGTCGGCGACGTCGACGGGTTCCCTCGTCTTGTACCTGCCCGCCGACGGCTCGGTCGGCTCGAAGCGGTTGTCCTTGAGCGCCAGCGGCCGCTGCGTCGGCTGGTTCTTGGGCCGCGGGGTCGGCAGGCGGGCGGCGATCTGGTTCTGTCCGAGCAGCGGCCGCATCGTCGGGAACGCCTCCCGCGTCTTGTTCGACCGGAAGCTCTTGGTGCTCTCGACGAACTGCTGCGTGGACTCGAAGCGGTTGCTCCTCGGCGTCGACTGCTCGCCCGGGCGCCGGGAGGCCGTGTCCGAACGTCGGAGGAACGGCCGGGAGCTGGTGAACTCATTCCTCGTCTTGTTCATGTTGATGATCTGGCGGTAGACGTTGCTCCCCGGCTTCGCCACGAACTGGCCCTGCGCCGTCACCTCGTTGCGATCGGGGTTCGGACGACGCCGAGACTTGAGACTGTCGTACTTGGGCGTCGGACCACCGGCGGCGTCGGCGTCGGCGTCGGAGATGATGTGCGTGACCGGGGCACGCGTGTACAGCTCCTGGACGCTCGGGTCGGACATGTCCTTGGCGTTGAACGGCATCACCAGCATCAGCGCTCGCGCGTACTCATCGCGTGAGCGGAACTTCGAACGCTGCAGCCCGTTGTCGGCGATCTTCATGTCTTGTCCGTGGACCACGACTGTCGACAGATTTTTGTTCACTGCCGTCGTTATGTTGTCGAATATCTCCAGAATCTCGCTTCGCGATAGTTTGGGGAGGTAAGGGTTGTTTGCTAGGATCTTTTCGACTGCTGTCACTGTCGCGTTGACGTCTGGATTGAAAGATAGCGTGCTCTTGTCGTTCGCAACCGAGTTGTCTTCATGCTTGGCCTTGTTTCTGACGTTTCCGAAGATCTCTCTAATCGTGACATTCTCCTTTCGGGTGGCCGCCTGCAGCCCCTTGTCGTCGAAGCCTGTGTATTCGGCGAGATAGTCGTCTCCGTCGAAGGGTTGGGTGGCATCTTCTGGCTCTTGGGCAACAGAAATGGGAAACCTGCGAAAGTTCGAGTCGTGGGAGGTCCCTTCTTCGATCCTGACAGCCGACGATGCTGTGAAGAGAACGACCACCAACAAGACGCCTCTAAGTGGTTCCTGCAAGAGATACATTTGTGTCACTTTAACGTTTTTTGTGTTTGTCGATGTAATGCGATGTGAATGAGATGATTCTGTTGCGTTCTAACTCTCTCCACTAGAAGGTATTTCCTCGTTCTTTGATGTATTTACACAGAAAAAAGTCTGTTGACTTAATATGAATACATTTCCATACTGATTTCCATATTTAATGGGTCATTTTTGGTGTGAAGCGAATGCAATTGAGTTACTTAATTAGATACTAATCGCGGCTCGCGCTCTGCTGCTCCACTCTGAGCACGCGTGCTTTGCTACCCGAGCATTGTTGCGAGCTCCGAGCTCCGAGCTTCATTTCCTGCTGTAGCCGGCAACAGCATTCTGCAAGTGCAATGCACACACCGCGTTCGCGCTACACGAGTCTCGTTGCGCCTAATTGATTTATTTTTGAATTGGATCAAGCAGTCACTTATCTTGTAAACCTGAATGATAGCTCGATGTCAGGTGGAACCGATCAATTTGCAGACGCCAACCCGGGCCGTATATCTTTAATTAGCTAATTAGGTTTGTAGACCAGATCCCGTGGCGTGTCATGTCTACTAAAGCTGCTACACAGAGCTTGATGACTGACCAACGGCTAACGGGCATCGGCCAGCAGGTTATCAAGTCTCAACTGAAACTAGATAAGTGTTCGACTGCACGATCGGGAGAAAGTGGTGTTATTATTTTTATAAAAAACGTGCGCTTCTTCGTTTATATTTTCTGTGATGACATTCGTTTTGCGAGAATCGAACAAAAAAGTGACCGGGCGTTTTTGCGGCGAGCCAAACAACGCCACAAGACGGCGACTGGATTATAATTAAAGTTGACGGTGTAGAAAGTTTAAGTAGATACAATCACGATGTGCAGTATATATTATTACTTTCCCGAAGGTCATATCAGAGCCCAAAGTGTGCAATTACATGAGCTTTATTGGATACGAATGAAATGTGTCGCAGGATTATGTTGTGCATATGATCTGTCCTAGTTACGCACGCGATCGAATGAATGTAATCAATAAATTGGGTTTGTATTCCATTGACGTTACCCCAAACTCGTTACGCGGAGTCGGGGGCGGATTCGGCAAGTTAGTGAACTGGATCGGCTAAAATAAGCCGGCGGACAGGATTGTTCGAGTCCGTCCAATGTCACAGAAGCCCCTCCTGTGCTTCACGGAGCATGTCTTGACGACGGAATACGTAAATAGTGAATGTGACCCAATGATCTTTGTGCCAGACCTGACGTATGCCATGCGTGGCCTCTTTATATGCCGTCGTCTTCGTCGTCATCGACCAGCCTTTTACGGAAATATTCGTTTAATTCTAATTTGTTGCCGGTGTACGAATTGGGCGCGCGTAGGAATTAAATTTCAGCGAAGAGATGCAGACTATCAAATTGTTAGTGGCATCTTAATGTCTGAGTGCCAAAGGGAGAGTGGTGCCATGCGACAGAGAACAACCATCTAGCACCTTCTAGGAATTAGCGTTTGGGAAAGCGCGTTTACATCCGTATTTTCGGTTTTTAAGAACATCACAGATCAACGATTCAAATTGTATAGGTGTTCTCTACACGCCTTGTTGTTGATCGGAACAGGGCAGAGATTTCGGAAAAAAAACTCACATCTGCCTAAAAAATGACCGTAATTTGTAACTAACTGCATCTTAACTGCCAATTATCTCAAATAAGTAAATTGACCTCACGTGTGATTTGCTAACGAGTCACGTGCCCGCGTGGTTTATTCTAATATACGTAAACAACAGGAAAACAAATCTTAGCAATTAAAAATCAGGTAATATATTTTTAAAACATTGCACAATAAGTCATTATCACACTCACCATAGCAATCAAGCCCAGATAACTTGGGAGCTTCCAGTGTTGTCACTCACAAAACGAGGTAAGAAAAGGCAAAGCCGCTCGGTACATGAGCTGTTGTCGAGCAGAGACTTGGATGATAACTAGAAGGAAATGCAGGATTGGAAAGCCGTGTGGTGTGTGTTGAGAGGTGGACGGCTCGGTTCTCTGCAGGTCTCGAGTATGGTATAGCTGGTGGCTTCGTCGGCGGTTGTAGCTGGCTACGATGTCCCACTTTCAAGCCCCCGCCGAAGTCGAACGATCTCTTAGTATATTAGTGTTGCACTGCATTACGTGCATTGAAATCTCCGTATGTCGTAGCGCTACGTCGAAGAGGGAAACCCGCTCGAGCACTCCCTGGCTGACTGATTGATTCATGCCATTTATGTCAACTTCTTAGTTCTTAATCTTGGTCATACGTTTGAAAACGAAAATTAAAATCTTTTCCAAAAAAATAAATCTTCAAATTTGGTTTGCACCGTGGTATGTCGTCGCGCTTTGTGACCTTTCATATGAAACCAAAATTACGAACTGTTTCAAAATTCCACTATATTTATTTTGGAAAAATCTGTATTTCTTTTGGTCAACCAACGGGAAATTGACATTTAAGTTTTTTTATGTAAACAACTGTGGGTTGAGAACTTGCTAACGAAAAGAAGACACGAGTTTAGGAACTGGAAGTAACACTTCTAGGAATAGACTAATCGGGAAGTTATCATCCATTCACCAGCCAGCGATGCATGGAAATTATGCTTGCCTATACGAATTGTTTACGCTGCAGATATCAACATATTTACGTAACTGATTTATGAAACGATGATGACACGAATTGAATTAACAGATTTTCTATTCTCGCATTGTGAATCAATAGCGATCAGTTTGTTTACAATATGATAAATAATTCAGAATTTTCTTTAGTCGATATTTTTTCCCGCTAGAAAGTGAAATCTGCGTCTTTTGATGATGGCTTCTATCACGGTCTTCAGACTCGGAGTCTTGGGAGCAACGCAACGTGCCAACAATCCATCACAATGCAGCGAAAATGATGATCACTCACAAGTCACAACACATCACATCACGTTTCCTCTGCAGATCACCACATCTCCATTGTCTAGCGCGCCGCCGTTTCTTTTCTCGTCTCAGGCCCGTTTTCCCAGGCACAAAATGACACGATTCATTATCTTCGTCGACAATTGTTTTTACTTACGGAATCGTTGTTGATGGTTCGGTTGCAAAAGCAGACATCGCTTTGGGTGCTGGCCCGCGGAGCAATCCGTTTAATTACGCCTCCAACAGTCGAGCTGACGATTAACAATGCTGGCGTAATTACATTCAACTCGTTAATTCTTCTGAAGCTATTAAATTTGGTAATACTTGCCTGCCATTTCGAATTCGTTCCGAAAGGCAAATAAATAATGTTGGATCGTAAAGTCATTGGCCAATATGTATAATTAGCATGCACAGGAAGAAGTCTGCATGAGATTTTAACCTCTCGCTGGGTTTAACGGTTAAACTGTAACTCGAACTTAGTAAATGCTCTGATCAGATCCGCCAAATGATTACCGGGGAAATCTATACTCAGTCCATCGATCGCTATTTATCCTGCGTTGGCAGTAAAAATTATGTATAATAAACGTCAACGGGCAACGACCAGAGCTGAAACTTCCGTACAGAACCCCATTGCCAGCACGTTTTGACATTTCACCTTGTAGCGAGTAAATTGTTACAGAAAACAAGTGTGATTACAATCATCAGTGAGCGATTGCCCGTTAAACTGCAGATAAATTATCTGTGTGGACTGTGGATGATCCATAAATCGGTTAGCGAGATGGGGGCAAGTCTATAGAGCTTGTCCATTTGGAATACCGTTTAGAATATCAACGATATCATAAAACAGGGTGAAAAAATATGGCAAGTAAATCATAACTTTATGACCCCCGGTATTCACCGTTGGATTGAATTGCGTCAACAGAGGTTACGACTGTTTAACTTTCTGCCAGTGTCTCTGATTATTGACCAGGCAGCAGCCTGCAAAGAACTTACTCCACACACAAGAAAATTACGTACGCATTGCTGGCTAAACATATAGTGTCAGTGTCAGGTTTTGAAATGGGGTAAAGATGTCCGCTGCAGTCAGGTATAGATGATTATCATATAATTTTTCACTGATAACACATGGTTAGCTTCGGGCAATTTAATCGACACTTATTGAACGAGTAGCAAAGAAATAAACAAAAATTTGGGAGCACTGGTAGGATATAATAAAAAGTGCATCCTACTCTGCATGACCTCTCAGAGTGGCAAATTCTAGCTTGTGGCGGTGTGGCTCTGCTATAAATCTGCTGAAGCCACGCTGCAATATATAGGACAGCCAATTGATTTATGAACAGCCATAGGGGTATCGGTAATTTTTTAACTAATTTGTCTCTAATATAGAAAGGTGAATGCATCTGTATTCACAGCACCTATAATTACGGCCAGCCTCTGGCATCAATAGTAAAATCTACACAGAGTGCAATCACCATGCGATATACGGCTACGCGCGCTACTCAAATATTGCGTTTTGGCGTCAGCTCAAGTCGCGCCAGTGTGTTTATACTCACTGCAATTAACACCCGAGTCGGCGTCATGTCCTTTTGTTCGACTTTACAGCCTATTGTACTCCGCTCCGATGACCCAGTGTCAAAATAGTAACTGCTGTCGCTTGCAAGTTGCAGCCACCCAATTGCTTTATTGTGTGGCTATTTGGATAATCAAGTTTCGCAGGTATTTGTATGTTGCATCATCATCGCGGGCCTTTTGTGAGGGATCTAGTGTTATTAAAGTCGGGACTAAGTATGGTGCCGTCTCAGGTGCGGTTTGGGGTTAATAGTGGGTTATTAAGACTGGCCAAATACTGCATAGATGGCTTCATGGGGATCACAGATATAGGCAGTGACACAAAACTGGCAGTGAAAATTCTGGTGATATCATAATTTATTAGAATAGATTTGTGTGCATCAACATTGATATATTTGGCCCAAAAAATCAAATAGAAAAGACTTAATTACAAATAAGTTACTAATATCAATTAGAAATTCCCTATAATGTTTTCATGTGAGTTTGAGCAGCCTATGAAGTATAGACAATATCAGAAATTAGTCTTTATTGTCATGGTAGAAATTTGAAGATATTATCACTTATACTTTGAGGAATAGTAGGTATACTAGGTAGGTACTTCAAATAATATTTAAGTTATAAATTATTACAGTTAGATATAGGTATAAACTTTTAAAAATATGTCTTTAAATAACATTGCAGTGGGTTCTCTAGAATGTTTGTTAAGTATTTATTTTAGTATAGGATCTTTGTCTTCTGGCTGTTTGTTAGCAGAAGTCGACAGTTTCTTGATTAATTTATCGATCATGGTGGCATCGACTAGACCAATGAACTTGTCAATCACTAGGCCGTTGCGGATGGCAAGAACTGCCGGCACGGCTTTTACTTCAAATGTGTGCACTAGCTCTGGATTCTTTTCGACATCTACGATCGCTAAGTCAACTACTTCGGATGGCTCTAGCAGTTCATGAAGTTTTGGAGACAGAATCTTACATGGCTCACACCATTCTGCATGAAAATTTACCACCACTGGGTTATTGCTGTTCATAACTTTTTCCATGAACTCATCGTTGTTACTGACCACATAAACCTTTCGCAACTGACTGGAGATCGTTAATTTCCGATAGTTTCCGGAAACTGCGCTCGAATTTGTGACTCGATTTAAGAAAGGCACTAGTGTGCGGAAGACTGAGATAGAATTCATAACTACTACCTGTGATATAAACACAACTACCTATATTGGTGTTAAGTACAAATTTGTAAGATTTGTTGACTTAGATGTATAGAATAAGATTGTGACAGTGTTTCAGTATTATCATTCTTTGAATACCTAATTGAGATGCATTACAATTTCCATTGCTTGATTATTTGTGCTCGTCTAGGTTCCATGAGATGAAGAGCTACAAAGAGTGCAAAGGCCGCCAGAGCTGATATTCCGAGTAATATCACGAGAATTGTCCGCCAAATGAAGAGACTGTCGTAGAGCTAAAAATAACACATGACATTGTTAGAAATTCAACCGATCATGGGCATCAAAAGAGTGGACGCCAATCATACTCGAGGAAATTACCTTGTATAAGGGCTGAACAGTAGAGATTTCTGACTCTCGAGGAATGACAAGAAGCACCAAAGTGATGAATGTTGCAAGAGCTCCAACAGTTATTGATCCAACCTTTTTCTGAGTTCGCAAGGAAAGTGCACAAACAAGAATGGTAAATGACCAGATTGTTATTATTACAAATAACCCAGCCCCAATCCCCAAAATATGAGCAGTCATGACACTGAAAATGAGGTAATATTTGTGTAAACTAACATTTTCGGATTAGCAGGTGCAATCTGTCCAACGGGTGACTGATAAAGGGGCTGGGCCAAATGACACTTTCGATTTTTTCCCTAACAAGGTGCTGAAAACACGCGCGTGGGGCGCTACCGTCAACAGTCATACATTTTCGGCAAGAAGGCTGTACTAGCCAGCGCGATATAAAATGGTAATATATCTGTCATTAGTTCATTACAAGCTAATTAGTATGCATCACACTTTAGAACGCACATGATGTTACAAACTTTGTGTTTTGCTTCATTATTTAAACCTTTACATAGTGTTACGTCAGCTTATTTGTAATTAAATGAGGTTATGTCGTGCCTCATGTGGTCATTTTTAATCTTAAAAAGTCACCTTGAAAAATTATATTTTCATTTATCTTACAGCTACGGTGTACAGCACTCCTAAGGCATCGAAATTCAGCAACTAGATTCCAATTTAGAAAGCCCCTACTAGTGGGAATTGAACCTATTACTGCTGGCGTACAAAATCTACAAGTCCTCAATCAATATGACTCGGTAAGTACCTACCTACTGTATACTACTGTTCCTCTGGTACTGTACAATACTATCTAGCTTGCTCAATGGAACTATGGTCCAAACATTTATTCAATTGCAAGAATTTATCATTGGTTGGATTCAGTAGTTATTATCCTCAAACCATCCAGCCCCTACAAAACTAAATATTTTGAAAATTATAGATCCGGATGTATTCTGACCCTGCGAGGCGCCCTAATTTCTTCACACAATTCGTGGAGAATCTCAAACAAGAAATGGCAAAGAATAAAGAGATGAAAGAAAGCTTGAAGAAATTCAGAGAAGAGGCAGAAAAACTTGAACACTCGGATGCACTCCAAAAAGCAAGACAAAAGTACCATTCAGTAGAATCCGAAGCTTCGAAGGGTTCAGAAGTCTTCAGGGAACATTTTGGCACCATAAAGGATAGAGTACAAGGAGCTTTAGAAGAAGGCATGAAATCTGACATTGCAAAGAAAGCTGGGCAGATCACTGGTACGTTTACATATTGTTAAGATACTTAGGTTTTGTCATTGTTTTGCTGTATCCACTTTTACTATCCACGTCCACTACTATCCACGTTTACTATTCCCATTAATTATAAGCCACCTAAGTTCTAATCTTAGTGTTTGACTTTGCATTCTAGGCGAGATTGGAAAGTCAGCCCGGGGTGCGGCAGAAACAATTTCGAGCAAAGGCCACCAGATCGGGCAGTCGGGCGCATTCCAAACGATATCGGAAACAGCCAAGGTGGTGAAGAAAGAGCTGGACTCAGGTGGGATGACTGCACATGTTTACCAAGCGCCGAAAGTACTGAGGAAGCGCAAGGCCACCGTGGAGGAAGGTGACGAGAAGCGCTTCGAAGCCAACACAGAGGCCATGGGCGTTGAGCTGCACAAAGATTCGAGGTAGGTACCATTATTTAGACTTGAGAGTGGGGTTTATCAAAGATCAGGCAATGCCAACAATAAATTATGATGAGGGAGGCACTGGCAGCAGGGTGCTCACAGAGAAGTTTGGTACTAGACCGAGAGCTATTTAGTAGTGTAATGTGCTTCCATCCATTTATCTCTTCCATATAAAGCAAGCGACCCAAATCAAGTTCCTACACCTGTGCTATTATTCCTTGTACATAAATTTAACTTAACTTGCAATTTCTTGCCATAACTTGAAGCCATTTGTCCAAGGCTTCCAAAATCCAACCATTATTAACTATTCTAGATAGCAAGAGGATAATGCATAGTATATAATAACAAAACGGCTGCAAAAATATACAATTCACTGTTTAATTTTTCGACAGATTTTACGAGAGCTGGCAGAACTTCAAGGACAACAATGCGTATGTTCACAAAGTCTTGGACTGGAAGATAAAGTACGACGAGAGCGATAACCCCGTGATCCGAGCTTCACGTCTGCTCACGGAGAAAGTCACCGACATCATGGGCGGCCTTTTCCAGAAGACAGAACTGTCGCAGACGCTCACCGAAATCTGCAAGCTCGACCCGTCATTCGATAAGGACCAGTTCCTCAAAGACTGTGAGAAAGACATCATACCGAACATCTTGGAAGCGATGATACGTGGAGACTTAGAAATCCTGAGGGATTGGTGCCACGAGGGACCGTTCAACATTCTTTCCACGCCGATTCGACAGGCACAAACGTTGGGACTCCACTACGAATCGAAAGTTCTCGACATCGAAAACGTCGACTTGGCGATGGGAAAAGTTATGGATCAAGGACCTGTGCTGTTGATAACTTTCACGTCGCAGCAAATCCTAGCGTTGTACGACAAAAGCCAGAAACTCGTGGAAGGTGATCCGGAAAAAGTGCTTAGGGTAAACTACGTGTGGGTCTTATGCAGAGATAGTACGGAACTAAATCCCAAGGCGGCGTGGAGATTGCTAGACCTCTCTGCCAGTAGTTCAGAACAGTTTGTTTAGAAGATAGCCATAACAATAGAACATGTTTTCAAGAAATTTATTACGAAATATTAAAATCATTGTACATATTTTTTTTTCTTGATTAGTTGCTGTTGTAAGAAAATTGTTACCGTTTCTGAAGTAATTTTTAATGTTTGATCTTTTGTTGGTCTCATTAAATATGATTTTGGTAGGGAAAAATACAAACAATCCAAAAAAATTATTTATTATTTATTTATTTTCTTGTGCCAAATATTAAAGAAGTTAAATTTATCTGATTATGAATTTGATCTACAGTTGGTTTGGAAAACTGGAATGAACCGGAATTTGGCATGATATTAAGGAGGCAGTGCATTGTCGTTCAACTGTTGTTGTTTCTAGCTGCTCAGTGTTTTATCAGGATTTGTTCAATCAAATTCAGTGTTCACTTAGAGAAATATCTATCCACCCACAATGAACATTCAGAAGGGACTTCATCAGAGTATTAATGGCATTCAATGATGCATTAGAAACAATAGCAAATTTTGGAAATAGAATTTTGGATGCTGCATGGAATTTGGTCACATCCTTTGGTTTCTATCAGCAGAACACAGCGCTCACCTCTGAAGCTTCCCAACCGCAGCAAGGAGAAGCTTCGGCCACAACCTCGAACCACTCGAACAATATTCCTGAAGATAATCACGTACCTGAGAGTTCACACACAGAGTTAAACAATTTGGACACTTCCTTGTCGTTAATGAACAATCACAATATGGATCCTACAAAAGATAAACCTTCTACTTCTGCAAGTGTTGCAGCCCGTATCGGTGAAAAAATAATCGATCGGAAGCAAGTAGTGGTTGTAACTCCTCAAAACCTCCCAACCAAATCGTCGTTAGAAAGCAAAAACGGGAAAAGTATTCAGAAAATCGCGGCGCGTAGCAGTTCGGCTTCTGCCCCCTCATCGTCGAAGAGCGCTACTCTCACAACTGCCGAGCAAGAAGCTCAAGCAATGGCCGCCTTAAGAGATGTTGTGTCATTGTACCAGCAATTGAAAGTCGAATGGACAAAGAAACAAAGAAATCTGGAGAAATGTCGAGAACTACTGGATCAGTTGAAGGTAATTGTGATATTCCAAAAACTTCATTCGCTTTGATACCTTCTCGGATATTGATTTTTGTTTTTGGCATTTTTAGGTTGGGTTGACGTTTCTGATGTTTCTGCCGACTTCCAATGCAAAAGCTTCCCAGCAAGAACTGTTGTTAGCAAGTATGTTTGGTTCTTTATCTCCATTACTATGGAACCACAGTTTTTTGACCATAGGTTAATTTCGACCCAAGTTTGTATTTATACAATGCTTTTTTCTTTTCCGCAGGAGATATTTTGGAAATTGGAGCACAATGGAGTATTGAAGTGAAGGATATTCCTTCCTTTGAAAGATATATGGCACAGCTCAAGTGCTATTACTTGGACTACAGGTATAGCCATGACCCAAAGCTTTCTTCAAAAGTTCTACAGCTTTTGGCTCTTCTAGGTCAACAACTGTTAATTTCCATAGACCAATTTAAGCAAAATCACTTTCTTTACAGGGAGCAGCTAGCAGAGTCAGCTTACAAGTATCAATTGCTTGGACTCAACTTGCTGTTCCTGCTTTCGCAAAACAGAGTTGCTGAGTTCCACACTGAACTTGAACTTCTTCCATCTGACCAAATTCAAAGCAATGTCTACATCCGACACCCGTTGTCTCTGGAGCAGTATCTGATGGAAGGCAGTTACAACAAGGTACCAACCCATATCTTTTTAGTGGAGTGGTGTTTGCAGGGTTTTCCTGCGATTTTTCTACCAAACAAACGTTTCACTTCTGTGTTTGGGTTGGTATAATAGACAGTACCTTGGTCACAATGAGAATCGAGATAGTTTTGGTAGCTATCTAGAGAGTCCAACATATTTTGGGCAGTTTGCTGACCTATTCTCTCATTCCAGATTTTCTTGGCCAAGGGGAATGTGCCAGCTGACAGCTACAACTTCTTCATGGACATCCTGCTCGACACAATTCGCAACGAGATTGCAGCCTGCCTGGAGAAGGCCTACGAGAAGATCTCGTTGAAGGAGGCTACCCGGATGTTGAATCTCCCGAACCAGCAAGCGATCAAGGAGTACGGCGCCAAGAAGAAGTGGGTGCTCGGTGCGGACAACTACTACTACTTCAATACTGTCGAAGCCAAGACCGAGAACGTTTTAGCGTCAACTGAACTGGCTGAACAGGCCATTAATTATGCGAGGGAGTTGGAGATGATCGTGTAACTGGAGTTATTGTGGGAGTGTGAGGATTTCAATAAATTTAATTAAAATGACTAAAATAATCTGTTTGACTCAATGACTTTAATTTACCTCTGACCCAGTACCAAAATTCTTTACAGGGTGGTGCTGATATTTCAATCTTCAATCTTGTAATCTGAGATTGGTACTAATTTCTCGGCATCGTTACATTCCCAGACCCATTCTGGTGCAACAGCTACTATATCGGGGTAGATCGCCTTCACCTGGAATAACATTTTTTTTTGTAGCTAGGGTTTGTATTCTGTGCAGGAATAGAAGTGTTGTGAAGGCTACTTACAGATTTTACATCAGAACCATTTTCTGCAAGCAGATAGTCAATGTGAGGGCTCTCCAAATCACAAAGCACTTCCCTAAAACATTAAAAGAGTTGGCAGCTGAACCCCCACACTAAGTTAGCACTAAAATAAACTAAAAACTTTTCAGCTATAATTACTTACCCATTGAATGCAGTTATATATCTATTGAGCTCTGATTTCAATTCCACACTTAGTTCATCATGGAAGTAGAAAGTCATGTTCTTAAAGAAGTCAGGCAAGACTGGTAAAGAGAGACCGGAAGTATCTGGTATTGGCTCCAGCTCGTCTTTATCGGTGTCACATCCGCTGCCATAGTCCTTCACCTTCTTCGATTCATTCTTTTTCCTCATCTTCTCCGCTGCTCTAAGTAGACGAGATTGTTTAACCCTTTCTAATTCTTCATCAGTGTCCTCTGAGCTTTCATCAATGACAATATCTTTCTTTACCGTCTTTTGTTCCTTTCGTTTTAAATTTAATGCAGCTTTCTTCAGTTCATTTTCTTTCTTAGCTTTCTCTTCAGCTTCACGGATGCTTACTTTCATCACCTTTGCAATCTCATCATCAGTGTTCGAACCCGAATCCATGCAACGAGCATTGTTCACTGTCATTTCATTAAGATCATTCTCGTTGCCGCTTCTTCTTCCGGAAGTCGTGTCTGCAACTTCTTCAAAGATCTCTTCCTCGCTTTCTGCCTTTCCCTTGTCGTTCCTGTCCAGAGCATATCTCCGCCACGGCAGACGTTTACGGTCACTATGACAATCTTCGATCCATTGCTTGGACACAATACTTCCTTTCCCTCTGACCTGGTTGAACTTGGGTGTATTTGGGAAAGCACAAATCAAGTGAGTGCATCCAGGGCACCAGTCAGGTTTGTATTTGGCACCCATTGCAATGGCTTTGTCGCGTAGAATCTGCCGATTAGGGTTCTGATAGCCACTGATCACAAAGACTACCCCATCCAACAACTTTGCAAATGGCTTACAAAGTCTCGCCGGTGCAGGCTTGTTTCGTTTCGGTCTTTGCTGAGGTGAAACCAGAGGTGGGGTTGCTTTCCTCTTTGGTATGGTTTTTACTTTTTCTTTACTGATATTTGGATTTTCATTGTCAATTAGTGGTTTCTTGGGAATGTGGGGTGTTTTCATTGCTTCTTGTCGTTTGTTCTCATTCTTTTCTTTTGGCTGCATGGTATCTCGAGAAGTGCTGCCGATAGCCAGCTTCATTTGACCTGAAGATTGAGGTATCCGGTTTGCATCTCTGATTTGGCCAGCAACCCCTTCACATGAAACAATCAATAGATAGACTTTAATTTTTCTCCTATTTAAATTTTGAAATTTTATAAGTTTATGTTGTTGCCAGGTAAACGCATGAATACACATTATTTAGTTTACCTCTAAACGAGTCTTGTTCTTTGGGTTTGGAAAAGAGACTTCCTACAGAAATAGGGTCACTGTCGAAATCATTTTTCTTCATGGAGAAACGTCCAAGGTTGCCTAATTCAGCATTATTGTCATCTTTGTGTTCTGGCATGTGAACAGTCAGGAATGACAATCCATACTGAATGTTTTTATTGAAAGGTTGGGTGCAGATGACTTTCAAACGATCCCATTTCTCGGTACGTGCAGGTTTTGTTAAATCTTCCGTTCCGAAAATGCGGACACGATTAGTAGAAGTTACATTTTTGGACTCCATTGCAGACATGAAAGACGAAGCTGGGACCAGTGTCTATGAAAAAGAGAGGCATCGTTAGAGGGCAGAGGCAGTATAATTACTAGGGCTTTGCGAACGCTCAATCTAATCGCGTTGTAGATGAGCGTACTTATTTCGGGCTTGAGGATAGGATTTAAGACCTAAGAATATGAAGGTAATCGTATCTAAACCTTCTACTTGAATCTCGAGGGATAAATAGTTAAGACTCATAAAAAATTGTCGCAAAAATGCGAACAAAAAATAAACAAGATAAGGTATAGATCCAAAAACATCAGCACAGCTGCATATCAATTTGCTTAGTATGTTTCTTAAGTTTGGTGTGTTTATATAAGTAACTTTTGGCTGTAAAAAATAAGAAAGGTTTTGAAAATTCTGAAATATTTTGTAAATTTTGAATAGTTAAGAAACTGTTACCCCAACTTTGGTGAAAAAAGCAGGGGGTCTAAGTTGAGAACAAAATACTGATTCCTGAAATTTTCATCAAAATCGGAGCAGCCGTTTGGCCTGTAGAGCGCGAACAAACACACATACACACAAAAAAAAAAAAACAAAAACACACAAGTGTTTTTTTTCTCCACTAAGTGAAATTGAAGATTTTGCTTCGCTCGCTACGCTCATCAACAAATTTAACAATACTAGGCTATGCGAACACTCATATAATCGTGTTGTGGATGAGCGTAACACTTACGCTCACCCTCAACGCGATTATATTGCGTGTCCGCATAGCCTAGAGGCTTTTATGATCAATTTAAAATGTCCAGTGATAATTTAGCAACTCTCTCAATGACATTCGTTACCTGAAAATATCATGATGTAGTTGTCGTGAAATTATTTGAATATTTCAAAACGTAAAAATCGATTTAAAGAAAAACTATTCAATTGATTTGGTTAAAATTAAGACAATATCTTCTTCTTACGACTTTTAATGCACGCAGTAAATTTTGTGAACATCGGTTCAAGATAAAGTTGCTTTAGTGGCAAAAAACTGAAAAAACGCTAAAAAATCGCAAAAAAACGTCATTTAAGCGCAATTTTCAAGAAAAGTGCTTAACATACAACAATGAAATTTTTGCACAAACATAAAATCGTGAGGGTCAACATATCCTGAAAGTTTCTTCAAATTATATTCACATGCTTGGCCTCCAGAGTGGAAAACGTGTTTTGGAAAAACTGAAAAATTTCGTAAAAACTTAATAACATAAAATTTACTCGTCCGAATTGCTTCAAAAACGTGGCAGATCTAAGTTCAGAGAAAACGAAGGTTCACAAAAATTTTCATCAAAATCGGTTTTGGCGTTTGGCCTGTAGAGCGCGAACAAACACACAAAAAAACAAACACAAAAAAAAACAAACAAACAAACAAAAAAAACATTGGAGATTTTTTTAGCAGTAAAGTGTAATTGAAGATTTCGCTTCACTCGCTACGCTCGTTACGCTCATCAACTACATGCTTCTTACCAAATTTAAGCCATTTTGCTACTGTCTGCTACTAATTAGGTAAGTACTCTTCCTGCTCAAAAGCTGACTTTTACCAAGGATCTTGTTACTGCTGTTTTCAGATTCTTACACAAATATTTTTACTTTTATTGTTCTCAATGTAGATAGCATCACTACAGAATTTTAACACCATGCAGGTATGGAATTGGAAGCAACACAAGGCCCTTCTTGCCGAGTTAAAATGTGCAGCTCTTGACACAAGGTAGCAACCTAAGAAAACAAGTTATAATACCTGAAAGTCGTCAACTGCACCACCCGATCGACCAACCAAAACCTCAACGAAGGCGGAGCTTTCATTGCCAACGTCGACTCCGCAGATGGTGACCGCTTTCTCCAGTTGCAATATCACAAACGACTGAGGTTCTCCCTTGCTTTTGCATTTCCATTTTTTGTATGTCAGGCCCACTGTTAGGTTTTCAGCTGGGAAATTCTAAATAAAGACCATAAAATTTAAGTAATGACTCTGGTAATGACAGCTTATGGAGGGTTTAGTCATTTAGGTAAGGATTAAAAAATACTTACAGCATCCTCACTGCTAAAACTAACCACATGCGTTATTTTTGCATTAGGCATTATGCAAATTGTCACTTAATAACACAGATAATTGTAATATTAAGTGGCGAAAGCACCGAAACCACACCGAACAATCAAATTCTTGGTCAGGTTAGGTTTGATATTTTCTGTGACTTCCCGCTTTGCAATCTTGCAACAGGCGTGAGGGCAGGCAATTTGCAAAGCAGCCGTGTACTGAGTGATGCCGTGATGAGTGATGGGCCAAGCTGGAGCGAGGCAGACGGTACAAATTTTACTTCAGGGTCTCTTCTACGGCCGATCGGTCATGGTGGGTCTGTGCATCTATGTTTAGGGGGTGTACAGTATGGTCTTCAATTTTCTCTCTCAATGACAAGACTTTACACCCCAATTTAAATAAAATGTGATCTGAATTGAGTACAGCCCAAGTTCGGGAATCGCAAAATAGCTCTTGCAATTTACTTCGATAGATTTTGGCAACACGGGACGACACTATTGCAGAAAATAAGAAAAACGTCGTTTTTTAGAAAAAAATATATAAATTCTATTGAGCCATGGTAAACAATCAATCATCATGCAGCAGTAAATATAATGATTCAGATTACTCACATTAGGATTTTATTGTGACAGTATGTCTGGCAATAGCCTTTACCTTCATTTGAAGGTAGTTTTAATAAATTTTCATCAGTGAACTAAAAAACACTACCAAATATATCAGCTTGGTAATTACATTGACAGTTGACTGGTAAAGCAATTTTATTTTTGGGCTTCAATCGGGCCGGGGACAAGGAACGGAGTGACCAGCTGCACAAACTCGTTGGGCTTCTCGTAATGCACCCAGTGGCCAGCTTCCTTGACCTTCTGGAATGACGCTGCTGGGAATAGTTCCCTGGTTTCAATGTAGCTTTCTGTGGGGATGTGGTCTGAATAGCCGCCAGCCACAAACAACGTCGGTCCCGGATAGGTCAACTTTTCGTCGGCCGCAGGGAAGATTGCGATCTGGGTGAAAGCGCGGGCTATACCGCTAAGGTTTACACGCCATGCGAACCTGCAGGAAGGACACGTAATATGACAAGATAGACATTAGACAAAATGGTTGAGGGGAGATGGCTGGGGAATCTGAGAAACTCACGAGATATATTTAGATCAGGGACAGGGTTTTTCATTTCTTAAGACCGTGTCTTTTCCTAATCTTACCTTAATGTTAGTTTTCAGAAAAACAGGATTTTTGAATGCCAAGCTACCAAGTCCTAGCTAAAAACTTTTCAAACTCAAACAAATTTTTCAGAAGGTAAAGAGGCTTTTTTGTTATTAGCCATGGACATGGTGCTTAGGAAAATTTGCAAAAACTGATGATCTCTTGTATTATGTTTTGTGATTTGTGTCAATTATTGCTCGAATCCCAGTGATCGGACACCTTGTTGGTGCCCGAATCCTACACTTGCCGAGCTGTTATCAGCCAGCCTTGCTTACCCGCCATCAAATTTCTTTATCAGGTTCGTGAGTATGAATTTCCGGACGCCGGCGTCCTTTACCACGAAGCGTATCTGCTTGTCGGCCAGGATGAGGCCCTCGGACAGAGAGACGTCGCGGGGGATGGCGACGGTGTCCATCGCGTCAAAGAAGCGAGGCATCAGGTGGAGGGTGGGGCTGACAAACACTGGGGACATGTCCACCACCACCAGACGAGAGACCAGTGCTGGCTACGGGGGGAACGAGTCCTTTAGCTGCTTGTCGGGTTAATATCTTTACGGTACCTACATTAAATGTTTGATTCATTTCACCGCAAAGCAAAGCAGACGACACATTTTTATGGAACGTGTGGCTAAACGGTTCTTGGGTGAAAAAAAATCTTACGTTGTGTCGCTAATGCCATTGTGAATCAGTCTCAAGACAATGATGCTAATTATGTAATCTTGGGCCTACAAATCCATGGTTAAGTAAATACTATTTTCTAAAAATAGCTCCATTTGGCTTGATTGTTGATTTATCAATATTGCCACTGGCTTTGAGAGGCGGTAAAGGTAGCTCACATTTTGCAGTGCCAACGTCATCATGACGCGGCCTCCCATGCTGTGACCCATCAACGCAGCCCGGGGAATGTTTTGGTCGTGCATGAATTTCCGAACATCTTCCGCCATGTGCGAGTAGGTCATCTCGTTCGAGTGCTCGGAATCGCCGTGGTTTCTGGCGTCGAGGGCAAACACCTGCAATGGGCCAGAGTGAATGAGAACATATATTCAGTTTAAGAACACAATATATTTGTAGGTATGTTTTACTAATAACATAACAAGAACTTCTGTTAGAAACATGACAACTGGGAATGCAAGGTCGGTGATTTACTTTTGTCTTGGTTTGAACGTGGAGAGCTTTCGCAATCGAGCTCCAGTTGGTTCGAGATCCCAGGAGTCCATGCATGATGATGAGTGGAGGGGCGTCATCCACTGTCGAGGAAGATGTGTATTCTGAGAAGGCCATGATGATGGGTTTAATGCTGGAACAGATTTACAAGTGATTACAGTAACACTTGTGATAGTTGAAACTTAGCATACATAGTAGTTGAACCATAAACTGCTTACATTTATCATTACTGTTAATTATTTTTATGAATCTTTCATTGCGCAAGTGGGTATATTTATCCCTACTTCATTACCTATCACAAATCCCTTTGTAAGATAAGATAATTAATGAAAATCAAAAATCAAAAGGACGATGCGCTCTATGTACACAAAATATTTAACTCACATTTCAACCTTTTTTGGCAAGGAATCACTCTGAACAAGAGATGCTGGATTAGAATCTGTTGATGTATTAAGGTTGTCCATCGTTGTCGAGAAATGACATCTCGCGGACCAGCAGACGTCAAAAGCCCTTTTAGAAAGTGGCAGGTATTTTAAAGACACCATGGTCTCTTATTACACCATGGCCAATATCAATTTGGTGTATGCTTACTTTGTCTTCCTACAGAAAATGAAATAAAACCGCACTGCCACAAGCATTTACTCTAATCCCGCCGCCCTACAAATCAGCATTCGAATCAGCTGAACATCAAGGCGGTCGAGGCCGTGCCGTAAAGTGTCGCCATCTATTGGTAGTTGTGAAGCGGGTCGGTGACTTGTAATGACAGACAGTTTTCGAAGAGACCATGGAAGTATCTCCTGCCGTTTTTTCTGAAAAGGTAAATAAGTTGATCATTAGCATTCTTTACTTTAAAATATCATTTTCGCTGCATTTCATGTGGTATAATTAATATATTCGTATCACAGCTGCGAAGGAAACGCATTATTTCTGTGATAATGAGAGCCAAACACTAAGCTAACCTCAATCATTGATTTTGGCCTCATTGTTTCTTCCAGGAGGAAAATAGCCAAGACTCAAAACCTACTAAAGAGACGGTGGTCAGTCCCAGTGGCGATGAATTCCTCGATTCTGAGGACCTCTACAGTAAATTTAAGGTAAAACATTATTTTTTTACAGCATACAAAAAAATTAGAAACTGAATGCAAATATTTACAAATACTTTGTCTTGTGATGTTTAGAAACTTCAAAAGCAGCTAGAATTCCTAGCTGTTCAAGAAGAGTACATCAAAGATGAACAACGCAATTTGAAAAAAGAATACCTACATGCTCAGGAGGAAGTGAAGAGAATTCAAAGTGTTCCCCTGGTGATAGGCCAGTTTTTGGAAGCCGTCGACCAAAACACGGGAATCGTTGGCAGCACGACAGGTAGCGCCCATCTGCTTTTTACCATTGAACTATTTCAATTTCTTTGTTTGTTAGCTGCACAATTAACGCCTTCTATCCCACCTCCCAGGTTCCAACTACTATGTGCGCATCCTCTCCACGATTGACCGCGAGCTGCTCAAGCCGTCGGCGAGCGTTGCCCTGCACAAGCACAGCAACGCTCTGGTCGACGTTCTGCCGCCCGAAGCCGACTCGTCCATCTCGATGCTCGGTGCCGACGAGAAGCCGGACGTCCAGTATGCGGACATCGGCGGCATGGACATGCAGAAGCAGGAGATCCGCGAGGCGGTGGAGCTGCCGCTGACGCACTACGAGCTATACAAGCAGATCGGTATCGACCCGCCCCGCGGCGTGCTCATGTACGGCCCGCCAGGCTGCGGCAAGACCATGCTTGCCAAGGCGGTGGCTCACCATACCACTGGTACGCGATTGCAGGGCACACTTTTCCGATCATCGGTCTTTTTAAACATTCACAGCTTAGTTGGATCTGTTGGATACAGTGGCTTCAAACCCTCCACGCCCCCTATTCACTAACTTTTTCAGTTTATAATTCTGCAGAATTGGGAAAATTTCTGGTTTTGTTTCCAAAGAAAGCATAGGAAACAAAAATCAACTCAATTCTTCAGAGTTGGAAAATGAAAAAGTTATTTAGTAGGGGTTCAGGCCCTTCAATTCACTAACTTTGACAGTTTCTAATTCTGTGGCCACAAAGTTGATCCACCAGCCGGTAGAGACTTAGCCAACTGATTCTGGCATTCGGTAACGTCGTGCGTCTTGTGTTCCAGCCGCGTTCATCCGCGTGGTGGGCTCGGAGTTTGTGCAGAAGTACCTGGGCGAGGGCCCGCGCATGGTGCGCGACGTGTTCCGTCTTGCCAAGGAGAACTCGCCGGCGATCATCTTCATCGACGAGATCGACGCGATCGCCACCAAGCGCTTCGACGCGCAGACGGGCGCCGACCGCGAGGTTCAGCGCATCCTGCTCGAGCTGCTCAACCAGATGGACGGCTTCGACCAGACCACCAACGTTAAGGTAGCCACCGCGGTCTCATCGTTTAGTTGTGTTGACTTGTGGACTTTTCAGTTACTGACCTGACCACCAATGTTAGGTAGCTTTCGTTGGCTAGTTAGCCTTTCTTAAGTTAGCCCACAGAATTGCTACGCGTCAGTTTGTGCCAAGAACACCAACGTCACGGCAGCCGCTGCTTGGCAGTGAAGTGACAAAATCCTTTCTTGTTGAATCACTATGAATTCAAGGAATTTTACGTTTTAAATGCTGTTTTGTTACTTCATCCCTCCGTACTTCATACAGAGTATCTTAATTGGGTTTGTTTTCATTACCAGCACTGATGGCTAAATGTCTTCGAGATCTGCAGGTCACTGTTAAACTCGAAAGAACCCTTGTACAGTGACGTTGCTATGGTTCTTTCTGGCCTTGCGGCACTTCATCTACGCAAGCATGTTGAGAAATCAGTGTTACTGGTGGAAGCTTACGCCAGTCGGCACCCAGCGAGGGCAGGAATCTTGTGTGGCCGGATAGCTCAGTGGTCAGAGCAACCGCCCGGCAAGCGGAAGGTCCCGGGTTCATATCCCGGTTCGGACGCACATTTTTCCTGCTCAGCTATCCCATTACGCTAGCATGTTAATTGACCGGCCCGTCGTGGAGTACAACCAAGGGAGGAAGGTGAGTGACCGGTGAGCGACGTGCGGTTGCAGGTGGTGATGGCGACGAACCGCGCCGACACCCTCGACCCGGCCCTGCTCCGGCCCGGCCGGCTCGACCGCAAGATCGAGTTCCCGCTGCCCGACCGGCGGCAGAAGCGACTCGTCTTCTCCACGATCACGTCGAAGATGAACCTCAGCGAGGAGGTCGACCTGGAGGACTACGTTGCGCGGCCGGACAGAATCTCGGGCGCCGACATCAACGCCATCTGCCAGGAGGTGAGTCTACGAGATATCGGGCCATCGGCTGCGCTATATCGAACTTATCGAGTATTGTTATTCGACATATCGATCGGCAACTGACTTTATCATAGGAGAGGAGGTTAACAGGATTAAATATCAATTTTTAATGTTTATATGTGAGTTGTAGCCGATTAGATGTTGGATTCTGTGGCGTAGTTTGTTCCGGCCTCTCTGTCCTTGCACGGCAAGCAGTCAGTGACATGTTGACAGCTGCGGTGACGGACTGTTTGCTTGTGTGTCGGCAGGCGGGCATGCACGCGGTGCGAGAGAACCGCTACATCGTGCTGGCCAAGGACTTCGAGAAGGGCTACAAGAACAACATCAAGAAGGACGAGTCTGAGCACGAGTTCTACAAGTAACTCAGCGATGCGCACTCGTCCCTCTAGTGTCCAACCATGTGTCTCTACGATTTAAATTAAATGTGAACTTTATTATGATAATTCTGATGATTAAAGAAAAATTTACTAGCTAACGTAATCTGATGTACATGTTAGTTTATTTGTATGCTTTGAATTCTAGAATGCAGTGGGCTAGATAGATGTGCATTTTGTAATTATTGAAGGGCTGTCATTAATTTTTCAGGGAAACAATTTTAGATGGAGCAGTGCAGTAGGGAAATGAAACACATTTTTTTTCCATGCAACATTTCGTTCACCCCACCTCTAGTTTGCATCATTTTGACTAATATCGAAAAAAATGTGGTTTTGAAGCAGCAACAGAACTTGGTGGCCGAACGGCAAACGTACGCCCGCGGCATTAAATCCACCCCTCCTCAACCACCCTCTAAACTCCATCCAACATCGACATCCTACAGGCTAGGACCCCAATCCGCCCCCATTAAGCATTCCAAGCCGCACCACGGCGAACCGGTTCGTAGCCGGAGTGAATAATATCAATCAGGACACCACCCCCCTACACGGTAGGTCGTTACTCGCCGCTGCTCGCTGGCGGCGGCGGCAGCGGCGGCGGCGGCGGCAGAGAATATACGTCATCGTAGGTTGCTTGCGTCAGAGCGTGTTCGGTAAAGACGTACGGAAGCCGCGGCAAGAGCACGCCGCAAAGACAGTGAGCTCGAAGATATTATAGGGGTGCCAGTGGGTTATGGGGCTATAAGGTGCAATTGAAGATTTCGCTTCACTCGCTACGCTCGTTACGCTCATCAATAACCCTGCAGATAACTGTTTTTTAATGTTTTTCCTTCCATTGTCTGTTCTCAATCCCAAAAGAGCAAGTCTTGGTAAAAAAATATATATCTCGACAATAAGTACTGCAGAAAAAAGTCTCCAGTATATTTTTTTTGCTAATGTTTGTTTTCGCGCTCTACGTTTTCGCGCGTTTGTTGCCAAACGCCAAAAACCGATTTTGATGAAAATATATATGGACCTTCGTTTTCACTAAACTTAGATCTGCCACGTTTTTGAACCAAATCGGACGGGTAAATTTTATGTTATTATATTTTTGCGAAATTTTTCAGTTTTTCCAAAACACGTTTTCCAATTCCACTCTAGGGACCAAGGTTCTGAATATAATTTGACGAAACTTTCTGGATAGGTTGACCCTCACGATTTAATGTTTGTGTAAAAATTTCATTTTTGGGTTTATAGTACTTTTCTTGAAAATGGCGCTTTTATGACGTTTTTATTGCGTTTGCTTGTAGCGTTTTTGCAGTTTTATGCAACTAAATCAACTTTATTTTCAACTGATATTTACAAATTTTACTCTGTGCGTTAAAAATCTTAAAACAACGATACTGTGTTATTTTGCAGCAAATCAGCCGAAGATTTTTCTTTAAATCGATTTTCACGCTTTAAAATTTTCTAGTAAATTCACAGCGACTTAATTTCGAATGTCATCGAGAAAGCTGCTTAATTATCGCCGAACATTTAAAAATTTTCATACAAGCCTCTGGGCTATGCGCACACGCAATATAATCGCGTTGTGCAGGGTGAGCATGAATATTACGCTCATCCACAACACGATCATATATGAGTGTTCGCATAGCATAATAGGAAGTATACATACAATAATTGGATCAATTTTCCCTCCGGAGTTGATAGGAATTCGAGGAATAGGAATATTCGAGGTTTACTATATGTGATTGGCTGCATAGCATTACATCCGTCCTAACTCTGAACATGAATTCAAGGGGTTGAAAAAGTGGTAAAAAATCACCTTCATTTGTCGCGTCACTTTAGGTATATAAGTAGGGCAAGAGCCTATAGTACGCCAAATTTGGCTCTGATGGCAACTCTCGAAAGGCTATGGGCTCTCTAGATGTTCGCACAGCATGGGCATTCGAGCCGATGACGACATAGGCAGGGTCCATGCGGGTGGAACCAGGGGGATGGTGGCAGGGGCGCTGGCCGTGAAAGTTTCAGAGTGAAAAACTCGGTCGTCGTCGAGTGATTGAACCGACGTTTTTGTCGGCGCCCAGGAAGCGCCGGTGATCGAGGGGGTGGCGACAGGGGTGGCCACGGGGGTGACGAGCCAAGTCAATTAGGGGGGAGGGGGGCGGAATGTCGGTGTTTACGCGCGACGCGCATCGAGCAACATTGCCCAAGGTTTTACGTTTTACTAGCGTGCTTCTGTCTGTCTAGACGCCGAGCGCGCAGCGATTTGAAAACAGAGCGGCGTTTTTCTTTTATTGGCGGCCGGGGCACTTCGGGAAATTTCGTCGGATTTTGTTACACAGTCGCGGAATACGTGCGACACGCAGTTAAGTGATTGTTTATCGTTCGAAACAGTTACTGAATGGGTAGCAAAATTCAGGGTTTTGTCGATGAATGTTGTATCCCATTTCATTTCCTGCTGGGAAATAAAACAGAGATTTATGGGCGATCCTTCGGTCATGGGCGAGTGCGACCGTTCTGAAAATGTTTATGGGAATGAGAAATTCCTACGCCCACGTTGGCGAAGAAATCATAACAAACCCTCACAGCTCTCTTCTAGCTTCCCATGACGTCTAGAAAATCAGTGTCTCATCTCATAAGATGTAAGCCCGGAATTCCGAACGCGAGGGATTTAATGATAACGTCGGAAGACAATATAACGATTAAAGTATCAGTACTCTAAGCACTAAAAGTTCTGACCTAAATGTGATCTGTTCTGAGGTCGTACGTCGCTCTATCAGTGAATCTGCGATAGCAGGAGACGACAATATTATTATCGATAACCTGACTTCGCGATTGAGTGTCACTCCTTTGTGAGTATGACAAGCGACATGAGTAAATCTGTAAGCAATTAGTTGACGACAACACGACAATCGGTATCAGTTACTGCCACTGATCTCTATCAGTAAGTTATGTGACAGTACCGGACACTGCATGTGTTGCTGTTTTGTGACGCGGACACCCATGCGGCCATGCGTACAAGCGTCCAACCAGCTCTAATAAATGACCGGCGCTGACGTCAGAGAATAAGTGCACAGGCATCATCACGCACGCATCTGCACGTACCGCCCGTCGGGACACGGCGCCGTTGCATTATGCAGAGGTCATTTGCGCTGGCACCGAGTCGGGATTACGCCCAGTGTGGTGTGTGGCTGCTCTGGTCGTAATGCAGGCGGTGCACACAATGAGCAAGATGCAATGCAGGTGCAAGGTGACACGTGACGGTCCGCGTGATCTTGGTACACTGTGTTGCAGCGGGTCTGTGGGATGGAAGGCACGAGACGATTTCGCGGTGTTTTCCAATTGATTTACGCGTAGCGCGCCGCAGTGATTGAGGACGTAACTTCCGTGACATCTCTCTTCGCGGTGGCCAGATAAACTTGCTGACCATTCAATTGCTGGTCGATCGATCAGTCGCAGCAATAATTCTCTTTTTGTTTTCTTAGCAGAGTAGAGAACACAAGACCAGACGCATAGATCAGGGATCTCTTGATTTGCAGCCGACCCACAAACGTAACATTTCCTAGTCTCGTCATCAAGTTAATAAGCGATGGAGAAATATTTAATCACTCTTCCATGGGCATCCTCGAGCAGTCATGCTTTAGCCGAGCAACAAATAAACATTTTAATGATCTCCAACCAATTAATGTATTCGCCTAGAGCGATGCGCGACGCTGGGAGAGAGAGAGGTGCACGCTTCCAGCGAATGTCACTGTCTCACGACTCGGACACAGAGCACAGGTCCATGTAATGAGCCATTGCCCCGAGCCGCGAACATCCCAGCAAAGCACAAATCGCAACGTTTCAGCATCGCCAAGAAAGCTGGGGCAGCCGTCGCGGCGTGGAATTCCACCGACCAATAGAGCGCACAGCGCGGACACCGCGATTGTGCACGCTATCTCTTCGCTGTGGCCCTTGGACGGGTGGCAAGCGGCCGGCATTTCGTCTCCCCTCTCGCTGCTGCTCGCTGCTCGCTGCTGGCTGCTCGCCGCTAGTCAGTCTGTCTAGGTGCGAGCGAGCGCTAGGGTCGACGCCAGCCGGTCCGCCAGTGCGACGTCTTGGCGAGTGCGCGAGCGCGTGCCTTCGATTCGCGGCCGTCGCGACGCCGACGCCGACGCCGACGTCGACGTCGACGAGTGGACGCCCGACGCCGGGCGAGACATGTTGCGTCGCACGACGCCGCCACGCTCGCTGCCGACAAGGAGGACGACGACGACGACGACGGGGGAGTGTCGTGCGTCGGACTTTTGAAGAAATTGTGATTTTTGTGCGTGGATATGGTTTTTTAAGCGTGTGCGTCGAAGTGCGTGGTAGTAAACATGTGGTTCCTAGTTTTCGCAAGCTCTTGACGTCTATACAACTCGCTGCTCACGACGCTGACAGATGCTATTTTATATCGTTACGTTTAGAATAATAATATAAAAAGTTAACGCGGCCTTTTTGTGTCAGACTGCACGTGTCTCTTGTATTCGCGTTGTACGTACTTTTCTAAGTTCGAATACCGAACCGTTTGGTCGAGTGCGCAACGCACGTGGACGGTCGTTGTCCCAGCAACGACTCAACGCAACGCACATTGTCTGTTCGCCGCCTCCACCCTGCAGACTTGACGGCCACGATGCGCGGGCCCGGCTCGTCGACGGCGTCGTCGAGTGCATGACAGCGACCTCCGCCGCCGCCGCCGCCTCCCTCGGCCTCCGCCGGCCTAGGCTTGCTCTCGGTCCTCGGTGGTGACTGTTTCCGCGCTGGGGGATGAGCGCAGATAATGGTCATGGCCGATAGACAGAAAGCGCCCATCCGGGTCGGATTCTACGACATCGAGAGGACGATCGGCAAGGGCAACTTTGCCGTCGTCAAGCTCGCCAGACATCGCATCACCAAAACCGAGGTGAGTGCGCGGGTGCTGTTCTAGCGATTCTATACTCGATTTTCCGAGTCCATTTTCCATTTTCTTCTTCCGTCGTGCGACAAACATGGGCCGGGGTGTCGGTGACAGTTCGCAAACAGAAATACGTTCGTGTTTCTGAGACCCCGGACGCAACGGCGCCTAAGAGGAGGGAGGAATTTTATGGGAGAGGCTGTGATAATAATTCAGGTCAGGTGGAATAGGAACCCGACGTCATAGTCGTGAAATTCGTATATCAATGTCTTAATCTTGGCCATGGCTTCGGGCAGGGCGGTTGAATCTGTCTGTAAAATTATTACATTGAAAGTCGCGGTGGTTTTTTTTTATGGTCCTCATCCTTTCAATCGTCTGTTTCATCTTGAGATTATTAGTGCGATCGGGTAGAAGGCTGATCGACTGACAACTTCGCCATGATGGTTGTTTTACGATGAGATGCAGCCACAGGAAGACAGGACGTTTGTCGTTTGATTCGATAAGACTCCCTGCTGTTCAGCGTGGGCGAGTCAAGTCGGCATGACAATCCGAGAAGTCATCTCTGGCCATAATGGATTTTCCAGCCAGCCAGACATGAGATGACTATTTCTAGTCTAAAATTTAGCAACACGGCAACTCCAGCAGCGACTCTACCAAAGAGCACTCTATAAACCTATATTTAAAGGCGCAAAAAGGGTCTAACTGTAAAAGAAAATTGTATGCTTTTTTCCGGTCTGATAACTTTATTCTGTAAAGTGTATAGAGCATGGACAATACGTTTCTTCGTTGCTTGCTTGATTGGTTGGTACGCTTTTGTGCACAACGGCACGCTTGCCAGCCGCCGCGGCGTACCCCGCAATTTGTCACCAGAAGACCGTAGCGTGCGTAAAATCCTGTTTGCATTCAGCGATGAATGCGATGAAGTTGACTGCCCGAATATTCGATTGGTAAATATTGGACGCGCCGCGACGCCCCATTGCGTGCGTGCAAGACCGACGGCGAGAAGTGAAAAACTTGAGAACAATCTCGCCCTCGCTGCAATTTAGCAAGCAAGGCACTGTCCATTAGCCATGGCGTCATTACTGCGCACTCGACAATGTAAAACAATGGACACATTACCAGCACAGAGTCCGGGCGGCGGTGTGTAGCCGGCATTTGTCGCGCTGCCTTTTACAGAGGAATCATTGAAATATGCATGTAATATCCGTGCTATAGTCCGGCCTATGGGACGCACCACAGCTGACGTTCAATTTCGAAGATTGTTCCATGTGAGAATCGACCGCCAGAGCACGCGCGCCCGTTAATAAATCGTTAAAGGGCTGTGCATGGCGGTGTTTAAATGGCACTCAGTTTTTTGTCCCGCCCCCTATATCTTTGCCTCCCAAGTCGTGAAAATGATGATTCCCAATCACATACCACTCAGAATCACGAGGTAGGGGGGGTTCGTTGGAATTGTGTCTCCAATAATGTGATTCGAACGTCCGCGTCGATAAGAATGACTTTCGGTAGGCGGTCATGAATGTTGAATCGTCGCGAGCGTTGTTTGAGCTCGAAGCCATGATTGACTTTTTACCGTGAGGGGGAAATGTGGCTTCTGCTGATGGTTTTCTTGGTCACACGGGAAATTTCCCTGTCCGCAAGTTCGGCCTGCCCAGACCCACGCGCGGGTTACATTTCCTTTTGTTGGCAGATGCGGAAAATGCTTTTGTCGGCCCTCTAACACATTAGCTAGCATTTGGCACAGCAGTAAAAAGTTTTGTACATGTGTGCAGCATCGTTTCGTTCGGGCACCTGGCTTCAGGCTTGATTCGGAAGCGTGCTCAATGTAAGCGCGAGCAAAAACACGAGCAGATGCCGCCGCATGTGCGGCTCATGGACCCAACTTATGGGAGGGAAGGACGCAAGAAAACTAGTTGCTATAGATGGCGGCAGACGCAATTATCAGCAGGTTGCTCGATTGTTTGACGTCGGGCACAAGCACATAAAACCACAGCCGGAGGAATTAACACCGAAAGACACATGTCGCGGATATTGCCGCGAAGAAAACACATAATGAAACGCGGTTACGAAACGACGCCGATCGGCAATAAAACCGTATACGTCCTTCTTATCTCGACATCAAATGAGATTTATTTCTGTATTTAGGTGTATGCGATATATGTATAAGTGCTTGTTGGTTAGAAAAAAAAACTATTCGCTTATGTCACTTATATGCGCTGCACTTAAAATGGATTTATATGATAATATTTAACACCCGAACGTTGTTATATTTTCTCTCTCAGAGCAACGATGTCCGATGAAATCATCAACAGGTCAGGATCTCTGTAAATATTAAGGAGGCCGGAGCACCGATATTTAGCTCTTCGAAAAACCAGAGGAAACCCGGCAACGGCCTCTGTGCTCAATTCACACGATGCTCCCGCGAGCACTATGCTTTGCGGTCAACGAAACAAGCGGCAATTTTAGGCACCTTGACGAGTTTCAAGACCATTTCAAGGCCCAGTAAGCACCTTCTCGGCACTCATATAACACTGGTCAATGATCTTAGACTTATTCTCACATGTAAACGCTGCATATTTATAAGGTTAAGCAGAAGGTTCAGTGCTAAGTTATCAGTTAGAAACGAACTTTTTGGACCTCGCACTGCAGTTTGCTTTTGTCGGCATGGCGGCCACGAAATGGCCCATGGTCTCCAAGTAGTGCGCAGGCCCATGGATCATGCCGCCGACGCATGCTACCGGCTACAAACTCCAAAACACTGGCGCACTACGTCGTGATGTTGAAGGATTTAGGAAATCATTTCGAAGTCTCGCTGTACGCTAAAGACGCCCGAAGTGTTGAGAAAAGTTGCAGATAGATAGCTGACAAAGGCTTATCGCATCATCTGAAAATGTGGTGTGAGAAATTTGCAATTTTTTAATTTTTTCGTTTTCGAACTTGATGATGATATAGCTGTACGGACTTGCAAGTATTTCAAAGCCAACGCGACGGGCACGGGAAAGGGAAAGGTAAAGTGGCAGTGGCGGCGCCAGAAATAAATCAGTAGGGGGGCAAATCAGGGGCAAGCGAATAGGTGAAGGGGGCAAGAACTCCCCCCCCCCCCCCCACGGGCCCACACAGATCGAATTAGGTACCTGAAGAGTGATTTTATTTCTCATGCTGTAAATTAGGCAGTGCAATTGGAAGATTATTTTCACAAGGTCTAATCCTTCGTCTAGCTTCGTCACACGGAAAATTTTGCTGGTGCAGCGTTCCACGTAAAAGCAGTTAGTTGCCCCTACAATAATCACTATATTTCTGAAAAACAACACTCGACAAGTTGAAAGAAATTCTAACTCGCAATGTGAAGTCTCGAGTCGATCGGACGTCTACTTTGTTCACAAGAGATATGGAATTTGGGACTTTTCAGCGGGGGGGCAAGCCAATTTTTGGGGGTGCTGTTGCCCACCCATGCACCCCCATAGCGCCGCCACTGTAAAGTGGACAAGAGCGCAATCTCAAGAAGACGACCTCGATGGTATATAAGAGTCATGCACCATCCCACATTTTACCGGGGCATCGCCAGCCAGGTCTTGTAGAAACACCTTAGAAATTTTTACTCGGGTAGAAAATAAAAGTTTAAAATGAAAAACAGAGCCGGTATTTGAAAAGAAGTCTTAGGAAGTTACCTTTACGATCGAGCACTTTTCATCTAATAAACTTATACAATGTCAAACCGATCCTGGCAAGATCAGCAAGTGATAATCGGCAAAGGTGCAGCGAGACTGCAGCCATCGCTGAGTTGCTCACCAGAGGGTGCATGCAATCATGCTGCCTCCATCACAGCAGTTGTATTCGTCGCTGTAGAAGTTTTATAGCTGCCTGCAGCTTATGGCATGCACTGTAATTGGTGAAATGTGCAAATTAAGATGCACTAATCGTAAAAATGCACGCCAGAAATAGTAGGCTGTTGCAATCGCGTGCGGGTGGAGACGTTTTTTTTTATGATGCAGCTCTGATGCCTTGGCAGCGCAACGAGCAGTGTTTCAGCAGAAGTGTTGAAGCTTGGGTGGATATTAAATAGCAATTAGTAATCGTGAATGAAAGTAACTGTGACGATTCGATCTCTCAGGACATTTGCATAACGCTGCACATGTTGCTTTGTATACTGTCTTAATTACAGGCAGGTGTGATTGTTAATCATTCGAGCCATAATTAAAAAATATATATAACCATGAGTATTGTGTATTGTATTGTATTATGTAGAACGTACTATAAGTGGCAATAAAAATATTAGTTTCATATGCATTATGAGTTAACGGCTCGGGCATTCGTGTTGCCATACACACATTAAAATGTGTGTATGGCAAAACGCCTTATTAATTTCGTGATTTGTTAGACGTCGAGTCGGTTCGCAGCTTTTTGTATGTCATTACCGACACAAAACGCTCATTTTCAGGAAAGAAAGGATGCAATACGGTTGTTCTCAAAGGTAACCGACTTCGAATGAAAATATCGTGGACCCTAAAATTGAATCTGTGGCGTTCAGTGGGAGAGAGAGAGAGAGAGAGAGAGAGAGAGAGAGAGAGAGAGAGAGAGAGAGAGAGAGAGAGAGAGAGAGAGAGGGTGTGTAAAAGAGCGAGAACACAATGGAACTTTTTGACTTGCGTCAATTTAATAAATCTTATTTCCAGCCCTTTGCGCTGGTAAACTGTTTGAGGAAAGCACGCTACGAACTGGGCCAAGTAAACAACAGATATCGGCAAGACAACGATATATATATCGTCGTCTTGGCTCTAAATTCAACAAGGCCGACCTGCGATGACGTTGACGATTCATTAATTATGCGTGTTCGGCTGATGGGAAGCGTATACGCACTAAACGCATTTAATGACAGGTCCATGAACTTGGTGTGGACGCATGTTGGGCTGAAAACATTCTCAGGAATCCACTTGGGGCTCACAATGAAATCGTTCCACGCAATAAACCTCTGACGTCGGCCGCACGCGGGCAATCGCCGGATGGCCACTTTTGGCACAACATTTTTACATCCAGTATCATCCCTTTCACGGCCAAACAAATGATGCTGGCATGCCATCATTTGAAGACCTAGACCGACCTTTCAACTTCAGAGTTCAAATAAAATATATAATAATGATTATTATAGCGGAAATGAAAAGTCACTAACATGTCTACTCTTGCTTTTTGTCATTTCCTCGGTATCTCACAAACAAACTGAAAATTCGAGGTCTTATCCATTGCAAAGTAAATATTTTGATACAAAACTATAGCTTTTGCTCAACTTTAACGGTACCTAATAAGAGTTCTAACTATGATTTCGGCGTCAACAGGAACCGACGAAGGCAGATCAGATATATTTCTGCTACAATTTTAGCACGATAATGTGGTTCCTACTAAAGTAACCACATTCAATCGCACATTCATAATTTACCTTTTCTTTCGCGATTCAACACCAGACAGCAGCTTGTCAGGGGAGCCAGCTAGCGATTGACGGTTGTTGAAAACGTAAAAAAGTAAACCTGCTGCTCACCATTAGATTTTTATTTTTCGCCAATATTTTTCGCAACCGATCACTGGCGCCTCCACTCAAAGGGCCCGCTACAGCCCACTGATAACCCTCTAAACGAGCCCGTGCAAGCACCCAGCTATCACCCTGCAAGCACCCTGCAAGTGACTTTGAGGCTGCTGGCAGTGCGCTATAGAGGGGCTATGAGGGCTAGGCAGGAGGGTGATCGATCCTTGCAGGATCAGGCAGGACTCGAGTCGGCTCACACATGGGCAACCGACCTCCCCACCCGACGACGACGACACCACCCACGCAGTGTCGCAATAGGGGTTGGCGGGGGTGGCGAGCTCTCGACGTCGCGACGCCCGGGACGCCGTGGTCGGCACAAGACGGGAGAGTTGGGGATGTCTCGAAGTTGGCTACGCCAATCTTTATGAGGTTGTCTCCGAGTTAGTTTCTACCAAAAATGTGTTATCCAAGGAAATAAATTATTTACGCGGCTGTTTCGATTTGAGGCTTGGTTAAAAAATGTTGTAAACTTCTCTCATGAGGCAAGACATATCGTTATAGATTTATGATAAGTCACCTTTGGGCCGCTTTTAATCTAGTTAAATAGTTAATCTCCTCTAATAGAAGCAATCTTGGCTCTGGGATGTCAACGTGACGCTGAGTTTTTATTGGAGGTTCGCTGCCTAATTTGCTATATTATGAAACCGAGCCGTGATGCTGTTGTCAATTGACGATTAGAACAAAACGATCATTAGATTCTTCAGTTTCCTCGACACTTAGTGATAAAATGTTTTTAGTCACTTTTTCGTTGTTTAATGAAGAGATACCAAATTCTAATTGCACGACATGTGTTACTGCAGTGTGTCTTTGCTGAGCGTTTATCACTCTAGTTTCATCCCGTTTCCAAGCTTGTAACACTCAAGTTTCCCTCTGCTTTCCAAGCGCTGCGAGTTGGCCAGGGAAACGCTTGGGACAGGAAAACACAGCATGGCAATTGGACCTGGAGAGATTCGCGAATAGCGCAGTTCTCCGGCCAAGAAGACCGAGCTTCTTCGTGGCATGATTTTGCACCTGAATCTGACACTCGAGTTTTACGCTCGCTGCACGCATTGTCTGCCGAAATGCACGCACCTTTTTTCACCCATGCTAGTACGCACTTTTTATGCTTGACACTCGAGCAAGAAGGGCTACAATTTGGCGCCTTCTCACATAAAAAAACAAACGCGTCTTAATAAATATTTTTTATTAAAAGTTTCAATTTTTATAGAATGTGGCAAATCTCCATGCGGATGCAACGAGAGCGGTTCTAAAAAATTCACAACTCGGAATCCTTACGAATCGTGTTGAACGGAGATGCGACTAATTTTATCAGAAATGCGATCTGCACCAGTTTTATGATCCAATTCTTCGCCTTATCACACGGTAATTTTTACTAACAGAACGCGTCAAACAGCCATAGATAACCGATCCATGTATACTGATGTACAAATAGCATTATAAATTTCCACTATAGACAATGCAGGCATACGTCAAGGTATATGCTTTGGTGTCCAATTCCACGGTACACTTCGAAATGAAGTAATATCCTTACGTGTGGCGGACGGATTAGCAATACGATATAATGGTAATTCGATAATTGGTGGACACCGCCAATCGTCCCATTATCTACCCGTCTACCAGGTATACTAATTTTTAAGCGGAAGCGGTGTAATAATGATGCTAAGTTGCTAAAACGTCGTACGTACGTAGTTCGAGTTCAGCCGAACGTGTTGCTGAAAATGCTACCAACATTACCTACGTCATTCTCAATCGGCACTTGCGTCACGAGAACACAGAGTATTTAGTCGAATCGTGTGTTTTTGTGACACATTTAAGACACCGGTGCACAGATTTCATTCCGCCGCGTGGATAAAATGAAGTGTGTAATAAAAATAAGCGTGTTATATACAATGGCCACGCGTTCCTTTTCAGACTTGGTGGACGCGGATAAAGACGTGGAAATTTATGGAAATTTTATGTATGATCATAAAAATTCGTGATTCGAAACGTAAGGTATTCGTTTGAAATTTTGTTAATCGTTTCGGCACTTCATAATTGTGTGGGGAAAGAAAAAATGAATACAAATGGAAATGGAGCACTTTTGAGAAACACCAGCTCGCTTTGTCACGACTGGCCATACAGATATTTTCGCGCATATTTATAAGCTTCAGCGCTACCGTCCTTTTGCCACAAAAAGGTAATTGCATATCCGACTGCTATGTCCGCTCCTTTCCGACGAAACCAGCAGCAATGTAGTCTCCTTAGTCCTTGGGGACCTTTATTTCCTCCGAAAAACAAACTGCATTATAATACAGCGAGCATGTAAACCATGTTCAACGCGATCCATCCATCATACAAACAGTACAACGGGTACAACATGGTACAACTGGTACAAGCAGACATTACACAGACAGTGCAAGTGCAAGCAAAACCCACAACACAATTCACAGCGGAAACTGAGCTTCACATGGCAACGCGTCACGTTGTATTGTTAGATCTGGAATCGTGACCAGATAACAATTGAAGTGAACAACGAACTGTAAAACGCCGACAGTTTGCGGTCATCGGTATCGGCCGCGGCCGCGGAGGCAGCATACATGCAGAATTCATATCGTCTCTCGCGGGTGCCGCGCTCGCCGCTGCATGTGCAAACTGTAAATCTTCCGCCGACACGGAAACGACGTCGTCGCAGACTCGCATTTCACATCGGCATCGCCTCGCCGGGGTATCGAACCCAGCCACCACCGAGCCCCATGAGCGCAACTGTCTCACACCGCATTCTGTGAACTTATAATTGACAGTGTGTATTTTGCTTCCTGCGCATCCTGTAAACAACTCGTTCGAGCTCGGAAGCTCGAGCGTCTAGAGGTCGAGGAGATATTTTGGTGCATGGCCCGTGTTTTCCGGTCTCAATTAATCGCTTTCCCACACACAGTTCGTCAAGCTACCTTGGAGTCTTGAGGAAGCAGCCAGCACATTAGCGAAACGTCGGGAACTTAGGCATTGAAAATGCCCAGGATTTTAAATCACTGTAAACTATTTTCTGCGTTGTTTTTGAATGAGCGAGCGAAGCGAGCGAAATCCTTCAATTTCACAACATAGGGGAAAGAAAAGCACTTGGATGTTTTTTTTTTGTTTGTAACAAAAACGAGCAGGCCTACTTCAAGGTCACAGATCGTTACGAAATTTGGCAAAAATGTTCGTGGTGACTCAGCGAGGTGCTGTATGGTTTTTGAGCAAAATCTGGTCAGCCGTTCGGTTTTTATGAGCGAAAACTCGTAAATTTTTTAGTTTTTTGGTACTAGCTTCGTAACTAATTAACCGATCCGCACCAAATTTGGATTGAATATATATGATAACAAGTTAAACAAATTGCCAAAGTTTCAGATTCGTGCATCAAGTATTTTGCTAATCAGAAAAAAAAAATGACTAAATAATAAATAATAATACTTGATCATTAAAGCACCGTTTTCAACAATATGATTCTCAAATGTTTTCCCTTTGGGTTTCCTCAGGGAGATTACGGCTCGCTCATCCTGCAACGAGTGTAGGCTCTACTAATCGTTTACCTAGTGATATATAAATCCCGATGTACCTAGATGTACTTCCCACGCCTGACATGGCGTGCACTCACTGCAAACACCCAATCATACTTTGCTTCAATGCAACTGCCACCCGGAAGTTGACAATGCCATTCCTTGTTCACCTCTTCGCGACTAATGACGTGCATACGATACGGCCATCAGCGCACCACACATATGGCTTGACATGATTCCCATTTAGCTCGCGAAAAACACACAGTGCAAAAAAAATCTTCTTGGCAAGGATGGCGACTGTGAGATAAGAGACGCGTGCGCTGACTTGGTGTACATGTTCATCTCCTACTCGCGAGCACGTGGCTTGCACGTGAACAATGGAAGCAATGCACTGTTGACGTAGCTATAACTTGATAATTGTTTAATTGGTATTATTAGTATGTCCTTGCTGGGGGAAATATCTCTCCAGCTGACGTCAGCGGAGCTTGAGGCTGCGGCTCCTCGGCTATGCATCCGAAGGCCTTTAGTCAACAGATCTCTGATCGGGCAAAGCTGCCTGATTGCTCACACCGATCGGGCACGATGCTATATTCGAGGATGCTGGATGCGAACGGAATCGGAGTCAATCGCGTGAACTGATTGATTCTTCGCAAATGGTTAATGAAATTTTGTTCGTCGAGGGAAATTGGATTGCAGGATTGCTGCCAGTTAAATCCGCAAATGATCTGCGTTGATATTGTGTGTGTGCTTACACGCAGACTTTGGTGCGGCACGGAACGCACGGAGCGCCGCCAAGCAAATGTTTGATTTCACTAGTAATATATTCGGGGTCTCACCTGCTAAATAATTAACCTACGCTAGACTCGTCATCGCTTTTGATTAGTTTTTGTTTGCGTGTGATCGCTGTGCCACAGAACTCCATGAAGACCCCAATTCTGATTTCTATAGCCCGGTGGGAGGGGGACGTTAGGCAAGGACGTCGCGCACAATCACATTCATTTACCAATCACCAGTCAGACTAATTCCCGCAATAAACCCCGGTGTTGCTTTATGACAGCTCCACCATCACTGTGTCCATGTCATCGTTGCTGCAGCAGAGGAATTTCCCGGTCTTTAAGGAGTTGTCCACGTTCATTCTTCATTCGAAAAGCTGGTCCTGTAAAGCTTCTCGCAAAGCATTCAAGACAAAGCACTGCCGTGACTTGCTGTGTGCAAAGCAGCAAGTGCTCGGGTACACGCAAGTCAGCGCTGTGACGCATTGGGAAGCTGGACGCCAGGAGCAATTTGCAGCCGCAGTGCACATTTACCCTGGGTTTGCCCACGTTTAGTCCAGCTCCTGTCTCATCAGACGTCCACGATGACTAATACTCTGTGTCTACACCTCTATAACTCTGAGGCGGGGGAGTGAAAGTCAAGTCATTGGTGGACGAATCGCATATTGTTATCACCACAATATGGATGGCGATTGTGGAAAATTACAGAGTGCTTCTGGTTCATCAAGGGAAGTTTTTGATTGATTTATTTATTGGAAGTATTTATTGTAGCGTATAGGGTCGATAATGACAACAACTGTTGTACGCAATCGTATCACAAAGCGGGTGACATTGTCACTGTTACTTTTCTGCTATATACTGGCGGTGACAGCTAAAGGGCAACAATCAAGGCTTCACATGGTGACACCTTGGTGACACCGACCATGGTCGTCTGTGTAATATATCAGACGGTGTATTGCGATGCATTACACTAGAGATGGGAAAAAAAGCCCGAACGGCCCGAAAGCCCGGCCCGGCCCGGCCCGGCCCGACTTTCGGGCCGGGCCGGGCCGGATTTTGTTTTCAACTTCGGGCCTCGGGCCGGGCCGGATCTTGAATCTGAGACGTCGGGCCGGGCTCGGGCCGGACATCCCCGGCTGTCGGGCCGTCGGGCTTTCGGGCCGGTTCGGGCCGTTCGGGCCGGTTCGGGCTGTCGGGCCATCGGGCTGTCGAGTAGTGGCCCGTGCACTCAGAATTCCCTTTCCCGTCCAATATCTTAAACCGTAATGTTTCTTTCGAGTCGATATTTTTTACTCGCAGCTGGCTTCTGTAATCAACATTATCCCTCGTTTTGCAGTCGAAGCTAATTCCCGAACAGCCATACTACGTCTACATCTGTATCACAGCGATAGTGAAAATTTTCCCATGCTATGTGCTTGTTAGACCGATCTCACGCAGCCTTGCGAGGCTTTGGGCTTTGGTCCTTCATGAGTTCGAGGAATTTTCGACATGAGATTTGCAGACTATGCTTGAGTTCGCTGGTGCCAGCCAGCCGGCCGGCAATTTGACGGATTCGGAAATTAGAATAGAATTAGTCACGAGCTATCTTGTTTTTTAGTTTTATAATATAAATTTTTGCTTCTCTTACGAATGCCTTCCACTCCATGCGTAAATATTATGCGATGTTCATTCAGTATTCACCCAAGAGCCGACCGGGATGCAGTCACTGCTAGTGTAGTTTTCAATGTGATAATGTGATATGTGCAGCAAAAATAGACAGGGAGAACTGCCTATTCGGGATTTATTGCACCTGCTGAGCTGTGAATGAACTCTTCTAATACAGTGAGTCAGATTTTCTTTATGTTTGGAGCATTCTTCGTTTTGGGAAAACCGGGACCAGGACAAAAAATACTCCATGGCCTCTATGGATTGCACTGCTGAATTGGATTGGATTTCTGGAGATTGCTGGCATCAGGAGTGGTTTCGGACCGTTTCGGACCTTCGGACATGTCTGGATTTTTGGAAATTTTCGGACTTTCGGACAGTTTCGGACAGCTTCGGGCCTTCGGACAGCTTCGGGCCTCGGACAGTTTCGGGCCTTCGGACAGTTTCGGCCTTTCGGACAGCCTCGGGCCTTCGGACAGTTTCGGACTTTCGGACAGTCTCGGGCTTTCGGACAGTTTCGGACAGGTGTAAATTTTGGGAAAATACTTCGGGCCGGATCGGGCCGAAAAAATTGGGGGCCCGTCGGGCTTCGGGCCGGGCCGGACTCGGGACTGGTCGGGCCGAGGTCGGGCCGGGCCGATGGAAATCCGAAAAATCCCATCTCTACATTACACATACTCCTCTGTGTTTGTTGTCTACCTGCATGCGTGCAGAGATCAAAGAGAACGAGGATAAAATATTAATGGAACTCGTGGAAGGAAATGAAGGCGACGCTGACAAAATCATTCCGGATTGCGGTTTCTTTCGGATTTGTCTAGCCAAAGGAATATTCCATGCTGGGCAAACGAGGCGGAATGATTAATTTTTTCACTCCGCACATTAATTTTTTACTGAAATAGCTCTTCAAAGCTGCATCCAATTAATTTCGCGTAATTTTATCGCGTAATTTCAAGTTTCTCGTTGGAACGGTATTAACTATAAAGTAACAAATTGCATTAAGTATTCCATTGAACATGAATTAAGACTAAGAGGTCACAATATCACGCATATCACCTGCACTGCACCCATAATTAAAGTATGTAAATGTGTCATAGGTGAACGGATCCGAATGACTCCCTCCCCCCCACCATCAAATTACACAACATCATTTCAGCCACCCCGTAACATCAGACTTCATTGCACGTAGGTACTTTATCCAAGAGGTTCTTCTGTACGAATGCAAAAATTTATCGCTTAAAACTTAGAGACACATTTCTCCTGCGAACACCTGAGATAAATGTGAAATTTGTCACGTTTTGGTCCTATCCACGTTCCAAGTATACACTCTCCCTTTAGAAATAGGAGCCCAGCGAAAATTTCCTCCCTAACGCTGGGGTAATTATGAAAGGAAAAATTATATGTGACCTGCGGAAAAACACTTTATCTTCGCGACAAGTCCAAATTGATAAGCTGCATCGCGATAATAATGCTAATTCCTTAAAATTTCAACCAGTTTCTGAAAATTACAGAATATTCAGTGAGGATATGGTACGGCAGAAATGTACAAAATCTTGATAGATTTCAATTAAATTTAGAGTGCTTACTTGCGAATGCTTCAACAGGAAACCTTTCTGCCAATACTTTACAGTAAAAATTATCGATAAATGTTTTGATGTTGAAACATTCGGCGAACACAAATTGAACAAGTTAAGAAAATTAAATTACTTGCGGATGAAAGCGAGTTACAAAGACAATAAAATGTACACAATCAAAAACCTGTCTCATTAACATGTTAACCCTGCCAATGCCATTACCATTAGGTCGGAGACAATGTCAATGTCATGTAAGTCATAGTGTAAGTGTATAATCTCAGTAAGTGTATCTTATAACGTTCTTGGTGGTTGCAGGTGGCGATCAAGATAATCGACAAGTCGCAGCTGGATGCTGTGAATCTGCAGAAAGTCTACCGCGAGGTGGACATCATGAAGCAGCTCGACCACCCGCACATCATCAAGCTCTATCAGGTAATCAGCCTGCACTCATAAAACCCCGATAGCCATTAATTAGTTGTCATCGCCACAATTGTGCGATATTTTCGCGGTTTATCTCACCAAATTACTTAATTCGAAGGGAATTAGCTATGGCATTTTCTAAATATCATTCAATTCCATTGAAAATTTGTATAATTTCGTAATTTCCAAGTGAATGGACGTTTTGGAGCGAAAACGAATCAAGAAGATACCCATCAGAAAATCTTGAGGGGTCAGACAGGTTGACAAAATATCTGCAATTGAAATATTAATTAAAAAATCAAGCTCTGCCTAACTCACCACCAGCTTGAACTGAAATCAAATGGTATCGGACAAAATCTCTTTCTATAAGAGATTTTGTCCGATACCATTAAAAGAACCCACAAAGAAATTTTGCATCATTAGAAGTTCGTAAAATTGGCCAAGTTATCAAGGGAATTGTCTAGATTTGTCATCAGCGCATATCTGTCTTCTAAACTGCAATGAAACTGCGATCCTCAAAAAGTAATATGTACGCACTGCCGCGAAACGACGTACAAACGAATTTGCAGTAATTTCCTTCGGCCATTCTACGAACGAAGTTAACATTTACCAGCGATGAGTTAAATTCGTACTGGCAGATGTTGCACTTTTACTCAAGCACAGTGCGTTGTTATTCCACATATCCGTCGGGTTTTACTATATAACTAAATCGAAGATTGTCTTGCGTTTCTAGCTTTGATGATCGACCAAATTTCATTCTTCCAAAAGTCGCCGCGCCAATGGCCCATTTCGCTCGAACCGCCAGGAGAAATTCTACGACAAGAGGCACTTCACGCCGCAATGATCGTTGTCTGAGCCAACTTTCTTTGCCTCGACTAGACGTATGGAATACTTCTAAGAATCTTAGCATTCTTGTTCGGTATTGTTTGAATGCCCTGATACATTCAGGCCCGGTTTTTACCAAAGTTGTGCAACTCTGTCGAGCGTAAATCAAGAAACATTTTAGTGTCACCGTATGAGAATTCGGTGTTCTTTTGGAATCTAGAACGACTCCCAATCCGAGAAAGGTCCGTAAAATGGTCAGACAATCTAAAAAAGCCAAGGGGTCATGTCAAAGTGGTCAAGTACACAGGAGGACCATCGCACACTTGGACCCAGCATCACCATTATTAAGAAAACCAACTCTTTGTTCAAGATTTCGTTACACTTCCAAGAACCATCGTGTTTTTCATACACATAAAACGGGCAATTAAAAATGAAGGCAATGCGTCTTCCCTAACGACGCCGACGCCTCCTCGAAGCGGACAGCTTTGCTAATAAAGCAGACCGATAATTTGCTAGCGCAGATTCCAGACGAGAGCATTCGACAAGAGCGGCCAAGTATCGCAAACGAGATGAGCTCCAATATGTTGTTTAAGCCGGAAAACAGCTGGAACACGTGATGAAATGGTCCCACTACGAATATGTAGGGGCATGTGCACCACAGTAAAGTCATGGAGTCCACCGATCGAAATTTCAAACAGCCAATTAAACTGCGTCATCTTCTAAACATCACCAACATGTTGGTCTTACGGTGATGCTACGATTGTTGGCACTACAGATAATTGGTCCATTTTGAAACCAACTACGATACAGCACCTCAGCAACATTATCACCGCAGTATATAACACCGTTGGTCGGTGGCATTAGATAATGTCCACGCTAGATAAAACAATGGAAGCACCTCATAAACACCTTAGCAACACTAGCAGTGCAGACATCGGTGTTTGGTAGTATTCGGTACGCATGTCCATGTTAAAGCCAACGTTAGTAGCCTACAAGGAACAATAAGCAGTGCAGACACCTGTGTGGTGATCTAAGGTACATTACGGACCAGAGTGCCACTCTCAGCGCTTGCTTGTAGCCGCGCTGGGTCCGGCTAAGCTATCTTGCAGAGTGACGGACGCATCACTAGGTCAAGATCGTTGGTATCGACGATGGAGGTCAAGGCCTAGACGAAATTATCTCGTCGCTGCGCCGGTGGGCGATTCGATCCGCGGCGATTGGTGCCTGGCCGCAGTTTGCTGTTTTGTGTACGTGCATGAAATCAAGCAGGACCGTGGAGGAAGCGATTGGAGGCTGAGTGACGGGATGACATGATATCGTTGAGGACTGCAGTGCAGTTGACCCGTGGATTTGATTGTGATTTCCTGGGTTTGCTTAGAAGGACAGGGAAATTAGCACGGCACGAACCAGCACAAACGATATATGAAAGATTGTATGAAAATCAAAAATCGGGTGAAACTAGGTCTTCTTTTTAAAATTTAATAGTGCCATGTTGTTAATCTGTAAAACTCCTAATCAGATTCTAGTTAAATAATTATTTAAAAACTCGGTAAGATTAATAAAAATTAAAATACACGAGTGAATGGTCTTTGAACGTCAGATGGCAATTCGTTTGATCATGACGGCACAAGGCGAAAATCTCAGAGGATGGAAATCTTTGACGATCAGTTTCATCTATAAATGCAAACTTCTCGTTAACCGAAAACAAACTTTAGAGCTTGCGAGGGTTGATTAACTTTTATCTGGCTGTTTATGATTTGCAATCTCTTTCGTAATTTCACGACTGTACGAAATTCTTACCGATATAAGATTTTGAAGCGATAAACAAGTGTTTTTAGGCGATCCAGCGGAAATCAAGTGTTGGAATTTGACAATTCATACATTCATCATATTCGTTTTATTTTCTTCGGTCGTTTACAGTTTCCTCAAAGGATTCGCGATATGCGATACAATGCTATAATCCAAACCTTGCATGTGCAACTTGAATAATTAGCAATATAATTCGCAAGTTGTAACTGCTGCCAGCTGGTAACTGCTGTAACTTAATCAACACGTAACTTCTGAAACCTGTATAACTCCTCTAACTTGTATCGTGTGTCTTGATGCAGGTGATGGAGACGAAGAACATGATCTACATCGTCTCGGAGTATGCCAGCCAAGGCGAGATATTCGGTGAGTAAAGCGTGCCGAGTTCCAAGCTGCAGTTTCCCTTCTCCGAATCTCAAATCGGCTAACTTGATTACCAGCCACCTACTTTACATGTCGGGTATAGGCTCGTTTGGTACATCGCTTCAAACGCAACGCAACGTATATAGCTGCATTTGCCTAACCCAATAATTTCAATCAAATCCTATATAATTTAATTGAAGCCATCGCGTTTTTCCTTAGAGGGGTTGCTAGCGCTAAGAATTCAAACTTTTCGTTAGAGGGGATGATGAACCAAGTATATCTAAGTCTGAGGGTGGCAAAGGAAAGTATGTTTCGTCCTTTCTAGGAATTTATAAAAAAATGATTATAGCTTTAGAACTCGGCCTACGCAAAAATAGCCCTGGAAAATGTAGAAAATTTACAAAACATTCTGCAATCCGCTTTATGAATTGCTTAACCAATTTGCTGTGAGTTTGAGCACAATTAATTAACTTATTTCTGTTCATGTCAAAGACGGATGACTTAGTCACAAGATGTACATTTTTTTGGCCAAATACTGAGATATAAGTTGATAGTTTGCGTTATGAATCCATAAAAACATAGATATCAAACAATAAAAGGCTTTGCATATGTATGAAATTATTAATAAGCGGTAAATATCATAAAAAAACAAACTATTCCGATGGTTTCCTTTGCGGAAATCAGCGAAAAACGTCCGGCATACAGCGATATCGCAGATCCAAATCAAACGTTTATATCCCAAATTAAACTCTTCCGTTCCTTCTTATCGCATGGAACTAAAAATACAATATTTTTCTATCAATCAAGCTGTCAGATGCACGAGAACAAACCGACGCGAATGTAAATAGCTTATAATCGCCGAGCGGCCCGCTGCCTGCCGAACAGGGGGTAGGCGGGGGTGGAGGGGGTGGCACGGACTGCTGACGTCATCGGCCGGTGGCGCGCGCGAAGGGGGTGGCTTTTTATCGTCTTGAATCCTTGCGGACAGCCGGTCTACGGGAGAGCGGCGTGGGTGAGACACCAGCCGGCGCAGGGGGTGGCTTATGCAGGGGGTGGGTTGCTATAGCAGCGAGCTAAGGGCAGCAGCAGATTGCGACTGCTCCGTGCAGGGGTCGCAAGCTTTTCACATTATTGTTAAGTGAGCGTTATTCTTTCATTTAAGCTGGGGATGAAAAAATTAAGGGTCTAAAATTTTTCTGTGCGCAGTTTGTCAGATTAAGAAACGTGTCAATTTGGACGGGTTTTCTTGGGGCTTTTTAGGGGAGCAAAAGGCTTTCACTGTGTGACTAAAGCAAATTGCGGAAATTAGAAGTTTTACCACTTTCTCACTAATGGTGTTTCGGAGATGAGCAAATTTTAAAAAGAAATATTCAAATGCATCCAGTGAAATTCTTCAGATTGCTTCCTTCAGATAGGTTGTACAGCCAATAATATTCTTCGCGTCTTCGTTCAAGGGAAAAGGCCAAAGGTTGCCAATAAAATCAAATTAAGAAAAAAATACTTGGATTCCCACTGGACGTAATACTACAAGTTTATAAAAAAAATATAATCAGCTCATGCCGGGAAAAACCATGATGAAGAGAGGGAAGTCACAACCCAAACGGGCTGTACCTTGGGTATCATGACGTCATTTTGACTGAATGAAATATGTGAATTGACTGGACTCGGCATTACAATGTGAAAGTGGGCATCGGACTTTGGTTCCGGCCAGGGTGTCGCCCTGGGTTAATAAATCCAGGGCGGAGCCCCGTGCCTACTGCACCACTGCAGGTGTTTCGCATCGGGTTCACGTTGGGTCACACCTCGTGGTGACCTGAATCATCCGCCCGCGTCGACGGGGGCTTCGTGCCGTGGGTTTCCCAAGTTTGCCAGGTTTTCTGAATTTTCCGGGTAAAATGTCCTCAGGCGAATAGTTTGTACTCGGCTGTTGCAGCCGTCGGCTGCGCAGTTGCTCTAATGTATACAATATATTCCCTCAAGTTTCCCATTAAGTTTTTAAGTAATTTTCCAAGTTTTCTATTTTCCGAGTATGCCATGCATAGACTTTTCAGAAAATGGCGCGGTTTCCCTTAAGAATAGAGATTTTTTAGTGGCGTAATTTATGGCTGAAGTTCTTAAAAAAACATGATGCTTGAGGTATAGTGAGATAATTTTTTTGGGGTCAGTATTCACAACTAATTACGATTATGAAGAAACAAAAATCACTTGACTCATTTCTTTTACGGGCAATTAAACTGTGGGTTTCGAATCGTGTGTTTATAGCGGACATCCAATAAAATGCAGATGAGGGTGTCAATAAAATTCGCCTAAAATGAATGCGAAATGAAATTCTGCGAAGCGTGTCAATGCGTTCAGATCCGCGGAAAGCTCAGAAAGCAGAGGCTGTATAGGTCACGTCAGTCATATGTTTCGCTACCGATGAATTCGCTACTTCGCTCGTCAAATTGCTAAGTACATGTCCACAATGCACCTCGATACACTTAACCCTCCATTGTGATCCCGTCTACCCCAACAGAAAATCGTTGATATACATTTCCAGACTAACCTCACTTTACCAGCATATTTATCTTTCAAATCAAGCCATCAATCATGCACACTCATTACTCAACCGATGCAAAAAGAAATCCAAGTATCCTCCGTTAATATCAGAATAAAAAAACAAACAGTAAAAAACCACGGGCGCATGGTTTGACGTCATTGCGAGGGGGTGCAATAAAACCGTGGTACGTCACAGTGCACCCATCCAACCGCACGGGGGCGGCACGGGCGGGGGTGCACCGCCAGACTGAAAGGTCATATTGGGTCACTATGTACAGTGACGTCGGTAGCTAAGCACAGCTACACCCTAGATACCAACCAGTGAAATCTATGACGTACCTATGCTGAGCACCACACACCTATAGGTATCAGCGAATGATATCTATGACGTAAGGAGCACAAATCGGGACGAGGGGGAGGCGTTAATGGGGGTGAGGTGTCGGTGGGGGGTGACACGAAAAGGTCACAAATGCCAGCGAAGTTGTTTTAGAAACGCAGGGGTAAACGAGAGATTTTCGCCTTCCAGCTCCGCGGGTGCTATATAGAGCTTTGATGGGGGTTGGAGTGAGAGGGGCAGGGGCAGGGTGGGGGAGGGGAGACCACGTGCGGCGTTGACGTCACGCCTGTCCCAAGACAGATCCAAGAATCAGGACTGACGCTGCGTTGAATGCGATGCCTTGGGGGCTGCATCTGCTTTTAAGGATTTTGCGTAAATATGCGGAGTACCTTCAGAATCAAGGGTTGCAAGAAGAGGCGAGCGTTTTTCTTTGGATTGTGAAATTTGGATGAACTTCTCCAGATATGGTATGCATTTGAAATCTCTCATATATGAGAATAGAACTGAAAATAGTATAGAATCGAATATATTCGATTCTATACTATTTTCAGTTCAATATAACAACCATTTTTTCTGAATAACACACTTTCTTTTTTAATTTACATAATCATTGTTTTCTCACTACAGGCCAAAACAATGAAGATAATTCAACGAAAATTTCCATACGTGTTCGCCTTTACAAAAATAAGCACATGCATAAATATCAGTGCAAAGCGACCTTGCATTGTCATTCAAATGACTACAAAAAGACACACACACACACAGTTTTCCGTCCAAAAATGCACTGCTTCACCCTCGCCAGCGACATACACAGCTATCGGCGTCATCAACTCGTGCCACCCCCTCGCCAGCGAAACATGGCACCGCTCGCTTTCCATGTCCGCCGCTATTTCACTCGCCACGCCAGCGAGCAATGCGTGACTGGAAAATGTCACGACCGATCACGTCGTGCAGGAACTCAGCCCCACGCACCCCACCCCACCCCCCAAAGCACCGCCCCCGACGCAGGTGCCCCTTCATTAAAGCGGCGCTAATTTAATATTGCAAGAGTGCTTTATTAGCTGTTTTGTCGTCGTAATCATAAAGCATTACGCTCGCTTCAAGCAGCGCATTACGTGAAAAGCACTGTTATTAAATGTATTTTTTTTTTTTTCCAGACAGTAAGTGCTTTTCTATTATTATTATTTTTTATTTTTAGTGTGTAATTTATTTTACAAGTTAATTGCCTGGTCTGGATGGAAATAGGTTAACGACATGGCGGTGTGGATCGGAAAGTGATTAGGGATGAGTTCGGTAAGATGATGTGGCTGTCTGGGGTGATTACTTATTATAGAGGGGGTTATGCAGTTTAGCGGTCCGCGTGATTAAGCCAGGAAATTGAACGCGGCACCCACAAGAGGCGGCTGGAAATCAGTATCTGGGCTGAATCACGAGCCACGCATACTCCCCCACACCATGGATAACTGGAACATGTATGATATACCGCAAACGCGAATCTGATCGAGCATGTATTTCTATCAAATCAATCGGACATTATCGCCGAGTATAGCACGTCACTATATCGGCGTGCTGATGCAGCGATATGTGCTGATCGCTGATGATCAGTGCTGATCAGTGATTACCGTCAAGCTCGAAGAATCACTGTAGATATCGTCAGGACGTGGCGTTGAATATATTGCCGACGTACCCCAGTTCCTTGGGATGGAGCGCTGAGGGGGTTTTGAAGCTTTAAAGTTTGTAGAACAGCTTCACTCAACTTGCTTGTCAGGCTCTCGACAGCAAGGCTTGGTACTATTCGAGTTGTACCGTCCTACCTCTCTTCGAGAAGATGCCGACTCCGGGTTTTCCAGGATCGTTGTTAGATTCATCATCTCGCTGTTTATCACTCAATCATTCATCCACTGTGTGTACAGTACACAACAACACAAAAACAGTGATTTGTTTGCTTCTTTGCAGATTACATTGCGCGCTACGGTCGAATGACTGAAAGCGCAGCGAGGAGGAAGTTCTGGCAGATTCTCTCAGCCGTCGAGTATTGTCACAATCGCCGCGTGGTGCACAGAGATCTCAAGGTAGGTACTATTGATAGAGATTGTCGAGATGCTGGGCTGTAGATTAGAACGAATGCGATATCCAGTCTTGCGAATTCGCTACGTCAACACCGTTCGGCATGCACAGATGTTGGGGAATACCGCGGAGGGTTCACAATGGTAAATCAAACTTGAATGTTGCCAAAAAGTTTACGTCGATCTATTCATTTCGAATAGTTATCTTTCATGGTGCACTGTACAAATAATGTTTAGATAGAAATGAAAACAGTTTCATTTCATTTGTCAATTCGTATTTCATACAATATTTCTTAATTTAAACCAAAGTTATTCAGGAAAGAGTTTGTTTTGGAATGATGGACGCGTACATTATGCTGGTTTTCCCGTTTTACTCAGTGCTGGGGCCAATTCCATGTAAGCCCCCAATCAAATTACATGAAATCAAATGATTTGTGACATTTCTTTGAAAGAGTTGATCGAATTGGAAATATACAGTGAGCATCAGAGAAGTGGGAAGCCCTTAAAAACGTACCAAAGAATATCTGAAAATTGAGGTTACCGGAATCACAAAGTAATTTGCATGTTCCAATAAATGCGCAAAACGAAAGTACCGCTCAAAGGCTCTATAAAGACGGTGCGCATCTGAAATTTGAATAAAATAAAGTGATGTAGCCTGCATAGTCAGAAGGCTACCTTCCAAAAGCCTCTCAAAACTAAATCCCTGAACTCGAGAACGCCCGTCGCCTCCGGAGCAAGTCTTTCCTCGCGTCGTGGTCAGCATTTCGGGGAACACGTGCCCGACTCGCTGCCAAGTTTGTCCGGGGCTTCTTCATGGGCGGACGGGCGATTCATTAGCTCTCGGAGGTCGACGCCAGACGCGGGATCTTCACGCGCAAGGCGTCGGACCCGCTGGGAGCCGACGCCGACGCCGATGTCGACTTCGGCGTCGGCGTCGCGAGCCATTACGCACCGCGCCACCGTGCGATTTCAATAAAGTTTTTTTTGCGATCCGCGCGATAGATTCTCGTTAACTGTGAGGGTGAAATTTATTTACTTGTTTGTGAATTGGTGGTGGTTGGAATTACTGCGAAATTCTGCACGGATCATCATTACATCAAACCTATAGCATCGAAATGTGCTGGCTATGAGATAATTTGTATATATTCAAGTGCCATATTTGTTATTTTTGTCACACAGTTCTATTTATACACACATAACCTACACCTACGCATTCACAATGCTGAGAACAAGGGGCACTATAAAAACTAATTATTTCGATATTTTTTTATTTTGTTATATTTCTCATGTCGCCTATTAAGTTTTATCATTGAAATTGGTACTCTTTTAAATTGGTACTCGTTTTTGAAAACATACAATGTATGTGCTGGTTTTATAATGATCAAATTCGTTTCGCAAAGGTCTCGTACAAACCCCTCGACAATATTGACATTAAAAGCATTGTCAATTCCTAGTGTTGAGACTATTTTTATTGAGTACTGTAGAATATATAAAGTGAGGCTGTTTCTGGATTCGCGACACATGCCTAAAACACATCCTCATCAACTAATCACTCCGCTAGTTTTTTGTAATTAAAACGAGCAGCGAGCAACGAAAAAAAAAACCCTCAAGACATGAGAGTGTTCAGCAAGAGTCATTAACGCGTCGTACGTCAAGCCCTTGCTAGAACCGACGCCGTCCAGTGATTGGACAAGACGACGACGGCGACTACGACGTCACTCTTCGAACAATGACGTCCGTCGCCGGTCTGTGCGGGTAAACGAGCGCCCGAGCGCCCGAGCGCCCGAGCGGCCTAGCAACCTAGCGCTGCATAGGGCAAGACCGAGCCAACGCCAACTATTGTTATCTGCTATTGATTATTTTCGAATCAATTTAAACCGCGTCGCCGATTGAAGCCAGACATTGTGTGCCTGCCTGGCCTGTTACCATCCTATACGTGAGTGTCCGCATCGCGCGAAGCTCTCACAAAGGGCGACGTGGCACGAAGAGTGTGCAGAAAATGCATGCAAATCCTCTCTCGCGGCATCTCTAACGAGTGGAAATTCTTTACACATCGCTGTCGTCGTGCAGCGATGGGTGTATCGAGGAATTTCGTATGTCGTTCGCGCACGGCGGTGTTTTATCGTGCACCACCGTAGGCGGGTGGGTCTGCGAAATCGAGCTATAGCGCAGTGCGCGCCGAAAGGGATGACGATTTCATGTCGAGAGAATTCTAGAGCGAACTACATTGTCAAGCTGATAAGCCCGTTAGAAGACGAGCTGTAGATTCTTTCATTCCATGTATGCCGTCAGCGAGCCGGCATGAAATGGTTGAACATCTTTCATTTCTCAGTTCATTATCTCGGAGTCTAAGGAACCTAGAGCGGCTGCTATTACACTCTCTCGCATGCCCCTGTTCTAACTATGTTCACCTTTTGATATAAAAAATCAATCAGACATCAGCGACGTCACAATCGCGTCTAGACGGACAAGTCCCATCGGAACTGATTAATGAAAATCACCGACCTGATTTCTTTGCTCGCTGGCTTTCCGATATCAACCCTTGAAACAGCGTGCGCTTGGCCTGACAGCTCGTCGTGTAACGATGCACTTCATCGTGCTGGTGCTGGCCATCGCGTGCGTCCTGCTCCCTGCGACAATGCAGCCGTGGCCGTCGCGGCCGATGCAGTCAATTAGGCGACTGCGCGCATCGGTAATTGCTGTCGATTCGACACGGCTTGTTGCTTCATGGGAGAGGCTATAGCTCCATGCAAATCGACTGGAGTTGCGGCATTCTTAGATCCATTCCTTAATTTGTCTATACATTTTAGTTTTAGGGGCGTTTTCAAATTTTGTCATTCTCAGTTAACATCCACTTAGGGCCGGTATTACAACTTTTGTCAACTCTGGGTTAAGCATCTAATCCCTAGAAACAAATGAATTCCACTGCATCCCACTGGCCGTTGCCATAACAAATAACTTAACTCCCACTTTAACCTGGAGTTGGCAAAATTGTAAAATCGGGTCTTATGTAGGTAAAACGCACCCCAAATAGAAAAGTGATTCCGTTCAGGGATGTTTAAAACCTTTATGCATACTACATGATACATAATGGTATGTCTCTGTCATTGCATATTTACAGCTCATATGAGCAGATACATTCGCAGATAATACGATTATTTTTTCCGCATCGGAATTTCACTCCATTGAAAGGATGAAAGTGAAAAAAAAACGTAGCAACGCATTCCACGGTTGATTGATTCGCGGTCACGGTAGTGTACCACAACTCAGCCAAGGATCTCGACTGGAGTACTTAAAAAAACTAATACTTTATAGCTTCGATATTCTCTGTAAACTTGATTTAGTGTGTTACTAACATTACGAATAAAAAATGGGTTAAAAAGTTAACCAGTTCTCTGACCAGCCTCAATCTCTCGGCCTGGGTCCATTGTATCTGCGATGAGTGACAGCCGTGCACAACGCAACATTGGGCGCAACATTGGGCGCAACGCAGCGCGCAACGCAGCGCGCAACTCGACTCTAAACCGGCGACCGGAATGCAAATCAGATCGTGACACGGCGTCGCGGCGGGTGATTCCCAACACGGACCGTTGCGTCGTTAAACCTCGCTCGTGTTTTTCGTGTCATTGGTCTAATCAAGTTTAACGCCTCGCGAATTGGGCACGCGGCGTGTGGAAACGCCGGGTGCTGGCTGCAACTGGCACAACGAATTCAGATGACAATAACAGAAATCGCTGAATCTCTTGGTCGAGGGTGAAATGTCAAATTAGATTTTTCTTTTGTGGATCCGACGAACGCTCCAATCCAATTAGTTTCCATAATGAGTTCTCGTTAATATTCAGAGAACATTGTACCTTGAGTGACTAATGCATATTCCGCCAAAGCGTCGGTCAGATATCCATAATATGGAACACGCATGAAAAACCATCTACATCATTAACGACATTTCATTCAAACGAACTTGGCCACGGTTAACGAAATGCCAACCATCCCGCCTACGTACACCTTATCGCCTCCATCCAGGTATTCCCTGCCGTTTTCCCTGCCACGTCCGACCATCGTGATTACCACCGCGTCCGCTGCACACGCCGCGAACTCTGACCTTTGCACTCGGTCAAGCGTCGCGACGCCCGCATCGACGCCTAGGGCGCTGAAATCGACGTGCGACGCCGAAAGTCAGCACGACACACCCGTAATGTGACAAGCGGTGTTTGCGGTGCAGGCTCGAATGAAATCAACGCTCTTTTGTACACTGGAAAAACACTGGAAACCGGCCCGTGAGCGCGGACTGTTTTGTTTTCGGGATCCGTGACCGCGATTTGGCATTATATCATAAAAATATGCAGCAACAAATACATTTTCCACCAGTACCAATCTTATTAATATTCATGTTTACCGTGCTGCTTTTTTTGGTTAATATAGCTTCAAAGTTCATATGCACTTTCAGCGCTCTATTGAACCATCGATAATATTTGCCTTATCTTTCTTCTGCGATAAATGTGATTCATTTGACCATCTCTCACTATGACCGCCGGGCCACGAGGGTGGAGGGGATCCCCACCCTAAGGCTCTCAGAGCTCTCTCCTTCGTGGTAACACGGCGCCACGAATCCCACATTATATTTGTTTGTGCGTTGTTTGTGCGCAATGCTCACACAATAGCTAGCCGATTGTGCGAGTCTATAGCTTGAGTCTTGATAACGATGGCGTCGGGTAGAGCAGGATGAAGGTCAAGGCGTCGTCTATGATGACGTCAGCCGGGATTGAAAGGAAACAGACGCGGGTTTGTTCGCGTTGCTGCACATGTGTGAGACGGCGTCGGGCGTCGGACGTCGGGAGCCGCCGTCGGCGTCGGCGTCGGCGTCGGCGTCGGCGTCGGCTTCGGCTTCGGCGTCGGCGTGGTGGGGGTCCACAGCATGAGACGATGCGGGGCATCTGTCGGATTTTATGGCCCGGGCTAGCGATTGAGATAAACGGGCGACGCGTACGTCTAGAGTAGGTTATTATCGCGATGTGGAGGATATGTGTTGATTTGATCTTGTGTGAGTTAAATTGGTGGCAAAAAGCGACATTTTCAAATTAATGTTTAGCAGTTTGGCCTGTGGATAAGAAATGAAGTTAAAATATGTGTACATTTCATTACAAAACGATTAAATCATTTTTGTTGGCCTTTGTGCTTCAAAAATGTATCAGATCAGTTCAGAGATATCAAGGGCTCATCGAAAAATTTAGAAAATTCGGTTCAGGAAAGTCATCTTATTTTGCGCAAAATAAACACGGGAAAAACCCGCGAACGAGAGATCCTTCCTGGTCGTCTTAAGAATAAGATACCTCCAACTGGTTATAAAATAGCATCACCTTGTCAGCCCGATAACTCGCGACATAATAAATCGACAACGTCTGAGAAGACATCATCTATACTCTGTTCTAGAGCTTGGAAACCGTCCTTGCGCGTCCCATTTGCAAGTCATCTACGTGTTTCGGACTTTTCATGGTACATTATTTTGTGGCAGCACAAAACACAAAACAACACGAAGAACACACGAAGTTCGGAATGGTTCGGACATATTGTCTCGAGTTTGTCATTATCTCGTATTTGTGACTCGGTTTAATATATTCCAGTGTATAGGTATAGTATAACCTATACAGCACATATAATATGAAATATAGGGCAACACGTTGTAATTTCATTATAATTACAGTGAATGTGCATGCTTTGATGTGAATGTTAATTAAATTTCTAGCGCACATCACACAGTGTGCCACCGCCGCGAGTTAAAAAAGGTGTCTGATGAATCCTGCTCTTCGTGTTTGATTTACGCGACAACCGCGATGCTTCATTATGCCCGCAAACTGCAAGTTTTTTCTGTGTTTTTTCTTACGTGGTTTATTTTCACACACAACTAGTGGTTCTGAATCGGATGGGTGTTGTTGGTGTTCTTTGCTGGCGACGCGGGTGAAGAGAAACTTCAATTTTATTTTTGTGGGCTCTTTCAGCCATGAAGATATAGGGAAATCGCAACCAAGCTTGCTTTTCTTTTTGGATAACTGAGGTCATTTCACCATGGAGTGGAGCTTGCCACTTCGCTAGCTAAAAAGTTGGCTTAATAAACGTTTTGATGAGAAGAATTTCAAAACAAGCCTTGAGATTCTGCAAGGTTTGTCAATATTAATTGAAATCGGCAAAATATTAGCACGCGCTTGTACAGCAGTTGGCGAAACCGTTGCAGTTAGTAGTTGTAATGTAACCGCAATTAATCAGCAGCGACACGCCGAGCCTACGTGGCATCGTGATTCGTGAAGCTTCGAGTACGCCAGGTCCATTCAACCGCAGATCCAACACACGATCGCGTCTCCGTCCCTGCATTGGGCCAATGTATTTCCGAGCGCACAAGGTCGAGCGCTTTGCTTATGAAACAGATCTATTTGCAGACGAGAAGCCGCTGTTTTGCTTATTCCTACCAGTTTACGCCGAGCACCGAAAATAGTGCACCATGCATGTGGAAAAATAAGACGTCGTCGCAACTGAGAAGTCCAGATCCTTCGCTGCCGATATATTGATAAGAAACCGTGCTGAAATTGTTGCTATTATGTGAAGTTTCCTTATACAGATTACCTATCAAGGTCACGGTAAACTCTATTTACAGCACTCAAAGTTTCTTTTCAACTATAACTGACATACCCTCCTGGCTTTATCTGATTCTTCCGACAGACTAAAAGCCAGAATAGTTTCTACTAAACTTGAAGGCCATCAAAAAACAAGGCCATCGTAAGTTTTGTGTACAGTTTCCTTTCAACAAACACATATTAGATATTTAAAATGTTGGCATTTTGTTGATTTGAGATCGTAGCCATGGGTTGTAGGTTATGGGTTTAAAAACACAGTCGCCCACAAGCTTCTTTCCAGCCCATTTCGAATCACAATACCACTCGACACCCTCGCAACTTGCAATCACAATAATAGAGGCCATGTTGTGTCGCCAAATCCGCCTTTATCCTCTGGCATTGAGTGCGAAATGAAAAGTACACACTGCCACGCATTTGTATGTGTACCAGAGTGTGTGTTTATTTGGTAACAAACTGCTCCTGGAGTTAAAATGTACTTCAAAGTGGTAATTAAAACGAAATAAAACCTGTTTATATCGCCGTTGTTTGGACTACATTTTGTTACACCCACTTGCTTATAATACGAAATATACCGAGGGCAAATTTGAAATTTTAACTCTAAATATTAAATAACACCTCTTGTTTGTTGATATTTCAGCAATTCGTGGAAAATCTCCATCTCAGTTTTCTCCTGATATATTATTAAAGAACCTACTGCATCATTTCATTGCTAGGTAGACGCGGTCCAATCTCGATATGGACGCTCTAGACTCGAGAGTGTGATACAGAAAACCTAGTGTCAAGTATAGTTGCTGCTTGCAGTAAAGCGAGCAGCAATCCCACTTTATCGGGTAATATCTGATTCCCTGTGATACGCTTCAGCCCCGCTGGCTGGAGCTCGTTCCGTCTGCAGAATAGCACAAGTTTAGAAGTGAAGTTAGGCGAGCTTTCGATAAATTCTAGTCTCGATCTTTGCCGTACACCGAGGTATAATGGACACAGCACCTCGGGCATTGGTCTGGACCAAGACAGTGGTAGAGGAAAGGGTCGTGCAGCATTTGCCTGGCGGGCGGCAGAGTTTTCAAATCAAATATTCTCTGCAAATATACAAGCAATGAACGGGCAGTGGATAACGGCTCCAAAACTTTGGTTTTCAATAAAGTTAAAATTAGTCGTGACTCGGAGGTCACTAAGTTGGCCAAGTAATCCTCTTGGAAATTAAGAAATATTTTCCGACGACGCTGAAAAGCCGGAGACGAAAGTCACACATAAAATCCCGATATCAAAATAGAAAATATATTGCAAGGATGTCAACGTCAGTTCTATGTCATCTGTACGCAATAATATGCCTCCAAATAAACAAAATTAACACAAAAAGAAAATAACGGAGCGCGTTTCCATCTAAAAAAACAAGATTATAATATCCAATGTATTTTTTACCATATCACATGGTAATGCCATAGGTAATGCTAATTACTTCAACTCCAATGCAATGCTTGCCTAGGTACAAATGATTTTACCTGTCTCGTTGCTTGTACTCTTCATATTATTCTTATTATTCTTATAGTTGTATATCTCAGTCCAATGGACATACATTTATACAATGCGTACAAAAACACCCGAAGGGCATATCGAGAAACCCATCTTTGTACCACTAGCAACTTGCAAGTTGCAGCAACGTAGGAGTCGCCTTATCTGGTTCGTTTAACCGCGGTACTGGAATCACCGCCGGGTACTGGGTTAAAAGAACATGTAAAAACAGGACAGGGAAAAATCGGATAGAAGAAGGATAGTGGTAGCAAATAGAAATATAGCTACAGTGTGTATTAATAATAATAGCAAAAGCACTGTAAAACCAACCATGGTTGGCCCCTGGCTCCACCACTGCCCACCCACCAACCCATGCACCCTCACAACTAACCACCCACCGTCTTACCCTGTGCCCCAGGCGGAGAACCTGCTCCTCGACGCCAACATGAACATCAAGATCGCCGACTTCGGCTTCAGCAACTACTTCACCCCCGGCGAGCAACTGGCGACGTGGTGCGGCTCGCCACCTTACGCCGCCCCGGAGGTCTTCGAGGGCAAGAAGTACACGGGGCCCGAGATCGACGTCTGGGTCAGTACACGAAACAAGTACCTACTTTCAGAATGCCCCGAAATCTGTTCTATGTCTGTATTGTGTTCCTAGACCGCCACTTTGGCTAAACCATGTCCTGAACTTTCATTTCAACAAATCCCATTTTGAAACATACCCCAAATTCTGTTTCGGGACTCGAAATCGACGTCTGAGTCAGTAAAATAGGGAATTCAGTACACAAGTACATTTAGCATGCAAAAAAGTTTGTTCTATGTCTGCACTGTGTTCACAAACTGCAATCATGGCTCCGAACTCTTCCATATCCACATATCCCATGTTAAAACATACCCCCCAAATCAGTTTTAGGGCCCGAAGGGTATAACCATGCCCTAATTTTGGTTCTGCCCTATGTCTCTGCCCACAAAATCTTTATCGAGTCATAGCTGTCATCGTTGAATGCAGAATGGATTAGTGGTGGAGGTGCCGGGTTTGGCGTCAAAATGCAAGGTGCAAACAAGTGAACGAAATGAACTGGGATAACAATTCGGATTCTTATACAACGTTATGCTAGCATTTTTAAGCAGAAATAAATGTTTTCGGTGTAAATTTACTTGAATTTTCCGCGAGCATCCGTGTTCTGTGAGCGTTTGAAAGACGGAGTTGTGTGATCTTTGCCCCCACTTGCCTACGTCCGTTTAGATGCAACCAGCATCGCATTACTTTATCGCTGGGAATAATTGGCTTTCCCGAGATTTATACTTTTCAATGCCATTTTGAACCTTTAGTGTTAATTCTATCATTTAAAGTCCATTTAATTACTCGACTCTATGACACCAAACCAATTACCGATAGAAAGTAAACACAGACAGGTAGAAATAAACTATTTGTTTTGTTCGTTCGATAGGGCGGATGGTGTACACACTTTTATCCAATTCAATCAAAAAGTTTGTATTATAAAAGCACACATTCACAAACTGAATTATATACCTTGAATGAAAACACAGCATGAAATTCCCGCGAAAATAGAAGAGCATAGCAATCTGTGCCAACCTAAAAATAAAAACAGATTACAACAAGTTCTAAACGTAACGCGAGAACAGAGTTTTCCACCGACATTTCCCCGGTACATGCATCGTCTCGACTCGTTCCATTTTCCATGAAGATGGAAAACAGCGAGGCGTACCACCGCCGCGAGGTTAATCCCGCCTCTTAGTTCGAGCTTATTTCTAATTACCTCCCGTCTTTCGCTGTCAAACCGATTTTTGACTTTCATGAAATCAGGACAGACATAAAACTGAAGCGAAACATTTCAGAAATATTTCAATTACAAATCACGCTCACACACGTTTCGAATTAATAGTTTCTCGTTTCTCTTCACCTCTGTCTTATTATCACCAATTATTTGGACAGTAGGTCTGCGTAGCAATTTCGCATTTCACACTGACGGAAAGGGAAACCCAATTTTGACAGAAAACAAACTGCAAATGCAAACGCTCGTTGCTCGGATCCAACACGCCGTGCTGTGTTCCAACTCGGGGACAACGTGAAACATCCACGCATCGATATTGCCGCCACACGCGCCGCTGGCATTATTAACCCTCCACCTCACAGCGACTCACGTCACCCAGGCAACCCCCAATTAATCGGCGCCGTGCCGAGCCGCGCTGTTTTCCACTTGAGTCCTCGCCTGCTTTTGTTTTGGTTCATTGGCCTGATTTTTCCTGGGGAGTGGGGTTAATTAAGATGTAATGAGATACGCCGCGAGGTATGAAGCGCTCATAACTTCCAAAAACTCGATACCTAGCAGCCGTACGCTGGATAAATGAACGTGTGCTGTCTTCCCTGTCTTCCCTGAACAAATCGACCTGGAATTCAGTCCAAATAGGTTTTGTTACTGATTCAATTTATGCTCGTGACGTTTGAAACGCATTATAGTCAAGGAATTTCACGAAAGTTGTGCGCACTTGTTTGTCTTCCTTAACCCCTTGCAAGCAGTACGTCCGATGGCAGAGACACCTTCTAGCTGAACGATTGAAGATGCTGATTGTGTTGTGTTGTTCCTTGCAGAGTCTGGGCGTCGTGTTATATGTGTTGGTTTGCGGTGCCTTGCCCTTCGACGGGTCCACGCTGCAGTCCCTCAGAGACAGGGTGCTCTCCGGCAGGTTCCGGATACCCTACTTCATGAGCTCAGGTGAGGAACTACCCTTTCCTTAGAGGATCTACATTTCATGTCCAAGGACCGCACCGACAAGATGATTGCTGCGAAAATTGCTGGCGAGAGTTCGTTTTCCTAGCAAGATTTCGGAGTACTGTTTTTATTTTATTAAGTTCTTCGTGGATGATCAACCTGCTTGTAATGGCCACGGGGAACCACAGAAGGTCGCTTAAAACATCAGTGGTCATATAACGAGTACACGATTTCAGACCCAAATGATGTTAATAACAAAACTTTTACTCTTCCAATATATATTTTAAAATTTTAGCATTTACACGAGAGCATTGAAAGAACAACGTGATTTGTTGTGCACAAGCGTAATTAGTCGAAATGGGTTTAAAAAAAATGAGGCAAAATAAAATTTATCACACAGCACAATCATCCCATCTAGGCCACTTTGATTTTCAAACCACTCCAAGGAAAACAATCGCTATATATAAATCGACTGTCGTTTCGTTTCATTTCATTTCCTCGGATTATTTTCTACTTTAAATTACATTTCCCTCGCGTAACTACAAGTAGAAAAGGGGTTAACAAATACCCGTTTCCCTTTGTGCCCCGTGTTTTTGCTCCATGCTCTTGTGTTTCTTCCATTGCTTCCACCTGAGTTGTCGGGCTTCATTTATCCTCGTTGCGATTAGCCGTGCACGGTTCCATTTCTTTGCGCCGTCCCCAACACGCGCTAGTGCACCCCCAAAGCCGGGCTTGCTTGCCATCCGCGTCGATTGAGACGTTTGCCTAGCTACTAAGAGAGCACAACGAAACCTCCGGCCGCCTTGCTCGCGATAAAAAGAAAACTCGCCGCGCGGAACCGAGTTTTGAAAGCAGAGCTTCCGGTATAAGCGGGCACGCTAGCTTCGCGAAGATCATTCGACTCGGCTACAGTTACAGCCGCGCCGCTCTGAAATGTCGAAGAATAAAATGCTGTTGAAGGAAACGCAGAGTTTATGGGCTTCACGAACTTTGCGAAATTGATTTTCTGCTAAAGGCTATGGGTCACTTGCAATATGCATCCACGCCTGTAAACACATTTGAGGATAAATTGTTAATTTAACGATTAGAAACTAAAATTCCGAAACGAAAATGTCTGTCCGATCGAAAAATCCTGTCCCTTACAAATTGGGTGTCTATTTTCGTTTGAAATTTTAATTTCTAATCCAGATAAAAATGCCGCGTGAATTTGCAGAGAGATTTTCAGTTCAATTTCGATTCCACTAACGCTGTTTAATGGCGTTGGCTATCGAGTGGACGAGGGCACTCAAAGCGAGCCGAACAGAGAACAGTGAACATCAACTGGGACATACCCCACAGCGCCAGAAACCCAACGTCCACATTGCAAGCCCGACGGCCCCGGCGCTGCCATGTGCATCGCAGCTCGCTGTTCAAGCACCGGCCAAAGTCCGCCCCGAGCGGCGCTCCAGACCTTCAGCGTCCGGACAAAGGAGCCCATCGCACAACGCGAGCAGCCTTGCGCGGAGACAGCCTCGATTTCTTCGCGAAATTCCTAGCAGGATAAAGGCAGCAACGCGGCCGGCGAGTTCTCTTTTGACGGAGTTAAGACAGAAGTCGAGCGTTGAGTCTGTTTACTCGATTCACTTTGGGGCGGTGTACGAAAATCGTTAGAGGGCTGTTTCGCGGAATCGCATCGTCGTTTGAGCTTTGCCAACGGGCACACATTTTCCATCATCGTCAGTGGAGAGCGTCGACGTGTATACGCTTGTTATATTGCTCGGAAAATGCGCGCTTGAATTTTAATAATGAATGCCTCTTGACGCGCGATTCGGTCTTTAGGACTTCTGCCTCGCCAGCAGTTTTTCGCGTTTCGTCGGCGACGGTTGCTTTCTTTTATCGGCGCGGCGTCGACGGACGCACACAATAACGTCATCATCGTTTGCCATCGCACTCAGATCGTCTCTCCGCGCAACCGAACCCAAAACTCGTCAAAAACACCCGAAGAAACGCGACGCGACGCGGCGTCGAATTCCAACGTCCAACTTTTCGACTTAGCAAGCAGCCGCGAGTCGGTCGTCTAATTCACGCTATGTCACGCTGGCAGACGAGAATATATCGGGCTGTTGCCGTTGGAAAATCGCAGCGGCGCACAACTTAAAGCCCGTCGCGTCAACCCATCAACAATAAACAAGCCGTCAACGTCGACATTCACTTGAATTAAAGGTTCATTAATATCCCGCGATGACGCAATCATGCTCGCGGCTGCAGCGAACGTTCTTGGCCGAGAGGGCGACCGCGCTGTTTGTCATTTTGTCCAGCGGCGTGGCTACGGTGGTTTCGTGGCGAAGATGGCGTCCGATTTCAACCCCTAGAGTCCAGCGAATAACAATGCTTAGAGTTTGCTACTTGGCTCCGAGACGAGTATACCGCGAGCTAGGGTCGCGACCTTTTCCCGTTTGTAGGTGTTAGGGCGGTGACAGGTATCTCATGAATCGTGTATTACGGCTCCCCGGAGACTTACGCGAAGACGGTCCGCCGCGCTAATTCTGTACAGCGAAGGGTTTTACAAATTTTCTTTATTGCCCCGACTGCAATACCGGACTACAATACTACAATATTTCCTTGAAGGTCCGGTACAAATCCACGCGCAATGAAAAGCTGAACATGGCATGACAGCATTTATTTTATTTATAGACACACGCTGCAAATATATAAACATAATAGGACATATACTTTCCGATATTCTCGGCTCCATTACTCACATCGAATCCAATCTTAGATATCCCTACAACACATCTGTCATTTTCCCAACAAAATTCGAGAGCACGTACTACATGCCTGCCTTGCATTCAGCAGAAAAATATTACTATCCCTTAGACCCTTAGACATAATGCAGGCAGCACAGCTTCGCGAAAAACTTGCAGACGATAGCTTACAGCATTCAATATCCCAGTTAAAAACTTTTTTCAAAAAAAAATTATAATATTTTTGAAGATGAAGCATTTGCAGCAAGCTACGCCACTACTGGTCATGTGCCGATCTGTGTAATGCCGCTGTACTGGACACGAAGTTGTGTTGACGAACCACCCACACAGTGGCACATCGGACGCGAGAACCAGCCGCATGTGTTTTCATGTGTGCTCGGGCGAACCTCTGCTCGCTACAAAGTGCTTATTTGTAATGCAAGCATGGTTAGCACGCATCAACTGCGGTGGCGACCCGTCGTGTGCAATCGCGGTCGCCAATTAGAGGTGTACTTATCAGTGCACCAGTCACCATGCAGGCATACGTGTCACTGGTCGCCCGAATAAGAGGTCTAGAGCGTACAAACTAAAAGGGATGAGCGTGCGCTAAGGGTTTGTTTTTCGATGGCGCGTCTGTGGCCCTTTGCGCGAACGGTCTAATCCCACAGTAAATACCGTCGGATCTTGGAGATTTAAATTGAAAGGAAAGCACTCATTTATATTGCCTATTAGAGTCGAACGAGTCACTCTGCAAAACTCCGTCGTGTTTTCCACTTAATTTCCCACGCGCTTATTTTTCCGGATGAGATTACGCTTACCATAATCCACGAATTTTCTTTCAATTGGCAATGCAAAATATTTCTCCAGCCCGCGTCCGCCTCTAACGAAAACATGACCCTTCGGGTTTTATACCCGTGGATACCAATTTATCTCACACTCTCGAATCAGATTTCAGCTCGGCTCTAAACAGAGATAAATCAGATTTCTGGATTTAGTCATGAATAGACTAGAGCACAGCGCCGATTTCCAAGTGCGTTATGTACCTCCCGCTTCCCGCTTTCCCGCTTTCCCGCTGGCACCAGTCGATCATAAATAACAAAACTGTACAGTTGTGCCGGTGCGCATTGAAGTACCCAACACACATTCACCCAGAACCCCATCGCGAAGCCGTGAAGTGTATATACACACCAGCTCATACTTACACCAACCTCCAGTCTCCATACACACTAATAACCTATAGAACGGAAATCTGAACACACTTTATCATTACAGCTGCACGCCTGATAACGCGTAAAACGAAACTATCTGATCGTGAAATTACGAATAATGCTTCGATGGGGACGCCTTATCGATTAAGCAAACCGATCGATCGCCGATCGCACCCTGCGCTGTTACTAATGTTATGAAGCCTGAAGCCACTCGCTCTGCGCGACGCTTTAATAACGACGCCGTCATCGCCGCCGCCGCTGGCCTGCAGCACACGCTTGATTGCGTTTATTTACGCTGGCCGATGTTGTCCGTGTCCCGCGCAAACACTTTTATCTCTCCAGCGAACGTACGAACCACTGAACTGATATTCAATAGTGACGTCAAACCTCGCAATTTCCACCGGCGAGGTTAATTAGTAAACAGCTTCAAAAGTAAATTTCAGCATCGCGGCAGCCGACGGTGTACACAAATAATGGCCGGGTCGTTATACTTCAAGTCTTAATTTATACGGCGCTACTTGACGAGCGTGCGAATTAAGAGCTGCAGACTTTTAAGGGATGCAATTTCCTCGTCACGCCGAGCGGACACGGACGTTCGCGGTAGTAAAATTCGCTGGCGAGTCATTTGCAGGTAGTGCACGCGACGTGTAGGTATATAGAGCGACGTCGTCGGCCGTTTGACGACGGCGTCGCGGCGCTGGGCACACGTCCGGCGTCGCGACGCTGGGCTGGTGCTGGGGAGGAGGGGGGTGCTGGGCGCTGGGGACAGGCTCGCGATCGCCGGGTGGCCTATTGATTCGGCTGCAGCGCCGTCAGGCTGTCTTGCAGCCGCTTTGCCTTGCACTAGGACCTTACTTTTATGGAGACGACGGAGACGAGATAGTTTATGTCCGTGATGATCAAAAGAAATGGTCAGGCAAGTTGTTCTCATTTTAGACTTCCTGACTTCACTAAAAAAATACACGACCATAAATTTTGTCGCTCAAATTGACAGCTACCTAGCTGTGTAATCAAATGACCTGGAAACATTGTTGCTGTAATCGTTTCTGGACGTTTGCATTTGCAAGCCAGTTGCCAAAATCGCAAATACAAATCTCGAATCTCTTTGCATGGCCACCAGATATATCCTACATCAACTTTATGAAGATATTTGTCATGCGATCGTGAGTGCATCCCCTGCTGTTGCAGCCACTTTCTCGATTACTTGGCTGTTTAAGCGAAGGCAGGTGGTGGCTGGTGGTGCTTTGCTCGCAGACTACCGTCTCCTGTCTCGACCCCAACCTCCGAGCAATTGTCTCGAGTGCGTCCGCCGACCTCCACCCCTCACCCTCTCACCCCCCGCGGGCGACGAAACTTGACGCCGCGCTTTTTACGGCTCGATTCGATATTCAAATTCAATCCGCGACCCCCGCGACCCCCGCGACCCCCGCGTCGAAGTGCCCTCGACGGCGATAAACACTGCAGTGAACCTGCAAAGGACTGTTTGCCAAAACGATTGATATTGAAACGTATCGCTGTAGATTGTTTCCCTGTCAACTCTGTTTCTATTTGTGTTATTATTCTCTAAGGTCCGGTCCTATCGCTGTCTTGCGTTAAAGTGGTTGAAGTTGGAGTTACTAAGCCATTTCCGTAGCACTAACCAAGGCAGTGAAATTCTATCGCTTCTGCGAGATAAGCCGGGTTGAAAACATTGGTGAAACCAGCTCTATGAGACTTTTAAATATTAATCCACTCTATTTAGACCCTTAGCTCGTTAAGAGTCTACATAGGTTGTAACCCGATACGATAATGGAAATCAAAATAATCTGTGGCAGTAATCATAAGAAGCCACGGATTAAAAACGCTGGCACAAATCTGCGACTCTTGCATAACCAAGATTAATAATCAAAATGAAAAAAATGTGCTTTTTCTCGATTTTCGTGATTTTAATGACACGGTTGGGTTCATCTTTGTCAGCAGATTGTATGATACTTTGAATCAAAGTTCTAGTGCACTTATTGATGATTCTGTGGCGCATTTCAATCAAGGAAAAGAATTTGTATGTGCGTCATGTTTTAAGCCGCTCTAATCTTACTCACGTAAAAACGAATGAATATTACCGAAAAAATCGATCATTTTCATCCGATTTTTTCATTTCAACATTGCTTTAGATCTGCAAACAGAGACGAATCCAGTCATATCGAAAAAACCATATGAAACGCGGAATTTTATGATTTACCTTTTTACTGACTTTTATATAACCATGTGTCGAGTTGTGCAAGCATAATCTCCAAGAGTGTTTTTATCGCTCATGCTGATAATGAGGCAGTAAAACTGGAAGTTATTTTTCACCAGGTCTAATCCGTGAAAGATTAGCTTTCTCACACGGAAAATTTTGGTAGTGCAGAGGTCCACGTGGTTACTTTTCTCTGCCCCTAAAATGTTCCCTACATTTTTGAAAAAAAATCAGTGGATAGTTGAAAAAATTTCTGACCCGCGATGTAAAGGCTCGTGTCGATCGGACGTTTACTTTGTTCACAAATAAATCTTGAATTTGGGACTTTTTGTGGGGTTTTTTTAAGCGAAAACACCACTTTTCTTTCTTCTCTGGTTATTTTATTTTCCATCCGATCTCAATTTAAGTTTACAAGGCGGGTCGGAGTTCTCTTCCTCTACACACTGATTTTTTTTCAAAAATATTGGGATCAAATTTAGGGGCAGGAAAAGTAATGGCGTGGACCTCTGCATTTTCGGCTTTTAAGCTGCCTTTAGCTGGCTCTTAAGATGAGTCTTAAAGGACCTAACCACGATCCAACTTCAACCACCGCGGTGACTCACCGCTGATCACCAACCAACACTCACAAACCCGCACCCCCACGATTCGATTTCATCCCCCGATACACCGTCGACTGCTGACCGCCAACAAACCCACCCCCAACCCCCTAAACACCCCCCAGTGCAAACATCAAGCATCCATCGATTCCGCGATCGAACGTTTCACGACGCCCGACATCGCCGTCGGCGTCGGCGTCGCGTCGGATTAGCGTCGCGGCGCTGCACGTGTGCGACGCCACAGCGTCGTTCTGTGACGCAAGACTTTCAAGGGTAGCCCTCGCTGCCGCCGTGCGCGCGAGCCGAGGGGTGGGTGGGTGGGTGGGTGGGTGGGTGTCATCCCCCTCCCCGCGCCGCCGAGTCGTGAGCGGCGGGTGGAGGAGGCGGGAGGGGTGATGACGCAAACGGTGGGTCACCCTGCGTAGAGTTGGGAAAGCACAAGGCACGCGCGGTGTGTGGGGGGGGGGGCGGGGGGGCGAGAGCAGGGGGTGAAAACTCTCCAGGAAAATTCCATTATTCGTGTAGCCGAGGGGTGCATTGCGTGGCGTAGGACGCAGGGCGCGGGCGCAGGGCGCGACGCGGGGGCGGCGGTCGGTGGCAGCGCCGGGTTTTCGGGTGCAGGGATGTCGGGCCGGCGCGGGCTTTCGATGGATCGCAGCGCGCGGGGGCTTCGATCGGTGGGTTGCAGCCCTGTGTACACGCGGGACGCGGCTACGTCACGACTCAATAATCGTTGATCGTGAATGAGTATGATGTACAAGTGGAGGTTTTCATTATACTGATACTATATATAATAAGCTTTTCTGTGCGTTGTGGCGCTCCGCGCTCGTGATGCGTTCGTTATTGGGGATGTAAACAAGGGGTTGTACACCCGTGTGCGGTTGAATTTTGCTGAAATAAAATCTGAATCAAAGGTGCTGCGCGTTTTATTATTAAGAGCCAGCTAAAGTCAGCTTAAAAGCCTAAAATGCAGAGGTCCACGTAATTACTTTTCCTGCCCCCTAAATTGATCCCAATATTTTTGAAAAAAAATCAGTGTGTAGAGGAAGAGTACTCCGACCCGCCTAGTAAATTTTAATTGAGATCGGATGGAAAATAAAACAACCAGAGAAGAAAGAAAAGTGGTGTTTTCGTTTAAAAAACACCCACAAAAAGTCCCAAATTCAAGATTTATTTGTGAACAAAGTAAACGTCCGATCGACACGAGCCTTTACATCGCGTGTTAGAAATTTTTTCAACTATCCACTGATTTTTTTTCATAAATATAGGGAACATTTTAGGGGGCAGGAAAAGTAACCACGTGGACCTCTGCACTACCATAAATTTCCGTGTGAGAAAGCTAATCTTTCACGGATTAGACCCGATGGAAATAATCTTCCAGTTTTACTGCCTCGTTATCAGCATGAGAAATAAAAACACTCGTGGAGATTATACTTGCACAACCCGACACCGAGTTCAATAGAAAGTTAATAAAAAAGGATATCGATACAAATCCGTGTTTCATACTGTTTTATCGATACGACTGGATTCGTCTCTGCTTGCAGATCAAAAGCAATGTTGAAATGAAAAAATCCGACGAAAATTACCGATTAATATGCATCATTCCTTCACCCACTGCTCTGTAAACCTAGTTGGGTGGGTCTCACTCAACTTTTCTACTCAACTTTACTCAATCTATCAGTGCTCTAAAACTGAAACTTGTGTTACGCACGTTTGTATTGATCTTAGAAGGAAATCCGATAATAATGAAAATCGATATATTGGGTGTCCGATATTTTTCATTGCTTGCTTGGGTCTAACAAATATAGTTATTTTGTATTATTGTGTAATTTTCGGAATTGCATGATTGTCAAGTCGGAAGAGAAGAGATGCTAGGAAGTCGGCACTCGGCATGCTGAGGCTAGTTAGCGATAAAATTTAGTCGGCGTAAGATATGGCCGATGACGGCTCGTTCCGTGGAGACAGAGTGTTTTTATAGATCAAAAGGTATATTTTCTTCACTAAACAAAGCAATGTTGCTTAAACTAACCATCATCGTTTGTATTCAATTCAATTTCAATTTCAATTTCATCTTCATTTTATTCTGCATCACAAGCATGCATACAGGGTAGAAAAAAAAATGAAAATAGCAGAAGCCCGCGTAACACTCATAACTAATTGAACAGTTCATACAGCACAGACATGCGAACCCGTTAGTCTTTGTGCTATTTTGTTATATACACTACGAAGTGGTTCACATTCGAACGTGTTGAAAGGAACGAGGACTTCTGGCTTGAGAAGATGGAAGTGCGCCTTTGTTGGTGAGTGAGAAAAAATATATGCTCGATCTCTGCTGGGAGTGACTATTGGTAGACGCTGATGAATCTATAATTTTTGTTTGTTCTAGGTTTTATAACAAGTGCCTAGTCATTGAAATTTGCAACCCGCAGTACAGTAAACGAATGTTGAAGACAGACATCCGAGATCCGAGATCCGCGATGCGTTGTTGAAGCCCGTGCTGCGGCTCAAAACGCCAAAGACATGAAAGCCGCCGCGAAATTGCAGAGGAAAAGTGCGAAGGCGCAAACAGCCAACAAATAAATCGGCAACGGAGTGTTTCCGATCCATGGCTCCATGCAATCGATGTATATTAATTGAAACCGAACGGTTTGGCATGTTGGAAACACCGGTTCTCGTGAGATCACCGAAGTTAAGCAACATCGCGCTGGGTCAGGTGTTTGATGGGTGACCATCATGCACATGGTCAGTTCTGTTCGGGAGAGAGGTTGGAGGGTTTGAAGTTAGTACAACAACTTTACTCGCCTTGCTTATCAACCTCTCGACATCACGGATTAGTGGAGGAATCCTGTTGTTCGAGTTGTACCGTCCTTCGGAAGGGACGTAAAGCCGGTGGTCCCCTTGGTGCTTTTCGACAGGAGTAGGCTACGTGCCGGCACCGGGTTTCCCCTCCTCCCTTCTAGACTAGGTTAGGTTCATCATCACCCTCATCATCACCATTTCATTCACCGACGCCATTAGACCAGTGCCAAAGGGCCAGTTGTCAAAACAGTGCGTCGTTAAGCACCAATAATCAATCAATCAATTAATTGAAACTAATATGTAGTACGTATTCAAAAATATAATTATTATTTCGTTACTTTGTTCGGAATCAGATAAGTTTCAAAATGACACTTTTGTGGCGTTAAAATGTTCGTCTGCGTTCAAGCATTGTGAAACGACGCATCGATGACTGCATATAAGTCTAGTTATGCTCTTTGGGCAGACTTTTTTGAAGAAACAACCATGTTATTTCTTAGTGTTCGTCACAAGAATGTGATTTCAACCATGGTGGAAAAAATTAATTTTCATAATGTTATGGGTTAAAATCACGCCAGAAGATCGAATAAAAAAATGTGTTCCATGTACTGTCCATCAAAAACACGATGGTATCAATAAAATTAATCGCAAACAAATACTGATTGATTTGTATTCTCGGCATCTACTACTCAATGAAAGTTTGCTTGCGGAATGCTGTTCAGCAATGTTTACAACAAACTCGACACAGGATTAGAGCGGCTTATAACGTGACGTACTACCAATTCTTTGCCGTGATTGAAAATGTGCTGCAGTAAAGCCAATAAATGCACTAGAACTTTGATTCAAAGTATCATACAATCTGCTGACAAATATGAATCCAGCCGTGTCATTTAAATCACGAAAATCGAGAAAAAGCAGATTTTTTTCATTTTGATGATTAATCTTGGTTATGCAAGAGTCGCAGATAAGTGCCAGCGTTTATAATCCGTGGCTTCTTATGATTACTGCCACAGATTATTATGTTTTTCGTTATCGTATCGGGTTACAAGCTATGTAGACTCTTAATACCATTCCGGGAACTCTCAAGAATCGCAAGCTATTTCCGCATAGCAATAATTCACGTTCACACATCGCTGCTAGCTAAGGCATTTAATTTCCAGTTACTTCTTTGGTAAATAGAAAACATGGTCGCAGGCTTCCTGCCCTTGGACGTTGATAGACCCGAAAACCGTCGCTAATTTCTCCAACGTTCACATTAAACAACCGCGTCAACGAACAACAAACAACAACACCTGAGCTGTTACTCGCGCTGACTTTGATTTACATGTTTATGCAATTCACTATTTTCATATTTTATTATAAGACTTTCCTGTACAGCACCCTGACCTTATCGAATATCGCCAAAATCATATGCTTAGCTGCGATTACACCAGAGGTGGCTTAACAATGGGCCTTACCTAAATTACCAACAATAGTAGAATCAGCATAACCGTACAGCAGTAGCACCGACTTTTTGGTACAAGATTCCATGTGTTATTATGGAGAAAGAAGACATTCTCCATCGCTTTCGACTTTGTAAGCGCTGACGGGCCGAGCGCGGCTTGTTTTTCGGGCCTGATTGCGCGTGTCGCGTAGGGGATAGTTTTGCGTCCCTGCGTAGCGACGCACCCTGTTCTAGCCGGCGGCCACGACGGCTTCCTGGATCGCCACGGCGTTTCCGGTTTCCGCACTGGACACCGCGGGGTGGGTCCAGTGGTGGACGGCGGGGGACCATCGAGGGGGAACCGTATGGCTACCTGTCTGGTTCTTACATTGGCGACCTCAAACTATTAATATCATGATTGAATTTAAACTATCTACAAATTATTAATTTTGTTCAGGGTAGTTGTGATATACTATAGCAGAAACTAGCTTTTTTGCATTGGTGTTTGGATTATTTTCTAGCTTTCATCGTAGTGTAGGTTGAAATATTTTTTATTTTTGTGTTACAGATTTCAAACGAGTTTTAATTAAATTTTTATACAAACTCACTTGTGGGCAGATGGATCAGTGTGGACTGTGGACTGCTGTGGACAGTCCCCGAGCGATGAAAATGTTTTAGTATTAATAAACTAATTCCAATTTATTTTAAAAAAATCCCACAACCGTCCATGGAATTTTGAGAACTCTAAGATTATAGGGAAGTTGGTCATCCTGGACGCAAGCGTTTCCCCAGTAAATCTTCCATCGGCCACCATTCGCATCGCTTTAAACAAAATGCCAACGTTGACATCATCTACAGCCTCACTATAACTTGCACAGTGAGCCGATCAATTATGACACACAAACTTCAACACACCGCATGTTGCTGTATTTCGAGCTCGTCCCGTCCAGCCGCTGCTGTTTGCAAAAGGCATGGTTATTTTCGTTAACTCATAATTAATTTTAACGACGCCAATTTCCCCCGCAAATAAATCAATTGACGCGCTGCTCCGCGGCGCCGGTACACTTTCTATGAATAACCACGCGAATCTGACGTAGGTACACGGCTGCGACGTCATCGTAAACGCACCAACTTTACACAAAATATTCGTTTTCCAAAAAAAACAAGAAAAAAAATCCGAAAAAGTTTTTTTTGTACAAATAAGCAAATTTCGCGCTGCGATTCAGGCGGCTGCTGACGTCGCTGCCGGCCGGGCTATTACGGGGTGTTTAATTTAGTGCCGCCGCGACGCCGACGAAAATAGTATACACACTCCTCGATCGCTGGAAAATTGTTGTGTAAATTTCATTTTCCACTTGCATGAGCCGGAAAACGCGCGGCAATTGCAATTACGGCGACCGGAAACAGAGGGGGGCTTTAATCACGTCCTCGGAAATGTTCTCAGAATGAAAAGCTTGAACTGAGTGTGAACACACCCCCAAATGCTGTGTAAACACAAAAAACTGTTAAGATGTTTTAGATGGTGGTGGCACTGGGCTTCGCATCTTCTGATTTATCTCTTCCCTGCCATTGTTGTGCCCGGGGTTTTATCAGTGTTCGGGGCTAGGGGGTGAGCTTTTGTCCGACCGGATACCAGCTTGCTGCTACGGATTCTAAGAATGCTACCAATCTACATCCTTACGCGGAAACCCTGGGTCTATAACGTATAAAGCGTTCGTCCTGACACTTTGGCCGGGTTACGAAACAAGTTCAAAGACATCGACGCCAATTCTCGCTGAAAATAGCGCACGAAATGAGAAGCATCTGTGACGGACAGCATGAAGTTGACAATTATTAATAGTATTTTCGCCATGGAAATAGCAGAAAATAGCGTTCTGCGCGAAGGCTATTTCCCTGATGGCACGTGCAATCCAGAAAACCGCCACGTTCGCAATCAAAGTTATGTATACCGGTGATGAGAATTACGCAACAGCAACGCTGCGTTTGAAAGAACCGCAAAATGAGGCCGTTCTAGCAGATAACGTGTGGTGTGGGGCTTCGTTTGGCAGAGAACAATCAAACTTTTCCGTTAATTTCCTTGTGTCATCGTGGTTTCACCATCAACAGTCATGTACTAAAAATGATAACAGCTTACAAACGACAAAGTGCGAACTAGTCGCAGTTATTTACAACAAATTGCGCGATGGCATATCGAAATGAAATGTCAGTAAAAATGCAAAGGGGAAATTTCGCCGCGAATCCTTATGAATTAAGGTCGCCGTGTCGAGCACCTTTAGACTTCACGACGCGGGTATCGAATTCGGCGCCGACTTTTCTATGGTTTTCCACAATCTATACAGACACCATGTTTTCCCCGTTACATTTCCCAGCTGGAACATGAAACCACCCTAGGAATAAATCCTGCCGAAGTCAACGACGTCGTCGCATTAGTATTTGAGCTTTGAAATTGGCAATTGCCGGGGCAAAATATTACTGCTCGAAGATGTTCACAATTCTCACTCAGATAAACATAGAAAAGTGCAACATTTAATTTTAGCATTCAAATGGGACACGCTGTAAATTTAAACAGTCACATTTAGACACGAACTTTACTACATCTACACAACACCTACACACACATCACGACAAAATTCTCAATTATAGAATGACTTACAATTTCATCTGCAAATAGGTAAACACTGTACACCGCCGCATCCAGTTTATATTTATGCCAAATGACGCAGGTAACCCCCTGGCCCACCCCTCCGCCCCGACCGACGCTCGCTATTTTCCGCGCTGCTTCGCGCTTTCTTTTTGTGTATGTCTCCCCCCCCAGCTCCCCACATCACATCACGGTCGACAGTGACTCCGGCGTGTGCAGTTTTCCCGTACGGACAGAAATAGCTTCGGGGCAGACTCACGGTCGCCTTGTCAACCAACCGGAGATTAATAATACACGCGGGTGACTCACGCGAAGAATTCTGTGACGCGTCCGCGCTTTTCTTTTTCTTCCTCGCTCGGTTTTCTTTCGCGGCCGCGCCTTCCGTAATGCGTAGGACGTTGGCGAGAGAACGGCTCAGAGCGACGGACATGGCAGGGTTATAGTTTGTTAACCCTTAAGAATAACCGTGCAATTATTATGTGATGGACGTGGGCTAAACAAGCTGGCTTATACAAGCTGAGTTTGTTCCTCCTTGAGATGCAGGGTGTTGACTTGCAGTTGCGGCGTTGCTGTTATAGTTTATTAACCCTTAAGAAATTAGAGTGCCAATTTGTTGATGAATGATTAATCTCTTCCGCTCCGCTTGACGTGGGCGAAACTATATGGCTGATATATCTTGGATTTTAAGTTTGTAGTTCACAAACTTAACACTTACTAGTTACCTACTGCTTCTTTATACTACATGGTGAACGCCAACCTCAATGTAAGATTGTTTGTTCGGTAAAACGTTAGAAGGGGATACTTTATAAAAGCAAAGTTAGGCTCGTAATTGTTTCAACTTAATTGGCATTTAACATCTTTAACTCTCATCCCTGTGGAGCCATTCCGTGCTCTGGAGTGCTGTTTCCTACACCGGCGCCTCGGAAGAATTCTATCTCTAATCTGATCGTCCATTACGCCGCGCTTTACGTTCGGAGGATGCAGGGAGCGTACAGAAAATTGCATTATGTCTCTGTTTTGCACGTTTTGCTCAGAAATATTAAAGAATTCAAAAGATTAATTTAAAAAATCTTGTGCCTACTGCGACTAATTGTTTTTTTTATGTGAAATGGCTCGACATTGATTATGCGAATTAGGTTTTCAACGATAAAAACCGGCATCCAAACTTTCACGAACGAACTTGATGAAATCTGCATACAAATCTGTGGTCTGGCCCAGGAAGTTTGGGGTTCCAATTCAACAACATTTTCCTGCAACCCCCGTTCGGTCATGCCACAATATCGCGTGCCACAACGCAAAGGCTTCCCACCACTATTTCCGTAATAACTATATTAAAATATGCGCAAACAAAGTTCAACGAAATTTACACAGAGTTCACATTTTAAAGAAAGACTGTTGTTCCAGTTATTTCGTCCCTCATACCTTTTCAGCCCTTTGAAAAGCTTGTGAAACTTCGGGAGAAATTATAGATGCCTATAGCAACAGTTTGGGTACAATTCCTTTAGGATTTTTTTAATCAATTGCAGAAGCCTCGATTATCAACCACTTCGCATGGTGTCCTAATGATGACCGCGACATAGATCAGGGTTCGGATCCTCAACTAGCTGTAAATGATGGACTGCATGTAGTCATAACCGATATCCAACATTAAAAACTGTGTTCCCAATTCAAAGACACCGCAGCTAACCACCATCTCATTCCGTCCCCGCAGACTGCGAGTCTCTGATCCGCAAGATGCTCGTCCTGGACCCCAGCAAGCGTTTCACCGTCGAGCAAATCAAACGCCACCGGTGGATGGTGGCCGAGGCGCCTCGTTTGCTGCCCAGCACCGCGCCGCCGTGCGGCACGCTCTCCGCCGGCGACGCCGCCTCCAGCAAGGCCGAACCCAACGAACAGATCCTCCGGCTCATGCAGAGTCTGGGCATCGACGCTGGCAAGACGCGCGAGTCGCTGCGCGGCGGCAGCTACGACCACCACGCCGCCATCTACTTCCTGTTGCTGGAGCGGCTGCGTCAGCATCGCAGCAGCTTCCCGACGATGCAGGAGGCGGCGGGGGCGGTGGGGCCGGTGGGAGCGAAGCACTCGGACACGGTGCGCCGACGGCCGAGCACCATTGCCGAGCAGGCGATGCGGAAGTTGGGTGAGTGACGGTTTTGTGCAGGGTGCTTTGATGAACGACCAAACTAACCAACGCAACTGAGCTAAAACCATGACTGTTGACGACCTATCATGTTCATGGAAAGAGCATCGCTGAGGGCACTCCAAAAACACATAGACTATGATTACTGAGATATTTCAAAAATGTACTGTTAGATTTATAAGGGTGGGAGTCAGCCATTGTTGGTGGTTTCCCAGTTTCTTCATCCTCATCTGTTACATTTTCTTTATCCGACGATCGCTTTTCCTCCTTCATCTTCCGCTATCGTGTTTCATTCATCACCTTCAATTTGAACATCATTATCGTCTCGTTAGTTTCTTCTTTCCGAGACGCCATTGTCTCCTCACATATTTTCTAGCTGAAACTTTCTCTGTTGCAAATCGTCCGCCCACTCGGGGCATCCGACACCGCGACCGCCGCTAACCATGCACCGTCTCTCCCGCAGGCATCGGCCTCCCGGCAGTGCCCGTCGCCGCCGGACCCAACGAGCCCTCGCGTCGCTCCAGCGGCGACCACAGCCGGCTCAGCTACGCGCAAGAACTGCTCAAAGAGACCCCCTTCGGCCCGTCCGCGTTCCAGCCGCTGCAGACCCAGCCTTCCGCCGAATTCCTCCTCGGCCCGTCGCCGTTTCCGCCCCTCCAGACGCAGCCCTCCACCGAGTTCCTCCTCAGCTCGCCGCCGGTGCGCGCCGCCAACCGCCAGTCCGACGTCCGGCTGCCGGTCGCGCAGAACCACCCTCCGCCCTTCCGAGACCTCTACCAGCCGAGCTCGCCCTACCCTCCCTCCGGCGACGGCGGCGACTACGCCGGCTACCGCTACGACGCGCGATACGCGCCCGCCCTCGGCAGCTCGCTCTCCGTCGAGACGGCCGCCGTTTTCGCCCGACCGGAAGTGCGCCAACAGTACTCGTCGTCAACAGACGACGGCGTCGAGACGGACATGGAGGACGCGTCGACGCCGGCGCCGACATCGCAGCACCAGCGGCTCTCGTCGTACGCGAGCTCGTCGTCGTCGAGCGGCGTCGACGCCAACAAGAGTCTCAGCCAGCACCTGAGCTCCGACTCGTCGTGCTCGTCGTCGTACGTGTCGTCGCTGCCCGGCAACTACTCGACGTTCGAGCGCAGCTTCGACTACCAGCTCGACTCGGAGCTGGCGTCCAGCCTGCCGTCGTGCACGTACCCGGGCGTCGCGGCGCCGCGGCCCAGCCTGCAGGAGGGCGTCGTCATCAGCACGTCGGCGATCCACCCGACCTACTACGTCGGCAACGGCGGCAACGGCGGCAACGGCGGCAACGGCGGCGGCAACAAGCCGCTCAACCGCCACAGTCCGCTGGTCCACATGACGTCCAGCTTCAACCGCAACGCGACGCGCTCGCCGGTCGACTTCCGCGAGGGACGCCGCGCCAGCGACGGCCTGGTCGCGCAGCAGGGCGTCGAGTCGGACGGCGGCGTCGTCGCGTTCAACAGCCAGCGGCTGAACGAGACCGGCAAGGCGGTGGGCGTGATGGAGCTGCATCTGGTGCGGCAAGAGCACCAGGCGCTGACCAGCCTCTACCAGAGCTCGGTGCCGCAGGAGGAGATCGCCGTGCGGCAGATCCAGCACTCGCAGTACCACCACAACGTCGCCGGCTTCCCGGAGCCGGGCGAGTCGCGCGCCGCGACGCTGTCCAAGCGCATCAGCCTGCCGGAGAACCTCGGCTTCGCGCCGGCGATGCTGGCCGCGCAGGAAGAAGCCGCGATGAACGCGGCCGCGGCCGCCGCGGCCGCCAAGAACTTGGCGCCGCTGCAGCAGCAGCTGATGCAGCACCGGTTGCTGCAGCAGAAGCGGCAGATCTTGCAGAAGCAGGGCGCGTTCCAGCAGCCGAGCGTGAGCATGGACGGCACCGTGCCGCAGGGCATGAACATCGGGCTGATCATGAGCCGGCGGCAGATGCTGAGGCAGGCGTCGTACAAGCTGGCGCAGCAGACCCAGATCGTGCCGCCGCTGCCGCACTGCGACGAGTACGCGGAGGCGTTCCAGACGATCGCGGAGGACGCGGGCAACGGGACGGGCCGGCTACTGCCTCAGCAGCCGTGCGACGACGGGCTGGACGGAGCGGAGGGCTGGCGTGGCGGCGGCGGCGACGGCGACGGCTGGAGGAACCTGCCCGGAAGTCTGGCGTCGTGCAACATTGGCGAGCCCGCGACGGGGCAGTGGGGTCAGGCGTTGGGCGGCTGCGACGGACTGTCGTCGTGGCAGCAGCCGGTTTATGCGAGCGCGCAGGCGTCGTGGAACCATCAGGTAGTGCACGAGTGATCTGATTGTTTGTCGTGGGCGTTTGTGTTGAGTAGCCGTTGTTGTTTCGGTAGTGTCCGCCTCTCGCATGTGTATAGAGACGATTAGCCGGTCGATGTGTAATTTAATGTTGATGTGTAGCGTAGTACTTAGTTATGTATTTTTATGAAAGACATTGTGACTAATTTTGTCTTTGCACTGAATATTATATTCCTGATCTGGTAACGTAGTGGAAACGTTTGTGTTACGAAGGGCATGCTTTTAGCGGAAGAAGGCAAGTTGGCTGTAATGTTGTGGCTGGATTTGCTGCGGATAGATTAAAAATATTGAAGTCTCATAACATATTAACATAAAAATTAGATAGTCATTTACGCAAAGTCAAATTAATAAATTATTTTATGATCCAGACTTGTTAGCTGTCACCTAAGAACTATCTAAATATTAAAAACTTGTATTGAAACCTTCAAATTGTGTAGTAAAGTACCTATACTCAATTGTACCACATGCTTTCTAGACTGGAGGCAAAATAAAACTGACCTAATGTGGCATAATACAAAGCATGGCCAAAAAACTGACCATTATTTCAGGCCATAACACCAAAAATAATCTTAAACAATTTTGTGATAATTTAACACAAGCAACTACTTTGTAGTTGGTAAGAAAACAACAACATTAAATTGTTTCTAAACAATCTACTTGTGTGCTTCTATTTTGTCACTCTATTTTCTTTTGCATGTTTATCCAGTTGACATCAATGGTTATTTTTAACTGCAAGTTCGTACACGTCAAGGTGAGATATTTGTTTGCCTTTACTAATGCTTGACTATAATTAAGACCTTATCAAGTACGCTTATTTTTAGAGTAGGTATATCAATTAGTAATGCCCATGGTAGAGCAACAAAAAATAGACCAGTCAAATGATATCTTGATCCGTAATTAAAGTCACTCTTTGTGATTAGATCAAAATTTTAAATGCAAAAGTAAAATGTTGCCACAGGTTTGTTCTTTTTTTATTGCCTAAAATTATGTTTGGCATGCTGATTACCTTCCTCAGCCCAAATGTTAGTTTCTTGATGTATGCATGCGTTGAACGCATAAAAAATTCCCGTATTTATCGGTACAACTTGTAGGTACCCTGTTCGAATTAATATTAGAACACACACTTTAAAGTTAAAACACACACATTTTACATGGGTGAGTCATGTTTGTAACGTAAATTTTTAGAAAAAACTGCAGAAATCAAAATTCTGGTCAGTTTTCACAACATATTATGTTTGATCTTTCTTTCAGACACAGAGCAGAGTATAGTGGATACTCAAAATTCATTTCTTATCCCAATTTGTTTGTTTATCTTGGTGTCAGTGTCTTTACAAGAAATAGCAAAGCTGCCAGGTGCTGATTCTCATGAGACACTTGCTTATGCTTATGAGTATAGTTAAAAACTGCAAATCCTCTGTATCTACAGCATAGCATAGCTTCCAAACGCAGATTAATTAATGTGACAAATTATATTATTGCAAGGTGCAGAGTAGTGGAAACTCTAAAACTTGTTTTGCACCCTAATTCGTACTTTTCGAGACATAGGCCATACGCATATAGACACAGATTTATTCGAGGCAATCTGTCAGATGCTGGTTAGTCAAAACTCCATCATTTGTTTTGTACCCAGCCTTATACACAACCGCTGCATCTATATCTTTCCGAGAGATAGCGACACCATCGGCAACGCTCCTTGAACTCGAGCTAACGCGCCGATCTATCTCGCAGATGCAAGGCATCGGCAACACGCTGGCCCCGGCCGCCAACTACCTGCCGGTGAACATCCCTTGGCAACCGATCGCCGGCCTCTCGTCTCCGATGCAGCCCGTCAGCGAGAGTCCGATTCAAGAGCTGGCCGAGCAGATGGAGTCCATGTGATCCGAGGAGTCGCAAGCCGCGCCCAACACGTGGCTTATCTGAGCGGCGGACCGCGGAGTTTGTCGCCGGATGGCTGTGACGGGCAACGAAGTTTCGGAGGGAAGACGGGAGAAAGTGACGTTTTGTCGCGGAGGGTTTTTGTGCGGGGCGGTCGGCGAGATGTGCGGTGTACTTTGCGTCGGAATAGAGTCTGTCACCTCTCGAACGCGAGGGATATGTGGTCTCGTCGCGATTTCAACCGAATTCGGTGAAGCTCTACATTTTTGTGGTCTGCCCAAGTGATGGGGAATTTTGTAGCGATGGCGGGCAACTTTTTAGGGGAATATTTGTGAAGCAAACGCTAAAAAACAATGATTTTTACGATTTTATCTGTTTACGATCTAAGATTTTTGGCAAGTGAGGATTTTTATGGGTGTCAAATTCAAATAACCTGCTATTACAGAGGTAAAAGGGCCGATAATAATTATTTTTCAATCAAATATTTCCTGCAATTTTGACTAATCTTCTTTTTTATCTAGAATTTATGGCTTTTTGATAATTAATTTATTTGCAAAAACACCATGGAAATCGTATCAGCATGTGGCGCCGCTATTGACACACTTTCCACGAAACGTTACATACCTCACTTTCCGCTTGTCGGCCGAACAAACGTTCGATCAGCGTGACCATGTACGGATAGAGAGAGGACGGGAATCAGGGAATCGACGGCGACGGCAATCTAGTCACAGCGTTCGCGCCCTAGCTGGTCTAGCCGAGTTCGCGGCCGGCCGTTGCTGTCTGCGCCTGGGTGAGATGAGCCGGCGTTTTCTGCAATCACGTCAACCAAATCAGTCAATCGAGCAGCATGCTATAGTGTTGTAGTTAGAGTGCTTCCAATAAACATAAACGCAATATATTATTGATTAACGACAAGCAAGTATATATATGTGTATTGAATGTAATTTTAGGACGTAAATATGTCGTTTTTCTCAAAATGGTTATGATATTACGATAAGGTCACGATTACACATGCACGTAGGGTCCTAGCTGTTTGTTTTCCGATCAAAATATATTTAGTGAAACTAAATTAACTGATTAAAATAAATAAATAGAAGGGGAAATTGTTACAGTTGACGTAACAATGATTAGAAGTTGACAATTTTAGATGTGAACCAAGAAATAACTCATCGCTAAACAATGAATAAGGAAAAATAAGACTGATCGCAAGGGAAATTCAGGATGTTTTCTCTTCTTTGCTTTTTACGTTCGTAATTTAGCTTGCTGTTGTCGGAACAACTACCCGAGGATAGATTGTTGCCGCTATCTTATTGGAATTATTAGGAAAGATACCTACACGAAGACTAATCCACACACAACTTTACTTTCACTGAGCAGATGAAGATTGACATGTTTAAAATTTTATGTGAAATGATGAAGAACCGAATGTTCTGAACCATTGACTTCATAAGTTTTAGGCCTAATCTTAATGAAAATAAAAAATTTGAATGTTGTTAGACAAGGAAACCCCCAGAAAAATTATTTAAAACTTGAAGAGGCGGAATAAATATATTACTAAAAGAATAATAAGAAATAGATCAATGTGAATTGTATATAGACAATGAAACTACCAATCAAGGTAGTTTTGTAGAGTAGCTGGTGTATATCTAGGTACCACTGTGGTAGGCATTGCAATAACTTGAATTTGTTTGAATCTAGCTAAAACCAAAGTTTCCAAGCAAAAACCTTTTATGGAAAAGAGTGGAACATACTAGATAAATTATTGTACAGAATGACTGCCATTGACTTTATGTTGATTATGCCTGCAATTAAAGATCCGATTTTGAATTCAACTCGATAACAAAGCTCCTCTGCTGGTCAGATGGATATTTTGCTACACCTACATTATCGGTTGTATTTATTTGTTTTTCATGTATAATTTATTGTAACAAAATAATGAGTATGTACTAGCCATTAAAGTATAGTAATATCGTTAATTATATCGCAAACTTAATGTTAGGCAGAAAACAATATCAAAAACATGATTGTGTTTGTCTAGAAAAAATTACACTATTTGAGAGTGTTACCTACAATAAAAATATAGAAATATGAAGAAATATCATAAAATTTGTAGTTATTATTTAGTTGATAATGCTACCTCCTTAATGAAACAAACACAGGTTTGCATATTTGCGCACAATATTTCTAGCACAAAAAGGCAAAATCTCACGAAAACCTTCATTTTATTAATCTGTAACTGATATCTTCGACGCCACCAAGCGAACGGTCGTTTTTTACTTTTTTTGCGGCTGATTCAGTTGATCGGAATAATTCAAATTTCGAACACAATGAACGGCTGACTTGACATAAACTTGACAAAAACCAAGTGAGATCTTGCACGTGCGTTTATTCAAAATATTTCCTGTTCCCAGCATCTCAGATTTTCCAAATGCTTTAAAATATTTTATACGGCAGATTTTAAAATTTTATCTTTAGGATACTTTCAGGCTCTTGGAATAGTAAAAATACAAGATTTTTTATTGTTGTTATGGTATTGCTCAAGAGCCGCATTGTATTTTGAGTGTCGATTTAAATGGTCTTTGGGCGTCTTGACGCAGTGATTGGAATTTTACCTACGTAATTGCTTTTCTTGTGGGGCTACTAACTCCCAAAAAATCTTTATCCACGACCCAAATTCGTTGTGCGTGATTCTGAATTCTAATATCCCGCCGAAGACCGTAGAGGTCCGTGCAGTCGAAAATAGGTTAAAAATTTCAAGTGTCACTTTGCGTCAGAGATGGGTGGAATTTCTACATAATTAGGAGAGTGACCATCTGGGAAATGACTTATGACATTTGCGTGCGGACATCGCACGATAACAATGTTTTCGTTTCTTATCTTGATTTTTCACAAACTTTAGACTTTGGCCCAACTTAATCAGGCACTATCACTGTGTCGCTGTCTGTCAAATTTAAATCATAATGGATACAGATTCGGAAGGTGATTCATTTTCGGCACCATTTGAACTCAATTCTCCAGTATACGCCATGTACCAGGCAGTGAGAGATCTAAGTTTGAATAACGCCGAGCATTTTGAAAGTGATGATAGTGAGAACGGCCAACGATTGCGTGCCGCGTTAATTGCTCTCGTTGATCATGTCATAATTGCTACACCGTTGGTGGAGCACGTCAGAAAAGTTGCTCCGGATTATGACTTCGATTCGAAAACACCTGCCAATGGCTATCGAAGCTTTGTGGCTGTTGTTGACTTGAGTATTTTGCATTGCGTCAAGATAAATCGCCAAATAATTGACAACCGAGATTCATTCCTCTTCAGGAAAGGGCATTTCATGAGGTAAGTGTACAAGAACTTTCAAGTCAAGGGTAATAAACTTTTTAAAGATTGTATGGACCCTAGGTTTGTAGGCTTGATGAGGGCTCCAGGGTTGTACAATACTTGTGTTTTTTGGGTGTTAATCAAATTTTGCAAAATATACATGAATATTTTATCCAAACTTTGATGAAATGTTATAGGGAAGTAGAGGCAAGTAGCCAACTGATGGCTTCACTAGCAACATGCATGGAGCACTTAAAAACACTGATATCTTGGAGCCACGACGGTGACCTATTTCCAAATGAGGACCACTCATCCGAAGAATTGTTAAAGCTAGGGGAAACAATCAACATGTATTGCTTCTATGGACGATGTCTTGGCTTTCAAGTAAGAATTTACTTTCCAACCCAATTTTGACCATTGTGATCTTTATAATAGTTGAAAATTTAACGAAAGTTAATTGGCAGGTAGTAAATGACACAATTTTTTTTCTCTAGTTTTGTGAATCGATGCAGAGTATTTTGAAGACAATATCCATCAGTATGGCTACGTTTAGTGAAGTTTATTACAGCAGCGGCGGAATGCTGGCACGAGCGACTAACTCCGTTTGGACAGGTTAGTAATCATAATCGGCTTGATCTGGCAGCTCTGTAGGTATTCGCTTAACATTGGCGCTATGGTTTCGTTACAGGCAGTAAATATATCATGGATCCCGAACTTCGCGCCAGAAGGATAGTGAACATTTCGCAATATGCTTCGGTGGATTTCTGCAAATCTTTCTGGCTCTTGGCAGAATCTGGTAAGAAGTTCTGCATAACTTAGTACACATACATATTTTTTTAATAATTAAAAATTGTCATTTGGCTTAGGGCAAATACAATCATTATTGACAATAACAAATGCATCATTCTCAAGCTACTCCTGAATTTCCATCTCTTTCAGAAATCATGCACAAAGTCCCGGCAATAGTTTGCCCAACGGTTGCCGTTAACAAGGTCATCTCGATCCCTCCGGAGCCCCTGGAGCATGTCACCGAAGACGGAGACGTGATTCAGATCCCAATACCTTCGGCCCACATCGGGCCTGCCCCGATCCTCGTGCGTCTGATCTCAGCCAAACGACGCCAAGGAATGGTGAGTACAAGAAAAACCAGTGATGGAGATCATGCAAGATTGGAATTACCTGCCTTACCTTCGAATTCGGCCAAGCTAATGCGTCTTTTAGTAGTTATGCTATCAAAGGTTGCATGGTCATCGACTTACGCTAGTGGGTTAATTGAAGGCTTGTGCCAAAAAGTCTATTTGATGCTTTTTCACTCTTGACCACTTTCCAACTTGGTAAGTTGGGCTATGCTATGTTAATTTCTCAAATTATAATTTGTAGTGCTAAATATCATTTATTCCAAAAAATAAATGTCCTAGGTAGCCGTTTTTCACGCGTATCATTACTTGCATGGTGCCCATCAACTCTGACGAACCTCCACAACCAACGCAACGCGGCGGCCCGTCATTCTGACTGATGATGAAGTGTTTCCAGATCAGTGAAGGTGCTGAGGCGGGCAAAGGTCCGATGCTGCCGCCTTCTGCCAGCTTGGTCGTTCACTGCCACGGCGGCGGCTTCGTGGCGCAGAGCTCCAAGTCGCACGAGATCTACCTGCGCGACTGGGCCAACCAACTCGACGTTCCCATCTTGTCGATCGACTACTCGCTGGCTCCGCTTGCACCGTTCCCGAGGGCGCTTGAGGTGAGTGTTTGGCGTTGCTAACCTGATTTTGATAGTATATAACTCTAAGACAGTGGGCATCTCTGTCAAAAGAATTGTATCTGTTTGATAAAGTGCAAAATTTGTGTAGGTCTACGCAAACTTTTATCTGAAGAATACTTCTGCTGGTCAATCCAGCAGAAAATTTTAGATTTTTACCAACATATCAAAGAAATTGCCAACTTGCAATCAATTTTAGACAAGTGGAATATGAGTTTCTGCTGTCTCCCTACTGAAAGCGGCACAGTCTTACATAAGGTCTTGAAATAGTCTTTGGAAAGCTTAGTGTTGAAGCAATACTTCCGTAATATCTAGGCACCTGCAATATGGCCGTTAAAAAGTTTTGACCACATCTTGCTGACATTTTCTCCGAGCGCTAACAACAGCTATTGCTACGTTACAGGAGTTGGATTCTCCTTGCGCTAAGAAGCTTAATGCTACTGCCGCATGTATTGAAAAGTGCTTATTCCGCCTAAAGTCTCTCCGAGGGCTAAAAACGGCTGTTGCCGCGTTGTGGCATCCTATAGAAGGTGCTATCACTTTCTCCGAGCTCTGACACTAAATGCTTTTAAGCTCTCAATGCTTCCCACGCGTGCCCTGCCGAAATTTCTTCCGAGCGCTAACAACGGCCGCTGCCGCGTCCTGCAGGAGGTGCTCTACGCTTACTGCTGGGCGCTGAAGAACTGCCGGCTGCTTGGCTCGACGGCGCGGCACGTTGTGCTGGCGGGCGACTCGGCGGGCGCCAACCTGAACGTGGGCGCGGCGATGAAGTGCGTCGAGCTGGGCATCCGTCCGCCCGCCGGCCTCTTCCTCGCCTACGTGCCCGTGCTGGTCACGTTCGTGCCGTCCCCCTCGCGGCTGCTCTGTCTCATGGACCCGCTGCTGCCGTTCGGCTTCATGATGCGCTGCCTCAAAGGTGATGCGCGCCGCTACTTTCAATCTGTCGATTTTAATGCTTGCCGGTCCGTGCTAGGCTAGCTGTGTATGTGCCTTTTTTGTTCCTATCCCTTAGATACATGGATAGATTCAATCAGAAACAGTACTGGCATCCATCTCTAAGCTGGTGGTTCACAATTCTCTCATTGGCTGAAGTTTTCAGTGTCCCCACCTAAACATGGCAAGCCAGATTTTCAATTACCTACGCAGTTCATCTGTGGAAAATCGAAACAATTCCAGTGATTTTTAATTTTCAGTAAAAGAAATATCTATAAAAATGGTATTTTTCCTTATCAGTGACCATACATTTTTAGTTTCACTAAAGTCACCGCAAAATGACATATTCACGACTCTCTACTCCACCCGTCTTTCATTTCCATCCACCAGCAGAGACAAGGCATCCCAGTTTCACCGGCCTCGACTTGCGACGCCGATCCTAACGGTCAATACCTCCGCAGCGTACGCATGCCCGAAGGAAGCCGGCGGCCCGCCTGCCGCCGGCGACGCCAAGCCCCGCCTCCGATCGCTCGACCTGCTCAAGCCGACCAACGGCAGCTCGAACGGCGGCAGCAGCGACACCGAGTCGTTCGAAGAAGTCTCCGAGAGCGACCTGCTCGAGCTCGCCGCCCACAAGAGCCCGCTCTCGGAGAACTCGGACACGCTCAAGTCGACGTTCTCGCTGTCGTCGATACAGTCGCGGCCGGAGGCGGACCAGTTTGCGGCGCGGCCCGACGAGACGACGCCCACCGACGGACAGTCTACGCTCTACGTGTCAAACTTCATCGAGAAGTACGTGCTCGACTCGGAGGTGGACGCCGACGGGAAGAGAGTGCCGGTGCTGCGGATGGAGAACGAGGCCGAGGAGCACGTGTTGTTCGAGTTGCCGCAGGACCTCGGGCTGCATACGAAGTTTGAGAGGGCGATGGGCAGTCTGAGCAGCGGTACGTGGGTTTCGGTGGAGTGGTGCGGTTGTGTCGGGTTTTGTGAGGCTTGCCGGTATGTTTTCCGTTGCTCTGCAGCCGATGTGTCTAGGCGGTGTAAATTTAGTTGCTAATGTCCCTAACTATATTTTTACTGTCTGTCTTTGATCTCGGGACCTAATGGATACCGTGCGACTACTCATTCAGTGACTTTTACTTAGTCTCCAAGGGATCATTCCCACCTAGTCTATTCTCACAGGATATTGTCAAACTTAAAAAATGACTGCCAAATTCCAGCAACTCATAAAACTAAATACAAATCACACATTTTACAAATATCCTCATCACACCGCAGAACAACACTTAAATGCTTTACTTACCTACAGGTGAAACCAAATGAATAGCCTTACTAGTTCTACCTTCAAAGTGTTGCAAAACTGTAGAGTGAATATTGGAATCGTTCTTAATCAATCTCCGAGCACAAGAGCAAATGCAAATGCCTGTCTGTTTCCCGCACAGGAATCTCGAGCACCCTGAACCTGATGTCGAACAGCGTGCGGCGTTCCACGGACACGCTGATGACGGCTTCGACGGACAGCCAGACAAGCAAGTCGGCCGACTGGACGCCGCTGACGTCGCCGTCCGCCGCCACCACCGCCACCGCCGCCGGCAACATCTCGCAGCTGGACACGCTGATGCATCGTAGTCCATCCGACGAGCTGCAGTTCTCGGTGCCGCGCGATCCGTACCTGTCGCCGTACTGGGCGGCCGACCACGTGCTGGCACAGATGCCGCCTGTCAGCATCCTGGTGAGTCCGTCGCGGTGGAGCGAGCCTCGTTTTATCTTAACCGCCGGCAGCTTGCAGCGACTCCTTTGTAGTACTTCATAAAAACCATCTTTCATACTGGTGATTTTATTTTTTCATGACTTGGGTACAGGCATAACCAGAGGTTAAAGATCTTATTCCATCTTTGATAAGATGTGTCGTGGAATATGAACGATTATGATAGCACTAATTATAAATTTAATATAGCTTGGGCTCAGGTTAACAAAGTTGGTTCTGCAATGATGACCCATGGCGTTAATACCAACTATCCAAGGTTTGTAAGAGGGGTAATCAAGAAAAGGGTTGATTTATGGCCAGGGTATTTCCTCCTGCGGTCCTGCCAAAACCAATTAAAAGATACTTGAAACAATAGCTACCTGAAGAATCCACTTGAAACTCCAAAGTTGGTTCATTATTTCCTTATCAGCTTAGAGTGTGAAGAAAATCTGTCGACTTGCAATTTAACTTGTATTCGATTTCAGACGGTCCAATACGACCCGTGTCTCGACGACTGTGTCATGTTTGGACGGAAACTGAAACGACTGGGAAACGAAACAACGCTGGATATCTTGGAAGGGCTTCCACACGGCTTCCTTAACTTTGCTTTGGTGAGACCAGACATATTCTATTAATTATACCCGCAATCGTGTTTATTAATCAGATTATGTTTAAATTTGTATATGAGTACGGGTGATTTCATAATTTCATGTAATTGATTTCCAGCTCAGCAAAGAGGCGCATGCAGGCTCGAATCTCTGCGTTCAGCGAATCAAAGAGTTGATTGAACGAGATGAGCTGAAGCTAGCATCTCCAAACAACAACTAACTAAAGAATTACACCGGGTAGAATACCGATTTGCGGCAGTCATCTCACTAGAAGCGATATTACTACTTGTGGATTCTCGGTCTGTTGTTTCGGAGGACTGAGCAAGGTATGAAAACTCCAGTTAATTGTTAGATCTGGGCATTGCTAGATCGAGAATTCACATGTCCAATAGTTATTACCCAGGCTAAGGGGGATTATCTTAATACCTTTCTGACAGAAATAGAAGTGGTCAACCTACACTTTCCATTGTTACAAATTGACAAAAATCACACCGGTTGAGTACTTGAAGTATTGTGAGAAAAGGTTCACAATAAGCCCCCCAAACCTTATGAATTATGATCAATTAATGCTCATTTTGAACTAGTCGCTTTACATTTCTGTCCTATATTTATTAATAGTCTTAATGCTCGACTGAAACTGGAGCATCAGCTAGGTTTGTGAGTTGTGTCGTTTGAAAGGAAAAAAAACATTTCAACCGTGTACTACACACTGTCAAGCTATTAGATTCTTGATTCTTCCTAGTAACTGATGTGATTGCTGTCATATAGAGCACAACCACATCTTATCTATGTCTTTTTAATCTTATTTACTATCCCTACAGGCATTTTGACAAAAACTGTAAGTCCAGTTTGCTCCAGCCATTACATGATGATATTATGTAACTGTAAAATATTATAGTCACCAAGTTATAAATAGATGAATGGAATAATGCATGTACATATTTATAAATAACGCTTGGACTTTTATTAAAATGTCCAGAAAATCAGTCATTTCCGGTTAGAGAAGGGAGAAACCAAATTGCTGTCACCGTGATTTTCTGGACATTGTGATAGATGCCCTCACTCGTTAAGTCTTACGGAACGTGGTGGCTAGCTTGAAGTTTCTTTCAGCTTAGTTGGTTCGAGAATGCGAGGGCTGTGCAATTATTTTTTCTACTTTGTTCGGTCGGTGTATCGTAATATATCGTGCAATAAAGACGTTACCTTAACTTGACGGTGTAACATATGAATTTATTCCTGAATTATTCAAGTGAGGAAGGAGAAAAGCAGAGTTACTCAACTTAGCCTAAACATCCTGGTTGGGAGAGTAAATGAAACAAACTTGCGAGGCTAGAAGTTTCACAAATCGAAGCAAAAAGGCATGAAATCCAATACTCAATTGAATTGTTTATTTTACAAGATATCACTTTCTTACATCAACATTGGATTTACATAACTGAACAGATCCCAATCCTCACCAGCAGAGTAGGTATGCAAGTTATTTTGTATGCAATCCTCATATCTTACTGCATGCTAGATTCAACTAGGGGTCATTTGTTACAAACTTAAAAAACAAGAATTGTACAGAGCTACAGACATCCAAATAGCTGAGAAATAATCAACTTTATTGACATTAAATCTCAATTGATTAGAAATCTAGAAAAGATTTAGAGTAAGCAAAAGGATAAAAGGATTATAATTTTTGTATTTGAAAGTCATCCATCGACAACAAAAAAGGTACCGCTGTCGCCATCTAGCGCTCATTAAATGAGGCAAAACTTAAATTATAGAGAAAAAAAAAGTTTAAAAAAAGTTGGGATATTTTAAAGTTGTTTTGAGAAATGTTGGTTTTGGTGAAATTAATAACAGTTCAAAATGATGGGCTCCTTTCTTTTGAAAACAATTTTAAAATAAGTTAATGACATGATATTTTCTAAGTATGTTCCGTATCATTTTTCAAAGTCCTTCTTTTCGTCTGCGTGTTTGGTGGCATCGCCATTGACAAGCTTTGCTCGCAGATTTTTCTCCAAGACATGAGCATCCGCTGGCTCGATTCGCTTGTAATAATGCTCTTTTGTTTCCACGATTTCAAACCCAAATTTCTTATAGAATTCAATTGCACTTTCGTTGTTGACTTGAACGTGCCTGAATATGGAAAGAAGTAGACATGTGTGAGAAGGTGACTATAGAAATAAAAACAGAAAAATTGATAAAATGCTACATCCGATACTCACAGAAAAACGCTGTCAAAGTTTCCTTCATTTGCAACGTATTTGAGAATGTGTTCCACCATTTTAGAGCCGATGCCAAGTCTACGATAAGGATAAAGACATCCCAATGTCATAATATAAAGTCTCTTTGAGTTCTCAGATGTGTCAATCCTACAGCAAACAGCACCAACAACTATATCATTGTAGTATGCTGAAAATAAACAGATTCATTACTATACACAGACCAACAATATTTATCTTATTTCATTCACCATATTCCCCATAGTCATCACCAAAAAGATTTGCATAAGTTACTCCTCTTCTTTCTTACCTAGTTTTGCTAATTCTCCCGCTTCTAGTACGTCTTTGTAAAATTTGTCATTGTAGGATACCGGGAACACAACCTGGTTGAGGCGTTTTAGTTGCTTAATATTATGAGGGGTAACGTCCCCCAGTTCAATTTTTGACCTAAACATAAGAGCACATGGAATTAGATTGGGGTTTTAATATTTTAAGCAGTTAATATTTTTCTTAGGAGAAAAGTAAAAGACTGGGCGCAAAATGAACCATGATTTGTACGATCTTAACCAAACTTATTTAATGATTTGTAACCAAGTTTTGCTCTGATTACAACCTATGTATGGATTGGGTCATTTAAATCAAGAAAATAACTTACCTCGTCATGCCACTAAAGTTTTTGTATTCTGTTTGGGAAGCAATCTTGAAAACAATGTAAATATCTTCATGAACTCTCCAGCCAAAATTAGGGTATCTCTCTCACTACTCGCTACTTCTCTCTGTCACCCCTACTACGAGACTTCCGTATGACACTATGATTACCTATTAATCTAGTTTCGTCAATATTTGTTCAAAATTTAAATAATAAAAAGATAAATAATGAATTTTAAAATCATTATAACGTTACATTAAAAATAATATATGCCAAAAAGATATTATTTTTACTCATATTTTACCTCCCACTCTAGACTACTTTTGTGTCAGCTGACAGGTCTTGTGATTGCATCTGGAAACGAAGAGTGTTCGCGACCAGACAGTAACGTAAGTTGTTCTTTCTACACTGTATTTTCACTATAAAATTGCCGAATACTCTTCTAAAATAGAGCCAATACACAAGTCTTTGCTTCTTGCTAACCCGCCAATCTCTTTTTTGAGTTTAATTGAATGATTTCGTATAAATTGACTTTGACCCGTGCACCTGATTCTCATTCAGGGCACCACAGTTTCATAAAAATTGATAATTTTGCTTGTAAATACGGCTATTGGTGTTCATACGTGTTCTCCAATTTCATTTCTGTTATTCGGGTATTTAATTAATAACTTGCCACACATTTTGTTGGCCTATTTTGAAGCTAAAACCTGTATAGAAATTCTCAAGAGGCACGCCTACTTTCCCCACTCGTGAGCATACTCGTGATTTAGGCAGATCGCTGAAAGTTCCGTTTTTCTTCATTTTAGTACATATTTTTGCGCTGTTGCTTCGAAATTTTGTTTACACCTGCATTTTTAATACCCATATTTTGGTAGGGATTAAATTTCTACACAATTTGGATCCATTCCAAATTTTAAAGAGGGCTTTTGCTAAAATCAATAGTAGGTACCTACCCATATCTCTGATTTTGTCCACAGAAACACTTAAAATGTCGCAAAAACTGAAATCAATGAAGGATGAGGAGAAGGAATCCAAATTCGGATACGTGTTCGCCGTATCTGGACCTGGTAAGTCCCCAACAGGAAATATCCATCTCATTTCTTACGCCGTGCCCTCCGCCTGCTTCAATACCTGTTGCTTGCGTTCGCAGTGGTGACGGCCGAACGCATGTCTGGATCGGCCATGTACGAGCTCGTTCGCGTCGGATATTACGAGCTGGTCGGAGAGATCATCCGTCTCGAGGGAGACATGGCCACCATCCAGGCAAGCTTCTCATTCACGCATCGCAGAGCCAATCGCTCGTCAACATTTTAGCTAACGTCTTGTTTCGCGACTCTCAGGTGTACGAGGAAACGTCTGGCGTCACCGTGGGCGATCCCGTCCTGCGGACAGGCAAGCCCCTCTCGGTGGAACTAGGGCCTGGAATCCTCGGCAGCATCTTTGATGGAATCCAGCGTCCGTTGAAAGACATCTGCGAGCTCACCAGCAGTATCTACATCCCGAAGGGAGTCAACATACCGGCGCTCAGCCGTACCTCAATGTGGGAGTTCAATCCCCTAAGTATCAAGGTAATTTATCACCCTTTTGACCAACTGACTTGATACTTATTTTTCCTATTATCCTGTATCCATTGTATATGGGATGTGGTTTGTGAAACTCCGTAACTGCTAAAATACTTGTGTTGTGATAAAAATCAGTTGAATGAAATGCATGTGCTTAAAGTCCAAAGATAAATAAAACTTGTAATTTGTGTGTTCAAGTTCAGTTGGCTATTTGCATTCAAAATAAGTCCTGGTTCTAAGTCGCATCATAGTCAGACATCCACAGAGAAACCATTCTCTCTATTCTCACCATATTTGGTCATATTAGGGACATGCCCCTTGAAAAAGGAGGCTGCATAGCTTTGAAAACCATCAGGAAAAATTTGACCCAGCTCAATAGTTTTTTCTGGAAACCATTCTCCCTCTTTCTCCGTCAAAAATCCTACGTTTAATCATGGAATTTACTTATGATGTCATGACTCAGCATTCTCGAACCCGACCTAACGCCGCCCCCGCCTGTCCCCTCAGGTCGGCAGCCACATCACCGGCGGCGACCTCTACGGGCTCGTGCACGAGAACACGCTGGTGAAGCACAAGATGCTGCTGCCGCCGCGCGCCAAGGGCACGGTGACGTACATCGCGCCGCCCGGCAACTACAACGTCAACGACATCGTGCTTGAGACGGAGTTTGACGGCGACAAGTCCAAGTTCACGATGCTGCAGGTGTGGCCTGTGCGACAGCCGCGGCCCGTCACCGAGAAGCTGCCCGCCAACCACCCGCTGCTGTGCGGGCAGCGCGTGCTCGACGCTTTGTTCCCGTGAGTCGGACTTGGCGACGGCGGTCGCGGAAATTTGATGTCTGTCGAAACGAATGTCGGTAGAATGCACTAGATGCTGTGGAATGCGTTGCTGTTTGTGTGCGCGATCTGAGGGTACACAGCAATGAGTCTGGGTTCGAGTTGGTCGGTATAGGATTTTCTGGGTGTTCGGTGTTGACTGGGTGTTGAATGCTAAGCCCCAAACACAAACTTTTGAGTTAGAACTTTTGAGTTTGCGGTAAATGTTCGAGTTGGGGATTTAGCATTCAATACCCAGTTAAATAGATTTTCTGATAACTGACGTGTGAAATTAGGAAAGTCTTAAGAAGGTATAGGATTTGTTCAAGGAGGTTCCAGGTGTAACATACCCAAAGGGGAAAAGAAAGGCTTGGTAACTTAACAAATCAGTGACCCTGCCTCTGCCTCCCAACACTATTTAGTATTTTTACAAATCATCTAATTCTATTTTCAAGTAATTAGATTTAATTGCCTCAAGTTTCCAGTCTTCAAAAATGACTGATTTGGATTTGAAAACAAACGAAACCCGGTCAAGTTTGGACACAATGTTTTCTGAAATTCCTGTCGCTCGGCACTCGATTATTTTCTGACCCGTCCGGCGATGGTTTGCAGGTGCGTACAAGGCGGCACTACGGCCATCCCCGGCGCGTTCGGCTGCGGCAAGACCGTCATCTCGCAGTCGCTGTCCAAGTACTCAAACTCCGACGTCATCGTCTATGTCGGCTGCGGGGAGCGCGGTAACGAGATGTCTGAGGTGCGTAGCGTTGCGCCGTCGCGGAGGGCAGCGGGGCCAATTGACCTCGCAATTGACCCCGATTAGTTTCGCTTGGCTGGTTTGTCGATGTGGTCGCGTAGGTTCAATGGCCCCGGAAGTTTTTTCAGTATACAATAAAGCAATTGCAACAAACAACTGTCTGTTAGATGTGTTCACACAATGCAGTTTGTCACTGGCTATTTATATGCTGGCATTAGAACTGAAGCATTAATTTTATAAGTGACATTGCTGTATTCAATGCAATGAGCTTTTTCTCACTTACAAGCAGTGCTACCATTAGCCTGAAGATAAGAATATTGAACCCTTTTTTCCATTAATGGGTAAAGGGGTGTTTCCATCATTACATGGGCTTAATTAAGAACACAATTATAAAAGCCGGCCAGCTACACCTGTCGTTTCTTCTGTTTTTATAACTACTAACTTGTTTCACTTCTTTCTATCTGCCCACCACTCTTCCTTAAATAAAGTCTCCCACTTCTCTTGTCTTTCTTCCACACATATTCCTTTACCAAATCTAGCCTGATGATCAGAAAAATACCTACTTGCAAACAGACACGAATGAAGTCAGCAGTCCGGTAGTAACTAACGCTGGCTTTCACCCCGGTCGGCGGCAGGTGCTGCGAGACTTCCCCGAACTGTCGGTGGAGATCGGCGGGCAGACGGAATCGATCATGAAGCGCACGGCGCTGGTGGCCAACACTTCCAACATGCCGGTCGCCGCGCGAGAGGCGTCCATCTACACCGGCATCACGCTCTCCGAGTACTTCCGCGACATGGGCTACAACGTGTCGATGATGGCCGACTCGACGTCGCGTTGGGCCGAGGCGCTGCGTGAGATCTCGGGTCGTCTGGCCGAGATGCCCGCCGACAGGTGAGACGCGGCGGCCGGGACTCGGTGATGATGGATGGCTCGTTGCACACGAGTTTTAGATTTCATAGTGGGAATCGGACCAAACCTCAAATCTCGTTGGATGCACGGTACTTTTATCTATAGAAATGAAATATATAATCGATATGACTTGACACGACAGGATACGACATGGCAATGACATGGCAATGACACAATAATAACATTGCTTGGAAACAATGACATGAGATCTCCACTAAGAAATGCATACAGGTTGTGTTCCATACCTTCCTTGTCTCATTGCATGAGTCTTTTACCACTTTTTGGTGAATTTTATTGTTTGATTCAGATTTTGAAACAAAGGTAGATAAGAAAATTACAACCCGGCTGACTTTTGGTGACATTTTTGATGTCTGTTGTCATTTTCTTTTGGTTACCCTGCATGTTTCTTGTTTGACTTGACAAGTACTCTTGAGTTTTACTTGTATGAGACTTCCAACCAGATATGTAGTTGAGGATCGAGGAGGAAAATAGAGTGTGTAAGAATGGATCCAAACCTCATGCTGTACTGCATACACACACCAACTGACCGACTTGCCCCGGTAACAACGTAGGGTACGCTTGTGCTAAAGTGGCGCGACGCTAACGTGACCCGTTCGTCGACAGCGGCTACCCTGCGTACCTGGGCGCCCGCCTGGCGTCGTTCTACGAGCGCGCCGGCCGAGTCAAGTGTCTGGGCAACCCGGACCGCGAGGGATCGGTCAGCATCGTCGGTGCCGTCTCGCCGCCCGGCGGTGACTTCTCCGACCCGGTCACCTCGGCCACCCTCGGCATCGTGCAGGTCTTCTGGGGGCTCGACAAGAAGCTCGCCCAGCGCAAGCACTTCCCCTCGATCAACTGGCTCATCTCGTACAGGTGAGCGCTGGAGAACTCTCTTGTGACTCTGTTTTATCCTTATGTTAGCATGTTGGTTTAAAAAAAATTGTAGCTAAGCGACAAAACTACCAACTGCCTGTATGTTGGTATTTATAAATTCGTAAGAACAATGCCGATACACATTCGACCGTTTGAAGCTACCCATTGGTAATTTAGAATAATTATTCTCGCAAAAAACGTGATTGATAGTGAGCCGTGTAAAACGACTAAATAATAGTCATTACCTGGGAAATGACGGAGAATTAGACCAGAAATCAAGATTATCGCATTGAAAGTTGTCTTACCTACCTACCTACTGTAGGTCTTACCATTGCAGAAAAGTTTCACGTTTCACGTCACATTGGTGAAGTGCAAGTTGTGCTCAAATATCGGAAAAGCAGGCATTAGCTGCTGCTTTTGATATTCTCTTTGTGGCACAGTGAATTGATGTGGGGTGGGATTAAGTAAGCATTTCGATAAAGAAATATCTACTTTTCAAATTGCTGCCCATTTTAATTCAAATGTAATACATAATTTCATAAAAAAAATATGATATCTGCACAGACAAGCAGTGGTTCAAAGATGAAAATTTTACGCAATCGCCCCATGGGTAGCCATGGATAGCGAATCGAACATTGATTTCTAACGCTAATCTCTCTGTCCCGCCCGTCTCCAGCAAGTACATGCGTGCGCTGGACGACTTCTACGACAAGAACTTCCCCGAGTTTGTGCCGCTGCGAACCAAGGTGAAGGAGATCCTGCAGGAGGAGGAGGACCTGTCCGAGATCGTGCAGCTGGTCGGCAAAGCGTCGCTCGCCGAGACCGACAAGATCACCCTCGAGGTCGCCAAACTGCTCAAGGACGACTTCCTACAACAAAACAGGTAACCTACTCCTTGGCTCTTATCGGAAGCTAGCTAGCCTGACCCATCTGAATGATTCAATTCGGTCAATTCAGCCACAACATTAGTTTTTCCAACTTCTCCACTATAGATTGAAGGGGAATTTTTGCCGCATTCAACGTTAATGATTACCATTGAAGTTAACTTAACTCTCACTTGCTTCTGGTAGAAGAACTTTGGTACTTTGCGGAACTGAATCACAAGTCGCCTTTCTATGGACTTAATACTGATTAATCTTAGATCTCATGGTTAGATAGTGGCATTTTAGGAACATATTTCTATTTGTCAATTCAAGATTCAACCCTCTGTGCAAGCTTGAATCCATGCTAAATTACGGCTACGCACACTATTGCAACCAGCCGAACGCTAGCAGCCGAACATGTGACGGTGGTTTGAGCATTGGGAACGTGCGCGTGTTCCAGCTACTCGCCCTACGATCGGTTCTGCCCGTTCTACAAGACGGTCGGCATGCTGCGCAACATCATCGCGTTCTACGACATGGCGCGGCACGCGGTGGAGTCGACCGCGCAGAGCGAGAACAAGATCACGTGGAACGTCATCCGAGACAGCATGGGCAGCATCCTCTACCAGCTGTCGTCCATGAAGTTCAAGGTAGGTCCGGTAGGACGCCGCCGACATGATATATTCTTACACTTTTCTTGATTTGCAGGTTGTAGATACGAGAAGGTAACGGGGATACGAAACTGTCTGTCCCATTTTGTTTTCATTTAGCAAATCCTTTTTCATCTGGTGTGGAGCTGATGTGTGTTTCTGCCTGACAAATGCTTGGGCAGTCTCGAGTAGCTTGGGAATTGAAATATTGTTCAGAAAACTATGTTGCCTGCTTCCACAAGGGTCTAAGAAGTATGAACTAGTCCAACACAGAAACTAGAAGCGGACAAAGGAAAATTCAAAAACAATTCAGGTGTCTCGGATAGTCCATTCGGAAGGTTACCTCCCAGTTCCAGGCATGAAAATGAAATGATAGGCAACACCCAGGCCCCAGCCCTGAACCTAGAGGAACGGGACAAGCGAAGGCAGGTAGAGTAACGTTTGTTTCCGTGTCGAAGGACCCCGTCAAGGACGGCGAGGCAAAGATCAAGGCGGACTTCGAGCAACTGCACGAAGACATCCAGCAAGCGTTCCGAAACCTCGAAGACTAAGCAGCAATCGCGTCCCGTAAGAAAATACTCCGCAGCCAGCAACCAACGATGCATCCCCGAGCAGAAAAGCAAGAAAAAGACGGAGTCGCTTGGGCTTAGGTCGAATAGTACTTCCCCTGTAGAAATTAAATTAATACCTAAATATTTTAGAATGTTTAAGCTAGGAATTTTATCTGATCCCGTGTTTGTTGTATTTTAAGTGGCCTAACTATGAGCGAGATATCTTTTTGAAACGACATTCCACTGAGCGGTGTAACGTTTTAGCAACAAGTACCAACAAAACTTTAGCGCGTTACTTACCGAGCTTTAGCGGGTAGATCGTAGTTCGAAGGTCAATCACGAAGGGGCGTTTCATCAAGGGCTTTCGTTCCAAACTGTCACTTACGGGAAGGAATCTTGAGCAGCATATCCCGGCGAGAGAATTTATTGTGATTTATGGTTTGGTGGAGGTGTACAATGCATTCCAGAATTTGTAAATTAACTTCCGATAGGGGATCGACAAAAATAGCACACATTTTTTGAGACTTCAACAATAATACTTAATGATTAGGTACTATACTTGTTTTTACATTGTATCATCATCTCTCGTTTGTAGTGAATGTAGTCGTGGTGTGTGGCATCTTATTTTATTCGCGTATAGTGGCCGTTAATGTAAATGTATACTCAAAAGTTGATGTGCACTTATTTCATCTACACAGTACAGTATTACGTGAATAATACCGTGTAGTACTTACTACGCTGACCCCCTATTAAAATCATCCAATATATTCGCATGATGTGTGTAAAAATGTATGTAATACGGAAATTTATGGTGTTTACCGGAAATAATACTGGACAGTTATGAGCAGCCTTTACCGTAGTGACAAATTGAAATACTGTATTATATCTCCCAAATTCGTGTTGGACATGTTACGTGGATTGATTTTTGAACCCTTTACTGTAAGAGAAGTGTTATTAATTATTATTATTGGGTATTAAAAGTTTATTATTGTTTAAGAAGGCAATATGTAGTTATTGATTTTGTGTAAAATAGTAGTTCATGTACAGTTAATGTAATCGATTACATATTAATTGAAACAAAAATCTATGTTTGTTTAATTTATCCTTGGCTGAAAACTGGAAAGTAAGCTCGAATTCACTGGTAAATTTTGATGTACCTAGCTACGCTCAAGATGAGCTTCGCCTTTCATCAGTGACAATAAAAATCTCCGTGTTCAGCATTCAGTGTTCGACTTGTAAATCGATCAATGTTCATTCCTGTCGATGTAGCTCTCAGTCGAGGATTTGAAATAAATACGAAACAAGTTGACATATGCATAGCAATCAGATTTATTTTCAAATTTGTTTCATGTGTGTCACATTCAAAATTTGAAGAAGAACAAAAGTAGGATCTACTGGCATAATAATATTACAAGTAAACAGGAAAACAATGTACAAGGACCTTCTCTCACCCAGCGCATAGTTTGTTGGTAAACAAACTTATTGCCGATGATTGAACAATGAAGTTGTACTGGGCTGCCAAATCACTGGACAACCTTCCCAATAGAGGGAACTTAATCCCCCACGATTTACAAAACACCTTTAACGCCACTAAGATAATCTAGATAACAATGCCTACTCCCCTAAAATGTCGATGGCAAGTGTTCAGTCAATCGATAAATTAAAACTCATTCAAAAAATGCATCTACCTTCCGTAATATATACAAACTCAAATAATATGTAAACCATTTTCAACATTTGTCTAATTCTCTATTAACAGGTTCGAACTTGTGATGGTATTGATTCTTAGAATTCCTTCAATCAGTCAACAATATAAAGGCATCACAAAAAAATAGACTGCTCGTCACCTTATACTATGACGGGGACGTGTTCACATCACCCGACGGCAATATGCCGTGCTGACTTAATTGTTGTCTCAAAATGTCGTTGTCTCTTTTGAACTCGTCGTTCGCCTGCTGTATGATCTCGAGGTCCATTGCCAGCCGCTTGTTGTCGTTGAGCACCTCCATCAGCTGCGCGTTGCTTGACCGCAGCTCCTTGATGTACTCGCACGCCTTGGCCAGGATGCCGCCCTTGCTCTGCAACAACCAGCCCGCGTCAGAGCCCGCCGCGAGCGTCGCCCGACGTTCCCGACCGCACGACGACTCACCTGGCCCTCGAAACTCACCTGCCCGGTCTTGGCACTGTCAGGCGAGCAGCCGGGGATAAGCTTGCTCAACTCGATGATCCACTGGTTGATCTTGTCCCTCCGTCTTCGTTCCACCTCGTTGTGGGTGGCTCTCCGGCGGTCGTCCCTCTGCAAACAACCGGTGTTGCTACATTAGCGACGGGAGGCCAACGCTGACGAGGGACGTAAAATATAGTTTTGTTAGCCTATTAACAATGCTTTTTATTCTTAATTGTTCTCAGTTAAGGGTACAAACTTTCCGACTGTGACTAACATACTGTATTGAACATATGTTTTATTATCAGATGCCTTAGAATATTCAAATCTGGAACTTAGAATAACTGTGCTTATTTTGTTTTCTCTAGGCTGTCAGTGATCCGAGCCGGGAGCTGAGGCACAGGTAGAAATGGGAATTGCCTCAGCAACCGCATTGATTCTTACCCGACTGACTGGCCCAACAGAGGAGCCGCGAGAGGACTCGATCTGTATCGTCGACCGTGGCGCCAGCGCTCGGCCGGCTGCCGTCCCGTAAACCTCGGGGCTTAGAACGTAGAACGGGCCTGAAACAGTGCCGGACGCTGTAGAACACGCCGAGATCTTATCTGGATTTCTCCAGGGGATGCAGATATTCGATTAAGTAAGCATATTTCATGATTATGAGTCGGTCATTCCATGCATTGAGTAGAACAATCAAGACTACCAAACAAAATCAATTCAAGGAAAAGAACTTTGCAGATGTTTAGAACATATTAATATTTTTATTTAAGATAGAAGTCATTGGCTATTAGTAAGTGGATGGATACATGTGAATGTAATTGTTCTTCCCAGGTAGTTTCTAGTTTGCATAGTTTATGTGTTTATCAAGTTCAACTCAAATTATTTCTGGAAAAAAATAGCGTATTTTAGTTAGTGTTTTAAAAATCAATGCAATCTACTGGCTAGTCAGCCGAGAGACGATTTGATTGTCGGCATGCGGGAGTGATGGAGAAGAGAGTTGCGGAAGGCATAGTTGGATTACCATTGGAGTGGATCTGGTTGGACAAGCCACCAGCAGCGGAGGGGAAGCTTGAGGTCGCTACTAGGGGTAACTGATCTATCGCGTCCGAGTTCCCCCCCACCTGGACCACTCGGTACGTGACACCTGCAATCCAAAGAACACTCTTACTCGCGAGCTACGCGCATGCAAAGCAGCAGAAGCGAGACATCTTAGCAGAGAGTTTTGGAATTGACGACTGCTGAGAAATTAGTGATATAGTGTTTAGAAGGTAGGGGATTGATTGCAATCAAATTAGAAGCATGCTTAATGGCGTACATGCAGTGCTTATTACAGATGGTAGTAGTGGATTGTGCAATTGCGGTCTTCTTTAATTTGTTTTTTAATATACCTCCTTGGTCGGATTCAAAGCGGTAATGGACGTCGTCATCGTCGCACTGATCGAGCAAATGCGTGTGAGCTAGATCGGCAACAGCTGACTGGTCTTCTCCGGATCCGAGGGATCCATCCTCTTCTACTATCGTCATGTTTTGAGTCACAATCATCGCCTTGCTTTCGACTATACAGCCATCACTATCGTCTTTATCGCGGCTGGAAAAATAAAAGGTTGGAACACAGTTAAATTTCTATTTGAAATCAAAGTGGTATGGAGATCATAAAATGTTGAAAATTATCAGAATTATCGCAAGGTCTAGGCTAGAGGCGCGAACATTATTTTAGATTGTAGTACTGATTAGCCTTGATAGGCCTATCCCCTAATCCTATTTTGTCTACCACTTACATTGCTATAGCCACACATCTTACTAGTGAGGGAATGAAGTATGCCAAAGGTTAACACTAGGAAAAAATGACGTAACAACAAAGAATACTACTTGTGATCTTGGTGCATTGCACAGTAAAACATACCTGTTGTCCAGACTATGATCCAGCATTTCCATGAGAAAAGTACTTTGAGAAAGTTTTGAATTTGCCAGGTACCCAGCCGACTTGATCACGGGGCCAAACAACAGGGTCATGTGAGCACCATGTAATGGCTGCCGATTTTTTTGAGGGGGGAGGTACTCGGAATAATATCCTTGCGCGTTGATGTCAACAAAACTGTGCCTGTTTTGGATTCAATTCGAGGCACGAGCTGTTGACACACAAGTCTTGATGCAGAAGAAATAATATTCAGACTCTATGCTAGCTAGGTACAATTAGATATGCCGGACTTATTTATTGCGTAATCAGAGGCACTCCTCACCCAGATTACGTTGCCGCATGCGGTAACGAGGTCAATATATAGCTTGGCTGCCATCGGCCATAATATGTATTTTAGGAAATAACTTACTAAATGTAGTCGTTGATACAAAGCTAGACATGAAATGAAAATTAAGCGCCCATATTCTTTAGAGAGGTGTTAACTTGTTAAAAACGCGTCTCATTTATATTGTAAGTCTCTCATTTGAACTATTTATCATTTCCCAGGTCCCAGTTCGAGTCCCGAAACGTCAGTCTGAGTTGTGACGTGTGGTGTGGAGATTATCTTAGCCAAGTAATCAACAGCTGTCTGTGTTTTTGTGCATTATTATTAAGAAGATATATTGTTATACTCTATTTATTAAGATGTTGGATTTATTTACTATTTTTAGTAAGGGAGGCATAGTTTTGTGGTGCTTTCAGAGCACCTCTCAAATATTCACTCCTTCTGTCAATGCACTGATACGGAGTGTCATTTTGCAGGTTAGATTTTCGTCAATATTGATCATATCCACTTGATGATACTGCAGTATATTAATCAAATTATGGTAATTATCTAGGAACGAACGGGTAACAACAATAGCTACGATCACAATGCATTGACATTAAAATACAAGCTTGATAATGAGTTCGAGCTTGTATATGTGGTCGCTTACCAGAAGATCCTGCAACTGTCATACGTTGACAAATTCCTGAACGATGTTCATTTGGAATTCAGAGACAAGTACAAAAATGTCCTCCAGCAAGGAAACCACTTCCAGGTATGTTAACCACATAGCACAAGATTTAATGTCCGTTCATGATTTGTCTCTAAGTTTTAATAAACCATTTAATATTATATCCAGGACTTTGACTTCAAGAGAGCATATGATTTGATTCTGACTTCGGCGGAACAATGGGGAAAGCAACAGGCAACGTTGCCCAAGTCAATGCGATCGTTTGAGGAATCGTTGAAGTCCAAGAAGACGGTGTCGTCGATGATTGAAAGGAAGGGAGATGATAAGGAAAACAAGAAGAATGGTAATTAAGATTGCATTATTTTGTTGGATTTTTTTCCTGGTGCTTTTGGTTGCATGTGGACAATGCTGAGGCATGAGATCTAATTGCTGCCTGGGTGGTTTGACGCTTTTAGGGAAGTCCAAGAAGAAAGGTGGTTATTATTGTAATGGTGATGGATATAACAGTGAGTTGCCTTTAAAAATCTACATGCTTTGCTTCTACTAATCCAGTGCATATCTTTTGTGAATGGGTGAATTATTTTATACAACTAGGTGTGAATCATGTTTTCAGTGAAAGTAGTGGCACCAGTGAAAGAGGCCCCCAAGTCACCGTCTATGAATGGGGCGCTCGATGAAGAAACTATTCTTCAGAATCGCCAGCGTCTTGCTCAAAAGATGAGCAAGACTCCGAAAGTGAAGCCTGAAAAGCAGTAAGTGGCATTCAGGGTAAAAATAAAACAAATTAGCTTCAAAGGAGGTCTTGTACAAAATCAATTCCTTAAATAAATAAGTACCCTGTAATTTGGGTATTGACTAAAATTTTAATGTTGCATAGCTTAAAATGTTGTTGATTCCTAGGAAAAGTCCCAAGCCGGAAAAAGCCGGGAAGAAGCCCCGCATTTGGGACCTTGGCGGAAATTCCAGAGATGTTGCAAATCTTGAAAGGACTCGTGACATTCCGGAAGATGGTGTTTCCAGGGAGAGCAACATCCAATACGACGCCGGGGTAAGGACTCCATATTCAAACAGTTTTAACTACATTATTTAAAAAATGACAACTATCAGTTTAGAGATAGCAGCGCAATAAGTTTTGATTCAAACCAAACTGCAATTATTTGTTGCATACTCAGTAGATATTTATTTTTAGAAATAAAATATCCATTCCAAAACTGTGTTCGTGCCAGGAGTAGAACACAAATCTTTCACCATGTTACCAATTTATTATGCTATGCAGACAACTGACTTTAGAATCGAAATTAAGTTTTTATGAGTTGTTGGGCTCCATGGAGATAGAAACAGGATTATTAATGAACATAAAAAGCAGTGAATCTAGTGATGCTTTGCTGCAATAACCAACCAACAACTTGACTAACATTGGGTACACTAGAATCATTACTAAGTCCTTAAAATGACCATACCAAAGTGGCAAAATTCCAATTAGGCCCATTTTTGAGGCAAAAATTGTTCAACACAGAGCACAACCGTACACAACAACTAAATCGCAATTAATTCTCCGAATCTTACCGTCGTTCCTCCCTTCTCCTCCAGATGATTGGTCAAATGAAGGGCGGTATCCAAGACCTGGAGGTGGAGAGTTCGTCTGACGAGCTCGAGTCGGAGTCGGATGACGAGGAGGAGGCTGTGCGCCCGGCGGCGGGCCCTGCCAAGCCCGCGGCCAAGGCCCGCGGCGGCGGCGGCGGCGTGTTCTCCATGTTCAAGGGGCTCGTCGGCAGCAAGAGTCTGACTCGCGACGACATGGCGCCGGCGCTAGACAAGCTCAAGGACCATCTGATCGGCAAGAACGTGGCGTCCGACATAGCATACAAGCTCTGCGACTCCGTTGCCGCCAAGCTTGAAGGGAGGGTATGTCCTGGGAGCGCTGACAGTTTGGTTATGTTTGTCTCTCTGCTGTTGTAGCTGGCTGTGCGAAGATGATACTCGCTAGCGAGCGCTCGTGTTCAAAAGCAAAGAATGCTTCCTACCAAATTTTGATCAATATTATTTCGTAGTGTGTGGTTCTGCTGTATGAATTCTGATTGGAGTGGTTTTTGACCAAGGAAACTGTCTGCCATCATAACAATGATGTGATGTGATCATTGATGTGAAATGCTTAAGTTTAGTAGCTAGCTAATGTTGTAAGATTAGGAAAAGACATGAGCCTTAACAATGTATTAAGTTATTAACGAATGTTCCAATCCCTTTCAGTGTTGATATTCTGCAAGAGACACTTCTAACTTATCAGAAAAAAATATTCAACAGGGTTATTGAAGGGTCTTTACTCAAGTCCAAAAATCACACAAAAGAACCTAAAAGTACCCAGACCTAATAAAAAAAACTCTACCCAGGTAAAAACCTCTATATTATGTTTATCTATTTCTGAAACTGACGGTGAGATTGTTTTGCCGGCAGGTGCTGGGCACGTTTGAGAGCATCGCGTCGACGGTGAAGAACACGCTGACGGAGGCGCTTGTGCAGATCCTGTCTCCTCGCCGCCGGGTGGACATCTTGCGCGACGCGATGGAGGCAAACAAGCAGGGTCGGCCCTACGTCATGTCCTTCTGTGGGGTCAACGGCGTCGGAAAGTCCACCAACCTCGCCAAGGTCGGTCTCGTTGTTGCCAAACATTACTTTTTCTTTGTTGGCGGCACTTATTTTATAGCAGATTTGATTTACCAACCTTTTTTTTTTATCCACGTATGGAGTAATATGGGACATTTTTGTCTGGGATTTGAGTTTGGTACAGATCAAGTGTTTGTTTTTGACTTGAAACTGGAGTTTGATTGGGGGAACCTCAAAAAACTGTCAAAAATCAAATAATACTTAAAACAACCTCTGTGAAGCTTTAGAACCGTTTGTCTAATAACAACAGGTTTTTTACTAAAGTCCAAAGTTCATCAAATTTAAAAAACAGTTCAACTTTTGCATCAGAATAAGTTAAACAACCATTGGAATGAATACATGCATTCATTATGTTAAATAACAGAACAATACTGTCATCGATATGTTCACACTTTATATTTCTCTGTTCCACTTCTTTTCTTCCATTTTGCCTGTGTGCCACTCTGATTTCGTCATCCCTCATCAATTACTGTTATTATGACGTACTTATGGTTAATCCAGGATAAGGTCATGCGTAAAAAATGTCTGCCATTTACATTTCACCAATTCATGAAACTAAATTCAAAAGGCGCCAATTCAAAGTACTATCAAGATCAAACACTAGAACACTGCCCAAACGTTTTATTTACCACTCGAATATCTTCTAGCCTTTAAATAAATGATAATTGGCATCAAACAGTTTGGCATATTCGAAACACCGGTTCTCGTGAGATCACCGAAGTTGCTGAGTTAGGTGTTTGATGGGTGACCATCATGCACATGATCAGTTCTGTTCGGGAGAGAGGTTGGAGGTTTTGAAGTAACTAAAACCCCTTTACTTGCCTTGCTTATCAACCTCTTGACAGCACGGATTAGTGGAGGAATCATGTTATTCGAGTTGTACCGTCCTTCGGAATGGACGTAAAGCCAGTGGTCCAGTGCTTTTCGACAGGAGTAGGCTACGAGCCGGCTTCGGGTTTCCCCTCCTCCCTTCTAGGCTTGGTTTGGTTCATCATCACCCTCATCATCACCATTTCATTCACCAACGCCAAAGGGCCAGTTGTCAAAATAGTTGTCGTTAAACACCAATAATCAAGGTAAATCGCTCTGTAATTTTTTTGGCATCTAGTCGGTAATCGTATCGACAACTAGCGCTTAGCGGACAAGGTTATTCTTAAATCAAATAGACTTTAGTCAAACTTACAACCACTACAATAGGCGAGCCGTAAAAGTGTCCCGCATGCATTGCAGATCTGTTTCTGGCTGATCGAGAACAACCTGCAAGTGCTGATTGCCGCGTGCGACACGTTCCGCGCGGGCGCCGTGGAGCAGCTTCGCACGCACACGCGCCACCTCAACGCGCTGCATCCCGCCGAACGCCACGGCGGCAGGCAGATGGCGCAGCTCTACGAGAAGGTGAGTACCGACTGCCAGGGCCTCGGCTTGGCGACGATTGCTGCGTGCATTGCGCATTGACGGCTTGACAAAGCATTACATTCTGCTTCTGAATGCTGGTTTAAGGGAACCAATGTTACCCGAAGAATTTAAAGTGGTTAAAGAGTACTGGAGGATTGGAGACTTGCTTTAGACTCTTGATAACGTAGCTTTGCGAAACGTCGGGAAAAGTTGAAGCATTCATTAACTCAGTTAAATAGTTTCTCTGAAAAGGTATTTAAAAGTTAAAATGCATTTAACTCACATGCAAAAAGTAAAATTCAAATTCATTTGGATAAAAATAATCTTTGAACTAGAGGCCGAGTTATGGAAAGACTATGGCGTAAGTAAATAAATTTCTCTGAATCTGGAGACTTGTTTGAAATTTGTTGAATGGCAAATATGCATCTCAAATAGACCTTTTTCATTGAGGGAAAAATGACGTCACTTATCCACTAAGGAAAGCCAGTTGAATTGAGATTTCCCTACCTTCCGTGGTTAAATTGCAGAGGCAATAATATTTATTGTAGATCTTTTTAACCAAAGAAGATAGGGAAATAACAACTAAAGTGACTTTTTTGAGTGGGTATTTGATTTAATTTTTCTTCTAATGGAATAGGCCTATTCAACGCACACGCATATTTTGCAGAAAAGCAGCAACTCCGAGCGAGATATGTGGTTGTACGGTGTGATTTGATCCGAAGTGACAGAGTAAATGGCCGTCTCGGTGTGCATGTTGTAACGCATGTGTGCTCGTCTTGGCAGGGCTACGGCAAGGACGCGGCGGGCATCGCGATGGAGGCCATCAACTGCGCCAAGGAGCAACGCGTCGACGTCGTGCTCATCGACACCGCTGGCCGGATGCAGGACAACGAGCCACTGATGCGTGCCCTTGCCAAGGTTAACTAAACACACAAAACACACCAAATGCATGTATTTTATTCATAGCAAGCTTACTTAATGTCCTGCCTCCTCAGCTCCTCTTAAATCTTAAGGTGCCCTAAGTTAATAACGGTAAGTAACTATAAGTATATATTTCTAGTTTATAATTGAAAATCAGGGAGTCACACCCCGATCTTTACCTCTTACCCATTTGGCAAAATGGACAGCGATAATTTCCAAAGGAAACAAAGCCTATTGGAATTGTTGGCCCCAAGAAGGATTTTAATGGATTTAATTTGTAATAAATTAACACCTACGTTCATGCAATCATAATTTCAGTCGGGTTGACTTCAACATGAAGCCTGACAAGATGAGGGTTTCCTGCAAGTAATATTTTGTGTTCAAAACACAAACTTGGCAAAAAATGTTTATTTACTAAACAACTTCAAGCCATTCTCAATCGATACACAACTTCGAGTGCCGTTGACGTTTCGTACCCTTCCTTAGAGGAGCAGACCAACCTGTTAGCTTACCCAACTGTAAACTTTTTTTTTTATCATTTATTTCTGTATTCCATTAATCTAACAGGTAGAAATTTGCACACGGGCACTTGGATACCTCGTTGAATTCTTGCCAAGAATCCACCATCCACAAAAAATCATAAAATCACTAATCAACTTTAAAAATAAACATAGAAATACCAAATGGGAAATCCCGACTAGACTCCGCCTAACCTAGCGGCGCGCACCCGGCTTTCCGTGTCGCTGACCCCGTGCTTGCCCCGGACAGCTGATCAAGGTGAACCAGCCGGACCTGGTGCTCTTCGTCGGCGAGGCTCTGGTCGGAAACGAGGCTGTCGACCAGCTGGTCAAGTTCAACCAGGCCATCGCCGACCACTCGTCCGCAGACAATCCGCATCTCATCGACGGCATCGTGCTCACCAAGTTCGACACCATCGACGACAAGGTGAGCGGAGACGGTGTGCCTTCACGTTGTATTCTAGGCATTTGCTGGTGCTGGTCGATCTCTCGTTTTTGCCTTTCGTTTCGTGCTACCTTCTCTCCTTGTTATGTATTATACACATTTTTCATTTTTCATTGACCTTTTCATATCATTATTTAAAAAATAATACCAACCTTAATAGGGATGCCTTCGGTTACGAAAACAGTATCCGGATAACCGTCCACAGTATCCGGATATTATCCGGATAGTAAAAGGTCCTCTAAACAGCCAAAAAAAAAAAAAAAAAAAAAAACAGAGTGGAGAGGCCAGGCAGGGTGCGCCCTATACTATTTCAACCTACAGACGGTGCAATGAAACAAGGCTAGGTTTCGCAAAGGCTAGGCTAGGCAAGGCTAGGTTTCGCAAAGGCTAGGCTCAATCAGATCATTTTTCCCACGTCCGCGAGGGTTTCCTACATGCGGCCATGATGACTCACTTGACTCTGGTAACGATGATGCACTTGATGGGCAGTTACTGAGTGTAGAGGGAGGGGGGGATATGCAGCAGACGCTTCTGCTTGCTCCTGCCAGCCGCTCGGGAGGTGGAGAAGCCATTTCTGCCGAGTACTCCCCATCATGCCAAAAACATTTTTTTTTTTTTTTTTTTTTTACTATCCGGATAGTAAAAACTGTATCCGGATAATGCCGTAACCGTAACCGACTCGGTTAACCGGATAACCGCCGGCATCCCTAAACCTTAAGTAAAGTACAGTTATTGACTCATGTTTAGGTGGCATAAGCCATTATTATCAAATAATCTGGTTTATTTTTACACTATTGGCTGCCTTTCAGGGGTTAACATTGAGTTAACATTTCTGTAACACCCTTAAGCTTGTATCAAGCCCTTATTAACTATAAATAGAAATTTATAACACCATAGAGCCAAATCGAAACGTATGTCTTTTCTACGACCATTTGATACAGAGTAGAACTTTATACACCACGGCTTTGACCAGACCTACTCACTGCTTTGAACCACCACCTGCCTTGCCAAAGGAATTATATTCCAATAATATGCAAATGTGGGAAACGTCAAAAGAGCTTGCTATAGACACATTGCAAGACTGTCACTCGAGAGTTTCAGCAGATGCTTAGAGTTTGCTTGCGCGCTAAATGGTTTGGAACGAATGCGTGACGTTACGAGCCGGTTCCCAGGTGGGCGCTGCAATCTCCATGACGTACATCACGGGACAGCCGATAGTGTTTGTCGGCACCGGCCAGACCTACACCGATCTCAAGTCTCTCAACGCCAAGGCCGTCGTGCACGCACTCATGAAGTGATCGCATGACGCGATCGTCCAGTGAGGTTGTACGACTCTTCACCAGGCAGCCGATGGTACTTTCTACACGTCATCTTTTCTGTCGTCTTGACTTTATATAGGGCTAATGTATTGGTGCTGGTTGTGTATCATGTTTTAATCCCTTTATTTATAAAGATAGGTATATATACACGAGTTTCTAACTTCAAATTCAATGCATTTTTATTTTGTTTTCTAATTTAATGATGGCAAGCTTCTAGGGGCAATGAAAGGGGTAAGGAGGCTGTCAAGAGTGAGTTGAGCTCTTTTGGATTTTGCATGGAAATTTCGTCAGGCTTAGTGGAAAATGGAAATCACTCAATGACCCCAGCACCAGGATTAAAACCTGGAACCTCCCGCAAAGCATGTATCCTTATAATTTTGGGAACAATGCCTTTGAATAGCAACTATCTAATGGAAATACCAACCATTGGATAATGGATCAAACATCTAAGCTGAAAATGGATTGCTTAAAATGTTGCTAATGTGAACTATTTAGCAGGGAATCAAATAAAAATTTATGAAATTTTAATTGTTTTGTTTAATTAGTTTAGTACAGGAATACATGTTTAGTGGTTTTAATTAAATAGGTGTATGTTATCATATTGTTCAAGCTCCAAAGCGCTTAAAGCAAGGCCAACACTCATTCAAACTCATGGTATCAGCATTAAAAAAATATGCACCTGGATTACTGGATACAAAGAGTACCGTACCATGTAGAAATATTTTATTGTTATAAAATGAATTGCAACTTTAATACACAGAAAATTTGCTGGGATTTGTTTCAGGAGGTATCCTTACCAAATGAACTTACAGACCCACATAGCCACACAAATATGCCGACTCATACACAAATATACCACAAAAATACCAACTCTTTCCATCCACCGGGATCAATTTAAAAGCACAATTTACCATTAACTCTACAAGAAATCAGCTATTCTTTTGCAAATCTTCTTGATTTATCTAATTATTGCATGTTCATATTTCCTAATTCATTTGAAGGAATAGCTGTATGAATTTCACCACTTACTTACACTTTCTGTAGATGTAAAATGCAAAATTATTCGATCCACCACTCTCTAGATAATCATCGACTGCAGCAATAAGTTAAAAAAAAATCATTTGACTTTTACAAATATGTGAGATTAAAAATGGGTCCAGCATCAATGTTAAATCAAACATCCTTCAGGCATTCCGGGGCTTGAAACAAGGTGCATTCACATTGAACTGCCATTGCTTTGACACACCCACTGCATTGGGGCACCCTCTAGCTGTTGATTGGGTCGGCCCTTTTTCCTCTGGTTTCCCTTGTTGTTTCTCTGCTTGTTTAACCTCCTTGGCTTGTTTGCCATTTTCTTTGGAACAAGATGCAACAGACTCACTTCCAGTGTTCTTGCAGATTGCTGGCACTGCAATGCTGTCTTTGTTAACTTTGCCCTGAGGTTTACCCACTTTGGGCTCAACAATATGCAGGGATTTGGTCGACTTTGCTTCAAGCTGTGCTGGTGTGGGCGGAAGCATTTTGTTGGGTGGAGCGGATGTCTTTTTGACAGCATAATTCTTTTTGGAACCAAGATATGCTGATTTTTCCTTGGGCTTCTTCCTGTATTGTGTTTGTGCTCCGGTCCCATTCTTTTCTAACTGTGAAGGAGGTAACAAATTCTTATTAATCATCAATTTAATCATCTTAATCATGCTTACAGTTAGCTGGCTGCGCTGTGAAATATTTGTGGAGGAACTAAATGAGAAAAAATTAAAACGAAGAGCATGAAATTGCTCGTCCAGAGAGTGTCGACTTACCTGGGATCGTCGCTTGATTGCCGGAAAGTCCGACGACTCAGGCTCGTAAGCTACCGGGGCTTTGCCCTTTCCCTTCGTGGCCGCATGTCTTGAATTCGGCATTTTCCACGGTGTTTTCCAGGCGTTCGTTTCAGCCGGAGCTGCATTGGCTGGGGTTGGCAGGTCTGGTATTTTCCAAGCGTTTTCTGGTGCACGGGAGCTGCCGGCGGACGAACTCGTTTCACTGTTTGGCTTCTCTGATACGTCTTCAGCGGTGACGTTTACCTTGTAGCCGGCTTGTTGTAATTTGTCAAGCTTGCCATACTGAGGGATCAATATCAATTATTTGCTGAAAGTTTAGCTTTACCAGTTAGTCATCAAGCATAGAGGGATCTATAAGTAGCTTCAAATTGTAATTGTGGCAAAGGCAAAGAAAAATTAGTTTAACTTTATTTTTCTTTGGTTGTACACACAATAATTAAATTTAAAATACATGGTTTTAATTTAATACCAACCCAAACTAAAAGCAAAAGAAAATGTAAGAAACGCACCAAAAATGTTGGCATTATTCATAAAATCATAGGCTCATGTTGGTAACATTTGGTGTTTTATCTAGGTAAGTGAAAAGTGTGGATTTTTTCAAATATTTAGCTAACTGATATTTATTTTTCAATTTCGGTTTCAAAAGTCACTGTGCAAAGATCTTTAAAAAACACACAGTGCATATATTGTGGTGTAATGTGCATATTTCTACCATCAAATCATACATTAAAGCTACCCACACAACATTAATAAAAACAGCAAAACCTGTTTTGTATTTGCATTGCTTTAGACCACTCTGATTATCCAAAAAAACAATATCTGCCAAGGACTGTGAGAACACTTACTATGGTAATGTTAAGCCCTCCATCTCGAACATTAATCTTGGAAAGGTTGGAGCCAACTGGACAGTGCTGCCCTGCGATCATCGTTACATCCATATCCGCACACAAGTGGGTTGACAGCATCCATCCCCAGCGAGTGACATAAGAGCGGGAACAGTTCACGACATTGTCGCCCTCTTCATGAAACTGGAACATCAAAGGTATGTCCAATGGTATAAATTTTTAAAAATTATTTCAAACATAGGATATGTCATGCCATGCCTACAACATAGCATGATATTAGCAATGCTTTTTTTCCCCTATGTTGTTAAATTGAAGGATTTTGCTCGCTTTGCTCGCTCATCCAATAAATAAAAAATCCTTTTCTTTCATAATTCGGTACTGTAACTTACGTCGCATGAAATATTGGGCCGGTAGCTGAATTCATCCTTCAACAGGATATTTGATGCTTGGCAAACATCAATGAAACCCATGTCCATGATGCCATTCACTACTAGTCGTTGACCTTTAGGTTTCAGTACCAGAAGCTTCAGCTCATGGAACAGATAGTCGAGCCGATAGATGCGAAAGATGTCTGGCTGCATGCCTGTTGGGAAACCGTCTGTTATGACTTACTTGGCAATTGATAAATCATCAAGCCGCATGCGACATGTCCATTCACAATTTCTCTCTCGCCTCGTAAGAAGGCTACCAACTAAACGTGTAAACCTTTGCCACCTTTCCACTCTTTGAGAACCGCTTTGCATTCCTCATTGCCCAAATAGACTTTTGGAGTATACTAATTATTGAAGAGGACAAGAGTAGGTACACAAAAGCGTACTTGCACTGCTGCTGACTATTATTAGCAACCTATCTTGATTAAGAAGTCACATATTGAGAGAGTTTTGTTGTGTCAGGATTTGAAAATTTAATTTTAGGGAGTTTATTAGATAAAAGACACAACCTAGTTAAGATAAGAGTTGTTTTAGGTGCCTACCTAAGGCTTTTGACCATTTTGTGAATATACTTTCTGTAAAATCCATCATCTTTGATAGTGTGTAGAAAGGCGGCATTTTGTCTTTCCCATCACTGGCCTGCAAAACATAAAGATTTGCACGGATAAGATACTGTAATGAAGCAATAGCTTGTTATGGAATTTAGTTATTATGTCAGTTTCTGCTGACATGGGTATAAACATCGTGTCACATGTTATGATTATGCAGGCATGCAACCTGTTGTAATTGTTGTTAAATGACCATTGTTGTTGCCGAGGAAGCGCAAGTGTGGATGGTATAAAAGGGGCTGGCTAAAACTTAGAAGGCAGAGGAGGCCCAAGGGAGCTACCCGCCACAGCCACGACCCGCACCAGCCACCACAGCGCAGCCGAAGCATCCAACGGTGAGTTACAAGTCATGTTACCTTGTACCCCAGCCATGGGATCTCTGTAGCCATAAGCGATAATAAACTAGGGTAACCTACGGGCTGCCGTTCAATAACGTAGCTATCACTCGGCTCCTAACTGGTACCAGCATGTTCCCTACCCCATACGGGAGCTTTCTCCGACTTCCCCGCACCTCCTGAGCACGCCTACCAGAAATCCAGTGTACGACTCCAGCCCAGGACCTGGCCGAGCCGCAAGGCTCTGGTGGCAGCGAAACAACTACCCCATACCCGTTGGTATGGTTACAACATTAAGGTTAGGTCCAGGCACTAAGAGGAGCGCCACCAGGGACTTCATTATAACTGATGGCAAAGCGGTGGGATCAATTTTGTGTGGAATGGGAACATGATGAAGCTTTGTTAGTGATGAAGTTGTTTTATGTCGTACAGAATTATTAGGACTTATTGAATAGGTTGGACAGCAACTGACGTTTGCTGGTGTCACTGGCGAGCGCCATGTTGGTTTAGTGGCGACTGCAAGTTGCTCAAACTTGACAGCAGCAAAATGACTAGTACAGTATTACCAACGCAGAAACAAAATACACCAGGCGCTAATTCTTCGAGCGCGAGGCATAAATTATTTTAATAAAGGAATGTTCGGTGATTACGAGCTGATGGTTTAATACGGGCAATGAATGGCAAAATTTAAATAATTAAATCTTTTTACATTTCTCTTGTTTAGGCATTCACGGAAAATTCTAATTTAAGGCTAAAACCTAAAGAAATTCAAAGAAAAATACTTGAAATGGCAGACGCAAATCTTAACTTCGGTGGAATTCTATCCATGGTCAGGTATTTTACTGGGGAACCTGGTACAACAGCCATTAGGGATTTTATAACATCAATTGAGACAGCTTCCGAATTAGGGGGATGGACACCCGCGATGAGGATTGCAGTTTTAAAAGGCCGAATCCAAGGACCTGCTCTGGATTTTTTTAATTCCAATAGAAACATTCAAGGTGCCGACTGGGACGTTTTAAAAAATGCGTTCCTTGCCTGGTTCCAGGAGGAATCTCCCCATATAGATCCATTAGCAACCTTTTATAGCTGTATTCAAAGACCGGGCGAATCAGTGAAAAATTTTGTAGTACGACTAAAGTTAGCGGGAAAAGCGGCAATTCCAGCCACAATGAACGATGCAGACCGGGCAACGCGACAAACTCTAGTAGATAACGCTTTACTCCCAAATTTTACGAAGGGGCTAAGAGAGGAGTGTGGAGCTAAAATTATATCTCTGCTCCTCACAAATAATTTAAATCCTACTCTCGAAGATGCGGTTAAATTAGCATTGGATTTTGAAGCCAATGGAAAACGAGTACAAAAAATAAGATCAATCGAAGAACGCGACAACGCGGCAGTTGTACACGCACTAAGTCAAATTTCAGCAGGCCCGTCATACCATCACGCGAAACAGGATAAACCAAGAAACAAAGAGAAAAGTACAGACCAGGATTTTAACACTGCCTTGATGAAGTGTTTGGAAAAAATGGAAGTCAGCTTACAATCAATGCAACTATCGGTAGAGCAAAATAACAGAAATTATACCCAGGGACAAGCATTTTACCAAGAACGTCAGCCGGACCAGAGGTACGATCGAGGAGCGAGGAGGTCACGCAGAGGGCCTCGGTGCTGGGAGTGTGGCCAAGAAGGTCATGTGGCCCGATTTTGTAGTTTCACTCGGGGAGATGAACAGGAGTTTTCTCTGGTCGAGCATAGTGTGTGCCTAGGTGAATTGCGTCCGGAAGTGGAGGTCGAGATTTTACCTGCAATAGAGATCTCCGAATTTGATGTTGATTTCGGCAATGAATTGTTTTTAGGAGATGAAATCAACGAGATTGCAGAGGTGACGGACTACTGTGTGTTCGATGATCACGTGAGACTTTGTGTAGCGCATGATGTAGAGGAGCCGCTGGGTAGAGAGGCGGTGGTAGTCACTGAAGTCCAGACTTTTGAGTCAGTGGTGATGCATGTGTCTAAGGAGGTGTCTTTGGCCGAGGAAGGATGCTTTGCTAGGCAGGAGTTAGCGGTGGCGAGTGCTTTGGTGAGTTCGGCTGTTGTGACGGATGCTCCCGTGATCGGGGTGCTTTCGCAAAAGGCAGTAGTAGACGTGGCCGAGACTAGGGTTGATTTCCCTGTGGAGGTGGTAAGAGCTCTTCAGGGGGTGGAGATGGAGCAGCAGGAGGAGCTTCAGGAAGTTACGGAGGAGCCTCATGTGGATATGGAGGAGCAGCAGGAGGAGCCTCAGGAGGTTATGGAGATTCAGCAGGAGGAGGCTGGAAAGGTGGTTCAGAACAAAGTAATGGCGAACCTTCTGGAGGAAGTTATGGTGGGGAATCAGGAGGGGGCGTTCTGCAAGTTCCGCTTCAGTGCAGTGAAGTCGGTTACGACAGGGGCACGGAGTTCGTTCACGACGAATTATCACCCCCATTGCAACGGACTGGTTGAATCATCAAATGGAGTGTTTGACCCTGGAGGAGCTCAATGTAGGGGACGAGCATGATCAAATTTAGATTGTATTGTATTTCATATCGATTGTATGGTATTTGATCTTATTAATTTGTCAGGAGCTTGTGCTATCGCTAAGAAGGTATTTAGTTATTTCAGATGGACAAAAAGGAGATAGAAAAAGCAACTTAATTCATGAACCGTTGTCTCCGAGTCCTGTGATCGACATCAGCGACGATGAGCTGGTCTCGGTATCGGTCCGCGGCTTGAATCGCCAGCTGAAACTGCAAGGACTCACTCGAGACGGGATTGTGCGGATGAGGCAGAGGCGGCGGACGCTGAAGAACCACGGCTACGCTGCCAGCTGCCGCATCAAGAGCATTGAGCAGAAGGACGAGTTGGAGACGGAGAGGTCGCAGGAGTGTCGCGACATGGAGGCCATGCAGGACGAGAACAACCGCATGCGCGAGGAGGGGCCACCGATGGACGGGCGGTCGCGGGAGTCTCAGTTGGCCGGTAGGGGTCTCTGCGAGGTGGTCGTAGCGTCGGGAGCCATTCAAGGGATTGACGGAGCGGGGCACCAAAGACGTAGTGAGCCATTACTCATTTCATCAGAGTATGGGTTGCGTAGGTCAAGGATTACGATCATCCTTGTAGATCGCCTATGCCTTCCCGACTTGGGATCTCAGTTGCTGAGATGCTCCGTTCATGTTCTCGGGCCCGACGTAGTTCAATACGACGCACCTTCGTGGGGGGTACTGACGGACCAAATGGGGATTTCCTGTGACTAAGCCCTGACATTTCTGGTTTCACTGCTAAATGATACCCATTGTTTTAGTTAGTTTTGATTTGTTTTTGTTTATTTATTTTGGTTGTTTTTACCCTTGTGGGATAAAAAAAAATTTAAAGGGGGGTATGGTGTAATGAAGCAATAGCTTGTTATGGAATTTAGTTATTATGTCAGTTTCTGCTGACATGGGTATAAACATCGTGTCACATGTTATGATTATGCAGGCATGCAACCTGTTGTAATTGTTGTTAAATGACCATTGTTGTTGCCGAGGAAGCGCAAGTGTGGATGGTATAAAAGGGGCTGGCTAAAACTTAGAAGGCAGAGGAGGCCCAAGGGAGCTACCCGCCACAGCCACGACCCGCACCAGCCACCACAGCGCAGCCGAAGCATCCAACGGTGAGTTACAAGTCATGTTACCTTGTACCCCAGCCATGGGATCTCTGTAGCCATAAGCGATAATAAACTAGGGTAACCTACGGGCTGCCGTTCAATAACGTAGCTATCACTCGGCTCCTAACTGGTACCAGCATGTTCCCTACCCCATACGGGAGCTTTCTCCGACTTCCCCGCACCTCCTGAGCACGCCTACCAGAAATCCAGTGTACGACTCCAGCCCAGGACCTGGCCGAGCCGCAAGGCTCTGGTGGCAGCGAAACAACTACCCCATACCCGTTGGTATGGTTACAACATTAAGGTTAGGTCCAGGCACTAAGAGGAGCGCCACCAGGGACTTCATTATAATACACCTAAATGCAATTTCCTAAGCATTTCAATAGAAAACCCATAGAGCTGTTTCAATAACTTAGGATTTGAGAGAATCTTTTTCTAAATAATCTCATTATACCAATGAAACATTGACATTTTTTTCACAAACTTACCGGTGAATGTGAACGAACATAGTCGATAATTTTGTTAACAATTACAGCGGAATCAATTTCACCCATCGCATAGGGAGGCAGTGGCATTTTGTGTGTATCATCTGTGTGCACCTTTGCTTTGTTGTTATAACCTTTTGGAAGGTTTCCAGGGTTGATAGCTGTGTGGAAGTAATCCTTTACGCCTTCTTCGATAGAATACGCAACCACTGCAATTTCAGCCGGGTAGAATACATTCAAATCGTCCTTGCAAAAGTAGTTTACGTGTATGAAAAAGAAGATTTCTTTTTTCAGCTCTGAAAAAGAGATCAAGAGTTAAAAAATACAAGTACCTAGTTGGTAATCTATATTCATAATAGCAGTCTCGGTTTAGATTGACAACATTTGTTATCGATATCAATTCTATGTTCGAACCATTGGTGCGACCAAGTTTGTTTAACGTATCATCAATTGTCTGCTCCATCAGTTCAATCTTTCGGCGGGCTTCGTGGGCTTGTTGTTCCACCTCTTCATAAGACTCTCCGAGGGTTGTGAACTTCTGCATGGGCTTTTGACTATTTCGGACTCTTTCCGGCATCTTGGCCGACTGGGACAAGGCCTTTATGAAAAAAACAAGTGTGAATTCGAAAATCTTTCTACTTAAAGAAACTGTTTGTATTAGATTATTTATTTTAATTAACTTCATCAATAAACTGAAGCATTCAAGGAAGTACGTACCTATTTGAATTCAATAGCAAGTTCAAAAAGTGGTCCAATATTTTTAAAACTATTTTTTCCTCACTTAAACAGTGTAGGAATTGATTGATCTGCTGCTGTAAGTTGTCAGTAGGTACCTAAAGAAAGTAGGAACCTGTGCCCAGAGCTCTAGAAAAAATAACACAAATGGATGATATGTTAATTGTATCCCTTGTAATAATATGTTACCAAACAATGAAAAAAGTGTCAGAATAATTGCTGCTATAATTAGTCAAAGTCAACGATTTGGTACCATGAACAGCCGCAACCAACAAACTTGCATCCATTACTCCCACACTACGCCACTACCCCTACAGCACAAGATGTTCTGTTCTAGCCGGCACAATATATTAAAGCATGCGAGTGTTATGCAATTTAGATAAGAGAGGAAATGATTTCGAGTGAAGTTGATCCTACAATTCAAGCAAAGGTGAAAACAATTTTTCTTCACTGCGCCATTTTGGCTTTTATCCGGTTTATCATCGTTATTTTCGGGTGAATTAAATGGCTCATGATGATGATCATGTCTCCCATGGGCAAAAGAGTTAGCGTGTAGTCAAAAGTATGCTATGATTTAAGATGTTTCAATCCAAATTATGTAAGGGAAGCACATTTTCTTGTGCAACACTCTTGATCGGAAACGGATATTCGATGGCAAGCATATCGATAAAATGGCGGAATTTGGGTCCTTTGATGCTGTACCAAGTGAGTCTGTTCACAATATGACCAGAAACTGGAGTTGTAAAGTGAATTGTAGCATCCAATATCACACTCAGTGATGAAGCGTAGAACATACACATAAAACAATATTAAAATAATGATCAAACTCACCTAAAAAAGAAGGAATTACGGTGAAAATCTCCAGCACGCACGACCAACGCTCACTGACTTCTTGCTAGGAACAAGGATTTGTGAAGAGGACCTCCGTCCGTACGGCGCACTGATATCACCTACTTCATAAATTAGATCAGAAAATAGTTCTACTATTGATAGCAGCGTATAAATTAAACCATTTTCAATACACCAAACCCTATCGCTTCATGAGTGAAATGATAATTAACTGAACATTAAGAGTTACCTGGGAAACTCGTTAATTGACCGCTTATCGCTTCTTTGATGTGAGTGGTGTAAGAATTTCATCGAATCATTTTTTTGTATGACGTCATGATGCAAGCAAGACCGACAGAGTTGTTGCGATTAATTGATAGTTGACTGATTAATTAAACGACATACTCATTTCTATTTGTTTTTAATTTTTTGTAAACGCAATAAATGACTCCCTCGCCACTGAGCCCAAGAAAACCAAAGTGGATTATCATACTGGAGGTCTCTGACGTCATCGTTGTTGACGTTTCTTCGTTTCCTCAAGGACGTACAAATGCGCGCGTCCGATTTCTTACCAAGAATTGGCTATTTCATTGTTGAAATTGTAACAAATTTGTAAACGTTACGAAATAACGCTGGGAGACGGTCATTTGTGATTGAGATGGACTCATATACAGACCTTTATACATGAGCAAAATGATCATAACTAATGAAAGACAGAGAAATTACTATTTATAAAAATTTCGTATAAATTACGAAATTACTAATTATTTAATTGCTAAAGCAATTAATCAAGATACCACAATTCGCAACAATACCTTCTACTGACCACCAGAAAATGGACATGCTGAAAATAAGAAAAACTCGTATTGGAGCATGCAGCTCGCAGTAAAGTTGCTGGATTTAGTCTAGGAGGACTAGAACTTCTCGGTCCCACTCCCACCCCACCCCAGTGCAAGTGCGTGGCGCCTAATCAAATTACCCCGTCCCGTCGCACGCGCTCGCAACTCCCCGCAGCGAGGTGTGAACTGATAATCTCCCCAATTACACGGAGTGACACCCCGACCGGATTAGTGACTCTTTCTCCTACCCTACACACCCACCCTGCCCCGTTTCGTTTCATTGTTGGCATGAAGTGTGAACGCCGTAATCGAGTAGTAATCTGTACCAATCAGATAGAGAGTTGTAATTGACATCTGAACACCTGTTTCTGGTGTCGGGTTCAATCTCAATTTTCCACAGAATCTGCAGACTCACTCGTTGATAGCTGATATTTCTTCAAGTCGATCGTTCTTATGACAAAGTGTGGGCAAGATTCCAGGAATTTCGACCTGCTCCGTAAAACACCTATAGCACTAAAAGGTATTGAAAGACCAATTCTGTGGCGATCACATTTTTCATAGTGTGAACACAGAATGCAGATTGATGTCAATTGTATTCCGATCTGTGATTGAAAATGATATCGCAATGCCGGAAAAAGAAACTAGAAAAAAGTTTAAAAAGCAACGTAAGAATTTGTGTGCTGCGGAGAGTGGCATTTTTTTCCTCTGGGGTTTTCCCTAATTTCTAGTTTCTTCATCGGCTTTTGACTCAAGTGTCCGTCTGTGACCTAGAATTTGCCAAAACTAACTTTTTTTGTAAGCATACCTTTACCTAGTGTATTTTGTACACATACCTACCTAATGTTTTTAGCATGATTTTGACATCATCGAAGATTCCGTGGGGGTTCATTTGGTATAATTTCCACAAAATAATGATTTAAATCTCATTTCACCACATCTTATTTTCTTTACTAATTGTTATAACAATTGTTACATAGCTCTCATCCTGGCGTCACGTATGCTGCTAGTTACCAATGACTTCTTTATCCCTCTACTCAGACAAATTCTCTGCAAATACTGAACACAAACAATAATACGAATTACGAAAATATAATTATAACACATAAAATTCCCGTCGAACTAGCCCTGAGGCTGTTTACGTCGTCCAAGCAGCAACGCACATCACAATAAGCCTGCCCTGTGCCGGAAATCGAATCAAAATGTTGACACGTTCCCGCAGTTTGTGTGTGCTTATGAATTGTGTCCATCACGGCTGTGGACCGCCCTCGGCTGCTATCGCCCGTCATTCCCGTGCTGGTTCAGGATCAGCCAGGATTTAGCAACATCCTACCCGCCCCAGGCTTAGCTGGCGGTTGCTCAGTTAACGGGCAAATTAAATTGTGCCTCCTCGGATGCAGCTGGGTTCATCCCTGGGGATGCGATTCCCGATCGATCAGCGGCGTCCCCGAATAAGTGGGATAGTCAACGCAACGCCGAGCGGCGAGTGGCTAGTTGTTTCGGCAAAGCCTGCAGCCTCCCTTCTACGTCTCTCTGTGTCGCATTCGTGACTAGATATTTTACTCTGCTCTCGATTTAGCTAATCATTATTATATATATTTTTTAATGCTGTATCGTCTTGCCTTCGAGAGCAGTGCTATACTATTATGGTATCGCAATGCGAGTGAATATCATTGAAATCGACTTGCAAAATCAATGAAAAAACCGATAACAACTCGACCTGCAAAGCGAGTTTTTTTAATTTTGTTTCAAGATTTTTTATCAGAGGCGTACGGTAGCGCTCTGTCAATGATAGTAGCCATAAGATCAACCTTTTCGTGAATAAATCAATATAGCAAGTGACATTTAATTTAAAAAAAACTGATCCGATATTGGACGACATGGTTTGCATTTTGTAATTGTATACCGATGCACTGACAACAGGATATGGGCAACAAACTGCAGATCATGGCGACTGCTGGAGTTTCCGCACTTCCCAGGAAAACAGCGTCGGCGACGAAGCGATGCAATCGCGTTGCAATCCGGGGTAACTACCCCATTGCGCGATGCACCGTGAAATAGACAATCTCGCCGGCCAATAGACTCGATCACGCTAATTCCTAGACTCATGCCCCGGGCTCAATTCATGCGTGCGTAGAACATGCGTGCGCGTTGTCCCAAGTGGCCGCTTGAAATCACGACGAATTCGGAATAACGTTGAATTAGGAATTAAACAGCTAAAGCATACCAAAATAATGTGTTTTTGGGCTCAGTGAATTGTCGTACGATTCCCGGAAGAATCAAATTGGATTTCGGGTTGGGGATACAAAATCAAACCATGATCTTTCTTTTATCATAGTTAAAATGAGGATCAAAATGCAATATAATTCAATTCCCCCATCAATTGATAGGAATCAAGAACAATTTGACAATGAAAAATAGAAACAGATGCTTACCTACATTTATAACAACAATTTATTTGGCACATTTAAAGGAACAAAGAAATTAATTTACAAACGAGAAAATATTCCTCCATCGCATCATCACTTCACTTAATATCGAAAACAGACTCGATCTTAGCGATTTAGCCCTCCATGGTGCAGCAAAGAGAAAGCAAGATACCAGTAAACTTACCAGTAAACAAAATGGGTATACAGTCTATTTTCTTGACGTCTTTTCTCCTGCACCAGTGGATGGTAAAAGGTCACAGTATTCTGTATTCTGAATTCACTGAATTCCGCAAGACTAGATGGTTCAGCAAATCAAGCTTTAAGTTTTGCAAGAAAGCACCTAAAACACCAATGAAACTATCTCGCAACTCGCAAGTATACCTCAATGTAAAATAAAATATGGTCCTTTCACAATAGCCAGCATCTCCGTTATTCGAGAAGTGAGCCAATTACAAGCTGACGGACAGACAATCTCATAGCATAACCAGCCAGCTTCGATGAAGCAACCTCGCACTTGGTTGAGCAGATCGCGAGCTTGAGCATCTTGATCTTGGAAAGTTTCTTGTCCTGATGAAGCTGGTTGACAATCCAGCAGTCACTAACTCCAAGATGAACTCCAGCACCCACCACACCCGTCACCAGCATTGACTTGACGTACTATAGCACGTGATTGACGTAGACAATGTAGCAGATGGCGAGCTTGAGAATCTCGATCTTGGACACTTCTTCTTCGGTTGAAGCTGTACAACCCAGTAGCCTCTAGCCCAAGATAGACTCCATCACCCTTCATCTCGTAACACCAGCTACGCCTAGACGTCTAGCACGTGGTTGAGATAGGCGATGTAGCAGATGGCGAGCTTGAGAATCTCGATCTTGGACAGTTTCTTGTCCGGCGGCAGCGTCGGCAGCAGCTTGCGCAGCTCGGCGAACGACACGTTGAACGCTTCCACGCGGATGCGTTCGCGCGTCGCGTGCGCAGTGCGGTATTTCTGCGTCGCGCGGCGGCGTCGGCGTCGCTCTTCGCGCGTCAGCGAGCCCATGTCTGCGCCGCGCTCCTTCTCGCGTTCCCGGTCCCTAGAATAAGACTCGTTGCTTGACAACAGGTCCCTGGAATAAGACTCGTTGCTTGACAACAGGTCCCTGGAATAAGACTCGTTGCTTGACAACAGGTCCCTGGAATAAGACTCGTTGCTTGACAACAGGTCCCTGGAATAAGACTAGTTGCTTGACAACAGGTCCCTGGAATAAGACTTGTTGCTTGACAACAGGTCCCTGGAATAAGACTCGTTGCTTGACTGGAATGCAGTCACTTCATTGTCATTGCTTCACAATCATTTGCTTGACTGGAGTCACTGGTATGCAAGACATATTCTGTCTTTGACTTATAGTTCTCGGTGCCAGAAGTGCGATTCTGATCATTTTTTAAGGTGAGATGAGATGAGAGGAGAATTACTTTTAGTCGATATTTTTAATGGAACAATTAATTGTGACTTAAAATTTCACCATATTTTACACACAGTTGTCTATAGATGGAATTTTGTGTGGTTTTATTATTACCTACCTACTTTGATGGCCGTTGGATTTGCAATATCGCATGAACATGTCAGTTTATTACTGTTCTTATACAACCCTATTCTGCCATACCTGTCTGTTTGATGTGCACTTTGATGCTTTAGAGATCAGACGATACTCAAGTCCAAGTCCTAATTCTGTTCCTATTTCCGTAGAATTCGATGGTATGTTTTAGTTTGTGTTTACTCGGCCCTATAAAGTGATTGCTACGCAGACGTTTTATACGAGCAGCTCTCATGGGCAGGGCGGATCGTCTTATAATATATTTGAGTGTCTTCTGATCCGTCGTATAAAGTCACTCTAGCTGATAGCAGTGGTAAATTCGGGGACTGACAGCAGGTAAAAAACGAGGGAATGTTGTAGTGTTTTTAAAACTTTTCAAGATCAAGTTGCAAACACAGGAAACGCGAATTGCAAAAATAGGTTCAAGGAATCTGCCACATTATTCATGGTTCTACATAAAAGTCAAAAGTATCCTATCACATCTTGTGTTTATTTATACTTACATGTCTCGATATCTTTTTTAAGAGTTTTCTAGGACACAAAATCAAGGAGCATCGTAATGAATATGAGAATACCATGCTTTTGATCACCGGGGTGTTTTAAAGGAATATTAGCAACTTCTACTAAAAATGCTGAATTTGTAATGTTGTGTGATACTATGTCATAAACACTTAATTTTTTCTTTGTAAAGTATAACTAAATGTCAATGCTTATACTAACTCTGTGATTATGACTCCGTGATGATTGCTCTGAGGGTTGCATTCAGGGGTGTCATGCAAAGTCAACGTTCTCAACAGCAGAACTATAGAAACACTCACCGGCGTCGGTGGATGGGACTGCAGGTATTCTCAGTTTGCAGGTAGAAGTCTTTGTTCATCCCTTCTTAACCTCTCCAGCCTGCGAAATTTAGAAACAACCCACGTTTCATCAGAATCACAGCCAAACCAAGTATCTCTCTCAGCCAAATCCGGCGAAACAAGTGCATTTATCACCTGCCAAGATACTCTTTTAAATGTCAACTGTCAGTTGACACTTTGTAGGTTGAGCATCAGTAACAAACAAAGCCACCTCAATATTATGTATAATATGACGTAAGTTACGTTGTTTTACGTTGTATACCTATAGATGGCTGTGGTGTTTTAAATTTCTCACTATATTCATAGGTGACGCTGCCGATTCTGTCGCCATCTCATGCTATTTAGTCTTAGTTTCCTCCTAGTAAGATATTTGGCCTAACCATGTGACGGCAGCCACGTGCAGAAAACACCCTGTCCCCGTCGATAGCCTCGGATCTGTGAATTGAAAGTGATATCGAATGGGCAAGAGCCCTAAGTCTGGCGAGCTGTGCTGGGTGTTCCCTCGGCGTCCCTCGGGCGCAGTTCCCGACCCTTCGGGAGCATGTTATACTTGTCCCCGAAGCGTGCTTGCAACATCCATCACCGTGAGCGTGCCCCCCGAGTCCCGACTGACATGTCCGGCATTTGTGTATTCAAGTACATGGGCATAACGTCGCGCCGATGTTATTGGCGTATGTAATAAGGCCACTTGTATGCTTTTATGCTTGTCGATTGCGTTGAATATTTGATCTAAATGAGTTGTTGATGGTTATTGATGGCGATGGTTCTTGTGGTGTTTTCATGTTAACGGATTTTTATGTTGTGTATGAATCAGCTTAGGAAAATATTGGGTTGGTGTTGCGCTTTAAATTTATCCTTACATACACAAAAATCACTAAATATTTAAAAATTGACTATAGAAATCCACAGATGTATGGTAAAATTATGTTTCCTTTCCATTTTTTATAGTTATCGGTAAAAGAATCACACGAAATTATTTTGGGTTCTGCGTCAAATCATGTTTGTGTGGAACTTTCTCGATGTTTGAAAATGTATCTTTGAAATGTTGCGATTCTTCCACTGTTTTAAAATGCACGGCCCGACGCGACCTCCCCGCCCCCACTCGGGGGGATGCACGCAGTTGTTTTCTTATTCACCCGCCAAAGTGGTGACACCACACTCGGCTCGGATCAAAGAGCAAGACGCGGCCAATTCTCACGCCGCTGCTCTTGTTCGAACATCAAATCTAAACCCCAACCGTTAAATATTTGACTACGAAGCGCACAACGTGTCGGAGACTCAAAGACGCGGCCATGAATATTGCAAAGCTTGCAGACCGGCCGCGGACCAGTAAGACATGGCCAATGCAAATCACAATCACACTTTCGACGACTCGAACTGTGTTTTTTGTGGCTGCCGGTTGAGCTTTATAGACAATTTTACTAGCGCTTGCATTCGACGAGGTATAGACGTCAATTTTCCGCTTTTTATGTCCTGTATTGCAGGGAATTTTCTTAGCGGTTACGGCGAGACACTGCAGTCAAAGCAAAATTATTGATGGATTCATTTCAAACAGTGATTTGAGACATACATGTTGTATTTGTGTTGGTCCTATGCTTATGCTACGACCGTGGATGACTGAATACGACCGGTATAGACAGATCTATAAATTTGTGGCTGTTTTTATGGGAAATTGTCGTAATATTCGCCGTTGGCGCGAGAGCATGGCCGAAGTGTGACCCATTACATCGAATCAATCAAGGGGAGGATCTAATCGAGTGGCAGATAATCGATTCTATTCATCTGATTGGCTGTCTGGTTTTTTAATTGATCTGATAGCAATCACGTCCCATGCAGTGGTGCTTGAAGACTGAAAGCGCCTGAATCGACTGGCAGTCGATGAACCAGTAAGGCCTGGCGAAGAGCAATTTTTATGTCTGGCCGTTTTTTCAGTATTTTGAAAAAGCGAGATGTTGTAACTTTTATATATTAAAATTTTGTAAGCTTCATGCCAATTTGTGGCCAAAAATTTGTCCGTTTCTGTGCTTTCTCACGGTTCGTAACAGATGGAAGTTTTAAAGTCCCATTGTTGAAGATTGCATAATATCAGGTGATATAGAATTTCTCTGGTTATGATTTTCAATTTCACTTTCCACTAAATGCCGGCATGCCATGACGCAGATGCAGCCACACATCTGAGAATGACATTATTCCTATCTCTCTGTCAAGAAAATCTCTGATGATTATTTTTGTTTGCGACGTCTGAACTTTTTAAGACTACAACAGCGGTATTGTTGCGGCACTGAAAACTCATCCCTCCTCAATAAGTAATTGACGTTTTCTAAGATACTAGCGCAAAGCGTACAAGATTCTGCACTCTGATGTACCGCAAACTAAGTATTTCTCCTGACCATCGACTCACCTGTAACTGTTGCCGCTCTCTTCTCAAATTCCCGATCTCCTGTCAGATGTCCACACTCTGGCACACTTCCTTCGTCAATGTCCCGTCTCCCTCCAGCATCTAGCATCCAGCATCCAGCATCCAGCTGCTGCCAAAGCCCCGGCACACCGACTCTCCAGTCTCCAGCATCTGTGGTCCATTCCTGCCACACCCCCGACCAATAGCAGATCCATTCCTCGCATTCATCCCCCAAGTCCTGCGTATCAATGGGCCGGGGCTCACAAAGGGGCGGTCTTCGCTGAATTTGCAGCCTGGAAGTGAATAATAATCGGGGATGAAGCGATATGATAAATGTTTCGAGGCTTTGACAAGACAGCACGAGCCAGGGACACGGGATTAAGGGATTTGTTTTGTTTGGGGATGAGATTTGGAATGATTTTCAAACAAGGGAAACATTGTAGCAGGGTGCTTTTTAGCAATTGCGCCTTCTGTCTGTTTTTACTTTAAACTCGGTTACGGGTTTAGTTATTGTTTAGCATAGACAAATATTATGCTATTTTATGTTGCCCGCCACCCTTCAAAGTGCAACATAGCAAACAGGACAATGTCTTTTAGGGCACTTCTCCAGGCCTTAGCTCCAATTATAAGTCCTCGATCCTCGATCAACAAAGTGAAATCAGGAAAACTCAAATTAATTTCCAACTTACATTTTAATCGAAAGTCATATAATTGGACGAATAATAATGGGGAACATGACTTCCCCAAGCTAGTTATATCTACTGCTAAGAAGCCTAGAGTGTCAAAGGTAAAATAATACACAACTGCATCTTTGTCAAAAGCTTTAAAAGCAACATTGTTGTCACTGTTCGAAACAATGAAAATCGATTGTTATCTCGAGATTTCTTACAAAAAAGCAAACTGTAACATCACTTCTTCTTTCCACAACAAAAAAGCACCCAACCCTGTCAAAACCAGGCTCCTCATCCTCTTACAAATCATCCTAATTACCCCGTTGAAGACTCCGCAATCAGCGCATGCAATTATCCACGTGAAATCACCGTCGCGACGCACGCGACGCCATGATGCGTAACCCGGCGCGCTGATCATGCGTGTGCGTCGGCATCGGCGTCGGCGTCGGCGTCAGCGTCGGCGTCGGCGTCGGTGCCTGGGACCGCAGAGCCAGGCGGCCAGGTCGATAAACAAGAGGAAATGTAAGCAAGAGAACAGAGAACAAGCTTCCTACAACGCTACGATTATAATGCCTCCTCATGTTCAAGCTATAGGGTACAAAAAGAGTTATTAGCGCCGGCGACAATTCGTCTTAGTCGGCTGCAAGAAACGGGGTTGTAAATTAACTCGATGGCTGTGTCTTTGAACCACAAGGTATTCGCGTTGGCTCGCTTTTTCATGGGTTTCGTGTTCCGATGGTCTCATGTCTTCTGCACTTTGACTGGCGTTTCCTTCGACTATGAAGACAGCACATGTTGGAACAGTGATGCGGAAATTGTCCGGGAAATCTTTTTTTCTGTGGCTGTCCCATTCATGTCTGAAACAGATCTGAATGCAGTTAGAATTCAAGTTCGCTGTGTTTTTTACAACATTTTCCTATAAATGTTCATTGTTGGCTATACAAAAATCTGGGAAAATTTTCATAGCGTTCATCTGGCATTGAAAGAAATCGTGCGCGGCGGAATGCGCTTGTGAATGGTCGGACATTGTCGAGATACGTCAATCGTCTTGTGATCGAAGCGACGTCCGAAGAGATGTCGTCGTGCCTGGCAGCAATAAAGGGGGGGGCGAGGCGAGCTCTGGCGGGGTTTTCTCTTCCAAGTCGTACACGTTTTCTTGTACCAGCGTGTATTTGTTGGCTCGCCCCATGGCTCGCCGATATTGGGGTGCCGGCGAGGTGTGAACGTTGTTTCTATGGTTACTTGGCCGTACTTGGTGCACGAGACGAGACTGTTTGGGTGTTTAGTTGCTGCTTTTCGACGCTCGTCGCTCGTCAGGCCGGTCAGATGTGTGCCAAATTATCGAGTGTTTCGTGACTTCAAACGATATCGATTCGTTCGTCAATCGCTAAATTCTAGAGTCAAGTGTACCAACTCAATCACTTTCGTTATGCACCTTTGTTAGAGTCAATGAACTTTCTTGCGTTGGGGTGTAAATAGTCTTTTTTATTTTTTTATTGAAAGCCGTCTTTTTCGTACAAGCATGGCATACAATTTCAGCGCTAATCAGGTAAGGATTGCACGCTTATATAACAAAATAGGACTAGGATTAAAAAAACAGCGGATAGCTTAACATTTCAAGCAAAAAAAAAATGTACATAATATGCAGTTGGATCTGTAGGAGGAAGCATGCAAATGCAATTTAAAATCAGTTACCATACCGCATGGGCAGTAAAATTGTATAAAAGTAAATGGAAAATGGGGAAATTGCACGAGGAAAGGGAATGTTTTTATTTGCTGGGAAATTCAATATACGTCCGGTAAACTGGTAAACTGATAGCGTAATAGGTATATATAAATCAAGTATAAATCAAACTTCTTCCTGCAGATATTATTTATTCTATTCACATTCTATGGATTTATCTCATGTCATAAGCTGGTAGTTGTATAACCAGTCGATAACGAATCAGTTTGTTGTCTGAGATATAGACGCCTGCACTGACCTGTTCCAATCATTGTTATGACAAAGAAAACCCAAACAAAACAAAGCTAGACTCTCGAGGGACATTGTATTTTAGGGCCAAACAATTCAAGAACACTATGAGATATGTAAGAAAAATTGATCTTTCCCCAAATGACAAGAGTGAAAACTCCTGCGCACCCACAATATAACAATATCATATCATGGCCAGGGGACACCCATTTTCCTCCTCCATTCTTTGCGGTTAGCCAATCAGAAGCCAGTCGCTCGACATCAGTCAATTTTCTTGGCTGCACGAGGCTTTTCCTTGTCGTGTCTGGGTCCCATCATCGTCTCACGTTCACAGGACTCGTCTTCGTTAACCAGGATTGTAACCACACGAGCTCGCGAGCCGGTGATCTGTGACCATAGCACGAGACACTATAGCTGGCCACACGAATAATATAGCTTGCTTGCTTGCTTAGAGTTTTCTTAGGTACCTACCAAGTTCTGATTAGATTATGATTAGTTATGATTTTAATAAAGTATTGCGCGCTGAATGAGAGAGGAGTGACACAGAGAAAGGCAAAATAATCAAGAAAGTCTAACACAAATTGACAAAGCTAATGTCACATGTCACACATATCAGGCGAAATGATAGTTTTAGGACCAAGTTATATCAATCATCAAATGAATGCATCCCACTTTTTTACCATCGTTTTCCACTGACTTCCACACATTTTAGCCATAGAACTATCAGAATAACTACAGAATATAGAATATAATTTTGATAGTTTTGTCTAAAGTACGCCTTCGTCCAAGGTTTGTGGTAGACAAGGTCTGTGATGAGCTTCACATTGTCATGTCGCATAACGGATTCCTTGCATTCTTGCATTTCTCACTATTTCCCAGTCCTGGCTTGTTGAACATGAAAGTTCATGATTCAGATCGATTCAATTTTTGCAAATACGACGCCGTCGCTGAGTTGCATGGCTTTAATGGCTCTTTGCGAATGTTTACCTTTTCTTGTTTATTACCAGCTATGGAATTTAATCGCCTAGACGTACCTCGTAGAGTGCGGGTCAGTGATAACTGAAAACATGCACAAATCAGTTTGTGTTTTGCGTAGACCAGAGCAACAACGATCGCTTCTGTGCTCTGACGATTCTTAAAGTCAGTTCTAAATTAGCATTCGACGAATGATTAAAATAATGTAAGTACTTGAGGTATCACAAAAGTAACACAACATACAAATGTCAAAACACAACTATGTTTTCCTTGTTATTTCCATCATCCTTAATGATAAAGAAACCAATACACAAAACCCGCATGCCTCTACCTCGACAAAGTCGACCGTGTCTTAACTTATTTTCAGTATGATTTATCGGCGCAACCTTTTATTAGATTAGCCACCCGTGGGGACCTCATCATGTCCTATAGTTTGAACCCACCGGTTATTTGCATTATTAGCTGGGGATGGGAACCGCAAGCCGACCTATAGCTGCTATCGATTCACCGATTCCTCTATAAAATGAGCCTAAGAAACGACGTTCCAGTTCAGTTATGAAGGGACGTCCAGGCGGGCAGTAAGGGGGTGGGTTCTATACAGACGTTTGTCGAGGAGCAGGAGTCTTCGATCGGATTCAAGGAGGTACGTTTACGTTATTGTAAAACTCTCAGTTAGTGTCATTACACTAATGCAATTGAACTCAATTCATGCTATATAAGCACACCTTTCATGCCAGTTTACTCGTAGGATATTTATTTGGAAAATTGCTTCCTTAACGTAGGCCATTAATAAAATTGGGTAGTAAACTCCTGGTGCGTCTCTGTGACAATAATATATTTCCGAATTCTGTGTAAGGTGGTGTGAGGAACACATCCAAACTGGAAGACTTCGCAATGGCATTGCATTTTATCTATCAGATTCCACCTGGTGACTGTAGTTAAGATTTTTCCTAGCCCGTCCTGGATTTTCTTCTCCATCTACGGATCTCAGCAACACAAAGCCACTCCTATTATCGTGCTATTACCGATACGTACCACACTAGCTTTGGCCGTTGATGGCAGGAGACGAAGATAACGAAACTCTATTCCTTGGCTGTACGAATATTTCCGAGAGTAAATCATGTTAAAAAATTACCAAATAACATTTCCCATTCATCACTCACCAGTTGCTATACGATTACTTCTTGTGTCCTGCTGGTTGTACCACGTTGTACTCTGTAAGACTTGCACTCCTTGAATGAATGCAAGGTGAGAGTTGCTACAAGTGAACACAACACGATATTTTCTTCAATGAACGTCGGTGTATGAAAGAGTTGCAAGCACTATTCCCAAGCAGCGTGCTATCGCTTTATAGTGCGTGTTCTCCAGCGATTGGAAAACTTTCCACTGATTTTATGTGCTCTACTCTTCGAAAGTTTCCTCGTTTTCCTTTCGAGTTTCTTGCGTCGTTTAATAAAAACTGATGGGCTTTTTATTTCATATTTATACAAATGTGATTTGAAGTCAAGGTTATAAATAATTTGGATAGCTGATAACTTACCCTAAACTGTTTTGCTTTCAACGTTTCTATTGACTTTTAAAGTATTTTACATCTCATAGCTCGTATGCTATCTGAGTTGATGATGATGGTTTGTAGAAAATTGGTCGAAATCACAGACTGGGACAGTGAAATAAAGTGCAAATGTTAGTTTCACATCGATATTGATGAATGGCGAGGCAGACAAAGAGGGAGTGAGTGGCGATGCTTCGTGCCAGGATGTTCACATATCATACCTTCGTTCTATTTAACAATTCACACTCCAGCTCAATAGATGATCCACACTATATTTTAGCATCGACACAACAGCCTGGCTAGTGGCTAGACGCGAGCCCCTCACACCCACGAAACTGTTCAATCTTTTGCAGGCTGGCCTGCATTTTATTTCTGATCAATCAACCGTGACCTGTCAAAATCCGCGGCCAAAGAATGCGGTCTAAAATTACTTTTTGGTTGTTAACAATAGGGTTGATGTGAACGACGTTCGACTTTAAAGTGTGCCATGCCACATCATAATCAAAAAGTCTGTCTATTTTATAGGCTATAGTGAGACAGCATGGAACAAGTCTATATTTAGAGTCAATAATTGAAATTGAATAATTCATTGTTTACCGAAGATAGGCATGGGACGTGATGAATAGAAAGGGGTTTAGATTAAATTCAAAGTTAATTTATTTCTGTTTATTAGTATATATTTTTACAAAAAAAACAGACATTTCCTAATATTCGTCTCGTAAAGAGAAACAAGCATAATTTGGTATTTTTAATATGTTAATATGTAATTTGCATTTTTCAATAAAATGTTGCATGAACTATAAATTTAGTAATTATGGAACTGACTGTAAGGTGCATTAAAATATGTACACATACACACATACATATATATTGTGATTCAGCCAATATTACACATGGCACTATAACTACACTCAGCTCCATAATTACTTAAAATCATAATTCAAAAGCAACATTTTATTGAAACATGCAAATGACACGACAGGTCCTGATTTATAACAACCGTACGCGTTGTATATTCTAATGGATTAGACCGTGGATTAACCAGAGTCATTCAACTCCGTAGAGAGTCAAACAAACAATTAGAATGAATGTCACCAAACTTTGTGTAACACGTAGTGCTAAATGCGATACTCAATCACAGGCCACACATGTGCCATGTCCCTCCGTGGATCACCATCAATAAAAGGGGGTACCAGGGGGTGCAGACTGGTAATTGGCAAAGGGTTGGTTTGGCATATGGACACCTGTTTGTGCGACGGACGCATGGTTAAGGGTTGGTGGCTGCCCGGGTCTATATGATGGGGTTTAGGGGTGGTTTATTACACGCGTCACACCCTTCACACAAGTCCGCCCCTCTGCTGACAAGTTTTAACGAGCTCCTTGCATGCATCTCATTGTTGGCTGACACTGTGCTGCACTCAATTGAATCAGGGCGCTTGCTGCAATCTGCATTCGATTCCCAGCAATCATGGCCATCCCTTCGTTCACCATAACAACCGTAATGGCCCACGACGGCATTGACGACATACTTTTCCCTTGACATCTTTGTGTTAAGTGTCACTAATCACTGTTAGCAATTTGTTTCTGAACTAAACTTAATCTCGTGATTATTCTCGTTGTGACGCAACTTGAAGATAATTATTGAACATTGAAAACTTTTACTTTCTTTCCATAAATCGACCATTTAAAATGGGAGTTAAACCAGGAAAAAAGATCTCGCACTCAGTTTGCCATTTTCTCCTTTTATTTCTATTTCTTTTTCTATGTTTCTATTTTCAATTTAGTTTCAAACTCTCATTTTCCCAATTTGAATAGTAATTTAAACCAATACCCCAAAACATGTGATATATTTTACTTTATTTCTGAATATCATGCAGCTGCGTTGAAGATAAGAGTAACACCATGGTCTAAGATGTTCTTTTGATGAAATCGACGGAGCCGTGCTCCTAGGGGTTGTAGGTGGAACCGAGGGTGGATCTGAGGGTGGATCTGAGGGTGTATTCGCCAGCACACGTGACTAACACATCACCGGGTGACATCTTTGCAGTTCGAGCGCGAGTACAAAGCGAAGCGGCTGGGAAACTGGGAAGTGCCCAAGTGGTACCCGGACCGTCCGCGCAATCCGTGCCGGGGGCCCACGCGCATCATCGTCAACTCGCAGGGGCAGCTGCTGCCCGGTAAGCCGTGGCTCATCTCCCATCTCCCAGCTCCCAACTCCCAGCTCCAACTCCCAACTCCCTTGCCAGACTTGCACCATGGTGCTCGCACTGACGATCTTTTCAACAACCAGCAGAAGGCCATCGTCTTCGAACAACCCTTCTTATGGCCATTGCCGAAGTTTTGTAAATCAATTAATCTGTATGGATTTGACACGATATAACCTAGGAACCGAGTGATATTTCCTGAAGGAATTGCACTAGGTTCTTCGATTAGTATGGTGAAAAGGGTGGTTGAAAGACACGAATTTAACGCGCAATTCAAAGTGAATATCGTTCATCCACTTCCTATCAGATCAGTGGGCAGAGATTGGGTATAATTTTGGAGAAAAATTTCCACAATGTGTAAATATTCTCGTTTGAATTTCCATTGATGAAATCCTTAGACAATTACTCAGAAGTACTTAAAAATCAGTGACATTATATTTGGGGGCTATTTCAGAGCGCTTTCCGCGTAGGAAACGGCGACGATGTCTCTAAAAAGTCAACTCACAACAACTGAAAGGTCTATCCATATAAATTTCTGAAAAAATAATAAACAACCCTATCGCTCTACGCGCAAGTTGCAAGTTGCAAGTGAATCAAACGCCGCGTCGGCTCGTATTGTAGGCATCCCGCGGTCCAAGCAGTCGCCGTGGGGCAACTTCAAGGGCACCTGGGACCTGCCCCGCCGGATCACGCGCTGCCTCGCCACGAAGCTGTCGCAGGAGCCGCGGCCCGAGCAGTTGACCGCGTGGGAGCGCCGCTGCGCACACGTGCCGCTGCCGCGCAGCCCGCCACGCATCAAGTACCCTGCGAAGCAGCCGGCGCTGGTAGACACGCCGACCACAGACCCCAAGGTGGGTGTGCGGGGACAAGGGGACAAGGGGGTCGGGGACCGCGGGCAGCTTGGGCAGGTCGTGTACGCACTGGCGATGGCGTTCCTTATAATTTTCCTTGTCATCCATTACCCTAATCCTATCCTGATCCTTGACAGGATTTTATTTATTTATTAAATGAATTGAAATCGTCGTTTTCTTGGCACTCGTGTCTTTACGAGATATAGGGAGGGTGGCATCTTCCCTTATAATGAGTTAACATTTAACCTAAGACCCCCATATCCTGCTCCTCGGCAGGATTTTTTAAATCAATGTAATCGAAATCGAAATTTTCTTGGGTCTGGGCCCCAAAATCCCCCTACTCTAGAGGAAGCATATCTGAAATACCTTTACACAACTCCGGGTTGAAGTGGAGCTGATTTCTTTGCAAAACTAAATCACACATGGAGACAAACCCAGTTTACTGGCTCAGGCTGCAATAGTATAAACTAGGGGCTGAGAATATAATGCTAAAACAGGACGAAACGGGGATTTAAAATTTTTGTAGTCAGCTTTTGGATGCTCTAGGTCATGGGAGGCGTTTGTTGGGCTTTGAGCAGGAATTCCGCTCGGAGGGAAGATGAAGAAACAGTGAGAGATCGGTCAGTTTTGCTGGACATGTACTGAATTTGATCGAGACTTGCTAAGATGATCTCTGTTTTGTGATAAGCTCGCTATTTGGTATCTAGTTCCAAATCGAAACCGAACTAAATAAGTAAATAAGGAGTCGAAGTCCTCATTTTTAGGCAAACGTTTGACTGGCGTGGCTTGAGGTAAGAAATTTATTGAGAAACCAATAATTCATGATCTATTTGATTCGCATTTAGTTTGCCACAAGTCCAACTGCTTTGTATGCCGATAACCACCGAGCAAAGAACAACTTAGATGGGGATTGGGAAAGCTACGTATTATTTACTGTGCACGAGCCATCTCGCAAAGCAGCTGGAAATGGCTCCTGCCGGCTTTTCCTGCACGAAACACTGACTGATTGCCAGTCTGCATGAACGCGCACCAGATTTATTTACTTCCTGCACATTTTACTTTTGTTTTACCTCCTGGAATTGTTCTGTTCACAGAAATTGTGTCCGCACAACTGTTATCAGTTCCATTGTATTGAGTGGCCCTCACTCGACGAGTTAAAAGTGTCCAAGGAAATGCGAGGAGACCGACAATAATCTGCATGCTGTCGTGTCAACGGGATACCCACCGAGCACCTATCCATCAACTATCAAGCCTGGCCTAGCGCCCACAAATAGAAACAATCCATACGAAACATCGTAACCTGCTTTCAATACTTCCTAGTTCCTTGCCATGGTTGCTGGAAGAAAAAAATTCCTTTGTTGCCGAAGTTGCTATTTTTATTTCATTTCCTCAACGTTTTTTTTTTTTTTTTTATATAAATAACAGAGGAAGTGTTGTGTCGTGTTGTGCATGAATGTGATGAATTGAATGGCATGCCCGCAAGAAATCCGATAGCACAGTTTCGTTTCGCGTCGCTTCGTGTCCGGTGAGTTATTCAATTTCTTTTGCCACCCAATCCATCGTCGTCGACGCTCTCCCCGGCCGGTTGATTGATTGATTGATTATTGGTGCTTAACGACGCACTGTTTTGACAACTGGCCCTTTGGCACTGGTCTAATGGCGTCGGTGAATGAAATGGTGATGATGAGGGTGATGATGAACCTAACTTAGTCTAGAAGGGAGGAGGGGAAACCCGGTGCCGGCACGTAGCCTACTCCTGTCGAAAAGCACCAAGGGGACCACCGGCTTTACGTCCCTTCCGAAGGACGGTACAACTCGAACAACAGGATTCCTCCACTAATCCGTGCTGTCGAGAGGTTGATTAGCAAGGCGAGTAAAGTTGTTGTACTAACTTCAAACCCTCCAACCTCTCTCCCGAACAGAACTGACCATGTGCATGATGGTCACCCATCAAACACCTGACTCAGCGCGATGTTGCTTAACTTCGGTGATCTCACGAGAACCGGTGTTTCCAACATGCTAAACCGTTCGGTTCCCCGGCCGGTGACTCGCACGTTGCACGTTGCACGTTGCAGAGGCCGTCGTCCAAGCGTCGCGACCGCCACGGCAGCGAGGGGTCGAACCATGAGTACCGCCACGACGCCCCCATGAGAGCGCGCTCGTCGCCCCACATACCAGCGTCGGCGCCGCTGGAGGTGACAGGCCATTCGGCCTCGAGGAGTACGTCGTCGTCGTCCAGGGGGTCGCGGTCATCGCGAAAACACAGGTCAATGCCAGATGTGCCGGGTCATTGCTGCTTGCGTACTATGAAGCTCATGGGACAGGATTTCCAAATAATACAAATTCTCGTGATATTTAACTAAGTACCTATGCGTGTCTGTGAATATAAACTAAATCTGTCATTTATACATTGACGTCTTTAACATCCGATCCAAAATGATAACCAAGCTGGAAAAAGGTTCTAAAATTTGAGAGGCGCCTTCATTTTGAAGAAACAATCACTGAAATTACCTCCCAGTGTGTCTGGTGTCTATCGGTGTGTGTCGAGCAGTGTAGAATCGATGAAAAAGATTTTCTAAAATAGCATAATTTGAAAGTTTATATTGTTTTTAGTGAAGCCCGTTCCACCAGCCTATTCTTCAACCAATCCAACGTGGCTCCTGTTACCTTGCAGACACAACGGCAAGGACACGCCGCACCCGAGCGGACCGTACGTCCCCGGCGAGCTCCACCACCGCGAGTACGACCGCAAGCCGCTCGTGCCGCCGCCCACGCCGCCCAACGTGCCCGGCTACCGCTACCCGCCCACGCCGCCGCCGCCCGCCGCCGCCAAGAAACCCGCGCGGCCGCCGTCGGGTCCGCCGCTCGCCACCGCCTACAGCAACTTCGTGGTCGCCAAACAGTTCCACCAAGGCAACCTGCAGCACCAGCCGTTGCCCGACACCGTGCTCGACGCCGCATACTGCCAGCAACAGTCGCAGGGCGCCAAGTACCCGGGACTGGCGCTCCGCCCGCCGCCCGCCGCCGTCGCGTGGCGCGGCTACGGCGCTCCGGGGCCGATGCAGTGCGCGAAGCTGCGCGTGCATCGGCCGAAGACCGCCGGCGTGATACCGGACGTCGAGGGGCCGGACCCGCCGACGCCCGGCCGCCCCAGCACCAGCGTCAAGCGCAACAAGCTGCGTCGCCAGCGCCGCGTCGGCGACATGGAGCTCGCCATCTGCTGGGACCTGCGGCCGACGGAGGCGGCCGACGAGCCGCGGCTGGCGGCGCACATCGACGGTACCGGCGAGAGCGCGGGCCCGGCGGTGTTCACCGTCGTGCGCCAGGTGGAGCAGCCCGACTGTTTGAAGGATGACGGCGGCGCGCCGGCGCCGAGGGGCCGCGACGCGAAGAAGCCGTCGGTTGGCAGCTTCGGCTCGCTCACGCCGGAGACGGCGGCCGCGTTGCGCGCGCGCCCGCGCACGGCGTGGAGCAAGGAGCCGCGCGCGCTGGAAGCCGAGCTGGCCAAGATGTCGGCCGAGCAGGAGGCGGACAGCCCGGGCGCGGCGGGGTCGAAACGCGGCGGCGGCAGCATCGACAAGATCAGCAGCATCCGGTCGGCGGCGGGCGAGGAGGACGGCGGGCCGCGGCGCCACCGCAGCTCGCCCAACCTGCTTGCCGAGCTCGGCCCGCCGGCGGCGAGGGGCAAGGCGCCGAACGCGCGGCCCTGCGTCGCTTGCGAGCTCAAGACGCCGCCGCCGGACCCGACGACGCTGCTGCGCCGGCCCAAGTCCGAGTACAAGATGGCGTTCAAGGCGGGCAAGCCGACCAACAGCTCGGACGGGGGGTCGGGGCCCAACACGCGGCCCACGACCGGGAAGCCGGTCAAGATGCCCAAGCCGCGGCAGTTCACCAGGCGGAGCTACTCGATCGACACGCTGGCGCCGCCGTTCTCGCTCTGGCCGGGGAACAATGCTAGCAACCAGGACTATCCCGAGCACTGGCGGCTGGCGTCGGTCTATCAGCACGCCTACAAGCCGGTGGAGGCGAGGAAGAAGCCGTTGCTGGCGAGCGTTTATCAGTGATGTGGACTGCAGCCGAGGGGAACACGGCTAAAACTGTGCAAATACGTAGCTCTGAGCGCCGCTGCTCCGAATAACAGTTCCCTAAGCAAGCGGAACAAAGCTATAGATCAGAAATCTCAAGATCACTATGTATTGTAAGATATTTTGTTATAACTGAACATAATAATTAGACACTCACTTTTCGATCTTGGCAATAACTGAACAATTTCTAGTTCAAATGTATTTAAATAATAAGAGACGTAGTTTACAAGTATCAAAATATGTACGCTATATTTTAGCTCGCGCGGTCATAGAGTACAAAGTGGTAGGCAACTGCATGAGGTTGACGATCCTATGGCAACAGCCTGCTGTACTCCATGAAGAAGGAGCTTTTCTTTGTGATGGCCTCCCACACTTTGGCGGCGTAGTGCAGCCAGTTCTTTTCGGTGAGGACGGATTGGGTAAGCGGATATCGTGGCACCCCCAAAAGCTGCTCCTGCAACAAGAAGCAAGCCGGTGAACATGCTGATCCAGAATCCTGCTTACTACATCCAAAGCTTTGCCAGATTTGTTTGGCTATGTTTTGTGTAGGAACTGTTTTTTATATTAATTTTTTTTTAATTTCTAAAAGCCTGCAATTTATTTGCTAATATTTTTGGCATTTTAATTTTCAGTTTGCACCTTTATGAATTATTTACCTGGCACCGCCTTCAAAATGCACATGGCAAAGGCTTTCAATCTCAAGACAAATCAGTTCTGATGACAGGTAAGTTGTTAAGTCTTACCTGTAAAAGTCATTAACAGATTTTCTTATAATTTTTATCGGCTTCTCTATACAAGAATTGATGCTTCATACAAACGTATTACATTTATAAGTAATGCGATATCGCAATATCTTGGTCATGCTTGCCTCTAGAATCTGCAGAAGTTCCCGAATGCCAGGATGGCCCTTGTAGTGTCCCTTGTCGATGCAATCCTCGACGTCTGCCAGCAGGAAAAGGTTGACGGGATCACCGCAAATCTTTGGAGACAAAGTGCTGATGACGCCACCAACGGCCAGACCCAGCCCGCTCTGGATTTTCAGCTTTGACTGGGCGAAAGTCTTGCGATAAACATCCTGAAAGGTAAGAACAAACGGGGAAAATCTTACCTACAGTTTCTTTTGTCTATCTACATAAATCAAGCTACTCTAAGCTTAAGTTTTCTGGGGTTCCGTGAAAATTCACGAAGTAAAACAGTTCTGTCTTTTGCGTAAGTGGCGACTAGTTGAAGTTTTTGGAAAAAATGAACTGGTCACGTTCATATATCTCTGTTCTTGTGGATAAATATCCCAATGGGAAGGCGACTCATGTGATTGAAATAATCGTAGAACGATGGAAGTATTTAGTTACCTGCATAAGTTTCACTTGACTTTGACTGAAGTCCGAAGACTGTGCTTTATTCTGTACAAACATAATGTGCGGAAAGTACTCAATAATTTCCTCGTCTTGGGTAGTCGTAGGGGTCGACGGCTTTAGCATTTCTGCCGACTGTAGAAATCTTATAAAGTTTGGGTCGAAAAACCAGTCTTGCACAACCAACACCACGTGGCACACGGACAGCATGAACGCGGCAATCTGAAGGGACTGGATCTCCATCGCGTTCTCCGTCGAACCAAAGTCTGGGGTGAGGAACTTCTTGGCTTCCAAGTTGATGAGGCAATCCATTATCGAGGCGGATAAAACTGGCCGTGTGTCGAGAAAGATGACTCTGTTTGATGTAACATAGAGGTCGATTCCACCGGTGCAATGGGCTGCGGCTTCTAGATGTTCGAATGATGCAGGACTGAAGATCAACGGAGTACTGGTATGAAAATGAAAAGCAATTAGTTTGAAATCAGAACTCAGAAAAATGCTATGGCTAACTGAAAGTTGCAGTGGCACATTTTAAAAGATTCGCTTACTTGTTGATGTCGCTAAGATCATTGCCGGCAAGCAGTGACATTATAGTAGACTTTCCAACCCCTTGCATTCCCAGACATCCAACCACCAGAAATTCACTCTGATCTAACAAATATTCTAACGAGACCTCGGAGAATTGAAGCATGTCATCAAGCAGCTTTACGCTGCTTTTCATTTCCAATGGAGGTGCCAAAGGATTGGTATCTGTCAAAAGGAAAAGTGAAAACAATTTCAAAAAAGACAGTAGAGCTGATGGAAATGGTCGTCGAAGTTAAAATTTCCTTGACGTACTGTCGCCGCTGGCATGCTTAGCAACCAGTTGATAGACTGGCTGTTGGCTGTCAGCATCCTTTTTTACAATAGTGGGAAATCTGTTGCTCGGTGAAACTGCTCGGTTCTCGTTGTCCCTTGTTCGTAAGATGCTGATAGCTGGCGTACGTTCAGCACCGGTGACAGTGATGTTGGTTTGGCTCCGAACTTCTGCTGTCTTGTCTTTATCTCGTTCAGAATCCCGTTCACGGTCCGGCTTGGCTAGAATTATGGGTGTGCGTATGCTGGCAGCTTGTGGGACATCAATTTTTTCTTGTACCTATAAAAAAGGATTTATTAGCGAACACAAGTTAGAATGGGAACTACAAAACTTGATACAGGTTATGTGAGGAATAATACTTTGTTTATATTGCTGCTACCACCAAAATACTTTTTGTTCACTGGGAATCTTGAATCTCGATCAGACATGGTTATTTCACGTTAGTTTTTCCGGGAAAATATATTTGTATCTCTAATTTACATGAAAATTCATGTTGAAGAGAATAAAATTGCAAGTGACATGACTTGTTTATACAGCTGTTATCCATGCAAAAGAGGCATATGTGCTCATGTAAAAAATAGTTTGTTATAATTTAGTAAATTTCAGATTATTAAAAAAATGTGGACAAAAAGACACATATCTTACCATATATAGCATGTCTGTCATATTTATCAACTTATCATATGGTTTTCAAGCTACCAAACACTTTTTATCTAATTAAAATCAATATAATTACGTTTTTTTTTATGGCCGCATAATCCGAGCTATGGGCATTGAGTATAATTTTTGAGTATACTCAATGCTATGGGCTAAAAATTGAGTCAAAAGAATATCTCCAGAATATAAGTTCTATGCTTAAAATACATCCTAAAGCAGTGTAAATGAAATTACTCATATTTTATTTACCTTTTGACAGCTTTTCATCTTGTTTTCCACTTTCCACCACACTTACAACTCACTAGACATTTGGCAATTCCTCAACAATCAATTGCTGTTTATACTCGACTGCAATACAACCAATAACAACAAGAGCCCGTCAACAAAACACAAACCAACAAAGATATGTAACGTGATGTTTTTTATTTGTTTGTAACAAGGTATAACAAGGTGCATGGTTGCCTATTGCTGCCGGTCTAGGCTGAGACTGGCGGCGTTCAGGTCGAATATCTCTATGAGCAATGGTTCGACGTCGCGGGGGTTGACGTCCAGGTAGACCTTGACGTGCTCGTCGTTGAGCCGGTGCAGCTCAGCGATCTTCTGGATCATCTTCAAGAACGTGGAGCGCGCCTCGCACCCCTGGAAACGAGCCGACCCACGACGCAATCAGTAACGATCTAGCCATTGACTACCAGACTCGAATATCCGACGGGATCCGTAAAATAAATTTTAACATTCTCTCTCACAAAGATGCTAGCATACTGAAAAGATTTAATATGTCCGCTGTCATTCGAAACTTGAGATTGAGAATTAGTAAGTACTAACAAACAAAGCCCCCTTTTCAGAAAAAAACAACTTTTTAACTGGGTACGTATTGAATGCTAATTTGAGTACAAGTTTGACTTTGGCACTTAGCATTTTATTCTGTCACCAGCTCAACAACGCTATTTCGACAGAGATTAATTTAACTTATTCTACGGCTTGTTAAGATACTTTCCCGCAACTAGTGGCAACTAAACCAATCATCTTCTCGAACAAATCTCCCAGAGCACCCCGACACAGCTTTGAAGCGGTAGTTCAAAGATCAATCTTGGTGTCGGAGAAATCCGGAGGGCCCCACCTGGTAGATGCTCTCGAGGTATCGACGTAGCAGGTAGTAGTAGGCGTTCTGCTCGAGCCGTATGACGTCGTGGTGCACGACGCGCGGCCGGTCGGGCGTGAAGAGCGTGATGGCGCCAAGGATCAGCATGATGTTCTCGTCGGTGCGCCAGCGCAGCTCGAACGTGCGCAGGAAGCGCTGGTGCTCCTCGTAGATGTTCCCGCGAGCCTCCTTGAGCACGTCCACCTTGACGTTGAGACGCTCCTGCGTGTGCGGGATCTGCGCGCGCCGCGGGGAACAAATGCAACGGTTAGCACGCCTGCCAAGAGGAAAGTCGGATTCAATACCTGCATTTTGTTTTCTTGGCTTGTAACTTGGCTTGTTATTTTGCTCCAGTCTAGTTACCAATGGTGCCGGTAACCTACTTTATCAAAGGTCACATTCTATTCTTGTTATTTTGAAAGGCTTACATGAAGGCTGAAAGGCATGCATCCATTTCATAATTTGCCTGCATTCTTAGGTGGAATTTGGCGGAGTAAAGCTTTCGTCAAAATCATAAATCTGAACGTATTTAAAGGGAAGATACTACTAGTAGAAACCTATGAACTCGACCATGCCAACACACAGTTTTGGCAAGTTGACTTCTCCTACACCATGAAGCAACTTGCCACAAGTTCACTTGATTTCACCGGTAAATAACTTGCAGCTTTTCCTCTGCAGGCCAGCTTGATGGGACTAGCTAGCTACAGCTAGCTAACTCAAAGTCCTCAAATTGCTCTGCTTGTGAATGTGAGCACCATGATTGGACAACTTGATAGGCTCAACACTCACGTTCCACGAGTTCTTGTCGGGGTCGTAGGTCATGGCGCTGCGCAGTATAAGCATCTCGGTGCAGCCACCCTTGAGCAAAGCCACCTGGTCCTCTTGGCACATGTTCTTGAAAGCGTTGATCTTCTTGGACGTCTTGATGAGCCGGCGTATCGCGATCGCCGTCAGGTTGATCACGTCCAACAAGTCGGGGCTCTGCTCAACGTTCGTCTGCAACGCGAGAAAACATTTTAAACATTTTACACAGGCAGGCTTGAAACTCGAGTAGGGTATCTCTTTTTACACATTTTATTGATATTCGGGGGGGGGGGGGGGGGGGGGGGGTAGGGGTTGGTGGCAACTCATGACGGGCGTGAACGGGCTTCTTCGAAACGGGCTTTAACAGGAGGACGCGACCAACCTTGAACAGGTTGCAGTCCTCGCCGACGAGCGTGGACAGGTCGTGGTCGAGCGGATCGTGCAGCGCCTTGTTGGCAACGATGAGCTCGTTGAGCTTGGCGCGCTCGGCGTCGTTGAGCTCGCGCGAGTTGTGCGGCGTCTTGGCCAGCGAGCTGTACGCCTCGAACTCGAGCTTGATCGCCTCGCTCAGGATGGACTCGATCGAGTTGGCCGACGCAGGCAACCTGCCGGAATCAGCGGCAGCGAGGTTAGCATCGGTAGCAACGGTGCGTCTTAGAGGCAGCTTCGGGAACCAGGCATTGGAATTGTCTCGACGCAAAAGTTTTGTAAAGGCTGTGGCCACAAGCTGCATTTTGTCAAATGTACTGACTGAAATGTTACTTAGCCTTGTTATTCTAGTGGAGACTATTTGAATTTTAGTTACATCCCCCTTGTTGGATAGATTTTTAATTGCCAATATGACAAACTGGCCTTATCCAGAAAACAAATTGGTTCTCCTTAGTATCTTATTCAATTATGTAAAAATGTTAGTCCACTCAAGTAACTTGCAGTTTAAATGAGTACCTCGAGCTAGAAATGAATTTTCCATGATGGGCCAAGAAGCTTCAATAATTAACCCTAGTTCAGACTTCTATTCCTGCAGTCTTGCCTACCAGCGTAGGACTAACCTACTGCGCGTTTGCCGGCTAGCTACCTCTGGGTGGTGGCTTGAACGTCCTGCAGGATCTCCTGCGCCGCGTCCTTGGTGCTGCGGTAGTAGGTGGAAGCTTGGGCGTCGGCGTGAGGCCCGCCGCCCGCTGCCGTCCGGCCGTCCGGCGGGGAGATGCTGCCGGGCGAGACGGCTTCCTGCTTGACCGGGTCCAGCGCCGGGCTGCCGGACACCAGGGAGCCTGCAAGATCACAGAGACACCCGGGTAAGCACAGCCGTTGCACTGAGAGTACCAACGATCCCACATAAAATACCTCGTCTTGCTTATAGATATAATATCTTGATCTTATTTCTGCCGTGCATTGGGGTTCTATTATCCCTGTGACTGTGAAACGATTAAAATAGCATTAGTTTGTTCCATTGACATGCATCCACCAAAGTCAACCACATTGAAACAAATTAAATGCACATGGATTTTAGCATATTTTCTCAATGTCAAACTGGAAATAGAGACCAAACTGTACAACCAAACCAAGTGCCATAAGATTTCTTAGCAAGAAGAAAGAAACTATACTCTATCAGGTTGCAACCAAAAGTTTCTAAATCAGGATTCAGGAAATATTAAGTCTTCATTTATTAGAAGAAGCGAATAGTAAACGATCAGAACGGAGCGATGACCAATTAGAAAGATCTACCGAGCATGCTACGATATTTGCCTTTTGGTTCGATCCCACTTAAAACGAGCCTTTATATTCCTACTCCCGGCGTCCTTACCGCTGGGCAGGCCGGTGATGAGCGATGACAGCAGCGGCGTGTCATTCTTGTTGCTGGGCGCCGCCTTAGCAGGGGCGGTTGCGGGGGCGGTGGGCGTGATGACGGAAACGGGCGTGGAGCCGCGGGGCGCACGCTGCGTCACCATCTCCACCGTGCGGCACGCGGCCGTCGCCGAGTCGGGCGGGGACGACGGGCTCGGAACGCTGGCCGCACCCGCCGGCGACGGGAAGCCCTCCGCCGTCTGCAAACAGCACGGTCAGACTCACTTCGATTGCCGGTGCTGCAATTCTGATCAATTATGAGATGAGAGTGCTCATTTGTTCTCATCTCATCCCACATTTAAAATCTAATCAGAATCAAATTCCAGGGCCTCCAATTTTGTGTTTTGAAGGTGAACAGCTGTGCAACTATCTTTTAGAATTTTAGAATCAAAAATCACTAACAGAGCCAATTATCATTGAGAAATCATACGGCAAAAATCCCACAAAATTAAATGCCGCTGTAATGGAATTGATGAATTGATACTCTCCCAACATTGTTTTCAACCTTTTTCAACTGATTTTGAAAACCAATTTACAATTTTCACGTATTAGCGTCTCTAATTTTTTTAACTGTCTGTCATTGAAACACTCTTGCTGTGCTGCTATCGAAGTTTCATTGATTCTCTGCCGTCGTGGGGACACCTAGACTCATAGTCATATCCCAAGTGTAATCCCACCTCGTGTGAATGTGATGTGTTGGATGCGGGCGTGATGTCGGCGGGGACTTCTTCGACCTCCTCGTAGCTCTCTTCGAACGATGCGCTGCCCGCCCAGACCTTGTTGCTGGGTTCGAGCAGGCTGCGCAACGTGCCGTTGTCGTACATCTCGTGGCTGCACTCGTCCTCCTCTTTGTATCTGCTCAACAACAATCAGACCCGACGTCAAACTCCACAAATACCTTATTTCCAACATTGTTTTTTAAATAAACAGCCGACTATCTACAATTCAACAAGCCTAGAGCTATAACTCTACATATAAACTGACTTTTAACCATGCCATATTTCATTGAAACATTTTTGTTGAGCCGCTAGCAAAGTTCATTCGTTCTTGGCTGTTGTAAAATACCTAGTGTGATCTGCCGACGGTCGTTTCTTCGCTCGGTTCTGCTCGATCTTCTGTTTCTTTATGACCTTGTCTTCGTCGGTCATGATGTAGTCCTTCCTCATGCCAATGTCGAGACACTTGACAAGGCGACATCGCTGACAGAACCTTCGCGTCACCAGCGTTATCTCGCATTTGTCGCCGAATGGGCATCGAAATTCCTGCGGGGTTTCATTTCACTTCAGTCTCATAAAAACTTATTGAGTAGGGTAGAAAATTTATTCCAGTTTTAGAAGTAATATTATTGCTGTTTACTATTGAATACTTGTCAAAAGGGTATGTAAACTTAGCACTACGATGTAAAACAGTTGGCATTGAACTGTCAACATATTATTATGCTTTTATTTTTTGAATTTATTTAAAGTGATGAAAGAGCAGATTCCAACATAGTGCATGTCAGCAAGTTAAGGGCCTGGGGTGGGTTGTGAAATGACATGGTGTCTGAGGCATACCTTGTTCTTGAGCGCATTTCTTCGAAAGAATGCTTTGCAAGACTCGCAAGTGACCGCATTGAAGTTGTACCCCAATGCCCGGTCTCCGCAAACGCCGCACACTTTTAGGTCGACTTTCGCTAGCGATGAATTGTCGACGGCTGGTTCTTTTTGTTCACTATCCATGTAGATTCGAGGCGGGCAGTCCCAGGACCTTCGTTGGAAGAGATTGGGGGTTATTGGAAGCGATAACAAAATTGATGGCAACTTTTTCATTTGTTTTTAAGTTTTGGTTACTAAAAAAATTGATTGTGATAACGTGAAGCTGGCTGTTTGTTTTGGCTGCTGCTATCATTGTATGAGTCATAGGTTAATCAGAGATCAATTAGTCAAGTGCAGAGATTATGGAAAATAGCACTTGAGAATTCCTTGAGGTTGGGCCCACCCCACCCAAACATTCCTTCAGCTTTTGAGTGCACGTTCATGTTTTGGATGTATTCATGTGTTTTACCTGATATTTACCCCTTGTTATCATCACGTCAACAAACGTTTCACTGTCAAAATCCACATCGCGACGATAGCAGCCTATTATTTTCTCAAACCAAGATAATCAATATTACGTCACTAGTGCGCGAGCTGTCAACAGGTTGGCGGGAGTTTCGAGCCATGTCTAGCCATGTCGAGCGATCCTGGTCCCGGTCCCGTCATATTTTATGCGCCACACCGGGCCCGCACTACAAAATTTTCCCATGTAAGATTGGTTTTGGGTTCGTTGAAAAAATGCCGCGATAGCAGGTCCTTGGCCTACACTCACAACTATAGAAAACACAACATTTTTCCACAAAGCATGATAGCATTTTTTCCTCAAAAAACAATAATAAAATTCGGCATTCCAAAACACTTTCGGAATGTTTCGCCAAAGTAATGCATCATTTAGGCAATCATCAAAACACTTAACGTAACTCGAGCTACTAACACAGCAAGTCAGCAAATTAATCAATTACATCAGCCCAACAAATCCTCAACTGTTATCGTTCTTTCTCTACAAATAATCGGACAAATTTCCAAATATCTATAAGTAGGCTATAGAGAGGAACTCGTGTGAAAGAGTTCATAAGGTAAAACCTACTCCTCAGACACACAGTATACGCACGTACACACGAAAGCGACAGTAAACGTAAGTAGCGATCATTGAATTCAACCTTCTCAAAGCTGCTAAATCATCACATCGCATAAGAAACGCATCGTCTTACAAAACAATAATACGGCTCGAGAGAGCAGCTCTCCTAGTCAAATTAACAACGCCTTCTCAGTAGCGAATGGACTTCGGTAATTTTACAATTAAAACTGTTCCATCAGACAGTGTAAAACAACCTAGTCCAGAGCTATTGTGCCAGTGATATATTTTATGTTCCTCATGGTCTGCAATTCAATCATTCGACAGGCGCATAATGGATCTGCTCGGTTTGGTCACCGTGTTGTGGCTGAGCGCGACGCTGAGCGTCGGTTCGGGCGCCGGTTTGGGCGTCGGTCTGCCCCAGGAGGAGACGTCGGTGAGCATCAACACGAAGACGCCGAGCCACACGGTCAGCGAGAAGTTCATCAGCTTGACCATGGACCCGGCCATCTTCTTGCAAAACGACCTCAGGTAAGAGGCAACGCTGTCTTGTGTTAAACATCATTTTGACGTTGCTGAATGCTTCCAGAACCCGAATTTGATCCAAAACAAAGCGGATTTGAGTTGAGGTGACAAATATAGGTTCTTGAATTTCGCTCTTAAGTCACCTAGGTAACTGCTGTATCAGACAAAATTTCTGTCTCACGAGCGAATTTTGCAAAGCAATTGTTAGCTGACGGAATATGTATACAATGTATGTATATGTATGTATGTATCTTATACGAGTACACATTGAAATTATGTTTGAAAGATATAATAGAAGCTCCATTAACTTCGGGATGGCAATCCGATTTAGAGGTTTTTCATAAATCTGTTCAAAACATTGGCTGTTCCCAGAACAGAACGAACACTTCGTTAGTGTCTTGACGCCTCCCCCCCCCCCCACACCAGAGCAGAGCGTTGACGCTTGTCAATTTGAATTGCAGCAAGTCGGTGCTGAAGATCGCCAGCTTCCTGCGCGGGTTAAAGCCGGCGTACATACGGATCGGCGGACCCGGAACCAACCACTTTCAGTACCTGACTAACAAGGACGAGCGCAAGAACCAGACCACAATCACAGGTAACGATGTTCAGCCACGAACAAAATCCATGTCAACACACCGTGCAGAAACTTTGACAGCCGTTCTTTGTGTTTGAATATTTTTTTTGCTAGAACCTTCGGGAGCTATGAACATTGACTAAAAGCATTCACTTCCCATTTTGCCAAATTTTCGACAAACTGACCACTCCCCATGTTGTAAAATAGGCTTTTAAAGAATGTTTGTGAAACCTGACTATATAGAACCTCCTAGTGCTAACTTCTTAGGGACTAGGGGAAGAGGGAAGGACACAAAGGTGGAATCACTAGTTGTTACGACCAGTAGTTGTTCAGTAGTTAAGCCACGAGGCTGACGACGCATGCCCTACACAGAGGCGCAGTGGGTGATCTTCAACGAGTTCGCACGCAACAACGGACTGGAGCCGATCGTGTGTCTGAACGCCCTCGCTCGGCTGGACGGACAGTGGGACCCCTCGAACGCCGTCGAGCTGATCGCCTACTCGGCCCGGATGAAGTACAAGCTGGGCTGGCAACTGGGATACGGTAAGCAGGCCGCAACCATCGAGTCCCTACACTCCAAAAACCGCTTACAATACTCAACACAATGAGTCGTTCTTGTTGTAATAACAAGGGATTTACTCTCCCTCAATATCACGAATGCCCTTGAAAATCCACGTGGAAAGAAGTTGAACTTTGCAGTTGCCGTTGCAATAAGAGTGTTGTTCGTGGCTTGCAGAACTTCAGAACGTGGACGAATCGATCTCCGGCGCACAATTCGGCGAAGACTACCAGAACTTCCGCAGCATCCTGCGCACGTTCCCGGGCTTCAAGAACGCCACGATCGTCGGGCCGGACGTGTCGCACTACGAGGACGCCGAGGATATCGACTTCCTCGCGTCGCTGGTCACTGGCGCCGGCGACGCCGTCACGTCTGTCGTCTGGCACCCGTGAGTTACACACAACACAATCGCTGAGCGCCAACGTCCAGGTCGCAGAGAATGAAGTCTGCATGGAGCGTGGTGTTTGATTTCCTGACATAGCAACACTGCCACCTGGATGAGACAACGACGCGATGTCTTGCTTGCAGGAACATGTCCGTCGATTCGCCCGACCATCTCCAAGATCTCGTCGCTGAGCTTTACAGGGAGAAGGATCTGGTCGCCAAACAGTTGGGCGACGTGCTCGCTGACAAGGACGTCTGGCTGGGTGAGCAATCTTTTCTCAACTTCAACAGAGTGTTAATTCAAAATACAGGATACAGCAGCTCCATCCGTTGAGAGATTCAGCGAAGTTAAGCAAAACTGCGAATAAACAGATGCGGGAACGGTGACCATTCATCGCAGAAACATAGTTGTGTTCTGAAGAGAAGCTGGAGGATGTGAAGCTGGTACAGCTCACTCCCTGCCATCGTTGGGACCAGCGGTGTCAATGCAGACCGTCGCTAACACCCGGTCGGTGGCTTGTGGGTGTTGCAGCCGAGAGCGAGGCTGAGAGAAACGCATCCCGGGGCGAGTTCGTGGACGCGCTGAGCTGGGCGCAGAAGCTGGGTACCGCGGCCAGCATGGGCATCCAGGTGGTGCTCAAGCAGCCCACCATGGAGCACATTCAGCACCCGCTGCCCGTGAGTATCCGACCACTCTAACTTCTCCTCAACCCTTCGGACGCTGGGCCCAGACACTACCATCGCTGACTTCATTTACAAGAGTGTATAAAACCGACGTCTATACTTAGCTGACAAAGTGAACCATGGTATTACCCAGCCATCCCTTGTTCCCCTAGCTTATCAAAACGAACCCTACGTCATGTGTCTCATAATAGGCACTCTACCAATTGGACTCGAGCACCAACAGTCGTACAACCATTTCTGGTGATCCCCAAACTCAATTTCAATCAAATTAGCGACAGAGTGACTTCAATGCACTACCGAAAAATTAATTTTAAATTTGAACCGACGTAATCAGGATGGCCAAGTTGTTGCGTGGACAGTGTTCCCATGGACCCATAAGATTTAATTGAAAGTTGAGGGGCATTCCTGCCAAGCCCGACCCAACTGTACGCCCAGCATCATCCCCTTGGAAGACCAGTTTGTGTGTCTGAGTTATCTGTGCTTCAAGGCCAATGAATCTAGTATGTGTCAACTCATCTTTTAAATGGATTGGACAACAGATGTTTCAAATACATAAATTGGGTTGGGAAGTTGAGTCGGGTCAATAAATTTATGATTAGAAGAGGGGGGGGGGGATAAAGTGCGAGTTTTGCTAGAAATTTACAGGTTAGGTCAACTGCATTTCAAAACAGACTGTAATCCAGACACAGTTTACTCAGTCTGACATTTACGTCACACATCCCCTAACTGCCCGCCTGCAGGACTACTGGGTCTCGTTCCTGCACAAGTCACTGGTGGGCCGCGTCGTGCTGGAGAACCGTCTGGACGGGCCGCGCAGCCCCGTGCAGCTCTACTCGCACTGCGCCAACACGTCGCCTGCGCCCGGCGGGGGCGGTGGGTCGCGCTACGGCGCCGGCGCGGTGGCGCTGTTCGCCGTCAACACGCGACCCGATCGGGTCGGGCTGCTCGTCAAGACCGGCGCGTGGGACAAGCACGCGGCGGGGGCGGCGGCCGGAAAGGTGATCCACCAATACGCTGTCACTTCCACGGACATGCGCGACCCGCTCGGCGCCAAGTAAGTGACACTTCCGGAGGCGTCGGATTCAGATGGCCTCTGGTACGAAATTGCCTTAACGTTGCGGACGTCGCGATAAGGAAATTCTGACCAATCAGCAATTAATGCGCGGCCGTTTGTCTGTAACAGTACTCGCGGGTACCAATTCCATCCGTGTCTTCCACTTCTTACGCTTCCGAACTCGAGCAGATGAATACCGAGGCCGAGAACCCACTGAGAAGCGGACGCTTATAAAACACTCATCTAACACTGTTTTATGCGTTTAAAATCCATGCAAATTATATTGAAAATGCAGACGATAGCCACTCTGCCAACCTGGCTAGCCGTCCCTCTGCCAACTGGCTAGCCGTCCCTCTAACGCGCCCTTCTCTCCGCCGCTGCCAGGAGCGTCGTGCTGAACGGCAAACTCCTCGCCATGGACAAGCTCGGCAACCTGCCCGTCCTCGCGCCGGAAGTCATCCACTACGACGGCGACCTCACGCTCAGCCTGCCCGGCCACTCGGTGGTCTTTTGGGTGCTGCCCAACGCCGACATCGACGCCTGCCACCCGCCCAGCGCCGCGCACGGCCGCGCCCTGCAGGACGCCGACGCCGCTGACGCCGACGTTGAGACGCTGCAGCCCATCGAAGAAGTAGCCGAGCCGATGGCCGACGTGGACGACGCCTGGATTCTGGCCGACGAGCAAAGCGTCAAAGCCGCCGACGCCGCCGACGCCGCCGACGATGACGCGATGCCGACCTCCGAGCAAGTGACCAACGGCTTCCAGGGCGTCGGCCGGCTCGACAAGAACAGCACCGTCAACGGCATGCTGCACGACATGCTGCAGTCGGCGAACCCGTTCCCTCTGATGGCGTCGCCGAACGCCACCGCCGCCGCCGGCAACACGACGCCGGCCAAGGTGATCACCGACAAGGACTGGGACGAGATCAAGGACAAGTACCTCATCTCTAAGTTCATGTTCGTGCTGAAGCGCGACCCGAAGACGCTGCGCGACAAGACGACGCCACTATCCGACCAGGAGATCATCACCGTGTCGAACGACGCGACGTTCGGCCAGCGCTTCTCGCGCGCGCTGCAACGCGGCCTCTACAGCTTCCCCGGACTGGACATGCAGCTCTACCAGCCGACGGCTTTCAAGAGCCCGCTGCAGGCGATGCACGAGCCGCTGGCAGAGTCGCTGGCCAAGCCGCTCGCCTCGCTCAAGCGTCTGCGCGAAGAGCACTGGGAGCAGTTGCAGACCGCGCGGCTCGCCGCCGACGACGACGCCGCCGCCGACGACGCGGCCAGGGCGTCGCTGGTCGTCGGCGGGAGTGTGTTCGGCGAGCCGGCGCCGGCGGTGACGCCACGCCACGACGAGTACGTGTACGTCGACGAGGGCGCGCCGGAAGCCGAGTACGACGTGGACGAGGCGGCGGTTGGTGGCAAGTTCCCCGGCAACGGCCCGTGGGAGATCTACGAGGGGCTCGGCATGAAGACGCGCAAGATGCGCAACAGGGACAGGGACTACGGCGAGCTGTGGGCGGCGGAGAAGGCGGGGGAGGCGGCGACGGAGAGGGTGGAGGCGCCGGTGGAGAAGGTGGACGTGGAAATTATCGAGAAGAAGGAGATCACGCCGACAGAGATGAAATATCTGTCTCGCAAGGCGGCGCGGGCGCAGAGGAAGAAGGAGAGAGAAGAACGCCGCCAGAAAGAAGAAGAGGCAACGAGAGGCAAGAGCGTTGAGGGCGGAGACGGCGCCGAGACGATGAAAGAAACGGCGGGAGCGAACAACGAACGCGAAGCCGCCGTGAAGCAAACGTACTTTCCACGACGCCGACGCCGCGCCACTGCGATCGACACCGACGCCGACGCCGACGCTGACGCCGATGCCGACGCCGACGCCGATGCCGACGCCGACGCCGATGCCGACGCCGACGCCGATGCCGACGCCGACGCCGATGCCGACGCCGACGCCGATGCCGACGCCGACGCCGATGCCGACGCCGACGCCGATGCCGACGCCGACGCCGATGCCGACGCCGATGCCGACGCCGACCCCGAAGGCGACGACCCTGTCAAGGAGACGGAGCAGCTGATCGAGGACCTCGCCGTCGCCGAGGTGACGCGCGCGCCGTCGCTGGAGCCCATCTCGCTGATCCACAGCCTGATCCACATCCGCAAGGAGGCGCCGTGGGTCGACGGCAAGATGCCGGCGGGCGCGGGGAGGCCAGACAGCCACGTGATGAACATCAACGAGTACAACGCGGCGCTGCGGGCCGCCAACGAGACAGACCACCGGCTGCCCAAGCTGGCCTCCGACAAGACCGACGCCGACAAGACCGACGCCAACAAGACCGACGCCAACAAGACCGACGCCAACAAGACCGACGCCAACAAGACCGACGCCAAAAAAACCGACGCCGACATGACCGACGTCGACATGACCGACGCCAAGATGACCAACGCCGACGCCAACGCCAATCTGTCCGACACCGATGTCGACGGCAACCTGGACGACGCCGACGCCGACGCCGGCTGGGGCGCCCACTTCGGAGCCGGGTCAGGGGCCGGGGCGAAGTCCAAGGTTGTCGTAACCAAGCAAAAAGAACCCCAAAAGGTGGGAGGACATAAAGAAGAAATCGACGAGGATGGACACAAAGAACAGCTAGAAGTGGACGAGCATGGTGATCTCAAAGAACACAGTGAACATGGTGACCGTGACGCGGAATACCACGATGATCTCAGAGACCACGAGGAAGAGGACCAAGATGATCTCAAAGACCACAAAGAAGCGGATGATGACGATGAAGACGATGATCTCAAAGAGCACAAAGAAGAGGACCACGATGATCTCAAAGACACTGAAGGACAGGCCGACATCAAAGAACACACCGTCGCCGACGATGTCCATGGCCCGGCCGCAACCACCTCGAAGCCGGGAGGCGCGAAGGTGTTCGCGGAGAACATCGGCAAAGAGATCAGCAAGAAGCTGAAGGACAGCGCGTTCATGCGTCGGCTGAAGGCGGAGAAGAATTCGTCGCCGGCTGAGACGAAACAGACCCACCCGCAAGAAGCGAGCACCGAGAAGGAGACCGAATCTTCGGCAGACGAGGCGGAGGACGCTGCCGACGCGACGACGGAAGGCGCGGAGGCGACGACGGCCAAGGCGAGGCTGAGCCTGCTAGCGGCGCTGCGCAACAAGGCGGCCGGCAAAGCTGGCGGCAAGAAGACCACGATGGACGACGCCGACCTCGAGCAGCGAGTTCACGACGAGGCGGGCAAGCAGGCGGCGCCGGTCGGCAGGATCGCGCGTCACAGCCAGGGGGTGGCCGAAGTCGAGGTTGCCGACGTCGAGGAGCAGATTCTGCAGGAGGGCGACGCCGGCGACGGCGGCGAGAGGAATGTGCGTGCGAGCAGCGTGGTCGCGACGCGGATCTCGCCGGAGAAGACGCCGCCGGTGGAGGTGAAGACGGTCGGCTTCGCGAGGAGGGCCAACCAGCTCGACCTGGCGCCGTTGAGGCTGCAGGAAATGCCGAAGTTTGTCGAGATTCCGCGGCTGTTCGTTGGCAGCGTGACGGACGCGCCCGAAAAGGTCGACGACAAGTTGCTGAGTGGAAGATTCAGCGAGAACGCGCGGAAAGCGAAGGAAAATGCGCAAGGAATGATGAATAAAATGAAGAAGTTGAGACTTATTACAGAAGAGAAGCTGAAAAATCGACCTGTGTTTATGCCACGGATGAGTGAGCAAGAGCCAATCGTTGTCAAAGAAAAGAAGGTGCGAAAAGGACCGAAAAAACCAATGAATGCAGCCTCGGTCAGCTCTTTGACCGAGGCGCGAATGCCGGAGCCAGCTGTCGCAAGCGACGCGCTTTCCCCGCCGATCGCCGCCGAGATCCAAAAGCTACGCGAGAAAATCTTCAACATGTTCGACAAGAACAACCCGAAGGAGCGCATGATGCTGCCGAAGGTTGAGAAGGAGTTCGCCGACATCGAGCAGAGCTTGAAGGGCAGACTCGTTCCGCCGGCGAGGATGCAGAACGGCGCGCCGATGTTCCCGAAGCTGTACGAGATGATGTCGCGGCCCCTGAACGCCCTCCCGGCGCCCAAGCTCCATCGGTCCGGGCTGCTCCGCACCGTCGCGCCGTTGCCCAACGGCCTCCTCCCTTTCACGCTCGGGAAAGTCGAGCAGCCGTCGACGCCGTCGCCGCCAGGACCGCAGGGAGGGTCGCACGGAGGGCCGTACGGAGGGTTGCAGTTAGTGCCGCAGGTAGTGCCACAGGCAGTGCCGCAGGTAATGCCGCAGCAAGGGTCGTACGGCGGATCGCAGGAAAGGTCGCAGCAAGCCCGGTCGTTCGTCTCCGATATGGGAGACGTGGCCGACAAAGTCTCGAAACAGTTCCAGAAGATTCCGCAACAGACCAAAGACTACTTCGGCGACTTTCAACAAGAGCTTAAGAAAGACGTCAACGAAGTCTCGAACAAACTCAAAGAACTACCCGCGACGGTCGGCGAAAAGATCAGAGACAACGCGCAGCTCAACGCCGCCGTCTCGAAGACCAAAGAGCTCATCTCGCAGATCGACGAAGACCTCAAGAAGTTCCGCTCTGCGCCGGCGCCGGTGGCTGCGCCGTCTGCGGCGGCAGCGGCGGTCCCCAGCGTTGCCGACGTCCAGGACCAACTCGACGCCACCGGCGCCGCCGTGCGGGGCCGACTGGACGGCGTCGTGCGACGCATGCAAACCATCAACACCGACCTCAGGGACGTCGTCGCCCGACGAACCAGGCGCTCTGTCGGCGGCGACGCGGCCAAGAGGAACCTACTCAGCAGCAAACTGCTCGACGAGGAGATCTACAAAGTCAGCTCGCATGGCCTCAAGAGGAACTTCCGGAAGAGTCTGCGATACAACTCTGTCGACGCGAGCAGCGAGAAGCACGCGATCGCGCGACGCGATGTCCACGACGCGGGCGCAGCCGGGCTCGTCAAGTATCTGATCTTCCGGCAGCCGATGACGGTGGAGAAGGTGAAGACGCCGGTTGTCTATCGGTACGCGTCAAGGAGCGACAGTGACGAGGCGGAGAGACTCCGCGGGCAGCTGGACACGATGAAGGAAAACAGGAAGTACGCGATCGAAGACTTGTTGTATGAAGATCAACGTCCGGACGAGTTCTCTTCGTGGATATCGATGGACCGGTCCGACTACCCTAAAGCCAAAGACGACTTTGAAGCGTTTCCTAAGTATCTAAGCGACTTTGACGATCTAGTCGACTACCGACTGTACGACAATGGCAACTTCGACTTGGAAAGAATGAAGAGAGAACTTCCCTACGCCAGCGGCTACCGAAATTTGGATGATAACGACGAGTTGCAACTCAACAGTGAGAACGCCCATAAATTATTGCAGAAACGTGGAATTTATGACAACCGAATCGATGACGAGTCGGTGGAGAGACTTCCTGTCAAGATCAAGCCCAGCTTGGACAACAACAAGAACGCGAACGGCTTGAACTATCTGCGGAAGATGACGATCCTGACTGCAGACAGGTCGAACCGCGACGACGGGCCGATCAAGCTTCTTGCCTGGGGCGACCTCCATGCTCCGCCCCGGGAAACTGTGCACGACGTCATGGGGAACGTGAAGGGCGACGTCGGCGTGCAGAAAGAGAGTCAAATGATACACAACTTGGACGTGGACGTGGACGTGAGACCGACGATGGAGCCGACGGCGAACCCGAAGGCGAGTCAGATGGAACGCACGGAAGTTGTCGCGGTGGTCGATGTCGCCTTTGGCGAAAAGAAGGAAAAGCCGAGCATTTTCCGAAGGTTTGTCGACCGATTGAAAAGCATGTTTGGGCGTCCGACTACGGGGTGAACAGGGACACGTTTTTGTTTTTTTGTTAGCATTTAACTTATTTATTTGTGTTTTCGTAGAAAAATGTACATTATTCGCTGTGGTGTGGTATATTTATTATTATTTATTTTTCGTGATTTCATTTCACAAATGACATCGACGAAATTGTTCGTATTCTTTTGTGTCGAAAGAATATAAAATTTGACTGACTAATGGAAAATTTTTTCCGTGCCTTTATAAACGATTTTCGACATATGTCCAAATCAGCTGATAAGTTACCTAATATTGGTCGCATAGTTCCAACAAGTCCGTCCACTGAACCCATCACAGCTGTGATGCAACACCAAGAGGGGTTGTTTAAAAACGCTTTCACCGAAGCCATTTAAGTACGCTTGCACACATCAACATCAACATCAACAACCCCTTAATCGACTAATGTTCCAACGAACATAAATGCAGACAATGACGGGCGGCAAACGTGAATGCAGGTGAAACAAGTTTGGTAACGAAGGTGGCCAAGCCGGAAGCAATGCCGAGTATGGCATCACCATCGAAACGTACCGAGTTGACGCTTACGAATTCGCCAGGAAATTTGCTTCGCCCATCGGCCATGGGGTCAGCACATTTCATAAAGAGTTTTGTCGCGTAAGCGTTAAGCAAGAAAATATTTGAATCGATTGTCTGATTGACACATTGACAACTGGCCATACGAGTTTGAGGAATCGAAGAGAGTGGAGTCTTTATTTCAATCTGTCTAGTTGGAATCTGGACATATCATTTCCTAGCAAGTGTGCTCACATCAAGTAAGTAAATTTTGAAGTCGTAGTTCGTATTATGTTTCAAGATCATACATAATTAATAATATGCCCGACTCTTCGGGAAAATTACTTGGTCCTAAAAACAAGCTTGGGTCTTGGAGACAGGAAACATAAAAATTTTGTTGTATTTCACAGCCACAGCCAAAACCACAGAATAAATCTTTTAAACATCGTGGGTACTTACATTTTAAAGTCAATCGTAGAGCAGGTACTTTATTCTCTTCTTAGCAAAACTTATTGAAAGAAATTTGGAGCGTAACATTCTCGCCATAGAAAGGTGTCACTACTCACTAGAATTAACGAAGATACACATGGAAAATGCATAGAGAATGCTAACAGATCAGATTGCTATGACTGCTAGCAGCCAATTAAAATAAATGTCACTGCATGCGTTGGAAGATCTCGCACTGACAGATTTGGAAAAGTCACTTTCAAATCACTGGCCGATAAAGAAAAAAAACAGATAGATCTGATAGGACGTAATCAATTTGTTATCAGATAGGCGGGTGCAAATTGAGAGCACCAGCACCAGACGTGTATAAATCCCATCCGTACACAAAATATCGTGAACTAACTTATAGTTGTATCGTCGACCTGCTCGCAGCCCATCTCAGCACATCTTGCTCCAGCAATCCTTGCTAACAGACGCCAGGACAAAATATAGGCAAACATAAATGAATTATGCATTATTATGATGATTCTGGCTTTATGCAAAGTAAATTAGGATGATGGTATTCAGTGTTTGCTCCTGTCCTGCAAAAAGTAGAAGTGTCAGCATAAACTTAAATCTGATCGAACTGCGATGGCTGAGCTAATCTATAATATGCGTAATGTATCCCATGATCCTATCCTGAAGAGTTTGCGTAACGATTAACGCTCCACCGTGCATTTAGGCCAGTTAACGCAGATACATCGGTGTTCGAAGCCTTCACGCTTAACAACAATTGATTTACAATAACAAAAAACACTCCACAATAGCACTTTTATTTCGTGAAGCAATTTGATTTGATGCAATGGATTTACTTTCTTCCAATCTACCACCAAGCGCGATCTACAATGAATTCTACTGTGCGAGGAAAAATCATTAAAAAACAATTCACTACAGTTACGACTTTGAGAGAGGAGAGTCTGAATGATTTTCCAGCTGTGGCTTTAGAATGTGATTGCATGCATTTCTATGTGGTGAAAATGCAGCGTCGGCGTTGTTTTCGGCTTTGCAGACACCAGGAGACTTCTTGAGCGCTAAACGAGATGAGAACTCAGGCGAGGGCAGTCGTCCTCATCCTGGCCATAGGCTCGCTAACACCGACTTCTTCAGCTTACCTCATCCAACAAGACTCGAGGAACAAGTGAGTAACTCGAAATAGAACTTCATTTTAATGAATTGCAACTAAAATCCATGAAATTAACTGTATTTTGTTGCTGTTTGCCATGTTCCAGTGACTTGGTTGCTGGAGTTACCGATGGTCAGACAGCAAGGAACGCGAATCTCAATGCAGAAATGCGGGACTTCGTCAACCACGACGTCCGTACCTTAAAAATCCGAAACAGAGACAAGAAGTTCTACGAGGACGAAGTCAACTACTTCAAATCTTTGATGGGCGTGTCGGTGACTCGTGACCAACAGAAGAGGGCCGTGAACAGAAAAGGATATCCGAAGAGTCACAACAGAGAAGAGCGCGTGGAAGAACGGCACCGGATCCGACGACAAGCAGACGCGCCGAACTTCCCCCACTTGGTGACGCCGCGCAGCGCTGGCTACTCGACGGGATTCGTCAACCTGCAGCCGGGCGGTCCGTTCATCCACCACGCCGCCGTACACGTACCCGACTTCCCGTACCATCCGGCGCCGCCCTTTCTTGCCCCCCTTCCGCCACCCAATCATCCCCCCCTTCCGCCACCCAATCATCCCCAATCGTTTCCCTATCCGAGTCCGGCTGGTCACGGTCTTCCTGCCCCGGCCGAGCATGCCGCCTACCAGAGGTCTGTTCTTCCCGACTCTCGGGAGGTCAACTTTCAGCTTCTGAAGACGGTGAACGGCGGCGACGGTATCGACCGAGACACCCGAACGTTCGGCTCGGCACGAAACAGTCCCACGCTCTACGGCAGGGCCGACACGAATCTGCTCGGCGAGCGATTCCAGACCATCGACGGCTCACTGCCGTTTGGTGGTGGACTGAAGCCCTCGAATCCGATCCTCGATAACATCAATCAGAATCTCGACCGGAGCCGAATCCAGATGCTGGAGCAGCAGATTCGTATTCGTGACGAGCGGCTGAGAAATCTCGAGCAGGAGCTCTTATCAGGCTGCAATCGACGGCCGGACGTGTTTGGCGTCGGTCGGCAAAATCTGGGCAGCAACTTCGGAGAGTTTCCGAGGAGGCCCAACATCGGCGCGATGCCGTTCAGAGAGCTGCCGAACTTCGGGCAGCCACAGGTGGAACTGCCTAACCTTGCCCAGACGCTGTCGGACGTACAAAACAGATTTCAGCCGAGGGCCAGGGAACATGAGGATGACGAGATCAGGGTGAGACCTCAGTCTGCTGCGATGAACGAAGGGACGGAACTGGAGCAGATACAGAAGGCCAAAGAGTTTGACTTCAACAAACAGCCCGCTGGTAGCGATTTCACGCAGAGCCGTGGAAACAATGCTCGACCGCAGAAAGCGAGACCAGAATCGATGCGTTCAAATTCAGACATCCCAGAAAATACCAAGAGAATAAACGCGGCCTCTAGCAACGAAACGCCGACAGTCAAACAAATCCCCCAAGGCGATCCCGATAACGCGGCGCAAGCAAAGTCTGCAGGAGAAATCCGTGAGCCGTCCATTCCGCAAGCAGTTTCCCACGACAACAACGACGATGACGGTTCTATGGGCCAGTTTGTGGACGGGCAGTGGCTTCCATCCGGTAAGCAGCAGCTCAGAAAAAAGGAAAAGATCCCGTTCTGCATCCCGGCACCGGCTGCGGACTCCGGCTTGAGGAGCAACGACGTGCCGGAGAGTCCCGCCACCGCCCAAGATCTCGACAGGGACCAACAGAAAATCATCCTGGACACTCTGGAGCAAGCAGTCAAGCCATTGATGAAGTCCATCGACGCCATCAAGGAGAACGGATTGGACGCGGAGGAGGCGGTGGTGACGCGGCCGATCCCCAACCTGAAAGAGCTGCTGGCCTCGAGAGCTCCGTTGCCGCTGCCTCGGATGCCGGCGTTCCGATCGAATCAACGTAGCGATGACGATGCCTCCGCCGCAATTTTGCGGAACGAGCCGGAGACTCCGAAAATTTTACCGAACTTGAAGAGTCTTGTTGACGATCCGGGAAGACCGTTGTCTAATATTTTTCAAAGCAAAGCACCAGGCAGTGAGCCCAGGCCCCTGATGGATGCTCTTGAGAAGATGAGGTCCAATCGGAAAGAAATTCTGCAAGATTTGGCTGGAAACCTGAAGCCTCTAGAAAGGCCGGGTTTGTTGGGTTTGAACCGACCTCCGATTCTAGGAGAAATTCTGAGTCCTGCCGAAGAAAGCGCAGTTGAATCGCAGATTCCACCATTAGAAAACATCGAAGAACCTCAAAAACCCGATGGTGTATTTGGAAGAAATCCAAATAGGAAAAAGGTTGATCAGCCAAAGTCAAATCTCCGGAAAAAACCAATTGTTGTTGAAACTCCAATAATTCCTCAAGAAAACACTGAAGAAGAGGCATCACCAGTAAGCTCACGTAAGGACGAGTCGGAAATTGTAAGCGATGAACCTGAAATGTTACCCGTTGAAAATGATTCCCCCCGTACAGATGCAGAGGAAGACACACCAAAGAAGAAAACAAAGCCAGGCAAAGAAGCCAGCATGGTAGGACTAGACGCACCGCGAGAAACAATTCCAGACAGTGGCAAGAAAAATGGGCGAGAAGAAATAGACGAAAGTGAAACCAACTCTCCTCGGGAAAATGAAGAGGACCCGGACGAAAACATGATCGAGGACGACCTCGAGGCTGCTTCTCCAATGCCAAGAAACAATGCAGCAGACCTGGAATCAGCGACTGAAGCCACCGTCCAAACATCCGAACCTTCCATCTGTCAGAAGATCATCAAGGACATCGTGGCTAGCGAGATGCAGACCCACGCCGAGCAAGACACCAACCCGGCGATGTTCATCAACAAGAACTTTACCGCCGAGTTGATGAAGAAGGTGAGAGCCGAGATCGCCCAGTATCAGCAGGAGCATGCCGGCGACGGCACGGATATTCCGGGATCATGCGAAGTTACGGATATGAAGTTGGAGATTGTCAGCCAGGTTTTGACAAGATTGAACGACTACATACAAGAAGTGCCAGCTACATCCAACGGCGGGGTTAATCAGCTGACACCAGGACAAATCGATGATCTGAAAAGTCTACTAGAGAGCTAAGTTTGTCCTTGCTGGTTACATAGATATTAGGATAGTCTATTTAATTTAATTTATATATAAATTTTATCTCATCTCTTCGAAATCAATGTCTATAAATTAGCTATTAAATAGTATGCGCATAAATGTGACAAAAAATAAAATCCACCATTTCATGCAATTTGCAGGCATTCAAAATAGATTTACATTACAACAAAAGAAATATTACTTGATGGAATATGAAACGGTAGAACCGTTGGTAGGAAATTGGAGCTTTTAACAAACAAAACCCTATCCTACCCTCTAAAATAAGAACAGAAAACATTTCTATGCACTTTTTTCAGACCTTTATTACTTAAACAAAATTTACAGCAAGAAATTCTCGCACGGATGTTGGTACGAGTTACTTCTTGGCTGCTGCTGCTTCATCCTCACGTTGGTAGGTGGCCAGGAGCTCCTGCTTTTTGATGGAAATCCTCTCTTCGCGTCGCTTCTTGGCTTCCTTCACCTTCGCCCTGCGGGCATCGGCCTGGTCGTTCAACATCTTCGACCTCGCCTTCTCGGCCTTCTTCTTGTGGATGAACTCCATCAGGACGCGCTTGTTCTTGAACACGTTTCCCTTCGCCTTCATGTACAGCTGGTGGTAAAGATGTCGGTCGATCTTCTTCGCCTCCCTATACTTCTTCAGCAAACGTCGGAGAACTCTCATTCGGTTGACCCAGAGAGTTTTCTGCGGCATTCGAGCATTCGCTGTACCCTTCCTCTTACCAAACCCAGAGTGACGGCCTTTACGTCTCGCTTCGGTGTTCTTGCGGGTTCGGGCACGGGAGTGGACGGCTACGGGCTTCTTGATGATAAGACCATCCTTGATCAACTTGCGGATGTTCTGGCGAGAGTTGGTGTTGGAGATCTCGTTGATTTCGTTAGGATCCAACCAGACCTTCTTCTTACCACATCGCATCACCGAGGCGGCCAACCTCTTCTGTAGTTTCAGCGAACTCATGGTGAATTCACTTCGGATTGCCTGTAATAAACAAAGAAATTCATCAATACACATGCCATTTTGTTGCCCACCATCATGCAATAGGCTGACGTGAAGCGCCACGATGATCAAGTTTGGCGATTTACTTGCCGTTTAAAAGCTTTCAAACATGTTACACGGTAAATAGCAGATAATTTGAACAACTTACCTAATTAGAATTGATGAATAAGCCCCTAAAGTAGGTATTTATGATATCTTTAAGCCCAATAACATGTGGCTTCGGCCATCAACTAATTTCTTAAAGGCGGATGTACTACTAGAACCAACTCGAGTTCCGGCGTTCTCCGAAAATATTTGATTTATAGAACGACTGCGCAAGTCAGTTCAGTCATCGAACCAATTCGAAGGAGAACCGGACATCCATATTACCCAAATGAGTGTTTTACATTTAGATAATTAATTGTTCCACAAATATCATCAAGTTGACTTAATTAAGTTTCCCAAATATCTTGAAATGCAGCAAGATGACGTGAGTTCTTTTTTGAAGATTAAAGAGTCGGAATTTTGAGTTTGTAAAGTTGGCCGTGGCATGCTGTATTGATCCTAACCTCACTTTCCTTTTATAGGTGGTGTGGAGCATTATTAATAACTCGTTCTGTTCGTTTAAAGTAAAGTAAGTAAACCAGAGCGTAACGATTCTACTTCAAAAATTCATTATCCTAATTAAAGAATATCGCTAACATCATTTTTTCTTCGCAGCACTCTAAAACAGAAGTTCTGTCGCCATGAGTACAACCTGACGGGCTTATGTGGTCGAAACACTTGTCCACTAGCCAACAGCCGATATGCAACCATACGGGAGGAGAAGGGAATCATCTATCTTTACATGAAGACTACAGAACGATCTGCTTTCCCAAAAAAAACATGGGAGCGAGTCAAACTATCAAGAAATTTCGAACGCGCAATTCAACAAATAAACGAAAACCTCGTATTCTGGCCTGGCCACATGAAAAGTAAATGTAAACAGCGATTTCTGAGAGTGACACAATATTTGATAAAGATGAGGAAAATTGTACTGCGGCGAAATAAGAAGATCGTACCACTTCAACGAAAGATTGAAAGGAGGTTGAAACGCCGAGAAGAGAAAGCGTTGGTCGCTGCCCGACTCGATAATGCGATAGAGAAGCAGCTGATCGACCGGCTACGGAAGGGGGTGTACGGTGACATCTACAACTTTCCTGAAACAGCTTTCAACAAGGCATTGGAGAAGGAGGAGATTGAAGGAGAAGATGAAAGCAACGAGGAAGATTTGGAAGATGAGGAGGTGAGAGCACACAAATATGTAACCAAATTTAAATGTTGGAGCATTCATAGTTACTGGACCAATTTTGACAAGATTAGTTGTAAAAAGACTTGGCATGCAATTTTCTATTTGGTTTTTTAAAAATAGAGGAAAGATCAGTCCCAAGTATTAGCCTATTGCGCTGTAAATTAGTTCACAAAAGTGACATAAACAACTCTCAGATCTAATTCTTTCATGTGATGTTTCCAGGAGGAACAAGAAATCGAAAAGGAGATGGAACAGGAGCTGGAGATTGACAACGACGTTGAATTCGTCGAAGCTGACAGTGAGGAAGAAGAGGAATATTACGTAAGTACAAGCAAACATACTGGTCAGAGTATTTTTATTGACAGTAAGCTGGAAACATGCAGTTTATGCATATTTGGAAAATGAAGTTTAATTCAGAGTACCTAGGTAGTTTCCCTGTGAACATAAATAATAACAATAAAGTGCATGCAAATAGATTTGCAGTTTGGCTAATTTATCAATCCATTGCCTGCCTGACATGGACTGATATGTTGATTAAAGAAAACATTCAAACCGGGTTATTGATTGCTTTGTTATCAGACCGAAGAATTGAGTTCAGATCATTTATAAATCGGGCCACATACCTTTGCGAAACATCAGGAAAAGTTTGAGTGGGATAACTCAGCATTTAATAACCCAGTTAAGTAGTTTCATGAAAACAAAAGTGCCAAGATAAGGAAAAGACTGATCATCGCAAACTCTTCCAGGGCGAATCCGACGAGGAGCACGCGATGGGCGACAGCGACGAGTTTGACATCACCGAGTCGGACGCTTCGGACATCGAGGAGGCGGGGCCATCGGCCAAGCGGCCCAAGATGTCCGGCAGCAAGGCGCCGCCGCCCGCGCGGCCCGCCAAGACGAAGCGGCGGCCCCGTGTCGAGGTGGAGTACGAGCACGAGGTGGACGCGCGGCACAGGAACTGATGGGTGCGCATCGCCTGTCGTCGGGTGTGTGCGTGGACGCGCGGTGGAATGGTCGGATCGTTGTTGTTAGGCTGGTTCTTACAGGATTGATGGAGGCTATGCTATCTGTGAGACATGGTAGGTCAATGGTTAAATGTAAAGTATGAGAAAGGGAACACGAGTCTTTCGATTATCCAGAGAAAATTATGGACTTGAGATAATAATTAGCTCCTTTTCTGTATGTGCTAATTAAGGTGTAAAAATGCATCGTTTACACTAACAAAAACCTGGATCCTATTGTCTTTTTACTCCAATGACCATTAAAGTCAAGTACTATTTACATCTGGCTAGTCTTGCATTGGCTCACTCTTTTTTTGTTCCTTTAAAAATGTAAGTCCATTTCGCAATTCAATCGCATTAAATAGATAAAATTACATCTAAAATGGCTTAGGAATATTCTTACATGTAAATTACAGTGAACCCAGATGGTTAGCTAAAAGTTGTCAATCAATCCTATGAAAATCAGCCTAAAGTTCTCTACTGGCCGTGAGCCTGCTTATCTGTTGATTATAAATCTGTACGTTGAATTGAGTGTAATAATACGAGACATGCAAGAAAGTGCCGTTATGTTGCTTGCTAGTGGCAAAACTTAGCCTCACGGGTCCATATGGCCTGTTACCTACAAATGCATTTTAATTGTTCTTCGGCCTAAATAACTAACATTTTGGGTCTATGCTTAGTTTTGCCACTATGCATTACATCTGTTTTGTTTTTTTTTGCTTTTTATTATTATTTTGCTTGAACCTGAATTAGCTTTATCATTGCTTTTTGATTATTTTGTTTGGAATCATGCATAACTTGATGCATTTAAGCTCTGGAATTTTGCATGGAAAAGTGGTTGAGGGCTTAGGTTTCTGGTGGGGGTTGTGTTGTGGCAAATTGAAAGAAATATTTCCAGAGGTCCCCAGCGTCAGGGTATAACGACAATGGGTGTCCCATTCATTTGGACAGTCGGCACCGTCTTTAATACATTGGTGATTTTTGTAGGACAAATTCTAATCCAATTTGTGACCCGAGGTAATCTGTGTGTCTTGTCCATTTGCAATTAATGCTCATTACCAGGGTTTATTCCTTGCAAATGAGTTAATAATGCATGTTTGATTCCCTTGACAATTATGATATCTCTTCTTTCATGGCTCCTAGACTGTTAAAGTTGTAGAATTTGTATGTTTTCATAGGCAGTCCCCAATCAACTCATTTTATTAGTTTCTTTTGATCAACTGATGTTAATTTAAATTCATATTCTTTTAGTAACATTTGGAAATTTGTTGTTGATTTTAAAGGATAGGTATTTTATTTTATTGGACAGTCAGAAACTATAAATCACCCAATTTCGGCTTGCTGTACTGGCTGATCCCCCGTCAAACATTCGTCTCCCAGTGAATGACTACTGAGACCGAGGGACTTGACTCTCCCATATCTCGAGTCTTGGCAAGCCGCAGCTCTTTCTCCAGCTGACAAATGCTGATGCGTTAAGTCGTCAGTGAGTTCAGGTAAGTGAATTATTCCCTCTCCTAGATCCTTTGCCTATTTTTCGTTGGACGCTAGTAGACAGAAACTTATAGTGCTCCAGAGTTATAATTGAATATTGTTAAATATTTTTTGTTACTAGTACCTAGTTATTTATGTACAAATTATTATTTTGGTGTTCTACATTCTAACAATCTTATTGCATCTCAATGGTGTATCTTGTCTTGAAATAATTTATCAACGTATCCCACAAAAAACTTTCCAATACAAGTAGCCTTGCCACTTGCCAGCGATACATTTTTTGAATGACATTTATGGTGGCAAGCTCTTGAACTTGTAAGGGTTGTGTAATCGAGTTGACAGTGAAATTTGCTCACTTATGTAAAAGGTTTCAATTTCATTGCTTGTTCGCGAGAATGGCTGGATATTTCTTGCCTCTCTAGTCTCTGTGACTATGTCAAGTCAATCCTAGGTTATTACGTTGCTAATCAACACTAGGTCTCTGTGCTTGATTAAAAAAATCTGTGATATTCGTGCTGCGTGCATCGTTGAAATCTTTTGGTCAAGCCGGTCCAGCACCTCCACTCGATAACGTTGGTGGTCTACGAGCTAGATTTCTTCCAGTTGTCTTCTAGCCAGTACCAGGGCAGGTTTCATGAATTTATTGATTTTATATCTGAAGTCGTACCGATAGCCAATTGATGACCGAGGGGAGTGAGGCCATTTTGTTAAACTCCATCTAGCAAAAATATTCGGATTGATTTAATGTAAGGAATTCTATGTCAGTTTTGATCCACGGACCTTCAGCACACATAGCAAGCGCGCTGTCCACGCGTACCACGCGTACTATCTCAAATGATGCAACAGATTTGTCTGCAAATAGATTCCATTCCAGTGCAGGTCACAACTATCTGCTTAGCACTCGCACCAGCACGTGGCCGATTTTGTATGACCCAACCCAACAGTTGCCGACGCCTAATTATCTCTTAAGAGGGGTCTCAGTGATGGACTTCAGTTCAGGGTCTCTGGCGCTGCACGATGTGCCGCTAGACTTTTTGCGCCATGCGCATCTTGAAGTCGCTCAATACTTGCTGCGGCTGCATCTGTCTGTCAGAAGGCAAGCAAACGGAACTCAACGCCGGCCGCGACGGACGGTGGTAGGTTGCGTCTGCGCTTATCGAATGCGGCGTCGCGTGTGCTGCTGTCACTTTTGACCAGCAATATGACTGGCTTAAGCCGAAGTAAAGCTGAGAACTGCGCGCATGGTGCGATTAGTTGCACCTTCAACTTAAAACCGGATAAAACCGGAACAGTTAAGCCGCCTGAGTGGTTAGGTCGTGTCGTGTGTTACATTGAATATAGGCCCCGCATTGAAATCCGGCTTATCACGAGTCATACATAGCTTTTAGCCCACCTTTGCAAGCCCAGCATGCCAGCCTTCAATCAATCAAGATCAGCGCGGTCATATCTCGCATATAGCATGTCTGCATGATAGCTCGAAGGTTGTGGGGTTGACTCCTGTCTCTGGACCGGCCACTGGACCGATCTCTACAGTGGCAAAAATCTGTCCACCGGCGGATTTGAACAATGTTCATCCAGATCAGTAGTTCAATTGGAGAAGCGAACTTCCCACGGATCCAACTTGGGAAATAGCTACTGGTGGAAAAATTACTTACTTATATCTCGTGCCACACAATACGCGGGAATAATAAGCTTGTATTGCACAAAGCAAACTTGAAAAATCGAAATTGACTCCATAGTGTGGAAGCGCTATGGTCGCTGAGCACTGATTCCGAGCGATCACGTGATACGAGCATCGATCAGTGTTCGGAAACGTCCAGTTGGTGGGAAGACTTCGTCCGAAACGCACCGACGTCACCGAATATATCTGCTAGTGGACGAGCGTGCAGCTCTTGCCAGAAACGCAGTGGTTGCGGCATCCTTTTTCAAACAGCGCACTCTATGATTGGTTGAAGCAACTATGAAAAGACTAGAAAGGACGAGTTTGCGTTAGACGATTGATCCATTGTATAGTAAGCCCGACAGACGCCCCAACCACTGTATCGGCTGGTTGGTCGAGCGCGTAGCGATGCTGCTTCGGACGAGGGCGGACTGCGTTCGCTTCTCGTCCACGGAGTTGCTTTTTTACAATTGATGTCAGCATGTTGTCTCCTTTCCTTGCGTCTCCTGGCTTCTGGTGCCTCATTGAACCGAGCAATGTGTCCAAGCCGCACTTTTATGACAGCATATAAGTTATCATGTTGAATTGGTATCACCAATATTAAGTGTATTAGAACAGCAGTCGGCAGCGCAGTCGATAGCATGGCTGCCTGGTAGTCCAAGGGTAATGGGATCGTATCCTTTCTCTTCCTTACTTTTTGAGAGCCATTTTCAGATTTAATTTAATAACTTTGCAATATCTCGTATTCAGGCATTCACATACCGAAGAACAAGACAGATATCGACACGAAAAAAAAATACTAAGTCGCAGATTAGTTGTATTTTAGCTACCAGATGGCGCTGTCTACCAATTTAGGGTAAACTCGTGGCCTTTCAGACAAGAATATTTGGTTGAGCGTAGTGCAGGAGCTTAGGGTGTTAGGGTGGGTTCTTGTATGGATCATTCCAACCAACTATTTTACAAACTTTAACCATTCGCACAAAAAAAAATGCAAAAAACGGAGCTACTCTTAACCGAGCGGAATTCGAACTCGGCTCATCTGGTTTTTTGATTTACCAGTTGACGACTCAACCCACTCGGCTGGCGAGACAATACACACGTTCTGCGAATTTTAACGTATGTGAATTACAATTGTTTTTTTACCTTTCGTACTTATTAAAATTTCAATTGCGAGGACGTCCCGCGCCACCCAACTCGTGAGCAATTTGCTCAAAAGCCACTCGATTCGAACGCATCACCCTCGGAAGGTGATACCGAACGAAACGACTGAACCGCTCCGCCACTGGACCGATGTGATAGCGACTGAGATTTGTATGTTCATATGTTTTTCTGAATGATCTATACTGTTGTAAAAATTTGGCCGCCCGGCGGATTCCGCCGCCGGGTTTGAACACTGCTCATCCAAATAAGTAGATCAATTGGAGAAGCGAACTTCCCACGGATCTAGCTTGAAACATGAATGGATGTGGAAACATTACTTACCAGTTACTAATATCTCGTGGAGTTCTTAGTTAAATATACCACAACCGAATTTTACAACTCAATACGCGGGAACAATAAGCTTCTATAGTTACTCAAAGCAAACTTGAAAAATCGAAATTGACTCCAGAGAGAGGACGCGCCATGGTTGCTGAGCACTGAATCGTAGCGATCACGTGACCAGTGTTCGGAAACGTCCAGTTGGTGGAAAGGCTTTGTCCATAACGCACCGACACGCCGAATTTATTTGCCACTGCCCACTGGACGAGCGTACAGCTTGTTTCATAGAAAAATAGTTACTTCACCAGCTTACCATCATAGGTTTTACATTTTGTTAGCAAATTAGTGGTTGCGGCATCCTATGATTGGCTGAAGCAACTACGACAAGACTATAATATAACCTGGACGAGTTTGCGTTAGACGCCAGTAGGGCCGTTCACAATTAACGTCGTGCCAAGCAAAAGCTAACTGCCTCTCGCTGGTTGTTCCCAGCGAGATTGGCAATAATTTGCGTACGTGATGTCGTCTCTCTTTCCCATTTTCACAACACATTTGTAGTACGTGATCGTAAAAATACTTTCAAGTTAAAGAGAATAAGATGGCAGTTGATTGATCCATTGCAATAAGCCCGGGGGTAATAGTCCGACAGACACCCCTGCAACACTATTGGCTGGTTGGTCGAGCGCGTAGCGATGCTGCATCGTGCGAGCGGACCGCGGATTTATTTTTTTACATTATTAACGCCAGCATGTTGTCTCTCTTTCCACGCGCCTCTCTGCTACACTTGTATGAAATATGTACCTTTAAAATATATCGTTATCGACGCCTTTTAAGAACAACTTTCAGTTGGTGGGATTCAATCAACGGCAGTTAGGATGTTCGCTCAGCGTGGTTAGGTCAATGATCTCGATGACAGTCTGAGAATGTTACACATACTTAATTAAGTCTCAAAGATAATGCCAGCGACAAGATGTCGAACTGCTGAATTTTGTATTTGTTTTTTCTACCGTGTTTCGGCAGTAATAGGTTATGTTCTTCATTATGTTTATTTTATCAAGTGCTTTTTATTTAACAGTATGTGAACTATGGAATTTATCAGTAGTCTGGCGAAACTGTAAATTTCTTATCTTTCTTCCATATTATGGCTTTTACATCTTCGTGTGATAAAAAATAAATGGCAGTTCACGTTTTACCTAATCTCCTGGATTTTAGGGAACCCCCGCCCACCTTTCTAATACCTACCTTTCCTGACCCGACATAAATTGGGTTGGGAAGTTGGGAGGGGTCAGGAAAGGTAGGATTAGTGGGGGGGAATATTGAGTGAGGAGCGGACTTTTGGAGCTCTTGACAGAATATGTTTTGGAGCAGTTGCCAGTATTCGTTTTAGACCAGTTGCAAGAGGGCTTTTTCACATTCGCTATTGGAGCAGTTTACATTGGAGGAGTTACCACTCAGCAAATAGTTTTACAGACTTAAGAGGATTGGATCAGTTGAAATGTATAACAAATGAAGGCATCCCGGATTTTAGGCCTCTGAAAGTTTTTATTTTTACAGTTCTTGTCGTTGAGGTCCCTTATGTTCCAAAGTCCCAAAGATCCTATTTTTTTTCAGTGCCACTTATTTGCGAGCATTGATCTACTTTGCTGGGATCCTGAGAGGTATACCCCGTTACTTAGCATTAATGTCACTTGGGTGGCTTATCGCTTGAATAACGGGTCATCAACTTTAAAGATATGAAAATTTCTTTCAGCACCATCTATGTGCTAACAGTGGAACACATAGCAACTATGTCGGTATATCTTTCTGAGTGGCTCTATATGAGTGTTGAATCTTTTAAATATAAATTTTTATATATTGGCGTATTTAGTTAGACAGTCGTCAGTGCCATCTGTGTGTGAGCAGTGGTACTTATAGGAACTTCGTTGGTATATGTATTGACTAGATAAATATCAGTGTTAAATTGATTGAATGTAAATTTCATATTAAGCGGGTCCAGTTTGCCACCGTTTAGTGCCATCTATGAGCTATACTTGAACTTCGAGCAAGTATGTCGGTAAATTTTATTGGGCTAAGGAAGGAAGTTTGTAGAATGTGTTTATTAGCATTATCTATGTTCTTGCATTGGAACTACTTTTCATTTCGTCGGTATCTTTCGTCGCCCAAGATAGTGTGGCGGTCATATCAGCCCCTTGAAGTAATGCATCTTTTCATACTTTACATGAATCATGGGAGGTCTGCCTCTCAATTTGCAGGGGCTACTATATAAGCTCCTATATATTATAATATAATTTATAATACATATTATAATAGCTCCTTGGGCTTCCGTTTCGTTTTTTGTCATGTCAGCGCCATCTTCGTTTTGAGCTAAGAACTTCTCGCCAATACGTCGGTATTTGTTTGCTGCTGATCAGCCGACTAGAAACTTACACAATCTATGTGTCTGATCATAAAATTTAAATTGATCCATTCTTTGTTGCATCCCTTAAATATTGGTTACCAATAACCATCTCCGCTCATATGGTGCTTTCTGATTCATTAATATATATACACCTATATATACATTTATATATATATTATATACCTTTGAAAATGTTACCATTGTTTCACATACATAGTGCGGGGGTACGAATAGCATTGCATTTTATTTTGGATAAGGGGATGACAGGGACAAGGCGAAGTAAATAATAATTAATTACACCTATATCATTGAAAATAAAATTCCACATAAATGCGATATTTCTCATAAATTAATAAAGTCAGTTTGAAAAATCCCTGAGTCCCTGACTCAAATTCGTTATGAAAGAAAATTTTCAAACATCATTGGTAACATTTTGGATACCTTTCAAACTTGCCATATCGATAATTTTTCAATGGGGTGTTCTAATCGAATCCTAAAATATTCAGCTCAAACCTAATTTCTAAGATGCCTGGATTACTGGCATGACAATATCTAGCAGAGGTTTCCGAAGATGTTTCTAACAGATGCTGCCGGTGTTTGCTTGGCGGTCTAAGGCGAAGTCATTTCTTAACCCCGAGGGAAGCAAACTGCGATGGCCGAGGTACTACATTGACTCTCGTCGACATCCATGAATCTGACTAGGATTCGGCGTCCCTGCTAACGGTGTGAAAGCTGCAATATTTCAGCGATTATGCACCTAGAACTGTGCTAGAACCTAGGTTTGTTCAGATTAGGTGTTTTTTTTATATCAGAACAAAAGAAAATGAAAAGGGAAATGATTTCCAGCTGATCTCTCTCACGGATGAGATTTAAAACAAAGGTACCTTGTAATGAATCTATTAGTTGAAAGAAAAGGATTATATGTCCACCGCTGGCTCCGTCCACCTACCTTTCACGGACAATTAGTCGATACTTACCGATTACCGATGCTAACAGCTAGTAGACAGTCGTGTGACCTGCTTCTGTTCTAATGGACACAAAAGAAGAGACAGAGAATTTCGATTTTAGTTAGAAATCAATCAAATTTTACGAGTCACTTTATTTTCATAATATTTCAACTATAATGTTCATGTTTATACGTTTGGCGGTTGGTTCCAAGTAACAGATATGCATAATAATAATTTACGAACAGGGTATATTTATGTTTAATTAGTACACGGTTATTTATCATCGCTGTCGGCACTGCAAATCTGTCGTACTCTCCAATTAGTCTTAGTCCATCTCCCAATTTGACGATCAATTTATGAAAAAATCGCGACTCGTCTCAAAACCGTCCAAATTCCTCTGCAGATTCGCAGTGCCGACGGCGTCGAGGAGAGCAGAGTTTTGGGTGGGTAATCGGTCTGCCTGCAATCAAATTTACGCCCAGCATTATCATATTTTTTTTTACTACCTGCAAGTTACAGCGGCTGTTTTTTCTCATAACTAACAACAATATGAATAACAACAATTTGCTGGCATCAAAAACAGACAGGTCTAGCAGGGACCTTCTATAGTTAAAACATCCTGTCTTGAACATCGTCTTCACAATCAAATAATGAATCGTTAACAAAACTCGTTACACTGTTTCTAAAGCGTCTGGCCACGTAATATTTTATTCTCGTTACACAGTTCCTGCACTAAAGTATATAACACCATCGTTTTAGCTATAAGTTCAACAGCTTGACGCAGCTCTGTCGCGTTACAAGGTTTCCAGCACAGATCATAAGTCTGCCGGCTTTGGATTGCTTTGACAGCGAACCCAATGGACCTTCCAGATTTCACCTGGAAACGTCATCTGGTTGGCTTCATTAATGAGGTCATTAAACGCATTCGGGGATGTTAAACTGCTCCAAGCGCATCGAAGACGATCTACAATTTTAGGACCTACCTTTATAAAGCATTCATTCAATTGCTACTGTACAAACACCGAATTTTGTCTTTTTAATATAATAATTTACAATATATCGTTGTGTATTTTCATTTTTTTTTGCAATTTTACTTTCCTGTTGGCTTGCTAGTTATTGACAACCTACTCACGGCTCTCCGGGCATTTTTCTAACACCAAAGAGGCCGCGCTGCTACGAAAACGTACCGGATTTTTTTTCAGATGGCAGCCTATGCAATTATTTATAAAAACGCTGTCGCATCGGAATTAAGTGATTATACAGGTATGTAACACTTAAAATGTGCCGCGCTTTCTGGTTAACTATTTACAGGACATCCAAAGGTCAGACGTTGGTGGGTTCAGTGTTTCAGGGTTGGGGGAGGGTTCTATCACAATATTGCCACAATGTGGATCAGGATCATAATTGCTATATTTTTGAACTCGATTTTCTTTTAAATCTTCGATTCATGCGTCGCAATATATAACCGCAAATTATATCGATTGTTTTAAATCTATAAGGCTGTTATTCCGCAAGATCACCATCGAGACCGGAAATGAATAGACCACAAAAGTCGAAGAAGCCGAAAAAGATTAGTCTTTGCCGAAATTTCCTTCCCAAAAGCCAACAATTCCATCGTCGATTTCTAACAGTATTCGAAACCAGCGGTCATAGATTTTGATTTTCTTTTCAACTAGTTCAAAACTGCACGATGCTTTTTTCCTCATCAATTCGGTGAAATAATCAACCGAAAAGTGTGACAAAGACATCGATTTCCATTCAGCACCTGTGTTTTTTCAAAAAAAAAATCAAAAAACCAAATGATCCACATATTCGAGTGCAGTTCTCAAAAGGGTACCCAAAAAACAAGGGACACACACAGCACAGGCGACAGGAGCTACACCCAACACCCTCAAGAGTGCCTCTTGAAGGTCTCTATAGATATATTAACAACTTTTCTGCTAAGGAAACGACTTTGATAACACCCTGATTGTTTAACTATAACACGATTACATTGAAACACCAGAGACACCGCAGATTTTCAACACAGAAATTGCCATTTTAATCGGGGACATATTTTTTTGCATCCTAATTATTCTTCTATTCCAGGTGGTGCTTAGCTTTGCCATGAGCTGCGAGGAATTCCATTGACAGGCGTGCGGTCGTGAAGGTAAAGAACACTGTCGGGTATAAACTATCCAAGATCTAATCACAGTCACAACACAGAGAAAGATGCAAGGTTTTGGTACGCTAACGTTTAGTGCAAGTTACAGACAGTTTAGGGGAGTGCATTTTGATTGTATACTCATACAAACATAGTGAGTGTGTGCTGGAAGGGTTAAGAACAAGGTCATGCACTAGTCATTTACACGAATAGTTTCTTTGGTATCCCGTGACAAGATAGAAAGAAAATACAGGACACGTTACAGATAGATCTACGAAAGAATAGGTTCAAGTCATCAGGTGTCCTGTTAGTCGGGTATCTTGTATCGGCAGATGGAATTGTCAAGCCTTCAGTGGTCCACCATTTCGCTTGCTCTTCGCACCCGATGGCGAAATCACCCAAATCCCAAGCTTTTTTTTCTTTTAAGAGCAGCATGCAAACTACACATTTAATGCAGGGCGCACAAGCATTTCGCCTTTTTAACACTTTTTACGTTTGAGAATTCAAAATTGTTTTCGTTTACATTTACCACAGACTAAACTAACATGTTAGAAGACAAGAGGTGACGTGGATAGAGAGTGAGAGAGAGAGAGAGAGAGCATTAAAGTAGCAAATAGCGCCGTTCTGTTTTGATGAGAATGTGTGAGGAAAGAATAGTGACATTAACTCAATAGACACGACAAACTAGTTTGATGAGAATTTAGAAACGACTAAAAATAGAAGACGGACTTGCTTCGTTAATTTATTGATACTATCGGTTAATTTAATTTAAGCTATCGATTTATATCCGATTTCCTATAGATGTCCCACTGCTATAATATTTTTATCATTCAAATTGACGTTAGTTGTATAGATATAGTTATAATATTTTTATGTTTACATATTTTCGACCACTCTAATGTTGTTTCAAGTTTCACCAATCAGAAATAAGATTTGAATTTTGCCGTGCATCGATCTCTCCCGAGATCTGCATCTGACACATCGGCTTCCGTTTCCTCCTCCATGTCGACCAGGATGGCTGATTCCTTTCCAGATTGACTCCAAACGTTCGTTTTTTAATTAACACTGTCGCGAAGACTTGGTGGCTGATAATTGACATCCTCGAATCGTCTAGCTCTGATGATTTTAACAAAAATATTAATCCAGCCACGATTTTTCTTTTTTTTAAGCAACCAATGCTGTTTATTTGGTTTTAATATTACCAATCTCCTCGATTTATTTTCGTCGTGAAGTTAATTACTTTGGAAATTACGGTTGGTTAAATTCCTTTTTATAACCGATTAGTCAGAGTAATTTGTAATTAATTTACAGCAATTAATTATGACGTCTTTAGAGATTCCCCATGAGACTCTAACAATTTAAGCTGTAATTTTCTTGGATGGAACGAATATACTTTCGACTCTTTGAAACAAGCAGTACATAAATGTAATATCTTATTAAGAACATGAAACGTTGTCAAAAGAAACGAAGCGATCAATGAACTTTTTTACAAGCTCGAAAATAGAAGAAGAAAGGAAGAAGACGAAGAATAGCGACAACAGTGAGCATTCAAAAGAAGGGGGAAGACACGAAAGACAGAGAGATAGCGATAGAGAAAAGGAGAAAGCAGGCAAAGAAACATCAAGGAGTCACAATTCTAATTGAAGTTAAAACACCGATCAAGCGACACAATGAAGGTTTAGGTGACGAGGTTGGTATCAAAATGCCAGTATTTGAAAAAAACGCGAATTATTTTCGGCGTTCACAGAGATTTAGTTCTTTTCGAAGAGTTTTAAATCGTTCGACCAACTGTTTGAAAGTTTTTTTTCGGACGAACGAATAGAGACAGCTTAACGAGTATCACAAATGTATGACAGATATATAGCTACCAGTACAAGTAGTATATTATAATTAGATAGAAGTAAAGCTTGGTTAATACGGGCTACTGACGGGGAACACACAGAAAGCGCAATAGATGCACGGAAGGAATTTGGATGATCAGAAAACGGCCATGGCGCGAATATTTTCCAAAATTACCACTTCTTAACCAGTTAAATGCTTCGAGGATATAAAAACCTCTATTTCAGTTAGCAAAAGACACCTATTTCAAGATTCTTCAGAACCCCCTTGCACCTCATCAGCCTGACTGCATACCAGTTAGAACCACAGAGAGTCAACTTCTTCCTACCTGGAGCTGCATGAAGACACGAATTACTCTTCAGGAAACTTGATATCTTTTGTTCGGAGAGTTTCATCTTTCCAAGAAAGGATTTAAAGCTCTTCTGAACATGTCAACCACACAATCTAGGCAGTAAGAAGACATTCTGTAGTACACAATAATTATTAGATGGTCAATTTTTCAAAGATATTTTCCAACACCGAGTATTTTTTTGTTGAAAGCAGCGTAAACAATACGTTATTTTCTTTTTAGTTTTCCTCACATTCCATGCGCTCTTTCATACAGGGTCATAGGGATTGTGTCCTGACGTGAGTGTGATTCCGGGGGGTTTGTGTGGAAGGGGGGGGGGGGCGTACCAAGGGGGGGGGGGGTCACCTCACCTCCAGCGAACAACGAGTCCAACACCAAAGAGTTGCTTAAGGCAACGCGCATCCTTCCTCTGCTTCAATCAACAGAACGATAGCCATTTCTTAGCATTACAAAAGAACAATTGAAAATAAATATATATCTATCATTTTTTTTTTATAAACTAGATCACTTGGCTAAATCCATAGTTCGTAACATTTTTTTTGAGCTCTCACAATTAAAGGTCTGATTTCGCTAAAAAACCTATCAAATTGTCTTCCGTTATTTTGCAGAATCAAAAGAAAACTCGATGAATCTTCGCTTAAAATGGCAGCAGCAGCAGCAGCCGCGTAGCCGTCCGTCGCATCCTTTCCTTCCGTCTGCTTTGTCGATTATAAAAAAGTCTCTCGATTTTTTATTAATTCATTTTGACGCCGTTTCGTTTATCTGTACTACAAAAACACTATAACTGCATGGCAAGCATGATTAACTAGTAGTTTCATGGTAAGTTTTTAAATTTTACTCAATACTCCTCGATTTTTTTAAGTTTTACTTATTATGAAACATTTAAGTTTAAAATTAATTATCAATTATTATTGTTGGTTGGTCTCTACAACATCGCAGTCTCTTGATATTTAACAAACAAATTTCTAAAAAAACATTGACTTTTAAGGAGGCTGCAGATATTATTTTTTTGAATGTCGGCAATTTTTTCCCATGACTTCTTTGCTAATTAACAATCGATACATGTATTTTATAGTATTTTCTGCCGACACACCTTACTACGCGCTATCCGACGCGGCATAATATGAACTGCCAGCTAACATAATGTGGGGGTGAGGGCGTTCTACCAACTGGGTTCACTGTAGCACACACTTGCTCTCGATCTGAGATTTGATTTCGTTCACTTGAGTCTCTATCGAGTTTTTCAATTCTGCAATCAGGAGAGAACACACAACGCTCACGGTTAGTAACGAGTTCCGAGACACAACATGCAGATTACAACACCAATGCAGAAGAAAGCCTGGAAGAAGCAATTCGGTACGTATACAATTGGCAAGCTGTGCCATGCCATCGCGTTGGGGGGTGTTTGCGGAATTCGCACAAGATGGCGCTCATCTTGGCGGTATTCCAAGCAGGAAATGGTTATTGGGCCTAGGAGGTCACGATAGGTGGTGACCTACAAGCTGATGTGCCCCTTTTCACCCAAGATTCGTCTGAGAGAAGATAGCTTTTGTCTTGAGAGTTCTGGCAAAACTGCCACTCAAAATACAATTTCAGAAGAATAATTACCCCCCACTACAGTCAAGAGCAAAATATTTCCAATAGCTTTCTAAATCGTGCTGTTTACTCCCCTAAAAGGAACTGGTAGGTGATCTGAAAAAAATCCTATGTTGATGACAGCACTTTGTCTCAATCAGTAAAGAGTAACAATTTAGGTAGTAAGTTAAATTAAAGGCAAGACATTTGAAGTGGGGTTTCCCAACACCCCGCGTATCTGCGGACGGCACGCGACGGCAATGGCGGACAGCCGAAGTGACAATCTACCAGCGAGGAGGGATATTGTGCAGCTTATGAGACCTGGGGGTGGCTTACTGGTAAAGTCATCCTCGTCGGCCTCTTCGGCCTCGCGGGCCAACTCTTCGGGCGTCTTCTTCTTGCGCATCAGAGGGTTGTCCTCGACGGGAATCACCTCTTGGATCTCTTCCTTCTTTTTGATATTGTACTGCGGACAGAGAAGACATGCGTCAGTCGATTCGAGCTCGTGGTCAACTCAGATGAGCGGGAATGGTTTTTGGGGGATTATCGTTGTTGTTCGGTTTGAGACACGCATGTCGCTTGCCTTGCCTCCCTGGGGATCACACGCCAGGGGATTTTCAATCATTCGGTTGGTTGGCGGCAGCACCACCCAGCTCACTATGTTCTAGGAAAACTAACGGAATATAGGCCAGCTCCAGTGACCCACGTCGAACGGTAGAAAGAAACACTTGCATCACGAGGGCTAACATATAGTAACTATAGGCTCAAAGGATTGTCATTTGGCCAACGTCGCACAGCAGTGACTATAGATTTAATTCATGCAGCATTCTGTACTATCTCAAGAGCACTGCGACTAAAGGCAAGTTTCATCACGATTTTGAATATGTTCGCGAATAATGGCGGGTTCATTTTCTCGTACAGTTCTACAACATCGCTTTGCGCGATCTCGATGCAATTAAGCCGATGTTAATACCTTTCTGGAATCAAACAGTTGCTTTAGAAATCCCATCTTTTGTAGCGCAGTCTAAACGAGTATGCTTTTCGATTAACAAAAAGTAATTACTCATGAAAACACAATGGGATTCAGGAGCGCGCAAAAGGTGACATTTCACAATGCATTCAATAATAATAACTATAATCCTGGCAGCGCGAATTCGTGTAGTAATAATTGATTAAAAAGTTTATAATTCGAACGGCGCGTCCCGCCAGGCGGAAGTGCTAACAATTGTTACACATCTTTTGTGTCGCGCCCTGCGGGGGTGGGGGTTGGGGTTGGGGGGGGGGGGGGGAAGTGGAGTGGGAGCGAGCAAGCACACACACGCATTGAAACTGGATGAACATGCAATCAAGCGTAATGCGAGTCAGAGAGAGACGGAATAATTTGAAATAGAACGGAAGCCGGATTTACAAAGTAGCAATTCAATATTTTTATACATCTCTGACACCGACCCTAAGCCATAATCAAAACGACCGCTGCAAGGTCCCTGCTTCAATGCTGCTGTGTGCCACTGTGTAATTTTCCCAGCGCACTTATCTCCTTAGACCCAATCGATGAAAGGATCTGGGAAAACAGAAATATGTTTGTGTCTCACGGAACAGAGGTGAAGAAAATGTATGGACGGAACGGAACACTTCAGAAAACCGTTGTCTCGATTTTATTCCAAAAATTCTCAACACAATCGAGTTTTCCCGGTCGTAATCTGATTTGCGGGGAGCAATTGCAGGGACGATAGTACGTTATTTCAGAACGCCTAGTGGCGATTGCGAATAGCACGGAAACAAAGCGTGGACGGGAGCACGTGACCACAAAGCAGGATCGCTTTCGGTATACACTTTCTAAGTGCGCGATAAATAATTCACGTGCAGACCGGCGCAAGACAGAGCGTAAATAGTGGCTAAGTACACCCAACTAAGTAGTAAAGTGAGTGCGTTAATCTACTACAGAATTCGCTGCGGCGGACGGTTATACTGGCTCGTTGATTATGATGATGACGAAAGTTTCAACGATATCTAGAATCGACCATTTGGAGTTTTTACAAAACCAACTCGGGGAAACTTGAATCGCTTGATGGCCGCCAATAAAACCATAAAACAAATGGAACTCGGTTGGTGCACGGCATATTTTCAGCCCCCCGAAGGTATACTACGTTTTACAGTTTTAAATTCTAACAAATCGTGAGTGTCACTATACTTTATACTTATGAATCCGACTTCTCCACTTGACAATAGTAATAGTTTTGCCATATGCTACGCTGGCAGAATTATTATTCCTCGAAGATTGCAGCACAGCGCTCCCTCCTTGCCTCCATAGTATACCAACTTATTCCGAACTCTGTGATTAATTCAAATTCCAAAGTTTCCACCCTCCTGCACCCCCAAGCCAGCCGAATGGTATAATATTGTCAAGTATGTCACCGAGGATGATAATTTGCATTACGATTCTTGGATAACAATCTGGGCATTTAGGCAACTCGATATAACATGAATACATTACGATATCATCTGCATAATATTATTACTCGCCGCCTCCCTGCGTTCACTCTGCACGTAAGTGTGCAGGCATCGTCTTAAAGACGCTTCGCAGCCTCGCTCCGTCTTCTACTCCGGCTCGGTGTCGCTGGCTGGCAACGCAGAATTAATTACTCTGGTTATTAGACGCACGTACAAGTTGCAGTTTAGTAACTCGATCATCACCGAGTTCACGCCGGAGCGCCGCGCGGCCGAGCGATATCAATTTATTAAGTCGGGCTTTCGCCCGGCAGCGAGGATACATAATATAATAATAGCAGGCTCGGCTGCGCGGGCAAAGAAGCCGTGGAGTGACCTAGCGGAAAGTTTCGCGTTCCGAGGAGAAAATACACGAGATTGAAAACGCTTTAATTAGGAGAAGACTCGATTATTTGCGAATGAGCCGGCGCCGCCGAAAACGAAGGAGGAAATTCGTCTGTCGCCTTGGCGTTGAATAATAATGTCGCGCTTTTCGATTTCTTTGGATTAATGCCTGGTCCACGCGCTGTCAACTAATCAAGTGCGCTTGTTGCCAACGCAACACGGCGGCGGCGGCGGCGGCGGCGGCGGCGGCGGCGTATTTCCGAGCGGGCGTGCGAGAGATTGGGCGTCCGACACGTACGCGCCCTCGGGCGGGATTCTCCCCAGCGCCCCCCCCCCCCAACCCCGTGCGCGTGCGCGGGGAGAAAGTTATGTTGCTGATAAAACCCGCGGGCCAGCGCACGCCGAGGGAAAACAATTTCCATATATTGAGAAAATAGAAAATGTCCTTGACTCTAAAACTTTACGCGAGCTCATGCATAAGGGATGAGACAGACATAAAGCAACAATACGTTTCGCCGACGTGTACAGCTTTATTACGGAATGGCGCATTATATCTCGTCCGGGGCGCGCGGGCTCTTTTTACAAGAGGGGGGGGGGGGGGGGGGAGCGTTTGGCTGGAAAGTTGTGCGAAATAATTTCCAACAGCACCCTGCAGAAGGGGCGGCGGCAACAACACGGGGCGGACACGACATTCCGGCGTTCGTGAAACGCGAAATGCAAATTTCTGTGGGTTTTTTGGTCTTGTTCTCGGGGCGTCTCCCGGCGGATTACTGGAGTTGTTGTGGCGTCGGCGTCGTCGTCGGCGTCGGCGTCGGCGTCGGTAGAAGGCAGTAGGCGACTCGTCGTTTTTACATCAAGGAGGTCAATCTGACTCCGTTAGGGAGTCACAATAATGAATTAACGGACTCCCTACTAGAGTCAATTTGACCCCGATTGTGTTCATTTTCGATGCCATCTTCTTCGCTTTTCAAGTCCTCCAAGATGTGAAAGATGTTTCTTGATTGCAGACCCACTGACAGATAAACGAACTCAATACTTGATGGAGACTGCTTGAATACATGCATTATTTAGAATATTGGTGACATTATTCCGTGGCATTTCATGTAAATACACGATTATTCTAAATTCTAGCGAGTGAAAATAAGTCAAGCATCAGACTACAGATAAAAATCATGGTAAACAAATAAACTATCCCACAAAATGTCACAATAAACACTCATTTTTTCAGTCCTTACGATAGGATAAGTCAAATACAGAATGATTCATTATTTGCTTCTGACAGAGCCGTTGTCAAGGTCTGAAAATGACATGCAATTACGAGCATCTCGACAGTCTTGACATGACAGCATGAACAACTGGAACCAGGTCAACCTGATTCCGCTACAAATCACACAATGCAGCCACAGCCAGGTCTCCCAGGCCCAGGTCTCCAGGGCCCCAGGTCCCCCAGGACGAGTGCAGTTCATAATCCTGCTTCGGCCGGGTTTTTGTGCTGACTGGCATCAATGCGCAGGGGATGCGCCCTCAGGAGCGCGCGCCGACGACCGGAGAGCGTGCAGGGGTGAAGTTTAGAACAAACACCCTCGGCACGTGATTAAAAGTTTTAATTAATCGCGGGGTCGAAATCGGATGCGGACCGCAGGAAATCATTATTATATCGCTGCCTTATATTTGATACGAGGCGATTCGTTGTTTTAGTTTTCTGGTGCGGACGTACGGTTGCCGGTTGGGTCAGCGATATTGAATTTCTCGACGAATTTTCTGATGCAAGAAAGTTAGGAGGTATCTTTTAATTCTATTAACTATACAGAAATTTAGCACGGGTTCGAATAAGTTAGACACTGGTGTAATTAAAATGGGAGTCTTTTTTTGTCGTAATTTCCCAACGTTTTGCGAATTTGTTTATTAGTTTTGATAGCTCTGAGACCTTACGAGCAATCAAGAAAGCAAAAAAAGCTTTACAAAACATAGGGAAACGATCAAATTTAATTACCAAATGTAATTCCAAGTGTACTACACGAATAGAATTACGAAGGTCAAATTATTGTACAATTTTCTTTGTTATAGAAAAACCTTCCAAGGCCAAGGTTAAAATTTTCCGATTTTTTGACAAAAAAAATATAAATCTCAAAGATCCCTCGGATTCGTTGTGCAAACGCCCGATACCCAATATAACCTCCGTTCGAGTGAAATCGAAACTGCAATTGAGCAGTTAATCATGAACACCACGCCATTTAAAAACATGCCGAGTGAAATGGAAATGATAGTGATTTTCAAATTAAAATTGCATGGTCGCAAGTAATAAATTCACCGCTACCGAAGTGATTAGAGCAGCCTAGCTCCGAGCCACCAGTACGAGCGACGACGTCCACGGCTCGCTCGCGCACACACACAAGGTACTTAACAAAGGGCGCATTTAACCCTATTCTTCCCCCGAACCTGCCATCTAGATGGCTAGCCCGCACCGATCTGCATATTGCATGCAGCGACCACGCCACGCGACGCAGAGCACGCCAACGCCGGCCGGTCTTATCGAAAGCAAAGATATCAGATTGGACGCTATCACGCGCCGAGAAGGCTCTCAAGCTATTTTAGGAAATGGGGGCGAAAAAAAGCCCCGGTACACATTGCTGGAGGGTGTGGGTTTATCTGGAAATATATTATGTTAATATTATATCTGCGTGTACGCATCGGTCGTAGGTTATGATTCGAGCATGAGATTGGACACGGCGAGACTAGGTTTCCAGTGCGGTTCATGCACGCAATGCGTAAAAAAAGTTATCCTCGCCAACAAGCAGGTCCGGTTTTCCAGTGTCAAGCCAGAAAGTACACCTACATTTATAGCCGGGGCAATGAAAAGCGACGCCACCGATCGGTTATCACCAAGTTTTAATGCAGAGGATTAATCAGACCCAAAACCCGCACCCCAACTGACATTAAAAATGACATCTTCCTTGTAAAATGACATAGTGCCTCAACCAAAAATATTACCGTAATATTTCTTTCGTCCATTAAGCAGAGTAAATGTCTTAAAAGTTAAAACTAGCCCTAATGCTCGCGGCTGCAGCAAGCCTCGCGCTGAGAAGCGATATACCGACCACTGCAAGGAACTTCGGTCAACGGGCTGCACGTTCGAAGCTGGCAGCACAGAAATCAAGCGGCCGGCTGCATTATTTATTCGTCCCCGTCGCGTAGCACGTGAGACGGCTGACGTGCAAAGAGGAAAAAATCAATAGCTTAGATTTGTACGCGTGTCGACAGAGATAGGCACTTATAAAAACAGAGTCGCCGTCGTGCAGAAACGCGTATAGCCGACCGGGAAGGGTTGGGGGAGGGAGGGGGGAATCGGCTGCGAAAATGTGCGTAAATTATTGAGGGCGCAGAGAGCCGGGTCATTATTTAGTGTCGAAATCAAACGCCCGATCGGCCGGTGCGTGTGTGGTGGGGGGCCAAGCGATGGGAGAAAAGAGTTCTGGAAAAATATACCATCCTAGCTTGGCGTTTGATGAATTGCGGCAAGGAAAAATGTTGTAAAAGTCGTTTGATATTCCTTTTCGCGTCGCACCACCACACTATGACATGTCACGCTGTCATTTTGTTTATCGACATAGCGCGGCGGTGCACGATATTTTTATGTCGCCAGCTGATGTAATAGCGCTTGATTTTTACGTTGCATGTATTAAAATTTTAAATCCAAACAGCTAAGCTATTATTTTCGTGATTGCCAGCCGTGTGCACGGCACACGAAGTCGTAAATCAATGGCGAGACCCCGTTACAAGTACGTTCTATAAGTACAGAGCATGATATCCGTTGAAATGTGCCATTAAATTTGATTGTGGAACATGTTGTTACTTATTATGCCATATCGTACCGACCGAGCGGCGGAATAGTATCATTCTTAGCAGCTGCATTTCGGACAACGTCGCCTGACAGTGTCACCGGGTCACAGACGCCAACTGGGAAACGCCATCACGAAACGGTCGGCATTTTCCTCGCGAATAACAAGAAACTCACCCTCCTATTTCCAAGCGAACATTCGCCGTGCACGGGTCGCAAGCATCTTAAAATCTCCCCCGTCGATTCCATTTCTAATTTAGATTGAGGATAATTTCCTTTCTGTTAGGTACCGTCCTCCGTGCAGTATCGTAACATCGCCAGACATCAAATCTCCAGACATTTACTACACAACACGCGGACATGTCGTGATGTTGTCGATAATAAATCGAGACGGCAATTGCAGACATGCAGACAGACCGGCTGTAGTTTCCCGCCCCACGCAAGGCCGACGCTAACCCCCGCCTCCCCGTCTCCCCGCAGACCAGACACATCACATATTAACGCCGAACTTCAACCGGATAACGCGGGCTGCGTTCGACCGCTCGCTATAGCCGAGTATAACGAGCGAAATTGATAGCATTTGCGGACATATCGCTCGCTCTGCAGCAACGCGCCCTCGCTCGCCAATAGGCGCCATAAAATTTTTGAATCGCGCGTGGTAATTTATAAAAGCCGTCGAATGTAATATAGCAACGGGAGAATAAATTCCGGTTGGGGTGCAAACGGATAGTGGGAAATAATGGAACAGCGACGGGCGATGGCTGAACGTTGATGATGGGGAATTGGGAAGTACTAGAGTACCCAAGATCAAAGTGAAGCAGAATTCAGCGGAAAAATAGAAGGAAAATACTTCTAAAAAAAAAATTGTAGCGGAAGCCACATACGTATTCCAAACTTTACTTTGTTTGCAAGAGGCGAGCTACGCCTGTGATTCTTGTGCGTCTCTGGTCTTCTCAATGACAACGTGCTCGCGGATGCACGACAGCACCGACTAGCTCGTTTTTAATTGCAAACTAAACTCGGAGACGGCTAATTTTCGCTGCAGTCTCCTTTGCAGCACAATTATCACACATACAAAACACACGTCTGCTTCTAGCAGAGTGAAATATCTCGCCGCCTTGTGACAGCGAACGCGACAGATGCTTCTCTCACCGACGCCGTCGTACACACGGAGCGAGCTCAAACCCACTTACTTGTGGCGTTTCTCTTTAATTGTTTTGAATTCACCCTCCCAATTAGTTATGCTGCCAATCCTCGAGAACAGCGCTCCTCGCGTATCGCAAGAAAATAAACTAGAGCGAGTCTCGTACTATAGCAGCGCGATGAACTGCATTACCTAGACTCCAGCGTCGAGTCGACGCCTGAAGCCAGCCACTAGACAAGTCCAATAATATCCTCTGTGTGTGTCTCTCTTCGCTACACTAAAATTTACACAATTAACTCGATACACGTCGAGAGTTAATTACCTTCAGTGTGCAGTAAATTAGCTTAGCTTACCTATACTCGGAATCAGTGTGGCATTAGCCTCAGACAATAGCAATTAAATCCATTTAATTAATCAAAGTGCAATAAGCTGAGAGACATGCAGATGCGACGCGTGGATTCACTCACCTTATCTCTGATTTCTTGTCTCATCTTTTCCCGTTCCTCTTCCATTTTTCTGTGCTTCTCTTTCCTCCGGTCCTCGGCTTCTTTGATCGCCTCTTGCCGCTCTCTTTCGGCCTCCTCTTCCTTCTCCTTGTCGTCGCCATCGTCGCCGCCGTCGCCGCCTACCGCGCCTGCAAGAAGCGAGGCGCACAATCAATTTGCAGCCGTCACAAAGCTCGACGTCGACTTCCGCCTGCAAGATGCAGTCTGGAACTGCACTTGCCAAGGCTGCAGTTTTCACCATAAGGGCCTAATTATTGAAAACCTTTTCAAAAATACTTGATTTTCATTCATTGTAAATTCTCCGGTGAACTGAAATAAAAGCGCGTATAGTTTGTGAAAACTAAAAACTAGGAAAATCAGACGCTTGTGTAAGTAATTGAAGCGGTTTTCCCGGTATTTCCCGGTCCAGGGCGCCGGACGGTTCGCTGCTTGCTCCCCGCACGGAGTCAAAAGGGAAGCTCGCAGGTGCGCTAAGCACGCTCGAAATTAAAGCTGCATCAGCCGATCTGCTTTCCGGTCGACGATCCTTCAGTGCGCGGAGTTCGAAAACTAACAGACTCGAAACCACGGCCAGGATTTCCCGGGCCTCAGCTTCACGGAATTTCCCGAACGCGGTATGATTTTTATCTTCAACCAAGTCCGGAGTTCTCGCGTGGAAACAGTTCAGCAATAACAGCGCAACGTCCGTTTTTTGCTTTAGTTTCTTGCTAGCAATTTCGCACAGGTTTATTATCAATCTACGCTTGAAAATTATTTTAATATCCTACTCGAATCGCGAATTGTTTGGCCGCGCAATTTCCCGTTAATCTGCGCAAACAGGAATGAGCCCAATTAAACGAAATACGCGTGCTGGAATGCCGGCTTAATTTGTTTGAAATCTACGGTATAATTTATCGAAACGGCGCAACGCTGACCGAACGACCGATCAGAGCAACTCACAGTAATTGTTCCCGGCCGTCACAGCATTCGTCGAACACATGATGCGGCTAGTTTATCGTCGCTAATCAGCTGATTAAATGCACGCACGTGATCGCTGCTCGCTGATGGCGGTGGAAGAAAGTCAGCGCTGCGTTTGACTGCACGCCGAACGCGTTATGCGGAAAACATTGCCGATGCGAGCTCGCATTGAGGGAGACACTAATTTCAGTTTGTTTGCACAAGTTTACTTCCGAAAGTTTGCTCACTCGTAGACGTCCACACGCCCGCGTTCACTTTGCTTAAAGAAAACACGAGAAATCCTAACTAGTTAAGTTGTGTAAAAAATTCAATCGAAACTTTTTAATTTCAAATTATTTTAGCTTGCGGTTTCGCCAAATAAAAATAAACCTATCCGGAAAAGTTTCCACTTGACGCAGACGGAAAGCGAGATAGGATCGCCACAAACAAACAAGTTTAACAAACTCCGCACAACAAATCTCTCCCGACCGCGCCGAGACCGAGTCCGGGACTCACTCGTCCGCGATGTCAATTCGCAATCAGGACCATCTGCATTACATTTGCGCGACTTCGCGTCTGAATGCGAACCCGTCCATTACCCACACACACACACACAGACACACACACACGCTAACAAACACACGGACATATGACTCTAACAGACTTGCCATTGTCCACTTTGATTGACCACAGCCATTATCACAACATAACTCTCCATCGCTCGTTAAAATAGATCCCAATGCGCTATCATACTAATTGGAAGTCATAGATATTCTATTTTTTCCCATTAGCACGAACCCGTTTTTAGCGTATCCGCGGTTTCAACACAAGCACACTATGAGTACATATTATGTACAATAATGTACTGGCGTATATAAATCTTCCGACAGACATCGTTAGCTATTGTGTACTCATACGTGTAGCCGTGCGAGCATTGTTGGGAGCGACGTGAACTGATAATATGAAATGCTGGAGTCGCCGCTCAGGACATGGGCGGGCAGCACAACAATGGGACGCAGCGTGTTTCAACAACGCATTTCGCACGTCGCGAGCACAATTCGGGTTTCTTGCCAAGTGTGCAGCTTTTATTCGCTCTCATTCAGGATAGAAATAGTTGCCTCAAGACATCTTCGTGTAAAATATGACGAGAAGTCGATACAGAAGAACCAAGGTAGAAACGTTTCAACTAATACGCAGTGCAAATTAAAAACCAAACGCTAAAGGGGTGTTCTTTTTAAGATCAAAGTATATATTACCGGTGGACATATTACCCTCTCCGATAATTCTCCAGTAGTAGGTACACTTAGATCCACCCGAGCCAGAAATCAATCGCAGCAGTCGATTCGAACACGAATATCGCGCGGCTAGCAAGCAGCACCCCGCACCGAACGAGTTTCCCGACTCCGAGCACACCGCTCGACTGCGACGCTGCGCGGCCGTCAAGGGGACAAACTACCCCCGGCGTCGCGTCGGGGCTTCAATCCTATCACGTTGCAGGCTAGGAGTTCGATGCCGGGGGCAGGTAATCTCGTTAGGAGATTAACGCAGAGCTGACATGTGCCCCCGGGCAGGGGATAAGTTTAATAGCGGCGGACGCGGACACGCGATCGCTGCGCCCCGACCCCGCGCCGATCGGATTATTAATTATAGCGCCGGCGAAATTGCGCGAGCGCTGGATTGATCGGTGACAACTGGCCAAAAAGATGTCATTGGACTGGGGTTCGTCTGGAAGACACATTCGTTGTACATAATGGCAAAGAGGGTTGCTGCCATGGGTGAAGGTCGCAGCGATACGAACAGATTCCGCGGGACATGAGAAAGTTCATGGGTTAACTTGATTTTCTGGAAGAAACATGCATTGGATTGCTGTATTATGTCTTGAGTTCTTGCAACGGATGATTTCCATAGGTACAGGATGGATATTTGTTTAGTCCGGTATAATTTGAACATGTTAAACGATCATCAGGATAAAATGTAAAAACAAAGCGAGCAAACAGAGCCACAAGGTTTTCGAGGAAATGTACTACTCCTCTGTAGGATTCGAGGCAGTAGCAAGGGGGAAGACGTGATAGATATGCTGGCACATAGCCGTCATTGATTCGGAACGTGGTCGAAATTAGTGTCTAGACCGAAGGGGATCACGAGATGGAAACAACGCGTGCAAAATACCGGATATTAACGTGTAGTACTGGAATCGCTATCTTTTAACATTTTCATTAAAAGCGAGGAATTCCATTCCCGTCCGTTTTAAAAGCAAGCCTCGCAATGTTGAAGCTTTGATCGCCCATCGATCCCGAGTCCTATCTCGATTGTGAACGCTTGTGAACGATGGAAATGGATTTCCACAGAGTTTTCCTAGTGTTCCCAACCGCAAAACGAGAGCGATGATCCAATTTTCTCTCTGTTTCGGATAATAAAATTCTCGCGGAGCTATTTATCACGCCGCGGATATTTTCTATATATAAATACGTTTGAGTAATCATTTCGAAAAAGTTGAAAAATTAATTCTGCACGCGGCTGGTGGGAAACGAACAAAGTTTCAGTATTTTTCGTCACGCTCGAATGTGACGCGGAAATCTTCGAAGAGAGACACGTCCTCAAAGTCATTTAATCATTATAATATTTTCGCGACACGAAAACAGCATTATCTCTCTCGCTTGGCTGGCTGCACCTGACTGCCTGGCTGCCTGCGCGGAGACGCGGGAAATTAAGGAAATTAGAACAGACTTCAATATCCGGAAAGTTATCAGCCCGAGCCATTGATAAAGGAAAACTTGACTCGCGTTCATCCGTTCCAGTAGACTTTGAATAGTTTCGGGACTTGACAAAGCTGTTTCTATTCTAATAAAGAATTCCTGAAAGTCAAAGAAAAACTGGACTCTTTCCGGCGATGCCATTGAGCTTGACTGACGCTTGTTTCTTTGCTCGTCGAGGAGACGACAATACTTCTTTCTACCTGCCATCAAGTCTTGTGACAATCATTTCCAGGCGGCTCCCTAAATACGTTCAGACAAATGTTTTCACTCTGCGAACAATGGAAAACAATACTCATACTCATAGCACTCATAGGCTAGCGTATTCGCGGAGCTGAACTCTTGGAATTGAGGTTGAAAAGCGCGACAGAGATACCTAAGAATTTTATATATTTTTCACAGATACAATTTCGCCGCGACAATACGCACACGTCTGGATTTTTTCTCACACACTTTCGATCATTGTGACAGGTCACGTGTCTCCTGAACGAGCCTGGATGGCAGGGATGGGGGGGGGGGGGGGGTAGACGCATCTCTATTCGAATAGTGCGTGGCACCACGCTCTTTTATCCGTCCGCTGCCAATTTGTCAAAGAGTCATAACGGAGTTACATCTCCGTGGCGGAGCGATGCGGGTCCATTAGCGTCGCGCTCGCAGCCTCCGTGTCCTCGGAGACGTCCCGGCGTCGGCGTCGGCGTCGGCGTCGCGTCTTGCGCCCAGCCTCGCTCCATCATCTCGCCGAGGGGCGACGGACGTGGTGAGGGGGGGGGAGACAAACGACACAACAGCTCATCTTCGCAAGTACGCGAGGGCGACGCCAGGTACGACGACGTCGACGACGACGACGACGCATTGGTCGCGTCCACTTAAAACAATTGACGCGTCAACGCCGAAGTGGATAGGGGTGGGCAGAGGGCCGGCGGGGTGTTGTTTTTGCTGGCGATGGCGGCAGACGGAGGCAGAGGGAGTTTATTTCTTTCAATTTGCGTAGACAGAGCGGAATTTTTACGTGCCCCGATTGGATAGTCACCGAAATTGTTCGGGGAATTTGTATTCGTGTCTTGCCTTTTTGTGGAAGCAATTTGATGGGATTATCCATAAATTGGAAATTGATGGAATGATGAAAAAAGAACTAATAATGCTCAAGTGGCACGGTATTTTCCACGGTAATAACACTGCAGCCTGATAATAGTAGTAACGAGCCATCAAAGGCAATGTAAAAAATGTTGAAATAAATTCGCGCGCATGTTTAATTATGGCATGAAAAAGTTCTATTACCAACATGAATAATATGCAGCTTTGTTTGATAAAAACAACGGAGGAAATAACGCGCGGGGCAAATTGCTCGGTGGCAGAAAGAATCGATATGCAAATTTCGCCGTCGCTCGCAATTCTCACGTCGCGCAGGGAAAAAGGGTCAAGGGCTTGATTACGTGGGGCGCGGAAAAACTCGGAAGGAGCAAGAAAATGCGCGCACATAAATAAAGATTCGACGCGTTGGAACGACTTTGTTCGGATGAACGTCATACTCGGTCAGCAATATCATAAAGCCAGGCTGCCGCTGCTGCGGCTGCTGCTGCTGCCGCCGCCGGCAGATCTTTATGGTACCGAGGGGAGGCCTCGTTTACTGCACCCCGAAGCCCCGCGACCCGGGGTCATGGACCACGCGATGGTCGTGGGGGGTTTCGGGGGGTCGGGAGGGGCGGGGGGGACGTGACCTTCCCGCAAAGCACCACGAGGAATGAAGAACGGGGACCTGACATGAATATTTCATCGGCCCTAAGGTCGCGAATGTAAAACTACTGTATAGCTGTTTATTTTTTGCGTGCTTTTTTTTTGTTTCGGCGAAAATGAGAGAAAAGTACCTGTACGTAAAGTTTTATAGTGTGTGTGTGTGTGTGTGTGTGTGTGTGTGTGTGTGTGTGTGTGTGTGTGAGTGAGAGAGAGAGAGAGAGAGAGAGAGAGAGAGAGAGAGAGAGAGAGAGAGAGAGAGAGAAAGAGAGTGGAAGGGAGGGAGAATGTCGTCAGAGCGAAACTCTGAATAACATCTGTGAAAGCACCTCATCTGTACACATGCCGTTGTGTACGGTTAAGAAAATGTAGAGGCGCTGGAAAATTTATGTCACCGCTTTTATTTTATAGTTGGGAAAGCCCATGAAAATTCATAGATGCTGTTTGGTCGCGTGAGATAGTGGTCTGAAATTGCATGGAATCCCCACAGCTTGATTTTCCCGGCACAGATCGCACGGCAGCGATTCTTCAATCTAGAGGAAAATAACCGTTAGCGTACCAAAAAATAGACGCGATATGTTCTCCCGAGAGTTAGCGAGACTTTTGCCATTCGCAACTTGCGCGACGCAGTGGAAAAAAAAACAGCGCCTCTGGATAAATCAGCGCCCAACGTTCGCCATCACGAGAAACAAAGAACGAGACAACGTTAAAAATTAACCGCAGATCCGGCGGGCGCACGCATAGAAAAAACAACCCCCGCAACGCCCAACTTAAATACGCACGACAAAAAAACAAGCCAGTCGCAAACGCCGCCAGCCACAAAAAGACCGGCTACTGGCGCGGCCCAGAAGACGAAGCGTCGGTCATTATGATCGGAATGACTATAAAAGTTTTTACATTCTATGAGGCTAGGTGGGGATGGCGGAAAAACCGCCGGGGACGACACCGTGATGCCGGGGAGGGGAGGGGGGGGGGCGGCGACGGGGGCGGCAATTGTGCGGCACGATGAATCGGGTACGCGGGGGGTTGGGGTTCGGGGGGCGCATCATGTTTTTCCCATCGCGGTCGTCCCGCCAGCGCCACCGGGGAGTTCCAGGGGTGAGTTTTTCCGCGCAGGAAACCGACGCGACCGGTTAGTGGCGGGATATTTGCGACTGCGAGTTAGTTTTTTTATTTTTATTTCTTACCACCGATAAGCACCGAACCGTGGCAGCTGGGTTATGCTAAGTTTTATGGACTGAAACGTGCCGGTTTGTCTACCGAAGTGTTGTGTATTTGGTCGATGTAGGCGTCGTAATGACCAAAATAACCGTGTTCCACTCGGTAGTAATCGAAAATGAATGTCATGCGTCACGTTCGCTTTTATTTGATAACCTGCGACGTAAAGTTACGCTCAAGCTATAGATAAAAGTCACGTGACGTGTGTCAACAATCATGTTAAATGCGAATCAATTTTCTTTCATATTTTAACACCATTTTATTGTTTGAGGCAATGTCGGATGAGGAAGCGGCTATTTCGAGCCCTTGCTGCAGCCCGACTTTCTGTTTCTTTGCTCATATCGTGCGATTTGGAAACAAACGGCTGCGGCAAGACGAAGGAATCGGCATAGCTGTATGCCACAGCTCGTTCCCAAATGAGATCCTTTGCATGCACCTCCGTCGCATTTTCTTCTATGTATACATACAAAAAATCTTTTATGTACACGCTAGCCGTGACGTATACGCGTCATCTAAGAGAAAAGCCCTTAATCACTCATCCTAATGACACGGCAGCCGACTGCATCTTATCCTCCGCCTCGTCATCAGATGCACTTCGCCGTGCGCGCACTTAGGGGATGGGGAGAGAAAACAGCAGCCCCAACCCTCTCAGTGCATGCGCCTTCTACTTTTAAGCTTCCAGCTTAAGAGGATGAAAAACATCTCTGGAGAAGCGCACACGTCAATTTGGCGCAGAAGAAAATTAGTGGTTCGCGGTCGTCGCAAATTCTGCGCTCCAAGACAGGCAGCGAGCGAAACACCGGCGAGACGGAAAAATAAATAGGGTTAAAAGTTTAATGAACGGGCTGTCCGCATTCTTTGCGTCAAAGTTCTTAGGTGGTCTTAACGTCGCGTCACTTTAAATTGGGGATCACGTTTCTTTTTATAAGAAATTTCTATAGAGGGATGGTTCTAAGTAGAGGGATGCTTTTGGAAAGCCACCCTCGTAAGGCTCCCAGGAGACCTAGTTAGATTCCACTCCGACGCAGCCGCATCTTCAGACGGCGCGAAATGAATCCTCTTGCCCCACCGCTGTTCACGATGCGCGTTAGTTTTTACTTTTTATCGTTCATTTATTTATATATGTAGTTGTTTCTTGGAAGCAATGAAGCGTCTTTGTTGTTGACGGACAGCTGATTCGGTGCAAAAGAGAAATTCGAAAAAACCTCGAGTGAAGCAGGTTTTTATTTCATGTTTTCTCGATTCCGGTCATTAATGGTTGGTGCACGAACTACGAAGCCAACGATCGGCATCAAGACTCGATCGAACCGAACTACAAAGCAAGATCAGCGAGGAGAGTAAGTTCTTTGATCTATTCTCAGGGCATGCGAGAGATAAGTCGGAACGAGAGACTCGCTCGTTACCAGAAGAATAAAAGATAACTTTGTTCTGCTGTTGCTACCATTTAAAATGAGATTTTTCTCAAAATTACTTTCTCGCTGTGCTCCCCGGCAAAGGTAACCATGCAATATGTATCTTCTATCTTCTATCAGATATCCGAGAATCCTCTCAGACGCACGTTACCATTTTCCTATACGACAATCGCGAGCAATACATAAAGAAAACTCTCCGTTAATGTTGGAATATTTATGCAGGGAGGACGGATCCGAGCCCGAGTTCATCGTGTTTTTGCTGCACAAAATCCGAATCGAACCGGAATCAATAGAGTTCCCCCGCGATTCCACTGGCAAACAGCGGGTCTCGGTCGGCTCGGCATAACATTTCCCGACTGGTGGCCATACGCGGGCTGGAGGGCGGAGGGCGGAGGGCGGAGGGCGGAGGGCGGAGGGCGGAGGGCGGAAGGGGGGCGAGATTAAGACAACGCGGGGTCCGTGCCAAGGAAAAGCGTGGCACGCCGCCAAACCCGATCATGTGACGTCACGTCACACGACCGGCCTTCCTGGGTATCGAACCGCGGGCCCTCGACCTGAATCCCGTGGAAGTCACAGCCATTGCTGCTGCTGCTGCTGCTGCTGCAGTTTCCATAGCGTATAGTCACTATTACAGGGTCTAGCACTGGATTTTTGCTGATCCAAAATTGATCAGATTCCATTTTCTGGCTTGTTCGTTCATCTTACAGGTTAAGCCGTGATAAAATGGATGATCCTATTTCCTATTACTGTCAGAACATCTCGATTCCTTCCACCAATTACAAAAATACTTTTGTGAATCAGCTTCTTTTATACACAATTTTGTAGCCACTGGACTCTGTCATGGACTTAGGGCTTATGTTCTTGAGATAGAACCTGCAATGGGGCTCTTGTAGAGTTAGCTATAATGTTAGCAAATCCAACGAAATCAATATCCACAGTTCGAATCAAGTCCTAATATCAGCAACTTATCTCCAATCATCGAAAGACAAATACCTCGCACTAATCACTAATTAGTTGAAGCATCCCGTGCGGCACTAAGGGCGGGAAGGGTGGTCGGGGGAGGGGGTAGGGTGCGCAGCATTCACAATTAACGAACGCTGTAATCATGGTACGTCTTTTGACCATTTTCCTCAAGGAAATTAGGCCCAATTAGCCAGCGCCAAGTTGGCAGAACTCGCCCGAACCAACGCTACCAACTTGTTCGGGCGTTCGTGGAAATTGTCTTTTATCAAAGACGATAAGAGATTTGTATAGGGGTGGGGTGCAGGGGTCCGGGGAGGGGGTGGACTTTGTCGATGACTTCGGAGTCAACTGGGGTGAAATTAATTGTATTGTGAAAATAGACGTCGGTGGTGAACACATATATAAGGCACAAAGGCGCTCAATTGAAGCGGTGTCGTCTTGGGGGTGAAAAGGGAGATGAAAGTGGTGAGGCTAGGGGGGGGGGGGCGTCTAGTCAGGACTGTTTCAGCACTTGGTCCGGCTTTGTTCGGCGAAGTTGAAGAGCTTACTAATGTAATTTTCTAATTAGGGGGCAGGTTCATTTGTTCGCCAGGTGTTTCGCCGCGAACAGGTGTGTGTGTGTGCTTGTTGTGCATTTTGTGCTTGTTGTGCTTGTTGTGCTTGTTCTCTGCGGTGGGCAGCGCACTCTGTCGAGTAATTATGACAGAGTGTGCGAGCGCGTTACAAAAGTTTTTTTTAATTTAAGAAATTAAAAACGCTTGTTTTTCGTCTTTTACTGTTTGATTATGGATAGCATATTCTTTCGTTGCGTTTTTTTTTACTGACCGTAAACTTTTCAACTCTCCGTCGAGTTCAAGTTTTCCACGCGGGGAGAAGCGAATGGCAAGCCGTCGGCAGGTGTCGGGGATTTCCGGAGAAAGGCCGAGCCGAGGTTGCAGCGTGGCCTTGAGGCGAGGGTGCAAGGACACATTGTTGACAGCAGCTGCCTTCTGACATCATGGCCGACTTGAACCGTGTTCACAAAGGCTCACAGTCAAATAAAGAAAACTTATTTTTGTTTTAAAACTTATCACTGGTAACTTACGGTTTCGTGAATTTAATATACGTAAATTTATCGGATAATAATTTATATACGAGTTCTTTTTGCGGCTGGAAACTTTCAGAGAACCCTGCCAGGAATAACCGAGTGCTGGAACAATGATTTCTCTGCGAACGCGACCGACTTTCTCCAAGTCGACGCTCCCTGCACACAAAGTACGGCCGGGAAAGTTCGGATAGTTCGTCGAGAGAGTGGTACGGACCGTGCCGCCCCCGAACGCTGGCCGCCTTCCAGAAGCCAAAGCCAACAGAACGAAAAACACCGCCGGCAAGTGACCCATCATCTTCGGCGGGCCCGCGGCTGACTGCATCCGGCTGAAGATTCACCCCGCGGATCCGCGCGTCCGGCAAGTGATTATCGTAACTTGCACCCCCTTCCCCCTCCCCCTGGCCGCCCCCGGCGCCGGAAGTGAACGACGCACGGCCATGTATCACTCCGCGGGAGGCGGTCGGGTTACGGGCCGCTGGGTTTCCTGTCACACGGGACAGGGTGGCTGACATTTGGGGGCGCCCAAATGGGGGCGCGAGCCAATTGAACAGGGAGAATGCTTCATTCGACCGTGTCACTGACGGACAACTATTTCAGCGGTTGTTGGGGATGAAATCTCTATGTCAAACATGTCAAATAGTGCGTATTTCATTGCCAAACGAAGGAAAATGTGTGTTTTGGAATTTTCCGCATGCTTGCAGTGGCCTAATTTTACTTGTGCATAGTCAGAAAAGATAGTGCATGCCACATTCTCTTACTAACCCGATCTAAAAGAATGCCTTTGAAAGTATATAAAGATTCATTTCTCGCCCGCCAGTTTCCAACCATTCCGCGGCGCCCCGTTTCCTTTAAATTACCTATATTTCAATTTCCTTCAACTTTCAACTCAACCGACTTTCCCTTTGATCTCTCCAAACTTGAAACAAAAGAAACAAAACGCAGAAGACGACGGGAAAACTCGGCGCCGGTGCATGCCGGCCCCGGCAGCGGAGGCGGCGATGGATAACACGAAAAGTGCCCCGCCGATCACGCCGATGACCTCGCGACGCCGCCGCCGACGCCGCCGCCGACGCCAATTGATCTTCCGGCCGGCGCCGCGACGCCCCGGCCAGGGCTCGGAATTTTGACACCCCTGCACGCGGGGACGCCGCCGCCGCCGCCGCCGCCGCCGCCGCCGCCGCCGCCGCCGCCGCCGCCAAAGCGCGCGCATTGCGGCAAAATCATGCTGCACCCCACAACACCAGTCACCCGCAGAGGGGCGTCTGGATTTCCCTGCTTTTTTCAATAAACACGGCTAGAGTTGTGGGGACTGCGCGACGTTCGACCGCCACGAATGTAATGCTTCGCGTTTTTTTGCCGAGCTCGGGTGAATGGAAGCGAATAGCTTTTGTTTCGAAACGATCCAGTTAGAGTTTATTTACTTGCTAAGAATCAATAATTGGGATGTGGAGCTAACGAGTTAATTAGGAGGTTTGTGTCATCAAGGCTATGGATGGCACTCCTGTCTGACTGTGTTGAATGCAAATGATCTAGCATTGAGAGTACAGATAAAATAATTAGCTAACGCGCGACGGTACGTGCTGTGTACCGCGTGTGCGGGGTTAATTTAATAAATGGCGAAGCCGTAAACAGTGCGATGTGGGAAATCGCACTGCGCCACTGAGGGTGAACGGTACTTAGTATAGTACACCACGTTCCCGGCGGCGCGGGCTCGCCTTGCGTTTGATAGAATTATAAAATGAAAGCCAATAAAGAACCAATCATGGGTCGTTCGATCGAAAGCAAACAAAATTTTACTTTATACGTTGTTGATTCTAATTAATTTTTTTTTATAACGAAGTAAAAATAATGTGACGCTTTATCTCTGTAAGGTGCTCTTCTCGCGGTGTCAACATCGATTAATATTCATGATGCCAATAAAAAACGTGCCAATTTTGTAAATATCGACGGCAATTTTCCATCTATTTATAAAATTGCAAGGAGTTTACCGGAGGGCAATAAGGAATTGCAGCGCGACAGTTAAACAGAGAGACAGAGTGCACAAATATCAGTCTTTTATGCACTGCGGATAATGAGGTGCAACGAGTTTTGTTTCGAGTCGACTGACGACAAATAGGAGAAGAGGTTTATTAAATTCATTTACCAGCTGGACGCTTCCGTCTTTTTCACAAAGAGCCTGCTTTCGCATGCGTTTCCATGCATTTTCCTTCAGTTGTGTTTGAAAACACGAGAGCGACGAGCAAAGAAAGAGGAGGTATACAGATAGACGAGACGAGAAGGCAGTCACACAAACAAAACAGAGAGCAAAAGGAAAAACACTGTCAGGTAGAGGAAAAAACGAAACCAGGCTGAAAAGAAGTTATCAAAGAAGAAGAAAAGTTTAGAAAAGAGAAAAGATAAAATACTGGTGGCCGAGTTACCTATAAAGTCCATGATGCGCTCGCCTGTCGCGGTCTCGACCTCGCGTCCTGCACGTGCGACGCGCTCCTAGCCCACCCCCTACACACTAACAACTAGCGAACAAACTTAACAAGATCCAGCTAAATATCTCCCCTAGACACGTCGCCTATAACGGTCCGTTGTCGGCGCCTCGACGTGTTGCTATGGGGCGTCGAGCTAGCTCTGCCTACCGAGCCGGCGTCGGCAGGGGCTGCTGCTGCTGCTGCTCCTGCTGCTGCTGCTGCGGCTGTGGCACTACCATCCCCATTCTGCCGCCTGGCGCTACTAACCGTCCCGGGTCCGCGGCCGCAGTGCCGACGTCGCGACGCCTACCCCCTCCCCGCCCGCCCCGCCACCCCCCCCCCGTTACCCCTCCGTCCGGCGCCCGGCGTCGCGGCGTCGTGGAACATGCGTGGCGCCGCGCAGCACAACACGACTCATTACGACCCCCTCCCTCCCCGCCCCGAACCCCCTTCGGCTACCCGGCGAATTATTGATGAGCGAAAATGTATTATTGGACGCGGTCGGTGGGTCGGAGGTTTCTTTCGTGGCTCGAGGACACGGTTTCTGTACACTTTTATAGGGATGAGGTTAATGAGGTTGTGTGTGTGTAAAGTTTAGGCGTTTAGTTGCTTTTCGGGTGCACGAAAATAAGTACAATTTCCGTTGTTGTTGTTGCCGTTAGGGGAGTCGATATTACAACTCTGCAACAGAACTTTCGACGCTTGAAGAGAACTCACGGAACCATTGAATTTCAATTAATGTGACGGGATGTTGCTTCATGGAATTCATGGTTCAACCTTTCAACTTACACTGCAAACCAGGCGTTAGGAAAATTGTTAAGACTGGCCATTTGTAATCCTCACTGTGTTAAAATCTTTATAGTTACTTTTAACTTATGGCCACCTCAACTTTATCCCAGGAAAAAAGTTTGTTTTTAGTTTCAGGAACTCAAACAAACTGGAAATGACTTATCAGTAATTTTAATGCCATCCATTCACTTAATACCCGATAAATATTTGTTTAATTTTCACAGCAATCAATATCTGTTAGTTTACATCGACATCTGGGTTAACTTTACAACAACCGACAAACTTATGCCTGACAACACAATCAACTCGCATTAAACTGTCAGATAAGAATTGTGATAGTCACAAAGAAGTCGTCAGTGGGACCGAAAAGTTGACATCAAAGGAAGACTGATGGTCGCAAGGCCCGAGTATGAGTGTCTTTATTACGAAAAGTGGATGAGTGAATCGATGTGTCACCGGTACGAGAAGCCATTGTAGCAGTTTAGGCTAATTTGACCGAAAAGTAAGTGAGTGGCAATTAGTTTTAATGAAATTCTGTGTATAGGTTCGTTATAAAGATAACCGTATAGGCCTGACAGTAAGCAGGATCAAAGTTGGGCCCCGAAAGGGGTTAGATATAAATCTAGGGGTTGTGATAGGGAGTACTCCGGCATGGCTCCCGGGGGTTAACCTCGCCAACGTGGGATTACGCTGAGAGGTCCTATCAGGACTCTATTGTGCGTTCGCTTGCCAGGTTTAAAAGATTTAGAGGAAATTCCTCACGAATGCGAGTTGGGGAGAGTCTATAGTTGCTGGCAGCCGTGCAGAGTTTGCAATAAGTGCTTGTGCGGAAAGTTTTTGGCTTTTTGATATGTTGTGGTACGATTGATATGTGACTTTTGACGACGCTTTGCTTTGACGACGGTTTACGGGGTCCTTACTCCTCAGTGAATGATTAGGCAATGCAATTTACCTTGCATATTAGAGTGCAGGGATATTTATTGCTTCCGAAATTATGGTAGAGCTTGAACAGAAGGAGCTCATCTACAAAGCATTACAACCGAGGGGTTGATACGCTGCAACACTTGCTTAGTATCACACAGTAAACTAACTTCCTCTCGAACATGGACAGCTATTCTTCGTTGGTCAACCAAACATTAAACGGCCCAGCCCACAGATGCTTATGAACTCGGCGATCGCCAAGAATCGGTGTTTTCAAAACGCCAACCCGTTAGCTCTAATGAAATATCCAAACACTTCCAGTTTATACACACAACATGCACAGAGGGGTTAAATAATAATTACTGGCGATACATACGGAGTGTTTTCTCGTTCGTGAAGTGTGCGAACCCTTTGGCCAATTTCAAGCGTTATTTCGCGCTGCGGGATTATAATTGAATTCGCGGTGCATGCGTCGTGCGTCGTGCGTGCGCCGGGTGTAACGCACCGGCGAAAACGCATCGCCGTTCTGCATTTCTATTCAATTTGTTCGCACGCATTAGCATCGGGGTCTGTGAGAAGCAGCTGTTGGTGAAATTTCACACGGTCAGCGTTGTTGATAGGGTGCAGCAGCCAGATGACCGCGGTGGGGTCGCGGTATGACACGCGAGCTATGTGTGGGGGGGGGGGGGGGGGGGCTGCAGGTTGTCGCGGCAGTGATTTGTTCGCGGGAAGGTCTGGGCGCTGGAATTAGAACGGAATTCGTAGCCTGTGTGCTTGAAAGGCGATACTATCGGCAAAAAGCGAGGAAAACCACGTCGTGGTCGGCCACAAATCCGTAAGGATTTTTCGTTTTTGTTTTTTTCGAGAACAAAAGATTCTACAGGGATTTGCAGAGTTTTTCCTCAGATGTCATGAATTTCTCGGCGTTAAGTTAGGAAAGTACAGTATGTATAAAACTTTGTACGTTTGCAACGCCGTGTTGTCAACAAATCATTTCTTTACTGTGTTAAATGTGAAAATATAGACACACGATTGTGACTTTTCCAAGTTACTTCGTAGAATAAACCAACTCAACAAATTGCAATTCCTCTTTGCCAGTTAAAAGATCCGCGTTCCACTCCCTCTAAAGACACAAATTTGTTTGTATATTTCGTTTCTATAACGCAGCGATAGTTTATCTAATTTACAATCAAGCCACTCGCAATGATCAACAAATATCCTTCAACCTCTACAATAATGTGTCGCTCAAATCACCGAGAAAAACTCCCCAGCTCATTAAGACCTCCAACCCCCAAGCCCACCGGCCTGAAACAATCAATTAGTCGCAGAATAATCACACCTACACCCCGGCCTCTAGCAGCCCGCTATCTTCAACCAACTAGCCATGCCAGTGATCACCAGGCCGCATGCATAGCCCATGTAATTAACAAAGCCAGATAGGGGCGGCAGCAGAGCAATATTCGGGTAGATTAAAACAGTTTGCGCGTCCCGGCGATAGGGGCTAGAGCTCTCCGCGTGGTCAACCAATTGCAGAGCTGAATTCATCGGGCAAATAGATTGCAAACACACATCCCCACACATACACATCCGTGTATTTTGACGGAATTAAAGCAACCCTCACCTCCGCGTCCTAAATATAAACGCGGCGATCTCACCTCTGACGTGAATGTATTCGTTGTGCATGTGTGGCGTGCTGGGTCGCATGTGTTCGGTGTTGGACCGTGATAGCGACGGACGTGTGCGCTAGATACGAGCTGGGTGTATGTTTTTGTGTGAAAATGATAATGCATTTACGCAGTTTGCTCTCCGGGCTTCGGTGGAATGGGTGTGTGTGATGTGTGATGTGTGTTTGTGTGTGTTTGGATGGGCTCGTTTCGCGCGGGGGACAAAAATCATAACTGGATTACGCTGCTACGCGTTTTACATATTATGATATTTTCCAAACAGTCATTCGTTTCGAATTAACATTGCGTTATTTTTCTCGCTCGCTGCCACCCGGCCGAAATGAAATTGAAATGTCAGATCCAATTGGAAGTTTCATGCATTAGTAGTCAGCAGGTCGGCTGACGTTTGATGTAGACACAAAGTCATTACGTTCATAAACGTGACCCACTACTTTGTTTTTGGTAAATAATGATAAATAGTGATACGAAATTATTCTGGTGCCTTTGGTTGTAAAGCAACATAGAATGTAGCTAGTTTGGAAACTAATTCGCAGTGTTGTTTATTAGGCAACGATTATTAGTCCAAGCTCGCAAAACGTCAAATTTCTAGGCGAAGTCGCCGCTCTGCTGGTTTCTGAACACCCTTCTGCGACGAGCCTGGCTTCTTCGAACAAGCAGATAACTTGCATATTGACGCTGGGTAAACCCATACTCCACACTCTATGAAGCATGCAGGGGAGAACCATCACCGGGGAGTTTGTGTTTAAGTTGATAATGTCATCATAACGGATGGAATTGGGTTCTTGTTCGGAAAGTTACACATGCTGGCGATCCGAAGCCTGCATAGCACCTGCAAATTCATCGCGGATCCCCTTTTAATCGACAACAGCATCACACAGCGGCTACATTATGGCCGAGGTTCAACCGCGTTGCGATATTGACATTGCTGGAAATTTATTAAGTGCGTAGGTAGAAAGGCACACACACGATCTACGAGGATGGAGAGGAAAACGAGAGGGTTGAGAAATCTTCTATCGGTTACGAAATTTCCGAGTGAATTTATGGGCTTTTTGCTCCAGCACCTTATCACAACCCCGAGCAAGTTTCTTCTGTCCCTTCCGGTCGAGCAGCTAGAAAATGCGCGCGGCATTAGAAAGGAAAACGTTGCGTTGGCCCGACGATGGAGAAATCCACGCCACAGAGCGCGTGTAGCATTATAATAAATATCTGTTCATAGAGCCGCCACGTCCGATGCCTTAATAATATCCCGAATGAAAAATTCTTTACGGCGCCCCTGGAAATACTTCCTCGATCAAAAATTCCTGTACATCCTTAACACGCGCAACTATTTTGAATTTCCCGCCCCCACCACCACCCCACCCCCGAGCAAGGGGGTCCATATTTCATACCCCGTTTGCTCTGAGTTGGGTTTGAGGGTTTCCAGGGTTGGGGAGACTCGATGTGTGTTCTTTATTGGAAATATCCCTAGGGGCGCTTCAATCCATCTCCGCCCCGTCGCCCCTGCTCTCCGCGCCCCCGGCTGCCACCGCCCTCCGACGAAGAAGATCATCTTGACCTCATCTGGGCTCCAGAGTCATGATTGATCCACGACGCTGGCCCCGCCGCCCTCGAATTCCAGCCCCCCCCCCCCCCCCCCCCCCCCCCCGGGCTGCGAGAAAGGGGTACCGACGAGAATGCGAACGAGGGACAGAGGCATTTATAACAAGGCGACGAGCCCCACGATGCAAAGCGGCATGATCAAGAACGGGATTGAATGGACGAGGAGCCGCATGAGAAATGGTACGAGGTTTAGTTATATAAACGTGAAAGTTTCTTTCTACGTTTGAGGTATGCCTCTGCTTTTGGGGACATGTCGCGGGAGAAGGGAGGGGCGGGGGGGAGGGGACGCAACGAAATGTCATTTATTTTACATCGTATAAAGTATAAGTGGAAATCTCTCGGGGAGGCAAATGACCCAATTCCTCGGTGCGGTTTAGGAGACGACTCTCCGATGAGCCTGATGCCGCTTCGGAATCTGGCTTGATTTGATTTCCCCAAATGCAGACTTGATGGGTTAGACCAATCAGAGAGAATTCTCGGCGAAGAAAAAAAAAACCCGGGAACGTGTAATGGCAGAGACGGAACGGCGGGGTGGGGTCGGGTGTGGGGGTGTGGGGGGAGATTGAAGCAGTCAATTTCTTTTGCAGGGCGCATCATCTTTGAGGGTTGAAAAGGTTATGTCTGATGTGCACTTTCATCGGAATGATTTTCCAATGAAAGTGGGCTTGCTTCGTGCGCGCGGGGTGGTTGGGTGGGGAGGGGGGGGGGGGGGAAATTGGCGCCACTGGGTCCGCGACGGCGGCGACGGCAGCAATTTCCCGGACGACCAATAAGGAAGACTAAAATTTACCACTTTGCGCGCGGCGGGAGGGCTCCACGAGGCCTCCGCGGCCGCGTAATGCCCGCTCCGAGAAAATAATGACGCCGCGTAGCATCACGCTGCTGCGTGGAAGCGGCGAACGAACTCACGACCGGTCGCCAAGCAGAAGATCACAAAACGCTCTCTGCTAAAAGGACACTTCCCCAATATTAAACGCTCGTTTCGATTTTCAATGTTCGATGCTCGCACGCCGGCGCGTTGCCTACGCACGCCGAAGCACGCGATACTCAGTGCGATAGTAATTATTGCCCGGGCGCAATCATGACCCGGACCCGAAACTAAACCAATTATAGCTCAAAAATCCGCCCCGACGGACGGGAAACATGCGCGCGCACGCAGGCGATTTCTCATTGTGTGCAATTACCAAGTCCGTGAGGGCAATTTATTCTCAAAATATCAACTTCAGATGTTGGTCAAAACTCATTAACTCTTTGGAACAGGAACATACACACACACACGCGTGCACGAGGGTAGGTTTTTAAAAGCAATAACATGTTTGTAGTTCGCATGCCTTCCAGCTTGCGTTACCCGACCCCTCGCCGCCGATGGGAATCCGTTAGCGTGAAGCTAGAAGCTTTCTGTCGTCGACGAAGCAGACACAGACTCTTTCGCAGCAGCGTCGACGCCGGTCGGACAACCGATAGGCCGGTGCACACGACTAATTACCGCCCGCTTGTCCGACGCCGCCGTCAAATGTCAGCCGCAACCGACGCCGACGCCGACGCCGACGCCGACGCCGACGCCGGGTAGGACTGGCTAATGAATCCCGTACAAAGACCACGTGCTGCTGCATTATTGAATAATGAACGGCTCCTGCACCAACACCACACGACGGGAGTTATTTTATTGATGACCGCAATCAAAATGTAATCCAAAGCAAATATCCATATATAGGTACGTAACGCCACGTATTTTGGCTGATCTAATAGACAGCTATTAAAATTGTTGTATATTTGCTATCAATAATCAAATTAAATCTAAACTCAATATCGCCAAAACCCATGGTAAATCAATTTGTAATTTAATTTCGATCGTATTTCTAGCGGCAAATAATACAGATAGAGGCGATTGAAACTTTGTGGTAAACACGCTGACGAGCACCGGTCACAACTTGACTTCCGCCATGAGAGCGAGTACCCACTACTTTGTAACCGTGTGTGCATTGGCAGTAAGTACTTCTTTACAATAAACACAATCCCCAGCAGTCCAGTCCTCAAATCCATACACGTATTTATCTAGCCAGAGCGACTACATCACAATGATTGTCCCAGGGCGTCCCATCGCATCGAGAAAATCAAATAGAAAACCCATATAGATTGAATGCCGCTCGGGCGTTTGCATGACAAAAGATAGTGCACGCGAACTATACACTGTGTGTGCCGAAACTTCCGAACTAAAGCAGGAAGCATTCAGAAGACAGATAGCGAAACATTGAATGGTCAACACACACACAGCTCTATCCAGGGTGGCTCCATAAACACATATTGCGGGGTGCACCGTGTATAATTCACCAGGCAAGCGCCTCGACGTTCGGTATCAGCTGGCATATCTAGGTGAATGATATTCGGGCACGTCCATTGTGTTGCGGCTCCGGGTGATATATCTGTCTGGTTATGTATTAAATTTAACGTTTCGCTACAGTGTAAAGCTGTATAGAGTTGTGTATATATGTGTATGAATGTGTGTTAGGAAGTTATAGGTGAAAAATGTAGTTCAACACTTTTACGATGAATGGGGGATAAAACTCGTGTTAAATAGTTAATGCAATTAAGGTAGCCAATCGTAGAAGCATTGCAATTGTACAGGTCGGTGCACTGCACTCCGATCTGGAACTGCCGAGTGCCTCGGCGAAAGTATTTCATGTTTGCTCCCAACTTATGAATCGTTTTAATTAAGCTAAGTGTATAATTGGAGAGGAAATAAAATGCAAACTTGCACGGTCACGTAACGGATGGAGGCAAACAAAGCATGCAGAGTGTGTGTGTAGATGTGGCTCAGTGAAGCTTAAATTATTTATTAGCAGAGATATTTTTCAAGAGCGCTTTTCAGCATCATTCACGGCTAGAATTTATCGCCGGTCGTGTTCCGCATGCAGAGGGAGAAGAGAGAGAGACCGAAACACTGCACTCTGTTTCACCGGCAAGAATGCATTTATTAAATTGTTACAGTTGGGAACGTCCTCCGAGATATTAATTATAATAATAGCGACTGTGTGCGCTCCCAAGTCGCCCGCATTGAAGCCGGAATAAACCGGCGATCCTTATTTCGTTTTCCCCGGACGTGTCTCACTTCTCACGTGTCTATTTTCGCCGGCGACAGACGCACTCCTCCACCTGTGAACGACGCCGTGCCGAAGAACATTTCGGCCCACGAGTCAAGTGTGTTTTGGTAGTTGCTTTACAATTGAGATTGCGCCCAGCGCCTGCCCCCCGCGGCCACCCTCAGGACCCTTCAGCGAAGAGATTCTGTCATTTCAAATTTAGCCACTTGCCACGTCCAACCCTTCCCCGAATTCCAGCCGCCCCCCTTGCACCTTCCTCCAGCCCTTGGCTCCGTCGCCCACGGTGCGATAACACTGGACGGCGGCGTCAACGTCACGCCGGGTTAAGGAGACCCGCAAGAAAACTTCTTTCTCTCCGAGTGGAGGCGCCCGGATAGCGTCGAGAGCAAAGCCAACAGTCCAGGTCGAAGCGCCGACGGCGAAAGGTAAATATTGAATTCGATGGAAAATGCTCGCGAAACGGTCGACATTTTCGATTGTGTTTTTAATAAACATTTCGTGCGACCCATCCGCCGTTGATGTGACCCGCTTTGTAGGGATGAAAAATATTCGGACATCAGGATATTGTCCTAGCGGACAGTCGAGGGTGGTGTGAGAAGGGTTGCATAATTTGACAGCCTGGACGACGCCTAAATTGCTACTGGGCGAGATGGGGACAGAGAAGCCATGATGTTGGTCGAGTGTGTCCGAGAAAGAGGAGCGATGCTTAGTTCGGAGATTGGCTCGGGGCTGGCAAGTGTAACAGTTGACATTTACAACGGAAACTACTTTATCTTCCGGCGTCTGCTGCGGATCGGCGCCGTACGTTTATTAGCGCCTGCTGCCGATAGGGGGTTGTACAGCGTGAGCGCGTTGAGTCTAGAAGGCTCGCTATTATTTACACGCTGCTATTGCGACACGGTTCGTCCCCGTTGCCTCGGGCTGTTGGCACGTCTAGTTTGTTCTGGGCGAATGCGCACATCAATTCACGAAAATACGGGGTGTGGAAAATGAGCGGTGATTTTTAACCCCTGCCCATAAGAGGCACTTGACTTTGTAGCGAGATATTCACACCTAGATTTTTATTCGATTTAGTGCGATCTCGTATAATATGCACCCCTTTCAGAAGGTGGCTGCTGGGATCGTGCATGTGGGCCTCGCGAAGGGGGACCTGTTTGCAAGATTTTTACTGCATATCTTTAATTTATAGCAACGCATTTGTAAGGTGCGGTTTGTAAGCGCCGTGGCTTTGCTGTGAAAGCGTACACAGCTTCCCGTGGAAAATAAAACGAATTTTTGTATAATAAATGTGCGTGCAAATATTATAGCGCGCGAAACCGACGTTTAAAATTTAGCAGCAAAGGGGAGGGAGGATTTCTGCAAAAACACGGCGGTGGCAATAATTTTCTTCGGTGGAATGTGCTCGGCGTGGAGGGGGTGATGCAAATGCGTTGTGCCACGCGAGGGCTGCTTATAGCTGCGGCTCCCCACGCTGCTTTACCCCACAATGCTCCTGCCAGCGAGGCCCGGGAAAAACTTGCGGCTTTCACAGACGAACAATCCTAGTCGACGTTGCGCTGATGCGTGGCTTGCGTGCTGAAATATTGCGCGGATTTCGGTTAGTCTCGCTGATTGCATTTTCTTTAATTAGACAGCTCATTTGCATGTTGATTTTTTTGCTGCTGCAAATAGCGAGCTGTTTGGGAATGCAATAACAAAGTTGGAAAAGTCAAACGCGCTCATAACATATAGCTGTGGCTAATCGGTTTGATTATGCGGTTTTCGTTTTATATTTTAGAATTGGTAATTGTAAATTTTATGTAATATTTGACGCGGTCGAGTGATTACGAAATAGATATCGGAATTGGGAGCAACACGAAAAGGGAGTTTTTGAATTTAACGTTTGCAGCGCCAACTGCAGCTCGATAATAAAGTTAGTGCAATTCGATTTCAGCTTGCATGTTTGCATGCGGATTGGCAGTGTCACTATTGAAATGCACTTGTTTGCGAATTGAATTTTAAATAAGCTGGATGATTACTTGCTCTGTATTTTTATCATTTTATTTTAGTACTGATCATTCTGAATTTTAATATAGTGTTTTTTTGTTGAACTTGTACACTGAACACACACGGAAAATGTTGAAAAACATCGGTCTGCTCAACTCAAAACACTGCGCCGTTCACTGAAACAGAGCGCATCGTTCTTGCAACCGAAAAACCAGTAACGAGAAAAGCAATAATCATTACCCAAACAGACTTCAGTTAATTTGAGCGCGTGTTCAATTAAAAAGGTGCGTGTATATACCAAACTAACTACACGACCGAAACAGAACGCGTTCTGCACAATCAGACAGACTTTCCTCCACCACCTACCTCTCTCCGCGCCGAACCCACAGCGTTAGAGCCGCCGGCAGTAACTCACCAGTCATATAATAAAGTCTAAGTTGTATTTAAATGAAGACAAACGGCACGGGAAAGCCATGGAACGAATTACGAGGCGCACAACACTCGGTGGCTCGCGCGATTCGCAAACCATTCATTAGCTAGCAGTTTACTCGGCTTCTGCAACAGCGCACCAGACGGAGAATTGCTTTTTATCGAGGGCCGCCGCAGCGAGGGCATAATGTTCGATCGCAGACACGGCGTTATACGGCCGGGACGGGACTCCCCCATGACTACATCCTCCCTAAGCCCGGGCGATACGTCTTACCTAAACAAACACACGGCCAGCACGGAGCGTCTCGCGTTAATTTATCATATTGGAACAAGCCCATGTGCATTTCCAGGCGTCCGCCCGCCGCCCGGCCATTTTGCGTGGCATTCGATTGAGACGAGAGAGCGATTCCAGATTCAAATCTATTTCACAACGAAAATCCGTTACAGACATGCTGGGAAATCACTTTAGCTTTCCAATAACGCTGAACTGAAGAATGTATTCACGTCTTTTTTTATAAATGTAGTCATTCTTATTGCATTGTGAACGATCTTATCCAGAAAAAGTCAATATTATTGTAAGCGGATCTTTATTGCGTTTCTGAATCGCCGACAAAAAGCGAGCGGTCTCCAGGGCGACACCTGACCGGCTAGTGGTGTCACCATCTGTTAATTAAAGTAACGGATCCGGCTCCGATTTCGCGTCGCGTCGCGTCGCGCGCGGCGGCGCCGCACGTCGGGAAAGTGGGAAAGCCGGCCGCGGTGTCCGGTGTCGGCCGCCGCTGCAAATGACTGCGTCCAGGCGTCCCTTCCCGCGGCGATAAAGAACGTGATAAGCTGCAACTCGGCGATTGCGAGCTGCCTCGAACCGGAGTCTACGTGCCGGTCGCACCGATTTTTTCCAGACCGGACAAATTTATCGCGTCGGTATTGCGAACTTGCGCACGCGAGAATGAAGAGAAAAAAAAAACACCGAAATGAAACTCAGATAAGGATTTTCTCACGGCTAAAGCCACACACACAGATAGTATAAGAACCCAACTCCAAGTCGCTATCAGCTTTAGAACGGCACAACCCGGGCCAGGACGCAGAGAGAGAGATGGAAAGAAGGACTGGAAGCTAGTTGCACGGGAGCAGTGAAATAAAACAGGTATCCTCGCCGCGTGAAATGCGAGAACGCGCGCGACTTTGAGCCGGATTTGCTTCTAATCGAATGCAGCGCGCCGGCGAAATGAATGGCAGATTCATCAGCGACGTCGGCTGTAGCGAAAATACACCTCCCACCTCCCAGCCGATAAGCGCCTGTACAATTCATCCCCCAAAAGACGCATCAGTCTTATATAGAGCGCGGGGGACGGGACGGAGCGGAGGCCGCGTAGGTGAGAGAAGCCCAGGGTGGAATCGAGCCGGCGAATCGACATGGACTCGCGATATAAGAATGAATAAGGGAAACGAACGGGCGAAGCTCGCACGCTGTAGGTTTCCACTCCGCGCATCAGATAGCTAAAGGATTCGGTCATCCATCTTCAGCGAAACAATCTCTCATTGTCGAGAGTAAGAGTACAGCTCTCGAGTCATCTGCCCCACCCAGCCGCCCACTGGCTACACGAGGAAAGCCATTGCCGAAATGAACGAGTTGTTCTAAGAAGCGCAGACGTTGTCTAGGATAAGACGGGTTGCCCGGAGGGCTCGTGTGTGACCGTCTCATTTCAAATACGACGTGTTTTTACCAAGAGTCTTCGCTTGAGTTGCGATTCAAGCTACGCTCTTCCTAAGATGCGGTTTACACACAAAATAAACTGAGCTTTTTTCTACCATGAACTGCCAGCAAGACGGTGTTCCAAGCTGGAAATCAATTGAATGCTGGTACTTATACCCTGACTCATCTCATGCTATACAGTATAAAGCGAGGGCTGCAATGATGAATGCAGGCTATGCTGGCAGCTGACATTTTGATCAACAATTTCCTTTGCGACGTCTCGGCACCGCCTCTCTCCACCAACCACGAGCTAAGATAGCCACTCTCCCGGTTGTAGAATATAAGAGTTCCCTCCAGTTCCTTCCAGTGCCTTATGGGCTGGCGTGCCGACCGGGGATATCGTGACCGGCTTCGTATGCCGGCAGCAACTGCAGAGATGTTTCCGTGCGAGTTCCAATGAATTTGTCGTGTGGAAACTCCCCAGCGGCACGGCAGCGCGGAAACTTGGCGGAAATTTTTCTGGAAACTGCACGCGTTTCACCTGCGCCCCCGTGTCGATCTCGTGTTTTATTTACGGAAAAGTTTATGCAATAAATATGTATCGATGTGTTCATGAAATCTAATCAATAGATCTAGCCTGACCCTGCCGTAAATATCGTGTTCAACAAAGAGTTTGCTTGGATGGAAGTCTGTTATTCTCACCGAAAAATGGAAAAGTTTCAAAATCTCTAAGAAGGCCTTAGCGCCAACTTTTCTCCCGAAGAAAGGAATAAACAATCCCTTTAATGTTTCCAGACTATTTCACTATGTTTTGTGCGCTATATAATTCACAGGTTTCTATCACTTTCTCAACGGATATTAAAACAACGAGTGAGAGGAGAGTAAACTTATGGTGGCCACTACGGTGAAGACACTGACAATTCAGGCCCCTTAACGTCCATCGCCACACTACGCCTATATATATATATTATATTCTAGGATGAAAAATAATCCCAGCATTCCAATAAACTAGTGGCCCTCTCCAGTAATCTCACGTGATAACAAACACTCCATCCCCATATTTACTTGCGTCCGTCAAGCAGCAAGACAAACCGCCTGCCATTTCCCCCGACATCGCTCAACTCCGGGCCTGATACCGCATCGCCATTCCCAGCAACCTCGGCCAGACACACGATGATAAACAACGGTCACATGATTTATACACAGCCTTACACAACCCCCCTACCCCCTAAGCCACCGGACTGGATCATTTTCATAACTCAACTAAATCTCAATCTAGGCAATTTTCTAACACCACCCTCGTGGTTTTCGGCCCTACACCTTGCACCCGTCCGCAGCCGACGCCACTGTTGTGAAATCCCGCAAGGGTCGCTCTGCTTCTGTTCTGCGTGTAACCCTTATTTAATTCAGATCGTGCCGGGTGCGCGCCGGCGGCTGGGGGGGGGGGGGGGGGGCGAGGCCCGTGCTCGGCGACCACAAAGTGAGCCCCGAGCGAGCGTCGCGACCAAAGGAAGGAACCGAGGCCGGCGGCTGGCAACGCGCTCGGATCTCGCACGGTCGGACACGTTGGATTCTGTGCCCTTCAATTGTAGTAGGGAATAGTTTTAATTGGACCTCCGGGATTGTTAAAACAGAGGGCAGTGGACCCGGAGTTGTTTGCCGGGCCATCGTATCTGGGTGCACGCTTTCATGAGCTGAGAAATTTAAGTATTTTGCCTCATCTTTTTATGTTCAGATTTAGGGGTGGATTATCGGGCGATGCGGAATTTTTTCTAACGTACTGTCAAGCTTTACTCGTTCATTACATATTTTTTTTATGAAAAATATCGCTGTTTTTTAACGCGAGCTAATAAAAGTCAGGGTTCATAAAATTTTACGCCGTCGCGCGCGCAATAGGAGCATAATTATTATAGGATTTGATTTAAAATTCTCGTTAACTAGTCATTAAGTTTTCATACCTTTAGCACGTAACGCGATCTAAATTTAAATTGCAAATCGTAATACGATTGTGTCGGCAATTTCATCGGATTAACTCGGCGAATCGCATAATATTCGCATTGAAAACTTGCGCGGATTTTTTCGCCGTTGCTTGGCCACGGATAACGCGGATAGCGCGGTGGGGGGCGGGGGGCGGGGGGGGGGGCGAAGTAAACTTGGGCCCAATTAACGGGACGCGCGCAGCAAATGGAGTTTCCGTGTCGCCGGCTGTCCGACCGGCTGCAGTGTCCACGTCCCCGGGCGACAACTTGCCCGGTCTTGCCCGGTCTTGCCCGGTCTTGCCCGGTCTTGCCCGGTTTTGCCCGGTTTTGCCCGGTCTTGCCCGGTCTTGCCCGGTCTTGCCCGGTCTTGCCCGGTCTTGCCCAGAGGCCTCGGTGCTACAACATGCCGCGATAACTCATGTTCTACAGCGAAATTTCCGGGAAAACTAGCCAATACTCAAGTTTCCCCGTAGTTTTAAGCAAGGAAGCAACGATGCTATACTATTTCACGTTTCCGATTCGTTTTCCGCAAAACGAAAGAAAATTCTAGCCACTCGAGCACGCTTTTCACAATATTCAACAACCCATAAATCTAAGGCAATTTTGTTTTAATAACAAGGCGCTTCTTTATGTTTAGCATCTTAACTGTCCTTGAAACCCCCTGAAAACTAGTCCCTAGTTTCCTGAAACTTCCAAGCCAAACTACCCATGATTTTTTGTTTTTCAACACGGACGGATGTACGTTTGTCATCTCGCTTGCCCAGGAAATACCTGGACCTCGGGACCCTTAGGCGGCTGCAAGTACAAGTCCACCCAAAACCATCGGCGGGCGCCTCGCAGAGACGCTGCCCGGAACTCGAACCCCGCTCCTCGAACGTCTCCAGCCACCCGCATTCCGCGCGCCAGATGCGTCCCCGGACCCGCGCGGCGGACGCGTCGACACGACAACAACCGGATAAAAGTTTCGATCAAAATTACCGCCGACTCGTTTCAACGAATTGCGCCTCGAAATCGAAAAATAATCGAATCTCGCCCACAAGCGACGTGCGGCGGAGACCCCGGCAAATTAAACCAAGTAGAAACCCAATCGGCCAGGCGAATTTCCATCCCCGCCGCCACCGCCGCCGCCGCCTGCGACCCTTCGGTGGCTCGATATCGCCCAAATAGCGCCTCGCCAGCAAGAAACCAAGCTCGCCCCTCAATCTGCCTCGACGACCACCAGCCCGCCATCCGTCCCGCCGCCGCCGCCGATATCCCCACCCCTTGATACCGACGAAAGCACTTATTCAATTTGAGACACTCACTTATTCCACAAATTGGGTCGCGTCACAGCCCCGGCGGCGGCAACAACCCGGCGCAAAGGGGCACCACGTAATCCGTGCTCAGGCCGTCACGTCGACACAGACAGCCGCGTGGGCCCAGGTCGATGCACAACGAGCCGGGCCCGTGCCCCGACCGCGGCTAGCAACCACCGCAACGCTGCCTTCATGTGGTCGTCGCCGGGCGCGCGGGGCTGCATGGCAGCTGGCGTTCTGCCCAAAATCCCCCGCACGTCTCGCCGCCCCCCAAACCCGCGGCCGCCGCCGCCCCCCGACCCGGGGCCATGTGCCACGCGGCGGCGGCGGCGGCTGCGACTGCAGCAGCAGCAGCAGCAGCGGGAAGCTGGGGCGACCTCGGCGGGCTTGCCGCGTTCCAGGGCATCTCTGGCCGAACGCCAGCATAGCAGGAACCCGGTCCGGGAGAAGCCGACGCTCTGCGTGCTCCGGCGGCGTCGTCATGCGGGGCGGGCGAGGGCGGCACGGGGAACATCGGGCAAACGACGCGCGGATGGAACAGTTTTGCAGATTGGGGAAGCCTTTTCAACACATACGACTGCCGAACTGATGGCAGATTGGAAATGAAATTGGACCAGTAGCGAGATAAATCACAATCTTACATGTCGAGCCGGAGTAACGCTCAGTCCACGGTCGACGCTCGTCGTTTTTTTATTTGCATGTCGTTTCTCACGAACTGATGCGAAATGGTTTTTTGGCAGATAAATCTTTGGAGCCGCGACGCGTAAATAGTTTCCGCGTAATGTTCGCGCTGTCAAAACTGCCTCGAATCGTGTTTAAACATCGCTTAGGGGTCGTGCGACGGTCCGCAGACCGAGTTTTTAAAACAAAGGGGCGGCGCGCGCGATATCGCGAGTCTAACGACGCTGCTGCTTGCCGCGCGGCCGCGGGGTCTCCGCGCAGAACCAGTAAATCGCAATGAAACGGGCGATAGACGTTATAAAACAGCGATTCCGCGATGCCGGTCGCGCGGCCGAGCCAAGAGCCAGCTGCAGACGCCGGGTAATATTGCTAAACGAAACAGATATAGATAGGAAAACTCAACTTTCTTAATAAAATACAAAAACGCATTAATATAGAGATAAAAAGGATGGTCCACTGGGGTTTCCGCCAAGCGACGCAGCTTAACAAGAAAAACGCAGTCTCTCTTTTCTAAAAGATTTTCACCGCGCGACATAATATTTTCATTTCAAATCTATGTAGGTATTAGATATAATGAGCTCGGCAAACGTGCATAACTTTCTGAAAAGAAGAAACACGACAAAAGTGTGTTACTTAGAGCATACCGTGTAGTTCTTCAATTAGAGATAGCCGTTTTCCGTTCGAATCCATTTCCCCTGAATGCGCACCGTCGCCATAACTCTCGCCCATCACCTTTGTCTGCTCTCTGCATTCTATTCCCACATGTCCTGCGCTATTAATTCAATTCAGTCGACTAGAATTGTTTCACTGGCTGGAGACAAGTCCGGACGAGCATGCAGGAATAATTCCTCCTGCTATCTCTCGTGCCATACACATCGCGATTGTTATTATAATTAGTTTAATTAAGATGGTATCTTGCTCGTTGGTCAACGTGAGTTAATTAATGTTATCCTTAATTACCACGTGACACCTTCCCAACCGTTATATCAGTGTCTATTGGATTACCACGAAGAGGTTTTGCAAAACGGAACAGCCAAGATTTGGTGTTTGCTAAGGAAGCTCGGATGATGCTTAGACGCAACCCGCAGAGCAGACAATATCTCAAACAGTATACTGTCTCCAAGATTTTGATCTAAAGGAAGCGGTTCTTACAATTAACTTTACAAGTGACTGTGCATTGGTATGTTTACCAAAATTGTAAACGAAAACTTCGGTTTTTCAGGAATAATTACAAAGCTCTTTGAGATTAACGGATAGAAAGAAAGGTCTCATGCCCTGAATTAAAACGATGGCGCTCGCTTTGCACCCAGCGCCAAGCAACTAACATCACCCACCCTGTTCCAAGCTAAAAGCAATATTAGTTGCATTACCTAATGCCGTAATATAGACAGTGGCTGGCCGCTTAAAACTTTGCGTGGCGTCCCCAAAGTTATTGTTGTTATTACACGGTGTATACACACACGCGGAGAAACTTCGCACCGGCACAGCGTTTCTCTCTACTTGGGGAAAATTGGGTTTGTATATTTTGTAAGCAAGTGTTGTTTGTTGCCCGGATTGAGACGTTGGGCCTGCGTGCATTTACACTAGCGGCGTCGGCGTCGGCGTCGTGCGAGACGTCGGAAGCGTCGTTTTTGGTCGACTTCCGTTTCGAGATCAGGACAAAGCGTCGCTAGGACGTGGCTGGCGGCCGGTGTTTTCCAAGACCTCCCTTGGCCGCTCGCTGTGTAAATTGTATTAGATAATAGTTGACCAGGTTTGTTTTGCAACGTTTTGGTGTGTTGAATAATGCATTGACGTGCTATCTTCTCCGTTTCTGTCTCCAATTTCAGGAACGACGTTTTTAAATTTAATAACGACATGAAAATGCAGAGATGATTTGAAAAATACTTCCAGCAGCTGGAGTGTGTACTACATGTACACAAATATTAGAAAAACATTTTTTAATCAAGAAATTTATACGAATGCAGAATAAATACGGGGAATTTCTTATGGTTTTTCCATTTTTGTCAAATAATAACATTAAAAAAGCATGATACTTAATAATAGAGCAATGTCAGGCATGATTTCCCACGAGCTGGGAACTAGGACGCTACTTTGCACTAATGGAAAAACTTTCATCGCATATTTTTCTTTCATTGTGATTTTCCTTCAACGCAACAATCAAGTAGGTTACAGGTAGCGAATGCATCCATTTCTCGATCGGAAAAAGCGATTCAGATTAAAAGCCAGGTTTTCGAAAATAAAAGGCAGCGCCCGATTTTAGCATCGCTGTTACAGAACACTCCACTATGCGAAGCCCACAGCGCAGCATCGATGGCAACGGCCGCGATGGCCTCCACTCGGTTCTGCTATCCGCTTCGTTGGGCCACGCTACGGCCAAACCCATGAATGGTTCAGAAATAATGACCACCGGTCAATGGTGCGTGTCCCGGCGCGACGTATCACTCCGCCGGACTTCAGCGTCCAGATAGAAAACATGTCCCGCGTTCACGTCGCGATCGGCGAGCGAGAGGCCATCAAATTTGTTATCTGCTGACTGCGTTCGACCGACCCACGGCCCGTACGGCGTTCGCCTTTTTTAGAGACCGGTGAAACGAGCGGCAATTTTTCCTTGCGGTTAGCGCTGCAGAAAGGAAAGCCCCCCCGCCGCCTCGTCGAACGCCGGTTGCGTGGCACGTGAAACGAGCTGTCATGTGACAACCGCACACATGTCAAAATATTTGCCAGCGCCGACTTACTTGGCAGAGTAAAGACGCAGTCGTCGAATCGAGCAATTCAACGTCGATCGAAGTCGAGTCGACTTACCTGGAACAAGCAGAAAATACATCAATTAGTGATCGCTCATCAGGCATGCTAATTGCGAGCTAGCAGGGCGGAGCGAAGAAGCTCTCTTCGAAGGGCATGATATCTGAGTCTGATAGCGGCCGGCAGAGCGCCAATTTAGCAAAGTGTTTTTGATAAATGATGCACGCGGGGCCGCGCGATGGCCGAAAGAAACGCGCTGCCGACCGCGCACATAATTTAACCCGGCTCGCACGATAGTAAAAACCTAATCACATTCCAAATCGCATTTCCGAACGTCCGGCTGTCGTTAATATTAATTAAGAATCATCGATCGCTTATAAATTATTAATCCGCCCGTTCATGTCCCGGTGCTAACGCGGTTTCCCCCAACACTCGACGACGCCGACGCCGACGCCGACGCCGACGCCGACGCCGACGCCGACGCCGACGTCGCGAATTCCTGGCCGCCGACAACACCGGCCATTACCCGGCGGCTCGGCAGAGACCTCCTAACACGCGGCAATCGCCCGTTATCCACCCCCGCGCCGCGCTCTGCGGTATTCGACATCATTCTCGTCGCCCTCCCCCGCCTCCCCCCCCCACCCCCCTCGGCGTCCCGGTATTCCCTATCAAACTTTAATTGGGATATTGAGCTCCGAACGCGCCGGCACATTTCCCATAGTTGGCGTTGCGGACGCTCTACGGGCGCCGCGATGCATGGACTTCCGATGAATAAGCCAATCAGGGAAGGCAATAGATCAAGAGCCGCTGTCCCGGTATAGATGTGTGTGTGTGTGTCTCTATATGTGTATGTGTGTGTGTGTTCCTTTGGCCGCATCATTCGGTCGCAACGGCGGCCCACCCCGAGCAAATAGCTAAAGCGGGCTGGAGTTAAACAAAGTGTAATGCTATCAATATTGGATTCGGCTATACAAAGGCCGCTAGTGTTATCGGGCGATTGATGTTATATGTAATGGCTTCAGAGGTCGTACCATCATCAAATGGACAGAGAGCGAAAAGGGTTTACGTTCGACGGCATCGCGGGGAAGTTAGTTTGGAATTAGTGCGTTCGATGCGATTGACTGGCGTTGGAAGTTTCAGATTCAGCTCACTATTCCGGTGAGCGCTAAATGAACCGGACGCGATTCATCCCAGCGTTGTAATGAAAAGCACGGCGCTAGTTTATCACTTGTCTGGCTAATAAACAATAAATAATCCCGCGATTCATGAAATAATTTTCCGATTCATAAACGCGACGAACGGCAGTCGGTTCAGCCTTTTCCAGGCGAACAGCATCGCGAACCCCGAACGCGTAACGTGGCCAATGAACCGCGCAAGCCCCGGGTCGCGTATCTGCAGGCGAGCGCAGTCTGTAGTCGGGAACACACATGGGGGCGCTGATGTATCGTTATTAGTGGTGTTTGGCCGATTGCAAAGGTTCACTGACTCGGAAAATGCGTCGCCAAACGCCGAGGAAGGCGGCGGCGGCGGTGGTGGCGGACTCCGACGTCGGAAAAGCTTCGCGAGGCGGGAAGCGGGGGCTTTAGGTGCAAAGTATCTTATCTGTAAACTTCAGGGACCAGCCGACTGTGGATGACTGTCTTGTAAATGGCGGTGCTCATGGTCGGCGGTGCGATGTGTTGGTGTGTGCGCTACGTTGTGGATTATCCCGATTGGAAAAGCGCTGGAGAGAGGCGGACTGCGTTAGATCGGGAGAGCGGCATCCCAGACGGTGGATGTTGGAGCGTGGGGAAAATGAAAAGCAATTAGCACTCAAGTAATAGATTTTCCTCAGTCGTGATTGTAGAGTACATTTTCTTTGTGAGTAATCAAGTCTCCGTTCACGTGAGTGCCGTGGCAATCTAGTTCAAGACAAGTCAAAATCTTAATGACTATGTAATCGAAGTGGATTAAATTGTTGCTTTAATATATAATGCATGGGATAATTTGCTGTGTGTATGTGCTCGCGCATCGTGAAATAATCAAGCACGAGATAAACTTGTTAAAATTCGCTCAAATAATTTTGTAAATTACTGGTTATTAGCTCCGCCATCGTGGCAACTCTGCTGCATTGCATCGCGCCGCTCCACGTTGCACGCTGCTGCGGCTTCGACTGCAGCTAAGTGAAACCAACCGTCGCGCCCGCCGCCAACAACGACAAACTAGATTAGCGGCAAGCTCATCAAAATCCCGTAACAAGCAACTCACTCAGCTTTTAATTCGTCGGAGAAAAAACCGAGGAGTGATTCTGCTAAAACTTCCAGTTGCGAGTTGCACTGGACTCGGTCACGTTGCTTCGTTGCACCTAACTAAGACTGGATGACGCGTCACACTACGCGATAATTAACTGGCGTCTGCCGTTGATTGGCCATGTTTGTTTAACGACACATCAGCGACACGTCAACTGATTGCGGATTGATTTATGCGATCCGATGTCATATGTGCTCGTGCGTGCGAATGGGCATGGACACAGCTATGGCACGGTCGGCGAACATGGACGCTGGACGCTGTCCGCTGGCGCTAAGCTAACAAAATACAGTGCCATGAGCTCAGGGCTGTGTGCGATGCGCCTAGAACAGAGCTTCAGGGTGTGTGCTCATTGACGTTGCAATTTGGTTATCTAGACGTGAGATTTGTTTGTTTTTTGATTAAAATGTCGGCTGGTTGTCGTTGATTAATATGACAGGTTGGAAATGTTTTAAATGCAAAACGGAAGGGGAAAAATTGTAATTTGCGCTCGCGGTCGCCGCCGAGACGTGGTTTCTGTTTTTAGATGAAAGTTTTAACTATTTAACGGCGAGAGTGCGGTGTAAAAAGTCATAGCGCGCACTTCGCGGCAATCATTGCAGCGAAAATAATAATATAATCACGCTGAGTGGTGTAATAGTTGTACGTGAACTTCCACAGTCTTGCTGCGCTGTGGAAATCTACAGTAAAACTTTGTGACCACGAGAGGCGACGACGACGACGTGAGTAACAACCGGCGGGGAAATGTCAAGTATAAATTACGCGCGAGCATAATAAAACTAGGTCATGAAAATTGCATTCTTTGGCCGCGCATGGGACAGTGCAGGGGAAGGGACCGAGAGTGGCTGGCTGGCTGGCTGGCTGGCTGGCTGGCTGGCTGGCGGAGGACCCGGCTCCGGAGTAACCCGGCGATTATTCAATGTGAATTGCAGCTCGCAAGGCGTCGGGTGAACATCGAACCAACCAACACGTGCCGCCGGACTGCACCAATGAAACTGTCAACTGAATTTGCCAGAGGGAAGATGAAATTTTTCTCAGAGGTAAAAAAATGTCTAGCCACGTTACTTAGTATTCCGAGGGGTTTGCCGATATTTTCGCGAATATTGCCGCGGCGAGCGAAGAAGTTGTGGTGCGTTTGACATTTTTTCCATTCCCATGTTCTTGTCGTTTGGCGGATACAATGAGTGATTGCGTGTGATTGATAGCAAGAATATTTATGATGCTCAGAATAGAATTGATGTTCGAAAATGAAAATTACACGTTAAGGAGTCGCCGTGGTTTAAGTTGAGAGCTGAAACAACAGTTAACGTCGCGCTTTGACACGAGAAAAAAGTGCTGTCGAACAGCAAATTTTTAGGCAGCACCAATTCGATTCGCAGCGCGACTATACCGAACAACTTAATGTGACATTTTTGCTAGCCTTGTTCGCCAATCTCTCTGCTTTTTACAAACATTTTCAATCAACGGCCAACAACAACTTTGCATGGCCCTCTCCGGGATCAAAGACTTGCAACGCGAGGGCGGCACGGACGCACAACTTGCCTGCACGCGCACGAGCTTTGAAGTTTGAACTTTAGATCAGCCTCCAGACATCAATTATCCTAAGTCCGAAGCTGCCAATCATTATTATCTAGCTGCGTCCTGGAGCGTTGCGAAGTTCATTAATCACGATAAGCATCAAGCACAATATGCAGTTAAAAATGAAAATGGACATTACTCAAGTTGATTTATGATCGCCAGTCACAAATTCGATGTGTGTTTATACTCGAAATGTTATGGGATGAGCTGCGAGATGGGAGGGAAAATTATTATGAAAATATCAAATCCAGGGATATTATTAGTCTTGTTGCAGAGTTTTCTAATATTGTTTGAAGTGAAACTTATTCAATAGCGTTCTTGAACATTTCTTTTTCTGAGTCTCCAACCAGCAAATGCACGTAAAAAGAGATGGACTGCAAACGTCCACACGATTAATTGTGCAGAGACGATTCAAAGCTAGATATTTGCATTCTGAGAATGGAAACAGACGAAAAAATGTTATCAAAAGCACATATTCGAATAACGGCGCTCGCAAAGAGCAGGAACGAGAGAAGAAAACATCATTTCTCATTCTTAGAGTCAATGTTTTTCTCTCTCTCCGACTGCTGCTCTCTCCCTCCAAACCGCGCTCTACAGGACACATGCAAAAAAGAAAACTGTTTTTCCTTAAGTGCTTTTAAAGTTTATATATATATATGTCTGTAGAAGGTTTCCCGTGCATACGTCGAAAATCTCGACCAAGATTGAGATATGAAAATGGGCCCGTCCCAGTGTCAGCCTTAGTGCCATTGCGACACAGGCCGGTAACGCCGGAGTAAGCCGCGCTAGACGTGACTTCTCGCGCTTATCAGAGTCGAATCGGTTCGGCGATGTCCTTCCCATGTCCCTGCTGAGCCCTCGAACGGCGGCCCCGGCACACCAGCGTCCCCCCAACGAGTTGTGACTCGGATTTGTCACGTCAGACGCTGCCGAATACGACTGCCGAGGGCTACAGAGGTGTGTGTACCCCGAAAACTAACGTGCACGTACTTAAGTGGGTAGTCAAAGAGTGACTATATGACTCCCGTCAGGGGAAGTACAATTTCTTGTCTGTGTCTGGAGTCGGCGAGAGCTAAGAAAGGGCTGGTACGTGACTGCCAAGTCGGGAGCAGATAGCTAGACGGATCGCGACGCGGATTGCTGCCGGTACGTGGATGTTATAACTCGCCGGAAATTGTTTATTGTCTAGACGCGTACTTTCTGGTGGGGGGTCGGGGGGTGGCTCGTCAAAAAACGAATTTCTTGCCCGGAGGAGAGGAGAGTTTGGGACACTTTTTAAGACGGAATAAAGTCAAACCAATTTGATCGCGTAACTTTGGACGTGAGCGCGAGCGACGGTTTTTTTTATGCTTGAGCGTGTTCTCAGTAATATTTTATATTATATAAAAGTCAGAAAACGTTTCGACTGAAATTATCATAAATGATGGCGTTTCTGAAATAACTCGGAGCGATTTCTTCAAACGGGACAAAAGTTAAATAAAGTGTTTTAGAGAAGAAATCGTGTTTCCAATGGGATTTTGGCAATTCTACGGATAAAATAGTAGTATCTTATAAAATAAGTTTAAACCTAAATAGAAATGGGGAGCGGGAGACACGGCTCTGGCAAGACTCGAAGCATTGTAACTGGAGGCCATAACAATAGCTGAGAATCTCCCAACTGCTTTACGAACTTTTATCTTGTACGACAAAGATTTACAAAGAAAAAAATACATGCAAGGCGGATGATCTCTTCGAAGAAACACCCGAACTAAAAATAAAGAAAATCTGGACAAACGTATCTCCGGAAGCTGTTATCCGGGTACAAGAATCACAAGGCAGTTGAAAATACAAATTTTCCATGCGTTCCGTGGAAAACGAAGGAAGCGAAGCCGTATTCGGCAAACTACACGCTTGCGTTTGCTCTACAGAAAAACATATCACGAATAAGATATCATTAAATTGGCCCCCTCAGATTGATTCCAAAAAGCACCAGGACAGACAAATCAATTCCCATCTCCGATCCGTCGCGAGCGATATTCGCGGGACACAGAAAATAAGGAACGCCAACAATTTATCGGCCACGTAGGCCATGTATTTAAATGGCTTCATTCTGCGCTCTGTGCGAGCTCGGGGCTCTGTGCCAGCAATATCACTGGTGATATGATCACGATCATCCGAACCGGCCATAAACTCTGATCCCGGCCCTGAAATTGTTGGCGCTGACAGGCGGTAATCAGGATAAAAGCGACGCAGGGAGCTTTTCTATAACATGAAAATTCAGCAGATGTTTACATTTGTTTAGAAAAAACGTGAGAAAACCCTTATGTAATGTTTGTTTTATTCCATGCCGAGCAGAACAAGGATTACAAATTTTCAGTTCTAAAAATAAATCAGTGGTCTTGTGCCATGAACGTTCAACATTTAAATGGTTGTTTCGAATGAAAATACAACCTATTATGACTGGCATTTAATCGAATTTCAAAATAAAACTGACATCCAACTTTAATTTTCCCTTTAAAGCAACACAGCTCGGCGACTTTGCGCACCAACATAGCTGCATCCCCCACAACAGCCCCCTCACCACAGCTCGGAAAACTAGTCGTGCAAATCGTGGATGTCACATAAAATATGAACGTCCATCAATCATTGAGCGGTCTCTTAACAGGAACGTCAATAATGCTGCTGCTGCTGCCGCTGCTGCCGCTGCCGCTGCATTGTCTTCATTAATAATGGGCAGGTTGGCAGGCAAATGTCATCGGGCTGCTAATAGATGCCAATTCCGAAATAACTCCAACCCTACCCCAGCCCACTGGCCGGTCATGCACTGGACATTTTGCCATTTCCACGGCGGAATAATCCTAGTTTATACGCGCTGAGTTAGGAGCTGGCTTCAATGTTACATGTTACGACTCCGCACGCTATGAAGCTTAATGAAGTTGTATGCTTTTCCGCCGGTGAAAGTCATATGCGAACTAATTTTACGACTTGGCTTATAGGGGTATATAAACATATATATACGATCTTTTCCCCAGGATTTGGTTTCACATTAAATTACTAGAACGTAATTTTTTTAGGGTTCAAATTTGATTATTCTAAAAAGGGTCTATGTGCAAGGTATTTTCTTTCCATTTGGAGGTGACTTGATACACCAAGCCTCGCCTCTCGCGGCTTGCCGAATAAAACCTTAATGCCGTTAAAAAAGACTATTATTTAAAACAAGGAAAATTAATTCAATCCATGATTCATCCGCGAAGGCGTGACGTGATAAGACGTGCGCCGTAAAAAATTAAGGCGTCGAATGTTAGTGGCGTCGGTGTGTTCCACGCGGCTTTTTCTCGAGCCTCCCCCCCCCCCTTTGCAAACCACCCCCCGCATCGTCTTAATGACAAATTCTTGCACGCGCTCCGTGCGATTGGCGCCGACAATGGCGTGCAACCGACGCCGACGCCGACGCCGGCGTCGGTCTTCTAATTGCCGGCAGGCAGCGACCGCGGCGCCGCGACGCGGGGTGGAACGGGGAGAAGCAGGGAGAGAGATCGGACAAAAGACACGCGCACGGCTCCAAGCCGGGACGCGGCCTGTTAGAGGAAGCTGCATCTTCGGGCGGTGAAATGCCGACATGCTTTCTTTTTTAGACAAATAGTTGCCAGATTTTTTACCTCCATGCTTTCTTGCGTGGAAATATGAAAGCGTATTTTTTTGATGCGCGGAATTTCTATGTCAACAGCAACAACACGACTGGAATAACAGTTGTGTATGTGAATAGTTTATATTTGGGTCTTCTAGATGGAAAAGCATTGTGAAAAGACTGATACCAGTGCCGTCGAATGAATTGCATACGTTTTTAAATGTTTCCTAGCTCTGCCACACTCTATTTGATATGAAAAAGATTTTCGGGACATGTTACCGCATCGACTCGAGCTCGTATATCGTCAATTCCAACCGCAATATAATCCTGAAGAGGTTCCAGATAATAGCGAGCTGCATTCGCTCGCAGATCCCGGCAAATTTCCCACATATTTATAGCCGATTGGAATCTCAGGAGCTCCGGAGAGTCTGCCGCATCCAGCGAAATTCGCACTCAATTCTAGACCGGGAATTCCGGGACGCAATAAGTGCAGCATTATAGAGAGAGAGGGAGAGAGAGAGGGAGAAATCCGTGACGCCAGCACCGAACGTGCCCGCCGATCTTGATGGCTGGCTGATGAACAAGACTTCAGCCCGACGACCGCTTTGTCGCATTCACGCGGCCCACACTTACCACCCGGCAATCGCAGCCGATACATGTGTTACGTTCAAAGCACGTACGCCGATTCGCGAAGCTGTACAACTATTTAGAAATGCCAACAGCATCAAAGGTGAAACCGAAACGCCGAGCTCTCTAGGGTGAAGATCTATGTGCGCTCTATATGTGAACGTGTATGCGCGCGGTGGTGCCACTATACTCAACACTAAATTATGTAGATTGAGCATTCCTCAAGATTACTTCCACGTGATTAAATAGGACATATTTTTGTGAGCAATTTCCATCGCGAAGCAGCGAGAATTCGAATTAATTCCGTCGGCAGATTCCGCCGCTTTTTGCGCGCGTGCGCCGTGCTAAGATGGCGGAACGCGACGACGAGTTAAAATTTGAGACATTGTGCCTACGACGCGATCAAGATGAAGCCGGGTGATTCAGTCGAGCGCTGCTGTGGAGCGGTAATTAAGCCAAAATACAGGGAAAAAAACGCTGATGTCTTTAAACGCAGCTCCGTATAATTATTGGAGCCAAATTATTTTCAAATTTGAAATGGGCTTGAAATCTTTGATTCAAATCGTTTGAGTGAGCGATTGGCGGTTCAACAAGGCGCAGGAAAGACGAAACGTGATTAGGTTTTTTATGAAACGTTATAAAGTTCAAAGGCATTTAAAAATATATAATTTAAGACCAAATGACTGGCGCAAAACCATCGGTTTTTGAGCGCGACCTACAACCCTGCACCGCATCATCTTTAATAAATGTTAATCAAAGATCGCATGAAACCAGTCTCCTTTGAGGAGCATTCCCGGCTGACCACGCTGGCTGCACCCCATAAACCATGCCCTGCCAACACAAAACTACCCCCGACCAAGTTTCACAAGCTAATAGCCCGTCCATTAGCCGGCTGGCGCGAGTAGCAGCCCTGAGTACCCACTACCCTCCTTACGCCATGCAAAGCGGCGCCGTTCCTGGCCAAGCCTGGCCCTGCAAGATTACAGGACCTCTTACCACCACGTCGGCGACAAGCCAACCTCCTAGAGGTCTTCGAATTTCCATCAGAACTCACTCGGCCGTCGCAGAACATCACCCTTTCGCCGCCCGGCAACGGCAAAGGCGGGGCACGCAGGCTTTACGCACGCACTGAGTAGCCACCCTCCGTCCCCAACGCAACCCTACGCACCCACGTCGTGCGTAGGGTGCGCTAAGAAAGTTTGATGGCAGCATATTGGACTGGGAGAGTGGAAAGTGGCCTGTGCTGATCGAAACTCCGCTGTCTAAAAATACGCACGAGCGACAAGATTGGGGGGCACTTTTTACCAATTTCGTTTTTTATGTTTGCATAGCCGCGATGATTTGATATCGAAGATGCACAAGGAACTACTTTTTTCTGAGAAAAGACAGTAGGCTTCGTTCGTTTTTTGTGTAGTAAGGATTCTTCGCACGGTATTGATACACTGGAGAACGAAATGACGGAAGCGTAAAAGCGAAATCTTTGCATCTCTGAGCGTACGCACTAACACCGGCTCTGTCGCTGCGCAGCGCTCAAAGGAAAAAATAATAATATGAGCAGAGTAAATTTGTGCAATGCATCTTTATGAATCGCAAAAATTCCTCAGTTGGCGTCGTTTTTCAGCAGCCAGACGCCGACGCTGACGCTACGGACGAGTTTTTCTTTAATATGAACCATTTACACATCGACGCTCTTTTGCATTCCGAACGGGTTTATAGCACCCTCTACCTCTCCTTATTCAACCCCCTTGGACCACTTGCACAGCACCGCGGCGCCTCCGTACCCAATGGGCACGGCAAGCCCGGCGTCGGCGTCGGCGTCGGCGTCGGCGTCTTTACCCTGACACTAAATCCAATAAGATCCGTCGCCGACGCCGCGGAAGGATGTGGTATGCAGGACGCAAAAACTTTACATCTGAGCAATTTTTCCCTCTCATTCAGAGATACGCGCCGCTTGCTTTCTGCGTCGAGCGCGTAGGCAAATCCGGAGACGTGCATTTTTCTTTGCGCTTGAAATGAACGATTTCCACAAATGACACGCGCTCTCGCGTCAGCGTCGCGGCGATTTCGTGCGTTTGAGCACGCATGGACGACGAATGTGTGGCTGCGTAAATAAAATGTTTGTGAAGTGACATAGTTGTCTTAGCCACGCCACAGTTGAAAAACTGGTCTTCAAGTTCCTTAGTGGAACCTAGAATGAAGTTAGTTCATTTTGCAAGACAAAAATATTAACATTTTTATGGTGGAAGTGCCACGTTTTGTTCTGCGGACTGCGTTTAGGGGCACTCTAAGCTTACCTCACTTTACTTTTTCCAACAATAAATGTGAGAATCCCGAACCCAAATATATGAGTTGGCCTCCTGTTTCGAGTGTCTTTTCTCTGTTGACGCGGGGGAAACGACTCTAGTCACTGGTGGAGGTGCCAGCTCCCACTTGCTTTGCGGGATGCATCTAGGGGCTAGCTCAGCATCCAATTATTTTTGTCTTTCATTCAACCACTTCATTGCTACGTCGTAGGTGATGTGCGATGAAAAGGCGAAGATAAGTATCATAATCTTAATAACTTTCCATGCAAAAATTACACATTCACATTTTTGTACCAAGCAACCAAGCCAAATGGTTTGTGGTATATAAAAAAAGAAATCTTGTGCAATCTCTATTATGCCCTTAACAGGATCGTGTACGAGACTGAGCCCTTAACCAGGAAGATCCCCCCAGCGATTTCCAAAATGTAGCGCTTGACAAAATAACAAAATTCACGGACAGTGCCAATCGCGCTCATTTTCAAACATTCATGCGATTGTTAATATTTGATGGCCAACCCGGCGCCCCCATCACTCCGCCCTGCCCATGACGGGGAAGGGGGAGGTCTTTTCGCTGACTTTGGTGCAAGACCTTGTCGCAAAGTGTCACACTCGGCGGTTCGCGCTAATTCGCGCCCCGTGATTACCCCCTTCCCCTCACTCCCCATGCCTACGCTACCAACCTACCCATCCTGTCGACGCCGACCCCTGTCAAAGGTTCAAAGGAGGAAAACTATGCTGACGGCTGCATCTTGCAGGCTTCCAGTAATTTCCCCGGTAACCTACTAGCTCTAGGAACTAGGAGCTCTTTGCGGGAGAGAGCTTGCTCTTGGTGAACTGGATTTTTTAGTTGTTGGCGAGAGGCATGCCTGATGACTAAGTGTTTATTGTGTAACATCTGATAGCTGGCATTTATAAACTTTATTTACGGGGATGTAACACATTGCAGCACGTGATATAATTAAGAAAGTTGCCTTTCCGTTCGTTTTTCCAGTAACTTTTGAAGGGATAAATTATTGTGAACTTTCAGCTTTGTAATTAAAATTGAAGAACTGCGATTGTATGCCAATGCAATGAAAACAAATATTTAAATATTGAAATTAGAATTTCCTTCGCGGTTCAAGCATGTAGCTAGCTGGCAGCAGAAGATGGCTTCGAATGTGTCGCCTCCCAGTGATTATGCGCTGTACCATGGATCGGCAACAAAGAATCCGCTCGCTGAAAACTTAATGCGTCTGTCGGTGTACGTCCCCAAAAGCTCTAACCAGATTTATTATGCAGTGTTTCTTTGCTCGTTAAAAAAGTTTAACTAAGACACTTGTTAAAAAAAGCATAGGGTCAAGTGTCTCATTAGAATTGTTGAGCCGCCGGCGCAGATCCGTTTCTCCACGTTCAGTGCTGCAGAACCGCACGAAGCCCGGCTTTATACTTTTATTAATAAAACATTATATGACCTGGAACTGGAAACCAACTGGGGGAAAACTATGCTCGTATAGAAGCAGTAAAAGCGACGCTTTGCTGGGTTCACGACGCCAATGGCAGTGAGAAGTCTGAAAAACTAGATGCTGATTCCCAATAAGTAGTTAAATTTACTTGGAGATCTAAAATTCAATCCAATAGCGTTTAGATTGTTCAAAAATAAAATCGCGTTGGTTCTACATGCGAATAGAGACGTGATAGGCAAAAAACTAAACTCGATCGTATTTTCGAGTTTAATTGTGCGCCATAGAAAATTCACGCTTGAATCGAGAGCCATTGAGTTGGAAACGCGTCAAGAAAATGCCTTATCACAATTATCTAGTCGCGTCCGGAACACATCTAAGTGGTTCGCCCCCACTTTACCACCCCCCATCTACGCCGAGCATGTACATAGCTGGCGTCAAGAGTCTTGGCCCCTGGCGCCACAAGGCGATGTCTTGTCAGATCCCATAATCGCGCCATCAATTATCGATTCGTCGACGAAGAATAGCACTCTCCGACTTCACAGCAGCGCGCCTCAAAGGAAGCGTTTAGCGCGGACGAGCGCGAGAAAACGCGGTCTAGTTCTGCGAACTCCGCGCCCCGTCCGCCTGCAACCACCGCAATTCGGGCTGAAAATTTCCATAACTCATCGAGACATCGTTTTCCCGATCTTTTGTGGGGTGCTTGATTGTTCTTTGGACCACGCCACACAAGACGAGAGGAAGCCGTCCACCCGCGTGGAACGGGAAAATGATTCCAGATTCTTTCTCATCAGAACAGCACCGAACGCGCCGGGATGAAGGAAAAGGGGTACTCGACAATTTCCTACCCCCACGGTTCCACGCACTCGTTCACCGCCGCTGTTGGCAGATAATTTGGACTCGAACTCAACCGCCACCGCCCTCGCACATCCGTCAGATGAATAAAGCATGCGTATTCCCGATATAATCACGCCCGGCGTACAGCGAACAATGCTCGGCAAAGTGCGCGGTCTGTCCGTGTCTTGACGCCGTCGCCGTTGCTGAATTCAAAGGTCCTCCGGCCGCGGAAATTGGATGGGCTCTGAAGAGGAACAAACCGTGCGCCCCCGAAGGCGCACTCTTCACGACGGCCGGGGGTGGCAGGCGCCATTCGATTCGCCTCCTCCAGCTCGCACGACGCAGATATTAATTGCTGCTATCAATTACAACGGCAGCGCGCGGTGCGGCGAGACGAGCGACTAATTTCCAAAGAGCCGACTCGTCGTGCGAACACAGAAATTGCTTTGCTCTCCGTCTCCGTCTCACTCGAGCGCATGCCGGGGCGTTCATACTTTTCAATTATCACTTGTTTAAGTCTTTGAACGTTTTCGCCTGAGCACCACGTGTACTACAAGACGGAATTCATCGTGTACAATATCACGGGGGGTGGGGGTGGGTGAGGCGCGTGATATTAATGGAGACATATCTGAAGCGGCGCTTTCCTTCGAGGGAGAGGCTCGATTAGTTGAATAATTGAGTACTCGTCTGAAGGATTGTTGCCATTTATTACGTCACGAGTGACGAATCGTCGGGCTTCGAGTGAGAATCGGTGAAAAAAGTGCATCTGCGATGTCGCGCGGCGGCGCCTGAGTGCAGGGTGACGTTGCAAACGCTGACGTCGCTGATGGATGGGTTGACAAGGTGATGACAGGGAAAAATACTGCCGCTTATACATTTGCAGAAATTTGTAGCAGCCAGTTATAAAACTACACCCTTGCGTTAATGCTTAACGTACGAAAAGCAAAATGGACTTGAAATATGCTGCAACTGCTTTGCAGATCACATTAAAGCGGACTTCGGGGCTATGTTTGTGCATGTTTCATGCTGCTGGAGTGTGATATTTCATTTTGATAGTAATTATTCCCAGGTTGGGCGAACCAGACGAGTGTTTATTCTCAGACCTGAATCAATACCGAGTTCTGTGCACCGGTTAGTTACTTGTTTTCACAACGCGTTAAGCAGGTGGGTATTTGCTTACAGCATCATCACCGTGACCAATGGCATCAGACGTATCGGATGTAAATGATGTAAATGATCCTTCGTCTGTGCACGTCGTGGACATCCAGAGACTCGGTGAAAGACCGTGCAAAATTACGAACAGTTGGCGGGGATCACACGGCTCTGTGATGTTATGCATCCGCCGACAGAGAAGGAACCCTCCGCAGGCAAATTTATGGAAATATAATATTTGAAGAAGTCTCCATTCGATGAAATTACGTGCCACCATGAGAAACTTTGGAAACAGAACAGAACGGCGACGCTCTTTGATCTTAGGAAAATTGCGAATATTTTATCATCTATTCTTATATAGAAGAGCGACCGTGGGGTGGTGGAATAGACTCATTAACAATAAAGGAGCGAATCGCATGAAGCGAGATAGCAGCGAGTTTTTTGTTTCCTGTTCGTGAACACCGGCAGTTAGAGAGAAAACTAACGATTCGGGATAAAACTAACTTGCCTCTGGCGATTGCTAATCCAAATTATTAGAGATTGAACCCGATGTGAGCATCGGAGCATCGCACAGAGAGAAGTTTAACAATAAAAATATATCGTGGCCTGGCCAAATTGGCCTTTTCGTACATGATTCACGAAGATTGCCGAATTTTCTGACAAAATAAATTAATTTCTTGGCAGAAATTTCCATAGTCTAGCAATTATTGCAATCGGAAAAATAATCCACGAGCCCCGCTTTGTGTCTTTTTGTCTGAAACTGGCAGAAATTTTAATATTGTTTTAATCGTGTGATTTGCTTTACGAGTTATGCGATACGAAACGGATAAAGAGTAATGTACACATGCAGTCCAGTTCTTGTCTCAAAAACTCGCTTCATTTTTAACAAATAAAAATGATTCTTTGTTTCTAACGCAAGTATATTTAAGCGAATACTCTACTCAAATGCAATTCCCGTGAGCAACCTTTAGAAATGCTTTGTTCTATCAAACTATAGAGTCCTGTAAAATTAACGAATGATCCTATCTTTGCCATAATGCAGTGATACTATTTCACATATACCCATTACCGACACCGAGAGTCCTCGAACACCAACCTCTCCCGAAAGCCGTTGTACCTCCCAGCAAAACACAACCGGCACCTCCACCTCCACGCTATACGGTCCCGGCAATGCCGGCACTCTGCGACGCTAATCACGCGCCACCCACCAGGTCGCAAGTCAAAATGTTTAATCGGCGTTCGCGACGGTGTCTAACTGCAGGAGAGCCGTTATCCACGGCCCGGCCAGGTAGCGGCGTGCACTCGCCATTAAGACGGTGAATTATTGAAGTGTTGCCAGAAGGAGAGATAGGGAGAGCAGGAGACAAACGCGCGGGGCGTGATGCTGATTATGCAGGCCAGGGCGCTTCGGTGGGGGTGCCGTTGTCAATGCGTTGTTGCGAGTCTTGTGTGATTACGGCATGAAATCAGTGGCACTAAATTAATATCATGACTTGTAAGGATATGACATCACATGACATTTTCAACGCTTGCATGTTGCAAGGCTTTAGGCGTTTAGAGAAAACTCGAGATAACTACATAGAATCAGTGCCTAGTTGTCATTCTGATTGAGAGCATTTCTGTACAAATATTTCGCTTTACTCTTTCTTTTTACTGAGATGAAGCGTGGAAAAATATTTTGTTGCCGTGATTGTGAAATGGGATGCTTCTCCTGCTCATAAGAGAATATACAAATTAATATTGCTGGGAAACTCGAGAAAATTCGAACGTCAAATCTCAATTTCGCGACTAAAAGGGCCGATGACGGATATCAAATTGCGTTTTCCCACTGAGCGAGCGACGTCGCAGCGAGACTCGAGGCTCCGGCGCGTCTGCACAAAGTAAGACACTGACAACAACTTGACGTGCTCGCCGCGCGAGTGAGCAGCTAGACGATGATTGGCTGCTAGCCCGGGGTTTTTCATTCGCCGTGGGAAAGTCAGTCTGCGTTCGCTGACGTGCGTATGACTCCGACAGCCGTTTAGCTGCCGGCAAGTCGACGCAATGTGGAAAATAGATTTGCTATAAATAAAACAAGCCGTCAATGTACAAAGATCGGGCCCGTTTAAGTGGAAGAGAAGCGTTCTCGTTGGATTGAATTCACTGATTTCTTGCAGAGTTTCGTGCTGTATATCCGAAACCCAGCGCAGCAACTGAGTTTACGATTTGAAATTGGCTTGAAAATTCTCAATCATTCTGCTTATTGCCTTTTGTGAACGATTTTTCATTTTTGAAGTGACACTGGTATATCAGCGACTGTCCCTGATCATTTCGGCCGATGATGGCAAACATTTTTACATCATTTGTGGGGAACAACAGTGAAATGACCTATGACCTGCACTCATAGCTGTAGCTTGGCGTTATGGCCATGTACGCATGCGGCAAGAAATTTACCAATAAAAGCAGACCTAAGAAAATAAAACACTGAAAACTTTATAATCACTCGTTCTCAAAGCTCGCACTTCAACGTTTTCTTATTTGAAAGTTCTCAGCCCACTAAACCGAGACCGGCGGCGCGAACCCAACTGCGAAACTTCTGCCACCCTCCACGCTTGCAAACCCCCGCCCTGCACGGCCACTTAAACTCCAATCATCCCGATAATCCAGACATTTCCTCATTGATTACGCCGCTCGTCCAGAAACTCTTCGCCAGACAGCATCAATCTACCTCACCTATGCCTCGCCTCGCCTGACCCAGTCACCTCCCTGCTAACAGATTCCGATGCCGACGCCGACACATCTTTGACGACCTCCCAGGGGCGGACCTGTTTTCGAACGCTAAACACGCGACCTTTTTGATATTCTACGCAAGAGCTATACCTAACGTGATATCAGGGTGGAGGCGAGCGGGCGATTATGGTGGAGAAAGGGGATTTATATGAAGCTGATACCGAGCTATTGATGCGGGCGAATTCGAAATATCGATTTAGCAGTTAAGAGGGAAGATGCAAAAATGTCGAGTTGAGCCTGTCTTTGACCTGGATTGTGACTTTAGGTAGTTATCGATGGCCTAGCTTGCCTGCCCTTGACTGTTCGCTAATAGGGTTGTCGATAAATCTGCCTATTATTATCAACTAGGACAATATTCAGAAAAGTTTTAAGCTGTTATATAACTCCGAGGATAAAGGGAATATTAGAAGTGTAGTATTTGATTAAAAAAATCTGATTCCATTATTATTTCTTAAACGAACAATTCAGCTGCACGCTGGATGATATTTTTCTATATGCACTTGGTTCACTTATAAAAAATTCCCTTCGGTTCGCTCCCAAGAGAATCACAAAACAGCGCTATTTTCCACCCATCCATATCACAGTGTCGTATCCCACCGCGGCATTATCTCCCATGTCAATTGCTGGATTTACCCCGGCCGGGCCAATACGTGATCGGAGGGCGAAGCGCCGTCGTCGCATTGCGTTGTTGGTTATCGCTGGCTCGACCGGCGTCGTGCTCTGTCCTTCCAGGCACGATCTTCGCTGCAGCAGCGCCGTCTTGCAATCGGGAAGAAATGATATGACGCGCCCAGAAATCCAATCGCCGAATTAATTGTTCTCGGACAGCGGAAGGCTGGCCGCGAGGGCTAATTGTCTGCCGTGCGATTTAGTCCGAGCACATACACAATAACGTCTCTCCGGGGGTTGTTGTTCGGCACGATGATTTGATGGGGTCCGGGCTACGAGGGCGGCAGACCAATTCTTACCTCCTCGGACCCGCCGGGGCGAGTCCATCACAATAAGGAGGTTTATGGGCGCAGGAAAGTGCGGCTATTTCGACGGATGGTTGGCGAAAGGTCACGGCGGGCCGGGTTGCGATAGACAAAGGAACGCAAAGAAGAATACGCGCGTCGGCAACACTTTTATGGGGTGAAATACTTGGAATGGAAGTAAAACCATCTTACATGTTGATGGTCTTAAAAAAAGTAATTACAATTTGGCCCCCGATCCTGACAACCTTGAGAATATGCTGAACAACTTTCGTGACATTTACTGTCCACAGAAGACTAAGTGGAAATTGAATAATTAAACTTTTCTTGTATGTTGAGAGCAGTCTATAAAATTACAACCCTAAGCTCAAGGTCAAACAAACAAGGCGTTTCCCCACGTTGATTTCCGATAATTTTAATTATTCAATTCCAATCAGAGCTGCGGCGGCCGACATCAATACGGAGAGTCTAGAGGACGTGTACGTAGCGGTTGTTCGACGTGGACGTGACTCTGACTGTCGGAGGCGGCGAAGCACGTCAGGAAGACGTTCTATCAATCCAGCACGCAATGAAGCATTGAGGTAGGTAATCATTTCACCATCATCGTTTTCGATTACAACCATGGCGGATAGGTACTAGATGTTGCGCCAAAATTGAATCCAAACACGAATATGTTTTTCCAACCAGCGCCCACCAATAATAAAGACGAGTTTCACTTTTGGAAACGGTGAGCCTCCCATGGCGCGTTTGCAAAAAATAAAAATATGCCACGTAGTCGCAAAAAATTGACGTGGCATTTTACCGAATCGAATCACGTTCGAGCCATTTCTGACTTCAGATCGAAACTCTCGATCCTCGCAGCTAACGGGGCACGCACCGCATTTCCCTGGGAAAAAGTTAACCACTTAACTTTCGGCCGGTAATTCCAATAATTTACATTCGCTGATTGATACACCGAGTTTAGCGGTTCAATCTTCCGGCTAAGATACCGCGAAGCAGGAAGATGAAAGTGCCTAAACTGCCGCTTGTTTTGTGTCGCATCCGGACAGGTGCGACACCAAAATAATCCGTTACATCGCCATGAAGTTTTAACGCCTACAAATTATATTAAACATCTCGTGAATGTTTTAAGTTAAATCTTTATACAGTGAAAAGTAAAAGAAATTCAAAATATAAAGAAAACAACGGTTAAAAGATTTCCACAGCCTACTCAAATGTACTTTTACGAAATTAAAAAAAGCTTTGGTATCATTGTGTCGTCTTATGTCATTCCAATGTTGGCTCATGTCAGTGGAAAATGCCAGAAAAAAGCGTTTACTTATTTTACCAGCAAGTTCGCCATTGTGACGTTCTAGTCGCCCGAACACAGGAAACCCAGCGGCGACCCGCGATTGCAAGAACTCATCCCGTCGCCGAGCTGTTTATAGTTGGCAATGTTATTGTTGTTCTTCAACTCTGGTAATAATCCCGGCAGCACGCAATTCGGGCGGCGACCGGGGGCGCAACTCCGCCAACTTGCTACAAGGTTGCCAGCGAGCGAGGGCGACACTCGGGACGCACCAAAAATAATACACAAATTCACCCGCCTTTCGCCCAGCCCTCCCACCCCCCTCTAACCCAACGGTATTCACTTGGAAGAGATTAAGGTATTAAGGACAAAAGGATTTAACTCGCTCGCAAAACAGTCGAGACTGGTTATTGTGGATTACTCTTGTGAATGTGAACGCGCGGTGTTTCAAATTTAAATATAGACGGATGCTGATGATGTCCGAATGTTGGACGGTTCTGTTAAATATAATACCTCTTCTCTGCACGCGAAAATGCAAACGCAGCCGGCGACATCATCGGCTAGAGTGTGCACGACGCACAATTATTATTGGGAAATGCCAGGATTAATATTGGCAAATACTATTGGCATTATTATTGGTAAGCTATGTGAACATGGTCGTGAGTTTTGTGATGAAAAATAAAAAAAATCTGATTGGAGCTCATTATAAATCGTTTCAGAATGCATACAAAAGAAAATGCAGTGAATTTTTTGAAACTCGTGTCAACAAGCGGGTTTTATGAATATTGAGCCAGCAAACATTGACGTCAATCTACCTTTACACATCCCACGACTAAGTGGCCACCGCTACGCAGGCACTACATGTATGATCCGCGATATACGATATACGATAAAGGTACAAGCACCATCTAAATCGATCCTGCTCGTATGACTACAACGTGGAATAATAACCCTTAAAATATATTGTTTAACATCAGGGGCACATTGTTCGATGCATAAATAAAACACAACGCAGGTAATAGATAATTATTCTCCACATGAGCCATGCCAAGAACAAGCAAAAAACTTTAACCGTGCACAGAGCCGGAATTTTCCATTCTAAAACTTAATCAATGTTGCAGAAAAGCGTTTTTCATAATTTACTGCCGTGCGAGAAAGCGGCGCAATAATGCATGCTGGCAACATACTCGCTGGGGCACCGAGAGCTGTAGTATAATGCATAAAAGACAGGTAACTTCGCATGGCTGTACTATAAAGAATATTGACTCCGACTTTCTTAAAGCATCTACTAAATACGTTATTTCGGCTGGTTGGCTAGGGACGCAGTAAATCAGTTAAACCTGCTTGCCACGCTTAACTGGCTCTGCCGTGGCTGAAGCGATGCTTAAATTAACACGATAAAATACGCTTTATACGCTCCGGCTTTCGGGTAGGCTTTCAAGACAAGCATAATTCTCAAAGGCTGAAGTAGCAATTTCTTTGAATGTTGAAAACAGAATTCAGAAACGCGTGTATTTTGCTAGATTTCCTGATTCTAGCATCCGCCGTGCGATGCGAGGGAGGCATATACTTAAATCCGTAATGAGTAACGACATTAGTGCAGCAGTCGAGAGAACGTAAATGTAGAAACATATTTTTGCTCTCACCGATAAAGTGGGAATCTATTAGATTCCGATCGGGCGTTGCCAATACTTCGACTGTCTCCGCGTCGTTTCTATTTTGCTAAACGGATTATTTCAATAAATTATGAGCGCGCAGACAGTCGAAGAAATGAGCTGAATTCGCAATCGCACGCTATCATGCACGCCTTACGCGGGTCGCCTTAGAACAAACTACGACAAATCGTGACTCGTTTCCCCACTGTCAATGGAAATATCGAGAAAAAACGAACTCGGATACGTGACCAAACTCACAATCGATGGCTTAGTAACGAAAGAAAATCAAGAAATTGCGCCGTGTGCAGATGCGAGCTAGATTATGAGAAACGACTGGGAAATAATGATTTCATATAAGACGCGAGGGGCCAGGCATCTTATGAACGACGCGCCGTACCTCACAGTTTCTTGCCGTAATGCCGCCGGCTTTGCCAGATGACCGTCCAGCGGCGCGAATTTGTGGCGAAGACTTAAAATCCGAAGGGGACAATTCCAAAAGAGATTCGCCCGTCGTCACAGAGAAACAGCTGCCCGTGACAAATATCGGTGGCCATTTTGCGCGCGGGCTGTTTCCCGTCAAACGGCCCGGGAAATGGCGAAATAAACAACTGCGCGACGGGGGGCACTCAACTTGGCCGCGGGCATATCCTTATCAGAAGAAAAGAAAATGAAGACAGAAGATATATAAAATTTTGGAAACGGAAGCTCGTGAAGTGGAAATGTTAGGTTGTTATGTTTCGGTTGACAGGTCGCACGCGCGCGTCTTGCCATTGCTCTCTCTTCCTCTCCCTGGCACATCTTGTAGAAAACTCGACGCCGGCTAAGCGGGGATGTATCGAATACGCCATTAACATTGTTTATCAGATCGACAAAGAAAGGCGCTCTGCGTCGGGCTGGTTTAGTGGAAAACCAGCGGCAGAAACAATGGACAGCATCGACGTCCTCGCGTCTGGCACAAAGACGCGGAGGCGGCAGCTGACTTTGAAACCGGCGGCATGGCGTTGACGTCGACGATGGAATTTCAAAGTTTCGCCAAAGACGTCTTTGCCATCGAGAGCGAGAGTGTTTAGCTGGAATGGCGCAGCGATTTGCACCAGTCTCTAATGCGCTGGATCGCGGCGAAACTTGTGTAATTCGAAAAACTTTTCAGAGTTGACACGTTTCGGGGAAGAGCGTGTAGGACGATTTTACACATCGCAAGCACCATATTGGGGCTAAGATTTTAGGAATCAGGAGAAGGTAAAATTTAGTGAAATGTTTCAAAGCTAAGAGCCACAATTGTCAGCGTCGAGAATTTATCACTTAACGTTTGGTTTTTACATGTATTTCCTGTATTTATGCTTGAATTTATGCCCAAGAATAAATAAAAATAATTTTTATTAGTGTTTCGCCTAGCACTAGGCTTCGAATGATGTTGTTTGGTCCATAAATGAAACACCATCAATAATTTGACCATCCTAGGACGTAATATCCCGCATCTCAACATACTCAGACCATTCCGACGATCATCTAGTTAAATAATGTCAAGGCAACACAATTTCGCACGCTCAAATAGCCTCGCCTATACAAAACCCAGTACAGCTCTAATCGCCGTCGCACAGAAGGAACGAGCTTCCTCATCAACAACAGCCCTGGGACTCGACCGCACCGTCGTCATTCGGCCAAGATTTCGCCAGCGTTCAGACCATTATCAAATCAAAACGTGCACATCATTTCAATTGTGGCCAGCACACATGGCGGGGTCACATGGACGGGTCGGGGCGACGTTTCGGGGGGGTGGTTTACATCCCGACGTGGGATTCCCATTAAAGTTATACGCGCTGGCTCGTTGTTCGCCGGGATGCTTTGTTAAATTAAGTCCATTTTGCTGCGAGCTCAAAAGTTGTGTTATATGGTGTGTAGTGGAAATCTAATGAAATGGAATGGGGGTTTGGGATTCGAATTGTTTGGCTACATAATCATTCTCCGTGAATACGCGAACAAAGGCGAGGTGAGAATATTTTCATAACGTGCTATGTATTTAATCACATAATTCAAGTGTGCTTATTTATATTAAAGTTCTATTTGAATATCAGCAAATTCTTGTTCATACGAGGGGTACATTATTTTAAGTGGGTATTATAATGTTATAGCTTCCGAAATGCTATTGAAAATGTTGTTGAAAATGGCAGTTTAACTCTGGCCGGTTGAATTTCTCATTTCCATTCTCCATTTCGATGTGATGTGATTTACCAAACGTCGATATAAATATGAAATAAAATTTATTTCATCGGCAGTTTAACTTCTGAATACGTGGAGTGGGCTTAGAGCGTACTTCGTCACGAAGTGAATCTCGGAAAAACTTGGCAAAGTTCGGTTCATTTTTCCACTTTTTTCCACACAATTATTGTAATTTCTCGACTAAAGGAGAGTCATCAAAGTCTACTTCAATATCACTGCCTGAATTGAGAAATCTTCCAACTTCTCGCTCTCGTGCAGACGAGTTTTAAATAATATTCCACACTCGCATAATATTTGTCCACTTGATAAGAATGCTAATGAAGAGTCAAAGACAACATCAGTGCTCTACAGACAATGCTAGCAGTCAATACGGGCCACTTCCAACTTTTACATTTTATAATGAAAATCGACAAGCATTTATTCGCATCCGAGTTACCTTCCCGCCGGATATTTGATACTCGCCTCGCTGGGAAACTCTCGAAAACGCTTTCCCCCTCGCAAACACTCGTCCATTGGATTAAGTCAATAGAAAACATTTTCAGACAAACGAACGCTCCGCCAGCCTGTATATACCAACCCCTTCTGTATAACTCCTCGCACCCCCGTCGCAAGTCCGCGAGCGCCCCGAATTTACACACCTAGATTATCCGCTGCTCATCTCTCACCACCTCGCCCTGCATTTAGCACCGACCTCCCTCTGGCAACGTTCGCAATCTATAAATATATTTAACTCGATGTTTTAGCGATTCGCTGCCGCGTATATACCCGGGCAAGACGCGGGCGGCGGCCATTTCTCTTCGGCGGTCGCGCGTTGCCCGAAGAATGGATAAAGGCACTCCGGGAAATTGTGTTTGCCTTACTTATTGGGCGGCCAATAAATTCACAACCCCGGCCGGCGCTGGAAGAAAGCAGAGACGAGCGGCGCGGAGGACTTCACCGAAGCGGGAGCGACCTTCCCTATAATTTACACACCGGAGTCCGCACACCGTCGCAAGGACGTTACGCGACCGCGCCACCAATGAAATGTTTTCTTAACACCGCTCGGCCAAAGCTCGGACCGCGCAGGGTTTACATTAGGCGATGGCACACAACACATTTATATCCCGCCGTGTGTATGTGCTAGTTCGCCGAAAGCCGACAGCGCGGCACTATACGCGAGGTTTATGGAGAGAAATTGCAAACCAAATACAATTACATTAGGCTAATGTTGTTTCACACATTGACCGCGTGTGTGATGTCCCTCTTCGCCCCCCTCGCATCGCCTGCCTCGCCACCGGACGTGGTTTATGGCGACGGACAAGAGGCAGTGCTTGCAATATTTTTCCACACCAAATGAACCTGCTGCTGCTTCTGCGTCGCATTTCGTACACGCACGCAAGCACCATTATCATGCGCGATATTTGTGCACCGAACGGGTTGTTTTAAACAACACGAAATATCTCTGCTGATATAACATAATAATTGTAATGAAACAACAACATTGAATCACTACCTAGGCCGACAGTCAAGCGGTGGTGGCTCGAAGTTGAAAACCATAGCTATAACGTAGTTGCGCACACAGAGAACATTGCAGATTGTTTAAAATTTGATCTCGCATTAGGCGCAAAACGGTTCCCAGAAATTTAATTTCCGTTCTGTAGCAAAACGCAAGCGCGACGCACCCGCGAACTCTAAAACACACACTGAACCAACAAAACATTCTAAATCTCTGCCCCAGCTCGGCGGCGTCTCACGCCGAACGCAATTACCATAACAGGGAACAAATTCGGCACGTCAAGAGTGTCTGTAAGGATGTGCCCGGGCTTGGTGGTCGTACGCTGAATTACCGCGTGCTCTGCGCTCTGCTGTGCACGGCAAACTTGCCGGCGCGGCTCAGGAAGGCATGCTTAGATGAGCACGCATTAGTGCAGTGCGCGGAGCGGGTACACAGAGTGCGATGCATCCGACTTGCCGCCGCGATGGGGTTGTTACAACTAAGTTCGTGGAAGTCGGCTTCGGGTAGCGCATGGGACGAGGGATGGCTGGTAGTTTGCTGCAGCGGCGACATGTCATTGGAAGGTGTTTTGCGGAAGACTGGACGGGCTGCTCTTGGGATTTGCATGGTGATTTTGTTCAGGGTTTTTTCTGTTTTTGTTGGTTTGTTCGCAAAGCTGTTGGTATGACGCTGTAACTACGTTAGTTTGAAGGATTTATTCTTCGTCTTTGGCAAGGGGAAATGATTTTATGTGTATACACCGTACTTACAAAACATCCAAGCTATTACTTGATTGCGGAAACGTCGAATTACTTTGCTCCATAATTTGAAAGATTACATTAACGTATTTTTGACGTATTTACAATAAAACAATTAGGTTTCCGAGTGGGAAAATGTAGGTTAATCCCTATTTTTACAATTTTCAAGTTGGCATAAGAAGAAATAAACCATTATTGCGCCAAAGCGAATAGATGTTTTTTTATCATTTCCAGCCGAAATGTCCTAGATTTTGACGAGGCAGCCTTGAGAGCAAATTATAATAAAAAGAAGCCGTTAAAGCGGTGCACTAGAACGCAGACACACACACACGGGCTAGCTACAAGCGCGTTATAAAATCCAAAGTTTCGCGGATTACACAAAAGCGGCAGCCACTGCTCTCAAAAGTTTATCGCGCAAAAAACAAAGGCGTCGCCCCAGCCGTCAAACGACGTGACACTTGTTAGAACTACATTTCTTAGGGACGAGGCGTGCAGAACAAAGGCGAAATAGCGTCTCGCTGCTATGGATTTGCGAACAAAGCTTTTATATTTCAGCTCTCACACACCACAGACAAAAAACGAAATGAGATTCAAATTTTTATAGAAAGCATTTCACACAGCTCGGAGAAAATGGATTTCAATTGTCGACACTTTTCTTTAATTAAGTTGATTGTTATAATTAGCGAGTCCGAGAGGAAATGGCGTTGCCGGAAGCTATTTCCATAACGGCTAAAAGCGTGGCTAACGCGGATCATGAAGCCAACGCTGCACAAGTTGCTTTCGTCGCGGCGACACTGCAATCGCCATTAGCATGGAGTGGTCTGCACTACAATTGGCTTTCTTCAGAACTCGCCCCCACTTTACTAGAGGTTATTACGAGAAAGCGCAATGGATGCTGCTTGTGCTAGGCATAACAGAAAAAAGGAATGACGGTGGAGAATTAAAAATTCTGAAGTGTTGAACGTGCAGGTGTCATCGGTTTTACATCTAAGAATAATGTTAGTGCTAGTTTTTCAACAAAAAAAACTTTGTAAACTTAAATTTGAAAGCTTGATGCATTTTAACTAAATTTTCTCGACTTGGTAAAGTCTGTTCCCTCAGGGGTCTACAAGATAGTTTAAAGCACAGTGTCTACAAAGTGGCTGAACAAGAGCAAGTGGTGAAATCTTTGCGGAATAACGAGAAAATAAAATAAGAATGCATTTTACCATCCAAACCATGGATAGCAAGTATTTTTTTGTGTTCACCGACTAAAATAGTCTGTGTGTCATAACATGACCGGAGGGCATGACCGGACCCCGCCTTCAAACGGGTCATCCTCGCCCCCGCAACGCTAATTACCCCAATTAGTTTTGCCAACGAAATTAATATTATTGTCGGCGACACGACGAGCTACGAGCCTGGAAAACTTGGACACCCGGAGTTCGGCGAAGAATCTTCCGCGCGGCGCCGACAGCAAGTCCGATTGTGCGGCGTCGGCGTCGGCGTCGGAACGCCCAACTTCGTCGCGTCGCTGATATTAACACGACGCCGCCGGCGTCGGCGCCGCGGGGTTGAAAGGGAAATCTTTCCTCGATGTGTTAGAGAATCTGAGCGGCGTTGTGTCGCATTGTTTCCCAGCCGTCTCTGCCGTGGAAGAGAGTCGCGGTAAGGAGAGAGTGAGCCGTCAGGCAGGTGTTTTAAAGTACTTAGAGGTAATTCTTGTTTGTGAGTAGGTTTTTGATGTCCAAATAATCATTTCTGTCCTGTTTGACCTTATATAATAATTTTCATCAACCTTCTTTAAAATCCTTAAATTTGGCTCCGCGTAAATCGCCAGCGAAATTGCGAAAACGCGATGAAAACGCGCGGGGAAAGTTGCGTTGTGTTCGTGCCACCGGGGACTTGAGCGCTGCAATATTTAGGCAGCGATTTGAGCGCGGCATGATAGGGATCTGATAGGGCTCGAAAGGGCTTGATTTGGGTTCACGCGGCCGAAATTCGTCCAACGGCGAGACAAATTTCGAACCAATTCAACGCCTCTGGCTTGACTAAATGTATCCATGGTTACGAAAAAAAAAATTCAAAAATTCATTTATTTTAGCTTCAAGTTCAAATTATTTTGCCACTGACAAATACATACTATGGCGAGGTACTATGGCGGGTGCGGGTGCCGGGTGCCGGGTGCTGGGTGCTAGGGGCAGGGTGCCGAGTGCCGGGTGCTGGGTGCCGTGTGCTGGGAGTTGGGTGCCAGGTGCCGGGTGCTGGGTGTTGTGTGCTGGATGCTGGGTGCCGGGTGCCGGGTACTAGGTGCTGGGTGCCGGGTGCCGGGTTCTAGGTGCTGGGTGGTGGGTGCCGGGTGCTAGGTGCTGGGTGCAGGGTGCTGGGTGCCGTGTGCCGGGTGCTAGGTGCTGTGTGTTGAGTTCTGGGTGCAGGGTGCTGGGTGCCGGGTGCTGGGTGCTGGGTATCGGGTGCTGGGTGTTCGAGGCTGGGTGCTAGGTGTTGAGTGCTGGACGCTGGGTGCCGGATGCTGGGTGCCGGGTGCTAGGTGTTGAGTGCAGGATGCTGGGTGTTGGGTGCCGCGTGCTGGGTCCTGGATGCTGGGTGCCAGGTGCCGGGTGCTGGATGCTGGATGCTGGATGCTGGGTGCCGGGTGTCGGGTGTTTGGTGCTGGGTGCTGGGTGCTGGGTCTGGGTGCCGGGTGCAGGGAGCTGGATGCTGGATGCTGGGTGCTGGGTGCCGGGTGCTAGGTGCTGGGAGCTGGATGCTGGGTGCCGGGTGCTAGGTGCTGGGAGCTGGGTGCTGGGTGTTGGGTGCTGGATGCTGGGTGCCGGGTGCTGGGTGTTGGATGCTGGGTGCCGGGAGCTGGATGCTGGGTGCCGGGTGCCGGGGTCCGGGTGCTGGGTTCTGGGTGTTGAGTGCTGGGTGCTGGGTGCTGAGTGTTGGGTGCTGGGTGTTGGGTGCCGCGTGCTGGGTCCTGGATGCTGAGTGCCGGGTGCTGGATGCTGGGTGCCGGCTGCTGGATGCTGAGTGCTGGGTGTCGAGTGCTGCATGAAGGGTCCAGGGAGCTGGGTGCTGGGTGTTGAGTGCTGGGTGCTTGGTTCCGGGTGCTGGGTGTTGGGTGCTGGGTGCCGGGTGTTCAGTGCTGGGTGCTGGGTGCCGAGTGCTGGGTGCCGGGTCCTGGGTGCCGGGTGTTGGGTGCTGGGTGCTGGGTGTTGGGTGCTGGGTGCCGGGTGCTGGGTGCTGGGTGTTGGTTGCTGGATGCCGGGTGCTGAGTGTTGGTGCTGGGTGCCGGGTGCTGGGTGTTGAGTAATGGAAGATGGGTGCTGGGTGCTGGGTGCCGGGTGCTGGGTGTTGGTAACTTGGTGCTGAGTGCCGGGTGCCAGGTGCTGGATGCCGGGTGGCGTGTTCCGGGTGCCGAGTCCTTGGTGCTGGGTGTTGGGTGCTTGGTGCCGGGTCCCGGGTGCTGGGAGCTGGGTGCTGGGTGCTGGGTGCCGGGTGCTGGATGCCGGGTTCTGGGTGCTGGGTGCTGGTGCCGGGTCCGGGGGGTTGGGTGCTGGGTGTTGGGTGCTGAATGTTGGGTGCTGGGTGCCGGGTGCTGGATGCTGGGTGCCGGGTGCTGGGTGCTGGGTGCTGGGTGACGGGTTCTGGGTGCTGGGTGTTGGGTGCTGGGTGCTGGATGCTGGGTGCCGGGTGCTAGGTGCTGGGTGCTGGATGCTGGGTGCCGGGTGCTGGGTGCTGGGTGCCGGGTGCTAAGTTCTGGGTGCCGGGTTTTGGTTGCTGGGTGTTGGAATCTGGGTGCTGGGTGTTGGTGCTGGGTGCCGGGTGTTGGATGCTGGGTGCCGGGTGCTGGGTGCTGGGTGCCGGGGGCTGGGTGCCGGGGGCTGGGTGTTGAGTGTTGGATGCTGGGTGCTGGGTTCCGGGTGTTGTGTGTTGGATGCTGGGTGCTGGGTGCCAGGTGCCAGGTGCTGTGTGTTGAGTGCTGGGTGCTGGGTGCTGTGTGTTGAGTGCTGGGTGCTGGGTGCCGGGTGCAGGGTGTTGGATGCTGTAAGACGGGAGGAAGGTTGGGAAGTTGGGTCGGGTCAGGAATGGTATGATAAGTTGTGGTGTGGGGGGGGGGGGAATATACCCTGGTTTTATGCAGTGAATATGTAGATAACCATCATACGATTGGGCATATCAAAAATGTTGTACCACGCAGAGGAAGGTTGGGAAGTTGGGGAAACCCTCTTTTCTTGAATAATCAATTGATAGTGGACGTCCGTGTACCCGAGTCACGAAAACATGTAGATAAACACGAAGTGTTTGGTAAGCGTAGTATAATGGTCAAACACCAATTACCGAAAAAAAAATTAACACAAGAAACAAAAAAAAAACTACAGGGGGCGAAGCCCCCTGCAAGGGGGCTCCGAGCAGATGGTGCTTTGGGGCAAAGCCCCAAAGCACGCCGGGGGGGTTGGCGGCCGGAGGCCGCAGGGGCAGAGCCCCTAGTCCCCATATAAATTAAAACAATTGTGATAATATGGTTAACATTTTCTAAAACCTTTTGTGGTGACTGCTGACTTACTTTCAAATGCGCCGATCCAATTAATACAAGCCGCTCAAATACACATTTCTTCGCGAATCCCATATCATAGAGTCTGGGAGCCTCATGGCACCAACTGCCGTTGCTTGCCACTCCTTTTCTACCAGAACTCTCTCTGCCCGGCGCCTGTAACTCGCCGTATAGCGCCGCGTCAGCGACTGCCAGCGGTCGTTAGCAGACGAGCGGCTCGTGAAAGGTCTTGCAGGCACCGGGTTCGAGGCCCGGCGACGACACGCGATCGCGAGGTTGACACCGTCGACGGCAGGTCTCACTTAGCGCCGAAGTCGCCGAAGTCACCCTCGGTGAGAAGCTTCGAAGCGCGGCACGAGGTTGAATTCGAGTCGAGTTTTAATGAGTGGTTATTATTTATACGAGGTATTTTATGTAAATTAAATGCATGAACTATGGGACATGAACAATTTATCTGTTATTATCAAGTATCATGTTATAAACATGCATCATATTACCGCAAAACAGAGCCGTTTATGAGACCGTTTTCCATGTGAAGCAGAAAATCATTTTACAGCTATTAATTTTTTGCGTCATAACCATAATTACGTTTTTTATGTGCTTATAACGTAATTGTATTGAAATAAAATGATTTTTTATGCTCTATTTATGGACAATGTATGCAATCAAGCGCTAAAACGAAACCCGCAAAGCTGGCCCGTCTGCCAAGGTCAGATAATTCAGAGAAACCCTTTATTGAATATCGTTTTAGTTTTCATTTGCTTGGAATTAGAAAGAAATGAATAACGTTGCCGAGCTTGCTCTGCGGGCTGCGTTTAGGAGTATTAAATAAAATTGCATTTATCATTAACCAAGCAACACTCTTGACGTTTATGAAAAATATGTTAGTCAATGAAAAATACTTCACCATTGGTTTTATCACGGCGTGATAGTAATGACATGAGTGACTCATGGACTCGATTTTCTCAGGCATTTAAGAGCTAATGTGTGATAAAATCAAACAAACGTGAGATATTTGGAGTTTAATGTCACAAAGAACTAACTTAATTCCTTTTAAAATTCATGACGCATGACAACCCTCCGATCATTTCCGAAAAGCAATCACTTTCAATGAAGGCTAAATGCTCAGCGGAGCGTCGCTAAGAACCCAGCCCCAAGTATTTGTTCGCGTTTGCTCGGGGGAAATAAAAATGCTAGCAAAGAATTCAGCGCAAATTCCGGGCGTAATACACGCCATAGAATACACGAAGATCCATTATTGTAATAAAATGTGCAACTTTATAGTCGTTATTTAAAGTTTTTACGAGTGACTCCGCTGCTCCCTACACATTTCTGGCGATTCATCTTCGCAGAGCAACGGAGAGGGCGAGACCGGGTCGGCAGCTTCCTCCAGCAATCTTATTGCTTGGCAGCGCAATGGCAGAGCTAGCCGCTTTAAAAAACATACATTAGCTGCATCCGAAAGAATGGCGCCGATCAAAAAACTAAAAAAGAACTATTGTGTTGCATGGAAATGGCAACAGAAAATAAGCAGTGTTTTTATTTGCAATTAACGATCAATTATTTAGTTTTATAACACGATTAATCTTACCAGAGATTCCAGTTTAAAAAGCCAACTGCAATTTCTCCAGTGAAACACGTCCAGTGAAAAACTTGTAGAAAACTCTTTAAAAAAATATATGATTAAAATTCAGCGTAAAAGAACAAAGAAGAACATCCCAGATAAAATTAACCGTAAAAGGACTTAGCCATTTCAGTTCAAAAGTCGAAAGGATTAAAAAAAAACTATGCGCTTCACGAAGTAGTGTAAAATAATTAAGAAAATTCTCGTCCATGTTTCGAATATGTAAATATTCGTTGGTATTAATTTCAACCCCTACCTTTCTCCCTTTATAACCATCCTGTATGGTGACAAGAATTAAGTAGCCTAGACTAGCAACCCACTCGGCTATCCTGATGCAAGCAAGTTGCTCAACTTCCCAGAGGAGTTCACTGGGATATCATAATTCCATTTTTCCTATGCGGAATAAAGGAAACTTGAAAAAAAAAACTCTTCGATAAACTAGTGCAAAGCCTTTAAATAATAATTGATATCATCAAAACTAAAGCCGCTATAAATCAGTAAATCGAACGGAAAAGTTCCCCATGGCAATGTTTCATCACAAGCCGCGCCAGGGACGGCGCAGGCTGCTTAAGACACTGCTTACAGCGACACGTCATTAAGAGCAGTAACGCAAGCTCATGGTGGCTTCACCCGACATCATTAAGCGAACAGCTCCGACCGAGCTTTGACTCTCCGTCATTAAGAAGTCTAATTCCACGCGGAGGCAAGCCTGGCTGACCTTATGACCCAAAGTGACTGTCATTAGAAGCCTCCCCCTCTCGCTAGTCCCAACAACTTTCACGCCGTAATAATAGGCTTGGGTGGGCGAGTGTATTACCGGAATAACACGGTCTGCAAGTCGGGTCCCGAAAATTGGCTGGAAAATGAAAGACTTTTTTTGCTCTGCTTGCTTGCTGCTGAGAAATATAGACGCTCTTTTATGTTTTCTGCGACCAAATTAAAAGCTCCTTGGGGGGTAATTTTAATTTTCAGATGTGAAAATGGCGACTTGTCTAATAGTTCTAGATTCGGAGTGTTTTTTTTTACGTGTGGGAGAAAAATTGTGAAATGTGTTTCACACTTGAATGCGATGATATCCATGTCAGGTACCAACGTTAACTGGTGGACAGCAATTCAATTTTTCAAAATATGGTACATTTAAGAACGATATCATTTTCTTAGTTCAGTTCTTATCCGGAAAAGTAAGCTGTAAAGACTAATATTTCTTATTATCTCTTATATTTTTGATATCCAATTCAAATATCTCACACTTTAACTGTTTGGCACTAATAACGCTGTAAGTGACAAATTTTCACCCTGCAATTAATCGGAAAATAATTAAACCTCTTCAAAAGAAACTTCCCTGTTGCCAGACTTGCAGTTAAGTTATTCCAGTGAAGCCTTCCAGTTGCAAGCTGAAAACGAAGCAGCGTCACAAAACAAACGCCACTTTCACATCACGTCGCCGCCGTGAGCCGGCGCTGGCTTCACCTGCCAACGTTTTCGAGACTTCTATCAATATTTGACTGCCGCTAATTAAGCCAGCCGCGTCTTAATTTTAACATAGCAATTTATTTGGCTGGCTTCATTCTATTAGGATAATACTACGGCAAGATGAAATGCTACAAAAACAGAGTCTGCTTCATAAACAGAAAGCACTGAAGTTCAATTAATATTTTTAGCACACAAAAAGTTGCCGCAAACTAGTTCTCTGCGTCTATAATCTGCATTGCTAGTGCCTCATAGTTCACGTACACGAATAATATAGACGATTTATCTCTAAGCTTTAAAAAAAATAGATTGCAATTAGTTCAAAACAAGAACAATACTCGTTATTTGCTCTGTGTTCTAATTGTCAACGAAATATTTTCTAATAACTCATCAATAAAAACAGCGTCACGTATGTTTTTTGGCAATCAAGTCTACTTACTCAGCAAGCGTATCAAGCTGCAGCTATCAAAAAGATAGGGGCAACAAATGTGACATGTAAAACATCGGGTGCATCTGTTTCCCATGAAACAGCTCGCCAATGACGCCCAAGTTCATGGAAACTACTTCATATAATTACTTTTTCCCTCGCCTGTCCGTGGAATGTTCGTAGTTAGCTGTGTGCGGCGCTGCAGCTCGCAAAGCTCATTGCGTAGCTTCGGTTCGCCAGGATTTCTCGGCGGTGGTTAGCGCTCGACTAGCAAAAAATAATACATCCCGCGCCTCCTGTCAAGTGCATCACATTACGCGTCGCACTGTTACTGTTTCAACGAAATTGTGGCGTGTTTTTTCTATCCGCTTGATGACACAGATAGCAAAAACAAGCGCTATTTTTTTTTGTCTTCATGTAGCTTTGTTTCCGTACTAATACATATTCCATAAGAAATTGAAACAACAGGGGATATTTTTTTTTAAGTTTTGAAAATGAAGTGGAGCATCTTTGATGTCCCATTCCTGTCGAGTCACTCGATTTAGAAACATGACGAACAGAATAAAATATATCCCGTCCCTGCCGCGCCACACAAATTACAGCCTCCCCTTCTCGTTTGTCTGTTTTTTTCCACAAGGATATCATTTTCAAACGGCGTCTGTTTGCGGCTAGGGCGTAATGCACGTTTCATGTTGCCGGTGTTACGTATCCCCTTGTCTTTACCGAGTAATGTGGCGAGAGCGCGTCTCTATCCCGCACCTTTCCACGGTATCAGTTGCTCCTTGTCGAGCATTGTTAACGATTACCTCGTAATGCACTATTTTCAAAGCCGAGCGCACTGAGCGAATTAAGTAGAGTGTATGTATCTTTCTTATACCTCCAGCCATACAGCGTGAAACGAGCTGGTTGTACAACGCGAGTTATAATTAACATGCTAGACGCGCAGAGCGCTGTGTATTTTATGTACGGGAGAGAAAACAGTATTTTCTCTTAACAAGACTTAAAAATAAGTAATGAGTCGAGATAGTTCTTCAATGTATTTCTCGAAACGGGGGGGAAGCGGTTACAGAGCCAAAAAAGGCGAGTCACTCAATCTAGGTCAAAGATAATGACTTGGGATCGAAAGAAAACACGTTAAAACGAAAGGTTTTTGCCGTAAAAACTTACAAAGTAAATTCGACTATTATTTAAAACGTCAAGGAATCAAAAAGCATCGCATTTGTCACGAGAATATTGAATTCAAAACGTCAACTCCTAGACGCAGCCCGCAGAGCAGAAAACGGCACCTCCACTTCTCTTCTCAATCATCGCGACGCGCTGGTTCACATAACGCATCTACGATATCACACACCAGTTGCAGCAATATTCATAAGACTCCGACGCGTTTCCCTCATCAAATTACATCCCATCAAAAAAATATGACGCATTGAATACGGCTGTCAACGCACAAAACTCCACACACAAAAAACACCTCCTCCCTCAAAAAAAAAAAAATTGAATACAACATTTTCGCTGCTCGCGGAAAAACGAGCGAAACCTCACCGCGGTTCATTCGCGCGTGTCTCAATTTCCGCGCACGCACAGAGCGACGCGTGTCAGTCCCACATTGTTGCTGACAACGCCTTGGTGAAAGCCTAGTCGACCGTCAGCTCGGAATAGCGGCTTCTGACTGGCTTTTGATCATGGAACTAACATGATGGTGCGAAATGTTAGTTGGCTTAACGAAATCGGAAATAAAAGCCGTAGGTGATAAATGATTAGCTTTATTTAAACTAGGCTATGCGAACACTCATATAATCGTGTTGTGGATGGGTGTAATATTTACGCTCACCCTCAACGCGATTATATTGCGTGTGCGCATAGCCTAGAGGCTTATATGATCAATTTAACATGTCTAGTGATAATTTAGCAGCTTTCTCAATGACATTCGTTACATGGAAATATCTTGATGGAGTCGTTGTGAAATTATTTGAATATTTCAGAACGTAAAAATCGATTTGAAGAAAAACTATTCAATTAATTTGGTTTAAATTAACACATTATCTTCTTTTTACAATTTATAATGCATACAGTAAATTTTGTGAACATCGAATTGAAGATAAAGTTGCTTTAGTTGCAAAAAACTGAAAAACCGCTAAAAAATCGTAAAAAACGTCATTCAAGCGCCATTTTCAAGAAAAGCACTTAACATACAACAATAAAATTCTTACACAAACATTAAATCGTGAGGGTCAATATATTCTAAAAGTTTCGTCAAATTATATTTAGATGTTTGGCCTCTAGAATGCAAAACGTGTTTTGCTAAAACTGAAAAATTTCGTAAAAACTTAATAACAATTGCGTCAAAAACGTGGCAGATCTAAGTTCAGAGATAACGAAGGTCCGTATAAATTTTCAGATCGGTTTTGTCGTTTGGCCTGTAGAGTGTAGAGCGCGAACAAACACAAAAAAAAACAACGGAGCCTTTTTTCTGCAGAAAGGGTAATTGAAGATTTCGCTCCACTCGCTACGCTCGTTACGCTCATCAATAAACTTTTTTATTTTGCATTAATTGGCATTCTAGCTTTGAATACGCCATACACATTGGCCAGAAAGTCTTCCACAGTCAAAGAGTTGTGATTCATGACTCACCGAACAACGTGTCTACTGTCCATCACGAGACGCACCTTTCGCCACTGTTTCCAATCTCTTTCAATCGCCTGCTTGGGAAACCTCGCGGGGCCGAGCGCGACTAGGTTTATGCCTTCCAGATGTCAGAACAGTGAAATCTCTTACATATCTCAGCTGACGTGATGCGCGCTAGAATTTCCCCCGACCCGGCCGTTATAACGCGAGCAAAGTGTATTGTGTGCATGTGTGTGAGCACGTGTGTGTGTTTGGAGATTGCCACAGATTTGTTAGATTTCGCGTCGTGCTGTGAATAAAAGTTACTGCAAAGACTCAAGATCGGCAAGAGATGCAGATTTTATCCTGTCTTAAAAACAGCGAGGCAAATAATTCAGGTGAAATGAATGTCTGAAGAAGGAATTTTAGGCGATGAAATTTACGCTTAAAAGTAAGTGTCCAGTTTTCGCTAAATAATGTCATCCATTGTCTTAGATTATATCCGATGTCTAGGGTAGCGCCATTATTATGCTGGTATCGTTACTTTTAAACCACTGCGATGCAAGAACAACCTTCTCTATCCGCTAAAAGAGATTTAAAACGTGGAAAGCCAGCACGCATCATGCAAAAACTAACACAAGAAGCACACAAGAAAAACAAAGCTTATCATAATATCGTTGCCTTGAAAGCCGAACGATATGAAAACCCGCCCCCGCCTTTGCCGAAAGGAAGCATCCTCATGCATCCGTTCAGACAACAACCGGCATCCTCGGGGTCGAGGTAATTATCACCCAGTCTCCATCTTGACTTTATCCCGGTGACGAATCTGTTTAACTCCAGATCGTCGCCACCGGCGTCGTCAATGTCTCGAGTCGCGATAAGCCGGGCTTATGTCATCTTTGCAAAAGAATGATTAATGGAATTGCAAGTTCTCGACGAAGCTGCTTATGTATAACCGGAGAGGCGGAATCGTGCTAGCCCGTCGCCGGTAATGAAGCTTTTCACTCTGATACTAAGGCGCTCGCAGATTGCGCCGCGGTCGTTCGGCGGTACTAGCCGAGTTTGTATCGCACGGTGAAACGAAAACGAACGACTTGAGGCAGCGTCGCGCGCGTGCATTTTCCCAGCGGGTGGCGTCCCGACTCTTACCTTTAACGGCGCTCAGCTTGTTGCCGACCATCTGCTTAGCGACGAACGCCGCCATCGTGCGTCCGGGAGAAGGTCTGCGCCGCGCTCGGTGTGCTGCTCAAGTCTGTCTCCTCGTCGGCGTAGTCGTAGTCGTCGTCCTCGTCGTTGTTGTCGGCGTCGTGCGTTGAGGGCTCACAGGAGGGTGGCGACCTGCAACCAGCAAAGGGTAAGATGTTGGTTAGTTTCTGCGTTGTCATACGGATGCTCGGTGTAGTTGCATTAAGAACGAACTAAGCAGCTTTGAAGATTGGTTATCTGCAGCCGAAGTTAGCCTGAGTTTACAGGCTGTGAGATAGTAGGGTTTCGCTCAGATGATTTTGCTTAGAAATCTCTTGAAGATACGGATTGTTGGAGGAATCTTGCAGCTAGCCCTTCAACCGCCGAGCGGGCTAACTATTGGTTTTAGCAACACGAAATCTCATCCTTCTAGTTTAGGGTATGAATTTTCGTAACGATTGTCATTTGTAAAAAAATGTGAGTCCGTTACACACCTCGAATGATCGTCAGCATCAAAAACGTTACCACCATCACCGAATAGCAGGCTATGAACAATAATTCTTGCCTACGTCAATGCTAATCTAACACCAGAATATTGTAATTCCTCTCCGGCGGAGGTCCACTTCGATCGCTGCCTGTCTCTGTTCGATGCTTCGATATGCGAGGCGAATTGATCACGACGGCTGAAACGTTCGCGTTTAATTGAATTGAAAACACTGTGATCGCAACGAACGGGCATCGAAAAGTCTGTCGATGATAAAAGACAATATTATTTTATGGTAAACATCGGAATACTCGGCTCGCCGTGCCGTGTGGATGGAAACGCTGGCCGATGCTACATTACCGAATGTTAATCAACGAATCGCGTTCGCCGGCTGCATGCCGAGGACAGCTGCACTCGCCAGTGCTAATTCAGGTTAAACAATAATACTTTTATGTAGATTTATTGAAATAGCCAATCAAAGCTCTCGAAAGCTGCGCGGGTCGAGATGAAAACCTGGCTGATTGTCGATGCAAATAGTCGATTCGAGGCGGATGAAAATAAAACTTGGCGGCGGACGAAACGATTGGATAGTTAAGCGAGGACGAAGGTACGTAATAATGGTTGCAGTTGATGCGGATTGCGATTCTTTGCAGTGATCGAGTCAATCCAATTCCCTCGAGCAACATTTATTACACATCAATCATTTTTACTGCAAATACCTCATAAATAAAACAAAAACGGGGAAATAAGTGGCCATTACAAAGTATTTCACCGTGCGAGATGGAAGTCTGCGCTGAGAAATGTTTTGGCGTTATTAATGTTAGGTTTCAAGTATAGACTCTGATCTATGCTTCCATTACTCATTGTTCTGCTTTCGAGTGTAATGTTTTTAATATTTCGCTGTCACAGTCGCGCGTTTCGTAAGTTATCTGCCAAACAGCCTGAGGGCCCCCAGGAGTAAGAACCGCACAGGACTGAATGTGATTAATTCCAGTTGTTCGCCGCTCGTTCTGAGAAGAAACATTTTTCTGGAACCGTTCGTCGTGTATCTCTCTTCGCGCTCGACGCAGAGCGGCATGTTCATTACAGAGCGATGTTTAATAAGTAAAGTTGGTTAAAACGTTGCAACTTCTCCCGGGCGAACTGAGAAAGGCAAATTGGATAATATTATGTAGAGAATAAAGTGTAATTTTATTTCTTGTTGGCGCGGTGGCGCGAAGTTAAAAAAAAGGGTGCAGAAACTAAAATCCGGCGAGCGCTGGCGTTGGCGTGCTTGTGTGCACGGAAGACGGTGGGAGACAAAAAAACTTCGCAAACTGGGAACAACACAGCCCGAGCGGGTGAATTAGCTGAGAAAACAGTCGCTCGTTCCGATTGAATTAGTTGCAATTGTTGACAGAAATTAAATTCGCAGCAGAGAACAGTTACAAGTTCGCGAAGCGAGCATCCTCGCAACAACATCGCTTTTATTCGCGTGGTTTTTTTATTTGGAGGAGATTCTTTGCAGCATTTTCTCAGACCATCCATGTTTGTTCCCCGTGCCTTGTATATTCCAACAAGCGCACAGTTTTCTAAAATAAAACTATGTTTCAAACTGAGTATTTAATGTAAAGTAATCGTTAATTACAATCCCAGACATTTCACAAAGTTCAGCTGCCCGTTTCGATGGCAAAATAACAAAAGAACCAACGCTGTCTGCGTATTTTGTACGATGCCCGATATTCTATCCAACTAGTATTCCCTTGAGGAATCAGACATTGCACAGCTTAAGGAAATAATAATGAAAAGTCCTGGCATTAAAATTCCATGTCCACAGAAAAATAATATCATTTTCTCTGAATGAAACCATGTGAATTGTCTGGAATTCCGAGACTGGCGTCGTGGCGTGCTACCAAAGGGGGTAGGAGCAGTTTGTTGGGACAGACACATGCCACAGCATCGCTGCTCGCTTCTGCACCGTCGCCCAGCAAGAGTCAATGCAGCAGCGAGACGCGGTTGCATCAGAAGCGCGAGGCCGCGGAACAGCGTGCAAGGCGACGTCAGCTAGAGAGCACACTGGAAAATGCATCGCGTCTCGGGGTGGAAACTTTAAACTATATCGATCCGGCTCTTACATTTCGCAGTAAAGGCTAGAGGAAATGTGAGGGAAATGTGAGGGGAAATTGCAAGAGGAATGCAGGCGCAGTGGGCGATGATATTCGGTTCGTCCGCGTTCGACTGAGTTCTGCCGAATCGTCGCTTGATGAGGGTTGAGTGTGGACTTTCTTGCTCTTTTTGGACACCGTTTGACCTTCTGAAGTTTTAACTATGGCCGAGCGGGGTTAAACGTGGACAGATCCCGAACGCGCGTCGAAAACAAAGCTAGGACTGCTGACCGTCAACTTCAACCCTGACGGTTTCAAAGTTTGCTTATGGGCACGTAGGCAAAAGTTGCGATAGCTATCCTTTCGACATTACTTGTTTTATTTTTACAATTAACATGCCCCATTTCCTACAAAAATCAACATGCCCTATTTCCTGTAAAAATTAACATGCCCTATATCCTTTAACAATTAAAATGCCCTATATCCTTTAACGATTAGCACGCCCTATATGAGTTGTACGCTTGGACAGCTGTATAGATTATTAGTATGGAAGACACCAACGGAAATTTTCTCAGTGTTTTCTAAAATTACTCACTTACAAATATAAAAGCACACCGAATTTAGTTGCACTTGAAAGTTTAATTGAATAAATGCTGTCAAAGGTAAAAAAGTGAGGAACTTTTTTGGTCTGAATTGGTAAAGTCTTAACTAAGACTAGACGTATAGGAAATAATTGAACAATTCAGTCGGGATTTGAAATATGAGTGTGCATTTGTTTTTTATGTATGAAATTCAATGTTATCTGTAGAAGCGAAATTATTAATTGACAGGGTTATACTTTTCAATCAGACTATGCAAATGTTGAATTCTGGATCGCCAATAATTTAACTACGTTTTACTAGAACCAATTCTCCCCTCATGTTTGTCAATCGTTCGATTCCGGGAAATTCGAAAATTATCATACTCCAGTTTGCGAAACTAGTTTCAACTTCGTCGAGAGACCGAAGGCAAGCGAGAAGGCTATTTCTTTCAAAACATTTCCGAGCGTAATTTGCAAAAACTTCCCCGCCATCGCACCGAATACATTATTATAGAATACAAAGGCGATCGCCGATACTGCTGATTGTTGCTTCATCTTCGATAGGAACTGGGAAGCATCCCCTACCAGCCACTCTACGCCATCCCCCGTTCCGCCTGGGACCACCTACCCTACCCGCAGTCTAATTTCAAAGAGTCTACCAAACAGCGCTCTGTATCTCAAGGGTGCTCACACTCGCGCCGTGCAGGGCGGCTGGTGGTAAGTGGTTTTGCACACTGCACCGGCGTCGGCGTCGGCGTCGGCGTCGGCGTCGGCGTCGGCGAGGTTATGAAAGAACGAGGCCGAGAGGGCCTCTGGGACGCCGTCTCGACGGTAAAAGGGCCGCACTTATCGTCTCCAGTATTAGCGAGTGGTCTCTCCGACGTCGGCGTCGGCGTCGGCGTCGGCGTCGGCGTCGGCGTCGGCGTCGGCGTCGGCGTCGGGCCCAATTCTGATCATCGCGAGTGGTATGTCGAAATTAGAGCCGAGGCGATAATGTGGGTAGCGGCTGGCGCGCGTCATAGCGCGTTTTATTCGCCGCAATCTTCCAGCTTGAATTGTAAATTGAAGCTTCGACATGCATCTTTCAACTTAATGCCGCGTGAATTGATTCCAGACTCGTTGTCATAACTCTACCTATAGGTATATCATTATTGAAAATATAAAATATTTAACGCAGGAGGCGTCGACGTCGCGTCCCGAAGACGCGAGTACCTTCCAAAGGAATATATTCATATTGCCACGCTGTTGTGGAAACGTACTACACCAAAACATGGGAAATATTTTTAAAAACTAAAAAACATCACATTCAAGTACAGTTACATAATATTGATATCTCCCGTCTTTATCACATAGAGTCATGCACATACACATATGCATGTCCTGTGTTATTCATGTCTGGCGACTATTCTTCGTTCTCGGTGATACAGAGTCAACAATGGCCGCACACGTCATAGAATGGAGCGGAGAGAGCGTCGCTCGAGTGCGAGCCAGCGTCGCGACGCCGGCTGCAGATGAAAGCGTCGGGAGGCTGCGGGCGCCTCGACGTCGCGACGCTTAACGGGGGTGGGGCAGGGGGAGGCCGGCGCCGAAAGGGTGATATGAGATACACTCTATCCCTTCGCGTGGCAGGCGGGGTAGGGGGGGGGGGGGGGATCACGTGGGGTGGGGGTGAAAAAAATAACTAGGGCAACCCAGATAAACACGGCTTGCTCAAGGGTAGCTCGCTTACTGCGCAGAGAAGGAGAAAACTTACTTTTAGTTTGTTTTTTGCGATTTTTTTTCTGCCTTTTTTCGAATATAAAGAAAACTAATAAAGCGACAACGACGAAGTAGTTGCCAGGGATGTACCGTAATGTTTGTGTGCTTAGCAACTTTGATATAAGTTTTGGAATTAGTTTTACAAACAGAACAAGGGTAAAAGTTTTCATTTAAAACCCGGTTTGTGGCATTCCTGCGCCATTGAAACGCGCCGGAGCGGTCGGTGAATGTGCGGTGGTTTCGTGCACGATGCGAGCCGAACGCCGGGTAGCGAAAAGCCAGCGTGCGCGTGCATTTTGAGACGATTCGACGCTTTAAGTAGAAACTGAAACATGACTGCACAAAGATTCTAAAGATACCTTGCAGCTTTGCGAAAAGGTAGATTGCTTAGCGCGCCGTCCGAAGCATTCGCAAACTAAATAAAATATCGAGCAAAAGCGGAGCTCCTTTGATTTCGCGTTTGAAACCGTACAACGTTTGACTTATGGATGGAAACCTTAGCCGGGCGCATCTCGCGCAAATCCTTAAAGCATACGGAGCGAGGTGTAGGGACGCGGCAGTCAGACGTTCGGTTTATGGACGAGGTCGCCCCATGGATTTTATTGCCTTCGTAAAGTAGATTTCCCGCGCTAAGACTTCCTGTTCCCGGCCGCTGGACAACGGTGCAGCGAGAAGCAACTTTATGGTGAAAATAAAAAACAAGAATTTCGATCAAAGCAAGTAATAAAAAATGCAAGCTACTGTATACATAAACTGTGTGGGCGGCTGGGCAACAAGGTCGCACTCTCGCGCTCCAGCAAGATCTAAGCAAAAAATATCACGCCTGCTGCGGTCAGACAGCCTCCTATAAATCCTTCGACGGTGGGGTTGCATCCCCTAATCTCTAGGACCAACATTAAAACAACTCGCTCACTGACGAAAAAAAAAGATTTATAGAGATAAAACATCACAAAATGGATACACAGTCGTGGGCTTTGAGCTTTTATAGAGATGGACACACCTCCATCGCTTATACGGTTGTGTTTTGTTGTAAAACAGTGGCGCACCGACCTGCTAGGCAAGGTTGCTAGCACCCTAGCTCGTTTTTTGCGCCTCACTGAGGTTATGAAATTGACAGAGATCATTTATCACGAATATACCTGATAAAGTGGTCCATGGTTGGACTACAATTCAAGATTTCCAGTACATCCACATCTGTCACCCATTGGTGAAATTCTCTAAACAAACTGACACAACCCTTAGCTGTTCGTGCGGAGATTCGTGAAGCAAACTTTCAGACAACTTTCTTGGCAAACCAACCACCACGTCTGCTCGCCACTGTGCCTGCTCATGTAAAACGTAACGCTGTCACACCGGCGGGGTCATAGGTTGCATCCGTCACTGGTTCGACTCCTTCCACCTGATTTCCCCTGGCCGAGTGACACATGCCACCCGCGCCGTGGCCATCTTGTCCCAGCGGTCACCGAGGCAGTGCCCTGCATGATTTATCAATTCGGGTGACACCGGCATTCGGTGAGATTGATACTGCGCCTCGGTTCATCGCGCACGGATTGCGTCTGACGCGATCTGGGAGAAGAACGGCGCAGGTCAGCCGGTAGAGTGTCACTCGGCATTGCTCGAGCTTTTTATCTTTGAATATCTAACTTGTTTGTTATTGAAAAATTGAATGGACATAGGGCTTTATGGATGTAGCTTCAAGTTATATTCGGTCAAACTTGAGGGAAAGATCACATTTGCTGCCGTAAACATTTTTAAGAACTTATCTTGTAAATGCACTTTCCAAATTACTTTGAGTTATCCGTTCTGACGGGTGAACCGTAGAGGACAACTGTTACGGAGGTATCGGACGTGGTCTCTCATTAATCATAAGGATGTATGCATTGTCCAGTGACTATAATACACAAGCAAACACGTGGGAAGAAAAGAGCTTTGTAAGTTGCTGGTAACGTGTTTGTAACAGTGCTGTGTTTTTATTTCTTGAGACTGTGTTACTGATGTATGATGGCGTCATGAGCGCAAATTACCAGCAAGAGCAATTATGCGAAACAGCGAAGAATAAATTGAACTGTCAGCTTTTTACGGAATAGAAAAATAAACCGAAAGCTGCTATAACAAAAGTTTTGTGCAGCACGTAAATAATTCGGGAAGCCGGTGTTTAATTAAGCGAATCTAAGAACTATTAATTGGTTCATTTCAACTATGAGTTGAAAGCGGACGGAATTATCGCAAAAACTACTTTCCTTGGTGGCTGAATACAAAATTCCAAATGGGATCAATAATTCCCTTTATCTGTGGCGTATAACGTACAGTGTTACTGTAGTCGTCGAGAGAGGGTTTATTACTGCGCTAATAAAATCAGGAGACGGTGTAACTTTGAGAATCATAAGTTCAGGGATTACAAGCACGTAATCTCAGACAATTCTATGCGTTGTGCATAAATATGATATTTGAAAACTAAAGCACATAATGTATATAGGAATAATACATTAAGTTTTGATGAGATTCCCTGCGCATCATAACTATAGTGATCTAATACGATGCAATACACATCATTCATTCTACTATATGTTGGAAAGCAGGGTTCACGAAGCCACTTGCCGAAGAAATGAACAAAAAACACGACATTGATTCAGTCGCCTTATGTTCATTAAGATTGGACTGGCCTTAAATGGTGAAATGGGAACGTATGAATTTCGCGGTGGCTGTTCGGGGGTTGAAAAGTTGTGTGTGCATCTACTCTAGGAGCTATGGGGTGGCTGTGGGGGTGGGTGGTGGGTGGTGGGTGGTGGAGAGTGGGAGCGGTGTGGGCCTGCTACTGACAAACGCTGCTATTTACTTGCAGCGCACGAGCCATTTATCTTAGAACAAAACCGTTGGAGCCGAGAGCAGGCAGGCAGGCAGCGAGTGTGTGTGTGTGTGTGTGAGGGTGTGTCGGAGTGTGTTTATAATATATAGAGTCGGAAAATGGGTGGAAAATAACCCGTTCGTAACGATTAGGACGGCGAGTGCCAAAGAAAATTAGGTGAATAAAGTTGACTAATCGTTTGAAAGAAAAAGCTGAAAATCTGGGAGAGGATATTATGGAAGCGATTCCAACCAGATTCAGAATTTTTTGTCTTGTTTTGCAGATTGAAGTCAGGATTAAGCTTGCTTCACTGGAACTAAATAGCCTGCGGTTTTTTTCTGATGTAGTTTGGCCGCGTTATCAAAGAAATCTTTTCATATTTCTCGTGAAACCTGCATTCAAAACCGCAAATTAATTAATGAAATGAAAATTTCCATTTCGTTTCCAAAAAGCGATTTGTAAGCCAACCAAAACATCCGGCACCCCCCTACTCCCACCACGGCCGCACGGAGACATCGTCGTGGCCGAAATATATCTGTCAACTTTCGCTTGTTCCAGCGGCTTTGCTGGGGGGATGTTGTACATTCGGATTAGCAGCGTAATCCTTCCAGCGAATGCCAAGGCGAGTACTTATAACTTTACACCACTCTTTGTCGTCGGCGTCGACGTCGGCCTCGTACACCCAACTTTTGCAAGAAGTGAAAAGTGACACAGAAATGTGTAACCGATGCCACAGACGGTGGTAAACAACACGGGAGACAGAGTTTCGAGAAAGTGTCTTGGAAACTTGCACGCGAGTTCCGTCGCCGCTTTGCCGGCGAATATTACCACACTCTCAAGTGGTATAACAATAAATTTGAATAATTCACAATTGAGCCGAGCGCGCGGTACAAACTTTCGAGGAAGACGTCTTCCAATTAGATCAAAGAACACTTGGGCGTGGGCGAGGCTGCCGGCTGCTGCGGCGGCGGTGGCTTCAACTTTTGAAGGTGAACAACGATAACTTTTCACTTGCAACAAATAAAGTGACTCTCCATCCCCACAAACCAGGTTCATCACGCAAGCGTGGCCATTTCGGAGAACAAGAAACGAAGTAAATGAACATCTTAACTTTGCCGGCATCCTCTCTCCGCACGTCGCATTATAGTTGCCAAACTCGAGGATGTGATTGAAAGCAAAATGCTCTTGCATTACTATATACATTTTTAATGAAACGTCTCTTTGAAACTTCTATGCGGAATTTCAACGCAAACTCAAGACAAACCGGCACATTTCCTTCTCATATCGAGTAATCAAATATTGCAGCACTCCATAACGTCCTGGAACTTTTCGCCCCGACTCACAACTCATCTTAAACACCCCCATTTCCCGAGGAAAACAAAAAAGAATACTCGGAAAAGGAAAAGACACAAGGCACCAACGAGGATTTCATTTCGAACTTGTCGGCACCTCTCTTCGAAGGCGTGCGCAGAGCAGACAATGTGTTGTCCTGTTAAAAGCAATCAATCGGAGGCCGGAGCGCGTCGGGAATCGAACCCCGGACCACTTAGATGCCTCGCCAGCCCCGAGATTAAAGACTTAATAAGACGAGAGGAACGGCAAGCTGGCAGCTGCAGCCCCCGCTGCGTCAGGCTGTGTATTAGTTCTGTCTTAGGTAAATACAAGATCACTGCTCGAGACGGCTTAGGGAAATGGACTCTCAAACAATGGAGCTGGCTATTGTTCACGTCGAGGAAAAAGACGAGCGAAAATAGTTTTGTGCCACAGAAAATCACAAAGCGAGCACACGTTGTGTAGAAATTTAGCACCAACAGATTTCTGCTGGCGACGTCGGGTACAATTACATTGTGAAGGGCAGACTTTTTTAAATGGAGATTTGACCTTTCGGTTAATGAAAAATTGTCTGCTTGATGGCACAAAATATCCGCCCTGAAGCTATACCTTTGAGCATCAATTGACTCTTAGGCGAATCATTGAAACCTTTACCCTAATGTGAATGCTCAAACAGTTAGTCGTCGAAGATTTACACTATACATGAAACTTAGCAAATCAATTCTGGTACGAGAGGTCAATTAAAAATAATCTGCTATTGTTAGCCGGGGATTATCATATGGATGCCCACTCAAGCATATGAATATATTCGACGCAACACAAACATATCGCTGCTCCGCGGTTTTGGTGAAGTCCCTCCCGGCGCCAAACCGGTCCATTATTTGTGCATCACACAAAGGTGAATCGGCACGAGGAAAATGCCGGCGGACACCCTTGAAGGTCGACGAGGTCGATGCGACCAGGATTTTCCGGAAGTTTGGCCCGGCGCCAAGCGGACACAATGGGAATCATCGATCGGCCCCCCATTGGCCCCCCAATGCCCCCCCCCCCCCGCCACTCAAACTATCCCCCGCATCGAGTGGGGCGCGGTGGGCCACACTGCTCAACAAGGGGCCAACTATCGGATGTGCACGCTGCACGGGGAAGAAGAAAAACAACAAAGCTTCCACAGACACTCGGATGCGGATCGCTATCGGAAAAAACTAGCCGGGAAATTTATGATATTAGCGATTGTATTGCATATACCGTCTAGTCTCCATTCTCTGTGGAGCCATTAGGAGCCGTTTGACCTATTTGTGTTCTGTATGATTTATATCGCGTTGTTTTTATTTTGCAAGTAAGTATGGAAAACTATTGGATATCTGTAATTCCAAATAACTTTGGCTTGTATCCGTGTTCTCTCACTGCGAACTCAACACATTTCACAATGTCTCTCATTTTGAAATCCGATTTTCAAAGCAGCATATTTTTTACTTGTGAAAAGTAGGCCAGGTGTTTCATACACACATTTTTACAAATATCCTGTAAAGGAATCGGAACTGATAAATCAATGAGAAAGCCAGGCGATTTGTATCAGATCTTCTGCGCTATAAGTAGAAATAAAAACAATAACGCAGGAACATCTGTCTGCTTTCCCATCATTTGGAAGTCAAATCGCAGCAGCGTGGTCCATGGGCCAGCGAGGGCAGGGAGTGGGGTGGGAGGAGGCCGACTCCAGCGAAGACATGGCCCATGCCAGACGCGGCATGTGTGCGTTTCCTGTTGGGAGAAAAGCCATGTGCAGACCGGCAAGGAAAATTACATCTGTTGCCAATTTGTGGCATGGTAATTTTCATTGCAGTCTTATGGGCTAGTACGGAGATCTAATGTTCTAGAAAATATGGTGTTCCAAGAACCTGTATCCGTTAAGTACCATCAAGAACCATACGCGATGCGTATGTTTATTGTTCGGTAACCCAAACAGAACCAACTTACACCGGAATGAAGTTCAAAATGTTCAAGTTAGGATTATAAATTCAAGCAGGTCTTAAAGCGAAGGTGGAGGCGCTGATTTTTCCAAGCTCGTTGTATTTCAGACAGAATACAGCTGCTGGGAACAGAATTACATAAATTTACTGTGTATGTACACAACCCATTTTCCAACTGCACAATTAACGTTGATAGGTACGTGACAAAATCACAGTATAGCTTTAGCAATCGTATTATATTGTCACCAAAGACATCGCGATTGTTTAATGCAGCAAAAAATCACGCTCGCAAACGAGTAAACGATATGGCTTTGGCGCAAACCATATACTTTTTCCTCCCCCTCCACCCCCCCCCCCCCCCAACCAAACTCGTGCTGTTTTATTTTTCAAACTAACAATTCTAATGCTGTCAGCTGTTTCTGTTCACACAGCTTCGCTATTCGCGATGGCAAACTCGCCGCTTCCCGACCAAGTGGACTCTCGACTCGAGTTCGTCTCTAACCTAGTTAACAGTTACCCGATCCAGTGCCGCACTTGGCTGTACGAATGCACTTTATTCCATTTGCCGAGGCTTCCACGAGAGACTCGTGATGACCGTGGAGTGGTTAACTTCCCTGGACGTTAGAAAGAAGAAAAAAACTGTTGATCATAGCCTCAGTGCTAGAACCTAAATCTCTCTTCTGGCTCTCCTACAAATCGATGAAACTTTGTGATTAAAATAAAATGCAATTGCTTACCGATGCATTCTATTCTGCAATGAACATAAAACAAATTGAAACGTAGATTTAATTTGGCCCGTAATTTGTCTATATCGATATTATGTTAATTAAAAAATATTTAGATATTGTTACAAACTTCGAAGGCAAAACTTTCAAATACCGACCAGCATTTTACGCAAAGCTATAGTTTGTCGGTTAGTGCTAAGCCAGACAAGGCAAGGCGTTCACCACTCCAGCAAGTATTCGATCGTGTAATAGTTGCACCCAAGTTTGCGCCAGTTAGCCCACTAGCAGGGAGCTAGCTACTTTGCAGGACACAGAGTGGCTTGCATTCGATTACCGATCGCCTCTCGACTGCTCTGCAGAGTACCCATCTGGGAACAACGTTGCTCGCAAAGCGCGTTGCATGCAACGAGCTGCTTGCCAATTATCTTGCCTCCTGCACGTTGACACCGATCGGAGCGGTGTTCATGCAGTTGGAATCTGAGCTGCCCGGCTGCGAGTTCAATTTACAAACGTACTAGTTCTCTCTCTCTTTCTCTCTCTACGAGCACTTGGCAAGTATTAATTACACGGCGATTTGTTTAATTGTGTTTGCCTTGATGTGTACTCGAGTAACATGAAATTGGTTGGGGAATGACCACAGTTTTACTTTTTACCAAGTGTTAGGAAGGAAGAGCGACTGTGTTTCCGTGTCCGTTGGGGTTTCCTGAGTCGGCGCATCGACTAGCGCCTCCAAATGCCAATAATAACGCGAAATGTCTACCTTGCGGTATTTGTATGAGACTGCGACAGTAAATTGAGGAAGGCTGATCGAATTTTTAGTTCAAACTCAGAGAATGTATGTGATATAAGCTTGGGGAGCAGTTGAAACAATATTTTCATCTTATTTTGTACAAGAGATGCTTTGCAACGATACTATTTCGAACCAGAGTGAAGGGCTTACCATTATTATTGCCCATTATTGATAGAACTTAAGGAAATCGTGTTGATGGAGATTTTTACTGAAAGACGATTGAAAACGCATGGAATTCATGCAATGCAGACTTCAGAACGTTTTCTGCAATAATACAATTTCATTCACAAAGATTTCAAGGAAAATAAGATTCCAAGGGAGAACTCGAGCACTAATCACAGGAAATTTGATTCAATAAAAGGCAATTTTGAAATCTGCTGGAGAGAAAAAAACTATGTTTATACTAATTTAAATGTGCACGTATATTTTAACATCTCTAGCAATTCCCACGCGAAGGCAAAGCCAGCCAGCAATTGATTCGTCGTCGCTGGTTCGGTCTTGCCGCTAATACAACTGATATTTTATTCATCCCCATCGAGTTAATTCATTTGAATAACTCGCTAGCGTTCGTCCAATCAGCGGGATGGAAAAACCTCCCCGTGATTAAATCAAGCCATGCGGATCGACGTTAACATGCGTTTCGACGTTCTGTGTTTTTTCCCCATGAATTTATAACAAAAACATGTTTACTTATTTAAATACTTTTGCAGCGACGGAATTTCATCTGCCGTGCGTGGGACATCAATGTTGCTACGCAGCAAACGCACGACGCGAGTACTTTCAAAAGATCAGCCGATCCTCAACATTCTTTCATTTAATATAAACGTTTGTATAGCTGGAGCACGCAAAACAAGTTGCTTTTCGAAAGACGCAAAGGGACACAGTTCGTGAAGCCAGCCGCTAAAAAACTGTACATTCGTACATATTTCCTCGGGAAAAATAAATAAAATATAAAAAAGTACAGAGTAAAAACCTATCCAAAGCAAAAAGGCGGTACCGCGACGCCGTCGCTGTCACAGTTTATTATCATCTAATGCACACTTTCAGATGCGAACGACCGCCCTGGGAGTTACAGTAACAATAAAAATAATGCTTAAACCCGTACGGCAATGGGCGCCGCTGCTCTGGACGCGAGCCGGCGGCGGCACGTAGTACTTGACCGTTAAATCTCGCGCGGGGCAAGTTTCCTCGGCCTAACGAATACACACTCGACGACACAGAAGACTCGAGAAGGGCAACTCCGCCCGACGACGACGACGACGACGACGACGACGACGACGACAACGAGCTTCTTGTGTAAATAGGAAACTTTGTCAGCTGCCTGCTGCTGCTGCTGGCTGCGACGCCCGTAACACTAGAATCCGATGTGAAAAGCATTGATGAAAAGCGAGCTGTACGTATACGCTCGGGAAAGCGTAACTGTTATCGCGAGACCGGACGACGCGGACTTGTGCGGAAAAGTTTTGCGGGAAATGAGTCGCTATTCACGTCGGGGGAAGGAAAATGCTGTTAGGTGCGCTGACGAGAGAAGTTATGTGCGTTTTCAATTTTCATTAAACTGAATGTTGCACGTTATACGGTACAGAAAGATGCGATGTGTTAATGTTTTAAGAAAGTTTGTGCGTTTTGTCGCGTTTTATATGCGACTTCGTTAGCGCTAGCAGTTCCAAAATGTGTGTTGCATGTATACCAGCGTAGTCGTAGTATCCTACTATTTGGAGCCGTGATATACAAACACTTTGGAATGAATGGAAAATGTTATTTTCCTGGAAAATTTCATATGATACTTGGTATTTGTACGTTATTGGTTACGAGCAGCATCTATTATTAGCTAGGCAATCATTTAAATTCTGGTGGATGCAGATTTCTTTCATGGCTTACCATTGAAGTGATTTAATCTGTTACCTATAATTGTACAGCATAAACTGAACTGAAAACCTGACGTCTGACGATAATTACTTAATATCCAAAACAATCTTAGTGACTGTCAAATCTGCAAACAAAAAGCGATCAAAATCTTCTCATTTAATTCCACCCCAATCCGAGTCCATGACAGGAGCAAACAAATTACTTGACATTCGTAGTAATCGCACATTCCTAGTGGATTCGGGGACACAATTTGTTTGGCGCAAAAGAGCGGGCTACACAACAATGACAACACTCCGCGGCGAATGCTTCTGGCAGGTCGATCGACCGAGCCTGAGCTACATCGACATAAACTCTGACAGGTTATTATAAAATATGCACACATAGTTGTGTTGATATTTCGTTAATGCCAGCCGCTCGTAATTTCGAGCCAGAGTACTTGCAGCGGCCGACACGGCTCAAAATGGCCGGCGACGATAACGACCGCCAGTTATTACCCATGGGGCGTAAATCATTTCGATTGATTATGCAATGAAAATGGGGCTGGAATTAAATCCACGAAAGGCATAAAAATCGTATCGCATTCCGACGTTAGGAGGTCCGAACGGTCGTCGTCGATGGTGAATGGTCCATAAAGATTGTGTGGCATTATCGTTTTATGCGATGGAAATGTGTAGTGTCTGTAGTTGACGCCATTGAAGGTTGAACCGTTCAGTGGCTTTATCGCGTCGGTGAACGAACGTTGATCCGGAGTCAAACAGTCTCGACATTTTTACTTTGGTGTATTACTTGCAGTGCCATGCACTTGTTAGTTTAAGATTTTAAATGAATAATGTGAGACTTTACGAATTCAATTTTTTTGAACGCAGTGTCACCGCTGAGATGATATAATTACTACGAGACGAGAGATTGAGTTAGAAAAATGTTTCCCTTTTTGCATCACTTTTTGGTGACAAAGTTATCTCTGCTTCATCCTCTAAGGCATAATTCCACAACGCCACGATTATATACATTTTTAATTTGGTCGCATTAAATTCACAAAATAATAAGTTGGCCAATTAAAAGTGACCCTTCCGTCTCCGTGATTTAATCTCTGGCTGCGTTCATTTGGAGAATAATCTCAAGTGAGTGAGGAGGAGAGAGAAAGCAAAATTGGAAAGCACGGAATCAAAAGACGTGTATACTAATTAAGAAAAAATATCCCCGGCTCTCTTCCTGCGAGCAAGAAAACAAGGAGAGTATGTCAAGTCTGCCTGGACTGAGGATGCAGGCCTGAAGGAAGGAAGGAAGGAAGGAGCGCGCAAGTAATGTGTATTTTATGTCTGGCGCTCTGGAAGAACCGAAATAAAGGCGACCGCTAGGCGAGATGGCGTACTTATTTCAGGAGGGTTTAATATACTCCAGCCAAGGTACACCGAGCGGCCACGGAAAACTTATGAAAGTGCTCGGGACCTTGCCGAGAAAATGACCAAATGAAAATAAGTACTATGCTTCCTCCTGCTATGTGCATTTCATTTTCAGCAAGACTCACTCAACTACACGAGATGGCCGACATTACTTTCTATGCCGAGAACAGACTCCTTGCAAAATGCGGCACCTCCACGCCGACGTATCCGTGTAATTTGATTGTGTACACGCTCGCACGAAGTTCAGATAAAATCAAGATTAAACTGTGTGTAATTAAGGAGTTCCGAGATTGTTTTTCAAGAAATAATAATTAAACGATAAATTAAGGCGACCACGGTGAGACAAAGTTGCAAAGAAAGCGTGGCTAACCGAGGAGCGGTGGCGAACAAGTTTCAACACTTTATATTGATTGGCGAAGTTTGGATAGGAAGAGGAACTGCAAGTCGAGTGGCGAAGCCGGGAAAACTAGCTCAACTATCGATCACTCAGTCAGCAGGTTTCCTCCATCCTCAGATCTAGGCTAGCGGTTCGTTCTCCCTCTGCACTCACCTCAGCGATACCGACCACATTTAACGCTCACGTCTCATCAGTCGCTGTGGGTGGATATGGTAAAAAAAAAGCATCAGCAACAGAAACAAGCCATAAATTTGCGAAATGCAAATTTCATGCGCCAACCCTAACCACAGTTGGTTCGCACCATGATTTACATTGACAGACATTTTCCTCCGCGAACGGTGAGCAGACTATTTTTAACTTTTCTAATTACAATGTTTCATTATCGCGCGGCATTCATATTTTAGCGCCGTGGGTGCTGTAAGTACAACACATGAATACGTTGACAAAAAGCGTGGCCTGCTCTCCAGCAGCATCATATTCATGTACCTCGCCGGGCTGCGTACAGAGATAGTGCTGGATGGCGACTTCATGCATCACATCAGACGCTAGTGTGCAAGGAGATACAAAAGAAAAGCGAACGGGAAAAAATGCGAGACGCTTCAAGTGATAGCTCCACCATGGCGTTTCTATGGCCGGTCTCGGGAGAGCCGTGCCGAGCTGGCTTGCGACAAAGCATGTTTTTAATGAAGACGTACATTCTAGACAATGCCATTGAGAAGAATAAAGCTGACATATAGGCCTACTTTACCTAATCAGCTGTCTGCCGTCGCTGGCATTCACCGAAGCTGCGAGCGAGAAATATTCTGCTGTGTCAAGTCGTGCTTATGCCCCGTAAGAAGTCTGGATTGTTTTCGGTTCGCGATTTTTCTTTCTTCACTGAGGTTTCGTGGTCGACAACGCGCTGATTCGCCATTCAAATTCAGTCATCGGAACTGCACACTAGTTTGGATTGCTGAGTGCTAGATAAATGACTTCTTGACTGTCACTTATTTCAAAACGCTGGCTCCCAACTATCAATATGGAAAGTCACAGTCCTGAAGATGTCCAAGCCATCGCGGACGAAACGTCGACACTCGACAAGGTCCTTATTAGGACCACCACAACGTTTAAACAGAGCACAACCGTACACTCTCAATTCTACAAACTATCAATATGTATAATTTGTAGCGTTACCTTATTTCTTAACGTGCAGGTTTTTCTTGCAGCTAGTTAACTGCTTTGGAAATTTCGAATGAATAAAAATATGTTAACTAAGTACCCGATATCAATGTATATGTAGAGCGTTAGAATATTTGTGAATCTTTGAGAATCCTTTCGAATGATTGCGGGTCTTTGTAAATCCATCCTACGGATCTACAAGAGGGCTGGAAAGATGTATAAAATGTAGAGTGAAATTTGCGGTTATATCCGTGAGGGATTCCGACCTGGCGGGGGGCTCCCCTGAGGCGGGCTCGATGCTAATACGCACATCCAATCTGAGTCGCCGAGCTCGTAAATAAAAGAATAAGCTGAAAATATGAGGGTTTAATGAATTTATAAGAAGTTCTGGGGTGCACGGGGGAGCGGAGGCGCAGTGGACAAAATTTTATGAGAGAATGGAAGAACCGCAGGGGTGTGGTGGTGCAGAGATAAAATGTGGAATTAGCAAGATTTCTCAGGTGTAAACTGTGGAATTGCGGAAAACGTCGCGCGAAGATTGAAATCTAGTGTTGCGCTAAAGACAAAGAGAAACCCGTCTCTGAATGAGCGACAGTCTATCTTGACTCCAGGAAGGAATTGACTTTAGCATTCACGAATTATCTTAATGCTGTAAGTTGTAGAGAATAACTCTGAAAAAATGTTCCGTTCTCTTACAACCAAATCAAAGTTATTTTTACTGAACACTTTACGCGAGAGGATACCGCAATGGTAACATTAATGCGCAATAAATACCACTTGAAAGAAGACACCGTTTGTGACGTCTTTCGACTTTGATAGTTTCAAACAAAGCAATTTGGCGAGACACATCTCAAAATCATCAGCCCTCCGCTTCGCTGCGATCTTGCGAAGAGAAACCTTACAAAACATTCGTCTAAGCAAAACCCGACGAGATTTCTTTGACCAGAGAAACGTTTTCCAATTTTCCTTCTCCCCGTCCCGTCAGCTCGACACAGACGTATTGAAAGCAAACGCGCACACACATACACATACACGGCGACAAATTCGCAAGTTTCCCGCTACTTTGTTGGTAAGACGCGGCTGCTCTGTCTGCAAGCAGCCGGCCCCGAAGTTCACAGAGGCAGACACACTTTCCTCGTTGTCGATTGACAAACAAACTCTGCACGCGTCCAATAACATTTTACTCCATCAGAGCGTTCAATGCACTACGAAGGGTAGCGCGGGAAATCTTTCTTATGTCAACGCGCGGTCCGGAGGGCCGAGAGGATTGCTTGATGTGACAAGCTTTGAATAGCGTTGTTTTGCACGCCCTTTTTTAATTGAAATTTTGAATTGGTCAGTGGTTTTATGCCAGGCAATGCTCACAAGGCACAACCAGACAATAAAGTGGTATTTTTTGACGTTTTTCCTTGGTAAAACATTGGCTACCACGAACATTTGAGCTACAAAAACTCTAGCAACTTTTTGATATGAATCACCCACACCACCATGACGATCGCTTGCCAAGATGGAGATGGCAAAAGAAACGCGTTGATTTTCACAGTTTTCTCGTTGACAAAACTCGTGAGAGGGGAATGAATATTTAACCAGGACTGACTCTGTCAACAAGTCACTAATTGCACGACTAATACACGCGGGGCGTTTTCTCTCTGCAGATTATACGAGAGGCCGCCAGGCCCGGCTCATTTGACCAGGAAAAAATGATATGAAATTAACTTTTTACATTTTTAATTTGGCAAAAACCACCCACCGCTTTTTACCGGCAGAGATACTGGCAAATGAAACGGCACGTTATGATTATGATTTTAATATCGAATAATGTTTCGCGTTCGACCTCTCTTTTTACTAGCAAAGAGTAAACAGCGACAGGTCGAACAAAAAGTGACTGGTTTTCGAGGGATGTCGAAATGTCAAATTTCAAAATGCTTCTCGTGCAAAACCGTGCACGACGGAAAAGTGCACCCGTCGCATGCGCATTGACGAAAGCAAACGTGGCCGAGTTCAGCTGTTTGCAATCTCGGTTCGAACTCGAGACAAAGCATGTACAAAGTTCACTGCCATTCAAATATAATTCGTATTGTCTCTGACGAAAGTGTCGTTTCGCTAACGTAACCACAAAGCAAATAACTTGACGTCGCGAGACGCTGACATGCCAAGACGAACTGTGCGCGAAAGTTTCGCTCTTTCATCTTGTTAATTTCGCTAAGACGTAAAGCTGTCGCGTAGGGCTTTAATTGACGTCTGCATGTATGGAAAGGATCTCTGAACGGTTTGCACGAAAATGCAAGCATGCATTTCCTATTTTGCACGGAGACCTGAGTGCTAGGATGCATTTTTGCGTTCGAGTGCAAGATCTTGTTGCACTTGGCTGGATGTTAATGCACCCGGGCATGCAGCTCCCGTCACTCAAGAGGAAATATCTCGAAGCTCAACCTTTGTTCGAAAACACAAAATAAAACCATATGGGGCACACACAAAAAGAGTCGTTCAAGGAACGCCTTGTGCACAAGAAACGTATGGCGCTTGCAAACATGGCTCCCATTCTATCGAGAGTCGACAAGCCGCAGTGATATTTTATTTTTAACAAGTACGAAATGAAAAGCGCTATGCTATACGTACACCACGACACAAAAAACCTAAATAATCCAACAAGATCGGCTTATAAAAAATAAAATTACTACAAAACATACATTCTGATTTAATTTTCAGGCACGCCACTCAAAATAGCTGCCACCCTCCCCGAACTGTCCAATATATTTTTGATTAGAAAAGCTTTAGCCATCAGTGACGGGTGGCCGTCAACTCTTCACTATAACAAGCTCGCACTCTGCCGTATCGCACTCTGCCGTATCGCATCGCTGCCGTATCGCACTCGCCGCCCATGGAAGTGGACAACAATGTCGAGAATTAGCCCGTCTCCCTAGTCAACCCCTATGCCGGTCTACCCCCATGTCCATCCCATCCGACCGGCTCCGGGCACGCAATTCCACAGCACGCAATCAACTCTAATGACGCAGAAATCTAGCGCGGAAAAAAACCAGCCACGAATCTGTGACAACCCCATAGGCAACACTCGACTTGGTTGACAAAACTGTTTGGCCGGTTCACAACCCGCGATTTCGTGGCTGCGATTTTCAATCTAAAATCTGCAAGTACAGCGTTTATAAATCTCGGTGTGCTCAGGCGTCAGACTAAACTGTTTACCATGCTGGAAAATATCGCGCACGTGTGCCAACCGCGAGCCGACAAAAGTTTGTGGGCAAACAAATTGCGGCTCGTTATGGTGAATTAGCTCTGGGAGGCTGGGACAGATTACTCGATTATCTAGTGCTCACAGTGCTTGTGGCCGTAGGGACGTCTTTTCGGGTCCCTTTAATGCGTGAACTGTTTTTGGTGAAGGTCCTTTCGGCGATGACGCTTGTTAACTTAGCCTCTAAAGTACCTTATCCGAGTCATTCCTAGACCTAGTATGTTGAGTTATTATCAGCATCCAATATACTATCTCAGGATACCGATAAAATTTATATTTAAAAGGAAACATTCGAGTTGTGATACCCATAGTGTACCACTGGGCATCTTAGTGAGAGAACAAAATAGGGGCAGCCTGCAAAAGTTACTCAACTAATGCGGACCCTACTTTAGCTCTCTTTTTAATAACTACAGAATAACCAGAGAGAGAGAGAAAAAAACTAGTCAGAATATGAAAGGCTTGTTAATTTCAAATGTCAACTCGTTTCAGAACTTTTGCGTGATTGACGCGGCATTCTAATTACGCCGGCAATAATTAGGGGGTGGTGGTGGGTGGCACAAACAAGTCGGCCGGGACAAGAGGTCAGAGAAAGATGCGCGTCCTATAATTAATCGGCGACAAGGCCGCGTCGTGGCGCGTTTGACGCTCTCCGAACAAATATCCATTAGGGATTACAAAGCAAACCGGGTTCCCGCGATGCAACGCGTGTTGCGGCCGGGAAACTCTGTCGGGAAACTCATCAACGGAAGTGGTGCACATTTATGCATCGTGTCATCCGCGTCTATTTACGTGTAATTATAATTGTCGGCGGTCGTGATGCCGACTGTGGATCGGTGGAGTGACAAAAGTTGGGCGAGTACGTCGCGTAAAAGCAGTGTACACACGACCGTACTGCTGGAGATGTCGAGAATCGAGGGAGGGGGGAGGTCTTGTGGGTGACAATCGCTTCAGCACACAGCACAATCGCTGTAAGCGCTCGAAACCACATCGTTGCTCTGAAAGTGTGGATTAGCGAGTTCGGAAAGCGGGATATTACTTAGTTTAACGCGTTTTGGCAGGGATATTTATTGGAATCATACAACGGGGCTGAGAAATAGTAGTTTGGATTTGGATCAGTGCAATAAGAATCAAAAGTTAGAGTGTGCACTCTGAAATTTGGAGCAACATGATTTGTTAGCGCTGGCAAGAGCTGGGAGCGAGGAACAGGCTTGCCAGAACGGATCTCGCTGCTCCTTTTATCTCGAGCAACGTCTCGCCATCAAGACAAATTAGTTGCAGCTCTATCACTCTGCAGACCGAGGTAAATCATCGACGTAGTTTCCCGTGTTTCGGGAAAATGGCTGAACAGCTCGCTGCTAGCAAAGCAATGGAATGGGAATCCGTCTCAGAAGTCGATGGAGAGACTTTGTCACGGCCTGGATACCAAATCATGGATTTGACAGACGACAAAACATTTTGAAAACCGTTTTCATGCGATTCTGGCCACTCCACACCGACTGCCGCTGACAATTCAATAATGTCACGCGAACAAAAAGACTGAAACAAACGCGATCGGAACGCACTAATTACTTTACCGAAAATAAGTCAATTACCTGGCAGAGTTTAATTACGAGCGGCCACGTGTTTGCTGCAAAGTGGAGCTAATCTGCATCGAATTAATCATCAATCCGCCATGCAATTAATTACATGCTAAGCACGGCGTAAATATCTGAAATTCGTGCGCGTCGCGCGCGCGGCGGAATCGCCCGATAAATTGACTAAATCACTCATAAATGTTTATCACTAGGCCGAGCGGTACAGCGTGCGTCCTGGAGCGTGGATAGACAGCCATGAATTATTGTGTATCGAAATGAGGATGAACTATGCATGAATTTGACCGAGATAGATTTATAGACGCGCTTTGGCGCGCGGCGGGATACGACGGCGATACGGACGCTGCCGGGATCATGCTGGGAGCCCGCTGGATAATTAGTTGTGTGCGATGCATGTTTATTTCAATTGCAAAAACAATGCGCCGAATTCGCCAGCGTTTATTGCTGTCTGACTTTGTGCGGGATTTGCGAGTATTGACAGGTTGGTCGATGGGATCATTCGAGTTTTAATTCAACCAAATACAACTATTTTTTTTAAATGGAATTTACACTTCTAAACGTTATTTATTTTATGAAATAGGAATGTTGTTTATGCAAACGCTATTTACGTGTACTAATAAATGAGTTTGCACTCTAATTAATGGAATATGTTGGGATGCATTTATTTTAAAATAAAGTGTGCATCACAAAAGTCTAAAACGTTTATCAACCATTTCAACCTTATTTTTGTAAGAATCCGCTGTGTTTTTCTTGGAAGCGTATCGATACCGGGTTACTCCCTTCGTAGAATAGCACGCGCCCCTGTTTATCCAAGGCCACACAATCCATTTACTAAACCGTAGATTTTATTTACGCCAACGTAACCTTCTTTTTCCTTCAGCCCCGTACAATGCAGAGTTTTCTCAACGGGCGCCACAATGGAGGCGCCCCACAAAGTAACAGGCGATTTCTCCAACGGCTAGCCCACCCTGCGCAGCGACACGGTTTCCCCCCGAATCATGCCGCGATCATTCTTTCTCAGCCGGGAAATTCGTAAGGCTTTCGCTGGGGGGGAGCGCTATCCTTAACGACAAGCCACTTCCACGGCAGGCGCTATCTGCGTTCGAAGCCTCGCTGTTAAATGGGTCGGATGTTGGCAAAACAACGCTCGCCCGCTTGATAAATCGAAAGCTTTAAAATCAGTTTGTTGCGGGTGTTATTTTTCCACCCGGTGACGCCAGCGCCCCGGTGAAATGCGCGCGATGCGGCAGAAAACGGAACCCCGGAAATAAATATCCGAATCGATGTGTTTTCAACATCCGAGAAAAGGAAATATAACGGAAATCGCGTATGTATTTCTGTTAATACAAAATACCTTTATTTTACGTCCGAAGAATTCTAAAAAGCCGGCGGCACGTGCTTTCAGAGAAATGATTCCAGCTTTTTCACGATTCGTATACAAAATATTTATAAGATTTTTTTTTTCGAAATGTAACCAAATCAAGGAACACAAAAAGACTCGCACTGACGCACGCGCTTTTTGCATTCGACGCATGCGTCGCGACGCCCATTTATTAGCGGCGATAAACCCGGAAAAGACACGCATTCCAGAGCCAAATAATTCGACGGTCGCCGCGCCTCTCTGCAAACGACTCTGCAATTCCGGGCGTCGGTTTCCACCGGGCGTCGCGACGCACCTCCCCCCCCCCTCCCCGCCCCTACCTTTACACACACATAGTATATAAGACGGTATTACACGGGAAACCTCTCGCATCGGCTACGAGCTGCGAATACCGAGATATTTTCCCCCGATTCTCTCCGCAAAGTGGAACAAAGAAAAGCGTGGGCTCTCTTTCACCGCCGTCGGCAAGCCGTGCGTAGATCACGCACTATGTTATTTCCGCCGCACACACACACGCACACACACACTTCGACTGCGCTGCCCGGGAAAGCCGGTCGGAAAACCGAGTCGGTCTCTTTATTAGACTCGTTGCACGTACGCGCGCCGACGTCTTATGAACCATAAAGTAATAAAGGCAGTTTTCTTCTGTGTCTTCTTTGCCGCATCTCAACGGGCCCGGTCATATTTTCCTGGCACGATGTGAGAGGTGGTTCGCACTAGATCTAGTGAAGATATACGATACGGATAAAAAGTTGATACTTGTATCATTTTCGGTGCAACGATAATCGGCTGAAACTCGTCAATAAATTGACCACTTCCGCAAATCCCATCCGAAGACAATGAAACTGCAGTGCTTGAACATTGTCAATTGGATCCATGTTTCGAGTAATGGCATTTGAAAACGTGGACAACAGCGGCAAAGCAACGACTTGGCGCGCCTGAAATCACACACTCTTGACACTCAAAACGTGTGTAATTGTGGAAAACAGTCACGATTCGTCGGCTCTGCATTCCGCCGGCCAGCGCGACGGCGTCCCTCCCCCGCGGACGCACCACCTCGGCGCAACGAACACTCGAGAGTGCTATTTGATGTATTCGAAAGTATGACACGCCGGCATCGCTATGAAATATTACCTCCAGCTTATTTCCTCCTCGCCGCAAGATTCGCACGCAAGTTTGCCTGCGTGCTGGGATATGTGTATGCGTATTTGTGTGTGTATGTGTGAGTGCGTAATACTCGGTTCAATCATGCGTTTGGCCTGCAGGAAAATGAACAGCTCCCTTTGAGAACAGCGTGCGCAGCGACTGAGGCGGCCTGGCGCGATGTTGGCTCAGGCAGTGCGAAAAGTTAAAGGAGTGGGGATAGTAATTCGGTGCCATTAATTAAAGGGTGGCGGAAAATTGTTAATTGAATTGTGGATTAGAGTGCGTGTAGTGTTCGAGAGTGAGCGCAGCCGACACGAAAACAAGCAGCTGGGTAAGAAAGTTGCTCAGCTGCGGGAAGACTTACAGATATTTGGCTGAGCATGATTGTAGGAACTGAACGTTTGTGTAAAATTGGAAGCAATTCAAGTTTCTTAAAGGGCGCCAGAGTATTTTAAGCAGCGTCGATGTGCATTTTTAAGAATATTGAACGAAATAATTGAGCTTTAATCTTGAGATTTGTTTTGAGTCAAGTGGGCAAGGTAAAAGACAGTAATTTCTTTTAAAAAATGGCTTCCTTCCAAGCCACTCGTCGCTCATTTTGGATTTATATAAATTTCCCCTGAGTGAATCGAGAAAACGGATGAAGACTGCCACATCTCACCCGATGCCTCCTACTTCCTAGTCTTGTCGAGATAATGAGATGTGCTTTGATTGCAGATTCAACAAAATCAACCTCGGCTGTCATGACGGTGCGCCACTGGACGGAACAAGCTGGAAGCGGCCGCCACTGGGAAACTAGCAAGATTCATCGATGCGTACCGGCTGAGAGAGAGAGAGAGGCAAAGAGGCAAAGAGAGAGGGCGCGAGCGATAAGGATTGCCAACAGGGAGACGGCGTTGATGTATTTTTGAAGAGATAGCAAGTTTTCCGAGTTTATTCGCAGCATTTTTTCCACCGGCTTCGCGCCGGAAAGCGGCTCTTGAAAAACTAGGCGGCCGTAAAGCGCGCGTGCGCACGAGAGCAAAGTTTTCGGATTTCTGGAGACGTCATGTTATACCTCCCCCCCCCCCCCCCCCCCCCCCCCCCCGCTCTTCGTCTAGATGAAAACTAGGATTAAACTGTCGTCTTCGATTGCGCGAACCACTATTAAATGAAAATGGCGGCAAATCCGTTTGCCATTTGCACTTTTCCGACAGTCTTTTTCCCTCTATCCGAGACAAATTTATTACTCTGGCGCCGTGATAATCTGTCACTTCGCACCCCGGACACAGCAAGCGGGTAGGAAAAAGTCGGCGTCTTCGCTGCCCGCGGAATTCTGTCCGTTTTTCTGAAAAATGTTTTCCAAGCTGGATGTAAATTTTGCGCGCAAAGCTTTTTATCAACTTCTAATGAACTTTGGAACTCGCGTATAGCACGTCGTGCTCCAGCAAATCTCTTTTAATTTCTTTCTCCCCGAATTCGTGAGACACTGGCCAAAAATTTCTGCGAGAAAAAGGCTGAAAGTTTATCAAGTATAAACTTTGCTAAGTGGAGCGCGCCGAAATGGGATCATGAGGGCCTTAAATATCAAATAATTAACATTCGCGCCGGCGCAGAAAAGAAAACAGGAAAAAACGGTCGTCGTGAAGTACTCGCCTACTGAGTTACCGAGTTACACTTTTGTTTCCAAATTATTTCTTTAATCTCGTAAATAACATGGCCTTGTCATGTCCAATTTTAAGGACCGTGCGTCTCAGAAATGTAAGCAAATGCTGAACTACATGCAAAATTATCTTCCCTTCTCATTACGAGACATGCAGGCCTAAAGGTCAACATTCCACCGAACTCGAGGCATCCAAAAAACCCCATAAAAAAGCCTTCGTATGAGATAAATCGCCCCAAAACGGCGCTCGCTTAAAAAATCACCATTATTTCCCGCTCGATATTCAAAGGCCCATCCAGCCCCGACCTATACCTACACCCACCAAGCATCAAATCTCTCCGATAACTCCACTAACGCCGATCTAAACAACCCCCCCGATTGCCACACCCCGTCACCCGATAACACCAAACGCTCGATGGTCCACGATGAACCGAATTCAGGCAGCATCCTTGCGATCTGCGATCCGTGCCAGCAGCTCCCAATAGCGAGCGATAGCAGCGCGGCTAATGCCACGTATAACCTCCGAGCGGCATTATCTCCGCTCGATTAGCTTCGACCGGTTTATGATGCCGTCGATGATTAGTGGCGACGCGGGCCAACATGTATGCTTGTGTGTGTGTGTATGCGTGTGAGTGTGCGATGATGGATTCCGATATTATTGATAGAATTAGCGAAACGCCGCGATGGATATTGCCCACCTATCTGTGTGCGTTTCGGCGAGCTCTGGCTGATCATCGTGTCGGGCTGCGAACGTTGTAGGATTAGGTCTGAGGTGCACGGCCTCTCAATGTGCGCCCCGCCAGAGAATTAGGATTGGATTTGTATTCGCGGAAACGGCGCAGGTCGATAGGGTAGTACACGTAATTGCATTGCCAGGGTATCGCATTTGTAATTTGCATACAGCGTTTCGTGGATGGCCTACGCTAGCATCTGCAGGCTTGCGAGGGAATCGTTTGAACCATTCAATTGGTTCAAAATACAAGCTTATGCGCGCAAAATCCGTTTTTACTTGAGTCGATTATAGATCGCATCAACGTAACGAAGTATTTGACACCTCGACGACTCTACATCAGAAGGATTTCCAGAATTTTAAATATTTTAGCGTTACTCTTTGCCGGCTGTCTTTGCAAGTAATTAGTCTTGCCATTAGTTCGAAAAAAACCTTGGCGAGTGCATTCCTGGCGCTGAAACTTTTCAGGACGAGAATAAACAGGAGCGATGTGAAAAATTGGGTCAGCGAACGCGAACGCGCTCGCACGCTTCCGGCTCCGGGTTGTAATTACACCGACTATCTGCGCGATTTCCAGCCTTTTAATTACAAAACTTAACTAGCGGCGCGCGGCGATCGCGAAGATGACGACGGCTAATTATTTCCCTGTGAAAAATGTCGCCGTTTAGTCTCGTTAGCAATCGCTAATTAGTTGCAGGGCTCTGGTTGTTTTTTTAGCGACTGCAAGTGCTACCATGGAGTCAAGATGTTTGTCTCAATGCACGTCGAGATATGTCCAGGGTTGTACAGAGTTCACCGGTAGCCACACTGTGTTTCATCGGAGGGTGTGGGGCGAATGCTGAATATTTGCACATCCCTTGATACCGGGCGAGAAACTGGTGGTTTTAATTCGCATTTATCAGTATATCGTAGTTCATTCGGTCGAATTTGTGATGTTTGATTATACTGAACGATGAAATGGTCACTGCCTCTAAAAAACAAACAGCGAAGGGCGGAAGTGAAAAATAAAGTAGGAAAGCATCGATTTGCTGTATTTGCTAATAGTGTGATGATAAATGGATGGACATAAGTAATGCAAGGAATATAAATTGAACACTAAGTGTGCTGTTGAGGGGCTAAAAAAACACAGGTTGTAACAAAAGCAACACATTAGAAGAGTGACCAACTTTCCTTGGTATCTGCCCTGTCATTCAATTCACGCCCGTGTCCGCGAGACAATAAAACACGGAACAGAATCTTGTGGCGTGTGAATAATTCTCGAAACATCATCGGCAACACTATCGCAAACAACCACTTACACGGCTATAGCCGCAATAGCGCGCCCACACTACGCCAGAACACATCTATCAATAACGTTTTAATTATACATAATATCTAGCTATGCAAATTGATTATCAATTTGCAATAAATATTGATTTTCTCATTATCCATTTAAATTCTGACCCAATTATTTGCACCAGCCCTCTCTGGGACGTGTAACAAAGCAACAGGAGCGAAATAACCTCCATTAACTTTTTGCTGTAGCGATGGTCAAATGCGAGCACCTATAGACCGGTAGCACACCGAACCAACGAACGAGCCAGCCTTTGTCCAATCGGTTAATCAATTTACCTGCCAACATTTACATTCGGAGTATACACCGTGTACAGTCACCTGTATTTGCAATGAAATTAGCAATTAGAGTTGATGGGGTTTTTGCGATCGGTGTGCGTGGGCTGTTTCATGCGTATATCATGTGTGTCGATGACGTGGATATCGGAAGCACGCAATGGGCGAACCAACCGAGTGTGACATCAAACCTTTGGGGATATTTGGAAAGAAAAATCGAGAGCGACTAAATACCACATATCCAGAAAGATGACCATTGACAAATACATTATCCCTACATTTTCCAATTTAGATTTTCATGCACAAAATTTGACAAACCCGTAGCAACTGTTTTGCAGCTGTCAATCCGGTTGGCGCACACACAATACTTTCTGTCGTTCGGCTCAACAGACCGGCATTTCGCAACGTTTTTACGCAAATAATTCATATTGCTTTCCAAAATGCCTCGAGTCAGGCCACTCGAAGTTTCCAATCCCACAGTTCCCAACTCGAAATGGCGAACTCTTGCAACCCAAGTTTCGGATCGCTCGGTGTCGCCGAAACGTCAGCCCCACAAACCCGCGCAGACCTGTCAAGCTACATCGAGCTCGATGATTGTTTATAAACAATATAGTATTTCATAACAACCCCAATTCAATTAGAAATTAATCGAACGCGTGCATAGTTGACAATGCTACAAAATCAACGCGGAACTCGAGAACAAGAACTGTGTCAAACCCAACTCCAAACCCTCTCCATCCCTTAACTTCTCGTCAAGTTAATGCACCTTCCACATAATACCGATCATTAATCATCCCTGCTCCACCCCCCCCCCCCCCCCCCCCGCGATTAGCAAGGCACATTGCGTGTATACGAACGCGTAACACTGGCTTAGACAAGTCCACCTCACCCACCCCCTTCATCATCCTAATCTACGCATTATGCGTGAATGGAGAAAAGCGTCTTGTCAGGCACAGCTGATGGCTTATCTCTTTGTCTCACTCGCCCCCCGCCCCTCCCTGGTTGTTAACTTGTGTGTAGGTGAAAATAATGTGTCTATCTCTCAATTCTATCGCCCATTTGCGGAGCCGGTGCTGTGTGCTCGGGGAAGCATGATTGGGGTATGGGGGGGGGGGGGGGGGCGTTATGGTTGAGCCCGCATGTTGCTCAGGAATTCATCAACTTAGGGGTGGTGCGTTGAAAGTGTTAACGTTTTGGGCGTTGTAGGTAAAATCTAATCCGAGAATGGTTTGTGTGTTGTATGGTGCTCTACAATGCGATTTACGTAATCGGCGAAGGATTCGTAGCTCTAGGGGTAAAAATGAAGTATGGTGCGCCGTTTGTTTGCTTTGCCGGCAAACGTGCGGAGGCCTTCAAGAAACTGGAGACAGAGTACTCTTTCTGAGACGGGCGACAAACAGAGAAGACGTGGTAGATATCACATTACAAAATCTTGCTGAAAAGTTTTTTTTCGGCTAATGTCAAAGTTTTGATCTTATTTTATTTGAGGCACTATGAGAAATTATTTGTTTCATCTCCGAGATTGTTAATGTTTTATACAGAAACTGAGTGCCAGCAGCTATTTTTTTTTCTAAGAAATTGTGCCAGCGTGAGTGGATATGCCGGTTGGAATCATGTAGGATGGAGTTGTGTAATTTCTTTAAAATACATTACAGTTTGAGACGTCTCAAGTGAATAGTTTTTGTATGCAGCAATTGTGTTCGCAAGTTTCCATCTGGAGAAACCTTAAGTTGAAACCCATTAAAACGAAGTAATTGAATGTGCATTCATATTCAAGGTTTAATGAAAAGCAATAAAACGAGTTTGTAACAGTCGAAGAGCTCGCTAATAGTTTAAAAAACGCGCGAAACAGACGGCGCACTAAGCCGGATCGAGCGTTAACATCCAACCTGCGAGACGCTCTAGCCGGGATTTTGCAAACCATCCGCCCAGCTCGCTAAAAAAGGATGCAGTTTCTAAAGAGCTCTTACCTCCTATCAAGCGAGTACCGAGCCCGCCTCCCCTCCGCCCACCTGCCCAAGATCTGCACGAAAAGAAAGTGGCCCACGCAAATACAAGCACACATACACCGGCGAAGGGGAAAAAAATGCTCTACGAAAAGTTTTCCCCTTTTTTTCCCGCTGCCATGTTCTACCGTGTGGCCTGTTCAAATATTTACCCCGCGTAAAGATGTTTGTGATCGCAGCAGCAGCAGCAGCAGCGGCGGGCATGAGCCCCGCGTAGCCGTCTTCGCCGGAACGCCGTAGCTCATTTCAACAATTCGACGACGTCGTACTCGTCCTCCTTACTGTATTCCAGACGGAGCCCGTATCTCCGTCTCGCAGAATCCGCGCTGCTCATTCTATTAAATTTCTCCAGCTACTTAATAAAATATTCCGCTCGACTCGCTCTATATAATGCTGCTAATAACAAAACGAAGATATTATATATACAGAGAGCGCGCAGCGTTGGCAGAGAAAATGTTGCTCTAAACTGGAAAATTTTCCAGAGAAATTGTATAAATAAAGATAGAATCCCTCTCGGCGTCCGCCCCATTCCAACGCAATCTGCAAATCCACTGTCTCGATATTTCCGAGCTTGGCGAAAATGCGTACATAACTTAATAATGCATTTGTCGTGCGATCACCGAGTGGGGTGAGGTGTGTGTGTGTGGAGGGGGGCGTCGCGACGTCCCTCAGCGTCGCGACGCCTGCGATATTGCCGCGAAACGCGCCGGGAACAAATCGCAACGCAATTGCATTTGCAAACACACAGACAATAAAAAGAATAGCGGGGTGGAAACGTGCGTCTTGGATACGAATCTATGCTACGTCTCAAATCGCATCGCAGCCAGGTATAACAATGTGAGGCAAGTGAAAAATTCGATGACGAATTTTATCGAGATGCTGACGCTGCGATTCGGCGTCCCAGAAAAGCTTCCATCTCCAGCCGCGAGCTGTATTCTCGAAGACTCTGTTTTGCATCCGCACAGCCTGGGCGTTCCAAGATTATGGGGAGCAAATGTGTTGATCTTTCTGTATTATATTTCATTGCATAAATATTGTCCCCCCACGCAAGATGTGTTTATGCATCGGGAAATTAGCAATTTCCTGGTGCGATGCGATGTTTGTCTTGAACTGATAAGTCTCAGCGTAATATCGTTGTGTGAGACATCAAAAGACCGGAATAACAGACGTGTCATGCTGTAGTAAGGTCTTCCCAGCCAAGTGATAACTTAATACCTATCCGAGCTGCACTGACAGTAACGGCAAATATCATTTTGTTTCTATCGTGTTTGCTCATAGATTTGCAACCGAATGGTAACGAGTTCTTTTCAATGAAGTCACGCAACTCCACTAAATCAATTCCCCATTTTAATCAAATCCTTTTATCTTTCGGTTTTAATTACATTTAAATCGGGCAATATACATGAAACTCTTTGCCAGCCATTGTCAGGCGACTCCCGGTGTCACCGACGGTGCACAAACTGAAAGGGGGACACTTGATAATGAAACTCATTACAAGAGAAACTCTTTCACGTGACCCCCTCTGCGTTGCGCTGCGCAGCCAACAAACTTCTTCAATATTCCACAATCTTGCTCCTCGCGCCCGAATCACATACCTCTGTGAATTTGTTCATTATACAACATTCTTTCAAAGAAGAATCGCGACCCTTTGATCTACTTGCCGGCTCTCAGCTAAACTAGCTCTCAGCCATTTAAATTGATTACTCTCGCCTTGCATTTATATTATTAAACTTTTAAAAAGTATTACATTTTACATTCGCTTTATACATTTAGTTATAACGCTTTGAAAAAGAATAATTTTCCTTGTCTTCGGTGTACATGACACATTTTCATTTAGTAAGAGAAAAGAAGTTTATTGCATCTTGAACAAACCAGAAAGAAGTCAGCGAATTAGATCTGCATAAGTTAAAACCGTCATGCCTTCGAAGTGCAGTAGGAAATAGTCGCGCTTATCAAATTATCAACAAGGAACCAGACATCGAACACCAACATCAGCACACCCAGCACATGATTCAGTCAAATTACCTAATGCTACTCATATACGCCAGTCGTGGCATTTTCCGACGGGAAAACTCATGCAAATCCCCAGGGAACATTATTACATCTGCGGTTCAAGCCCGACGTACACACACACTATGAAGGAAACCGGGATAGCAGGCCGGGATAGCAGGCCGGGATAGCAGGCCGGGATAGCAGGCCGGGATAGCAGGCCGGAGCGGCAGGGTGAAGACGACGATAATATCTACAAGATAACAATAAAATATGAGGCTCTGGAACCAGGCCGCATGGCACGGAGGCACAGCGACACGCACCGCAGCAGGCATCGTGTGCTGCCGCTGCACATTGTGAGTGTGGGAAGGGAAAAGCGCGTGTATTGTCGACTAGAATGGATGAAAGAGCATTTCCCTGGGGTGATCCACGCACCACACGGGTAAATAGAGGTTGGTGTAGATGTCAATTTCTCAAGACGTGGACCGCAAAGTTTACCATTACTTCCAATAGGCCACGGATATAGGATGAAGGTACTTTGTGTGCTGTTTGCTGTGTGCTGGGGTATTATAGATCTCAATTGACGTTTCAAGAAAGTGAGCTAGCTCGGATTACTCAATGTCTTTTTACGCAATGAATGGATTTGAAAATTTGATTTATTTGTTCGTCGATTGCTGATAAACGCAATAACGGAGACAACAAGCAATAATATATTCGCGAGCTACAACACTTTATCCCGAAACGCAAATCCTGATTCAATGCAATGTAGCGTCACCCCACTGCGTTTATTTCGATTTCATCCCGCTCCCACCAAACAATGTGTTAGTTTGATGGCCTTTTAAAACTTCCTGAAGTTAATGTTTTTAATATCCATTTACGATCCTCGCTGATAAAATCCATTTCGCAACGCGATTCTGCACGAACGTAAATCCCCGACGAACAACACCCTCGAAAATAGCACACATTTACAACACTAATCAAAATTCAAACCTCCACGCACGGCGAACGAGTGGCATACTGCGCAACGGATCCGTTTCTTCCGCAGATATGACGAGATTATCACTTGATGCCTGGAAGGTGGCCGCCATTATATATGTACATAAATGGTTTACATATGTAAATGTGCGACGGGATGCGTTTAGGCGCCGCGGCGACGAGCGCGATGAATATGCAAAATGGAAATGCTCGGGCGAGAACAAAGACACGGCATGGCCGAAGTTTGCGCGATTTTGAGCCAAGAGTTCGTCGTGTCTTGTTGGGGCCACGTTTGGAGAAGACAACTCTCGGTGCGGTTACATCCGGCCACAATAACAAGTGTGAAGCTGGGTTAACTTTTCAATTTCATCTGACCACTCCGTCCGCTGAGGACCTTAAAATAATAACCAAACTTTGTAAATGTCAAAACCTTTGCCAATTATGGCCTACAGGTTTGTCACCCCAGGGGAGTTTACGAGGAAAACAAGTAGAAATAAGCAGTGTGCAAATGCGGCACGAATTTCACATGAAAGTCTACAATAATTATTTCCTAATTACTATTCAAAAATGAATTGAAAAAAGATGTACAAGTTGTGAGCTGTGAGCTATGTAAGCTCGAACACCAAGTGCCTAATATTAATACCTTTTCAAGGCTGATTTACGAACGCCATTACCAAGTCCAAACAAAAGTCACCCGACTTTCTCCAATCCAATTTTCGTAAGACGGGCCGACCTTCGGTCAAACACACATTTCACCGAGGAAACAAAGTCAATAGGCATCAGTGCTCTGGCTGGGGTTGTTTGTACTAACGCTGACTAACTCCGCTTGTCTTCTGATTGATTTCAACACCGCCGTGTTTTCCCACCGCGGGCGGCTAGAGGGGAGGCTGGACACCCCTTAACTAGAGAGCATTGCCCAATAGAGAGTGGCCAACTCCGTGCATTACTTGATTTGTGGCCTCTGCTGCTTTATTATCAAATCTTTCATAGATTAAATTATACATACATTTTTTGTTTCATATTGATACGTTAGCCGACCCTTTTTTCATAGCATATAAACGTTTGACTTATTTACTAAAATTTTAGTTTAAAATATAGATAGATGTCCACACAAACTTATTATTGACAGAATAAGAATATTGATAGAAATAAATAACATATACTTTGGTTCGATTTCGACACAGTTAAGATGCTCTGTATTATTATTATATTCTGTCACTGATCCCATTGAAGATCAGGTTCCACATCAGTTCCGAGAAGTCCGTCGCTAACGTAGCCCTCGACCCACCCACCCCAACCCACTAGACATCACAGAGCGACCCATGCCAGCAAGCAACAGCCAGCAGCGACCCCATAAGCCTCTGTCGACACCATATTAAACCCTGATCGCACGAACACTGTCATACACTCGCCGGTAACTGTATATATAGTGAGCTAGATTGCCACAGCGCGCTTGAATCTGTTAATAATCTGAGCGGAACTGGGTGAGAGGTAAAGTAAGATTTAGTGGCGCCGCCAACGTCATTGTCTCATCCGAGTGTGTGAAAAAGAAAGCTCGAAAAGTTCATTAATCAATGTCCAGTTTTTCGTATTCTAGGCGGTTCTTACAACATCGAAAGGAGCTGTCTCCACGATGTCCAATGTACAGTTAAAGATTGCAACAAAGTATAAACGATATAGAGATGCGAGATGATAGGGGATGACACGCGGGACTTCCTTGCGGATTTATGTCTCTCTTCTATTAGATGAGGGAAGCATTAAGACGGATGGCTGGCGTAATGCAGCGCAACGCTCGCCTTTGAGCGTCTCCAGCGCCGGGACGCGTTCCGTCAAAGAATGCCCGACGTTGACAGGCGCCCTCCTCGTGTTACAGCACGGTGATGCGTGCTAGCCGGAAAAACTCGTCTGGCTTTGACAATTTTCTAATAAATTAACCTTCTCGACGTGATGCATTGCCGGGAAAGATTGGTTTGAGAGCTGGAGAGATACATAAAAAAAACTCAGAGAGTCTATAATTATCTTGGATTCTTGGAAATGTTCAGCAACATCGTTGTTTTTGCGAGCGCGAGGGCTTTAGAATGAAAATTACGAGGAAAATCATCTTTCTTCATGCGAGAAAAGATAACTGTTATATTATCTGTAGGAGGATCTGTGTTCTATGTTGAACCACAGTCATGAGTTTCCTAATTATAGCTTTGAACCTCATTTAAGAAAGCCAAAATAAGCGCAGGTTGAAAATATTTGAAGAAAAAAACTTAACATCTTCACAGTTTAAAATCTAGCCCCTGTTGTTAATGTCTTAACCTTTCCGATTTCTCTAGCTTCGCGTCGACTCGAATCCACGCCCACTTGGTTGGGACTTGGATCTTAATCGAAAGCTGTGTACACATTTATCAAGACGCGCCTGCAGCGGCTGCGTCGGCGGCAGCAGACAGACATAAGATTGGACACAGGCAGACACGGCCCTCGAGGAGGAGAGAAAGCAACCAGTGCTTCCCCAGCGCAAACACTCGTGGCAGCGTGTCAACAGCGCGGCGCGTTGTCGCTGCAGCGTGTTCCAAAACATCCCGTAGCGGGTCGCGAAATCGCGAGATCGCCAGATCGCCAGGTGGCATCGAGACATGGGCTCACGTTTCACTAGCAGGAGCTTTTGTGTAACATTCTGATCTTGGGGAAGAGAAAAACTCAGTCCGACACATTACTAAGTAAAAGTGGGTGAGTAATTGAACTGAACTAAGCTAGGTGACTTGAAGTTTGGTCGATTTGGGTCACAAACGCTGGGTTTTGGATTTTAGCTAGAGCGTTAATATTCACGCCATTAGTAGCATTTAGGTCGAGCAGAAGATAATCTGTATCTCAACTCAATGATATAATACATGAAAACTCCTAGCCGAGTAAAAAAAATATGAGAAACTTCCATTTTTTTTCGCATTGGTAGCCATTTGGGGAGTGATCTCACAAAAAATAATACCGTCTCTGATTTATCAATAAACTCGAAAACGGCCGAGAAATAATACATCAGGATTCACTTATTGAAGGCGTAGGAAAAAGTATGAGTAACTTGATTGAAAGTTGGTGGATTCGATTAGCTGGCGTGCGGCGGAGAGCTGCCCCCGAAACGTCTCTCCAATCAATTACCAGAAGACATTGCCGCTCAACGCGGATCCAACGATCCGACCATCCGCGGCCCGGCGCGGCAAAAACCGCCGCTCATTTCCCGCCCGCCGCCGTCCGTGTTTTCGCGCGCCAAGTTTTCCTCTCGTGTTATTATTTGCACGCTGCCGCCGCCGCCGCCACCGCCGCCGCAATCCGCGCGCCCGATCGGCGCTAAGTGAAAAGTTAGACGAGACTCGCGAAGAATAATATTCAATTTCCAGATGATGATAACGGAGGGAGAGAGACGGCTGCGCCGAGGGGTAGCGAGTTCGAATCTATGACACATTATCACTTTCAGAAAAGTTGTTTTTCTTTCCCTACGAGGCGGCGTCGTTTCTCTAGTTTCTCTTACGTTCTTTCCTTACAAATTGGAACGCAATTTTATTAAATAATAAAACGAACTGCTGCTGGAAGGTGTTTTGTTTTCTCTTCGGCGCACGCGCAGGAAGCTCGTAAAGCCAGCGCATGCAACGTGGCGATATGGCGGGAAATTCACCGAATTATGGCCTGCAAATTGGAGAAAAAATTGGCCGCGAATTTTCACGGCGTTGCATGATCGTATAAATAAAACAGTGCCGCGAGCAAAATATTTGAAGTAGATTCATAAAAATCTAGCAGGAGAACTCGCAACTCGTAAATCTCCAAACTGCACCCCACCGTCTGAGTTCGTCAACGACATTTGGAACAACGCAATCTTGAAAATTGCCATGCATTGCAAGCACTTGTTAGGATACGTGTTCTTAAAAGAAAGGCCAAAACGGGGTAAGCCGGAAACGCGTTTAACCAGCTCGCGGCACGGAACGCCGGGTTAAAAACACACAAATCCTTTGATCTGTTAATCAAATCTTTCTGCCGCGCGCTCGGCTGCCTTGACTAAGTCGCTTTTCGAATACGCTGATAATTTATTCATCCGGTGTTATTGTTGTTTTCTCGGTAAATTCTCGGGAGGCTGGACGTCACGCGTCGGCAAGAACAAGAACAATGGCCGCCGCGAGAAAAGCATCACTGACTTCGCGAATAATGCATTAGACTCTTTTTCACCCCTTCACCTCACAACCCCCTCACAACCATTGGCCAGGGCACGGTTAACAAGAAAATTCTTTCGAATCTTTTGGAGCATAGAATATTTGTACTCACCATCGGGTTTTTATTCCAGTGGGTTCAGAAGTCTCTCATAGACCGCGTTCTAGAACAACGAAAAAGATTGTTTTAATACACTGTGCAAATCAATGTCACTAGAAAATTGGTTCAAAGAAGCCAATATTCATCTACCGTCCATGCAACGAGTATTTGCAATTAGGATTAAATTCACACTAATACAAGCGTACCCAACGTCATAATTGGGGTTAGTCGAGTTTGTTGGTGTGTGATCGCAGCATAGCGTCACTAGATTCAGCGCCTTCTATGGTCACTCATAGTCCTGAATCTATCTCCATGGAGCCCAACAACTCAAATAAACTTAATATCAATTCCACAGTTGGTCGTCCGTATAGCACAATTGGTAAGGCCCGATTTTACAACTTTGCCAACTCCAGGTTAAAGTGGGAGTTAAGTTATTTGTTATGGCAACGGCCAATGGGATGCAGTGGAATTCATTTGTTTCTAGGAGTTAGATGCTTAACCCAGAGTTGACAAAAGTTGTAAAACCGGCCCTTAGTGCAGTGTCCCGGATAGACAAAGATCCGGGTTCGAGTCCCGGTACGGATGCAAATTTTGGAATTGATATTTCGTTTCTAATAATCATCATCTACCGTCCATGCAACGAGTATTTGCAATTAGGATTAAATTCACACTAAGCCAATATTCGATTCCCCGTCATGTAACACCAACAATTCAACAAGATTTTAAAAATATGCTCATTCACATTGTTAGGAACCGGCACGTCCACCATGAACAAGCATTGAAGTTACTCAGCCCCTGAATGCAGCCAGCAGAGCAAAACCTGGCACCACCACCAAAAACAACAAAATTAATTCCGAAACTCGCGCACGCGCAAAGCGAGCATGTAGGACACTGCGGCCAAGAGGATGATCGCGTTCTTCGCATTCAAAAAGTCATGCTTCAATTTTCAAAGCAACAAAACACCGTAGATACCTTGCCCCTGAACGCAACCCGCTACTCGCAAAACAAAACGTGGCCCAACGTGGGGCTAGACGCGTCTGTGCACAAAGAAACCAACGAAGAAGCGCCCGCTAAGTGGATGTAAATTTCTTCGCGCTAAAAAACAAAAAGTCACCCCTTTAACTCTCAAAACGACAAAACTCAAGCTTTACACCCAAAGACCGCCCGCAAAACAACACACACTCATTACACAAATTGCAAATTGAGCATCGCGGCGGCGCCAAAATGCGATTACATTAGGCGACATTTAGTAGCACGCGGCGCCGTAAAGCTAAGTGTCAGCGCGCGTCTCGGTGCGACCAGGGGTCGGCTGCACGCAGTAAATTCGGCGCATAAAGACAAAACACCGTGTTTCGACCGCGTTTCTTTTTACGAGCTAATGTTTTAGGAGCGCCACACATCAACTCGCTGAATAAACTAACGGCCGGGGATGCGATACGATGAAGGGATACGCGTGTGTGTGTGGGTGTGTGGGGTTTTTATTGTTCTTGTTGAAGCCGCAGCGGTGGCGTCGGTGGCTTCGTCGACGGGCAGGGATGGTCATCAATTTCGACATGCTTCTCATTGCTTGGGAATGAAAGGACGAGGGATGATCGCGAGGGATGAAAAACAGGAAGCAATCTATCAAACGTGTTCAATGGCGGCTGAAAGACTGCACTTTTCATAAACAAGGCGCCTCCACGAAATGAAAATAAATACTCAAGGTCAAAGAGAAAAGGTTTGATCTAAAGCACTCTGTCTTCTAGAATTAACAAGTTTTGTTGGCATTTTCTCTGCGCTCTTATTTTTGTGTTGGATTGAACACACTTTTTCCATTGTGTAACGCCATTTCATGACAGTCTTATATATGTCAACGTAGTGTGTAAAGTTCGATTTATCGATCACATTAAAATAATGCGACAAAAACAATCTGTAAGTTGCGACTCGTATTGCGGTACGCAATCTCCGTTTTTACCAAACGCGCGCAAATGTTCGTAAAGCTTGTCGCCGTAGCTTATGATTTTGATCAGCTCGTAATGGATTACGTTTCCTAAACGTTATAAATAAATTGCTTTCATTTATATCGATGTTATGAAATGAAATGCCGTTTCACTGCTCATAGTCAAGGCAGCGCGTGCGATTCATCATTGTTCCTGTCAACCGCTCAATGCGCCTCCGTTCACTTTGTTCTCGGTGGAGAGTCACGTTTCCGACAAGAAAATCTGCCCGGTAATAGACCCAAATCGTTAGCAGGAACATTTTCCAGAGGTAGCTTTTCTAAAAGCCCCCTGCATGAAATCATATAGCGAGCCCATCGTGACGATAAAAAACCCCCTGGTATAATCGACATCTCGTTCGCTTGTTTGGAAATTGGAGCTACATGGATTCTCCATGTTCACGTGGGGCGTGTAGGTAGGGGAGGAAACAAAGGCGGTTGGGTGCCCTCGACTTCCCCTCACTCGAGTCAGACCGAGGGAATAAAGACGCACTAAATGTTAGTCCATATTTTTAATTGAATAAAATCCAAATGTTTGGAGATAATGTCTGCAGCGCTTGCGCTGGTTTAAGCCACCATGTGACCGAACTGCAAGTCAAAAAGCGGAACTGAATTGGCACGAAAAACGTGAACGCTTCCCTTAAGAATCATTGCAAGATACAGTAGTACCTCCACATCCCATGGAATGACTCCTATGCGGCAACCGACACGGTGCGCACCTGCTTCGCCAACCCAAACCTCCCGTCGCCTTTGCAAAGCGCGTAAAAACGCACAACCGGTGCAGCGGTTCGCCCAAGCGTACCCGACCACCCCCTACGTGCCCCACAACACTCTGCCCATCATTTCCCGCGCACACAAACACACAAACACGTCAAAGCCGCAATTATTTCCACACACTGCCCGAGCCTTGAACGGCCTGCTCAAGAGCCGCTTCTCGTCGTCGACAACGACGTTCGGCGACCATTTTGCGAACGCTGTCAACAAAAGGGAAATGGCGCACGCTCGCACACAGTCCCACTCACACAGGCACGCACTATGCCATACGACAACTACACAGCAGACAGGCAGGCAGGCAGGCGGTACACAGACTACTCCCGGTAAGCGTCGCATTACATCCACGCGTAGGTATCTACACGCGCGTCGTCGACATCAAACGGAGGCCGTCACGACGACGTTTTCTACCACCCCATCGACCACCCACCACCCCATCGTCGTCAACTAGCTCGCACTCCCCGCGCCGCCTCCCCCCCCCCTCCCCGTCTTGCGCCTCATCCTCACTTCTAACGATATGTTATTAGAAATCCACCGCCTTGCGTTTGTGTGACCTACGTGTGTGTCGAGGGGGGCGGGGGTGGGGCGGAGGTGGGGGTGTCAACGACACTGGATCCTCGGGGCGTGTGTGTGATGTGCTGAGCTTGTCACCGGCAAGGAACGTGTTTGTGTGTCTGTGTGCTTGTGTTTGTATCGAGCAAATAGACGGCTTTTGGAAATTACTGGCTGTCTTTTCGGGAAGATGATTTTAAGGACGTTTTTTATTTTTCAACTGTTGGCGTCGTCTTGCAGCTGAAATGTGCATCGTCGCGCTAGCGAGCTGTTGATTTGTAATTACCGAAGTATATGGCTGGCGAAACACACCGTAATTGTGTTTGAGTTGGAAGTTTTGCTGGGACCCTCTGCCCACGTTGGTGGACAAGGTGAGGGTTCAGAGAAGGTCAGCTTATCGATCGGAAGTATTTTGACAAATATTTTAATTACGAGTTCCTTGTTTCCATCGGAAGGTAACTACGCAGCTTAAATAAGTACCCATGATTAAGGAAGCTCAGGTATGCAAGTATAGTACATATTTAATGTGTACTGCTTATCCTGTTATTCACTAATTCACTAACAAGTTCATATAACGATGAAAATATACGCAAAACATAATTATTTGCAGAGCGGGAATGTAAACATGATTTCACTAATATATACATTACACTGATTAAAAACGCATCTCCTCCGAGACTTGATATGACAAAGTGCCGCGTATGTGGATTAACCGCGGATGCACACAGTAGAATGTATCTGTGGCCAGCCAGCGCGGCATAGCCTACACTATAAATTATTATGTGGGTGGCATCTGGGATATGTTTATCCGAAAGAGACCATTCATTATGGAAAGTGCTCGGTTAAGAGGGAAATATCATGGGGAACAAATTAGCCGCTGGGCGAGAGAGAAACTCCCCGAAGTGTCTTTCGATTTTTAAAATTTTCCAGCCGCTCAAAATTCAATAGCTTTCCAACGGCAGCGCGGCCAACGGGCTCAAAGTTTCCCGTGACTGATGACGACAACCATTGAATGCCCGCCCCGAACTTTCACTCGCCCAAAAACTCCGTATATAAAGCCAAAGAAAAACCGCTGCTAATAGCAAGATAATTACTATATGAAAATTACAGATCGCAAATATCACTTAAATTAATTGATAATAATGACGGCGGCCGACTGAGATGTCAATTAAACAGAGCCAGCGCTCGCAGCCTCGGCTCGGCTACGTGTCGTCTGTTATCCAGACAATTACCAGGCGCACAGCGCTTCCCTCAGACCGTAATTGAAGATTACAATTTGATTAAATTTGTGCGACTGGCAAACGCGGGGACGCAGTTGCGTGTTAAGCGGGAATAATTGATCTGGCTACACCTCGCGCCGACGGCGCCTTCCCTCTGCCAGCTCGTCTTAGCGGTATTAGGCGCAGCGTTGGTCAACGGAAATCCATGCCTGCAAGCTTCGGGCCAATTTGCAAGACGCCATCCCCGGGGGCGGGGGGGGGGGGGGGGGGGGGGGGGGAGGCTGGAGATGCTCGTAGGCGATTCGATTGCGACCGGCGAAGGGATGGGTTTCGCGTAATGCGGACGATAGGTTTCATGTAATTCTGGTGTGCGCGACAAAATGGAAACGGGAAGTGAAAGTGAGTTGGGAATTTGTCAAATTGAAAGCGAGATTAAAATGTCGATTCGTTTTGTCGCACGCTGAGAGACTTTCGAGCAGCCGAGACTGAGAGCCGACTTGACGCTCTCGCGCTGACAAAGTGGAACATGTTTTGACAATAAAGTCTCCGACGATAAATTAATAAACTAATTACATTAAAAATCGCTCTTTTGTTAATGAAGTGAATGGGAAAAGTAATTATCCAAGTCTATGTAGCTGGGAAAGATTTTACCGTCGCGTTTTAAATATATATATATATATATATATATATATATATATATATATAGGTATATATACGTACGGAGTGTTTAGAAGGGAATTTTCTCGCGAGCGCCCCGCGTTTTCGATGCAGCAGAAAACTTTCGGCCTGCTAATTTCAGTTTAATTAAGCTCTATTACGCCGGGCGGGCTCTTTGCGCCTAGGAGCTGATATCCGCGAGCAAATAATACCTGCCTCTTCGCATAAGAACCGCCGAGAAAGCTACTTTCCGTTCAGGAAAACCAAAGGCTTCGCGTCGGCTGCGAATCGTCGAACCGTCAAATTTCCCCCGCTTGATCAATACGAAATTACGATGCCCCTCTCAGAAGTGGATCCAATTTTGACGGATTCTAAAAAAAAGTTCACAACATTTTATCGCCCCGAAATCTCTCCGTCCGCTGCTGGATTCTCTAGCAAATAAATTATTTACACTTAATCCACACGAAGATACAATCGTCGACGTGACGGCCTGATGAAAAATCCAAAAAACGCGCTATTGATTTGCGATTTCGCCCGACGGACAAAGCAGCGCCGAGTGAAATAATTAATCGGCGTGTCAATAGGAAGGCGGGATCGTGGGATCGAGGCCGACGCAACGCAACGCAACGCAACGCAACGCAACGCAACGCAACGCAACGCAACGCAACGCAACGCAACGCAACGCAACGCCAACGCCGCGAGCAACGACCCGCGAGAAGCTACAACTCAAACATCATTATCCAGCGCCCCCCACGGCGCGCTCAGCGAAGACAAGGGGCACGATTTTGCAAAGCGTCGGCAGATTGTTCAATATCCACTCAGCTAGACGACCCTCCCCAACCCCTAGCCAGTACCTTACATTGCCGAAATTCAGGATAAAAAAATTTCAACCCTGGCTTAGCAATTAATTTAAGTTTAATCCGATTGAGGCCGGGGGTGGGGGGGGGGCAACCACGGCCCGAATGCGCAACTGCCAGGCTTGCGATTTCCACGCGGAATCTGGTTGAAGGTAATCACGAGGCGTCGTCACGTGACCAACCCCGCGTCGGACGGTAGGACCCGCGCCATCACGTTGTTGGTGTCAACACGCCGCGTGGCGCACCTCAAAAGCACCGCTTGGAAGGCGTTCACCAAACCCTCGCCGCCGAAGTTCGAGCGCGCCACATTCTTCCATCGGCTTGGTAAGCAGCACGAGGGGCCCATTTTATTCCATGTCTATAGCGCACCAAGGAAGTGGCACCGAGTCTTCGCGATATAGATTTCACCGTAGCGAGCAGAGCAATTCAATATTCCACTCTGTAAGATCTGTCTGTCGAACGCTTAGAACGGATGGAACGAGGTCGTGGGTCGCGCCGGGGGTTACAACCCCCCCCACCCACATTCCCGTTCCATCCCCGCCAAAACGCCGCGGCCTCGGCAGCCACGTCACTCGCGAAGCACGCTTTTAAGGAAATTGTTCGCGACGACGCCGATGACGACGTCGACGACTTATTGAAGATTTCACGTTGTAGACATTTTGCCCTCTGCCAACCGAATTCGGCGGATAATTATTCTTTGTTCTCGGCGACGCGAATGATCGAGCACGCCGCGGTGAAGCGGCGCGGAAACAGAAGTCAGGGGCGTGCGCATCAGCGAGGAAATCTATTTCGTTCCCAGGCCGACACGGAGCGTCCATATTTATAGCTGGTTTGATCGAGTATTTCAGCAGGCGGCACGCTGAGGGCGAATGCACCGTTTGCATGCGCCGAGTGCTCTGCGATATGTCGAGATGACCTCACTAACCCACAAAGCTCCCGGAAAAAAGGGCACTGCATGATGTATTTCAATTAATCACGTGAGCTCAGCTATTTCTTACTCGGCCATCGTACATAAGAAGACTAGACTTTCCGTCGCTGCAAGAAACGCAGAGGTGACTCGAACATTGTCTGACTCAGAAACAAACTCGGTTACAGCGCCCGTGGTGTAGAAGTGGGTGGTGAACTAAATTGCATGGCAACATCCCAGAAAATGGAGTGATTTTCAATTTTCCGCAGAGCTCAGGAGTAAAACTGATATTTAGGTCACCCCAGTGTTCAGTTGATCCTATCGTATCAAGATAGGGTTTGATTGCTTCAAATTTCCATTATTTTAGAACATTTTCAACTATCACAAAGAGAATCTACTTTCTCAGTTCATGCTACTTGATTTAAAATAAAATTTATTTTTATCACTTTTCTTGTTGAAGTAGCACACGAGTCGTTTGTTGCAGCTATATGGTTCGACACCGGAAACCCTGACAAGACAGCCACGGGTCTTGCAAAGCTCGCCCAGCGTCGTTCCAACATAACCCCCCAGCACGCGTCAGCTGCAAATGCCAAGCCTTGTAACACAGCGTCGCGGCGCCAGCTATGAACTTTCAAAGTCCGTCGCGCCGTGGCCGAAATAGACCGCGACTCCGACAAGAAACATGACGGACGAGTGTGTCGTAGTCGACGGACGCCGATGTCACGCGTCGCAAGACACGACCGTCGGGCGCAATTCCAGCGAGATCGGCGCCGAGTTGCTCAAGTTGTGTTAAGCCGGCTGTCTCCCCGCTCGCCGCGTGCCGTGCCGTGCGTTTCCAGCAAGACTTCGAGATGGGGGGAGGCTGATAGATTATTCTATTGTATGCGACGCGCGCGCGGCGCTGAGTCGACTTTGAAGCCGTCTAATTTATACCGCCAGCTGAAGGATCTTGTAATTGGTCGAGAGCTCCGACGCCGAAAATGAGAAACTTGCTCTCTGTGATATTATTAGGGCTTATTATTATGCGTGCGTGTGAAACGCCGGGTCTGGTGTGTGTGTACGGTGTGTGCGTATATATGTATAGTGCTAAGTTCTTGTGATTTAATTATGCGGTTCGCTATTCAAGACTTCAACTTTGTTAATTCATTGTCTGCTGAAGGGAAATTGAAAAAGTTTAGTTGTGTGTGTACACGAACAAGGAAGTAGTGTAAAAACTGAAAGTAAACAGAGTATAAATGTTCAATCAGGAAGATGTCTCTCTCGCTCTTGCCGCGATGGCGTCTTCCCCACGCGAAGTACATGCAGACATATAACAGAAATGTAACAGCGACAATTCGCGTGACTCCTGCAAATAGTCCGTCACGACGAGCGTGCAGGAGTTGCAAGAGATCACGTGTGTAGTGCACGCATAATAACGACTCCAATTTGCATAAGCTAACGAAATTATTCGCAGCAATTCATGCTCGGGGTTCCGAATCCGATGATGCGACATTGCGAATATCGCGAAGATGAATTTCCGTCACGTTCGCAGCCGCGGGTAACTGGGTTTCGCGGCCGATATAAGAGTGTCGGCCTCGTGGGGCTCGCGTGATGTTTCGCTGGGCGTCGACGGCGTCCCCACGGCGACCGGCGTGGGTACAAGAAAGACGACGTGATGGAGTCTTGAGTATTTAGGGGAGGATGGGAACTCTTGTAATCGTATCATTTCATTGTGTTGCGCGAGCGATTATTGGAAGTACATTCAATTTCTAATGCAATTCATCGGGACGTTTAGTGCTGAACCTGGCTCAAAATGTTTACTCTGATGGGTGATCATTTTCTATAGAGAAATTTGGAAAAGTTACGAAGAAGAAAATGGTAATCTGATGAAATGTGATTTTCTATGGCTTCAGTTTGATGAAACTTCTATTGAGAAGACTTCTCTATTGAGGATCCTTGTGGAATTCTTAATTTAAATTATAATACATCCATTTTTTGTTATACTAGCAATTTATTATGTTTTCATACGCTATCGGCATCATTATCTTCGAAATGATAATTTAAATAACCCAGCCTAGCTGCCTTTCCTACCAGTTCCTACACACATCGACTAAAGCTCTCCACAAAATCAATGAACTCGATTTCCTATGCAAAACAGACAGAAGCCTACAGAAGTTTGCGTGATCTTCTCAAAGGTCAAACTCCCAGACAGTTCAGTACTAAAAAAAACTTAACGCATTTTCTTAGAAAACAAGTCGTGAAAACTTTACTAGCACCTACTTTCAAAGTCCGATCGCCCAAAGTATTGTCAAACAAATACGCCCATCATCCCCTTCGCAACAGAACAACCCCTACATGCACGAAGCCGCCCTTATAAAGCTCCTCCACGACGAGACAATCTCATTCCGAGCAGGCAAAACAAGGTAGGCGGCCACGCGTTGCAGTAGCACACCCCTTGCGAAATTAATTACCAGCCGCATATGCCGCGGCCTAGTTCATATCCGCGCGTCGCGTACCCCAACCCCGAGCAAGCAGCCCCATCCTTGCAGAAGTCGGGCACGTCTCATATAATTAACTATCACCTCACAGTCGTCTAACGAGTCGGTTAACTTCGAGACACGTCCGCCAGATGAGAGCGAGCCGCTAGCGGAGTTTGCGTGGATCATACATCAACCCCCTCGATCCCCCGAACTCCGCGCTGCGCGGAATTATGACATGTAGTTCGCATGCATTATTTATAATGTCGTGGCAGGTCTAAATCATTGTGTCATCTGGGCACCGGTGCATGCACAATGATGCCGCTCCCTCGCGCTATAGCTCTCTCTCTCCCGGCTCGATTTTGTTTGCTAGCATTAGTGGTAATTCATTAGCCGTAATTTACTTAGCGCTTGCAAAAAGTGGAATAATTAGCTAGCTAAATGCGGCTACGTTTTGTTTGTCTTATTGATTTCGAGAGCACGCGACGCTTGCACATTAATAATTTATAGCTGATGTGTGGCCAGGCATGTCGGTGTTTTATTTGTGTCTGTCTATTTGCATGTCGAGCCGGGTAGACGGCTGAGAAATCGTATGTGAATCGCAAAGCTGTAGGCTCAAGGCCATGTCAAGGAGCCGCCTTTTCCTGGTGACCAACAAGTTGTGGTTTTCCCAGATTTCCCCCGAGAGTCTAGACAAATAGTGGGAAAGTTCTTGGGCTGGAGCCACCGTCGTCTCCCCTTCTCGCAGTCGCAGCCTCTTCAGGCTCTTGAGATCGGCACAGCAGAATGCGTAAGCTACCATTGAAACATTAGAATAAGTCTTGCTAGTCCATCTTACCAGGCTTTGTCAAGGTAGGAATGATTTTAGTGTATTGTTTCGGCTTCTTTTGGTGGATGTTTTACCTAGCCCTGCTCTCCGGCTTTTGTGGTAAGTGAATGAATTAAATCTGCGCTCATGGTTTGATTTGAATTGCTTGTGTGGCTCTTTGTTTCTGATATGTTTCTTGTAAACCCAGTCAAATGACAAACCATTCTATTCCACTTCAGCGTGTTTTCTAAATCCTATTATTATCTCTAACTTATCTCGGAGAAGATACTCAGAAGACATCATAGTTCCTATACATTTGGAATTAACGGTTAAACATTAAAATTTCAACATGTCTAACATGTGTCCTGCAAAATATCCAGTATTATTTTCTTCGACGTATAGTTATCGTCCTAATCGATGTAATTACGTCGTTCTACAATTACGGGCCTACTTACGAGCCTGCGCAATTAAGCGAATGTAATAAGCCGGGGATGTCGGCTCGCTGATTACCTCTTAAGATGCACTTAATTGCTGCAACCTTAATTGCTGTACTGACATTGCATCACCAATCGAAAACTTATTACGAACTCGAGAGACCGAAGCAGTAAAGATCATGGCCACGGATATTGAAGCTGGGTAGACTATAATGATATTAGAACCATTAGTACGGTTGCCATTACTTGCAGATAGTTAGTGCAAAGTCTTAGGGGGTTCTATCATAATTGCATTATGACAAGTTAAACGAGCGTGACTTTAGTTCAAAGTTTTCATTATATTTGGAACTTGGAATAGTTTTCGTGTTATTTTTTTAAACAAATATAAGCAATGGAAACAATTTGCATACTCCTGAACTTGCACAGTATACTCATCGCTAGTTGGCATTAAATTCAAGACATTGAGAACCAACCAGGTGCAATTTTGAATTTCAATCAGTCGTTTCATATCAGTGAAAATCATTGATATCGCATCGGAAACATACTTTAAACTTCATTTTCACCATCATACATCTCCTTCATTAAGCAAAACACGAAACCTCAAAACGACCCGATAACATCATCGAATTTCCCCTCAGAGTCCGGCATTTTCATCACGAACAATGCCTCGGAAAACTCGCTCCATTTCCCGACGGCGCGGCACAATGGCGCGGGCCACGCGCTTCAAAAGCGGAGATATCAACGCCAATAACCGCCCCGCGATTGCGCGGCGAGCGGTAATATTATGAAAACTGTCTCTTCTGCATGCGACACGGCGGCATCATCATCAGCAGCGGCGGCGGTGGAATCCCACGCGGCGACGCCAATTGTAACGCTTGACAGGCGATAGCGGCCACTCAAAGACGTCCGCAGTGCGCTGCTAGGGGCTGCAAGGCGACGACGTCGGCGCGACTATCTGCCGGCAAACTGTCACGAGCGACTCGACGTCGACGACATGTGCCGCAGCTGTGAATGGCGCTATGGCGGGTCGCCGTTTGACCGTGTCAATTGTTAACGTTGCCGTTGAAGGCGGTTTTGGAGAGAGACGCTGATTTACTGGCATTGTTATATCTCGGGCGTTTGTGTTTGCTGTACGATACTATAAGTCAAGTGTTAAATTATCAAGTCTATTGACTTGGCTACAGATAAAAGACTGGCCAAACCTGGATAAAATATGTTTCTCGTGGCTGTTTACACCTGGGGCCAAATATTATTGAACTTAACTGCAAGCTTACAGCAAAAAGAAATTCGTAAAGTTAGAAATAATTAACATAATGAAGTAAAAAAATAGTTAACCAAAAGATAAATGTGCCATTTATACCAATGATTTTCTTAACCTGGCACTTTCTATCAAGATCTCTCTCCCAAAAATCACAAAACCACGAGTGTAGCGTAACACAATGACTTACTTGATGCTCACTTGTATGCACACGTCAGTGTAGACTTTGATAATGTGCCCCGCCGACATTGTCTGCAATTCAACGAGCTACGGCTGCTGAACAAGCCCGTCGTGTTCCGTCTCATTGTTCTGACACTGCCGGTGATAACACTGTCTCAATCCGAGCGTCTGGCTTTTATCATGCCATCGCCATGTCCGTACAACATGCCATGTTCTTTTAAACAGCAGCTCATTCGCGCTACGGCCACTCGCTGGAGGTGAAGCGCACCGAAGTGAGGATATTAAATTAACGGACTATGTTTTATGGGGATGATTATGCTAATGTGCTGGCGCTCGCAGAAATAGTCGACTCGCTATATATATTGTGGCAAAGAGATGTCTGATAACACTGGTATTATACATCATATAGAAACGTCATTCTCGAGTCTGACATTCTCGCCGAGATGTAATAATGGAAAATCTCCGGATGGCGAATGAAATCCGCGAGGTGAACCCGAGAGTTAGCGCCGGACGCGGCCGACGGAGAGGTTCGCCGACGGATTCTGCGCGCGACGCGAAGGTGCGAGGAAACGGGGATGCAAAACTGTTCGCGAACTCGTTCTAAGAGAAATACTGCGTGGATACGCGCAGATTACACTGAATATTTTTCAATCTATATATATTTTTTTATCTTTGCAATGTAAACACTCGAGAGTGGGAGAGAACACACAGACTTTCAATACTGTGTGCTCTGCTGGATCCCGTAATTAAACACGTCGTTAGTGATAACTTGATTGACCTGGAAACTTTTCAAATAAAACTGAAATTTACCTAAGCTTTAGCCGTTTAATTATATGAAACCCCGGGTTGGATCAACATACAATGTTATAAAAGGCGAAATAGGATTGCGATAGAAACAATAACCAAAAATATGGTTTTTCCATTGTCAGGTAGTTCCGATCCTAATCCTTGCACTGAATTAAACAAATAAAAGAGATACAAAAAAATATCATAACACCTCAACATAAAACTCAAATCAACAAACAAAACAACCCACGAATTAATTCCCCAAATCTCCCTAACCTCCTCCATTCACCCTCCAAATTGAAACAAACACCGGCACCGAGCCAAACTCCGCCGCACTACTTTAACCATCTTGTCCCCGCAAAAAGAGAACCAGACCGTCCAGCGAGCACGCGACACCCTCCCTCGGGAGACGACGTTAATTTGGCGGCGTCCACATCGCTAAACTCCCGGCCGCGCGGCCGCCGGTGTATCGAGCCCGTCTCGTCCGGCCCGGCTTATCGGCGGCTCAAGCAGCCGGCAAGCATGTAATGAAGTATCGGCCATCGATCGCCGCCCTGCTGTTTGTTCGAACAACAGCGTGGATAGTTTCACTTTCTCCCGGACCACCGGAGAGCCGCGGATGGCGTGCTGAGTGGGAGTCTCTGCGCTGAGACGCCATGTTCGAGAATCAGGAACGTTTGTGTTGCGCATCTCTAATCTAAAAGTGTACCCTTCCGTTGGAAGTTTCTCTGGCTTTAGGAAAATAGGAAGCCAATTCGCCTTTCCGATGTTTATCTTAGCATGATATATGCAAGGGTGTCGGCATACTTTACGCATCTGCACAGCTATAACTATTAGAGCAGATAACTATAAACCAATGCGTAATGCTCTTTCACCCTAAACAGTGAGCTTTAAACGAGCAAGTATAACAGCGTACTTTTATCTTGCGCAAACCATTTGGATAAAGTTACCGGGCGATGGCCGTTCTTTGTTCATTGCAGGTTTCTAGCCGATTCCAACGGGCGCAATTTGGCGCAACGCAAGCCACCCTAAGCCATGGGGGCGGCACGTGTACCAAGTCTTAGAGTGCGGCATCTGTAGCAGCTCTAACTCGCCGATAAAGATTATCCGCGATATTTCTAAATTAGCTGCGCATCGTCACGTGATGGCGAATATCCCGAAGTGAATGAAACGTGATTCTTCGCCAGGAAGGCAGAGCTGGTGTCCCGCCTCTAACAACACTCCGAACAGACGCGAACGTCCCCCGATAAACTTATTAAATTTCAGCCGCGCTACGTTGCGATGATTTTAATAAGAGCACTCCATAAAGATTCCTCGCGAAGACAATTTCTGTAAGAGCAACTCCGTGATTTCGACGCCCGCGCTTGCGAGAAACTCGAGAGTAATTTATGAAATTTACAGAATGACATAAATACTGACGAAAAACAACCGTGATTGCGCGAAGCGATCGCAAACACGTCGCTCAATTTGAACAACGCCATCCCTCGGACACCTACGAAGGAATTTGTGTATTAAAACCGACCCCCGAACTTTCCCAAAGGGTGGAAAACCCTATTCTATACATAGGTACATCGTAATGCATGCCGCAAGGCATACCATCCCTACCTACATCACCTAACTATGCGCACCCTTGCCCGAAATAATCATTTCTCCACCCGACCACTCTCTACTCCCCACTCCCCACTCCCCACTCCCCACTCCCCACTCCCCTCGAGCATTATAACTCTAACCGAGGCGGTAAACAAATCCGAGGCAGAAACGCGAATAACTCTGCCTTTGGCATTTCGCGCGCTTAACATCCATTTCGCCATCCTCGCCCCCCCCCCTCACCCACCACCCCCTCACATCATCCTCCGTGCACTGCACCACTACGCGGAACTCTTTGATGCTCAGATATTTGCGTAGCGCATTACGCGCAGGTTGACGTCGTCGGCGTCGGCGTCGGCGTCGTCGTGTTAATTGAAAATGGCCGAGGCGGGCGGCGAGCTTTGAGCGGCGTGGATTTGATCACCCCGAAGCCGACGCCGGCGTCGATTAATGCGTTCGATGCGGCCGAGCATTGCCAGTTGTTCGACGGTACGAAAAAAAAAAACACGGATTTCGCACCGCAACTCAGAAAACGTCCACAAAAGTATTGAAAAAATTATAGATTCGCCGCCGAACGACACAAAAGTGTGTGACGTGCGGAGAATAGGGACTCGGTGTGCGTGTGCGAAGAATCTATCGAGTTCCCGCACACAGACCTAGCGGACGCGGCCTGTTTTTGACATATTGTCGGGACAACCTTGCATGAAAATAAATTTATGAATACGTCCACTGGAGTGGTGGGCGGGGGCGGGTTTGGGGGTTGGGAGGCGGCGGACGCGGGGGTTGTGATGTTTCATCCGCCCGTCGATATGTCCACGCGTACTCACGCATGCTGCGTGCGTGACACGTGCTAAATATAGGCGCACGCACGAAGGTAACGAGGTGCTAATAATAGGTCCCTCACGCGGAGTCGGTATAATTGTCTGCTGTTTTTATTGGCCGGCCCCCTTTCACCACCCAACCGCCAGTGGGCAGCGATGACAGATAACTAATCATTAATGCCAATTGCACGACCCCCCGGTCGGGATGTACGCTATAGTGGTGGGTGGGAGGGAGAAAACTAGACGAATAGGAATGAGATCGTCGGGCGAGCAATCAATCATGGACGGCGTTGCGCGTTCTGTTGTGGAGGCCTTGGTGCTGGCGGAGAAGGTGGAGGTGCCGGCTCTTAAGCTGACCTATCCGTCAGACGTCTGGGTATAATTGATTACGAGCGACAAGTTTTATATTCGGCTGTCGATGTGTATCGCTGGACGTTGCATTGAAATCGAGGGGATGTTGACATGAAATACTTAGAAGCTATACAGTGTAAATATCGTGTTCGCTTGTAGGTGGAAGTTTTGGGTGTTAAGCTGACTTCCTTAAGCTCCTTTGAAATTATTATGAATCCGAATGTGTTCTTCGCTGGAACAAAAACAGGTGTGTCTGAAGGTGTTGGCATTAAGATATTGCCTACAGGATTTTGTTAGAAACGCTGGAAATATGAACTTTCAAGGAAAGAAGTGGTGGAGGCGCCGGCTTTCAGGTTAGCTTTATCGACTGAACATTAGCAGCCTTATTATTGATGAGCGTAACGAGCGTAGCGAGTGAAGCGAAATCTTCATTTACACTTTACTGCTAAAAAAATCCGGAATGTTTTTTTTTTTTTTTTTTTTTGTATTTGTATTTGTTCGCGCTCTACAGGCCAAACGCCAAAACGGATTTTGATGAAAATTTACATGGACCTTTTTTTTCTCTGAACTTAGATCTGCCACGTTTTTGAAGCAAATCGGACAAGTAAATTTTATGTTATTAAGTTTTTACGAAAGTTTTCAGTTTTTCCAAAACACGTTTTGCACTCTAGAGGCCAAGGTTCTGAATATAATTTGACGAAACTTTCAGGAAATGTTGACCCTTACAATTTAATGTTTTTGTAGAAATTTCATTGTTGTATGTTAATCACTTTTCTTTAAAATGGCGCTTTTATGACGATTTTTTGCGATTTTTTAGCGTTTTTTCAGTTTTTTGCAACTTAAGCAACTTTATCTTCAACTGAAGTTCACAAAATTTACTGTGTACATTATAAATCGTAAAAAGAATATACTGTATTAATTTGAACCAAATCAATTGAATAGTTTTTCTTTAAATCGATTTTTACGTTTTGAAATATTCAAATGTCATTGAGAAAACTGCTTAATTCTATAGTATCTGGACATGTTAAATTGATCATAAAAGCCTCTAGGCTATGCGCACACGCAATATAATTGCGTTAAGGGTGAGCGTAAATATTACGCTCATCCACAACACGATTATATGAGTGTTCGCATAGCCTAGTTTATTAGAAATTGGAGATGGTTTTTCTCGTCTTTAATTTAATGTGTTTATAAAAATGTGCATTTTAGGTTCCACAAACAGATCTTTTGTTGTAAAATAACATGTTTCTCACTCTGTTATTTAAACACAGTGTACCTGACTATTTGGGACGCAGCCCGCGTGATTTCACAAAAGCTTTGATGGAAAGATGTGCAGACAGGTAGCTTGCCGCATGAAATCCAACTCTGCTCTGCCGAGTTATTGGACGGTTGTCTGCTAGCAGCATGGTAACAATGCTCACAGCACACAATGCAAGTCTCCTCGGCGTCGACCAAATGAAAACAACGATGCCGAGCAAAATGGTCGGGAAATTTTCTGCACAAACTGCACAATCTAATTGGAAAAAAACTACACGGAAAATCTTGTTTGTCTTTTTGAGTAGTTTTCGGGCGATATGCGATGGAAAAGCTCTCTGCAAAGTTCGACGTTGTTGCTTCAGGTCGGTATTACTATAGGTTTTATGTGCATGTGTGTGTTTGTGTGACGTGTGTATGTGGCCAAGAGTAAGTTTTGATGGGAATATTCCAAGATAATAATAAAATACTTTTCCACGTGAATAGCAAAAGAATAACTTATTTATGGATGCGGAGAATTTAGTGCTCGAGAATCTAGATGAAGTGAAACGAGCAAACAAAGTTATTTACCTACAAACTTTCGACGACGTCAAGACGCGGTTTAGCGATTGGTCGCTATCTGATGGCAGACGCCCGCTTTTTACTGCCCCATTACGAAGACCACAGGACGGACGGACAAGTACATAGCGTCGACCGTGTGCCGGATTTTCCGCGCAGGGAAAACTCGGCGGTGAAAATCCTAATTTCCATACGCTGCTGCAGAGTTATCCTCGCATCGACGGATGAAGATAGAAGCCGCGTGAGCCGTTATTTTTTTTGTGTATCATTTTATTTTCAATATGCCTCGTCTTGTAAAGAATACTCGAGATAATATTGACTCCATTGCCTCGTGAATACCAGCTTGCTTTTCTTTTGTTACATTATTATGTTTTGTGGATTTTTCATGTATACAAATATTGAAGACGAGATTAGTTTCTTTTTTTAATGTAGCCCTAACAAAATGAAATCATTCCAGCACTGTGTGTACCTTCCATTGAAAAAAGAATTTTAACTTGATGGAAATTTTCATACATAACTGAATTCATTTTCTTCGCGAAAACTTCGGTGTACTTTAAGCCTGTAAATTCAAATTTTAAACTCGTTGAAAGTTGAGATGGATTATTATCTCCTCACGATTAAATAAAACGTTAACCCGAGAGTTAAAAAGATAGACTAACTCGTCTTATAGTTTAATTCGCACCCACCCCTCACGTTTTAAATTACCCACAGTTTGCGATCTCCGGGATAACTTAAATGCTTCACAAATTAATTCCGAGGCAGCAGAGCACAAAAACCTGCCGAGCAGATCGCAAACTACGTTCCAGTCGGCAACATTACGCCTTACACACCGCGATGTACATGCATTTTCGCACTTTTCCGCCATCTATCGCGCGCAACTGGAAAACGCTAGACTTGGCTTTTCCTTTTCAGCAAAAAAACTTCCCGCGAATGCGGGAGCAAGCGAGAGAGAGGCTGCAAGCGAGAGAGAGAGAGAGAGAGAGCGTGCGACATAATGGATGACCCCCTATCTAGGCGATCGTTAAATTTCTGAAAACTCAGCCACGAAAGCTGATAAAACCAGGCTTTTTTTTGTTGCCAGCGTCACGAGCTTCGGTCACAAACACGATCTGCTTGCGAGCCGCGAGATGATAAAGCACTGGACTTTGGTCACTGTCGAGTTTACACCTAATTATGCAAGCTCTCGAGAGCCCGGCCTACTGTGAAACGAGGTAGGTACCGATAATCTGCATAAAGGATCGACGACTTGAGGATCAATAGCAGAGAACCACGAAACCCGACCACCGTCACGCAGGCCTTTTATCCTACACATGTGTTTACGTCGCGAACACAGCGACATTGAAGTGCATTCGCGCGAAATAATGAAAATCAGCCAGTGAAATGTATATTTTGAGTTGACTGCACATCCGCACACATAAACACGCAGTCCGTTTTCCAATTTATATTCGCAGATTTTTTTTGGGGGAGCTTAAAAAGAAACAACACGATGATAATATCTAAACGAAACCAACTGTTTTCATACAATTTGTTTAGCAGACACGCTATCGCTTTAGGGGGTTGAAAATTAACAAAAAAAAAATAACGCAAAAAATACCGCGGTAGGTATATACAAGCTCAAAAAAGACAAGGGGCTCGCGGTGTTTCACCCGTGGAGTGTGCTTAGTGTGTTTAACAATGTCCATAGAGACGGATGGATAGATGGTGCGAGGCGAGGGTGCACCTAGGGAGATGGGTGGGTGTCGGCGGGGGAGAGAAGCAAGCTCGTAAGTCGGGAAGCTTGTCAAGTGAACCATCGCCCGTCAACTTGCGGCCCTAATTAATGCCAAGCCATCATATTTACACATGCGATCTGCATACATACTAGCTGCGGCAGCGGCGGAGGCCACGGTGTAATTACACCACCGTAAGGTGTAGTTGAGGGTACTCGGACGCTTGGGATCGAGCACCTAGCGACACGGCGACACCGTTGTATGATGATTACACCATGGAAAGGTGGCATAGCGCATTCGACCACTTGGATTGGGAATAAATTCCATTGTCAACAATCCCACAGCAACGAATTTTCTTTGATCAGCAAGATGGTATTCCTTGCCTTAACTTTGTTATAATTTGAACAATGGAATCATGTGTTGAGTAAAATGTTGTTAACGATATATTTTTTGTTGTAAGATTTGCCTTGAAGGGCATTGCTTGCTAACCACCGTGGTTTAAACGAATATATTTTCTCGTTGTTTTGATATGCTTTGTTGCCTTTCAAAGTAGTTAAAAAAAACTCTTTTCTCTCCGTCTCAATTTGCAATTACTGCAAATAAAATGCCAGACATCAAAGGAACCGAGCGGTAATTTTTCCCGATGCGGTGTAATAACAATTTTTCATGGCAGCAGACACAGAGAATTATTTGAAGCCCTTATCACAAAGTATGAACTCATCAATAGCGCCATCCCAATGAAATATCGACTCTAATCCCTGCCGATATTTTGACACACAAAAGCACTTATGCATTATTTCTTTTTTTACGGGGTACGGGAACGTCGGGTGGCTCAACTTCGTCGATTGTTGTTCGCGATATGATTAATTGACATTGGCTCTAGCTCGGCTATCCAACTTCATGATTGTCGCCCGGTTGTCGATCGATAGGCCGACTCCAATCTTCGCTCTGTAAACGGCGTAGTACTATCACTGTAGTACTATAGCTAAGAGTGAGCCATTGTGCATCGTTAATAATGCAGATTGTAAACTAGCTGGCCGTAGCATGATAGTTGAAGTTAAATTAGGTGCCCTGCAATAATATCTACAAGAACCCTCTGAACAAAGAAACACAGTAAATATATAGAAAATTTTGCTTTATTTCTCTTGAAATGTTGGAATTTCCTCTAAAATTGCTCTTGATGTAAATTTAAATGTGTCAACGGCCAATTTAGGTTTTACCTCGCGCCCTTGTCAACTAGTTTGATTTGAATGAAACATTCGGTCTGCCGCGCGGCAAAACAAGGCCGACGCCGACGCCGACGCCGACACGTGCGTGTCGGCGCACGCGAGGCGCCACGGCGTGGCATGAAGCACACGTCGCGGCGGCGGGTGCCCAAGGTGGCCCAAGGCCGATCGACTGCGCCAGCTACCGTGGGAAGCGGAAAGTCCGGCCACTCGAGGGTAGATAGGGAAGCCACGATAAGCTGGCTGCACGGACGAAATCGACCGCCAATGCAAACTCATTCGCTGTTTTGCAGAATGCTTCACTTTCAATTCGACAAATAAAACAAGTATCTTTTGTTTAGTGGTCTTCCTGATGATTTTATATAGAAAAGTCACGATATAGCAAATCAATAAGTAAAAGATTTAGATTTATTTATATAAGTACGCATTTTAGCGTCTAATGCTACGTTTCTCCTTTTAAATTAGTAGAAAAGATCAATAATATGGTCAAAATTATCTCGGTTATCCGTTACGTCAGTTTTAAGGGGAAGTTTATTCCAATCTGAGATAGTTTTAGAAAAAAAATGCAAAAGTCATTAATTGTGGTTTCATCGGATTTACTTTAAAATAATTGTAATTTATTGACCTTTATACTGGTGGCTCACGATATAAAATGATGATAAACTTATGGCTCTATTAGTTTCATAGATGATCAGCTTAATCTGTGTTCTGTTAGGCGACATCAGCTCAGCAGCTCGTAGTACTTTTGTTATATGATCGGACTTGGATGTGATATCAAAAATAAATAAAATTGTGCATCGCCGGTATGAAGGTTTTACCTATGGTTTTACTCGCGAAGTCGACCGAGTTGGCACGGTGAACTGGGACAAAGCAAGGCCCTGGGACGAGGAACGCTCGGATTTTCATCCATGGATTTTCCGATGTGGAACGGTTTGATTAGTCTCGAGGAAAATCGTTTATCCCGGCGGTGATCTTGGCAATAATACATAAAATAGTTTTCCCGTCACGCGGTTGTATACGGCACATTACATGGATTTCATTCGTTTCCCCGTTTTGTCGTCGCAGATCGTGCCATGACGCTGCTGCAAGTCTCAGGGAAAGAAAAGCTTTGCGCTAAACTCATCATCGCTGATAAGTTTTCAATTGAGGATTACGCTCTGTGCGAATGCAAATCGACGGACAGCTCGGCAAAGCAAAGCCGTTTATCAAGTTTGACATTTCACCAGTTTAAGTAAGTGCTAACATCGTGGCGCATTGTAGCGGGTGCGTTCTCTGTTCGCACCCTTCCGAGAGATGCTGGGATCGAACCGACGAGGAACGAGGAAGTGTTCGGGTCTTCACAACATGATTCATCGACAGCGCATTAATGCAACGCGAAGCCGGGCCCTACAAATTCCGGCGACTTTTTATCCTCCCAACCACCCCGTTGGAAAAACTAGAGCCTTCCGTGCGTCCCCCCCGCCGGCGCCGCTGCCTCCGCCAGGAAAAGGCACGGAGAAAGTTTTGTCGTGGACGCTGTCAGAATAAAAATGGGTTAGCAGCGGGTCCCCGCTGGTCGATTAAAACTTTGTCGACTTTTCTTACACCGCCTCTGCGTGCACTTTTCCCGTCGGGAAACGCGCGGCTAGATTTTCCGAGCGATCGATAAAAACTGGGCCTTGCAATCACGTGGTAAATATCAGCATCAGCAATCGCAATCCACGTGCTTTACGAGGCCCACCGACTATAACGCTAGAAACGCATTATTCTAAATTTAACCCCAAACTGGCGAATAAAAAGCTCCAATGCGATTGATTTCACCTGACAAATCTGATATCGATACTGAATCACGTGATTAAACATAGTGGTTTGTGCCCCAGTCGAACGTTGTGACTCCGGCGTCCATTTTAAATAATTGGATCACTTCAAGATGATAGCGCGCTGGCAAGATAACAGAATCGAAGCTATGCCCGAAAATCTTGAGTCGGAAACGGGCTGCTGCGTTTCAAACTAAGCTAGGGATTAGATCTTCGGCGTGGATCACCGCGAGGATGGTATGAAAGGATTGACATAGTGAACCTTGGGACGTGCCCGATGGGGCCGATGGGCAGGAGAAGTGGCGTGGCGGGGGGGGGGGGGGGGGGTTTCAAGAGGGATAATCGACACGGCGGTGGGGCGTTGTATCGCCGGAAACGTGAAAAGTGAAAAGCGATCGACGCATGATACGCGTGGCCGGGTGTCAGCCGTACTCCTTGGAGACGCGACACACAACCGATAGCGTGGAGTGGGTAGGGGTGTTGGGGGGGGGGGGGGGGGGAAATCGCGTGGAAACGCACGGGGCGAGAATCGAACGCGGGTCGCGGGCGTGGAAATTAATCGCTTTTCACGATCGTCGCGCCGCGTGGAATTCACGAACTGGGCCGATATTTTGAAATCAAAAACAAACTTTCTTGTCGCTCGACTGCGTTTGTTAATTTCATCGCCTAACATCGTGCAGCAAGCATCAGCGTCTAGTTTCCACGTCTTGCGTTTGCCCGTTTGTCACACTTTGATAAGCATTACTTATACCCGATGGTTTTCTTTTAGCAAATCAAGTGCAAAGATGTGGAAAATAAATTTTCTTTCTATGCCTTGAGAAAAATGAATGGAAAAGTTAAATTTCGTGGCAGCTTACAGAAGACTTGCCTTAAAGAATCGCGCCAACGGACGAGTGATTCTATTATGAGGCGATTTCAACACCGTGGCGCTGATAAGCTTCCTGAGCGAGATGAGCTAGCTCAACCGGTTTCTATTTATAGCCGCCAGAAAACTAAACACTGCAGATATGTGCATCCAAATTAATCACAATAATCCCCCGCCATCCACTCTGCACTCCCGTATACATACAGCTTCACAAACAAAAACATTCCCGACGTTTCTAACAAACAAAAACAAAAATCCCATCGCTTACATTTTCCATCGCAAACTACACAATTTACCGCCGCGAAAACTCTGATTAATAAACCTCGCTGAACATAGTTCCGGACGCGCACCAGCAATAACACTGTCTCGCCACTCGAAATGCCGAATCGCCGACATCACCAGCGACCACCCCTGCATGCACAGCGCCGCAAGCCTGTGCCGGAACACAGCGCTCCAGATCTACCAGCGTCATAACCATAGCTTATCCCAGAACGGCATCGTATGCGATGCACTTTACTCGAGCACTTACCCGCTGCAACAAACACGTGTTAAGCTCGTTAGCATAAGTAGCCAGCAATTAGTGTCGCATTAGGGCGTACCGGAAATTGGCCGACGCCGATGCCGCAGCGCTGGCGCGGTTAGCGGCGCAGTCGCCGGCAATTTAACGGCGTGGTCGTCGGACGGCAGATGGACGAGCTGGGGTTGAATAGCCGTTGCGGCGTTCGGGTCGGCGTTGAATCGGCCGCGTTGGGAGGAATGTTGCGCTGGAGGCTTGTCTGCGTCTGCATTTCCGGTCGTATCCGCTGGCTTTTAAGCACGTTTTTTTTTATTTAAATCTTGGTTTTGGGCGAATTTTGAGAGTACAAAACGATTAGGCTCTCGGAAAATTGTGTGCTTGATGCCGATTTTCAAACCTCGTGAGACTTGAGTGTTTGACTTTTGTACAAATGACAAATATAACTGTATTTTAAAGATTACCATGCAATTTAAATGTTCACGGAGAGTGAAACACGGGGATGTCTAGGCTCCTTAAAGGGAGAATCTCTGGCAGCCGTAGGGTGCAATTTCATGTTATCGCCCTTTTCCGATCGGGTTACCAGAATAATTGGGTTCGCCGATTGATTCGAGATAATTATCAGGGAATCACGTTACAATTTGTGTGCGGCGCTCGTGTTTAGCGGACTCGGCACCTCCACTTATTCGCTACAGAAATACTATTAAAGTTGCGAACGGCTGTGTAAATGGACTAAATTTACCAATGGAATGGTTGCATATCTTCATCGCCTGCAGTGTAATTTTAAAGAGAGCGTGGGATTTCCAATAGCTACATTTCTGTGCAGTGCCAAAGAAATGATTCTAGAAGTGATTTTCTATTCATTATTCGTAGCGATGAGCAAGAGTTTCAGGCGGGCCTCCAGTTAAAAATAGGTGAACTGAAGTCACTTCTAATTATCAGAAAGCATTCAAAACGAACAGAACAAACACCTGAAAGAGAAACGTGCTGATGAAAACTAGCCCCCCCGCGGGCATTGCGTTCGTACGTCTGGAAATAACATGTTTTGGGGAAAAGGCTACAAAATTGTGACTCGCGCAAAGTCTGGTAAAATAAATGCGCAATACAATATAATTTTCATACAAAATAGCATATCATTATTCTCTCAGACAAAGTAGAAGTTTTAGGCAGTATTTAATTTGCCTTTTAGAACGGCTTTCAGGCAGCATGTTGTGATCCTGCTGGCTCTCCCAGCCGTAGAGTGTCACTTTGTTTTCATCCACCCCATCAAAACTGACACCGGCGTCGGATAATTCTAATCACACCACGATAAGCTGTGGACTAATCAAAACTCGGTCCCGCCGGTGGATTAAACACGCAGTGATTGAGTAAGTTTTCGATTACGACGAGCTACAACACCAGCTCTATCATCATCATCACCATCATAGCCATCATCATCAAGTCTTGTCATCATCCTCCGACAACATCAACACCATTCGCGTCTCACTGTGACGGTAATAACAAGCAATTAGACCCTTGGGTGTGAACGCAAGCCCCTAATCAACTTGCGCCGTTGTGCACGAGCCTATGTTCTTGCAAATTAGATGGGAATATCAAGTTTGGCGAGAACGTGTGGTGAGAGTTTTTGGAATGGCTATCCTTTCTTGCAACAAACTTTAATCTCAACAAACTTCACTGCAAATTAACATCATTTTGGTAAATTTCTTGTTTCCATTTTTCTTCACTGTCAAGACCACAGTTTTTTTATTCATGCACCAGACAATACGTGCAAGTAGATATCACGTCCACCCCCTATCGGCATTGAAAGCAAACATCATGGGCATTATGCTGCAATGCTGGTTAAAAAAGTTTCCTTGACGGAAAACATATTGTGCATTATTCATTTCAAAACGTTCATTGCACTTCATCTTTATACAGCTCTCGCGATATAAAATGATGTCGGTATGCATGTGACTCGGAATATGTACGAGGGTAGGTTACGTTGATGTACACCATGCAATTTTATTTTTAAATGTAGTACACCGTAGCAAGCTTTTCCTTCATCCTCCCACCGTACCCCGGTGCGAAGCAGAATGCTGGAAAGCTGACGGCAGCTAACAAGAAAATGATATTGCGATGCAGTTTCATTCTGGCTGTCTCCGATGAAGAACGGCTGAGCTTGGAAATTGGCGTTTTATGAAAAAATATCAATCTTGTTTCTCGCTGTGTGCGTACTCTTGGCAAGGCACGAAACTTTAAAGCACATTTTAACATCGGGGAAGAAATCTAGTGGATGTATATTCGAAAATATATTGGTAAAATTCAAAGGTACAACATTCGAGAGAATATCATCTATTCATATAAATTCTCTACACTTATAAAAAAGAATAAAGCGGGGTCATTACCAACGAAGTGAAAATTTCAAAAATAATGATCAAAAGCCCTTTGTAAAATCCTAAGATCAAAACTCTTGCACACATAGTGAGACGTCTCACACGAAACCCATCACCGGAAAGTGAATTTGCAGCGAATTCCATTCGAAGCGAATCAGCCCCTTAATCCCGATGTCAAATTTGACTAGAAGCGGCCCACGCTCCACTCGGCAATTGCAGTGATAATCGCACGACGCACTTTTCGATCTGCCAGACGGGAAAACAATTGACTCCCTCCCCACCGCCGCCAGGGTCACGTCTAGCGGCCATCTGCGCCCGACACCCATCCTCCCACGCAACGCGTCGACAATCCGATTCCATTTAGCGACAATCAGCGCACCGATAAGAAACAGACGCGGCGCGGCGTCGGCGTTGGCGTCGGCATCGGCCGACAGACATCGATTCGCGATGGGTTGCTGCGAGCGTCGCAACAGAGAGGGCACGCGATGCCCGGAGAGTGGCTCTCTGGCCCACATGGCTCAACCGACACCCTAGGCAATTACGTCCAAGTCGGGGCGCTAAGCAGGCTTTCCAGTGTTTTGAAAAAGTTGGGATTCTCAATCGGTGGTAAAATTAGTTCGCATCTATAAGTAGCAGCTGTCCAAGCAAGCATGTAAGTAATGTCGCATCCCCGAAATAATTAATAGTCAGAGAAATTGCCGTGGAATAGGAATATCATCAAGTACTTCGAATCATAATTGAACTTGACTTTAACTTAGTGGCCACACGCGAGCATATATGTTTCGAATGAAAATCAAGTTTGGTTAAGATAAAAAGTAAAGGATCTCGTGGATACGGTTAAAAGATTTGTGGTCACTTCTGTCTGTAGAAAGTCGGAGTGGTTCAGAGCCGTGGTTGGTATCCTGGCGAGATTTCGGTTTTGCTTTGATTTGAAGCGAATGCAGTCCTGAGAAGGACCCGGCGAGTGTCGACGTTTCGTCCACGTTGGCGACACTCGTCAGGGTCCTTCTTAGTGCCGCATTTGCTTCAAATCATATAGCAAAACCGAACTCTCGCCAGTATACCTGTCTGTAGATGCTTAGACGACGTTTGTGTGACCATCTTTAGGAGTGGCGAATGGTTATTGAGGATGTTTGCTTACTACACAGCGCTGGAAGTCCGTCAATCCTCCATCAAATCAATGGTGTCCAGCGCAGTTAGCCACTCCTTGCCAGCGACCGACACTTTGCTCACCAGGGCGTCTTTGCTAAACGCAAAGTTGGGCTCGCCGTGTTTGAAGGAAAAAAACTAGCTAAGTCCCGGCAGAGCATTGCGCACGCAGTAGGTAGAGGAGGTAGAAGAGGTTTGAGGAGGTTTGAGGAGGTAAGCAGCTTATGTTACGGCCAAGTTGGCGGATGGGGGGACAGTGCGGGACAGAGGGAGGCCTCCGAGCTTCTTCCCATGGCCAGAAGAAAGACTGGAGGATGGCTTGATCGCACAAAACACACATCTGCCGGTACAGCGCGGTATACACAAGTCGGAGGGAGCGAGTCGTATGCAAACATGCGGGGGCGAGACAAGGATGGGCAAACACTGAACGTGGGGGGAGGTGCAAGAGGGAGAGGGAGGCTGGAAAACTTAATCAGCGAATTGGATGAGTGTGATATACCCCCAGGCATTGTGTACAATCATAAGCCAAGCGGGGGCTTTTTTCCTCTTCTTCATCTTAATTAGGAAGGAGCGTTCACCCTCTCGGACGAACGTCGTAATAGGAAAGTTAAAAAGGTGTAATTCAGTTAGGTTTTGCATTATTTTCATTTTTTTCGCCGCGTTTAAAATGTCGTTAACCAAATGAAAATTCGAGTTTAGTCAATTTCACGGCGGCCAGGTATTTTTTTTTCCTGTACCACTTTTTTTTTTTTTTTTGCGGTGGCTTAAATTTGAAAACACAGCAGCATGTGTCTGTTTCCCTGTATGGCTGCTAATTGTGAACACACCTCGCGCGCTTACAGCCCTGGTATTGTGGAAAAAACCGCAACCCTCTGCTCCTTTTTCGGGGTGACCTCATTATTATGACCGTGACATGGAGGGGTGGGGGGGGGGGACCCACCATGGCACGGCGCTTTAGGGAGCGTTGGGGAGCCGCCGAAACGAGCTTTTTACTCATTTTGCGGGTGACGCGTCCGTTATTTTTAATAGCTTTTTTCTTTATAAATTATAATTAGAAATGCCAGTGCATACATCACGGGACTTTGCGCAAAGTCGCTCGAATACGAGTTGGAGATCACGGCAATTGCATTCGCGTCCTTTACAGCGATTGCTACCAGTGGTTAACGATGTCAAAGATCAGCTGCCTATTGAGAGCTTCGTGTAGAATTTCCACGAAAATAAGAGACATTGAAACCAGAGGGCTACTTTTTCATCTCGTTTTTCAGACGGAATTATTTCCGTGTCTCTCTGGCGGCAAAACCATCCAATCCATTTGCGATACAACGTGATTTTGTTTTAATGGGGTAGATTATTATACGACGGAGGGCTGGATATAGATTTCAATTCGCCTCGGATCGCTGCTGGGACGTACCACGCGCGTTTTCCGCGCCGCTAGCATGGGGCTGCTGAACCCGGGAGGAAAATATGAACCTAGATATTATGAACCTTGTGTTCATATGAACCATCTTGGGGCGGCCGCAAAACACTGACACTAGTCAACGGCGGGAATGCGACCAACCCTGGGCGTCGGCGTCGGCGTCGGCGTCGTGCCCAAAACGCGGCGTGTGTGTAATTGTTGTTTTGGAATTTCACGGAGCTGCACGCTCGCATGGTTCACCCTGCGTGCGTCATCGTGAGAATTGTGAAAGATGGAATTTTCAGTTGCTCCGGTGTCAGAATATTTTCATCCTCCGCAGTTTTCTTTTATGGATGTTAGTGTGTGGGTGTGGTGTGTGTATTTTGTGCGGTGTTATACTATGTAGAAATAATCTGCGTGTGCAAATTACATGCCACTCTTTAGTGCACATACCTGGCATTCGGTACAACTTCAAAGTGGGGAAAGTATTCTTTTAATTGGAAAAAAGGAATGCCATTTTCACTTTTTATATATAAACGAACTCATTTTCATCTCGCGGAGGAATTCACCGTGTATATAATAGAGTACTTTTCATTTTACTTTTCTACAAGGTTTCCAGTTGTGAAGGGAAAATAGTACTTTCAAAAACTACGTCAGCAAAAGATGTTTCTCTAAAAGACTTTATCTGTCAAACCTACTTGTGTCTATACTTACTTACGAGTAAAGGGGTACATTACAGTATTTGTGCTGGGTTGTTTTTCGTATGTGACAATTTCATCATAAAAAAGACTTTCAAGGTGTACTATATATCTTTACACATATTATATGTCATGCGATCCATTGGATGAACCTTAGATTAAGTTTCCTCTCAACTTGCGAGAGCGGTCATTTATTTTATCATGTGGAAACAGTCCAAAACGCCATCGTGTAAGACATGTGTACTATTTGCTTGGCGCAGCATCTTTGAGCGGATTCCGTACAGAGTCGAAGGCGGAATTTATTGATATGTGCACAATATGTTTGTGTGTTCTGTTCGATAAGATCCGCGGAATAGCGAATTGTTATCGAGGACAAAGCCCGAGAACACAAAGGGTATTTATTTGTAAACCAATCAGTGAAAAAAACTGGGAGTAGGTATTATTAACCATCCTTGCGGAGGAAAATACAACATGCCAATACACAAAGCTATATTGGTTTAAATTCATGCCCGAAAGCTTTTTTTATATGCTAAAAGCAAATAATTCAATATGTTTTGAAAATGTTTTCAAATATAAACACGAGGAAACATTTTTCGAAAACGTGAAAATGGTAGGTAACTTGTAAAGCGCAATACGTATTGCAATCTGAAGGATCTAATAAAAAAACAACACGTAATTATCTTATAAAAAATAATCCCTATGTAAACTAATGAATACTTATAAATTAAACTACATCCTATTTACAAAAAAACCACTTTAAAGCAGAAAAAACCGTTTTCTGTCCATATTTTCACCGCTGGTTTTCCACGTAACAAATACTGGCATGCAGCTATTTGGGAAATTCAGCCACATAAATGAAAATCAAGTTGAACGGGACTCGTCACAAAAAAATAAACTGTCTCCGACAAGCGATGCTCGCCCTCGGAAGCCATTCCTCCCAAATCACGGAGGTTAATTAAAAATATTTTCCCAATTAAGCACCGTAATTAATCCTCGTTAAGTTAATTAAGCCGCAATTAAAATCCAGATGAAACACCGCGGAAAAAAAAGTCCTTTGCATCCTCGTCTGCCTTCGCAAGAACCTTGCATGGGTGAAATACAGCACGCAGACGAACCCATTCTTTATATTTTAAGGTTTTAACAAAAAAAGCTCGAGTTCTTTCAATTCCATATTAACTTTCACTCATCTTGGCTAATTACCAATTAGCCAAAAAGACTAAGAGAGGCATAGGTACATTATATATTATCACCTTCAATGCTTTTCTCACAAATGAATTCATGGATTTATAGAAAGGTCACACCGCCAAATCTCTAAAAGAATCCCAATCAAAGATTGCGACACACATAGAACACTGTCCACAGATTTCGCATGCAATTGATAGTAATGCAATTTAATTAAAGGTTCCCTAACTAAATTTTCTCCAATCAATACTGCTCTGAAATTCCAGGTCCAACAACCATCCGAGACCAAAACTAATCAAAATATCTCCATCCCAAAGTTTCGACCTAAATTTCATACCAAATACACGCTAAAATAAACCAGACGCAAAACGTGACCCAGCTCCAGCCCCCAAATCTGAATCCCAGCACATACATCTAGTGGCCATGGCGGAACATAACAGGGCAGGGCAGGGTAGGGCAGGACAGGACTGGACAGGGCAGGGCAGGGCAGGGCTGGGCAGGGCAGGACAAGAGAAGAAAGTACAGGGCAGGGCACTTGCATCCCCTGCATCTCAATGCACCGGCACCCACGGCAGAGCACTTGTCGAGAACAACGCGTGCCCCCCGGGCGTTACACACAAGTCGAGCGGCGCCCAACGCCCAGCGGGCGTAGACCCGCGTGCCCCGACAAGAAGCGAATTGTTTTATTGATTGTGCGTTTCCAGTGTGGCATTCCGGCCCGATGGCGGCGCGGGGTCGGATCCTGGGCTCGCAGGCAGGCCCTGCCCTGCCCTGCCCTGGGTGGTAAATTTCTTTCTATCTTTCTGCTGCGTGAACATCCAGATAGAAAACCGTGCATGATTGGAACAGAACAGAAAATCTTGTTGAAATTATGGTACATTTCTTTAAAAATTCCCTTCGTACAAGAACGCCATAGCTCATTTGGTCAGTGAAGCATCCTCAAAAGGCAACTAATCAGGGTTTGAGACCCCGTGTGGATGCAATTTTCGATGGTTTTTGAAATATAGTTTATAGAGAGAGAATCACTCATTCACTTAAAGAGTGTGACTAAATTAGATGCAAAAACATGATCCACATCTCTAGCTTTCCAATGATGTATAAGATTAAAACATCGGATTTTTATTCCAGTCAAAAACCGATCATTTCAAAATTCCTAACGCGATTCCGTGTCGTCAGCAACCCCTAACGGCGTCCTCGCATGAAGTCGACCACCGACCGCTGCCAACACGGCTGCGTTGGTAGCGGTCTACTCGATATCGCCTGGCGAGCCATGCGCCCAGCGGACGGCCAGACGGGTTCACAATCAATTATCGGTTATTGCATAATTCCGTTGGCGTTGTTTTGGTTCCAGTGCCGGTGCCGGGGCCGAGGCCGGCGTGTTTTCTGGTTCCGGTAGCGTGTACCCGGACTGAACTTGGCTGCAGGGCACGGCGCTTTGACGTCGCTCTGCCTTCTCTGAATTTAAAACTTGCGCTCGCTTTTGTTTTGTTTTTGAAGTGGAATGTTGTGCAGGCATTGGACATGTTTTGCTTTTCCACGTTTCGTTGACGTTTTTGTATAATCCGGTTGATATAAACTCTTGCGTTATGATTCGTGTGACTGGCTTTGTGTTGTGATATTTCAGATTAATAACGCAATTTGTGTATACCTTCGTCTGGCCTCAGGGAAACGGTTTTATGAATTTGTGGAGTTTCACTTTTCATTACCACCCGTTTTTAAGTTTTGAAACTGAATTCAAATATTTTCTCAGTCAGCACCTACATTTTATCTCCCACCAAGGCCACACTTTTCCTACTTTCCCCGAGATATGAGTGAAAATACAAAAATGAGCGATTTAAATTGCTCAGCTCACTGTTTCATGATCAAATCACGAAAATAGGCAAACGAATTGAAGCCCTTAACTGCGACAAGGTTTTCTTTGCGCATTCACGACGAGCAGGTTAATTGGAAGTTGGAACTATTCAGCGAATGCAATCAGCAAAACTGGGCAAATCGTCAAGAAATGTGACCCTTGCGATCCGACACCCATCAGATCTAAAATTAGGGTCAACAGGATTTCCAGTCGATAAGAAGCGACTCTTGGCACAGGGTGCTCAAGACATCTCCTCGTGACTCCTGAAGCAACGCGAAGACCAGGACCAGCAGTGGGTGGTGCGGGGGGGGGGGGGGGGGGAAGGGGGGGGGGGGGGCATCCCGAGGGCATCGTCGGGAAATTAAAACAGGGAAACTTTCCACGCGGCCGCTGAAATTGAATCACGCTTAAGACGAGGAAATTGCGCGAATACATTTCTGCTTAACGAAGAATTATCGCCACACCGAGACATAATAATTTCGTGCAAATTAAAAATGTAAATTTGTTTGCGTTTGCGGAGGTAATTTATGTGTCTTTCGTTGCGCGCGGTCGGCGACTCGGATCAGAGAAGGGCGACCCCCGACCCCGGACTAACGGTGATGCTGTGTGTTTTGTGGGGGACTCGGCGAGTGTTTTGTGGGCCTGCTGCTTTGCGATTGGCGCCCGTCAAAGCGGCGATGCTCCGGGAATCCGATTCGTCGGCCGAAATCTGAATATCACTTCTCAAAAATAAAATGAAAAGCGACGCCGGACGCGGCCGCCGCGACGACCGCGGGCAATTTACTCGAAATTACGCGCGCGGAATAAATCTACAAAAATTGTCCGCCCTCCCCCCCCCCCCCTGTCCTTGTACACCGCAACCTGCACCCCCACCCCCAACCCACCGTCCACCCGCCGCCCGGAATTACGTAATTGGCGGACAAAATTGGTCCACTTTGAAAAATAATTTTCACCGCACCCCCTCCCTCCAAAAAAGCAGGTTGATGTGCAAAAGAGATAAAAGCAGGAGCACTTGGTATATTCTAGCCACAAAGTCGGCGACTTTATAAATGAATATTATGATTCGTGTTCTACAGCATCCAATATTACGAAGTAGCAAAAAAACCGAGCCTGATTGACGACAGAAAATATTCACAAAATGCGGGTTTCCAGGCATGTGTTTCGCTTGGAAATACAAAGAAAAGAACGTAGAATTCTCTCATCAAGTAGCAATAATAAAAGTCATCAAAGCCGTGTTTTATGTTTAGAGACACACAGCATATTGCTGATTTTCTACGAGATCAGAAATCAACTAGCAATTCTGCTTTGCGGGAAGCGAAACAAGCGACATGTCTTCTCAGCTAAGATTGAGCCACCTTAATCAGCAATTCCACGCAAACTAATGGTTGTCAATTGTCCCCTAACACTCACACACACAATCACGCAGCCATCACGCACACTACACGACATGGACGCAGAATCTGGAATGTAAATTAATGTCGCTACTTTGCGACCGTCCAATTTGAGACTGCTCGCCCGAGCCAGAAAGTCGGTTCGCATTTTCCACGCAACAATGACGTCGCTTTATTTGCGTCAGCTTTGCACGGGTGACAAAGTGACGGTCCCTGGTTAAAGGTGCGCGATGCCAGGCAGGGGGTAGCAGCTAGCAGTGCCACCCCGTGGCAAGGCATGGCCTCGTTCCCTCCGTGTATACCTCACAGGGCTATCACTCATCCGAGCCAGGGGGGACCGTCAAGCCGGGAAGATAATACATGCTTCTTAGGTACAGAGTTATTTTTCACACCCGGATGTGACAGTTGGGAAATGTAAGTCAGTTGGACTCCGACTTTTTAGTCGCCCATTTTCATAGTCGGTAGTATTAACTCAGTGGACCTTGACAAGGCGACTACGTTTACTGGATGCTTCTTTTGAAATAGTGAATCACCCTTTTTTTTACAAGTTTAATTAAAAATTTTAAAGCGTCTAATTATGGAAATAGATTTGAAGTATAAGATGAAAAGACGACGAACACTTATAATTTCGCAAGATTGTAAGTAATAAAGAAGAGAAATTGTTTTTTGAGCGTGATTTTCTTCCGCTACTAATTGCAAGAACAGCAAAAACCAATGTCTCGGAAAATAAGTCTACGCCCAAAGTTATCGACAGCCACGCTCGCTGACTTGCCCCCGTTGGATGTTATAGCTATGCCTATAGTGTTTGCTGATGCTGCTGATGCTGCTGCTACTGCGGCTGCTGCCGAGAGTCAAATCAAAAGTCTACTTGTCAAGACACAGCAGAATCATTGTCGGCCGACAATGGCCCCGAGCGTGGGGGAGAATGGAGCGATATCTGGGCATTGTGGGCCGAACAAGCAAGCGATGGCAAGAGTCTCTCCGTCTGTCTGCGTCGCCCATTGTTTGCTGCCACGCTGCATCGTCTCGGCTCGCATAAGCGGAACCAGCGAAACAAAACAATTCCAATATCGGGAGATTCGCTGGCGTTCGCTGACGGGAGACCTGGGAGTCAACACAGCGCATGATTCTTTCTGATTTTCCGCCAGATAACGTGGATTTTTTTTTTTTTAGATAGTCGCATGTGATTTTTTTAGGGGGATTTTCATCGAAGGGTGAAGCGTTTGGTGTAACTCGAAAGTGATTTCAAACGCCAGTTTCTTTAATAGAGTTCTAAGAAACTTTCTTATCAATATTATGAGATCAGGCTCTTCCTTAAGATCTTCAGCATTCAACAAGATATGAGATTTTCACGATTTTAGAGTGAAAGACTGTTTCAAAATATGATCTTTGTCAGACCCCGAGTTTCTTGGAAAAATTCTGAGAAGTAAAAGAGTCCGATGCTAAACCTTCTTTCTCGACGCAGAACTCGCTTCAAGAGGTGGGTTGCTCTAAACAAAGTTTCGACGATTGTGTGGCATCCCGGGCTTGGCAAGATTGCAACTTGAATCTGTCCAATTAGGGAGTGCCATGGTTAATTCATTACCTGCGGACGAATCCAGTCCGCGGATCCACTTAGAGGCCACTCCAGAGCGACCGAGTCTCGACGAGCGTCCAAACTGCGATCCCCGGGATAAAACTTGTCTGTTCAATCTAACTTAATTGTCTACAGCTTCAACTATAATTAGATAAAGCCATCAAAAGACTAGAATAACTGTAAAAGACTGTTATTGATGAGCGTAACGAGCGTAGCGAGTGAAGCGAAATCTTCAATTACACTTTACTGCTAAAAAAATCCGGAATGTTTTTTTTTTTGTTTTTTTTTTTTTTTTTGTGTTTTTTTTTTTGTTTTTTTGTGTGTTTGTTCGCACGATTCCGGCCAAACGCCAAAACGGATTTTGATGAAAATTTACAAGGACCTTCGTTTTCTCTGAACTTAGATCTGCCACGTTTTTGAAGCAAATCGGACGAGTAAATTTTGTGTTATTATGTTTTTACGAAATTTTTCAGTTTTTCCAAAACACGTTTTGCACTCTAGAGGCCAAGTTTCTGAATATAATTTGACGAAACTTTCAGGAAATGTTGACCCTCACGATTTAATGTTTGTGTAAAAATTTCATTGTTGTATGTTAAGCACTTTTCTTGAAAATGGCGCTTTTATGACGATTTTTTAGCGTTTTTTCAGTTTTTTGCAACTTAAGCCACTTTATCTTCAAGCGATGTCCACAAAATTTACTGTGTACATTATAAATCGTAAAAAGAATATACTATATTAATTTGAACCAAATCATTTGAATAGTTTTTCTTTAAATCGATTTTTACGTTTTGAAATATTCAAATGTCATTGAGAAAACTGCTTAATTCTTACTGGACATGTTAAATTGATCATAAAAGCCTCTAGGCTATGCGCACACGCAATATAATTGCGTTGAGGGTGAGCGTAAATATTACGCTCATCCACAACACGATTATATGAGTGTTCGCATAGCCTAGTACTTATAAATATTGTGTTTTAGCTGACCAAAGTATTATTTGATAATTGCCTTCATTTTTTTCCCAGCCGTTAAGCCCACGCTTCAAGAATTTCTAATGTATGCTTCAAATATCTTTAGAAATAATTTCCTTGCCACACTGCTCTCAAAGCACGCATGCAACGCTTTATACATTTGAAAGAAAATGCTTTATCTCCCTTTAGTTTTACTTCCAAAAAGTCTGACGCCCGTAAACATTATTCCCAGGGCCTGTAAAGAAAAGCCATTGTCTGCATATGCGCACTGCATTTCCCGGCCGGGCGATAGGTTACGTTGCCGGGGCGATAGTTTAGGGGACAGCTTAAGTCCGGTCCTCGGGCCGGCCGGCCTAATCCCAGGGTAAACCACGGCCGGGTTAAGGGTTGCGGGGGCGCGGGTCGGAAAAACGCTTCAGCCATCATGCTTAAGCGCGCTTAAATGTTAGTCTATGGGCCGGCGAGGCCAGGCGAGGCCAGGCGAGGGCAGGCGAGGGCAGGCGAGGCCAGGCGAGCTAAACGGCAATGTCAAATGAGGTAAGACGGAAAAACACGTTGCAGATCGTGAACACAGCAGCCATTCGAAGCCACGCATAAGAACTAAGCGACTCATAGAGGCGACCCCGATTTAATCTGTGCAGATTTATAGACTCTATTTCTTAGCTGGAGTCGTGAACGCCGATTCGAAACCGAATTCTGACACTGTTTCGATGCTTTGATTCCTTTCTGTATTCAATATGGAAACGTAATTCCTTAGCAGAGCATTGGTATTGTAGGGACGCTCTAAACTGAAGGGTATAAGTAGCGAACTAGCACAATATAGTGCGACATATGTCTGTGCTTAAAATGGTGAATAGGTAGTTCTGGTAAGATATTGAAACGAGCGTCGCGAAGCCATAGAGCGCTAAACCATTTCTCGGAGCAGCGCGCGCGGGAAATGGGAAAGTGAGAAAATGAAGGCGACTCGGCGGGGGTTGGGGTGGGGGGGGGGGGGGCAATCCCCCGTCGTGTGACGTCGGAATGGCCGAGGGAAATTACGGGCAGATCGGGCCTCGAACCGGCCCTCGCCGCCATGCAATAACACCGATAAAAATAAATAAAACCGGAATTTGAATTTCGCCCTGATGAAAATTTGATAGGACGTGGGATTCCTGCAACGCGGTGCGAGGCGACCTGGAAACTGTCTCTCGGAATGGCCCCTGTTTCCCGACTATCTTTTCTCATAATAAATTTGTTTTGCGCTAGAGGTTATACATATTATTTATTTTTTGACTCTAGAATGTACTACGTATACTTAAATTGGTAATTTTTCCCGAGACTTCAGGTCATATCGGAAAATAACTAAAGTCTAGCAAATAGCGAACTAAAAGGGTGGGAGCAGGCTGGAATTAAGATTAAAAGCTTACAGTGTGCTACCCATAATACAAGACCTCCTTCAAGTATGTGCCTCGAAAGTATTCAATCCAGACAAGTTTAAACACCCAATCCTCAAAGTTCTGCCACAATAATTCCAAACTCTTCGCACCACCTCCGGCAGGCACCGTCGCCGTCATCTCGTCTAAACCGCAAGGAATCCATACACGCCACACACACCTCCCCCCCAGCCCAGCCCACCCCGCGCCCCATCGCCTAATTTCCCAGACGCTCGCTAACACGTTCCACCACCCCCCGTAGCTCGCACCCCGCGTGACACCCGAATCCAGGGGTGAACCACATCTAGGTCAGGCGAGTCATCGCGGCGCCGCGTGCCCCCCCGACAACCATTTCGCGCGACTGCAATGCACAAGCCCGATATCTTCAGTCAATGAGCCCGCGAGGCAAAGACACGAAGAGAGCCCCTCTGTTATTGATTATTCGTCGGTGGCCCCAAAAAGCAGCGTGGCCCGGCGGCGCCGCGCACGCTGTGCCCGTCTCGCTCGCTCCGACGGCCGCGCGCCTCGCGGCGTCTCTGTCGGCGACGCGTGGCGCGCTCCCACCCAACCTTTGACCTTAGGGGGGCGGGCGGGCGTGGGGGGGGGGGGGGGGGGGGGGTTCCGAAACCACACGCTGGAAAAAATATTGAGACGCGCCCGGGGATCTATAATGTGGTCGGGGAGAGCGCGAAGTAAGCAGTCGACGGCGTCGGCGTCGGCGTCGGCGAGGTTGTTTGAAAGAAAAGGCAGAATTGAGTTTTTGGTCGAACGAAAATTGACAAAAAAATATTGGGAGTGAATTATGTTTTTTTTTTTCGTTTTCGTTTTCCTGTGTGGGGTGGGTGTGTGTGCGGAAAGGGATCAGCGTTGGGGGGGGACGGTGGACGGGGGGACGGAGGGGGGTGGAAAGTCCGTCCATTCTCTCTGCCAGATAGATTTTCGCCGAGAGAAACGCGAGGAAATGAAATGCTTTTCTTTTAGGTCTTCGCCGTCGGCCGTGGAGGGGATGAAAAGATTCGGACGGGCTTCGTCCGAGCGAAGACGATCTAGATCAGATGAACGCGGGGTATTAACCCTCTTGACAATGACACTCGCTGACGCCGACGAGGAAAAACAAGCAAATTGAAAAAGAAAATTGGATCAAATTAAGCGGGGCGATAAGATTATTTCCAAGCCGAACGCTGGAAAGCAACGCGCGCGGCGTAGGGCACTTCATTAAAAACAAGAATACCTTCGCCAGAAACAAGCGTCGCGGCTCCGAGGCGAAGGGGTTTGTTCATTTGCAGGGAATTAGCAATAAGATCGCGAACAACGCTCTGCGGATGAGTGGAAATGGAACCACGAATTTGGCGCGAGTTTCCAGTTCGGTGTTTTTGCATCGCTGCTTAAGTTCACATCGCATCTTTGGTGAAACACGCCCTCGAGGTAATCGCAATCATAACACCCTTAATAACGTGTTGTGGGGCGCCAGCGTCCGCTCACACTCCATACTCGCAGAGCGAACGAAATGAATACGCCATATACCCAGCCAGTTTATGGACATAAAGACGTGAAATAAGATGGCACACAATACGCTCTTAATGCTAATTTTATGGACCATTAAAATGCAAATTCGGGCCCCACAGCAGAGAATTATAGAAATATCCGTAAGAGATGAGATTGTAGTCTATAACGGTGTAAAGGTAGGACGTGCGTTTGCTTTGTGTCGGTCGGTACTATCCCTCTGCCGGAGCGCGAAGAGCGTGCTTATATAAATATTTAAGAGCCGCTGCGCCGAGTTTCTGATGGAAATTCAACTCCTTGAACATTTTCGGTTCTTCGCAATTGCTGGTTTTAATTTGTGAAGAAGTCATCCGCGAATTTAAATATACTTGAAGAATCATACTTTTCTCATCTTAACGTTTGTAATCCGGCGATGAATCCATGCTTGAGAGACGAATGAAGCGTGCAAAAAGCGCGAATAATGCAGGAACCAGTCGCGATGATAACAAGCAAGCACTGAGCATCTGCCTTTGCTGGTTTGGGGGAATATCGCGAGGATTGTGGAGTCCCCGATACACATCGCCGAACGAACCTTCATCAAACTTTGAATGACGTGCAACTTTCAACAACAACAAAAACAACAACAAAAAGTTCCATTTCGGATTTTAATTATGTCAGAGTTTCTAAGCTTTAAATATGTGTAGGCTTTAAATTAGGCACAAAAGCCATTAAAAAAGTGTATCGACGATGGCGTGATTCTGACAAAATTGAGATGTTTTATTCGCATTTAATTTCAAACTTAGCTAGCATATAAGGACTACATCTTACATGCTAACAATGATAACGTCGATACGTTAATCGTGACCCACTGTTCTTAGATGTCAGAAAAATTAACCATCCCAACCGCGATACTGTCTAATGTTTTCAAAACATATGATGCTTACCTTACAGAATATTGCCAGTAACAAATCACATGAAAACCCCGCCAAAACCCCGCCACATGTTCAAAACAACCCCAAACACACACACAAACAGCGGTCACCGCATCAAAGCGTCGCAAGCACGCACGCATCCACACGCACTAGTGGTCGAGATGTCCACACACAGCGTCGCCCGATGTGTGCTATCCTCCCAATGACGTCACACTTAATTTGTCAGCGTCGCGACGCTGGCGACTCCCGCGAGGTCCGATGAAATAGAGCAAATCTCGTAAGACCGTACCATGGTGCGTCTACACCCGCTGCTGCTGCTGCTGCTTCTGCTGCTGCTGCTGCTGCTGCTGCTGATGTTTGATGCTGCTGCTGCTGCTGCTGCTGCTGCTGCTGCTGCTGCTGCTGCTGCTGCTGCTGCTGCTGCTGCTGCTGCTGCTGCTGCTGCTGCTGCTGCTGCTGCTGCGGCTTCTGCTGCTGCTGATGTTTGCTGCTGCTGCTGCTGCTGCTGCTGCTGCTGCTGCTGCTGCTGCTGCTGCTGCTGCTGCTGCTGCTGCTGCTGCTGCTGCTGCTGCTGCTGCTGCTGCTGCTGCTGCTGCTGCTGCTGCTGCTGCTGCTGCTGCTGCTGCTGCTGCTGCTGCTGCTGCTGCTGCTGCTGCTGCTGCTGCTGCTGCTGCTGCTGCTGCTGCCGCCCCGTAGCACCGAAACCCCGCGGGCGCCAATCAATACGCACACACTACCCTTAATTATTGCTATCGTTGCGGACACGCTTGCATTGTGGTCACACGAAAAGGGGGTGAAAGCGTGTGGTGCCGGACGGGTGGGATGGACTCGGAATGCGCCGAGATGGGGAAAGGGTTGAGAGTATGTCAAAGTCGGCGTGCAGGGACGTTGTTTGCGGAAGTCAATGATATCCATGCATGGTGACCGCTGGGGCGTTTGTGGTGATGTTGAGAGCGTTACATGTTGTCTATGTTCGCGATGCAAGCGTCGTTTTTGTCATTATGGGTGGACCAACTTTCTATTGGGTGGCATGACATGAACAAACTTTTAAAGTTATAGCGTCAGTTTAAATTTTTGAGTTAGTTCCAACAAAGTTTTCTAAAAATATGCAAATCTGTGAAAATTGCACTAACTCCACAACTTGTGGTGTTTGAGGGCACAGTTGGCTCACCGAGCTGCTGTCCATGAGCTTTGGAGAAACCCAAAAACAAACATCACATTAAATCTTATGTTAGGATTTATCTTTATTCTTTATATACAGAATCAATAAGGGTTCTCCTAATACCTCATCTTATCAACACAAATTGGAACCAAATACGAGATAGCGATGCCCTTCGACACTAATCCTCGTATCCTGCCTATCGCTGTCTCTAAAATAATGAGCGTGGATCCAGTCTTCTAAGAAAAGTCCATCATTACCGTCGTCATTATCTGGCCTCAGCTGAAATCAGTGCCAGTCAGGCACCACGGGCTGCTGGAGATGCTCAGGCCAAGTTGACTTTGTCCATCGAGCAGACACGCACTAATTAATCACCCGCGTGGTCCGCATTTGTGCAGCTTCCCGTTATTAATTAAACCCAAAACATTACACATTAGAGCTATTTTTGCTTGTTTTAATGATGGCGTGGTGCGATATTAAAAATGTGCGGCTCAAAAATTGAATAACGATGGGGTTGATTATTATTTTATCAACGACGGGTGGTAGTTGAAAAATGTTATGCCAGCTCACCCGGAGGGGGACGAAAAGTTGGCACAAAAGTAATTTATTATAATGGTGGATCTCTACGAGTGCAAAGTCACGGGGGTGGGGGGGGGGGTTGGAACTGAGGGAAACGTGGGAAACTCCGCGTCCGCGCTCAGAATCGATATTTTGCGCGGGTTAATAATTCAGCGGAGCGTCAACCCTGATCTTGAGCATCATGTCCGACTCGAACCGCGAAAACCGGGTCGGTTAGGAACCGAAATCGGCAGCGCATGATGCGGATGCGATCGAACAGGACGCGAAACTTTGGTTTCCAGTCGCGAAACTCTAGTTCTCAACAGAGGCTGGCGAAACTAGCGATGGGAAATGTTCGGCGACCATTTCTGGGCCCCAATATGAATTTTTTTCTGCTCGATCAGGCCAAACAATAGCTGAAACACATACCCTGTTCGATGTAGGTTGCATGTTTCGTCCAAGAATCGCTTAGCATCGCGAATATTAACGAAAATACGCTCATAAGTGCCCAACTGGTTAAATAATGCATGCGCTTCTGCAAAATACCACCCCCCATCCAATTCCAAGTCTCCCGCCACAGCGCCAGGCTGTAATCTCCGCGCGTTGCTCGTCCTCCTTATCACAGATAAGACGCGCGTATCACGCTGAAGGTGCTAGCTATTCAGTCCAGCGGCTAACTACCTTCGCGTAGCAACTCGCATTTTCACTTCGGTTTTCCTTTCAGCCGGCAGCTTGTCACCGCGTGGAAAGCGAGGAAAGCGTGTGCCGCGTTTCCCAGGCGCCGGCCTCGCGTCTAACAAGGCATCCAGGAAACCCATTGAAAGCTGTCCCTGCACGGGCTGGGATTTTGTGCGCCAGCACATACAATGAGCAGTTCACGTTGCAATTCTTTGCACAATTCACAGATCGTTTTGTGAACATTTTGTCAGCTCTTCGTCGGCAACCCACGAAATCCAGATTTCATGTCAAGTACCGCCATGTCCCGAGTCCACAGCTCGAATTACATGGTTGGAGGACGGATTTCAGGCTCCAGTCGATAAAATTTATTGAAAATTGGCCACATTTCGTTGGTATTTCTTTGTGAAAATAGCCGCCACGCATGTTAATTCAGCGTCCTGTGGCTGAATCGTTGTCGGTGGATATTTCGCAGGCTTCAATTGAACGCGTGAAATGCGAATGTGATCCCATAATTGGCGCGATGGTCGGCGCGGACGACGTCCGTCAGGGTCACGCGCTGTCTGAACGAACGCCGACTTGTTTGATCGCGTAATTAATCCAATTAGAAGCGTCGTTGGTGCGCGGTGCAATCGATATCGACGACGAAACAGTGGTCGTGTCATCGACGGACATCCCCTCTAACCCCCAACCACCATCGACATTCAGGCACATTTTCAATCGTCACTTTTTCGAGGTGGTCGGTGTGTCAGACCGGAAATTGTCGGCCCCCGATTTGGTTGAAATATTTTGAGTATCAGCGTCAATCGTGCAAATACGTTGTCAATCGTACGATTGGATTTTTTGGCCGCGTAGTCGACAATTAAATCCCACGCGCCATTGCACCAGTTGTAGTGAAGTAATATAGAGGTGGCAGTGAAACGTAAAAACGGCCTGTTTTAGTTAAAAGATTTCAAGTTAACTATAGTTAAAAATGCTTTTAGTGTTTTTATTGATCCGACATGAATAAAAGTCGTTTAATGAGCACCGGTAAACACAATGATAACGATCGACGTCGGGATGTGTGAGTTTATAAATCACTGGCTGAGAATAAGATATTATAAATACATATCAAATTCTACTTTTTAATACTTTCGTTTAAGACCATATTTTATCACTTACTCTGCAATGATCAATATAATGAAAAAACCGATCATACTTTCCTCCCTACGCCCACGTCCAATACACCTACGCACTGGATTTACCAGCGCGAGTCATAAAATATCGATCAATTACCATAAAATTTCCCCAAAACAAAACTACATGCGAGCCATTAGCCACGAAACATCGCGGCAAAACCCTCACACGTCCGTTGGCCCGATCCCACCGCAATGGCACCAGTTGTAGCGCACGGAAGCCCCCCGTGCCGACGTCGACGCCGATTGGTGGACGCCGCCGAGCGCGAGCGTCGCGACGCCTGAGTTGGCGCGGCGCCAATCGGGGCACAGAGCCAGCCAATCGGACAATGGCGGACGCAATTTTTGGCACGGCCAGCGTGTGATATTTAGTCTCGGATATTTGGAGCGAGCGGCCATTTTGTCCGGCGACTTGCGATTGACTTTTTGGTTCCTTCGTGCGATTAGCTTACTGATGGCGATTCCTGGTTAGCATTGCCTTGTTTTGTTTTGCCAATAGCAAGCTAATGTCATTTTAGCAAGACCAATTCGCCATTTCAGCCCGGCCATTTCAGTGACATAGGGTTAGTTGGCTCTATAAACGGTTTATATGTTGACCATGCCATCCAATCATAAATGACTGCAGCCATTTCGTCAGCGTTGAACGAAATAAGCTATAGGTAGTACGTATTTATTTATCGTATCAAAATGAACAGAATCCATCATACTAAAAGAGCTCAAATGGAATGTGTAAACGCTTTTTCTGCGTCGGCGAACAAATAAAAGTAAGTACACCGACATCCATTATTACAACAATTACACAGGGCACGTCCAAAATCGTTTTTTAGTCGTTTTTTTACCCTCTTGGCAAACGCCATCCTTATAATTCTTGAAACACAATCCATAAATACAACCGACACTCTATAGTGAAACTTATTGATTCGTATAACGTTGCCTATCTCTTATCTTATCGAGCTACGATTACCAAGCAGAGGCAGCAGAATAACAGACACCCTTGCAATTCGCCGCGAGATGAACAGTCGAGCACGGCGCACTAAAACAATGTCTCGACGCCTCGCAACATACATTATTCCATTCGCCAAACAAATTAAACGTGAAAATTAGACGCAATTGTGACTATATGCGCCATCGTACGTACTACTTCAATTAAACTATAACGAATTTAAACTCCACGAGCTCGGCTCTATGGCAGACGAATCGGCAGCCAGCTCGGGCCACACGGGCATAACTTTGGGCGAACAGCGTCAAATTTGTTTCTCGCAACACACGAGGCGGGCGTGGATTGTGGACAACTTTTTCACCGCCGCTATACAGTGTCGCGCGTATTGCAGCCGTTTCATGCTTTATTGTCTTGCCCGGGAACAATTGCATCTCGTCCACGGCAGCGAGTGTGACCTTCTCACGGTCACGGCAAGACGCTGCAGCTAAGCGCTCTGACATAACCGGAGGCTCGTTGGGAATAAAAAGCGTAATTATCTCATTCATTTGACGACGGATTAATTCTAATGACGTAACGCGCGCGCGTCGTATTGCTTGCGTATCGGGTTTCGTAGACGGAGGATTATTCAAATTGATACGCGATTTTCTCGGTAAGGATCAAAGGGCACGGACTCGCGCTATATACAGATATCGTATATATCGTACGCGAATTTATAGGTCACCGTATATTTCCAGCGGAACGTCTGCGATTCCGGCGGAAAATGTTACTTCCAGATCGCCGAGCGTCAAGTTTGACATGTCGGGGCTCCGCGAATTGAAAAATACAGCCCCGAAACGCGCAAAACGTCGCGTTTCTTTCCACCCGTCACACCGTGATAAAACGCCCGTCGCACAACGTGTGCGCCCGTCGCCCAGAGCCACGACTCGCGTGCTCTCGCCCGCCGCAATTCCCCCGACGGCATCCGCTTTAAAGCCCTCAGAACGCGGGTGCATCCTAACGATTATCTCAGTTTGACGCATTCCTCACGCGTATCTCCAGCACGTAGGCCGCGTCCCCGCGCGCGCTGTGTAACACCCAGCAGCAGCAGCAGCAGCAGCAGCAGCAGCCGCAGCCGCCTAGCACTCTCCGATGCGGCGGCTGCCAGGCGGCCGAACGCCGCGTGAAACGTCAATAACCAACGGCCGCCGTGTCCGCCTCGGCACGGCACGGCACGACGCACGGCGCGTTCGTGTCACGGCCCGACGGCCACGACGACGACGACGACGACGACGACGGCGACGTCGACGCCAGCCGCTAACCTCGAATAATGCCCGAGCGAGACGAGGAGCTTACCTTGGCGTGCGCTGCGATGCTGCGACGGCCGCTTGGCTGGCCGACCTGCGGGCTGTGTGTACGACCGGAGAGAAACGAGCGCTGTCAACTATCTTCTCTAAATCGACTCGGCTAACAGGCGAAAAGCGAGGAGCGGCGAGCTTTTCCCGTCAAACGCTAGCGACCATTGCGCTTGTGCTGCGCTCTGGCAAGAGTTTCCCGAAGCCGCCGCGGCTGGCGTGCTGGCGGCGCCGCGCGGCGTATCGATCGCATGTGCGCGCGCGCGCTTGTGCCGGGTGGGGCCGGGTGGGGGGTGGCACTGGCGGGGGGGGGGGGGGGGGGGGGGCAAAGGGGGGGAAGGGTGCGTGTGCGTGTGCCCTTGGTGCGCGGGTGGGAGACGCGGTGCGTACGGGGACGGCACGCACTCGACGCGCGGGGTGCGCCACGATGGGTGGCTCCTTGGTATGCGTTGCTATCGAGGTGGGTTTTATGATCTTGTCGATTGTATCGCGGTGTTTGAAGATGATAGCTAAAATTTAAGGCACTTGAAGTATGCCGATTGCCGGCGAATCAAATGATTATGATGATGATGACGAGAAATCTCTCGAAGTTCAAAAGAGAGGAGAGGGAAGCCTACAGTAGCGACAAGCCTACTCAGGAGGACGAATAAATTCGTGTCACAAAGCCTAGCGCAACGTTTTTGTCATGAAATATCCAGCATATTCCACTTGGGGCTAACGATGTTGAGGTTTTTCAATGACCTATTTGAAAACGCTAGATTTTTGCCGAGCTGTTATCGAGTTTTCGCGATGCCCCCACGTCGCCCGTTATTTCCACCTCTCTCCCTCTCACTGTAACGGCGAGCGTGGTGACATCCGAAAAGTCGCAAATTGATATCGCATTACGCCATTAAAGCCGGCAATCGTTCGACGAGGTCGGTAGCGAGCAGCGCGATGCAAGCAGAAGGCAGCAAACAACCCCGAAACTATGCGCTGGGAGAACGTTGCTAGCAGAGCGACCGCAGAGGCAGCGATGTGGCACTGCGAGATGAGATTCTGGCAAGGCGCAGGCATCACAAACAGCAACAGCAGCAGCAGCAGCAGCAGCAGCAGCAGCAGCAGCAGCAGCCATAGCAGAGTTGATGCCGAAATGCGATATTGTTCGTAAAGTTTCCCATTCGGCGCTCCGCGCGTTTTTCCCCGGGCTTCCTCTCTGTCGCACGCATGCACACCGTGCATCGCTCTGTCTTCGTCGCCGCGCGGGTGAGGAACGCTCTGCGTCGGAACGCAGCGGGGGGACGCAATTTCGCAAGGGGCGCCAAATTTTCGAAATAAACGCATCTTTAGTAGATTTGCAGAGGAAAGTTAAGAACTAAATCGTCAATTATCTTGTTGTTCCCACCACAAAAAAAAAAAACTATGAAACGGTAATGTATAAGCTTGGGTCGTTACGAATTGAAATGTTCATTTTCTTCAATCCTTGATTCTTATAAAACATACTGCTAAGGAATTTTGTTGTGACCATCTCCCTATGTGGGAGATCAGAGAATTGACGTTAAAAATTACAATCACAGCCACAACAAGGACTTGTTTCGCGAAACCAACCCTGTAACAACCAAATTTTAATGTTGTCTGTGACCGAATTTGAAAGTATCCGTCACAAAGCCTTCCACTTTGCGCTCGCCAGCCATGACGTAGGAAATCGCGCTGTTTCGAGTCCCGGCCCTGCGGCTGAGATCGGCTGGCTCGCGCGCTGCATTTCGGCGAGTCGGAAACGGCAGGACCGGCGGCTTTGCGCGACGAAGAGCGAGCTGCCCCCGAATGCCGCGAACGCGCGCGACGGAGAACGCCGCGCCGAGAGATATATAGGATCTGGACCATTGATTCGTGAATTTACTCGCGAGAAATAAGCCCAGGAACCGACTGGAGCGCGTGTTATAAGGATCTAAGCAGTGGTGGAATAATATCTACAAGCATAGTGCAGGTACCCTAGTTGTGTCACCGAGCACTAAAACTATAGCGCCTCTTGCCCGTCGGGTATGATAATGATATGTTCACCAGGCAATGAAAGGCGTTGAGAATGGGGGGACAAAATTAATGTCTGGAACTTATGAGACACCTGGATTCAGGTCACCTTCTCGCCGAGTAGAAGCAACACTCGACTGGCATTAGTGCCATTAAGTTACGGGACACCAACGCTTCCAGCGCTCAGTGTTTGAAGAGGTGCGACTTATAGGTTATTTGTGATAATTTTATAACACCAGAAAATCGGAAAAGATTCTGCTATTTTTCTGGCCCATCAAATGCGCAGCACGTTTCGAGTATTCTCGAAATTTTCGCACACCTCAAGGGCACGAGTATTTTGCTTTGTATGGTATTCTCTGAATACAACTAATTTTTAGGTCTAATCTAACCATGTTTCAGTGCCAGTTGGCATTGTATAAATGTAGGTTACATATGCTAATTAGAAAATTATTCGGCATTCGGATGTTGCAACTCTAGCCGTCGGGGGCGCTCAAACATGTGAAAAGTGTTGGGGTGGAGGGGGTGGAGGGGGTGCAGAGGGTGACCTCGTCTGGCGACTGGAAGACAAGCGAGATTGGCGGCGTCGGAGTCGGGGCGGAGGGCGACGTTTTGTTTTTTTCGGGGGGGGGGGGCGACGTTTTGGGGGTCGACGTTTGGGGGATGCGGGTTGCGGCAGGGACGGGAAACTGGGTCAAGCTGTGGAATGGAAATAATCGAGAAGTTAAAGCGATGTTGCGGTGTTTTGATGGAGACCGGCATTGGGGCATTGGGGCACTGGAATCCGCAGCGCTGGCGATGCATTCAGTGTGGCCGTTGTGGTATGCACTTCATGATCTAGGAGCGGATAGTACAATATACTTTGGGGGGTGATGGTGAGGATTGCAGTCGAGTATTTTGTATGCGAGAAGCTAGCCGGAATTGAGAGGAATCTCTTCAGGTATGTGTGATTTGTATGATTTATAATATACGTAGTTGACAGTGTGGAAATGCGCTGTGGCCATCAATTTTCTTGCACAATAACGGCATTGTTGCATTTATGATATCGAGCAAATCTCTTAGTTCCTTGGATCGTAGTGAAAAATGCAGTAAGCTTCGGAGTTATCTGGCGCTGGTCGTGTTCCGGTGATAGTTTGCTCCGCTAAGTCGCTAGAGGGCAGCGTCGGTCGAGGAGACGCTGCGCCTTGGAGGTAGGCAACGTTCGGTACAACGCGCTGATGCAGTTTCTTTACAACACATTTGACGCGGAAATTTCGGAAAGCCGCCGCAGATAATTTGTTTCGAGTTTAAAGCATGGATTGCTTTAATTAAAAATAGTTCATTTCTTCGTTCAATTCGATTAGACTTTCGGTATCGGTATTTAAGTGATTTAATATAAGAAAAAATAAAAACTTAACTTCACCTACTTTGTAGGTGACAAGGTTGTAGGTGACTTTGTAGACCTACTTTGTTTTCACAAAGGTAAAGTTCAAAGTTCACCACACAGTTCACCAGTTCACATATCCCTCCTCACCTACCTAGGGAAGACTGCTGGAAGCCGCTCTGTGGAAATCGCCAATCGGAAGAATTTTCCGAAGTGACGACAAACCTGTCCTCTGCTCGACCCGCCGCAGACTTTTCAAATCCTGGAACACACAGAAGAAAAACGTTGATGCCAGACTTGAAAGTGCAAGCAGTGATATATAAATGTCATTTGATATCCCCTTCACTTTCAGTCGGGCACATATTTTCTTAAATTTTAAACAAAATTAAAAGTTTTCAAAGTTTTCAAATGTGCCTGAAAAAACACAGTTTGCAGCGCTCGGTTCCCAAGTCCCGCGAGTCGAAACTGAACTCGAGCAAACTTTTAATTACGTCCCCGGACGCAATTGCGAAGAGGCGAAAACATTCCCGGGCAGCCATCAAGCCGCGCGTCGCGCAATGCACGCCGCTCTGCAACGCAATTGACGACATCGCACCAATTAACGATCTGCCCCGAGATTCGTCATCGCGACGACATCACCATCACCGTCACCGTCGCTCGCACACTCACACTCGCGTGAACTTTCACATTTGCTCCGCGGTCGCCGTCGATGCGTGGTCTCATCGGCAGCGCAAATCAGGCTTTTTGTCTCCAACACAGCCGGAGGGTTCATTACGATGCGGTTATCAATTAGAGGCTAATTGTATTGCGCCGATCTCGAGTGTGATTGGCTCAGCGATCCGACGCTGCGGGGTGTTCGGTGATGCAAGGTATACACCCAGCATTATGTCGCTTGTTAAGGGTGTCTATATTTACTCCGAGACCAAACAAAGATGTGCTACTTGTATTTGTGCCTTTGCTTGTACCCAGAATAGAATGTCATCTTTTCAATGCTACTTGATTCGGAGAAACATCTGCATATAAGTTTCAGAACCAACCTTAGATTTGAGATTTTGACTAGAGTTATAATAAAATATGTTTACTGATCACTTAAAAACCCTTGTCATCTTTAGGGTAAAACTTCGATAGAGACTTAACCGATCATTACTTAACTTTTCAGCTTTTGAAACTTAAGGAAAATAGGTTTTTTCTTTCCGAAATCAATGAGTCAGCCAAAGCGAACCTCTCCTGAAGCCTGTGCTGCAAATGGTAACTCTAGTATTATCTCAGCAGAGCGTAACCTATGTTCGCAAGACTCGCCAGCCATTCGCTAAGAAAAAACCTGCTTCGCAAGTCATCAGACAAATTTGTGTGGAACACGTGACAGAAAACACAAGAGAGACGGCTAGTAAAAAAAATCGTGATCCTTTCGGAATTGTCGATCCGTTCACTTGTCAATGCCACGCGGGAAGGAATAGATCTGCATGCGATCGGCCCTGCGGCTTGAAATTCATTCAAAAATCAGCGAGCCATAACATGTACGGACCCCAATTATTCAGATGATCTTAACAATCGTAATGAAATAATAACAATTAATAACGAGCATTTACGGCGATAGCGCGTCTCGACGAACCTTGGCACACAAATTTCTAATACTACTTTTACTCCAGCACGATTATGATAACAAGATCGGAGAATGATTCGCCAAATAAATAGGCCGAAAAATTGTGATTTTGTTCTTGAACTGATTCGTATTGGAGTTTAACACTTTCTGTGCTAGCGTACCGAGATGCTAATTACTTTTCGAGATATTGTGAGCCGTTGGATTTACACCGATGTGGGTTGATGAGTCATACAAGTCATGCATCCAAGTTATACTACCTATTACCTCGATCAGGCTGGCCTTTTAAATCTCGGCAAATGAATTGCATGAAAATCACCATCCACTCGGATGTGTTGGCGATGAGATGTAATTTACATTTAGGAGAAGAGAATACAGCGACAGGTCAAGGCAATTTCAACCTCTCTTTGGAACCGAAATAATGTAAACAGAAATGTTCGATTGCTTAACATAAAAAAGACTTGCAGTAGCTGTCAATGTCTACGACTACATTATAGTAATCTGTGTATATTCTTCCATCACTCGCTAATAATCTGCGATATTAGCTTTCACCTTTCTTTTCGAGAGAGTAGAAAAACTGACAGTCGTCAAACACAGTCATAACAAAACAGATGCACTTATTTTCGCAAGCAATTATCACTTGTTGATCGAGCAATTAGAACAATGTGATCTGCATTATCCTCTACATACGCCCTCAGCTGTGAAAACAGCGTTTAGACCCATATTAACCCGCCGATTATCAAGCGAGCATCACGTGTGGTGGCTATATCTGCGTGTGAAATATGCATAGATTACTAACAATGTTATTAATTTTATTCAATTTTTATTAAAATTAGATCAAAGAGAATTCACAACGTTCTAATGAGAGTATTACGCACGAGTTCCTACTTCCTGTAATGCGATAGTACGAAAAGTGACACCAACATAATATTTCACGTGCATGTCCACTCACTACAGCTATTTTTTCGTCGTTGGCCTGAAGGTTTCAGTCAATATCCGCACTCTCTAAATGAAGCGAGCTTGCTAATTGCCCTGCTACCATCTACCCGGCACTTGCCTTCCCCAGAAAACCACCCCCAGCACCCGACCCACGCCGGGAGTCTAAGCCTGGACCACGGCGGACGACGCAGCTTCACACAGGAGCTGAGCACGTGATCTCGCTCAACTAGTCAGCTTCCAGCTCGACTCTCTCCTCGACCGCCGGCTCGGAACGTCCGACGGACCGGCCAGCGAGTGTTCCGGCGGATACAGCGAAGTGCGGGGGTCGCACGCATGCCCCTAGCGCTGGCCACGCCGCTTTCGATTTAGAAAAACTTGTAAGGGTGGGCTTTGGATCCTTAGAACCCCTGCAATGCGATTATGTTAATTTTTATAAGGTGAGATGAGACGAGAGCGTTCATTTACCTCAAAAAAATTAACAGAATCGCTCTGCAGGACTGCATCCCTTTAGAACGATGTCGGGGAATGGTATGAGTGGCCCGTGGACTTTTAGCGGACTCGGAAAATCTCGTATTTGCTACTTTTGTTTTCAGAACATGCAATGCAACGGATGTCAGTGAGTATGACAGCAGAGTAATTTCCATGAAATTTATCCCCGCAGTATTTCTCTGCGCACTTTGCTGGGACCGGGTAAACAATCGTGAAAATATCATTTGCTAATTTTTCTGGAATGAAAATTTCAATCAGTCAGTCAGTACGCATGAGTACGTAGAGCTTAAATCCGAATAGTATCCCTCTCAAATTGTTTCCCAATGTAGGCAACCGGAGCCAAAACGGAAAAATTGACTTTCAAATTCTGAAATAGAAGCCCATCGCGGATCAGTGCTCCGTGTTGATAAATGTCAACCGAAGAAGCGACGCCGGTCGCACATAACAATGCCACTGTGCGAATCGCATGCATATGCATGAACCGTCTGGATTTTATCAACCAATAAAACCGTAGCCTCATGCCGTCATGTTTGATCCGTAATTCTTGCAAATCTGCCAGCAGCATGATCGTCGCGGGCGGAAGACGATCAATAATTATTTGTTGTCGACGCCTGAACCGTCATCGTAAAGTGTGCACGGTGGAGGCTGGCAGCCGGTCGCAACCCGGAATCGAACTCGAGCCGGCTGACGGCCAACCGGGTTGATGTTATACTGATGTTGCTGCTGCTGCTGATGCTGCTGCTGCTGATTCATCGGAGAATGCTTTCCGGGCTGCTCAACCTTTGACGCGGTCGTGTAAACAATAAGTTATGAAATAATTTACAGCAATCATTGTAATACGACGCCGAGTCGTGCGGGAGATGCCGATGCTTTGGAAATTGCAGTTTGCAAAATATTAAATAATCGAGTGTTTTTTTGTCATAATAAAGGAAGTGAAATGCATAATTAACCATAAACAACAAAAATTATAGGAAGTCTCAAGGAAGGAAAGGGGTAAGATATAATACCGTTAGAAAGGTTAGATTCAAAATACAAACAATCACTTGCCTCCTTTAAAAACTGGATTCCAACTCCAAACTAGAAAATTACAGTCTCTGCTTCTGAGATTAATATTGCTGAAAAAAACGAGTTATCGATTGCTATTGAAAATTGGCAATTTTTGTACAAGTTATATATAGAATTGAGCGACACAATTCGCTGAGGAACCGAACGAGAAACAATATAATAAAAATAAAAATAAACCAAACAACAAGGTGCCAACAGATGCCCATCGAACATTAGCAACAATCTTCCATAACCATATCCCATCGCTAATACAAACCATCGCATCACATCGCAAGTAAGCACACAAGTAATCGACACAAAGGCAATTACTCTCAAGTATACACGCCGCATGCTCGTTACGCAAGGCGACGGCAGCTGGTGCCAGGTGGGCTCATTGCAAGCAGCCAGCTCGCCAGCTTGAATTGCACTAAATATTTGCTTTGCCGCTCTCCGCGTAGCGCCCGCCTGCCCGACGTCTCCTTCTTGACACTCCAACTTGACACCCCGACTTGACACCCCGGCCGGCGGCCACCGCGCCTCGCAGCTCTCGTGTCAAGGGAACTAGTGAAAGTGCTTCACCAGATCTAGAGAATCTCGCGAAGATAATAAAATTGCACTCGAACGCAATGATGTAAAGTGGCTATGTGTAGAAGGTGCCCAATAGACGAATCCGCCCATGCGCCAGCAGGCTCTCCCAGCAGGCTGTCGCGATCGTAGCGTCTCATTGCGATTTGCTTGTGGTTGTCGTACGTGCGCCCTGCATATTAATCTGCATGGAGGGCGACGTGGTTTTCGTGGCAGCTGGGATCGTACACAATGTGCAAGAGCGTTTTGAGATGTGATGCGAGTCGGGTTTATGTCATAGTCCGCCGGCCATTGACATCGGTTTTAATCTGCTTGGATATTTCTGCACGGGACGACAATTATGTGCCGCGATGATGAAATTAAAACCGTAACTCAATACATTTTGGTAAAGGGATTGAGCCGTTACGAAGTGTACTCCATGTCGCTGTGGGTTGAAATTTGTCAGCGAATAAAGGATGGTGAAATGTTATTTGTGTTGAATATGGACTAATGCAATTTGTGTAAACAGATTCCGCCTCAATGGCCAATTAATTGCAAGTGGTCGGTGTGCGTTGACCACGTTCACAATCCAGTCCCTATTGAATCCATCCGCACAATCCCAAGCGTCACGATATCCGTCGGCCCTTTAATCGAGTATAATTTTGCAAATTTGCACATGTGGTCCGCGATCTGACAGCAACCGTCAAGTTCCTGCACCCACACACACACACACTTCATGGTGACAGACATCATCAATTGACAGATCGTCGAATCGCGGCCACTACACTACAGTGCCTCTGGTCTGGTCGAACAACGCCGACGCTTGCAGCTGGTAGATAGATCTAGATTCTAGCACACACCACGCATCGCACGCAGCACGCACACTTTCTATAGAGACCATCGATCGGCGGCCCGTCGATAGGTAAAACGCATCGCTCGACGCGATTCGGGGGAAAGTCGAGCCGCCCCCACGCGACGCCGCCCGCCGCCGCCCGCCGCCACCGCCGCCGCCGCTGAACGCATGGACAACGCACGGTGCGTCGCTCTGATAGCCGCACGCATGTGTCACGTGCAGCGGCCAGGTGCGTGCGTGTGCATGCGTGTGCGTCGAACGAGGCAGCCGAGGAAACGAGGAAGTTGGAAGCTGTTTTCTTAGACATTTCCCACCGCGAGAAGATGAGAGCAATAATTTGTGCCATTGACAATATTGGCTGAAGTGGAGGTCAAATCTCGTGTACTTCAAGATGATAATCATGCTATGAAATGCAATGAAATGCAACGTAATGGGTATTGGCTGTCGATCGTCAAACTCATCACCGATCAAGTAGTTTATTACTGCTATTGATGTAGCAAAAGGCACCTGTTGTACTTCTTAAGTGTAATTATATTTATGGAAGAGCCTTGATTGCAGTTATTCGTCTTCTCAATTAAGCAGCGATATCACGATGGCCTCAGCATTTAAGTTCCGTTTCTGTTCACTAGGCATGGATAAACAAATCGTTAGCATCTTTGAAAAACACTCGTTTTTTGGAAGATTCAAAAGAAAATGAGAAAAACCGACCACAGGATTGTGCCATCTAATCAGCTAATTACAAATCGAGAGCAGGTCGTTAATGAGACCCGCCTGTCTAATTAACAACTCGACGTGACGAAAGGCTGGCGTTGACAGCTGGGAATCAGTCGACAAGAAACAGCTTCCCGTTGAGCCGTGAAGCTGTCAACTCAACACCAACCGTGGACAATGCGATGCGACGCACGCTGGGCGGCGACGGGTATCGAACCCGGAGACGCCAATACGAGGAGACAGATTCGCGGTCAGCGCGACGAAAAACCGCGGTTCCGGTCACCGGGACAACAAGCGAAACTGTTGCGTCCTGCGCGCCGCACACTGCCAACCGCCAACGACGTACAGGATCGCGTGAATCTTCGGGTTGAGTAACACTGCGGTGGGCCAGGTTCTGGGTGGGTGACCGCAAAGAAAACCACTGAAAACCACTAGAAGAAGTGGAGGGTGTAAGATCAGGGCAGAAGATCTACTCTATAGAACCTGTAAAATCCATTGAAATGCACGAGGCACGCGGCTAAGTGTGATTTTGGCACCAGGTTTCACACTTTCCCATGTTCTGGTCAGATAATAAACACCATTCAATCACCGAGCTCGTTCCCAAAACATATCGAGTATCATCATCAGCAAGAGTCCAAGTGTGATATTTTGCAATTAAGAATATCTTTGAGTTAGGGCGCCCTCAGGCCTAGTCAACTAACAAACCACGGGTCACCATCACCGGCGTCGGCAGCAGATCGCCGCCTCCGACAGACAAGACCGACGTAAACAAACCGACAATGCAGTAATCGATCCCTGAGAACGAGGTCGATTTTAGCGGAAACGCGGCCAGATGAATAAAATGCGAATCGTCACTGGACGGAAGGAATTTCTCGATCGACAGCGAGATGTTATCTCTGCAGATGGAAGAACGCGCGTGGAAGCCTCGGACAGAGAAACGCCGACGCTGGTCGTGCTGCGAGCTCGTCGCAGGCTCGTCGCAGCGAGCTACAAGTCGAGCAGCGAGCGATTTAATTAATTATAGAAAACAATCGGACATGGCGGCGCAATTTTCCCTTTTTCAGCGCAGCCTTGACGCGGCTGACTTCCGAATCATTACCACGGTCTCATTGGCTCACTGCGCGACGGAGGACGATGGGAAAAAGAGTGGATCACTCGCGCTTCAATAACCGCATGGCATGTCGCTGCTTAGACGTAGCAGTGAAGCGACAGGCGGGAGGAAAGCAAAACAACCTGCCAGGCATCGGGCTAACACTTGCCTACTGGCAACAAGAAATGCTCGCAAGAAACGCACGCCACATTAGAATCATCCCGACAATGCGCTGTGCAAAATGCCCACGTTGAACAGTTTCTCAAAAGCAAACTCACGATGCTCAGAAGCACACTCATCGAAACGGCAAAGAGAAGCTACGCCTTCCTGAATTCATGTTGCAAACAAGACTGAAGTTAACAACCAAACATCACTTGTAACATCAATAAAACAAAACTCAGTACGCGCCAAAACTCAGAAAACAAAAAGTGCACTTGCATCATTGCATAACCCCTAGTCAGTTTCTAAACAACAATGCACTTTTTTACGTAACGCTCTGCATTCGCCCGCTTGCGCGCGCATTCGCGATTATGCAAACGAGGTCACGCACGCACCCAGAGAACCGAATTGCCCTTTGTGTGTCGCAGTGTACACATGGCCACTCTCAGCCGCTTGTTGTTCTAGCGTCTTGTACAGGGTGGGCCAGGCTATGGAGCATGAGCATGGGAGGTGCATCTGCCCACAGCGTGCATGGTGGGTGCTATCTGCACGCTGTAGGTGCAAGGTAGATAGTAGCTGTAATCAGCAAGCTAGGTGCAGGGAAGGTACAAGGAAGGTGCATCTTGGGTTGTGGTATAGGTAAACGTAGCTGTAATTTGAACATGAGATGTTTGGGTTGATGCGTGGTATTTAGGTAGTGACTGCTTGTGGTGGTACAGGTTAGTTTAGGTGTTCATGTTCCATGTGTAGGTGCCTAAAGGGTTGAGGCAGTATATTAGGGGCATGGTATAGCTGCAATTTGAACGTGAGCCGTTTGGTATGATGCGTGGTATATAGAGGCTGTTAGATGCAAGGTATAGGTGTTGGCTGGAGTCTGCACGTAAGACGCACGTTAGATGCACGTTGGATGCATTGTACAGGCAAGGTAGGTGTTGGCCGGAGCTTTCGCCGTGTGCCCATCCGGCGGAACGGCTCAGCGCGCTGCAGCGACGCCGAGTGGTGGGATCGAGCCGAAGGAGGCGGCCGCGGCCGGTGAAAGAGTGCAGACCGACGGCGGCGGAGACCACGGAGACGGCGACGACGACGACCACCATCTCGCCAGCCGGCTGGGTGCAAGTGGTTACTGTTTAGTGAACTACAAGAGAAGGAAGAGCGACGGCCACTCACTCAGTTGGTTCATCAACGCCGACTATGACGGACGTCCACAGAGTGTCGACGTCGACGATGGCGTCGCGGCGCCTCCACTTGGTCGTCGCACTGCTGGCGTGTCTCGCGAGTGAGTACACCGTTGTTTATTTTTCTTCAGACGTTTTAGACGGTTTATTTATACTTTTTTATTGAAAGTCTTAGGATGCAGCCGTGTTTTTATTTTTATTTTTGAAGATTTACTTTTTAAACGTGTAGCTTTTAGCAATTATATGACTTTGGGTCTAATTCTTCAAACGTTGGGTCTGACTGGGTCTGATTCTTCGGGATTATTTTTGGTCAGCTTTTCTGAGCACCGGGTCTTGGGTCGGCCTGGACCATGATGCTGTGCCCTGCGATGATCGGGGACTCGAGTCCCGCTGCTCAACATAGAAAGATTGCGATCTGAACACCTCGGTTATAAAAAGAATAATAATGGTTCTCACCAATCGGGTAAACTATCCGAGGATTTTATCAAAGATCTTCATCGACCGAAAGTTTACTGTTAGTTTGCCAACGCGATTTGCCAATGCCGTCGACGAAAATTATGGACTTCTAACATTTTGGGAACATTTTTTTTATTACGATTCGAGGTGAAATAATAGCTAGGGTCTGACAAGTCGTTGATATAGAGATCAGAAACATTAAAAATAATAAAATCAGTTTGTGGCATGGCATTAAGAAACACACATAGGAAAAGTGAATCATGAAATAAACTCAAAATTTCCTTCTCTGCGGATCGGGCTGTTCACATGAAACTAGCATTAGAACGCGGTGACAAACTCCGAGATGACATATTGATGAGATGTACCTATAGAGCCGACACGTAGCCTCGCTTGTCACGTCATTGCAATTGCATGCGCGCCGTACCGCGAATCAGCAGCGAATTTCTCGGAGAGCTGAACGCGCGACGTCCGGCGCCTGCGCGCGGGCGCTTGCTGAACGCGCGACGCGGGACACGCCACTAAACGTGTCGCCGGAGAGTTAGTGCGCACTAAACCACGCGCCGCGGTCACACCGGAGGTAATCCATGCTAATAACGTCCCATGTCACGACTTTTACCTACTAACTTTAATAAGAGAAATTGCGAATTTTGTCGTTGATTAACGTTTTTTAGTTTCAACGCGTGACTCTGCGCATACAAAAAATCTGCGCCTACATTCGTGATATTTTTTTCCCCTTTTCTCTCTCTATCTAAATCACTATCATAAATCCATCCTCATTTGAAAATTATAATTACCCAATCTGGAATTACGTTGTGGTTCTCATTTGAATGGCCGAGTCTCTCGCATTCCATCGCACGCATTAACAACTCACTGACAGTGAAATCCGAACAAAACCACCGGCGTCAACGCCCCACCGATTTGCGGTCTACATTCGCGGCGACGTCTTGAAAACAAACGTTGCACAACCGCGAGCCCGAACGTGCCCGAGAACGTGCCCAAATCTCGTGACTCCACACTCCACACACATGAAGACGGCCAACGCCACACGGTCGACAATGGGTCGCGATCACCGCAGCAGCAGCCGCAGCAGCCGCAGCAGCAGAAGCAGCCGCGCGCTCGCTGCCCTAGATATTGCACGGATATCACTTATACCAAACATTCCAGCGGCTCATTTCGAGCACACGTTCGCGAGCATGACGCCCTGGTCGGTGCTCATCATACCAAGAGCACCGCGAGCTCGCCGAGGAGATGACGCCAGATTGAGAAGACTGATTTGAAATATTGCGAGCAAGATGTTCTCGAGTCTGTTGCGCCTTGAGATTCACTTCATTAGACGTGCTGCCGTGTGTTTTCTGGGTCGCACAAGCCGGCTGATGTTCGTGGGAAACCTTGACAGGGGGTGATCTTGGGTAGATTCCCTGCTGTTCGACGTGGGTCATTCATGCTGGCTGGCAATACATAGCTAGAGTTTCCTGTTGGAAATGCCTTCCCGGAACTTCGGCCAAACAAGCTGGTATACACACTTGTTAACGCATCGGATACAGGGTGCTCAGGGTATCTCCCTGTCGTCCGGCTTTAGACCAAGTACAAAGGCTGGAGAAATAACTTGAAATTTGTGCTATTTGCATGAAACTAATATTCGACGGGGTCAAACAAGCTGGCATCCAGAACAAGATGTTAACCCTTAGGATCAAGGATGCTGTATCGTAAATCCCCGATGTTCGACGTGATCCATCGTAGCTTCATGCAGCATCAGGCATCTCACGACTGGCCAGAGCGTAGCGTTGAACACAAGATGCATTTTGAAACAGTTACATTTCGCCTGGAGGCAAATTCCATGATAAGTAGGAAACGCAAAATAAAACTAGATATAACCTCAAACGTTCGTAGTGACGAGTGTGGTCGGCGCGCGACTCCTCGAATCACACTTTCTGCACGCTTGTCTCGAATTGCTTTCGGTGCACCGAGACATTTGCACTGCATTTATTTTGCGCGTTTGGAAAAGAGAGCAGGGAAGCGTTGAAGGCTGTCTGTCGACAACTGAAATGTACTTAAACATTCAGACAACCGAACATTCTTGCACTCCAGTCTTAGGCGAACTTCAAAATCAACACTCTGAAACGTAACGAATAGCAAGTTGAAAACAAGATAGTTGTTTGTAAAAATGCTCACTGTACCAGATAACAGCGTACAATTAAATCCGTACGGATGATGATGAAACGAGTATTTAATTGAATAACAAACTATCCATAAAGTCGCGCGTGGTCTAAAATTAACAAATTATATGTTAATCCAGGTGTAATCAAATTATTATTTTTGCTCTAGAGCCACGCTCGTGCGTCGACTTTTACTCGAGCGAGGTTCAAAAATACTCAACCAGTTTTCATTGACAGCTCACAGCTCTCCCATAGCCGCCGTCCGAATGCAAGGAGATCACGCGGCGCAAAAAGAAGCCAACAAACTCACCACTGCCTTTCAATCCGCTCGAAAATGCATTATCTAACTCTGCCTAGCTATAAGGGCTTCATTATGAAAGACTATTATTAAGTTATTAGTCTACATCGCAATGAATGAGACAGAGCACGGCTTGCGTAATAAAATTGATCGTCGTTTTTTATCATTAGCAACGAGTTTGGCGGGGCGAGCGCCTAAGAAAAAAAATCGTGTGTCGGAATTGCGAATCGTTCTCCGTGCAAGATCCGTCTGGGAGCAATGAAAGTAATAACTACATCAAATCAAGCAAAACTGACATTTCAACGGTTTCGCAATGCCACACATTACTTCAGTTTGGCTCGCTGCAAGACTGAAGAGTCCCTGGAGCAGATGCTATTAAATTATTTAATTGTCTAGAACAAATTGCTAGATGCATCACTTCACATGCATCTCGAGCGCTGCGTCCGCGGGTGCATTTCAACACTTGTTCAAGAGCGCTTGAGTTAAAACTCGCACAAGAAAGCTGGCAGCGAACAGAAAGCGAAGAATCACTAATCGCGATGTAATGGCACGAAAAATCAACGACTTCGAAGGCGTCCTTAGCTGCGGCTCGAGCTGATATTCAGAGCATGCTCGAAATGCGTTTGGAAACAAACCGCGATGCGATAGGAAAAACTAGCCAGCAGCCAGCAGAGGCAATTAAAGCAATTAGATATTTTTCGTATCTGGGGATTGTGCTGTGGAGGAATCGGCTGCTCGCTCGTCCGTCGTTTACACCGCGTACCGCGAAGCAATTAGGTCCAGCGAGCGACGGGCGCTGGCCACGCTGAGTTTCTCTGCGCAGACGAGACTTCGATGAGATCCGGACGCCGGCGCCGACCCAGCGTTCAAATCACCAACATCAGCAGCGTTTCGGGCGGAAAAAATCTACCTACGATTTTCGCCGCCACAATTATTCTAATGGCCGAGCGCTCCCAGATGAGGAGTAACTGTTTTTAAAAGATTGTCCCAGTTTAACAATTCGGTACAATTGAGCGCCAGACCATGGTGCTTTTGGACTTGTGATCAATTTACGTGCACACAAATTCTTATCGCAATCAAAAAAAGGTGACATCGAACCTTTTTTGTTGAAAAAGTACAAACTTGCATTCCCAGTTACGCCTGTTTTCTTCAATTAATACAACGCAGATTTGGTTGCGCGACAAAACTAAAATAATTCTCTTGGTCGACTACTGCACGCGAGAGAACCGACACCCAGGTTTAGCATAAACAAGTCGCAATCACCTTCGGACATGCGATCCCCAGATTTTCTGATTGCTATTGTGACGCGAATTTCTTTTCGCCTCAAGTTCTTGACACGGTGGCACCCGTGCACCGGCGCAATCTGTCCATCTTAACAAGCAGCTGGCCGCCTGCAATTGCAAGACCTTGCGATTGGCGAGCCTCCAATCAGATGGGTGCTTGTGATGCACGACATGCAAGCTCCTGGCCCGGTGTACGACAACGCGGCTCGGACACTGCACGTCCCCGACGCCAAATTACGACGCCAATTACGCTGTGACGTATGCGTACTAGCAGTCCGAGAGCGAGGCGCTGACGCGTTATTACCTCGCTTGCTCGAAATGACTGCTGACATTTTGGCGTCCTGCGAAACAGGATTGATGAAACGCACTGACAGGAAACGATATTGCCGTAACAACGGTCACACACTAAGGAAAAAGTGGATTCGCCAAAATCGTCTCAATAAAACTCCTTGGCTCGCTGGCGTCGCTGTCGCGAGCAATTAAATTTCGTTGTCTGGCCGCTGCTAAGACCGCGAGACGTGGATGAAATCGCATTGCGTTGCGGTCATTCGCATCTCAAATCCATACTCCAGACAGATCGAGATTAAGTAGCCTAGCCCGTTGCTTACATAATCCGAATCGCGCGACATTTCCACGTCCAAGACATGCTTCAAGGAACCGGCGACAAACGCTCGACTCTCCTGCACTTTCAGCCCTCGAAGGTCACTGGGTTTCCACCGGTGCACGCGTGCTGGGGGCGAAACAAGCAGCAGTCGAGCCTTCTTATGCAGGCGAATGTAGCGAACTCCAACGAGGAAGCTGCTGCAGCGTGCATGCGAAAAATAGACAGAGCATGCGACAAAGTGAAAGCTTCGGGAGCATGCATGCCGTATCGGACGTCTCACTAAGCACACAGCACTGCATGTCTCTTAGCTCGAAAGCAGCCGTGTAATATTAACCGAAAACCAATTATACAATAGTGGCGAACGAGCGCTACATCGATTAACACTTAGCTGCGGGATTTTTGGCAGGCAACACGGCGTCGTTTCGCAAAGCACATCCATGTCAAAGTCGTGTCGACAACTCGAATGACATTTTAATTTCTGTTCGTTTCGTTTTCGCTTGCGTGTCGCCGTGTGTGGGCTCGCGCCAGTTGTCTCAAGCTCTTAGTGGCCAGTATGTCTCAACGCCAGTTGTCATCGCCAGGGGTTCAGAAACTTGGCTGAACCGTTGAGGAAGGGTCGTGAAAGGTTGCTCGACTTTAACAGCAGGCATCTTTTCGATTGATCATCTTAATTATTGGTAATATTCAAGAATAAATCTATATTGTTTTCTACTGAGTAACAAGACCTTAACCACGACATTGAGAGCTAAGAATAACATATTTCATACCAGTATTGTGGCACTCTTGAGCAATAGGAGTTTTTGGCATATGCAGAATAAGGGATATTTAAGAAACCAACAGAGCAAGTCGCTAGCGTCCGCCAAGTGAGAGTAAGACGGGCTGTCGAGGATCGAGGTCGCTGTCCAGCCGCTTGGCATTTGGCGGCGAGGGTAGGCAGGCGCAGAGGTCATCCCGGGGACCAGGTCCGAGGCCGGTTTGCCCTGCGCCGCCGCCGCCGCCGCCGCCGCCGCACTTTCCCTCGGCCGACCCCGCAGTGACCCGGCCGCCCTCGCATGGCCCACCCCCGCCCCCACCACCCCTCCCCTGTGCCCGATGCACTCGCCCCACGATGACCTTATCGCGTTGAAACAAAAGAATTGCCAGGCGTTATGCAACCGATTCGCAGTGTAACGAGTCGCCGATGACTCCTGGACGAGGCCCGGTCTGCAATGTTTATTTTGGCGGCGGGCGCGCGCTGGGCGATTCGAGCGTGTGGTTAGCGGCCGGTGTGTCGCCATACTTGCGGCTTTCGGGCGGCGAGGGGCCGAAATGCCAGCGCGAACACCCACGTCGAGTGCACCACTTCAAATTGTCGGTCAACAGCATGGAAATCAGCACTTGAGAAACAAAGGGCTTCCATTTGGCGAACGCAGCGGGTCTGAAATGTTTATAAAAGGGATGCTGATTTGATTTTTTTTTGCAATTTGCATAGCTGTATATCGCGTAAAATCGTAAAGTCGTCGATTCAATTCCTTGATGTGATTACGCTTCATTTCCCTACGAATAAAAACGCAGGAAAAGGTTGACTTAGTCTGTGGAAATGCGCAAGCGACTGCTTGAAATCCAATTAGAACCTCACCACTCGCGTGGTCAGCGGGAAATTTGACAAAAACAACCGAAACCGCGCGCGCGGTTTTCTGTTACGTAAACACCGCATTGCGATCGAGATGAACCACCTCAAAGTAACCGTACAACGTTATCATGAAACTCGCCGCAACATCAGCAGAGCAGTTTCAAGCAGCTCGTATCATCTCAGCATCTCGCAGGTCGCTCACTGCGAGTGCGACGTCAAAGCAGACCGTATCGTTACGCGAAGATCTCGCCATCAAGCACAACTTTCTCGGAACGTCAAGTTCAAGCGAATCTGCATACTGTATCAGATTGTCGCCGGCGATAGCCTAATATCTATCGGCGGACTGACCTGAACTGACCTGCCAGCGCCACTGGACGCGGTCAGCTGCGTGCTCTGCGCTGTCATCGCAGCATCGCGTTGCAACTGCAACTGCAACTGCAACTGCAACTGCAACTGCAACTGCAACTGCAGCGTAGAGCGCGCCGACTTCTCGGAATCCAGGGTGGAGCCCGTTAGCGCAAGGCATCGCGTGTGCATGTTTTTCACGTTTGCTACATTTTGCAAGTTTCATAACGAAAGGCTACGGTTTTTTGTATTTTGATTTTCCTTGACGTTAACAGCCAGTGGCGCAAAGTGCATATTTATGAATTTATTAACGAGTCGTAATATTCGACGTAATGACTCCTGGCGTTTTCGCATTATCTCATGCTGTGATTTCATTTTATCGAATATCCAAAATATTATTTTTGCAGCAGGATATTTGAAAACCACCATGAATTTTGTTCACAGAGCAAAACAAAAGAAATTACGCGATAACACGGGCAAAACTGTAATAATATAACATAACCATGTGTGACAAATAGGAAGCAACAAGCTACAAAGCACTAAATCACTCAACATCACACAAAACTGAAGAACAACTTTATTTTTAAACCGAAACGCACGCAACAGCTTTCTGCAACAACACTCTCCAATATACGACAAGCTATTGTTGCCGACGAAAACAATCAGATTACGGTGGTCTGGCGACCACGCCGCCCACGGCGCAGATAAAACGGAATGAAAACAAAACTAGTTGCACAACGAGTGTGTGCATGAGGTGTTGCTGCCCGCACAGCCATCTCTGTGCCCGCGTGGCGCAATTCACGTGCCTCCGTACAATTAAAACACATCATCGCGTTACGACACCGCGGGCGGCACCGGCCGGGGCAACAAAACGCAGCGCATGTAACGCAGAGCCAGCCCATTGTGCAACGTGACGAATCGACTGCCAGTCGAGGCCTCGAGGGGACGAAGACAGCCAGATCTTCTGATCGACATTTGGCTGGCTCTCGAAATCTCAACCGTTGTTTGGGTACTCATAGATCGGTGTGGCTGACAATACCTACGCCTCGGGTCTGAACAAATGAGTTTTGACACCTATTTGCAAAACGCCCATTCAATTTGGGGTTAGACACTCTTGAAAACAATGTCGTAATCGTTGTTGTTCTTCGAGACGTGCCAGTTCAAGATGTGCGAAATGCTACGATTTTCCCCACAGGTATAGTGTCAAATTATTTCCAATCCATAGGATTTGTGAAGTTCACAAATCCTAGTTATAGTGATTCAACTATCTTGGAATCACTGAACTCTGAACCACTCCGCCTTTCTATCTTGGAGATATTTTTCAAAAAAATTACAGCAAAATCTCAAACCATTTCTCAGTTTAACTCGACATTGTTGCCCAACAAGCTACCAGCTACACCGAACGGTTTGGCATGTTGGAAACACCGGTTCTCGTGAGATCACCGAAGTTAAGCAACATCGCGCTGAGTCAGGTGTTTGATGGGTGACCATCATGCACATGGTCAGTTCTGTTCGGGAGAGGGGTTGGAGGGTTTGAAGTTAGTACAACAACTTTACTCGCCTTGCTTATCAACCTCTCGACAGCACGGATTAGTGGAGGAATCCTGTTGTTCGAGTTGTACCGTCCTTCGGAAGGGACGTAAAGCCGGTGGTCCCCTTGGTACTTTTCGACAGGAGTAGGCTACGTGCCGGTACCGGGTTTCCCCTCCTCCCTTCTAGACTAGGTTAGGTTCATCATCACCCTCATCATCACCATTTCATTCACCGACGCCATTAGACCAGTGCCAAAGGGCCAGTTGTCAAAACAGTGCGTCGTTAAGCACCAATAATCAATCATCAATCAGCTACCAGCTACAAGCTCTATTAGCGCTACAAGCAAAAGTCTCCTAGGGCTTCTACAAGTCCAACATTCTACAAGCTATGAGGACTACAACTCGAAGCATCTACAACATGCTCGTACCAGCTCCTTCCTACAAGGGCTACAAGTTCGTAGCAGCCCCACGCTCTCTGCGCTACACACGCTGCAGGGCTGCACGTAGGATGGAACAACACCAGCTTTATACAAGCACTACAGGGGATACAAATGCTTCTAGCGGATACAATAAGCTCTACAAGAGCTACAAGCTCGGCACCGATCGTCACGACCGAATGTTGGCTGCAGAGAGCAGCGCTGCGCGATGCCGACCGTGCCCCGGTAGCGCCGCAAGACCAAGGAAACGAACAGATGCAAATGGCTAAAGTGGATTAGGTTAAGCTTTAGCCGCAGCATCCAATCCAGCCTCCCTGCAGCCGCACAGTGACTTGCTAATGCCGCGCGTATATCGATGCGCATGGGCATAAACTTGTCCGATTATGTACTATGTGCGTTTCGGGTTTATTACAGCTGTTATGTCTACATTTGCTAATGATAATGGCACACAGAATGGCCATCGGTATTCGTAATATGGCATTTGCATTGCCCGGAGGCATTGTTGATTTTACAACAGCGATCGGCTGAGAGACTTTATCGATTCGGCTGGCCCTTAATATCCGAAAAGCTGTTTGCGATTACATGAATTGAATTGAATAAAATTGGCGTAAAATGTGGCGACGTGCATTGAACACTGCCCAGCTGATGCCATCTACTATAACATTATCGTTTGCCTCGCACATGGGGTACATAACGTATTCATCAAAGTGCGTATAACCGCACATGCACTAGATGCGACGATATGCACTTACAAGGAGATCGCCACATGCGCTATGCAAATCTCCCATCGACACAATGATGCGGCGAGCGTCAAATTGTGCGTTGCGCGTCCCTCCCCATATGCGCACACACTGCACACACACACACACACACACACACACAACATGATCTCGTTAAGGACGCAAATCCGCGTATCCGGTTCGTCGCGAATCTCCGAGAACTCGCAAACGATGGAGCGAGCGCGTCGTTTATAACGAGATGCACTCGGTGTCGATCTGCATCTCGGTGCATCTCGGTGCATCGGTGCATCGCGATTACTGTTATAGGCGAGCGACGGTGTTGACATTGGCGACGCAATGCATCCGAGCCGTCGTGGCCGCTGCCGCAACGGCCGATCTGACCGAATCGCCGCGAGGCACCGGCGACGTCCACGATGATGATATTCTATGCAAAGCAGCGAATTCTATACGCCATGAATAACACATCGTGTCGCGTACACTTCGAGTTTACGATCCGTTCGACAGGTGTACGGTCTTCGCGAGACGAGGAGAGTCGCGAATATGATGCAATTATTCAAATTACATCATGAAATTAATTATATTTTCTATTAAATCGGATGTAACGCAACGTGCTTTAATTAAAGACACGAATTGTTTCACGTTGTAGTATACTCGGTTGTAGCTAACAACACGCCAATTATAAAGTATTATATCCGCGCGGTTCTATACAAGAAACAGCAAGAAAAAGTGAACATAATAACAGATTTAATTAGCCGGCGATGTGGCGAACGGTAATTGGAGGAACGTTAATGAGAGGAAGTGTAACGGCCTTGCAGAAACCAGCCGCGCTGGGTCACGGTCGCAAGGTCAGCGAGCGGTGCCCGGAATTCAGGTGGAACACACGGGACAGCCGGGTCGCCTGAATTCGTGCAAACAGTTATGATTTGGGCAGGCGGCCAGACCGCGAGATCCGACCATCTGAGATCACAGCATGCAGCAGCAGCAGCAGCAGCAGCAGCAGCAGCAGCAGCAGCAGCAGCAGCAGCAGCAGCAGCAGCGAGAATGAGATGGAACGCAAAGCACTCGATGGACCACGGATCGCAAGATCGCGAATAACACGGCGTGTTTGCGTGTTCCGACTATTAGATAGGTATAACAGTCAGTCCTACAAAATATGTCCGAGTCTACTTTTACTCCCGGGTGAAATTCAATCATGGTATAAACTTCGTCTGCTACTCCTACTAGGTATACTTGTAGGTGATAAGTAGACACTCAATCAGCTTGAAAGTTTATGATAAGTGAAGTATGCCATCTAATAATAAACGTGTAGTATACTGTCAATACCTACAGTAAAAATCAGGGGAAACTTTGCAAATATACAAACTCAAATCCAGGGTTATGAGGGGTGATATAATTCGTGCTAGATTCCAGGAACGCATTCAACCGCGTTTGATAGGCTTGTATAATTTTATTGAATGATGTCCCATCAGCGACGCCGGCGTCGGCCGTTCATCAGCGCCCAGCGTGCACGCTAAACTGACTCCGCGCCGATGTGCAGGTGAAATGGGAAGGAAACGCGCTGAGAAACTGAGAAACCGCCCGAGGAAGCGACCCCGAAACCCCGCGCTTCACACGACGACCTCCGCTGGCCCCATGCAGCTTTCATGCTGATCCGGCCAAGACGTCGCCTCCGCGCTGCTAGCATCCCCTATACCCTCTGTGTGGCGTTGCCCTGTGCGTTGCCCTGTGCGTTGCCCTGTGCGTTGCCCTGTGCGTTGCCCTGTGCGTTGCCCTGTGCGTTGCCCTGTGCGTTGCCCTGAGCGTAGCACTGACCGTGCGACCGTCCTTGTGTCCGCAGGCTGCTCGCTGGCCGCCGACGACGGCTACTACGGCAAGCACCTTGGCAAGCTGCGGGAACTGCACCACGGCGTCTCCGGCGACGTCTACGCCGTCGACGCGCGGACGCTGCACATCCGGGACTTCACCTACGACGGCGAGGGGCCAGGTAAGAACCGCCGCGTCGGGACATCGGTACGGGCAAAAACACCGGACACAAAGAAGATATAGCTTGAAATTTTTTGTGGATTCAGATTTTATTCCCATGTGATTAGTTCATGAAAGACTTTCAAATAAGTAATTTTTTGTTGAAATATATCTAGTTCTTTGGGGGAATATGAGTGATTCGCAGGCATGACATATATTTTGCAAAAAATTACTAAGATCGTGCCACGATTCGAGTTTTCGTTAAAAATACGCAAACAGTTAAAGCGAGAATTTCCCGTGAGCGTTGAATGAGGGAAATTATCCTGGCGCCTGATGCAAGGTTCGCTCTGGTCGGCGGTGGCAGAGAATTTTAAGCAGGGCCCGTAATGACGTCTTGTCTCAGCCAGGAGCGTCTTGCACTCGTTCACATCCACAAAAAGAGACAATCTACACACTGTCTACTTGAGATTCAAGCGAGCAATCATTCCGAGGTTTCATTTCATTCAATTGTTCTCCCTCGTTCTGTCAAAAACAAATCAAGCGACGGCGTCGTCGGCGTCGTCGGATTGTGATCCTGCTGAAGGCGACGGATCGCGCGGGCGTCGCGTGAATAAATTAGGCGTCGCGACGCTTCGCCAGAGGCGTCGCGTGGATATACTCTCAACGGCGTGCAAGGGGGGAATATAAATAATCATTATCGTGAGACGCACCTCGTTGTTTTCTATCTTTTATTCGCTCTGACGTCTGGTGGAAAGAGCGCAACTCACTGTTCCAGCGTGGAGACAGCCTTGATTTTAGTTACGACGCTATAAATTAGAATTGTAGATCCTAATCGTCCTAAATTTCTCTGAAGATCGGCTAATAATCGATCGATATCAACAAATGATAAACCAGTTTGGATTTCTCGTCGGGAGAGAGAGAGTCTCCCGACCAAGAATGTGACGGCTAGATCTTGTTCCCCGCTCGCAGCGCGCAAACAAAGATATTCAGCAGTCGGGCGCGCATTTTCCGCAACACAATGGGCTAAATTTAGACGCGGCCGCGATGGAAAAATATTTTCAATTTCGAATGTTTGCATCCCGATATTTCATCGGGCGGCGTGCAGATGCCACGGCTCGCGAGTAATTCGTCGGCGTGCTCGAGCCGCGGCGGCGCGGGGAACCGCGTAATTGGCAAACAAATGTCGACCGCATGTTTTGCTCTCGTTGCAGCGGCGTACTTCTACGTGGGCAGCTCCAAGACGCCCAGCGGCGCCGGGACGAGGATCAACGACGAGAAGGGCTCGTGAGTAACCGTCGAGACCTTTTACCATAGACCTTCACTGTCTTCTGGAAGGGTGCAAGATAGTGCAGGAACATCCAAGGCGTTTGAGACGGTTGGGGTGCCAATTAGGAAGGAGATGCATAGAAAAGAGCAATGGGTTATCACTGATTAATTTGACTAAAATCATGAACCCTACGAGCAATCTATTTTCATTTGGAACCAAAGGTAATTTCTTTCGTTAAGGGATGTACAAAGTGCAAAGACACGGCCACTTCTGGCGCCGGAAGACACTCACCACGAGATATCCGTCAGATCGGCGCCTTCAACTTTTTAATACGCACGATCGCTCTCGCCAAATTGGGTCATATTCTGGGCTGGGTCACAAACCCAGCAAAACACAAGTCGGATTCATCCGCCGAACGCGCGCTCTCTCAGATCCGGCGAAAAGAAATCGATCTCGTAGCAAACAAAACAAAAAACAAGCACGGCTCCAGGGTCAAGTCCCACCCGCTCGCTGCCCGCAGGCCCAACGTGCTGCCGCGCTACCGCAAGAAGCACATCACGCTGACGCTGCCCGAGGGCAAGACGCTGACCAGCATCAAGTGGCTGGCCGTCTGGTGCGATGAGTTCTCGGTCAACTTCGGCGACGTGCGCGTGCCGAAGGCGTTCGCCTTCCCCAAGCCGCAGAAGCTCGACGCGCTCAAGGGCATCCACGGCGTCTCCTCGGAGCACGTGGTCGTGGTGGACGCGCAGACGTTGCTCGTGCCGAGCTTCTCCTACGACGGCGAGGCGCCCGGTGAGTCGTCGTCCCCCCGGCTAGTCCATCGCGCCCCAGTAAACATGACGTGGTGTGCCCTGGTCAAACTGTAACGTCCTGGGAAGCGATCTCCGGAAATGCTCCATAAATTATGATTCAATTGAGAAATGGTGAATTTAGCAAGCCCCTGTCCATCCAGGGTGCTTTAGTCCATCTTGCTTGCGAATATACGTTTCGGTCCATATTTCATCTAAAGTAGAGAGCGTGCTGGAACGATCTAAGCTCACGTGACAAATATATAAAATACCAATGGGTAATTTTATCTGCCATGTGATCGTTCTAATTTTATTACTAAATAATGGGGGCGTTTCACCTACAACAACATTATAGATTGCATGTCATTTGACAATCGGTTCCCATGAGTTCATGATTTATGCTATTGGTAACGTCTCTCTGGGGAGCTGGGCTCTGATTTCATTTAATTATAATTAAAACGAATTATCACGACAACTTTCCCACTGGCTCATTAGTGCTTGAAAATGTTACAAAAATACATTAACTAGAACCGAGAGGTGACCAACAACGGTACAGAGTCAGAAGACACAATCGGGCCCAAAAGACGAGCTGATCATTTCAAACAGCCATTAAAAAACTTAAAAGCGGTTAGTGCATGCTAAGTTGTTCACTAAAACTTTTCCCGACACTAAGCAAAGCTTTTCGGTCTGAATTCAAGTCCCATATCAATCCCTGCAACTTCGAACAAAAGAACTGCACCGAATCTTGAACGACGAATCTCTCTCCCGTTCTCCGCGGCTCTAGACGCCAAGTTCTGGGTGGGCCCGGGGCCGAAGCCCAACCCGCAGGGGATCCGCATCCCCGATGAGAACGGCAAGAAGGAGCACCCCCTGCGACGCTACGACCAGAAGACCATCGTCCTCACGCTGCCCGGCGACATGACCGTCTTCGACATCGGCCACTTTGGTGTCTGGTGCGAGGCGTTCGCCGTCGACTTCGCGCACATCACCATCCCCAAGACCATCAACGTGCCGCCCTCCCTCAAGATGCTGGGCGTCTCGCCGCAGGTGAGTCGCCGTCGCCGTCGCCCTTTTGGCGTGGCCGGGATTTATTCGACGCTCTAGGGGTTGATGCGACACTGTAAGGGTGCAATATCGCGTGCCGCTAGGACGAACAGGCGGTTAATCCGCTTTGCGTCGATGACAACCCGTCGCGGATAGAGAGATACCACAAAAATGCCAAAATGTCAACGTCCAAGGCTTGTCACTGTTCCACCCAGCTACGATACCTTGTCAATTTATGTTTATTATTAGAATTACGCCCGTCGAAAGTTCCACTTCGCTCAGCTGTTGGTTTACACCGATACGCTATTCATCACAGCGGTGCCAGTTTATTTTCACGACCGACAACTTTCGAGTTGAAATGGATGTCCATCAAAACACAAATAAAAGAGTCGCCGCTAGATGTTGACCCTTTCGCGTGAGTAGCCACCGGCATTCGTGGAACCGAGTTTCCCCGCGGGAATTCAACCCGGCTTTCCGCGTCCGCAACGTTCGCCGCGCGGCGCGGGGAACAGTGCGTGGAAAAGTGCGTGGAAATGACGGACGAGAGTGCGTGCGTGCGTGCGTGCGAACAGTGTTGCCTCGCGACGACTGCACACGGACTGACTGACGACGACTATGCGTGTGATGCGTTCGAGTGCTCGAAACAGTGAAGCAGGGGACGACCCAAGACCAGACTGGCCAACGGACGACACAGACTCGGGTAAGTACGGGACACAATGGCAAGCACTTCCACCTCCATACTCTTAGCACCTGCCTCATAGCACCACCTGCATCATCACCGCTCACAGTTTGTCTCACGCTTCGCACTTGACATTTTCACGGCAGAAATAGGCATCGCAGTGCCGACGGCGACGCGCGCGGCAATTACGTTGTATATACTTCTGCCAACGACGTTACACAATAACCTAATACGAATTCTTAATTGAAACTTGCGAGTCGCTTCGAAAAGCATCTTGCGCAAGTTCCTGCTCTACTCATACAGGATTCTACCCGCCGGGCACGACTCAATGTATACCGCCAGGGTAAACATATTTACATTCACAAGACACTCGTGATCATATCGTTTCGTCGAGATCATAAATAACAATGCGCCGAAGCGGCGTGGTAATTGAAAACTTTGATAGTCTCCCACCCCCGTCCGAGGCCTGACCATCAATATTTCACCCCCGGTGACGTCGGCCTTTTACATTTGCACGTTTAATCAGCGCGGGCGTCGGCGTCGCGGCGTCGAGGGCGTCGCTATCGCCCGACGCCCGACGCCCGTCGACGTCGCTGCGATCAATCCGTCCATCCGTCACGGGCGCCGTCCGGGCGAACGTTACATAAATCACACGCGACACGCGTTATTGAATACGTCAATTTCGGCGAAATGAAACTTCGATTCCGCGCCCGCTCCCCCCGACGCACCCCCCCCCCCCAGCCATCCGACTCCGCCCCGCGCGAATATCGGGCGGAGTGATTTGTGGTCGCGGGGAAAACATTTTTCCGTGAAATATAGTCTAATCAGAGAGTGTCTGGAATCGCTTTCTAGCGCGCCCGGTGAAATTTATGCACATGCACATCCATATTCAACCATGGCCGCCGTTATCGTCGATTCATATTTTGAAATGATCATCTATAATATTATACGCACAGCCAAAGTGTTATATAAATCATTTTCACTTCCTCTTGTCTGTTGTTTCCGTGTTTCGTTATATGGTACGGGTTTACGGTGCTTTAAAATACTTCGTTTCCTACAATAACAAAGAATCTGTCGGAAATCTTCTAGGCCTGTCAAATTTCACGCATCAAACCGAGCACACTTGCCTCCCCGCTTTCCTGCACCCCCGTGTACAAGGCCGCCCTTCTTTGCCTGTTGCAGAAGAAAGCGCGCTCGCTGCAATACGCGCGCTACCAGCAAGAGCAACAGCAACTGCAACAGCAACAGCAACTAGACCCATACCAAGCGCAGCTGCAGCAAGAGCAGCAGCGCCACCAACAGCAATACTACCAAGTAGCCGCCGCGCAGGCCGACGAGTCGCGCGTCGACCAGCAGCAATACGCGCAGCTGCCCGGGGCGCAGTCGTTCTACCAAGTGACCACGTACAGGCCGAGCTATCAGCTCCGCGGCGTCGCGCAGTCAGACTCGTTCCAGATCGTGCCGTCGATCGCGTTGCAGCAGCCGTATTACGACGGACAGGACCGGAGCGACGCGTACGAGATTGTTCAGCCGTACCAGCCGTACCAGCAGCCGTACCAGCAGCCACAGGGCGTGCTGGTCAATGTCGGGGGTGGGCAGCAGTACCAAGTGCAGGGACAGGCGCAGCCGGGCTACCAGCAGCAGCAGCAGCAGCAGCAGCAGCAGCAGCAGCAGCAGCAGCAGCAGCAGCAGCAGCAGTATGCAGTGGAAGGGCAAGGGGTTGAAAACCAGCAGAGGAAGTCGTTTAGCAGAGTCAGTATTAACGGGGCAGGCGGGCAGTCGAACACTTACATTCAATACTGACACGGCGGCGTTTATGTGAAATCTATTTTTGTACCAATACTTTTTTTTACTGCAATGTCAATTACTGTATAAATATTGTACTGTAATTTTACGCCTAGATTATGAAAATAGCCCGAGAGTCTTGAATTTTAAAACATGTATATATTTATAATATTTAATAACGCCCCGAGTGAATTAATTTATAGAGAACCATAATGTTATTGCATTATTTAATCGTGTACATATTTTAGCCGCTATTTAAATTGTGTATTGAGGCGATCGTTTTTCCCAGCGAGCTCTAGCGCATTGGCCGAAATAAAGCTGAACCAACCAGTTTCGTTTACTGCCGCTTCGATTTTAACATTTTAATTGCGATTGCCGTCGAATTTGTATTTCATTGCTGTAAATACACTATTTCCTACCCAACAAGTTACCAATTTGGCCAAATAACGAGTTTTTCACTTAATCGTGGCCTATCACTATGTGTACCAAGTTACCACCATGTAAATTAATAATTTATTTCGACTTATTTAACTCTATTTTTTATACACCAACTCTTTCTGTAGACATATTGAAAATAAAACGCATCCTACAATCAAAACCCAACAGCATGTCATCGCCCCGAACGTGTTTCGCCCGATCTCCCAGTAGAGCACCACCAAAAAAAAAACCAACCCAAACAAAAAAACGGCGCGATGATAAAAGAGCGGTCCACTCTGCTCACACCGCTAACCGTTATGCAGCGCGCATTCCGAGCATTCCCGCTGGACATCTGAGAAAACTAATTAAAACACGCTAAAACGTGTTTCAACGTTTGCCCCAGTTAAAAAAAGCGACCTTCATTGGCGCGCGGCGAGGATGCTGCGAGTGATGAGGACGACGACGGCGTCGCTGGCCGGAGGTCGGCGCCAGGAGGGCATGCACCGCGTGCTCGCATTCCGCGCGTCACCTGTCCACAGGCGCCACCCTGCGTCATCCGGCGCCACCCGGCGCTAGGCGCTCGCTAACGGGCCTGGGTGGAGCCGGAGACGCCAGAAGCTCTGTGCCCCATGCAAGCCGTCTTGGCCCTTCTTGCCGTGTGACTTAGCTATGATTACTATTCTTCTTCGCTATCATCACCCTCCGACCACTGACCGGCGGAAGAGCCTCATGGTCCACGTATATGATGCTCTTCTCTTGAGTGACTGTCCTAAAAAGACTCTCTTTAGTCTCACACCAATATTTCGTTCACCACTTCCTTTTTAATTCTAGATTCTCCGCTATTTGTTCCCCGAGATGATTCTTATTCTATTGGCAAAGCCGTGATCTTGCAACGTGCATGTGGTTAGGGGTGCCCGAAGCCAGTGTTTGCCGTTGCCTTCTTGCAACACATTCCTTCACCCTTCACCCGATGCCGTTCTGACACTTACACGCTAGCAACACCCTTTTCTGTAGAAACAGACAAGCGGTGGTCGTCAATGTTGTAACGGAAAGTGATACGCATGCCCGACGCACGTCACGCGGACGTACTTGACAAGATCGCTATAGAAAGTGTTGACCCCAGCGAGCCGGTGACAGCTCAACAAGGAGTCAGTGCTCCGGAATCAAAGAAAACGCCCGCAATGGCCAGCGATTCACAGCCATGTAGGTGGACGAATCTCCATGAGATGTTACCAAGAGCGGCGAGATGCATCTCTCTGCGGGCGACACAACTCTATGAGATCCGCCCAGGCAATTGACAGCGTTAATCACCGGTGCCATTCAATAGCGATCGCCCGACGGGCATAGGAAGTCGGCGACCTCCTGCTGCTCATCACACTCGGCGGTAGCAGCATCTCTAAACACATACACCGACGTGCTACATTCACCGGGACCCTACTTGCTGCACCGGCCTTCGCGCGCCGCCGATTGCGACGTCGACGATCGAAATTAGTTTGTTTATTACAGCCGCTCGCGACTCGCATGGGAAAAAACGAGGCGAACTGCGCAGTGCGGATCGTTTAAATCGAGCACGCCAGCGCGTTTGTGAGTGTCTTGAATCGTGTCAGGGATTCAACTCATCTCTGCCGGTCATCCTGATTGATGGTTTTGCATGATTTATAACGCAGCCGGTCAAACAATTAACGGTGAGCGCTGCGATTAAACAACAGGCTACTTTCAAAATGCGGATTGCGATTCGGGCACAGGATCTTGTAAACGAGAGAGTAATAGCCATGTGCTTAATGTGAACACAAAACATTCAATCACCAGGCTTCCCTGCACTAAGAGTGTAAACAGTGCTTGCCTACTTAGTATATCAGGATACCATGCTAGTTCACAACCAGAAACTTGTTTACAACCAGAAGCTTGTTCACAAACAGCAGCTTGTTCACAAAGCGAACAACGGCAATGCTTTCGAATGGCGGAAAGCTCAATGCACGGGCCGAAATCCGTTCTGTCCGACCCATGGGTATTGCAACGACATTGGATCAACATTGGATTGAGTGTTGCACACACTGGCATCATCTGTATCCTGAGTATCGATTTCAAATGTGCTTTCAGTTTCGTGATCGATAGCAAATAAAATGGAACGCAATTAAATCCTCAGCTGCAAAAATCTGCTCTCGATAGTGTGTTTTTCTTTCCCCTTTCATAAATATGAATTTAAATCTGAAAAACAGCCATTAAGTTGCAATTAACTTACTTAACACTGCGCCCAAGGCCACGTGATTGAGTATTTGGACACAGATTTGATGTGACAGTTATAGAGAGTGCTGCAATGCGCAGTGCAAGCTGTACGCGTCTTGTCTGAGCGCGTTGTAACTCGTGTGTCCGTTCTCTGTCCTCCGCAGTCCAAGCTGAACTGCGAGGTCCTGTGGGACGACCTGGCGTTCGAGGTGCGCTGGGCGGTGGCCGGTGACAGCATTGTCCTGCAGCTGGTCAGCAAGCTCGGTGAGTAGCGACCTTTCTAAGCCACCGTGACCTCATGACACTAGTGACACTGTGTCACACGCCCAGACCTTGCAGCTGGCAGCTCGAAGCGACGAGGGATTCCACTCAAGTTTTCAAAAACACGACGGTCACATCATGAATCGGCGTGCATAGCGCGTACATAGTTATACTTTGAACGAAACGGCCCAAAATTGAGCATATATGTGCACCATCGCCTAGACATTTGCTCACTTACATCAATTAATGTGCATTTCGTATGGCTGTGCTCTGAACTCTTGGAGGGTGTAGAGCAAGTAGAAAATATTATACATAACCAGTTGATGTATGTTGGTGATCCCTAGTTGGTGTGCTTAGCTAATGTCACAATATCTTAGCCGTAATAAATCCCTTGCGACTCCCAAGATGCAAATGATTTAAGGGCCGTCATCTCGTCAATAAATCACCCCAAAGTTAGCGCCACTCTATCGCTCACATAGCAGTGTCTCTCTAACGATGGTCGGTAACGAGGCTGCTCTGCAAAGAGCACGTTAGTCGGACAAGGCCACCTCCAAGCTACAACTCATCGGTAACGATCCCCGTATACGTAACACCACCATAGGTGTAACACCGAGCCACCGGTGCTCGCACCGTATTGACCCCATGTACGGCGTAACAAGAAGAAAAAACTCGCAGCGAGCAATTCCCACCATAACAGATTGATTCGATTTCGTAACGCGCTGAATGCAACGTAACGCGCAGCGGCCAGGAAATTAAACGTATCATTAGATCGGCTGCTACGGCTGCTGCCCCGGCTGCTGTCCTGGTTGATGCCGCTGCGATCTGTTTGGAGACACGGGAAGCGATCGGCTGCTTACCCTAGAAAGCCGGCGCTTTGAGCAGCGCGCAAGTAACTACGCGTGGCCGGAAATCACGCCTCGCCATTATTAAATGTTATATAAATCACTCGCTCGAAATGATTCGCGTTTCGGGCTCAGCTGTTGGTTTATTTCAATGCAAACAACACACCAGCTCTGCACTGTATGCATTATCAAATCCATTCATCTATCTCTCTTTCTCTATCTCTCTTGCTCGCTATTAAAGAAGTCGAAGAAAGTATAGTCATTAAAAAATGACTTTCTAAACTGCAATTGTAAATTATTACTCGACAATATATAAAATACATTATTTAACACCAGCGCGGGAAGATCAAGACCTCTGCGGTGGTCTTTATTCACGGATGCATTTTCGCCCGAACGTTCTATCCCAATGCGGCGCGTCGAAAACCAGTTCTCGTGTGACAGATTAGAAGGTATAGAAACAAAAGGACACACTCGGCGAGCTAATGGCAGCTGTCAACGCGACGCACGGAAGCGTGCGCAGGATTGCAGTGATAGCGGTGATTGAAGTGATAGCAATCCGCGGACTGCAATCAACCTAACCAGGGTCCGCCGACCGCCGGGGACAGTGATAGCGGTCATTTGCTCGCCAGATTAGAAAGGTGCCACTCGACTGCTGCCAAGAGACAGCCCATGCCAGCCGAGGAGAAAGTCAAAATTGAAGATGTTAAAAGTGAAAACTGTTTTAGGAGTTTTTTTTTTTTGCCTACAGTTGCCACCCGCGAGTGATATGTTCTTTTTTCTGGCCGCGTGATGTGCTAAATTACATGCTATTATTTACGACTGAATCCACGCATTGCAGCTTTAAAAAAAACGCAGTACTGCCCGTATATACTACTGAGCAGTAACAATCTAAGTATCATGACAGCTTAACTGGATTCAATTCTCCATATTTATGTCCAAGGGTTGTGCATTCAGCAGATACATATCTGCTATGTACTTTTCGGATATGTTCAGAAATGTTAACATTTTGGCCCGTATTTCTGAAGGAGAAGTGTACTTGCCGGTACCGGGTTCACCCTAAGCCCCCTTCTCTGCTAGGCTATCAAATTATCATCGTTAGCCTGTTACAAACGGGCGACGGAAAATTTGCCAGTGTTACATTTGCCAGCGTGTACTTTTCTAAGGTGTGGAATACCTCTATACCACCACTCATCACAATATCCTCTCATCGCTGCGTGATCGTGTCTTGCAGAGGACGGAGAGTACATGTCTTTCGGGCTGTCGGGCCTCGAGGAGAAGAGCCGGATGATCGGCGGAGACGTGGTCGTCGCCTGGGTCGACAAGGAAACACTCAAGGGATACACGGACGACTACTTCCTGGACGCGAAGTCGCAGTGTGCCGGCAACCGCGGCAGCTGCCCCGACAAGAACCTCAGGGTGAGTCTAGTCAGGCACGAAACACTTGTCTGCAATCTCGCTAAGGATTAGCTGGCCCACATTCACCAGTTTCAAGTGCAATTACCTTCAAGTCAAGTACCTAAAGTATTCAAATAAATCGCCCTTTCACGTTAATTAGCTAAATTTCGGCATAAGCCACCAGATGTCCAAATTAGTGTTACACAACTCATTCCGTGAGATGTCTTGGCTGTTGCAGGAAGTCACTTAGGGGTGGTTATCAGCGAACTACTTCCACTTGCAATTTGCTTGAAGCCACACGACCACAGGCAAACAGGGAAATGCTCGTTATTTAATTGTAACCGAATATGCAGTTTCCAAAGTAGTTTACCCGGTGCAAACAATCCCATGCTCATCTCACTGCTACCCCCGTATACCAGCCTCAATGTCTACGTCGCTGCTAAGCTTCTCCTATGGCATGGCTTTGCTGAAGCCACATCTGACTCGGTGCCCTGTCTCCTATGCCCTGCGCCCTGTATCTGTGCCAATTGCGCATTGCTAAAGCTACCCCTTGTCCTGTGCCCAGTGTCCTGTGCCCTGTTCCCTGTGACTTGTCCTGTGCCTTTCTGAATGCTGATCCTTGACCTATTCCCTGTAACTTGTGGCTTGTGGCTTGTGGCTTGTGTCTTGTGTCTTGTGCCGTGTGCCCTGTGCCCTGTGCCCTGTGCCCTGTGCCCTGTGCCTCGCTGAATGCTAACCCCACGTGCGCGCAGGAGGGCACGAGCAGCGTGCGACTGCTGAACGCCGCCATGGTGAACGGCTACTCGATCGTCACGTACCAGCGACCGCTGCGCGCGCAGGACGAGCTCGACAAGCAAGTCTTCACCAACGGCAGCCAGGCGGTCATCTGGGCCATCGGGCCGCTCAACTCGAAGAACGAGGTCTCCTACCACAGCCTCGCCAACAGAAGTACGAGCATCGCCTTGCCGCTTGCCCGACAGGAGGATAAAATCGACTTGACCCTTCTCCCCGATATTGAATTCCCACTAGTAAAACAGACCCTCGCGTCAGCAGAGACGAGACCCTCTTGATGCATTAGCAAAGAGATCTACGTACCAACGAAGTAGGCCCTGCAAACCCAGCATGAGAACTATGAATATACGCACTTTATTTTGTTTAGAAAATAAACGTAATTAGCCAATTGGCTTAACTGCCTTACGACGGAATGCGGCAAGTAGATACTAAATATGTAGTAACCATCGCGCTGGATTAGCCAAGGTCGTGTACCCTGCTAGACTCTACCCAGACTACGTCTACACCCCACAGAGGCATCCGGCTCAAAAGAAAAAGCAGCATCAGATAGGTATAAGATCACGTTGTTAAAATAGGAAATGCTCGATCGATGCTCATTGATTCACCTTTTGTCCTCTCCAACAAGTGCTGATAAAAATGCGAATGCAAATTCTGCAAATCTGCTCCCGACGCCAACAGGCAAGACGAACAGAGCCTGCGATAGTCTCTATAGTCTCAGACTCTCACAACTAAAGATCTCCCACAACTCCCCCTTCCATCTCATTCCAAGGGTAATAAACCTCCGACCAGGGCCAAATACCACTTGAGCAGCCATGCCAGCACCAATGCCAGCTAATTGCATCCGAAATGGCGTAGCATAACCTAACTTTGGTGTTACCCAAATCCACAGTAATAGATGAAAATGCAACTCCAATTGCACTGGCTACCAGGAACAATCATCATCAGATCTTTGCTTTAAGCCGTAATGTATGCATGTAGAGTAAACTAACCTTTTGATGCCGACACGATTACAAAGACAATGGGGGCAATCACGATCAAGATCCGGCCGAACCCCCAAAGAGCAGTCGAATTCGTCACCAACGCAGCTGGATTCATTTCGATGCATTGCACTTAATCACTTAATTTACTATCACTTAATTCACTTGATAAGATACGCAGGAAGAAAGTTCGACTTTATTCAGCTCAAGACCCAGCATTCCTCTCGCTAGTTGGTGCACCGATTCCATCCGAACACGAACCCACAAGGCTACGAGAAACGTTAAAAAAACACAATTAACACTGCTGCATAACTAAATTCAAAACTATAATCAAAGATAATTCCCTTGACACCACAAGAAAACGCACATTCCATCATAATCTTAGTGAATTCCATCGCTGCAACATGCTAATGTTGATGATAGCGATGGACTGGGTCGAGCAGCAGGCTAGAAACGCGACCTACCCGAACCGAATCCGCGGAGAACTGACCTTATCAGCAGCCCATAGGCTGTTGTTGTCCCAGCCAGGTCGTTAAAATCCCAACTACGTCGCCAATGCAGCACCAAACTGATTTATTACGTCGGTACCTTCCCCTATGTTAAATATTTTTCGTCGCAAAAACTTGGAAAAAAACGTTAAATTAAGCAAATTGAATGCAGTATTTTGTAGGTTTGGTATTAAATATCGTATATTATTATGTTTTGACGCTTAAGCGACTTGAAAGTTGAAAAATCTTTGAAAAACTTAATATTACCAAGTCAATGCCAGAAAGACGTTGTGTAGTGTACTACGCAACTAAATTACTTCGGTCCGATACCATGCTCCATACCATGCGAGGAGAGTTGTTTAACGAATCGGTGTTGATTTGCAGACAATGTTATGTTGGATTTCGGCCGCTCTCCCAAGTGGAACTGTCCACTTCCCGAGTCTAGCAAGCCCGAAGAAACCGAAGACGCCATCTCGTCGATGACCAGCTCCTTGCCTTCGAAGGCCAAGGTTGAGAAACTCGACGCCGTCGACAAGAAGACGACCATCTTGAGCTCCAACCAGGTAACAGTGGGTCGGGGCGGAGGCTGCATCAAAATCTCTTACTTGTTCGCTAAGATTTATAACCTTTTCTGTCCGTGTGGGTCTCACATTCTCACAAGAGTTAAGAAACTCTTGCTGAATCAATTATCGTGTGACTATTATAAGTAATAGCTATGGTAATAGTTTAGCGCGATTTTTAAGCTGAATGGTGTCAATCTGATGCTTCAGTCCCAATCATCAATTGCTTACATCAATCTCTCAAAAGCTTGGTTTATGTAGTCGTTGTAAGCTTGGCAACCACCAATCTCAACAGATTCAAAGACACTGTTGGAGCCAGAGGGGCTACTTGAAATTAAGAAAAGAGAGTGGACTGTATTTTGCAGAAAGTCCCAATCTGCCTACCTTTGGCCGCGCTGGAGGCGACGGTTAAATGTCTATGGGTAAGGGGTGAATTAGGTAAGGCTGATAGGGAAGGAATAAAGGGAGACATAAACTTATCTTCGAGATGCGCAGACTTGGAGCTCCGTCAAATACGAGTTACAGAAAGTGAGAAATACACTTATAAATTCGAAAACGAAAACTTCGCGAAATTCGAGGGTCGCGATTTGTCTCGACAGACTACCTGTCTGAAGCGAGGTTGCGAGCAGAACAGGAGAACTAGAACTGATACGAGGTTGCGAGCAGAACCGGAGAACTAGGACTGACGCGAGCAGAGAGCAGAACTAGCACTGAGTGGGAAAAGCTCACCACTGCATGTTGAGAGCTCGTCAAACTTGATGACGCAAAATATCACCTATAAATCAGCTGGAATGCACAGGTACTAACCAACTGAAATAAATTAAATTCAAAACGAAAGAAGTGGCGCGAACAGACACCTACCGTTCGGAGTTACAAAGACAGATCTCTAGACAACAACACCACAGATTTCTAAGACCCTCGACTTTGTTCACAAACGCCTGAAAAAAACCCCAGCAGCACTGGCAGAGCTTAAGTCAGCGCATTCAATTTTCAAAGTTAGTTAAACAGTTCTTTAACGAGCCTCCTCGACCTCATTGCCAAAGAGCCTTCTGATCGAGCATGAACCGGCTCTGCTTGGCTTGCAGGAGGCGTCGCCTGCCACGGCAGCCAGCGTTCAACGGCGTCCTCCAGCCACCCCAGCGCCCGTGACCAACAGGAACGCGTGGGAGATCCCGCCGATTCAGTGCAACGAACCAGAGGACGGCGTCTTCTACGCGCAGATGGGCCCGACAGGCGGCAAGCGAGGCTACCCGGCGATCACTGGTGAGATACACTCTACATGGACCCTCTCTGACATCCACAGCCACATCCACAGCTATATGCGCCAGGAGCTGAAGACACGTCAGCGACCTCCAATAGGAGCCAGTCTGATCAGTCTTCGGCTGTAGCAGAGGACGGTGTATCATTCCATTCCTTCTGAACTCACAGCGGGTCGCGTCAATACGACGAGAGCTTTTACCGATTTGAATTAAACCAGACAGAGTATAACAGCTTAAAACAAGTCTTAACTGCATGTTGAACGCACTTGTCATTGTTCAAAGCCTTGCATCAATTCCTAACTACCCCAAGTGCACTTTAGACTTGCCTAGAAGAGTCTTGCGGCACTAACAGACAATTTTTTATAAGGAGAAACGTTGTCAAAGGGAATGTGCTTTTTGGCCAACTTTCAAATGTCGCAATCAATTCTCATATTCGTTGGTTGCGTCGGTTTTCTTCACCGGAAGATGACTTCCAGCTGTACATCAGTGGCGGCGCCACGGGGGTGCATGGGGGGGCAAGTGCACCCCCAAAAATTGGCTTGCCCCCCTGCTTGCCCCCCCGCTGAAAAGTCCCAAATTCCAGATCTCTTGTGAACAAAGTAGACGTCCGATCGACTCGAGACTTCACATTGCGAGTTAGAATTTCTTTCAACTATCAATTGAATGTTTTTCAGAAATATAGTGATTATTGTAGGCCGGCAACTAACTGCTTATACGTGGAACGCTGCACCAGCAAAATTTTCCGTGCGACGAAGCTGTCAGCTTTTATGGATTAGACCTAGTGAAAATAATCTTCCAATTTTACTGCCTCATTATCAGCATGAGAAATAAAAACAATCACGGGTCCGTGGGGGGGGGGGGGGGTATTTACTGCCGCCTTCACCTATTCACTTGCCCCTGTTCTGCCCCCTAACTGATTTATTTCTGGCGCCGCCACTGCTGTACATGTGGTAAGATATAGATGCATTTCATCATATGAGGCTTTGAGCCGTGGAATTCGACGAGTCGGTTTGTAAGTATGAAACTAACGCGCGACACCCTGCCAGGTCACGTGGGCTGGGGCATCTCGTGGTACATCAACGGGCTGCTGATCCCGGAAATCAACGTCGTGCGCGGCAAGACTTACACGTTCGTCGTCGAGGGCGGTCTGGACGCTGACACCCCCGCGCGCTACCACCCCTTCTACATCACCGACGACCCCGTCGGCGGGTACGAGCACAAGACCCCCGAGGAGAGAAACGTAAGACACCGCATTAACAGCTAATCTTATGTCACCAGTTAAAGATAGTTCTACACATTGCACCGCTAATCTGCTGCATCAGTCTCTACTAACGGTGTTCCTGCGAAATCTGGGAATGCCAAGCAGGTTCAAAATTTAAATGCCATTTTTTTAGAATCTATCTCGTATAGGCTTTAGAACGCCACATATTTCACTTCAGAGTTAAGCAATATTCTTGTGCAAATCAACGCGTTTCAGTTAAAGTTACCAAGAGGACCCAGCAACAAATCAACCCCTATGCCACCCACCACCCCCACTGCCTAACCTTGCTGCTCTGCCCGACGCCGCCAGGAAGTCCGAGTGTTCGCCGGGGTGAAACAGAACCGTCGCGGCGACGTCTACCCCAGCGGCACCGGCAGACTGTGCAACTGGACACCCGACCAGAACCAGCCCCTGGCCGACGAGTTCGCGTCGTTCGGCGCGTACCAGCGCACGCTCACCCTGGAATGCGACGAGGGCGAGCCGGGCGTCGTGCAGTGGACACCCGATGACAACACGCCGGACACCGTCTACTATCAGGTGAGCACCATCTTCCACCCCAACAGACCAACGCTTCTATGTCTTAAGGAAAGAGATTCTTCCAGCAAATGCATGACAGCTCTCTAGGAAATGTGAACTTGGAAGGTAGATTGTTGTGTTTGAATTTGATAGAAAAGACAAACTTATGGTCTTCAATTGTCTTCGCGTTCCAGTGCTACACACATCGCTACCTCGGCTGGAAGATCAACGTGCTCGACAACTGCGACGTGACCGACGCCGCCGCCAGCGAACAAGTCGTCTCCGTGGTCACGCCCGACGCCGACGACCTCGCCGACGCCGACGACGGCGACGAGCTGCAGAGCCGGCCCAGCATCCAGGTCAACTACCGGGTCAAGCCCAACGACGTCTTCAACAAGGGCGTCGACGAGTACAAGGGCGACAAGCAGTACGCCTCCAAGCCGCATACGAAGATGCCCGAGAACCACCGACCCGAGTACACGACGTACACGTTCAGCCATCCGAGCGACGCCGTCGACGAGCCGTACGGCCAGGAGGCGGTGGTGAACGCGCAGCAGTACAACAGCTACAACTACCACGAGGAGGCCGTCGAGGAGGCGTACGTGCCGCCGCCGGCGTTGCCCAAGGACTCGTACAACCCGCAATACTCGTTGCAACACCAGGAGTACATCAACGAGACCAAGTCGGACGAGATCAAGGCGAACCAGGAGGCGCAGGAGACGAAGCCGCACGTTTACGAGGTGGCCGTCGAAGCGAAGCCCGAACTGAAGCCGTCGTACCCGCTGAAGACGCTGCCGTACCACCCGCCGATGCGCACGCACTACCCGATGAGCGTGATGACGCACGGACGCGTACCGATGCACGGCTTGCACCCGATGGCGTTCACGCGCGGGCCACACTTCACCTCGTACCGCCGGCCGGTGCCGGTAAACGCCTACCCTCCGAGGCCAGTGTACAGACCGAGCTACTCGCCGATGAGCCACCAGAAGCTGGCGATGTCCACCAAGAAGCCGGTGTACAGGCTGCCGGCGCAGGTGCCGCAGATGTCGCAGCATCGCCCGATGATCATCCCGTTCCACCGACCGATGATGTATCAGCAGAACCCTCACTTCACCACCAGGTCCGTACACCTACTAATTCTCAAATCACAAGTCTCTTTACCGTGTACTACAATGCATGCTGCAGGAGTTAGTAGGGATGTGAGCGATATTTAACATAAACCAGGGGATCGCTTTGTCTTGCCTTCTCTACACTATTCTGCATAAGCCTCTTGACTGCCATTTTGACAGAAGTATCTTCCTCAGGATGCCCCAGCGGATAATCCCGTTGCAACACACAGCGCCTTCGAAGGTCTACGGCAAGGTGCCGCAGCTGTTGAAGGCTGAGAAGCCGACGCCCGTGCATCACGTCGTGGAGAACAAGGAGTCGTCGGCGGGGGCGATGCACCCGTCAACGCTAATCAGCACCAACCGGCCGTCGGCCAAGGGCGGCGACTACGCGGCCGCCGTGAACACGGGCTTCAAGCCGGAGACGGTGATCGTGGAGGGCGGCTTCAGGCCGATCGTCGCCTCCAGCAAGGACGTCGCGCAGGACCGCTCGTCGCAGGTCGACGACGAGCCGGAGTTCGCCGAGCAGGAGGTCCGCGTCGGCGAGGCCGAGCGCCAGCCGAGCTACGACGAGGACCTCGGCCGCGACGCCGACCCCTTCGAGAACCTGCAGCACGAGATGTTCGAGCCGATGTTCATCCCGTCGCCGCCCGACCGCATGGGCGCCAAGAACAAGGCCAAGCTGTCCATCTCCGACGACCTCACGCCGCCCGAGCTCAAGACCTACAACCGGAAGTCGTCGTCGTCGTCGCCGATGTCGCGCGTGCGCCCCGGCCTCGTGCGCCGCCCGTTCTACCCGGATAACATCGTGCCGCCGTTCCGCATCCCGTCGCGCGGCGGACAGCCGTCGTCCCGCGCGGCGGCCGACGACGCCGACGAGGAGGAGGCAGCGGCCGCCGAGCGCCGCGACACGTACTACCTGCCGCCCGGCGACGCCGACGCCGTCGTCGCGTTCGACGGCGCCGCGGTCAACGACGCCAACCTGCCGGCGGTGGGCGGCGAGCGACGGGCGACGCAGAGCGCCGAGGAGTTGGTGCGCGGCACGCCGCAGTTCGGCCCGTTCCGCGGCGAGGCGCCGCCGCCGGTGCCCGACGCCGTCGGCTTGCTGACCCAGGACGTCGGACGCCGCGCGCCGGCCTACGAGTTCCCCAACCCGCCGCCGATTCGCTCCACGCATCTCGCGCTGGTCTCGAGGCTCGAGGGCGACGACGGCGACGTGGAGCTCGCCGAGGAGGCGTCCGAGGCGAAGGAGGCGATCACCGAGCGGCCGGCCGAGGGGCAGGCGAGCGAGATGACGACGACGGAGGTTGGCGAAGAGAAGGCGAGGAACAAGAGGGCTGCGGACCACGAGCCCGGCCACGTGGGGCCGCACGATCACAGCCATCACGAGCACGAGCACCACGAGCACGCGAGCGCGAGCGGGGTGGGCAGGGTGGCAGCACTGTCGATGCTGGCCGCGGTCTTCAATGTTGCCGTGGTATTGTTCCTGTAAGTGTTTAGTTTCCGGGTGGTTCGGTGGAGATTTTGGAAGGCTTAGGATTGCATTGCCATTGTTCGGTGCTCTGCGTTTTCTCAATTTTCATGATTCGCAGCAGACGTGTTTTGTAACTGCAGAGGGTGTGTAACTATAAGTCTGGGTCTGTGTTTATTATTAAGTTCACTGTGTTTATGTATTGCTCTTATATATTTTTTTATACTTTGATGCTAGGATTCATGTACAAATAATTAGATGTGCCTAGTACAAAGGTACTTTCATTCGTCAATTTGTTTTTTTTTACATTATTAATGTACATAGTTATGTTCTTGACAAAGAAATACATGCTGAATGAAAACAAAAGTCTTCGTGCTTCTTCCCAATTTAAAGCTCGTGTAAAGAGGTCACAACTTTCCGACATCACTCTCAGAGATTCCTATTTGCTCACTGTGATTATTGCAACAATGATTCTTCCCTCTTTCATATCACATCAGAGAGAAAGCCTAAAAAAGAAATCGGTGATGGGGGAACATCATTAAGAATTCCAAGAAACACACATTCGAAACCCGGACTCACTCACGCGCCCCACCCACCGACGAAGTAAATCTCGTCGCAACCTTGGCCCGAGCCCGCCGGCTAGAGAATCGGCTGGTACCATGCGATCTGCCCGTTGAGACAGCCGGACACCAGCTGGTACTGCCGCGGCGAGAACTTGGTGCTCAGCACGCAGTTCTTGTGGCTGATGAGCGTGGCCACCTCGTGCAGCTCGACGGGCTGGTTGGGCCGCGGTGCGCACGTCGACAGCTCGCGGAAGTCGGCCGAGAACGTGAGCAGTCGCACGCCGAAGCTGTACGGCGAACACACCAGCCGGCCGTCCGTGGAGAAGCACGGCTCCTTGATGAACCCCTTCACCACGTTGGGCTCCTCGATGTAGCCTAGCAGCCGCGGCCGGTTCGTCACCGGCTCCAGCCCCGTGTTGTAGAGCAGCGACGGCGGGTAGACCAGCAGCGAGACGACCACATCCTTGGACTTGGACAGCGAGCGGCGCGGGAAGATGCGCTTGGCCGGGTCGTAAGACTTGACGATCAGGTCGAACACGGCCCGGTCGAAGAACGAGCCGATGCCGGGCATGAGCAGGCGGTGCGAGCCGTCAAACGGCGCCTCCGATTGGTCGGACGGAGCCGCGTCGACGTAGCTCGAACGGACGCTGCGCGAGCTGCGAATTACGTGGACGGCCGAGTGGTAGTCGGCGCGCGAGACGTGCAGCTCGACGATGGCGCAGAACGACTTGAGCTCGGGGATTATCGTGCCGACTTTGAGCATGGTGGCGTCTTGGTCGACGTCGTCTTCCGTCGAGAGCGGGTTCTCTTTGTCGATTATCGTGATCGGGAAGATTCCGCCTGTGACCAGCTCTTGCATGTGAGCGATCACAGATTCCCGCCTGAAAGTAAAATTCATCGATTAGATTTGGTAAGAAATAGCAGCTACAGGAATAGGCAGCTAGTCTTTTCCATTGCGGTAGACAATACACCTATTCCATTCCATGATACCCACTCGCTAAAGCCAGGTTGAGAAATTCGGGTTGTGATTTCCGTATCTTCCCTTGTTATTTAGCAGAGCTAATTACTATTTTTTCCCAAAAGGTGGTACGTCCAGTGGGTATCTGACGTCAGTTTTCTCTGAGTGGAATAGGTCTATTGAGGCTAATAGCGCGGGTGCTGAATGGCGGAGGAAGGTTACCGAATGTCTTGCACGTCTTCGTCGGAATGCAGCAGGACGGGATTCTCGGCTTGCAGCATTGCGTCCGTCTCAAAGTCTCCGTGGATGTCATGAACACACGTCCACTGAAAGCAACAAGCCGTTGTCAACAATGTCGGCTCCAAATAGCAATGGGGAAACAGCCAGCTTATTAAACTTAAACCGTCACTTTTTACAGAGAAGGAAACTTCTAACTGTGCTAAACATCACATAACAGCCGTGGTCAAAGTTAGTTTAACAGCCCATTGACAGCCAACAAGGAAATAATTTTACCATCTAGATCAGGGGTCGGCAACCTTTTTTGAGTTCGGAGCCATATTCTGTAACAATTTCCTTCACATTTTAGGTAAGGTTTAACTTTGTCACCATGGCAACCAAAGGTTACAGAATACCACCCGACGAGACAAAAAACATACAGTGCGTAATGATTATTAGAAGGAAATATCAGCAATGGCTTGCTACCGTCACTCGCCTCTTGGATATTTGATAGCAAAAGTCTCGTGAAACCGAACAAAATGTCGCTCGATATTACACTTTTTATTATTACTAAATTTAAAATCACAGTTCACACAAAGTGGTGTACCGTTACAATCAATAACGCCAAATTCATCAGTCCAATCGCAATTGAATAATCAATTTTCATCGGCTAACTTACGCTTCTTTGCGTCGCCCATGATGATTTGCAAATGCAATGCACGCTGGCTCGGCGGCTGCCATGTGGCTGAATGGTTTGGGGTGGGGGGGTTCACGAAATAACCTTGGAGTCCGCCATCGATGCCTAGTGTTGCGCGCAATATTTAAATCGGATTTCAGTTCGGATTTTATTTAAAATATAGGGGAGCCACAAAAGAACCACTCCGGAGCCGCGGGTTGCCGGCCCCTGATCTAGATGATCTGGATATGGTAGTGTATCTAAGTTTTGGTTGGTTTAAAATTGCCTTTTACAGATCCTAGGTAAAACTGTACCTGGGCAATTTGAAAATTCAAATACAAGATTTAATAATGCAAATTGGCTATATCTTGGGAAAAATGTACGTTTCTATCTCTAGCAATGTTAAGTTTGTATGAAATATATTTTTAGCTGGTTCTAATTGTAAATTGAAAAGCACTTTTGCCAACCAAGTGAAAACCATGTTAAAGTACAACTAGGTATTTTTTCCTTTCATTCTATGCTATTAACTATCAAGTTCATGTTCATAATCATGTCCAGCACACTTCTGAATTCCAGCAAATGTGTGACAGATTAAATGACAATCTATTTATCGATTCCAGTAGCCTAGTGGTCTGGTAGTACATGGCACCCAGCTAGGTGAATGCCCAAAATTTGTTCCACTCTCTGGACCCTCGGTTTTGAACGGACATTCCACACAGAGCATCAAATCACTAATCACCTCGGCGCGCTCCTTGTGGTTCACGTTCCTGCTGAGAGCGCACCACCCCTGCGGGTGGATCTGCAGCGACGATATCATCTCGGCGTCCGACTCCTTCGGGAAGTCCGAGATGAACTCGATGCGGTTGCGCTTGCGCGCGCTCGAAAACAGGTGGTTGTAGTTGCGGATGGCGCGGTCGTTCCAGGCGCTCATCTGCGACAGGCGGTAGATGTTCGGCTGGAATCCCTCGAGGTCGTCGGCCATCGTCGCCAGGTTCAGGTCGTGCACGACCATCATGTAGCCGGTGGTCGTCGAGATCACCATCTTGGACGCGTCCGGGTTGAGACGCATGCGCATCAGCCCCGACGTCTGGAAGACTCGCTCGGCCGAGTAGCCGCTGTTGCCGCTGGAGCTGCCGGAGTTAGCGGTTCGTTAGCTGGCACTGCGCTCTCAGAGGATGATTTGGACTTGGGTAGCATTTGAAACAAACCGCAAATCTCTTTGATTTGTTCGGGAATTAAAATTCCAGTCACATGGGGAATTTTCAGTGGGAAATGATATTTCTAATACACCTATTCCATTCAATCAAAATTCACTCAAAACTATGTCATGATACCCACTCGGTAAAGCCAGGTAGAGCAATTCGGGTTGTGATTGCCGTGTCTTCCTTGGTTAATTAACAGAGCTTATAATATTTTTTTATCGCCAGGCTTGGCAAGCCGGATAAAAAGCAACCCGAGATGCCCTAGATAAAAAAGAAAACTTGACCCTGTATTTTTTTAAGGAAACAAGAAATAAAGATAATATATCTATATACCAACATTTTGTAGGTCCAGTGGGTATCTGACCTCATTTTTCTCTTAGTGGAATAGTCATAGTACTAATGATTTTAACTTTTTCCAGATATTTGGCTATGGTAACAGTTTTTATAAACTTATTTGATGGAATTTCAGAAAACTATAAGGTAATTTTCGTAAGCTGGCACATTATTTTCTTTTCAGACTCATTGGCCAAAGGGTCTGGGATATTAGAAACCCTGATGTTTTTCTGTTTTCGGGTTTCACCGACTCTCCAGACCTTTCGGCTGCTGAATCTGAGACGAAGTAAGAAGCAAAGGCCAAAATAGAACACAACTAAAGCTGTCATATTTAGCCTGGATGACAAAATGTAGTTAGGTATGTATATTATGAATGCCAGATGTGGGGATCATCATCATGTTAAAATCCCTAAGAACAAACTCACCAATTTAGATCCCATGCGTAAATGTTTCCGTCAAAAGCTGAAGTCACTATAATTTTGTCTTTGGCAGAGTACTCTATGTTCTTAACCCAATTCATGTGGCCTTCTAGGAGAATTATTTCACTCTTTATGTTTCTGGTGTCCCAGATTTTGATTTTGGTATCGTCACTGCATGTGACAAAAAGTCTAGAGTCTATGAATCTGTAAAAATAGAGAGAATTGTATTGAGCAACCTACAGAATTATAATAGGCATTCAAAACTAAAAATAATGTTCCTAAGGTTCATATATTTGAAAGATATAGAAGTTATTTAAAGCTTACCTAACACAGTTCACACATTCATCATGGGCCTTATAATTTCCATTTATTATCTTGTGTGAATAAGGATCGACCATAATGAAACACTTTCGTTCACATGCTGCGACCATAGTGGATCTGAAAATAAAATATGTTCATTAGTTGGCAAGTCGAAATTAAACAAACTTTAAATAAAGAGTAAGGAGTGAGCATTTTTAATCGTAACATACCCATCTGGTGAGAAGTCCATGTTAAAGATGCCTCCATGTGGAGCCATCGGTGATCTTTCGCTGTGCGTCGCAACGTTATGCAAAGACGAGTAAACTCTGGCATGAAAGGCATCGCTAGAACCCAGCGTAGGTTTCGTTCCTATTTCTCTTTGTCTCAACCACGAAGAGGTGTGATTCATTGCATTATCAGCCTTCGGCATTTTTACAAACAAGGAAATGTAGAGCAAGTGTGGCCTCTAAAAATTAGCCCTTGACTGTCAATAGGTTATGTCGTTAAGTGGAACTACCTGTATGTAGCCAAATAACGGTTACGTTACGTACTTTCGCATGATGCTAGCGAAATTGTGGCCGATTGTCACCTAATAGCTGTCTCCATGTTTAAACTATGTAAAAGGCTATTTAATATCGATAATTAAACACTCCTTTAATTTTACAAATAATAAACACGAAGCTTTGACAGCGCGAGATCAAACGACAGTTATGGTTTGGCTCGCAGGTGGCCTTGCCAGCTGCAAATCTCGCAGTAAGTTCCTTTATTTGCTACTAGGTGCATCTGCGTCGCTTGAAACGAGGGCACGCGCTTGAAATGAAGCGGGGAATAGCCAGAATTCTAAAGATTCTATTAAAAAAACATTTGAAATCATTCCTGAGACTAAAAATTGCTTAAAATGTATCAAAATCACCTGTTCCAACAAAATGTCAGCCACAATAACTTGCTTATCCTATTTCCGGCTAGTTCCTTCGTTAAATATCACTTATACACCACGGATTTCAATCGTATCGCTGCCTGTAAAACCATTGGAAGTAATCGCCTCTGCGCGACAGTCAAAATCGCAAGCGCCGCGCGCGACGCTGGCGACCCAGGGCGCCGTCGTGTGGGCGTCGCGAGCAACAGGTAACACTGTGCCAGCGTCGCGACGCCGCCAGACGCCTCGCTTCGCCCGACGCATGCAGACGCACTCCGAGCGAACCAGAGACCGATAAGAACTCGTGACACAGAGAACGAGTCCACGAGGCTGATGTTTATAGGATAAGCAGTCGAAATAGAAGTGAAACTAGTGGACATTCTGATGGGACTGAACATGATTTTATGATAGCCGCTTAGCGCCTAAGTTTTGTTAGTGTTTCTCGTCGTTTCTTGATGTTTTGGAGTTCGTATAATATGATATAGCGAATATGACATCGTAAACATGTCAGCACAACGTTCGATCAGCGTCCAGCGCTAAGCACCAATTTCGCCGCCCGCTAAACACCGGACACCTCGACGAAGATGACAATACCGAGGGACCAGTCGCCACCCGCTGCCGTCTCCTGTCGCGATGAGCCCAGCGGATGAACCACGCGCCGTCGATCACGCCAATAGCTCGCACGTGCATCTCAACCAAGTTCTGACACTGAAACAGTTCCAACGACTCTTCCAGATGGACCGACTCAACTCTTCCACTTCCCCCCCGTCGATGTCGATCAACTTTAGCCTGCAAGAAGCGCTGGACATCCTGCGGGAGCGTCGCGACGACAACTCGAATGTCAGTGCCGGGATGGAGGTGGTGTTGATTGTCATCTACTCGACGCTGATCGTTTCCGGGCTGGCGGCGAATTGCATCGTCAGTTTCGTGGTGGCGCGGAGGACGCAGATGCACACGGCGAGGAATCTGTACATTGTGAACCTGACCATCTCGGACATCGCGCTGTGCGTCGTGTGCATGCCGTTCACGTTGATCTCGCTTATCAGGTGAGGATTGATGTGGTGCGAGCTTGTCTTGTCGTCATGGGGTTGATGGTGGTGCGTTCGGGCGTTTATATCGCCATCACGGGAGGTGTTTTCATGTTCTAGTTCATAGCTGGAAACCTTTTTACAATTTCAAAGTGTTTTTTTTGTACAAATCCCTGCTTTTCGTGGGTCTCAGAATGCGTTGTGCTTTCTGGGTCGCCGGCTTACCACCTCTGTGCTACGTACGAGCTTACACCTTGTGTGCCAAGCCTGGATGTATGCCTAGGACTTTAGTTTCGGGTTTATGTTTTGCGGGTACATAAAATTGTGTTTTGGGATTTTGCTTTTTCTGCCTCCGATTTTTTTTAGGGTTTCCAGTAGATATCAGAGAGTTAACCTATACCGGGTTTTGTCCCTTTTTTCTTTGGTAAACTCTTTGGTTAATTCATTACCACCTATCAACTTACATAGCGTCGCCAGAATTAAAGTCATCAGCTAGGAGCGTACTACATTGCATAAAGACTGATATTTTATTCAAATCTAATCAAAGCTCACAAATTTTTATTGGATAAAAGTTGATGAAAGTTATTGTTTATATTTTAGGGAAATTTATGTATGTATGTTTATGTATGTTGTTGTTTATGTATGTTATTTATGTATGTTTATGTATGTAAAACTCAAATCAAAACTTACTCAAACAGACGAAGCGTCAACCTTGAATTTAAAAGTTTTCGGTCAGCTCCAAATGTAGATATTTTCTTAGATACGATCTAGATTTTCATTTTACAATGTAAATTTATCTCAAGAAAATCATACTTTTCCGAACATTCTCTGGTCGAGAAAACGTTCAATCGATTTCCCCGTTTCACCTTGAACATTTTTGGCATAGCAACTAAATCCTGGAGACATTTTTGAGATTATATAAAATCTTTAATCGTATATGAAATTATTCTCCCCTCTCTGCAAATCTGCGTGGAAATCTTATAAAATTCTTATACAAAAAGAATTTTCGTAAATGATTTTAAGAAACACAAAATATCTCTGTTGCCAGTTTTTCTTCTCCCTTGCAAACTGACAGCCCTGACGGCCAAGTTTTAATGATGTGAAAATTAAATCAAGCTAAAGATGTTTCTTGGAAAATCAATCGCTGCCGAACCAGTGATTTTTTTGGTGGAGAGTTAATCAGCAATATCTGACTGCCTCTCACTAATTACCCCGCGGTGTAAATATACACCCACCCTAAATGCTAGAGCGAAAAAGTGCCTCTTCAAATACGAGTATTTAAAACTTTCATTAATGGATCGTAAAATAAACCAAGACCACCTCTAATTAAATCCAAAATCTTCTTTGTAGCGATCAAAGCTGTAAATTGGCAAATATTAATATTAAAACTTTTAACGGAAACACCGAGATCTGCTGTACAAAAATAGGAGGCAAGAGGTTTGCGGAGAATCAATCTAAGATTTCCGAGCAGCCAGCAGAATACTACTCATTAATCTAAAAGTCATCGCTGCTCTGTATGTTTGGGAACAAAAGGCAGTGCAATTAATTATTTCATATCAACTTCACTTATCTGCTAGAAACTAATCTACGAATGCAAACTCTTAAAAAAATATCTATCTTTCACAATCCTCAAAGTTGATAATTGCTAACTTTCTTCCTAGTTCTTAGACTTAATCAAGCATCCATGCTTCTCAAATTTCACTAAACTCTTTACCCTAAAGTGTGCATTTCGCAATTTTCTTCATTTTTTAAACGAAAAGAACATAAGGAAAATAATTCACATTCAAAACCTTATAGCAAGGTTTCACTGCCTCCATATCGTAGTTATGCAATAGAATAGAAAGTTAATTTAAACTATTGCATCTCATAAAGTAAAATAAAGTACCAATTTAACTTTGATTCTATCGAGTCGGCAAAAGTCAAAGGTATTTACCCATGAAAATAATTTCCCTTCAAAAGCATTATGTACCCATATAATATTGTTCTATCATAAAATGAAATATACTGGAAAGTTAATAAGAATCTAGCTGCGAAAGGAGCCATATAGATATACGGCCATATAGATATATAGAGCCATCCCTTCGTGATGAAACGCACCGAACCCCTTCGATGATTAGAGCAAAATTAAAAGCGCTCACCCTTGATGCAAGGAAATACACTAACGTTGCGCGCACTTACACCGACGCATCTTGAAGAACCGCAGCTTAGCCAAAAATGACGACGTCTTTAATTCTCTTTGCTGATAAGCCTGCACCACCGCTCGTGAACAATTCATATTCTATGATGTAACCACATCAATATTGCGCGATTTATTTCAAACAAATTAAATAGTTAGCACAGAATTGTTTCATGAAACATCAATGGAAAGTAATTTGATTTCTTAGATCAATTTGTCATCCTGAGCTTTTGGACATTGGCCAGACCGCGTTGTGCAAACCATTTGGTCTAATTTTCTTTTTTTCTTCCCCTCAATGATAATGCATCAAGAATTGTTGCACCCTTGGCGTTCCGTATCTGTGATAGATTAGCTTAGTTTTAACTTTGTTCTGACATAGTTTTCAACGACAATGAATCACGAATTGCTTCCACTTACTCGACAGACGGCACTGGACGCTGGGCGAGATGCTGTGCAAGATCGTGCCGCTCGTGCAGGGCACGAACATCATGGTGTCGATCGGCACGATCACGGTGATCGCGCTGGACCGCTACTTCACGATCGTGCGCCGCTGCAGCCAGGATGCTGCCAGCACGCGTCGCCGCGTCGTCCTCTCCATCTGTCTCATCTGGATCCTGTCGTTCCTGCTCACGGCGCCAGTGTGCTTCTACCAGGTGAGCGTCAGTGTGGTTGTGGGTCGCAGCTAGCACTGGGGAGAGTTCACGCTTTTTACTTCTACTACATACTTCTACTTCTTACAACTGAGTACTTACTGACAATTCCTGGGATGCCAATGGGATGAGAATTGAGATGACAATTCCTGGGATGCTCTGACAAGAGAGATGATTTTTTTGTATATTATTCATAAACAATTGTTCGCTTGTTCTTGGCATCTATTTCATATTTTAGGTCCGGTGTGTTAAAAAGATTCGAAGGCTTACATGAGCCGTTGAAAGAGAAACCATATAAAATAGGAAATAAATATAAGCGATGAATCTTAGCTGCATATTTTTCTAGGCTACATGAAGGTTACACAAACCTATAGTATAATCTGGGGGGCACTCTCCCATGCAATTTCCCTGACCTAGATATTATATTCAAGAGTCGAGGTGCTAGAGGCAGAGAGTTTCAAATCATTGACATGGAAGAGTTTTCTCAAATCTCTCCGAAAATCTCAGCAGTGCACTGCGCTTTAAAGCTGTGAGAGCAGAGGGCAGAGACGGTCCATTGACAGGGCTGCTACCTCTGATCAGCCTGAAAGCTTCGTTCATCGCCGTCACATCAAGATTGTGTGTGTACTCCGTTGTTCCGAGTCGAAAGAAATTGGTTTTCTTAGATGTTGAAAGCGGACGTGCCATCACCGGGTTGCCCCCCTTGTCTGCTGGCTCCATCAAAATCACTCTCATTCATCGACGCACCCGATATAGCGCGCCAGGCGCAACAGAGACCGTTAAAACACCGCAGGAGCAAACAATCAACTCTATACGCGATGCTATATACACAGGTTTTATGAACATTGGGCAACGATATCTGTGGAGAGTTGCGAGCGCGTCTGCTCCGAAATCGAGAAGCACCTGATTCGATTTGGTGACCGACTCAATATCCTGAGTAGCTATCTATTATGGACTCAGATTTTCATCATCGAAATTTTATTTTCCATTACAAGTTCGCATGCGTAGCTCGCGGGCGTCCTCGGGGGAAACGCCAGACATCGTGCACGGTTGTGGTTTTCCATGAATTTCGCTCTCCCAATCCCGTGCGAGAATGGATCGCCCCACACCACCGATGTGTGCTGGCTCCGTCCATTCCGCGCGCTATCGGAGGAGCGGGCAATGCTGGGTATGCCATCTCGGGTCTCGACCCGCACATACCTCCATGTTTTCTCCTGATCTGTATCGGGAATATGTAAGGAGCGGAACAGATCTGCAATTAGCAGCCGGGAGCGACGCACGCGGGGACAATGGTGGCTCTTAAATTGCTTCTTGATTAGATGCGTAGAGCACGCACTGTCGTACGGCATTCCTGTCACCGAGCCCTTAGTTTCAGCCGAGATTAAAACCGATGATCCACTTGAGCTCCATGACCCACAGAGAACTGAGACGTCAATATTTGCCATCCGAGTTACAGTCTAGTATATAACGCTTTCATAATGCGAAGACTTGAAAATCGGAAATTTAAACAACAGCGAAAAGTGAGCGTGCGTCTATAGATATGAAAGTCTAGTGAGTGTGTTTGCCCTGGGGCGATATAAGACTAGTAGCTTTGTTGTAATATAGACGCTTCGCATTAAGGGCCCTTTCTAGCTCGCTCTAGCAATGTGAGGCGAGGCGACTCAATCGGTTATCGCACACGCGCCCAGGGCCAGAGCGCGGTCCACGCCCAGCGTTCCGACTCGCGAAATTCAGGCTGGAAAAGTTGAACGCGGCCCTGGGCGCTGTGAAGGGCGCCACACGATACAAGCTGGCATTTTTCCACAGCTTCTATTATGTAATATTTTTTGCTCTTGCCTTCTCATTCGCAGCCTTTTTCAATTGAAATACACACGGAACCCACACACATTATTGCAATTTCGATTCACGGAATGCAAAAGCAAAAACAAAATCAAACCTGGCTATTTTTTGGTAAAAAGTCAAGCGATGGTCAAATTGGATGCGTCAAGCGAAGCCGTGCAAACGTGTTTCGGCATATTAAAGTGTTTATGTTTGTTTGAAAATGCGAGCGACCTTTGAAGTGCGGCGCTTGGCGCAGTTGGCCAGCGCAAATTGCTAGTGATTGCATTAGATTCGCGTGGCGAGTGCTGCTTCTAGCGAAGCTGCGGCGAGTTTATTATGCCGGCAGAGACTTCCTATTGGCGTGGAAATTAACGCATTTTCATTGAGCTAGCAGCGTGAAGTACTTCAGCTTTTAAGCTGTCACACGTACTAGATTTAATCAAACACGATTATCAAATTGCATTACTTTCTTTTAATTATACACACGGTACTCACTACACATCACGATTTTGTGTTTAATTTACCATTTCTACCAAATAAAACGTGTGAATTAGAAGTAGAAATCGGAGAGTTTTACGTGACAATGATACGCCTCACAGTGAGAATGCGACGCCAGTTACTCTAGCATGTATGTCAAAATGCTGACAAATAAATCGTTAGCCAAAGCTTTAGCACGATGAAAGGTTACGCCTAATGGCTGCTAACAAGAGCAGGGCAGTTTGAACGATTGACCCAGGCTCGTAGGTCAGCTATTCCCGAATCAACAGCGCGCAATATCCATCAACGCTGCTGAGTGCTGCTATCCCATTTATTCCTGAATAGTTGATACGAATCCCAGCCACGAACGACGTCTTCTTCGAGCAGCACACCTCATCATTCTGATCGTGTTATTGTTAACTGAACGCGAAACGTGAAACGCGCCCGCAAAGGCTAATTAAATAAATATTTGTGTAACCTGCTGCCAAATTGAATAACCTACCCACGCAGCTAATATACCTGGTAGCTGCGAGTAAGGACCATAGGTTATTGCAAAGACAATGTTCTCATGTTAATGTTAGTCTCGCTTAGTGTAAACGTTTACTGGAGAGGAATCAAACGAGGCGAGGCTGAGCCAGCAAATGTAGCATCCGGCATGATCCAAGCAGCTCGCACTTTGTGTCACTGATTTCTTGTTTTCTTTGCACACCGTGTTGAAAGGGAAATGCGATTGCGTCAAGTGCGTAAACAAGCGAACGGGAAAACCCGCCGGTCTCGTAGTTCGGTGCTCTGACGCGGTGTTTTGGGAAATCACTTTCTACTGAAGTCCAAAGCATAGAATATGTTATTACAGCCTTAACACTATTGCGACTTATCCAATGTGGCGGCTTGCTTTAATGGAACAAAGCACTCACATTTGATGGCACACGATCAAAAACTCAATAGAGACTATGATTTTGCCAAGAGATGTGCCTTTTCTGAAATGCTTTCATGTGAACAGTTACTGACTTTTGGGAATCTTTATGCACCTAGAATTAATTGGATGGTGATGACATGTCGATGCGTTTGGCTCTAACGCAACTGGAATCACAGTATATCACCGTCTAGGCAAAATAGTGATGCCGATATCTATCATCAAACGAGTCAAGTTTAATCAAGAGTTTGTCGTCTATGTTTTCATTGCCCGATCGGTGGATGCTGTGGATGCTGTGAATGTGTCATTTGTCTTCGTTGCGCCAGTGTTGAACCGATAAATGTCACATCTGCCAACCATTACCGTTTCCGCACCGCAATTTTATTGGGGCTAAATTGACAAATGCCATCTGTAATTTGAGGCCACATATTGAGTTATAAATCGAGTGGAAAAGCAATTTGTGCAGAGTTTTCAGTCCATCGCGGATAGAGTTCTATCCAAGACGAGACCGGATGTCGAGTCAAGGTCGGCGGAGACGCAACCAATCAGAGACAAGCAGCGAGGTCACGTTACTGCACGGCGCCGGTGTGGTTGTGAGCGAGGGTGTTGATTTGTTTTCTCAGCGCCACGTCAACAAAGCGGTTTTTCAAGCCGCTACTACGTGGATCGCTCGGAAACATGACGGTGGCGCGGTTGGTTGAGAACTTACAGTTTGCCAGTCACAGAAGCCGACTGCGCGACGTCTGGAAGTCTACTTCACGTACCTGGAAACAAACAAAGAACAATGTTTTTGTTATAGTTACCAACGATCTCAAGGAAAACGGGATGAAAGGAATTGATCTTACCCAAATTGAACTAAAGTAAGCAAGTCTCTGTGACTTCTTAAGTAGGTTAAAGTTATTTTGACCTCAGCATTCAGAGCAGATCCGATGAAAAGCTGCGTTCTTCAAACAAAACAAAAAACTAACGAATACTTCTCAATATTCAAAACCTTTGTCATCACACAAAAGGCGGCGTCATTTTCTGAGTCCGGCATCCTGTCGCCATGTCGGCAGCCATCCATCACACAAGCTGACGGCCAAAGAATCACAAAACTCAGCGAACACGACGCTTTTCGCCAAAGTATCTCCCTGCATCTCCTTTAAATGTTTACTTGTCGCGCATAGTTCCTTCCGTCCACGTCGCGTCTCATGGGGAGGCGATCAAAGATGCGCGCCGTTCACGTGGAAAATCCAGCGACAAGCTGACGAGTCACTTCGCACGCAGGAAACAACGCGGGGAAAATTCAACAACGTCGATAACAAAGCACACTTGACGTAATGCGACGCACGAAATGCCTACGCCTCGCGGTGCCTTACAGTTATTGTTAACGCTAAACAATGTCGCGTTTTCGCTGTGCAAATAGAATTATGCGAGTTTCTATTCGATGGCGTGCGCTGTCGCGTTTCACGTGGCACGCTTTTCTCGGTGGGTTGTTTGTGTTTGGTGGTTTATCACGGTGCACGTTGCCGCAGAACAATGATACTCGTTAGCTGCGGGATGAGGAAGAAGGAGAGAGCATACAACCACGGTGATATGTGGGAAGGAGAGTGCACGTCTTCCCCGGAACCGGCAGTGTGGCGGGACAGACTGCTGATGAATTTGATCGCATCACGGCAACAGAGAGGAGATTGCAGCACTTGCTAGAAGACGTGTCACGAACGGGAATGCGTTTTTATGAACGAAGTTGCACGGGAGTCTTGCAATCAGATTGATTAAGTATCTTACTCAAGTAAGTTAAGGCCCCCAAGAATTGTTTTTATGCGCTTATTTGCCAATACTCTTTTGGAAACGGGTTTTTATTTCGTTTTCTTCCCAAGGGCATTTATATTTTATTGGAGAAAAATGAAAGTTGAATTCCCAAACAAAAAATAGTCGAAACTTAAATTAACCGTTTCCCCTGAATGCAACCCACAGAGCAGTTCAACTTGGCACTTCCACCGAAGACTGGTTTTATTTTTTCGGATTTCTTTTTCAAAGCGAAAAAATATTAGCTATTCGGTTAAAAGTTCTTATTCCGCACACTTGCAAAAAAATTGTTCATGGTATAAAAACCAGACCCACGGTGTGGTATGTAGAACCAGGACACGTGGTAATTAATTATTCAGACAGCACACGCCCGGCATTCTACTCCAGTGCCGCTAATGACTGGCGATACAGCATCGTTTTATGTCTACACGCAATGTGACGATAAGGACGGATATAAGCCGGTGAACGGCAGCAGAAGCGTCGCGACGCGCTGCGTCGAACGTGCCGACGCATCGTAATGCTGCAGGTGGGAGACGGAATGGCTAGCAAACAAGCAGCGAAACGCCCCCTGTTTGACCGCCTGACCGTCCGGCGACGCCAGCGGCGCTCATTACACACTCGTGAATTTGTCATGAGGGCGCGTGAGCCGCGCTGGGCGCAAGCCGGCTGTAAATACTTCATGGCCGAAGCCGGGGCGCTTCAAGCAGAGAGCTCAAGCGCGGGAAAATCGAGAAACTAGCGAGGACAAGTTCAGAGATGGTGAAGTGTGCAGTGCTGGCAAGTCTCAGCCTGAACTTGGCGGAACAATGGAGCACACGAAACTTCAATGCCCGAACTAAAATGATTCTCTGATATTCCACTAACAAATCTGAAGCGGTTCGTTGAAATGGTTTTTTAGAGATAAGATATGATAAATGCTCTTGATTTTGTGAGAAATTCAATTAGGTTAACGTTAAATCCATTAAACGGTTATGAAGGAGAAAAGGAGCGAAAATAATTATTAATTAGGAAAAGGAAACACGAACTCGGATTTCTGTGCGTATTTTTGTCGTAGGCTGAATATTTTACTCGAGCGTGAGTATAATTTATGTAAATGAATACAATTTCATTAAACAGCTCGGGTGAACGTCAGGGATGCGCAAGCCTCGCTAACATCGTCAATGGCTGATAAAAGCACGAGGCTCCAACGCAGAAAAAACAGCAATGATATGAAAAGCCGTCGCAAGGACGCGCGTAGGACGAAGTCACCTGGGAAAACACGTGAAAAGCCCGAGGGGATGCATTATTCGATCAGACAGGGTCGGAAAACTCAATCAGGGCACAAAAACAGCAGGCAGTGAAAAATACAATATATTTTCTTGTCGCGACACAGAGACAACCCCTTGAGTGCGGTGCATTTTTCCAGAACAGCTTGTCTTGAGGGAAAAATAGATATCCAATGGATTGGATTGGAAAAGTGGTGGACGTGTGGTTTTCGCAAACGTCATCAAACATTTCCCTACATTCGCATGCTATTGTTGTGGTGGGAGAATTTCTACTATCATTCCATCCATGAAATATTTCGTGCACCGACGCTTTACACCCTAGGAGATCTCAACCAAAAGCGTCAGAAGCCCTGTGAAATGTTACTCAAAGGTCTGAAAACAATCCAATGTGGCACTTCTCAAAGCTCTTAAAGAAAACCAATAAAACCTAATTCCACCGACAAGCCAAATGTACTAGAGTCCACCTTAGTTGTAATTAGGTAAAGCCACTTTACTAAACAGGGGAATCGGGTAGGGCCTTGAATGGTCAGGTCACCTATCCATCCCTGCAACAAAACGATGTTGCTTTACTTCGGTCTTCCAACTTCTAACTTGCAATGATTGATCCGATGCTGTTCGTAGCTTGATGGCGTATGATGCTAAGGCCCTTTTCAGTGCATCTTCATTATCAATCCTTAGCTAATTGGTTGGAAGTCCCTCTAGGCCACTTTGTAGGGCCCAACGCTCTTAGCTCCTGGTTTGTCATGGGTAGGAATGTTCAATGTAAGCAACCACCGAGACATGCCAGCACCGAGTTCCTAACCCGTCCACCCCCCGGTCGGCGCGCGTCTGTTCCAGACCCTCGAGTCGTTCGCGTTCCACCGCGTCGTGCTCTACGACATCTGCATCGAGCGCTGGCCGTCGCGCGAGTACAAGCTCTACTACGGCATCTGCGTGCTGCTGATCCAAGCGGTCATCCCGGCGACCGTGGTGTTCGTCGTGCACGGCAGCATCGCGTCTTACCTGCACGCACACGTCCAGTCACGGCACGACGCCGTCGACTCGCGGCGTGCGCGGCGCGAGATCGAGCGCAACCACCGCACTACCATCTTGTTGTCGGGCATCGCCGTGCTGTTCGCCGTCAGCTGGCTGCCACTGGGTGGGTGACAACTTGCAGCTTACTTCGATGTTGAATGTATTTGTAGGGAATATTTTTAGTAAACAGTTATCCATCGCAGGTTGTGAAGCTGTCAAGGTGGGAAACGTTGCAATTTCAATGACCGTTGGTGCTAACTGACAAGACACCCTAGATGCACTTGTATAGAATGTATCTCAGTTAGCTAAGGTAAAACGTTAGCCCCATACCGTTGTGTACAGCAATGCAATATCATGGACAAGTCAGCATCGCTTCTATGTAGGGAACGTATCTAGTAATCACTTAGCCGTAGCCACATGTGTGTCTGTCAGGTGAGAAACTTTGGAACGGCATGTAACGTGGGTTCCAACTGACACGATACCTACGATGCATACACTTTTATCAAAGTCAGCTCAGGTATTACTTGAACCATGGAGCGACGTGCCCAGAGCTTGACCGAGCTGTCAAGGTGAGAAATTTTCCAGCGGTATGGAGCATCTGGTGACAACTGGCAAGACACCTACGCTTCGATGTAGCATTCACAAATAGGGGAAGCATCTCGTAATCAGGAACTCATCGCCAGTAGTGTGCGGAGAGATGAGAAACTTCACAACAGCATGTACGTGTAGAGAATGAAATTAGTAAACTTTCTTATAAACTTTTGATCAATCTAGGAAGTAAATGTTGCGCTTTTCTGCTATTCCCGGTGGAGTAACACAGTTTTGTGCCGCGTAAGCGTTGAAGCGTAAAGTTGATTGCTTGAGCTTGGTGACCACATTGCAATCCCAAATATCAATAACTCACTTCACAGTCGCTAACCTAATAAAAGCAAGCTTTTTCCCATTGCAAATAACGATATGAAACTATGATAGGGCATGGTTAAATGAAAGCCTCCAGTTTTACGGCTTAAGCGTGAATTTATAGGAACAGGACTAAGGCATCCGTGACTTTCCGTGGCAATTGAATGGAATAGAGGTACAGGATAAGAAGGAAGGGCAAAGAAATTCAATGCGATATGCATGGATCCAGGTTTTTTAGACGTTTCTATTAATACCATTGTTCGGTGGAGGTGCCATTTATCTTGTTTTGAGGGCTGCGTTCAGGGGCAAAAGCTGAGTAATGTGAAGAATTAGCTTTCGTTGTAAATCTTCCTCGTTTCATTTTTACATCTAAATGTATTAATAAAAAAGTGTAGGAGGAAAAGCGGAATTATGACTAAGTATTGGCAAAGTATTGGCTCTCTGCATTAATTTCATGGAATTAAAATGGAGCTTCACCAGGCAAACATCAATCGAGTTTTTCCTGGAACGCCCACACAAACTCATCAGAAAAAGAGAACGAGGTCAGGCACACGTCTCCAGCGTTTCCAGGAAATAATGTTTTGTCAACCAAATCAAAACAGGCGAATACACGCGCCAATTTGCGATAGCTAATGGCCTCAACGCAGAGACACGAAGGCGTTTAGCACACAGACTTTGCCGAGTCCCGGGTCCCGAGTTCCCAGCGAAAGAGCGAGTGTCAAAATATTATCATGCTCTGCTGACGTTCGTTAGTTAATATAAGGGGCTCAACTGAAGGTAGGCTTCCTGGAAATTATAGCTGTCAGGGACTCAATTACTTTGCTTTCACAAAAATAACTCGTTGCCGCTAAAAGGGAAAATAAACAATCACTTTGTTCGCTTCTCGAAAAGGGGGGACGCACAGAATTGCCAACCTACTAAAATGGAGAGTGGGCGTAATTTTCCACTCAGTTTTCTAGCTAGATTCTTGAAATCAATCAAAATCAATCGAGTTTCATTTGATAAGGAAATTGACTGGCCAGCTTTTATCAACCAAGGTCGATTCTCTGATTTTAAAACAACTTAACATCGTTATTGAACTTCTTTTTTTATTAACTACTATTACTAGCTTTTACGAACAATTTCTGACTACTGACAACCGAATATCGTAATTACACTAATATTGAACATTTCCAATATATCTAACGAGCAATTTTCCCAAATTGCATTACCAAAACCAAAATTGCATATTTTACCAAAATGGATTTGAAAGCTATGGCTACCTAAGTCCCTTCCTCCCAGCCTAAGCCTGACTCTCATCAACGGCGTCGTCTCCGCCCTTCCTCGCAGGCTTCTACTCGGTGATGGCCGACATCGACGACTCAACGGAGTCGGAGGACCTCTACGTTGCGCTGGCAATCTGTCACGTGATCGCGATGACCTCGGCGGTCTCGAATCCGATCGTCTACGGGTGGCTCAATTCCAACATCCGACGCGAGTTGCTGCAACTCTTGCCGAATCGGTGTGCGGTGATGCTACAACGAGCCACGCCGCCACTGAACGCGAACCTCGGTGAGTGGACGCCACTGTGCTCTGACCGGGCCTAGAGAACGCTGTACGCTGCTTTAACGATTTCGAAAAAAGCTTTTAGCAGCGGATAGATTTTATATCTTATCATTTTATGGTCATTTTAGGGGTTAAGTTAAAAGCATCAAAAACGATTGGAAGTATTGTTATCTTTTGTGAATGTCCCGGCTTCTTCTTGATTGTGTTTTTTGAACTGCGGTGGATAGTCGTATGACAAGCGGTGACTGGCTAAAAGATGATCTGTTTTTCAGGTCAGCGCAGCTAAGTGCAGTTAGTGTTTGTAAGTGGCTTAAGTGTAACATGAATTGAGTTAAACCTCGAGCTGTGTAATGGCTTGCTCCAATTTAAACGTGCGTCTCTCTCCGTATTAACCGTCCCAAACTCATGCGAGATCACTCAAAACTTTGCGCGAAATTTCTAGTCTGAGTAGTTTCGTCGTGCGCCTAATGCCTCAGACGTAGTTACTCCAATGAATAATAGAACTTTATATGAGCTCATGTCAACTAAAATTGCAGGCCCGAGTTTGTCCTCTTTCTCCCTCGCCGCGTTTGGAGATAGGAGTTCGATTGACAGGTCGCTTTACATTCGCCGGCTGTCACGATGGTGGGGGGGAGATAAAGCGACCTGTTTTGTTGAGTTTGTCGGTGGAGAGATGCTACAGTTCCCGGTTCGACTACGCACTTTGTTGATGTGATCTCGCGCGCACACAAAGCACGAGATCAAAGCCCCCGCGTGCAAAGTGCGTATGAAACATTTGCACACACACACATGCACACACATAAATTAAGATTTACAAACTACCGGCACACGGCGGGATGGAAACACGGTCGGAAATCGAAACGCCAGATCGCGGATTTTGGCAAACGAACCGGTTATGCGAAGTTTCCCAACTCAATCTGCAGCAGGTCCTTGTAAGATGTGGCTGAATATTTCTACACGTCATCGTGACAGTAATCACATTTCAGAAAAATTTTCACAGTTATAATGGCCGGGAAAATAAATAATAATAGTAATGACTGTCTGGCAGCGTTCCCGGTCGCATGAAACCGCATGGGATCGCGGATGTATCTCGTGAAAATGTGATTTTCAATTCCAAAAGCGCATACATTTCAATTTCCTAGCGCGCAATGAATATTTTGCCGGTCGCATCGCGCGCGGAAGAAGTCGTAAAGCGATTGTGCGAATCCAGGTTGCGGCGAATGCACGACGCAGAGAAAACAGTAATAAAGCGCGGTGAGAATTTCATCAAAGCATCGCGCTGCTGGCGTTCTGGGAATTATGTTGTTCATTTCTCAGCGTTGTGCTTTGCAGAGCCTCCCAGACGCTTGCTCGCTGCCCAAAGACATAGTTGTCGACGCCTCCAGGTTTTCCGGAGACCACGGCGGGGCACGACGTCGTCCGCCTTCACCGTGGTCCACGAAGTGCTGGAGGCATCGACGACGTTTTCTTTGGAATCCTAGCGGGCGGCTGGGAGGCCGACTTTGATGTGCATTATAACTTCTTAACAGTCGGTGCTGAGTAAATAATCCCACCTCTGACACTACTGTAATGAGGTTATGTGTTTAAGCCGATGCTCCGAGCTGGCAGCTTGATCAGTTGCGCGCAAAGAATTTAGTGCGTCGTGAAAACAGACATCATTGCCGGGAAAATTACAGTTTCACAGAAAAAGAGCTCTTTGCTTACATAAATTTCAATTTATAAATAATCCTACATTCCTGGCACGAATTTTAATACTTTTTATTATTATTTTTGTCATTAACATGGTTACACGGTTAAATAATTGGACGTTAAGAGGACGCCTTCATTTTCAACCAAATGTGGTTCCTTCCACGGCTAAGAATTCATCAATGCATGATGGCTCGACCGTTTTTCTTCTGCCTACATTTTTTCAAAGCCTCGGCGAAACACTAGCGATGACGGATCGAGGCAATCATAAAAATTTTCACAGAAACCTAGAACTAGTGCGCATTTGCACATTGGGGACAAATTAGGCCACATACTATACAATCGGCAATCCCGAGTCAAAGAGATGGAATTCCACTCCATCCCCAAAAGCCATTAGCTATGTTCTTTGTATTGAACTTTTTTGCTGCCGCCGCCAAATTCGTGACTTGGCCTCACTCCGTTTTTACAAACCACGACATGCTTTCATGGAAAGCTAATTACGCGTCAAACGAAAAAAGCCAGCAAATTTGCACCACCTCTGCTATGAAACATCACGCATGGTCACTTGACCACCGCGTTGGCATCCGAGACCGGCGCATCACTCGGGTTGTCGGTTGTTGCAGGCGGCGCCACCACCGGCGTCGAGGACGCGACGACGCGCACCCAGGTGAACAACCACACGAGCGCGGCAGGGACGCCGCAGAAGCATCGGGGCTCCGTCACGCTGCTGCTCGTCCCTACCGGCGCCAAGGCAAACGTCAGCAACGGCAAGGAAAGCCACGCCGTCGACAACTCGATGCTATAAGCTGTGAGCCTGTCACACAGCGCACACACTGCTTGAAACCTCACGAGAGTGGGCAACGGGAAGACGACACGTCGCAGCGCTACGTGTTTTAAAAGGTTTCAAGCCAACGCGACGGCGGATTTTCTTCCGGCAAACGTTTTCCAAGGTTTTTTAGCCGAATTTTCTGCGAAAGCGATCGATTTTCATTGTAATGCTAGTCGCTGGCGATTGGAAACATCTAGCTTGTCTCTCTAGCCACTTATTCTCTTCGGCTAGGACTGAGGCATGAGTTCGTTCAGGTCGTAGCGGCGTAGGCCTGCTTGACCGTCGACTTCGCCATCTGCTGGCTGGCGAGGTGATATAAGAAGGCACTATAAATACCGGGATTGGGTGCAAGGCATCGCGTTCGTACCCACCGCAGTTTATAGGATCAGTTTCTGGTTTTTAATGAAAATAAATTGTCACTTTATTGCTCTCGCACGTGACGGTTACTCGGTGTTAGCTATTTTCCAGATATATCCCGTTGAAATAACACGAATTTGAAATTGAGAAAGGTGTGTTGGCATGGGTAAAATTGTTTACGCGAAAGAGTTTATATCCAAGGTATAAAATGTGTGTGTATAAAGAAGGAGGACATTTGGTAAATATTTGTTAAGATTTTTAAAGAGACTTTCTCTGATTTGTGGACCAAAACTGCGAAAAGTGGTGTAAAAATAATGAACTACACCGACGATTTACTAGGATTGCTTTTGAATCAACTGTCAAAATCGTAAAACTACCATAATATTCTACAAAAAATCATGGTGGTGTGTGTAGTACTTCTATAAATATATCAGCAAATAGACGAAGTAAATATTTGTCTATCAGATGAAAATATTATACGGCTGGCGGTTTGGATGGTTCTAGCGTAGATTAAAATTTGAATTCCAATGGTTATTTAAAGTTGGTCTATTCCCTTTGATGTGTAGCCCGCCAGCCAGCCAGCCTGCTAGCCAGCGCATCGATATAACAACGTTGAAATCAAACATTCTCCAGCCGTCAACAGGTCCACAGAACAACAGATCCACAGATGAACTTTACCAACAGCAAGTCGCCGGACTTAAGATCGCAGAGTGAGCCCCTACGATCTTTCAAGTTCGAGCTACTTAAGCCTGCTTCACTTAACTCGATGTTAAAACATAATATTAAATTAAATACAATGAACTATTTTCCTTCTGTCTCTTTCTCTCTATCTATCTCTGTCTGTATTTAAATATATAACTCTGATGTTGGATGTTTCAAATTGGAAATGTGACCAAATTTTTAATTAAATGCGTTGATTATAAATTGAAATCTGCTCTGTTTTTTATTATTCCCGTGTGACATGCCTCTCAATGCGACTTAAAATTCAATCAGCCATTTCGCAGTAATAATCCATTGAAAAAGAATAATTTTTTTAACGCTGCTAGCTCAATTTTTCCGTGCTGTGCTATAGGATTAAATAAAATTTCAGGAAAAGCGTAGATTCTATGTAAATTGAAGCCTATTAGATGGTGATTTCGCATCACATTCAATCAGTGGTCGCATCGATGCGGATCGCATCCAATCAACAGCAGCTGATTCGTGCAATCGAATCAGCTGATGCGAGACGCCAGCAGCATTCACGAGAGGAGAAACATTCCGTCCAGCTTCTAACGGACGAGAAATAATAAACGTGGTGTTATGACAGGAAACGAAGGTATACGTAATGCGTTTGGGACTCCGGATTTCGTGTTTTATATCCGGCAACAGATTCTAAGCTTTTCACGGATGGAAATATGTTCCAAATTGCAATAAATCAAATGTTCTACTGAGTATCGCGTCGTGTTTCTACACGTCAAAGTTTCGGTGGAGGCAAGTCTTACATCGCCACCAATTTCTTTGAGAATTTTAATTTACAATTCAGGCGTATGTTTCTCGAGATAAATACGATATTGAAGAAACCAAGCGCGTTATGAACAATATTAAACAGGATTTGCTAGCGCAAATGGAATAGCCATGTCGACGTAGTGTTGTTTCCCTTGTTGCTCGCGTCGACTGTTTGAACGAGACGCCAACAAAGCCAACAAGTTCCTCCATCCGTGTCCCCCGTTCCAGCATCTACAGTTGCCAGCTGCGATCCGTGGCACGCTGGTCGTTCCAGACACCAACTCCTGGAATGCTCGCGTCCAGTTCGTCAGGAAAGCGTCCTTCCCGGCGGGAAACCGCTTCCTGTCCGACGGGTAGATCGGCGACGTCGCCTCGGGAAGGTCAGGGAAAACTTGGTACGATGCGACCTGCTCTAGAGGACGACGTCAAGCGATGCCAGGTTGTGTTCAGCGTAACGGTGAGCTTCTCGCGTCTTGTTTACAAGCCATACCTTTAAACATAAGCTTTTAAACATTTACGATTCAACTGCTCCGAACCGTAATAGGAATTGCCTTCTTTCTTTTCTCTTCATTCCGTGTACCTAACCTTTTCACCAAAATACGATTTATCTTAAATCCGATCATTAACAGAAAGTAACGCAAGCGTCGCCCATACTCGAACGAAAATGTCATCTTACTAAGATGGAAAACTCGGAATTGAAGATCTCGCAGAATTTTCACCCTCGTCTTTGGCGAGCCCACGGGCACTGCGCCCCCTCCCTTCCCACGCTCAACATCCGTCGTGGCGGAAATTAATTCCTTTAGAGGCGAGCACGGATTCTGCTTCTTGTCGGCGAAATCGTGGACCGCCGGCAAGTGTTCACGCTGCCAGCATGTCCTCCCCGTCACCCGTCCGGGGTTGCGGTTTGGCGCGATTCTCTTCTTGAACTTCTGGGCCGGTGGGGTTTCGCCGCTCCCTTCCTCGAATTGCGGAGCGAGACATTTCTGCGTTTTTTATATTAATTAGCTGAACATTTCCAGGGCAAATTCTATTCATTAATCATTAATTAGCTGAAAAATTATCGTATACACGCGCTGATAGGTATTCGGATCAATCCACTTGCTTTTGACTGCTCATGAGCGAAAATAAACAATACATCGATGCCAAATGGCACTTGACGTATTCGCGTGTGGAACAGACGACATTATAGAGCTTATGCATATTAATGTTAACGAAGAACTCATCAATTATAGAAGCTCGTGAAAATAACCTGGAATTGTGTAAACCCAAACTCGCGTATGGATAGCAAAGCAAGCTATCAATCAATGGGATATCACTTCAATTATGTCCCTGTGTTATCGGCCTGTTTATTTTCAGGCAGTTTTTGAATTTCCTTCCTCGCGTTTCACAAGCCGTGGCAAAGCACACGAATTAAAATACGGGCGAAAACAAACAGCAAAGTACACCGCTCTGCTTGCCTCGAGCCACAAATATTTTTATAACCAACACAAACAAATTATCTTAATTGAAATTTTTAGAATATTTTCGACACTCCAAAGCCAGTCAAATTATCATAATTGCCGGAAGACATCCAGACAAAGTGCACGATGCCTGCTGGGAGCGACAACGCCAACCTCTACGCGTCCATCATGCCGCTCTTCCTGCTCCTGCGATGCTTCGGCCTCGCGCCCTTCACCCCCTCGCGCACCCCCGGCACACTAACCTCCCAGCGCAACGCCTTCCCCGTCAGTCTCGCCCTCTACTCCCTATTCACCATCCTGCTGATCGGCCTGCTGTTCGCCGCCAACTACGCCATCAAGACAACGATGCTCGCCGTCGTCGCCGCCACCAGACTCAGCATCAACGCGACGGAAGCCGTCAACGCCACGCTGCTCTACGCCACGTGCGTACTCTACGTCAGCTTCCTGCTCGCCAAGCGCACGGCGTCCAGAGACTTCCTGCTGGGACTCGAGCGCATCGACGCCCGCCTCGTCCGAAACCGTCGCACGTTCTACAGACACGGTCGCTACTTGACCTACCTGATCCTACTCAGCGTGTTCGTCACGGTCTGCGTTACTTTAATCTCCGACTTCATCATCCGCACGGCGTTTATCGGTTTCCAGTACGCAGCCAAGGTGATGGTGTGCAATTTGATCTACATTTTATTCTTCATCGCAAACATGCAGTTCATCAACAACATGCTGTTGCTGCGACAGCGCTTGAAGCTGCTGAACAACGACCTGATGCACTGCCACGTGCCGCCTAATCGCAAGGCGCCGGAAATCAACAGCCTCGTCAACGGCTTCGGCGTTGGCGTTGGTAAATCGAACCAGATCATCGCATGGTCCACGTGCAACTACGACGTCGCGCTCGACCGCATCAAGACGCTAAAAGACGTCCACTTCCAGCTGTTCCGGCTGTCGGCGACCCTCAACGACATCAACGGCCTGCCGGTGCTGTTCAGTGCGATCTCCATCTTCTTCAGCATCATCAAAGGCGTGTTCGTGCCGGCGTACTTCGCGCTGCACGCGTCGCTGCGCGCCGAGTACCGCTTCACCGATACGTTCTTCGCGACGCTGCTGACGGTCAAGCTGATCTGGGTGAGCGAGTACTGCACGCTGGCGCTCAAGCTGGCGGCGGCGGCGGCGGCGACGTGCGCCGAGTACCGTCGGACGGCGGTCATCGTGCAGGGGATGGTCCTACGTCGCGACGCCGTTGAGCGGCGGACGTACGACGAGCTGACGCTGTTTCTGCGCCAGGTGCTCGACATGGAGATGCGGTTTTCGGCGTTCGGGTTTTTCGACTTGGATTTCGGGTTGATCTGCGCTATGTCGGGCGCCGTGGCGACGTACCTCGTGATCTTGCTTCAGTCGTCGCCTTGAAGTGGGATGGGACTTGATGGACGTCCACGCAATTTGATTACCTTCAGTTACTTCAACCATGAACCGTCGTCAGTCTTGTGATTACTTGGAGAGAAGAAACTTCTCAGCTACACCCAACAGCTCACCCAACGATTGCATGTCTTACAGTTATTAGATTCCAAATCAATTTTCTTACTGATAAATGTAAGAGCAAGGGAATTTTCAAAAAAAATATTAGCCAATATATCACCAAGTATAACTTAGCCGAAGAATGGCGTACGGGTTGCCATTTAGTTTACTATCTCCTGTGAGAATTCACTGTACGAAGCAGCTAAGTGCAAAATATTAATCACCACCACAAAATGCAGCTTGAAGTTCAAAAGCATGGAATTAACGGGTCATAAATTCGACTAGATTTTGAACACCAATGTTTTAGTTAATTTAATTTATTAAGTTCCACTCAAAATGAATTGTGGTGCTACTTAGCTCGAGTAATGCTTGAGTAATTGGGCTGGGAGCTCGGGAAACAACTCACCTACTCGGAAAATCGAGTTTCCCGAAGGATTTCCGCCGGTTTTCCACGAAGTGAATTAAATTTAAAGGAGTTTAGAAGAAGCACTCAACCCACGAAAACAATTATTTTTGCGACACCAAATTATGTTGATCCCAGTTGCAGTACAAATATAATTCAAAGTATAATGTGTAACGCATTGCGTGTCTTTGTTTGTTTTCTAGTAAACTAGGTGCGAATTGACACTTTTGAGATGCATTTAAATTGGAATTTACGCTTTAAAAAAGTATAAGCAATAAGCAATAACCCGAAACATCACATGGTGCCGACATCATTTGCACAAAGTGGTAACGCAATAAAATAGTAACTACTTGTTAGTTTTCGACAAGGACATTATATAAACAAATCAAATAAACTTCGCCAACAAACTAGCTCCCGCATTGATTTGCATTCATTACCATCCTCCGGGCTGGGTTCCACGAGTGGTACTGCAACCGTGTTTCTATTTTATTCCAAACACAAATTACTCCGCGACGACACTATCAGTGCAAAAAAGGGTGCACCGCAACCAACCCCATTCGCTGTAAACTGGTTGCTGATCGCGAAACAGACAATCGCGCACAGCACAGTGAAAGATAATTCAATGCTTTTTAATTGCAACTGAACGCGAATTAAGAGATGAAACGCTCTTTGCCACATCTTCAAACTAAACAAGTTAGCTGGTATAAGACACAACCCCTTTGAAAGTTGCCAGTTGAAGGAGGGAGGTTGTCTTGCGGCACGGGGGGTGCGACGGGTAATTGAGAAAACATGCATAAAAGTAATCAGGTGAAATAATTCGATTGGCGAAACGCGGCTGGAAGTTTCAAGGAGCCACGGGAAACTATTAGCGAGACAATTTTCCCGACTTTCCGAGTCTTGAAACTCAGTTGGCCGGGTGGGACTTGGTCTTTCCAGCCCGGGGAGGTGCAATTTCACAACGTGGTACAATTGGGCAAGCAGCAAGCAGTAGGAGGCAAGTGTGTTACTTGGAATGTGCCACGGTACATGTCTTAGAATTGAAGGCGACGAAACTGTTTAAACTTAAAAATTTAGAAATCTTGACGAGATTGTACGGGAACGTCGTCCAAAATGCAGCAGCATTTAAAAATAAATTCTATACATTAATTAATATTAGATGTTTGTATCAATAAATAATGCATTTGGAATACAGAAAGAATTTGCATTGTCGGTGAAATAAAAAATTGTACAGCATGCCAATCTATTTATCATTACGCTCCATATTAGCCATCCGAGCTCAAGCCGATGGATAGCCAAGTGAACAAAAATGTTTAAAAAGTATAATATGTAGTCTTTTTCAAACATTTTTCGCTCTACGGTAAGAGCTTGCTTCTACCGGCACGCTACAAAAAGTAATCTAAAAGCGCCACCCTTAATATATCACCTGCTGGCGGGCAAGCAAAGAGAAAAGATTACTCGGAGTGAATTAGTTAAACAATAATTAAACTTTGTCGTTTGTGTTTTTAGCGGAGGTTCCTCCAGCATCACACAGATTAAGCAAAGTTCCCCCGAAGCCTACGCAGCGTTAATTAAATATTACCGTCGTAGAGAAAGGCAAATCATTTTTGGAAACCCAAGCTTATATCACTCACCGTCCGAGAGCGATTCTTTGTCAAGAGTGTATAGCAATGGCGCGAAAGAAATTCAAGCGTAGCGACCGCATCGCAATTAGCCGAATTAATTAGCCCAGCAATTAATCACACTAGGATTATGCTCGAGCGTTGCAGTGCCCCGAGTGGAAGCAGGTGAATTCAACAATTGGTATTTTAGTTCGCCCCAGTGCACACTGCTCGGTGTCCCCGCGTTATATAACAGGCAGAGGTATAGGTAGCCTGGACCGCCGCTTGTTACGCTGTCAACGAAGCAGATACACCCAATGTTTTCTGTAGTGCATAAAACAAGAAAATCAATTATTATAAACGAAATCTCAATTCCAAAATTAACATCCGTGCCGGGATTAGAATCCGGACAGGCAAAGACCCGGATTCGAATCCCGGTACGGATGTAGATTTTGGAATTGAGATTTCGTTTATAATAATCATTGTCTACCGTACATGCAACGAGTATTTGCATTTAGGATTAAATTCACACAAAGAAAATCAATTCCCTACTTGGAGAAGAAATTTAAATGTGCATTTAATTTAAACTATATATTGTAAGCTATCGGAATCATTATGGATACTGAAAAAGTATATGGAAGAGACATTGAAGAGTACAATACTCTTCGTCTGGAAGAAGCTGCCAAATCGATACACTTACTTTTCTTGGAACAGTGGAAAAACGATTTGTGCTGCCATGCCATTACAATTTCTTTTTAAATTCCTCTTGGGGCAAAAACCAGTGTCGATATTTGGCAAGCGCTAAAGCGAAACAAGCGGCGATTCCTGACACCCTACGGCGCCAAGTGGCAACGCAAAACCTTCAGCCACCCCATAGGACAGTCCACCCACTTCGCACAATAAGCTGCTAGAACAATATATCAAACACGTCGCGCTTTAATTTCCTTGCGGACCTCTTACGTCGCAGCGTCGTGGCATCTGCAGCCAAACATTGCCCCATCCCATCCGCTGTATCTTGGCCGAGCAAGACGGGAAAATGTTAGACGGTGTACACCTTGTAGCAAGTATAGCGGAGGCGACACCCCTGCCTTAACCGGCACCACAGGCCAGCCGCTATGCTATAGCGCTCACACGTTCGTAGCTCACAAAAGTGTTACAGCCCGGTGAATACATGCCGGTCTTCTCCTTGGGATAAAAGGGCCGCGTCCCTGTTTGCCCTGCTCGCCTCGCCGGAAGCTGGCCTCGTCCTTTGTGCACCCAGAACGCCCGCGTCAGGAGGAAACGCGCCTAGTATGAATAACTAACACGCACACCGAGTGCATTCTCGCGACCATGGTCTTAAGGTCTTAGATCTCCTGTGAAGCCGGTGGCATCAAAGGGAGGTGGATAATTTAGCGTGGTAGATTCTGCACGCTTCGCATGTCGGTCGAGGCTGCATTGTGGGCGGCAGGAAATGCAGCGCCATGCTTGACCTGTTTTTTTTTACTGGGGGTGGACAGAATTTTGTCCAGCTCGGTCACACGATGATATGCGTCGCTGATAAACGTGCTAAATCCTGTCTGCAAACAGTCGGGCACGTACTGCAGTGGTATACAGCGATATTGATAAACATGGCTAATTTGTACGACTTCGTTGTTTGTGTATATATGTCATGGGTAAATATTGTCTGCTATCGTCGAGGGTAAAGCTGCACTGCTGGAAAACTTTCCTAGTGCCGAGTGCCGGAAAAGTGCCGGAAAGTGATATTTGTTCAATTGATTGCTTAATGTTTCCTGAAGAGTTGCGCTTTCTTATAAAATAAATGTGTGCCCATTTGAGAGAATAAAATGATACCAACACATCCAAAATACAAGATATTTCACTCTGCATTTTCTTCTGCAACACTACCCTTGCTTGCATTCGTCTGGTTCCCTGTTTCAAGCGGATCTGGAGCTCAGAGCACAGAGGTTGAATTCGTAAGGCAAGGTGTGTGCTTCTTGTCAAGCAAATAGCTGTGACTCCCTGCTCGGCGTGCCACCATTTGATCCGAACAGACGACATCTGGGTCACAACCGACGCCACCACCGTCGCGACGCCCGTATTGTTCAACACGTTCGGTGTACGTTCGTGGCGGAGGTGTGTGTGAGCGTGTGTGTGAGTGTCCATTGTCGTCGCCTGATGACGACTCATCGCTGCTTTGTGGGAATAAGATGGAACTGTCGGCGACGAAAGCTGCAGGGATGAAATAGCTGCGCTGTGTAGCTCGCTGTTTAGGCGGACAATTTGCAATAAAATTTTGTGTTGTCGTCGTCGTCGAATGTAAGATAATATTATGCCCTGATGTCAGGGTGTTCACGATTGCGCGACTTTCTGCCTGGAATCGGGTCATTTGTTTTCGTTTAGAATCGGGGGATGATTTCTAACTATGCGTCGTTTTTGTCGTAAAATCTTTTGTGTATTTATGTTTCTTGCCGTTATTGCTTGTTTGTGACTACTTGGCTCGACAGGCGTATTTCTTTTAAATATTCATAGCTAGGGGAGGCTGGCTCGTAAAAGGGACGTACTCGAAAGAATGGGTGGAGATGTTGTTCTACTATCAGACCGTTATCTGGAATTATTATCTATCAGGCCTTGACATCTTCAAGACCTGATAAAGGGTTGTTCGGCCTAAAAATGGAATTTATGTGAGGAGAATGGTAGTTGACTCCCATGATTGCTATCATGATTTTATTTTAAGAAAGGTAGGCAAGTCTGTAATATTCGGAGAATTTATAAAATGAAAAATTAAACATTAAATTCACAAGAACATAAGACACAATCCTTCGGTAATCCTCTTACTGCAAATGGACGGACCACAAAACCAATGGATACAAACATGGGCCAGTATTCCACTAGTTTTGTATATATAATTTTTTTTAAATAGAACACTCGTTTGTTTCATGGTCGAAGTACTTCCATGCATTATTCAGCCGACTTATCTCAAACAAGTCTTTGATTTGACAACAAGTCTCTGATTTGAAAGACTATGATTTAAATAAACCAAGTCTCTTTCAACTTCGATGCAATTCGAGATCGTTCAAAAACCCCAGCTTCCAGCATCCCCGCCATCGCAGCCCACCCGCCGGTGATCACGTCGAAGTGCAAGGATCTATTAAAACAACCCCACGGAGTTATTTTGTCATTATCACCCCTTAATTAGCAGCCAATTACCGTCACGTGCGTCGAGGCCAAAACGCGTGGATTCCGCCGCGGGGGTGGTGGCGAACTTAGCAGCAAGCGTCGAGTCAGGAAGCTCGTATGACAACGCAGTGAGGTGAGCAACATTTTATTTAAAAAAACTGCTCGATACATAACTTATTATTATGTTGAAAGTACATCAACTCGATTATGTGAAGAGAAAATTATTCCGGAAAATGATTGCGCGAAGCAGACTGAAGTGACCCTCGCTTTCCGCGCAAGTGCTTCTCACATTTGCGCCGCCTTATTTCCCTGCGCATCCATCGCTTTTCCGGTCCGAGCGTCCACGGTGAAAATCCGTTCAGCCAACCCGGTTTCACATCCTCTTCTCTTCAGCTGAGTGTCTCCAAACGGCTAAGCATCGTTCGCCATGCGAGACGCCGAGGGACTTCGCTTTATTTCATTACAAAATCTCTGAAATATATCCATCCGATTAATCAAAATAACAAGCGTGTTTCTTCGAAACTTGCTGTTCAATGGACAAAACTAATCGCTTGTGTTCGTTTCGATCGCGAAACAGCGCGCTCTGAACTGCATCCAAACTGCTTACAAACTACACATCAACGCAACTGCACGCGCAGCACAAACACGGCGTCAGTGTCGCGGAAAATGGATGAATAATGCATTTCCTTGCTGCAAGCCAACACAAAGCGACCTGTTCGATAATGTGCACACTTTAACCTGCACATGTACCCCCCAGCACCCAACCCACAATGGCAACGGGTCCCCTACGCGATTATGCACTGCATTTTAGCTGCGCGACAAACAGATGCAAAATGTATTTGTCTGCCAATGCGCTCCGTTTTTTGTTCTGTCGCAGCACCCGTCGCTAGCTCGAAGCATCAGCAAAACTGCACAAAATTGTATTTCACTGAAACCGATTCAAGCGGAAAATGATGGCAAAATCCATTCTTTTGTCGCGTGATGCGTTTTTTCCACTTCGCAATTGTTCACACTTTAAAAAATATGCTGATTGAATTCCGTCAGCGCGCCGCAACGACGCGTCCAGCTCGGACCGGGATGATTTGAATAAAGAGTGTGGATTCCTCGAGTGTGTTAATCCGGACGTCGAGGGCAAGTGCGAGGCGTCGCTAACGAGGCGGCGTCGCGGCGCCTGTGTCCAGGTGACGGCTCGGATCGAGCGACGACCCCTCGCAGAGACCGGCTCTTCGTTCGCGGATTACGCGTCCGCCTGCTAATAGCTTTTTATAGGTGGAGCCCGGAGTAGGCCGGAGTTGGCCGGAGTTGGCCGGAGTAGGCCGGAGTTGGCCGGAGTTGGCCGGAGTTGGCCGGAGTTGGCCGGAGTAGGCCGGAGTTGGCCGGAGTTGGCCGGAGTTGGCCGGAGTTGGCCGGAGTTGGCCGGAGTTGGCCGGAGTTGGCCGGAGTAACCCGGTTAGCGCCGTCGCCGTCTTCGCCTTGTCGGCCGGACAGTTTTGAAGATGCTCGAAGGAGGATGGCTGCTGGGCGTCGTCGATTGAGAGTTTATTAAGAAATACAAGAAACTTAACAAGAATTGCCGAGAGATCAAGAGAATAACAAAAGTAGAAACAGATTTTATAAAGTTTTCTGGTGTTTTAAATTTGTGCACAACATTTTTTTGCAGTGAAACAACGTAAACTTTTATTTCCCCCAATTATTATAAATCTTCCTTTATTTTCCGTCGTTTCAGGAGGCCAGCGACACGGTGGAAATAGTTTAAGAAGGAGAATTTCCCAGGCGACATTAATTTTGCCTGCGGGGTCGTGAGTGTCAAATTGTGGGGGGGGGGGGGAGCTTGCCCGGAATTGTGGGCAGCGGCCCCGCCGGGCCGTGTCCTGCATTTCTACATCCCTGTAAGGGCTGTTAGGGCTGTTAGGGCATGGCCGCTGAGGCTGCTAATGGACCAAACGTGCATCCCACAACTTACAGGGAGGATTTGCCCAGCTCCGCTTGCTTCCGTTGCCACACACATAAAAAAACTAATATTTCGTGTAATGACATTCTGCTAAAAGTTTTACTTGGTAAAGAGGTGTGTGGGTTTTGCACCCCACTTATTGCATATCTCAATTGCTTTAATGTTGCAGTGTATGGTAAGCCAGGAAATTGCAGGGAGCAAGCAGCGCAGCAAACAACCAGCTTTAAATTAAATCAAAAATAAAAAGCTTCCACTTTGAGCCAGGATTAGTTCCTGATGCAACGTTGTTTAAAGTTCAAAGTTTTAGTTATACACTCTTGTAAATTGTAATGTAATAGTGATTAAAACCTCGGCGGTGTCTTTATTATTCCAGGGATTTTATAATTTTGTCTAGCAGAAAACTTTTCTAACAAGAAAAAAATACTGACAAGTCGAGTAAATTCCAATTCTCCATGGTTACTTTTTGAAAGTTTGCATCCCTTACGTTTTGCGCAGCAGGTCGTTTAATCTCGTAAGATGAAACTCGGAATTAATACCGGAATATAGCAGATCCTCAAAGACGCCGAGCTGTCTTGATCTCGCCAAGCACAGCACATCCTTTCGCCGAGTTAATCTTCTTTCAGCTCTTTTGATCTCAGAGATTCGACTGGCAGGCGGCTCGTCGGAAAATCAACTCGATCTCGCAACGTCAACCTTCGTTATATTTTTCCTAGAGATTATTGCGTTATTCCTCATACAAGTGAAATAGGTTCTGTTGCTGAAGCAGTGAAGATTTCTTCAAAAAGCAACGTTCGTAAAACCTTTGTCGGATCGCCGATTCGTGGTTCACTTATGATTAGTGGTGTTAGATTTCGATGGGAATGTGTGTCAGCTCTCTCATTCATTTTTTTGGCCAGATTGTTCGATCAGAGATTTTGCTAAGGTTTGGGGCACATTTGTGAGGTGCAAGGCGCTTAGTGTAAACTTTGTTCTAAGTGAGCAGCCGGGAGAAAATTAGCGTCAATCGCCATGATAATCCATAGTAATCGCAACTTAAAAATAAATATTGCAATCCTGAAAATGAGTTACTTAAAATTTAACTAGTCAAAAAGCATCAACTTTCTGAAACACTAGTAAGCAAGCAGGTATTTGAGTACTATTAAAGTACAAGTTATATAATTTCCCGATGCGATTAGCAAAGCTATCATCCTGCCTGCTTCCTCCAGTAAAAGCTAGTACGAAGGAGAAACTAACCCCATTTTTCATAGCCAGCGGGCAGTTTGTTGAAGGAAGCACTTGAAAATTGTGTTTCAACTCTCGTAAAGTTGAGCTATAATCTAACAATCTGATACCATATCTAAAAATAGGCGAAAATGTAAAAAACCGCTGGGGCTCGCACGTTTTCTAAAATGTTTAATGATGCCCCATTGTACATCTCTCGTCAGGAATTTTATTTTCTGCACTTTTTTAACAAGCTGAGCTAATTAGCATCACGGTGCAAAACATTAAAGTAAATTCCGCGCGTGTAACATTCTGTAGGCGAGTGGCTCTTCTGAAGTCTGTTATTCAGTAAAGCCCAGAGGTGAAATATTTCTCCTCTCTATTGCCACAAGGAGTCAGCATCTCTCCAACAACAGGCAAATCCGCCACATGCCCCGTCGCCGACTCGAACACAATACTCGCACAGCAAAGGCGCATTCTACCTCGAGATGTATACACATTGTGAAAGAATACTTTCCACCGCGTGTCGCTTTTCTTTCGATTTCCACTGCGTGGGACGGCAGCCGGCAGCTGGCGGCGGTCGCTGGTTCACAGGGCAGCTTGTCGCCAACGAGTCCCACTGCTTTACATTCGAGACGAGCTGATAACACCGCTGCGAGCGCACAACGCACAACGCAAAAACAGAAACTCGATCAACTGGAAAACCACTCCGAGACGACAACGTCGCTTTCGCATTCTTTGTTTTGTCAAACGCTGTTGGCAGTTGAGAGTGCTTACCTGATGCTGTTTTGATTTCGCCAATTTAATGTATTCGTTCTATAACTCAAAAATAGAGCATACAAAAAAGTACCATTTCTCGTTTCCTCTCCTAAAGCATTTTACAAAAAGGAGTAATCTCCTTGTTTCTGTTGTGTCGATAATGTCATGTCGCTACTCGCTACACAAGAAATCCCGAAAACAACACTTCACTTCAAACCCACTTCAAAACCATAGAACTCATCTCTCAAAATATGAATTATTTAAGCGACACACATTAAAATTGATATGACATAACTTGAGGTACAAAGCCGCGTCGAGAGAGATAATAAACCGAACCGACAAAGCAGACCACAGCCTGTGATGTCCTATGATGTCGAGTGATGCGCAATGATGTCCTACTCCTACGTGACAGCCTCTAGTCAGGGACAAGCTTGCAATCAGGGTACGCAATTTAATCATAGACCACATCACTAGCATCACTAGCAAGCTCAGCGTGTGAGATTTGTTCGCAGAATTCTAAACTAGGTCCCCAAAACTAACGCCGCCAAAATTTTCAGATAATCAGATCCCTGTCACCCTGTCACCCTGTCCCGCAAGTTAATCCAATTGATGAGATGTGTGTAAAGATGTTAGGTCATCTATTTACACTGCTGGCGCCGGGTGAGGGGCTAATCCGGACAAAGCACCCAACCCTGCTGTTTCCTACGTGAGTTCCATTAGCAATACTTGGGTACCCGGCGCCTTCCAGCCGAAACGTGATTAGGATTAGCCCATGAGCTAATTTGGCTTTCTAATGCGAAGACAAGAGTCCGCTATTTAGCAGCACACATGCATTAATATGCAAGCCCGAGGCCATGGTGTGTGTGTGTGTAGAACCTAGTCAAGCCGCTCGCCGATTGGTAATGTAGTCATTCCACCCTTGTTTTCTACCCTTGTTTTCTACCCTTGCGTTCCACGTCAAAGCTCTTAGTGATTCTATTACGCGGCGTCGTTCGAAAATGCGGTCTGCCATGCTTTACAGAATTTCGATAAAAAATAAATACATACAAAATTGGTTCGTGGATGAGTTCACGGGTGAATCGATAAGTATTTGAAGCATTTCCCTCAACTTTTCGCTCGCTCGGTTTCTCCCTCCTCCCCCACTCCCTCCCTATCTCATCTCCCTCTCGCTCCGGCTGCAAATAATTATCTAATTTAGGATCCCCATCGCCATTCGCCGGTAATTTGCACCGAGTGCGTGTCGGCGCCGTCAAAGCGCGTCCTACGTGCCGGTGTACGCACCATTTCCACCTACACTTTCCACGCATCTTGCAGCGTAATGTGGTCTCACTCGCGGGAAATCGCCGCCGCGACCGCCGCGAGCCGCCGGTGAGCTGCGAGCCCGGGAGCTAAACGGGTTTTCCAGGATTATCGCGACGTGTGCTATCGACCAGATCGCAAGCACAGTGCAAGTTCAAGCATTTGTATACTGTTAACAGAAATATATCATTTGTATTTTAAAGCAATGCGAAGGAATACGTGTTGAGTTTTATTATAAAGTCTGAAGCTGTATCCATCAGATGATGGGGTCTCTGAGTGATGTCATAAAATGTCTTGCATTTTGATTGTTGCTCCACGTTACTACAAATTTAAGCGATTTTACCAAGGCTAATGAGGAGAAGCACAAAAGGGAATTTTAAAATATTAAAGGATTAACTGAGTCAATTCCATATCATTTCCGGCCACTCGCCACCAAGTCTGATAGATAACCAATTACCATTCACATGCACTGAACTATTCAAAGGTAGCAACGTACCATTACAAATGCCAGATCAAGGTACGGAAAACTATTCATGAATTTTCACTGGTAGTAATTCACTTCCTGTTGAGCAGGTCGTTTTAGTAACGAAATTTAGATTACAATAGTTGAAGCTACATTTAGTTTCAACGCCCTAATCACTAGGACAGGCACCGCGGTGTTCCAAAGCTGATGAGAATAGTTGGAGAGAAATGCGCATGGAACGGGAAATACATCCTACTTCTAGACAGCAACTCGAATCGCAAGCGTCATAAACCAGCTTCGGAAATCTAAACTCAGCAACCACTCAAATCGCCCTCAAGCTGGTCAACAGCCTGCAAACGCACCGAGTCAGAATCCAACAAACTTAGCTCGTAACTCGCAGCTGCATCGTTCTTCGCGGCCCTTGGAGGGCAGAGGTCCTCGAACCACCCTCTACAACCAGGTTCAACAACCAGGTTCAACAACCAGGTTCTGCATCCACCCTCTACAACCCCCCGCACGGTCGACGGCTGCGGTCGCTTCGCTATACCTGCCCTTGACTCGAGAAATTTCCTTCATTCCCCCCATCCCCTTCAATTTCCTTCATTTTCTCAATCTAGGCGCTAAGAAGGCTACAATGACGTGTGTTTTGGTGCAGATATCAAATCATCATTTCACATTTGGTGAAAGGCTGATTTTTTTTAAATGTCGTTTCGTGGAAGCAGCCAACAAGATGTCAATAGTTTAAGCATGCGGTGTATTTTTTAGTTCAACTTATCATATTTAAACCGAGGCTTGTAAGCAATAAAACAAGCTTACCGAGAGAAATGTTCGAAGACCGGAATTTTTGGAAATAACTATGCTGTTTCTGACAGAGCGTGCAAAGAGAGGCAGTGCAGGCTCCTTATTTCACACTGAGTGGTTGGGAACAAATGCAATTAACGTAACAAACTGATCGAAAACAAAGCGTTTTGAGCGAGTTTGTACGTGCGAGAGTATTTTGTAGTGTGAATTAAACAACCCGCTCTAGACTGTGTGCGATGTGCAGAGAGTTGTAATCGCTTCTCTCTGGTCACCGCGGAGGTAAAAGCTTGTCGAAATTGTTTTACATCGCATTTTCGTTGCATAATTTAACGCTTTTTGCTGGTTGCACGTAGGTGCTATATTCAGATCTGTTATGCTAACGCCGTGTAGAAAAAACACATTATTTTCCAGGAACACAGCTCGCTGTTCAATGATTTAAAACGGGCCAGTTTCCAATTTGTGCCTAGAGGTGACCACATTTGTTTGTTTTTGGTGTCAAAAGCCACAACAGCATATTGTTTATTTTCTAATTGCTTCATTAAAAATGCAGCACTCGACATGGAATCGAACATAAATATGTCAACATTTCTCCGGTTCAGAACCACCATAAAAGTTACGTGCCCTTAAATCGCAGCATCTCTACAATTGCAAAATGCATCTTTCCTCTCCACAATGAAACACTTTTATTTCTTCCACTGAAATTGTCACAAATCAGATAACAAACACCTTGTAAATCGTCGCTAGGAAAATTGGCAAGCCACCTTGGCATGGCCATAAATATCCTCGAATTGCCCCTTAACCCAAATGATTTCATTGGCAGCACCGCGCACACCGCCAGCCAGAAACAAAACCCCACCAAAAGAAAGCTCGCGATTGCAGTCGAAATAAGCTGCCAATCGCAGCCAGCCACTGCAACAATCTCCAATTAACGTTACACCAGGAAAAAAATTAAATAAAAACACCACCGATCGCAAAGATTTTCCGCAAAACCTGTCAATGCCAGGCGGCGACGCCTGTGGCGCCCCCTCCAACTAACCCAGCCATGTAAATCCCGTCGACGCCGACCGAATTCGACCCGTGGCTAGCCGTGCCAGGCACCCCGGCTCCGACCGCCGCCTGCCCCCACCAGGTCAGACGACCCCGTACATCACGACTCCAGCCCCGCCAAACCCATGTCCGCACATCATACGACTACCATCAAGCCAGGGACTAGTCCTCGTATCAGCACCGTTCGGTTACATTAGCTGACATATCGACAGCAAGCAACGCATTGTGCGACGCGGCACCCGAAGCCGCCCCAAGTCCGTGTTCTTAGGGAGTGGGGGGCACGTGAAAATAGTGTCGATTCGTGAGTGGTGTGCAAATATCAGATAACCCACTCGATGGGAGTGATGAGTGCTTAGTGTTTTTCTGCGAACGAGGTTTGTTTCGCTTTATTTCTGCGCGTCTAGGGGTTTGTGTGGTGCCTCTTAATACGTGGCCGGTGATTGGCACGTGTGAGTTTCTTAGCAGTGTGTGTTTGTTTCCTTGGTTTAGAGCGACGGGGGCCAGTGGCGCGACATGGGAAACACGGAGAGCAATGTGACGAGCGGGGTGAAGAAGCAAGCGGATACTTCGTCCATCCAGATCTACAAGTTTGTTGATCTGAAAGGTATCGTTGCTCTTGCAGCTTTTGTATCATAATTGTGGGGTAGGGATGATTTGAAGGCGGGAACTATATTATGTCCTTCCTGTATACTAATTACTAATCGAGTTTTGTCTATAAATAAGTACTCGGGAAAGCTCTGTCTTCATCAAATAGCACAGAATTTCTATCGGATTAAAGTATAAAGTCGTATACTCTTTGTTTTGAGCTTAGATATTTGTTATGATTGTAGTTTCGTAACGACAAATGGCGGAGTTCAGCGTATTGTCTCCAGTTTCCATCTAAGATGAACGCAGTTCATAAAACAGACGTCTTAAATTCTCAAAGCAAACTATGTATGGGTAACTTTCAAAGTACGAAGAAGTAACGAAACTACCAAGGAGTGAATCTAGAAACAATTAGGTGCTTTTATAAACAGTTAACGAGATTTAATTGAACATAATATCCCCAGACTAAGTGAATGACAAAGTTTGTTTTGATAAAACGTGCCACAAGTCAAATTACAGTCTCCAGTAGATATTTTCACTAAGACTACACCACGTAAGCCGTGGGTCGGCCCATCTGTCAGTTTAGAGAATTCGGAATTAGCTTTCATGATAATAATGATAACAATCTGCAGGCAGCGGCGAGCTCTACACCCTTGTGGCTTACCATGGGCGACTTACATTGAATCTAGAGCAGAAAGACAAAGAACGGCATAACTATTACACAAGTTATTCTAAAGACCAAACAACCGCTTGAAATTAGCCTAGCTTGCGGGAAATGCTCATAGTTGGCAGTTGGTAAACTATCTGCTTGAAACTGGATATGCCAAGCTTGGCTTCAAAGGTATTATTGGCTGCCCTGTTTATAAAATTTGTCAAATTAACTTCAGTTTCATATAAATTTTTGTAATAACTTTGGAGCTATAGCTTTGCTTATAATTTAATCTGTATAGATCTGTTTGGTGAAAAAGAACACCGGAATTGGAATACCAAATCATATGAAAATCTCTGCGTTGAGCTGGGTTTAACAGAAAACACTGCGTCAAAAAATCATAAAAAGTGATATTTCACATTCTTGGTGAGAGCAGAGGAGGAGCTTTACATAACATTGCAGATATTCGCCAGCAGAACTACCCTTCGGGGCGTGCTTCCTATCCAACAGCGACGTGTACGTTTCTCAAAAACACAACCCCAAGAGCACGCTTATCAACGCGTATTCCTTGCACAGAAACTTTAATATATACAGCTAGCTCTACGTTTCACTATACGCCGTCTCCACCTATATGCATATTGTGTGCTGTGCCTGTAGAATTTAGCATAAGTGTATTTTAACTTTTATGTCAACGTTCCATGATAAAAATGCAAAAGCTTGGCAACGTATATAGAGATTGCGAAAAGCTGTGCGTGGCTTTGCGAATGTAATTTTCGCGCACGTATTCTAATGCTGTCTGGCGAAGCGGTCTGCTGACTGATCATTTTCCAACTCGGAAAATACGCGAAGGGCGCACTGGAGAAGGTGAAGTCTTTGTGGGCGATTCTCTCGCCAGCGCGGAAATGTCACTAGATGAATAGAAACGTCGCCCCCGCACCTCCTTTGTCGACTAGTCTGTGTATTTTTCATCGGACTATTTTTATTTTGCACAAAATTATAGTACATTTGGGCGTGTGAAGTAACTTTCATTCAGTACACGAAATGGCAAGAAAACATTGAGTTTTTTCTGTTTGAGCGTTGGCTACGATATATCAACACGTGGTCTGTCGTCTATTGATTAATAATCAATTAAGATAAACAAAGCTGGACTCCGTTGCACACTCCGATAACAATCGAGCCGACCGCTCGCTTTTCTGGGAAACACTGCTACATGTCATCTATACACAGTATCTAAATTAATAACCTATCGCTTCGTACCACAAATTCCCGTAGTAAATTTCAAATTCGCCACAAAGACACTCAATTTACCGTCGGTTGTAAGTATACTCGAAGCTCCTAAGTCCCAGAAAACAACAGTTTCCCGCCATGAGCCTGCTTTCCTCGAGCAGAGACCAGCTTATTAAGCCAAGTCAGTAGCACTCGAAATGTCTCGCCTAATAACAAGGGCTAAATGCTGCCCTGCCCCGCTGGCTGCAGACAGCGTTGTGGCCCTGCCTGCCGAGGGTATTAGGTTCATGGAGGTCGAACACAACACAACATTCAGGCCAGCGTGGCACGACGGTAGAGCGAATCAAGCTAATTGGACCTATCGCCATGCTTTGCCTGCTGCTCTGGCCTACCACCTTACACTTTGTTTATGCTTGGTTCTTACGTTTCCACAAACACCAGCTGTATACAAGCTCTATTTCACTGAGTAATGCGACATTTCTGAAACAAGGGTGTGTCACATTACATGCCGCATCTTGCGATATTGATTTCATCTAAAACAATGCAACTCGCAAGAGGTTCGAATGAAAAATCGCAGCAGAAAATAAAAAGTGAAAATGATGCAATGATATCTGCTGTCACGAGCAGAATAACACTTGATATTTTCTTGGTGTAAGTCTTTGTTCCTTTTTAAAAATATATACGATTCACATTTTTATGACGTTTTGACAATTCAATCCCATTCCGTGCTGTCGTCAGTTTGTTTTCTCAGAGTTCTTTCAGGATATTAAAGAACTGCGTTCTGGGTCCTGATTGGACGGGAAAACATGAGTAGCGAGTGAAGCGAAGACTTCAATGTCACTACTCCCTACAAAAATTTAAACGCCGATTGTTTTCTTATTTTCGTTTCCGAGCCTTTCACTTTAAAAGGTAGACAGTTTTAATCAATTTTTTGTCGTTTTGATACTGAGTCCTAAAATGATTATAAATTGTTATCAGTTTTGAAGACCCGTTAATTTTCCCGTGCACAATGCGCTCATTTGCTCCGTGTGCTGCGTTCTGCGTTCACGCCTACCATTTTTAGGTTCCTGTCAAGTCACCCCGAGGGCCAAGGGCTCAACAACCTTCCAGCTACTTAACACATTTACTACCCCCGATCGGCCGGCGCCTGACACAGGCTCATTTTTTCCCTCTCGGGCGAAAACAACACAAATGTCATCGCTGTCGTTAAAGATCAGGCTGCTCAGCGAGACACAAGTGATGCCCGTCGCCGCTTGATTGCTCCGATTTTATTGTTTCCAGTCTCCATCCCACCCACCCCCTGTCTGAGACAAAGACCATATTCCAGCCCACAAGCGACGAGCGGCCAAAACGCACCCCCGCCAAATTGACCGGCCGTAACGGGATTACCGGACTAGAAAAACACTGGAGGGTGGTCGCCGTGCGTTTAGCCTCAGCCTCACCCGCCCAGTCTGGCACTTGGGAGCGCGTGCACTAATTGCAGGCGACAGGTCGGAAAAAGAGGAAAACTGCGTCCGCGGATACACGCGACGAGAGACGCCCACGGGGTTGTTTTTCACGCTGCGTGACAATCCATAACTTGATTGCTGTGAAAATAAGGGCTCTTCGTATTTCGACTTGTCTAATTATCAGCGAGGGTCGCCAATTTCACGTTTTTTCGCTCTTTGCGCGCGCCTCGCTGTAATTGCAAGCACCGGACGTCCATGGGAGACTGTGGCTCGACGGCGAGTTTCTCGAGTTGGAAACTGAACATTTTTTGTGATTAAAGTATCGCTATCTCTATGATTACCTCCCAAGCGTGCTCGGGTTCGTGCGAAACTCTGCACGCGCGGAGGCCCCACACGTACCTTTGTCAGCTCGCTCTCTATAAAGTAGTCCACATCAAACTCGAAAACTCTCCAATAAAATCTCCTAAATATCTTTTAGCGACTCTCAAAATCTCAACCAGCACTTGTAACGTTTCGTATGCGTAGCCCCTGAGTCAAGTCAGTTAACCATCTCGGCCCCGAATTCATGACAGTCCCGAATATGACAGTCTTAAGCATGGAAATCACCATCTCATTCAATTACCTCCGACATCTTGAACGTACACAACTTGGTGCAACTTGTCCGTGAATTCCCCGCTGTAAATGCAAAACGCTGAACGCTGAATGTGATCTTCCCGCAAGGAGGAGGCCTGCTCGTGGACATGATGAAGCGTGCTGCAGCCAGCAAGCAATACGCCGAGCTCGATCACGCAATCAAGACCAAGGTAGAGCCGTTCCTCTACAACAAAGGCAAGGGGCGGCTGATACCCGTCGCACAGCTGGTATTGCTTCGTAACAAAGATCGGCCCAAGCATAAGATGGTGAGTACAGAGAGAGACTGGGTGATGCACGAACACGGTACATTAGCATGGATGTGTACGTCGCTTGCCGTGGGGTTGTCTCGAGACGGGTTCGGTATATTGTTGTCTAGCGAACAGGGAGCACGGTGGGGGTGGGGGTGGGAGCCGGGCTTAACCCAGACTCGGGCTCAAAGTGATTTCAAATAGATCTTCATGATATTATACTTGGCTTTACACGCTGCTGGCTACGTGTCATGGGGTCAAAGCATAGAATAAGGAGGAAGGATTGTCAAAGTATAAGAAATAGACGCTTATGTGGGGGCTTCATGCTTGAAATTGAATCAACCATGGTTCGTCCATTTTCTGACCAGTTTTCTGACAAAATATTAGTTCAGGATGAAGATGAACAAACATAATGTAGCAAATCTCGGTCATAATCCAGAACGACTTTTGAGCAGGTTTCGAAAAGTCGTGGACGAAAATTTTCAGTCGATGCGGCATAAAACGAGAACGTTTCAATTGAATTACCTCGGGTGTTTGTTGAATCTTGAAGATCTTTAGGGTTTGAAGCGTCAAAGTTGCTTGGTTCCCCCAGCTGTCATACGCCAGACCGACTGGGGAAGATTCTCGAGTCTTTTCCTTGCTCTAATTAATCGAAAACGAGTTGGGAATCTGTGTGAAATTGCTCATAAACTCGAACTGGATATCAATCGTGAGACGTCGAGACGAAAAGCTGGCAAACGTTTAGCATATTTCATTGCCAGAGACGAAGACGATTCAATCCGCGCATTCTCTCGGAAAATTAACACCCCACATTTCCCGACATTGCTCTCGTTTCCCGGCGCCGGACGCGAGACTCGACAGAATCAACTTTTCCCATAACATTTTCCGGGTCGGAAACCTCCTCATAGTTTTTTTTGTTTCTCAATGTAGCGAAGCTTCTATCGCCACTGAGCTGCGAGCTGCGAGCTTCTAGTAAATAAGTCTATAAAAGCGGCCGCCGCGCAGGGTTAGGCCGTGATGATAGATAATATTATTAGTGCTTCGCTTCTCCGTGGCCGCGGGGGTGGAATTAGAGGGCTCTTGACTCCGAGGAGTGGCTATCCTCGCACAATGCCGACCGGATTTTATCGACAAGAACCAAGAAATTTTTATTATCTATAAGCTTAGAATTGGAACACTAGCAACTTCTGAATTCCTTCCTGTAATTGTTTGCATCAGCTTCTCAGTTTATTACTTGCAACTGGGAATCTAAGTAAAGTATTACAGCTTCTTTCTTATCTGAGGTTAATGTTTTAAACAATCTGAGACAAATGCGGCTCATCTTCTTGTGAAGTTGACTGTTACAAGCCATTTAACTTGAGACTGTTACCCCGTTTTAACTTTAAATTTCCTAGTTGAAAGGCAAAAAACAATTGCATTCGCTGCTTTTGATTGGGTGTTCCGATTGCAAATTGCAATTAGCTCAACTCCTACTTCAACGCAGAGCTGAAACCTCTAGTGCATCGAACTATTTGCTATGGCTCAGATTAATTAGTTTTTTTTTTCAGTGTAGCCAGCTAAAAAAAGGCATGATCAGCTCTCCCCGATGTTCCGCCTCTAAAACCAAGTCGCCGGCAACTCACCACCCTTACCATGCCCTCTAGGGCCTGCCCCGGCCCAAAACATGCCCGGGCATCCTCCTCTTAACACGCCACACTGTTCCTCAGCTGCCGCTGCTGAAAGCGATGGAGAACCCCGACGACTACGACATCGACAACGACTTCACGACGGTCGTCAACGAGGACGAGAAGCACGGTGAGTGCTAGCAAAGTTGCCAGCTCCGACGCCGCCCGCTGTACTCCAGTCGATCAGCCGCCCTGACGTCTCCATCCCCCAAACCCCCACCCCCCACCGACCCCTAACACTCAACCCACAACCTGGTCGCGTTCCGATGATATGATTTGGAAGCTCGGATTCACTTTGCGCGAGTTGCTCGCCAAAGAAAGCAATGAAGTTCATCGAGTTTGTTGACGAACGTTTCCGGTGATAAATGCTGCGATTATGGCCGAGCGTCACGTGGCATGCGCTGCGCTGAAGTTAGGATATGTGGCTAGCAACGCGGTCTGCAGTGCATTACTTGATTGACAGTAATCTGCTGAACTGCCTTGGTCAATGCAAATACGAGAACCACACTTTAATTAGGTCACCCACTCAACTGTATTTTAAAAAGTTTAATGTAGAGGAAATAAAATAATTTATGTATAATTCCGCAATATCCGAAGTTATGAAAAATAATTATTTCCTCTAAAACTGTCGTCACTTTCGGGCTTCCGGGCGTAGGTAGTCAAGACTTCATTAGAGTAACATTATTAATTATTATTATGTAGACATTAGATTAAAAAGAAACGGATCAACTATGCATCATTTATTCTGTCTCACGCTTGGTTTCTTTCCTGACCAATGGATCGGTGCGAATAATCCGATGCGAGAAGCCGTGGAAAGTGATTATCGTTGCGATTAGATTGATACCTAATTGATTGATAAATGCGAAGGGCAATTGAACTTCACGGGTACGCGACTGAGCGCCCTCGTGTCAAGTTTACGTTAATTACGCCTGATAAGATTGCGGCTGTGATAGTGGATAGTGGATAGTGGATAGTGGTCGCGGCGATCGCTTGATTAGCAGGACGTGCATCGGCCAGTTCGGCCTCAGGGGAGCGAGGTCTTGGTTCGAACTCCCGACGCGCTCCGCAGCACGACAAGAAAACCACACGAAACTTCGCGTTGAAACTTTTAGTTTCCATCGAGCAACATGTCTTCGGATGCGAAGGAGCAAGTCTCATTCATATCTCCGCCCCTGAAGACGACGGCGGGCAAAGAGAAGATACAACATGGCTACGTTCCTCAGGTAGGTAACTAACTTTCCGTAACAAACTATCATGTCAAGAATATTGAGGTAGAAAATTCCATTGATGTTTGGTGCGATGTTTCAGTTTTGACAAGAGTTTGAAAAAAGTTTGTTGGCAAATTTTAACGACTTCTCCCTCAAGCTACTTTTTCAGTAGAAATGCTACGGGCATTTGACATCCCTGGCCGTATCGACTGGCAGCACGCATCCAGCCCCCAAAGGAAAGCCACCTCACCACAGGTTTCCAGGGCCTTTTGCTAGAAAGTGAGCAAAAAATTCTCATTTCAACATTCCCAACAACGAAACAATGATATTAGCGTGTTATCGTTTTTTGCCCTTGTGAATGCTTAAGCCACGCAAGCCACGGATGGAAAAGTGTTTCACTGAACCGAGATATGTACAATTTGAGAGAGCACTTGCCCGAATGGCAAAGGGTCCCATTTCGAACTAAAATTTTCCTGCTGTTTCTCTTTTCTATGACTTTAGCGACGCGCGTTCACGAAATATCAACGACACTATCGACCAGAAAGGCCCACACACACAGATAGAAAAGCATCCATGAACTTTTCAAATCAAAAGAACAACGCAAATCGGAGACTGAGGACATACACTAACAGCTTCTCGCGTAGATCCTGATCAGCGTGATCGCCATCGCCGGCGGCGTCTCGGCCGGCCTGATCCTCGGCTTCTCGTCCGTCTCGCTGCCCCAGCTGACCCACCCCGACGCCGACGCCGACGCCGACCAGATCTACCTGGACCCAAACCAGGCGTCGTGGTTCGGTGAGCAACGCCCAGCGGCGTGTCTCTCATATAGTCTCTCGAGCTGCGGAGGATGCTGCGCTAGATACATGCTAATCCGCTCTGCCCCCCCCCCACCCCCCTCGGGGGCACGCGATGGGGTTAATTGGACGGGCGGCGGCGCTTTGTCCTCGGTCGACTCGATGCGAGTCATCGGAATCAGAGGTTGCCAGCGGAGCGCTGGGGAAATCAGGGTGTCGCTGAACGACGCGCCGCTGACTCGCCAGCTTTAGAAGTTGCGGAAAAACCCCGCGGGGTTGGCTCTTTTGATGATCTGTTAATTAGTTACTGATCCTAAATCAGGGAAACCGGTTATAGGCTGTCGCAGTGGAAATAGCGAGTTAGCGGGTTGTTAACCTGATAGCGGGTCAGCCTGATTTGATGACATTAAATATGCCTTTGGGACCTTTGGAATATAAAATAAATCCAGAAATGAATTAACTATTTTTCGTTTTCAATGCTAGTTTTGTTTGGCTGCAGCTGAAAACAGCTAGCTCAATCCCCGTCAGTCTTCCACAAAGGTGTGCGACCCTGCCAGTCTGAAGGCCACACACCAGCGCGTCCATCCTTGTCAATCTGTACATGACTCGCATATCGATCACCCCCCGCCGTCACTCACCACCCACCCTGGCCACCCCCGCGTTGCAGCCAGCCTGACAACGATCGCATCGCCCATCGGCTGCCTGCTCTGCGGTCCGCTCTCCGACCGCCTCGGCCGCAAGATCGCCCTGCTCCTCATCAACCTGCCCTGCATCATCGGCTGGATCCTGATCTGCACAACCACCACCGCCAGCCCCAACGTGATCGCCCAGCTGTACGCCGGCCGCATCTTCCTCGGGCTCACCGTCGGCATGTCCAGCGTCCCCGCCACCGTCTACCTCGCCGAGATCGCGTCCACCAAGAAGTTGCGCAGCCTGCTGATGCCCTGGACCTCGATCAGCATCACGCTCGGCATCCTCATCGTCTACGTGCTCGGCGCCATCTTCCGCGACAGCTGGCGTGTGGTGGCGGCTTGCTGCGGCACGCTGCCGGTTGTCGCCGTCATCATGATCCTCGTGTTCCTGCCGGAGAGCCCGCTGTGGCTGGCGTCGAAGAACGAGCAGGAGAAGGCGCTCCGGTCGTTGCGGGCGCTGCGAGGCGTCGGCGGCGGCGTCGACCTGCCGGCCAACGTGCGGACGGAGTTCGACGACATGGTCTTGGCGTGCAAGGAAAAGGAGGCGCCGGCGTCGGCGTCGGCGTCGGCGTGGCGGGAGTATGTGCGCGGGCTGGCGGCGACGCTGCGCGCGTTTCGGCGTCCCGAATCGATCAAGTCGCTGTTCATCATGAACGGGCTGTTCATCTTCCAGCAGCTTTCCGGATACATTGTCATCACCTACTACTCGGTCGATCTGTTGTTGAAGGCGGGCGTTGAGGTGGACCCGTTCTTGGCCACCATCTTGCTGGGCCTCGTGCAGTTCCTGTCGGGGGTTGCCGTCAGCTTCGTCTTGACCAGGCGAGTGCGGGGGCGTTTGGCACGCAACACGGTGGTGGGCGTGATACGATTCGCTTTGCATAGACATTGATGGAACATTGATGGACAGAAAACCTGATGAGATCGCTTCAGATACAAAAGATTTGCTTCCGAGATGCTTACGCTGTCGAAACTCTTTATTTCCCTTGAGTAGAAACGGTTTGAATTGAATTTGTATTATCAAGAGAAAAGTAGGACAAAATTGAATAGGAATGAACACAAATTGATTCCTGTATACACCTCACTGAAAGATTAAGCGTAGGTATATTTTTTAAATTATTATTTAGATTTCCCTCGAAAGCTAAGAGTGTCGTATCAATTTAATTGGCATCTGGGTCTGTTCTCTGCAAGGAAAGTTATTGCGAGGAGACCATTGATTGAGTTACCGAGACAGTGCAGACGCGGCTTTGGACGCGTTAGGATGTAATTATACCCGACGCCAGCTCGAACGCTGCGCTGCGCCCAGTGGGCTACGCACCCGTACGTCGCTAATGACCAGCCTGGGGCCGGGACTAACGACGCCGCCCGCGTCTCGACGCTTGCCGCAGGTTCGGTCGGCGCCCCATGAACATCGCCGGCGGCGCGGGGCTGACGCTCTGCATGCTCGCCCTCGGCGTCAACATGCAGTTCCGCTGGTTCTCCAGCTGGTTCCCTCTACTGGCGCTCACCGCACTCGTGGTAAGCACGGTGGGGGGGGGGGGGGGGGGGGGGGGCACGCGTCTTGACGCACTCCGATCGCCAAACGATACCGTCGGAGAATTCAATGGGTATGGGGAAAGTTAAGATCAGTCACAAAAGTCACCCATCTTTAAAAAATAATCATTGGATTGTTGAGTCAATCTCTTAAGAAGGTATAAGAAACACAACTAGGGGGAACTGGAGTCCGCGAAATTCAATCATTCAAGATGATAAATGGCACCATTTATACGCCGTTGGAGCCGCTGTCAGTTTTTAGCACAACCCTGCGGAGATGTATATTCACGCACGCGTCATCAGGACAACGTTAAACTTGAGAGAAGTTCCACGATGCGTAAAATCAAGGGCTAATTACAGCGTTAATCAACTTGTCGTGGCTCCGCGCTAATCGAAACCAGCGTGTTGAGGCGTTAGATTGGAAGTTTCTGACGAGGTTCGAAGCGTTGGGGTTGTCGTGCTTCGAGCGCGTCGGACAGCGTCAGCAGCAGTTCAGGATAATGTGTCGCGGATAAGCCCTTCCGGAGAGCTCTTCCTCTTCCCGACGATGCGGGGGAAGTTGCTTAGCAGATCCTGGCAGGAAAGCAACGAGATCCGGGTTCATTTCCCGGTTCATTTCAATATTTATCAAGTCTCGCTTTCCCACCGACAGTTAACTAACGAATTCTCACATGGGAAATGGGAACTGTTTGCTTTGTGATCACTTGGTATCATAAATCTTTGTTTACAATCTTTCAGGAAATTTTTAAGTAGTTACTCATAAATATTTTTATTTTTTTATGAAATTATCTGAAACAGAAAACGTTAAGTCCCGGATATTCACATCGATATAATAAAACTACGGCGGAGATAAATAAATTGGAAATCATCGTAAAAAGCATAAAATTCTCTGTAGGTCAAAATACCCATACCTGGCATTCACATTCTATGATACAATGGGTATTCTTGGAATCAGAAAAAGAAAGTTTTCTGTTAGCGATCTTTTACCAAGACCCCGAACCATTTACAAAATTATAAAATTATAAACGTGTATTTTCCCGTGAACGCAAGTGTCCTACGGCCGTGTCAATGTCCGCAGGTGTTCAGCATGGTCGGCTTCCGCACCATCCCCTGGACCATCCTCGGCGAGATCTACCCGCTGGACATCAAGGGCGTGGCCGTCGGCATGACCACCTGCACCATCTACATCTTCAGCTTCATCACCGTCAAACTCTACCCGCTGCTCATGGACATCTTCGCCAGCACCGAGGCGATTTTCTACTTCTACGCAGCCTCCTCGGCGCTGGGCACGCTCTTCGTCATTGTCTTCCAGCCGGAGACGCACAACAAGACGCTGGACCAGATACAAGAAGAGCTGAAGCACGGCAAGAAGCGCGTGGATGACGGACAGGGTGACGCGGTGACGGCTTAGACCTTCCTTTATTGTTTCTGTACAACATGTGTTGTTTTATTTATTATTTGTGTCAATCAATAACACTGTCAGTGCATTATCTTTATGACTGGTGTGTACGTCCAGTGATTAAAGCGATGAGTTCATATTTATCGAGATACCGGTGATTAGTGATTACAATGTGTGCCCACTACCTAAAACACGATAGCTGGCGAGATTCGCCAGTCGATAAGATACGCGAATGACAAAAAAAATATTGTAGTTATTACACAGCATTGTCACAAAATCATCTGTCTTGTATTTTAAACTTGTGCAAAAAACTGTGAAATTTGCATTGCCTAACGACGGAGTTACAAAGTTTCATGAATTAAACTCGTTGAATCTTTGACGGGCGCCAATTAACGACGCATACAACTCGCGAAGCCGATTTACATTAATACTTCAACTTGACTTGATCAATTCTGGATGCAGGGTTTCATTCCTAACGAGCTCACCAAAGGAAATAAATCGTGTTGTGTTTTTTTCCATGTCATTTTATTGGCAAACAAGCCTGGCTGCAATTGAAACCAATAGTCCTCCATTTTCCGCGGGATTGTAATCATATTTCCCGCCAGCTATTTTACGGTTATTGCCGCACATACACAATCGAGCACTCGACGTAATTAGTATCGTGCAATGTGAAATTAGCCAGCGGCGACCGCGATGGATCAATTTATAGGCAACATTCATAGCTGACCTGCAAATATAATCCATTTGAGCTCAGACGTTCGAAACTATTAGCGCAGCGGGGCCCGCCGTAAACATGTCGGTTTTCCCGCCGCGTATCACAACCCTGATGCATGAACCTAGTTTTCCACCCTGCTAACCGAGCTCGACGCCCAATGAAGCATACCGTGCACTCGGCGCGATGTGGCGATAAGCTTATTGAACCCACTTGTAATTTACAAAATAGAAAAACTACACCTCCTCCCACTCTCGTCGTGCTTCGAGGAAAACTGCTCGGCCAGCACATTTTCTTTGCAGTCGACGGCGTCCGTGTATTGTTTCCCCCGCCGTCAGTGTCTAACGTATCGGAAATATCGACGGCCTTCGTCGCTTCTACGGCGTTTGCCCCGAGGCAATGGTCCTCGCTTGGAACGCTGCGTGCGTTGTTGATCGTTCGCACGGCACGCACTTTGTTGCGAAGTTTTGTGCGTAGGCCAAACATGCGTGTTGACCTTCCACGCGTGCGCCGCGTCGAATTCAATCTAAATTCGAATTGAAAATTTCGCATTCGGGAGACGTTGATGATGAGTGTTGACACGGTGCCTACACGGTTTCAATTGCACAGAACGCAACGTAACAAGCTGAGGCCGGGTGTGATATTTAAAATGAGTATTCGTTGCGCGTTCTGTGCTCTTCCCCGTGAGGGTGGAAGTGTCAATGGCATGGAGACGTGTTCATCCGAGTCTAGTTTAAGTGGCACCGAAATATTGCGTATGATACGTTACAAGCCGAGGGATGATAAATATAAGCTGATATTTCACAGGGAGGATTTTGGGGTGTTAGGTCGTGATGTGTGGAAGCCTTCCTTATATAAATGTAGAAAAGATTTTGTCAACTTAGATGTTAAGAAAGCGGGCTCTCTGATTTCAATGGAGCAGCGAACATATCCACCCGTTGCGAAATGATGGGACGCGTTAAATTGAAAAGGAAAATGCTTTCAAATTAGGCAGCGTATTGAATGAAAACAAAGCCGGAGCGATCCTGTCTCTGGCTGGGCGACAGCGGGAAAAGCAATACCAGCGATCAGTTCCCTTGATTACTGGCAGGCGCCTGGATTCGATTTGTATCCGAAGGCTATCAATTTGTACAATACATATTGGAAAATGACGCCATAGAAATAGATTTCTCTTTTTCGAATCAGTTTTTTGTTATCTCTTTCGTATATTTCTGTCGAAAATTGGCAGGCTTCTATAGTGCGAAGAACTAATTTTAATGTCTGACTTTTGTGCAGCTTAATGATGCAGCCAGAGTGATTCCATTGATATTATGGTATTTTGTAAGGGTTTCTTTTCAAATCAATATCATTTTATATTTGGGATATCAACTTTGAAACATACTTTTTCGAAGTGGGCTTTTACTATATTTTCTTCAATACTTCTTGATGCGATGCTGTAGGCTCTTTTCTTCTTTTTTAAAGAAAAAAATGAGAAATATCGTCATAAACTGAACCAATAGAAATAAAGAACTTTAGGAAACGCGCTTATATTCGAAAATAGCGACGAAGTATCAACAATTTTAATACTTTACTTATATGTTTCCGCTACATTCCGATTTAATTAAAACAAACACACAAAATGGTTTGGCGGAGTGTTTCAGAGCCATGGAAAGATGGTTGTGAAGCTTGCGGTTCTGCTCTGATTTGAATGACTTTTGGTCCTGAAAAGGACCTCTGTCACAGAGGTCCTTTTCAGGACCAAAAGTCTCTGTCACAGAGGTCCTTTTCAGGACCAAAAGTCATTCAAATCAGAGCAGAACCGCAAGCTTCACAACCAAACACACAAAATGTTTCAAAAATAAACTAGTCCCAAATATATTTTAGTGGACTATTCTATTGTGGTAATGCGGTATACTTTGAGCACGAAAAATGAAATTTTTACTTTCTACAGTTAAAATGTTAACTGCGAGCGGCTGAAACCCCCAGCCCACCCCTCACCACGACCCCAACCCCACTCCTACACACGAAATATCCTCCCACGCCGCGCAAAGCATGACCATCTCCTGTCAAATTACAGCGTTTTTCACGTTTCAAATCGCATGTCACGGGGCTCTACAACTGCTGCCAATCCAGTTTGGCTTTATTATCTCCAATTTATTTATAAACATATTTATATACGTCAAGGGTTGCGTCCAAACGAAATCCACGTGGATGTCCACACGGAACACTCGAAATCAGCCAATACGGCCCCCGTCAAAATGTAAATCCAGCACGTTATAATTCTGTGTACGCTCGTCGCTATTCGCTATCAGTGATCGTGGCGAACGCTGACCAAGTTAAATCACAGTGTTTCCCATCCCTGTCCACGGGGGCCAGCAGTAGTCGGAAGCCAACCAATCAAGCAAAACCAACATACATTATGATACCCGTAACACAGCGCCGCGTGTATCGCGCAACCCCCTGTAGTAGAGCTATCCGTGATCAAAGGCACACCGGCCTTCCCACTTATCCCATCTTCAGTCTCTACCCTGTTCCCTGGAAAGGTAGCTCAAAGATGTCATGGTTAATTCTACAGATTCAACCAGGTAGTTCTAGAAAGTCATGTTTTCTAAGGCAGACCCTGACAAACAGTTGACATGTTTTCTGCAACAACGAAATAAGGGAAACATGGCAAACAGAGTAGAACGCTTTGCTACAGAGCAAAGATTTTAACCTATACCATGGTTGACATATTTTTATCCCTCGTTATTTCCCAGCAAGTAGATCTACTATAAGCTGTGTCATGTATTTCCGACGCAGACCCCAGCAAGTACCGCGACGTCTGCTGGGATCTTAAGGAGCGGGGCGCGGTGGGAGAGACGATCCTCCATCTCTGTCTGCTCAACGCGACCTCCATCCACGCCGACCTCGCCAAACGCCTCCTGCGCTTCTACCCGAAGCTGATCAACGACATCTACATGTGCGACGAGTACTATGGTGCGTGCGCTGTTTACACACACCACACTGCCTATAATGATCCCCTGCTTCATGGATTGTGAAAATTAATCGTGGCCATGCACCGCTGCATGCTTGTTTCGTATGACCGTGTCAATTGCATTACCCAGTCATTACTTCGGACAAATTAACTTCGAAATTTAATTATTAAAGTCTTTTAAGCATATTGGTCGAAATGCATTATGTTGTCAAATATTTCATTGCGTTTAATTACATTTTATAGGCAATGGAGTGGTGCTGGCTTTTGGCTGTGAATTCGAAATATTTCAACGTCCACGTCTGTCAGCTTCCATGATTTTCTAAAACCCTTTCGGAGAGTGCTGTACGTTTTTTTTTTGCAAAAAGAGTGGCCATTTGTATCTTCCTTGTTCTGCTAGTTGAGTTATACCATCAGGGTAAAAGCTCGTATGGCCATAAGAAAAATAAAAGCGTTCGAAAAAGCTAAAACACAGTGCCTGATAAAATCCTTTTGATTGCAGTACCCCAGGAGAGTGAGTATAATTCTCTGTAAATCTATGAACATCTTGAAGTTGAAGCCAAGCCGCAAAATCAATCGACCTTACTTTCAGGAAAAAAAATACTTAAATGTCTTCATCGGTTGAGAAATCATCCTTCTCCGCAGAAAGTATTGCATTCTTTGCAGTGACGTGGCTTAAGAAAATGGGTCTCTGTCCAAGAAAACCTAAGTGAAACCTTGATTTCCCTGCAGCGTACGGACGTATCGTAAAGCAGCAACGATTCATTACAGAATCTATTTCCTCCTATTTTGTCCCGCGTTCATTCTAAATAGTACTATTAAGATTTTCCGACGATACCACGTGACAGAAAGAAACGCCCGGTCGATCCACGTTGCAGTGCATATGTCTCGCGAGGGAAATTGCTTTTCGCAATTTCCACTTTCGCATTTCTCTTGCTCATAGCTGCTATTGGTTTAAATACCTACGACATCGCAAGACAGCGTAATGAGAAGTCAGGCGACATTTTCACAAATCCAATGAACAATGCGCGCACGACGCGCCATTATTGCCAAAGTTAAACAGGAAATCGAGCGAAGAAAATGGCACTCCGATGCTGTCGCTGTCAGCGTAGGAATTGAGCCACGAATTTCTCGTTTGTATCACAATTTTGTGCGCAGATAAATGAAAAGCTGTAGGTGTCGCCGGATATTACCAAGAGTTTCTGATTGCCATTTTCATGAAAATCAAAGCGATAGAATATCGCTGAATCCTGTGATGTTGGATCCACAGGAAGGTTTGATTCCGTTCAATATCGGATTATCATTTCGCAGCGCAGTTTGTTGCATGTATTCGATGTCCTGCTTTGTTGTGAAAATCCGCGAAAAGCCCGAGAGGCCGTTTCAGCGGATGAAACTAATCGCCCAACTCAGAAGGTATATTTTTTCATAAATTTTACTAGCAGAAAGCAATCACATCCGACACAATATTTAAAAGGGATTTTAGACAGTCCACTTCACTTGCCTTAAATATGAGATGTTTGAAGATCTACAATATTCAGTTCTAACAAGGCTGGGCTCCGACAGTAAATAAAACATGGTTTTAAGTTCCAGCCAAAATGAGTAATACAGCTATCTCTGTCAAACAACAAACTAGGCCGCTGAACAAGCTGCGGCCCATCCCGCCACTCAACACTCCCCACGGTCACACATCCCTGCACAACGTTGCTTAACCCGGAACCACCTTCCCCCTGCCTCGTTGCAGGCGAGAACGTGCTCCACATCGCGATCGTCAACGAGGATCCGTCGATGGTGAAGTTCCTCCTGGACAGCGGCGTCAACTACCACGAGCGCTGCTGCGGCACGTTCATGTGCCCCGAAGACCAGAAGGCCTCGCGCTACGACTCGCTGGACCACGAGTGGGTCAACGTCTCACCCTTGACCAACTATGAGGGGTGAGTACACCACGAGCGATGGCTCGGTGAGCAGGCAGAAATCCAGCCAAAAAGCACTTTGCTTCGCTTTTACCGTTCATTTTATCTATTAGCAACTAGATTGAAGTTAAGAAATACACCCTGGTCATGGGATCTAATCCTGGCAAGTTTGATGTCTGCAGTTAGCTGACAGGGATCAGTCTGTACCTACCTTGCCTGCATTGACGACGGCGTTGGCCATGATGATGGTGATAGAGACAGCGACATCGGCATGCTGAGTAGCTCACTGGTTGGTGCACCAGATCACTACGTTTTCTCGTACGCACTTTACGCATGCCAATTTAACCGGAGAATCACTGAATCTTTAAGTTCACTTCCATCAAAGAAAATCTATACTGAACTTCAGTTTAAGGAGCAACACTGATCTTAAAGATGAAATAAAACACGGGTTCTAAAACAGTGGCCTTGAACACAACGTGATCTGGAACAAACAAAGAATACTTTGACAAGAAGCAACTTTCCGACTGAAGTGTGTTGCAGGTTGCCTACTGGCCGCATCGCATTTCGATGGCCTGTCCTATCCAAGAACAGAAGATGCAGTGAATGCACTCGCCCCGAGCTTGTTCAGTTGTTATTCCGTCATTTTGTGCACCAAGAGTAATTGCAGGCGTTTGTTTGCAATAATTACAACCTAAATGTCTATCAGACCGCGTGAACTATTTAAGCAGCATACATTTTTTATGTTTCTTTTCAGACGAAACTTAGGAATTGTCGTGACGGAAATTAACAATTAACGTCGCTTTAATTAAACAAGAAGGAAGGTTCTTTTCGTGTGCTTTTTTGACAATTGAAAAAGAAACTTCATCTTATTTTTAGTATAAAGTAAATCGGCTTAAAATTATTCGTGGACCAGTGCACAAGACAGTTCCAATTTCAATTAACAATCCACAAGCACGTATTAATTTTACATCATTTTCCAGTTGTGGCAATATGTTGCGACAGAGAAAGCAAGCGAACAGGAGGACATATTCCGGCGAGCGTTTCATAATTGGTGGTCAGAGAGCGCGGTTGTGTCCGCCAACAAAACAGCAACCCTCCATGTCCAGCTACAAATCCATTAAAACAAGCTCGAATTAAAACAGAAAGCAATTAAAACTCCATCGGCCGTACACGGTAGTCGCGTCGTGTGAGTGCACGTTTGTGTATGTTTGTGTGCATGTGGGTGGGAGGGTGCTCGCAAATGAGACTTGCTCGCAAATTAATTGCAAACTGCTAACCGGACGCAACTAGGGTCGTCCAAGCACCACTCACTCTGTCTGTTGTTGCATTGGGGTAGGTCACGGGTGACTATGGGCAACTTTACTCGCGTCCAATCGGGTGCTTCCGTAATTTCGGGCAACCGGTAATCTATGCTAATTGGCCACCAGCGCGTTTCTAGATATAAAAACGCTGCTGCCTTTGTGAGATACGGATAGATTATGGCATACACATTTGCTGTCAGAACTACGGTTATAGCTAACTAATAAAACATGTAATTTCCATTTGCATTATAAATAAGTGAACAAGTGTTGGGTTATGGGAAGCGAGCTGGAAGTAGAGCTAACCCGGTATCCCATAAAGCGCTGCCTGAGCCAGCCCCGAACACCTAATTTGCACTCACCGTCGCACTGCTACATGTGTACTACCGTTAGTGTATACGGAGTCAACTACCAAAAAGAAGGATTAAAAAACGTTTTAAATAAAATTTTCATAGTGGAAGATAAAACGTTCTCGTTCCTCGTCGAGAGATGAATATTATATCCCTCAACTCTAGCGCCAATTAAAATATGTAGATTGCGTTCTAGAAGAGTTAGGAAGCTTTTCAATGACTCTTGCGCCTACAGAAGTATGCAATTCCAGCGATTTTTGCACTCAATTGGATGCTTTTAAGTGAGCAATCCGAGGTTGCTTTAGAATATCAACAGCTTACTCGACTAACAGTCAATTTAATGGAATCCGAACATCCGAGTCGAATGTCATAATCTCGCCCGCATCATGGGGAATATCGCATCGCTTGTCCCCAATCTACCGCAAGCCGGGATCAATGGGATGAATCCTGGAGCGACGCTATTGGCATGCGAATATCGCAGTGTGGCAGACAATTCTAGATAATGCAGATGCGACAGCGCAGCGTGTGAGCGAGGAATGCATGATACTGGAGATCGGGCGGGCGAACAAGGAGGACTTGGCTGACTGCAGATTGCCGTCTTCCCTTGGTTCAGTTCCGGTTCCGAAATACGAATTAAAATAACTTCATCGTGACTCGAAACGAATCGGAAAGAGGAATTCCAATTTTTACCCGGTGACTCTTGCCAGACCGGGATTAGAAAAGACGCCCGGTTTGAAACAGAGACGGAATTTAAATAAACATTACCATTTCGTAATCTTATTTAAGGAGAAAAAAGGCTAAAATATACCCCAAAAATAAAGTTTAGCACGGAAATTTAGTGCATAGTAATAAAAATGCTAATAAAATTATCTGGAATTGTGTATCACGAATAAAATCACTTACGAATGCATGCATCAGAGGAACTCTTAGAAGCGGCAACTTTGAGTTCTAAGAAGCGAGTCAATCAAGTGGTAAAATGCTTTAACGCCAACTAGACTGTAACTTACGGCTAACCTACTTTTCAAACTGGAACATGCAAATACTACTGAAAATTACGCTTCATTTGACTTGAAAACATCTTCCGATTCTTTTCGAGGTAAAAAAGCGGCAGCGATAAAGATCGACGACTTTAATGAGACTAGCAGAGATCGGATCATCTTCTTGCTCGATCCAGCGTTTTTCGCTAGATCACGAAGCCAGAATGAGCTCTGCTCTGCAGACTGCTTGCTTGCAAGATTATTTACACGAATAACACGGTGTAGATCGTTAAATTCAAGGGAGCCTTAGCATTTAGCTAAGTGCCAGGCTGCACTATTACGATGCTGAGGTTATCTTGTATGTAAACCCGCGTTACAACCTAAGCTGGCAATTGTGCAATCGTTGCTCCAAATATTGATTTGAGCAACAAAATGTGTATCCCAATTTAAATACGCGAGAAAGTTGTAATGAATTAAGGACTCGGCAGCACCGCCCAATCTAACAAGTGAAGCTTTCACCGATTTTTTTTAACTTGCAGCCGCTCAAATTTTATGTTCGTATAACAAAACGCGTCATTAAACCGACATTTGGTGAACTTAGCTGATTAAATTTTTATTGGTAAGCTTTATTTTCATTCTAGTAAATTTGTTTTCAAATTCAAAACTTAAATCCAACTAGATCTATAATAACAGTTTTTTTTTACTCATTAAGAAATCATATTAAAAAATTAATTGACTCTCTGACCTTGTTTTGCTGCACGAAAGATTAATTTTATCAGAAATGGAGAGAGAATGCATTTTTCTCTCAATTCAACATGAGTATCTCTCTTTCAAGCCAGTGTGACTTATAAAGTAATGCAAAGCAAATTATTCCCTAAGCGACCGATCGATTCAGTGTCATTACACTAAACGCCTCTACCCTGTGTTGCCACTACGTCCACCGACATTGTCTAACGCCTCCCCTGCGTGACAGCTACGTCTACTGGGGCGAATACCCCCTGGCGTTCGCTGCCTGCTTGGGGCAAGAAGAGTGCTATCGCCTGATGCTGGCCCGCGGTGCCAACCCCGACAACCAGGACACGAACGGCAACACAGTGTTGCATCTGCTCGTCATCTACGAGAAACTCACCACCTTCGACATGGCTTACGAGGTAGGGGCGTCGTTGGCGATCCGCAACAACCTCGGACTGACGCCGTTGACGCTGGCCGCAAAGCTGGCGAGGATCGACATTTTCTTTCACATTCTCAACATCGAGCGTGAGATCTACTGGCAGATTGGTGAGTCGTTTTGACAGTTGATGACTGTCAGGGTTGACATGTGCATGTGCAGGGATTGGGTTTGAGGGGAAAGTGCTCGGTTTTATGGTTCACTTTGGTGTAGAGTTGAGTCGATTTATAGTGTGTTGGCATGATTATGGCACGTTTAAATTCAAATACAGGACATACAGATACAGATACAGATTTTCAAGTACCGGTCTTTTTTCTTGCCGAAATACGGATTGTAAAGAAGGTTATCATCATCACATAAGTCCGGTTCAAACGACAATTAACCTCAGGATGGAGTTTGAATTCAGAAGATGACTTTTGAACTTAACTACGGAGTTCATGTGGGGTTGAAGTCTTCCATTTGTTAGTTCATGGCTTACCCTAAAATCAAGATTACCTTTTTATAAGTTTTTTTAAACTATTCCTACTTTCATGGTGAGATGTTTATGGGACGCCTCCATCATATTTCATTACTGGCCATGCAAGTAATAAATAGCTCACCCTGAAGGAAGCATGGTACAACCGTACCTTAAATTAAAATAGATATTTTGTGGGGACTTTCTCATCGAGAATGCGTAGACATTTTTTAATCAACTGCTAGACGCGGCACGCAATACAAACCCGAACTCGACAAGCCACGTCGTTCATCCAAAAGCGTGAAATTAAGTTATTTGCATAACTTGAGTCCAATTAAATCCTATGACAATCCTAAAGGTCGATCGCCTGAATGCATCCCGCAGAGCAAATACGGCTCCTCCACACAATTGCTATGTCTTCCATTTTCCTCTCTTCTAAGTTGCAAAAACTCTCTTCAAATGAGTCTAAACGCAGCTAAGATATGAGAAAAGTAAGCCAACTATATCTCCCGTTCCAATTTAAGTTACCCGATGACAACTCCTAGACGCAACCCGCAGAGCAATCATGGCTCCTCCATTCACAACATTAATACCGGCAATCGGAAAGATAACGAACAGCGGTGGGGTCTAGTCTTAAAAACCCAAGATAAATACAGAGTGAACACCTATTTTTAGCTACATAATAAAACTTTTACAAGGATTTTTTTTTTGCATTTGGTAGCTTCAGCATGGATTAAAGGAGCATCGAGCCTGAAGGCGATAAGACCGCACCCTATTTCGTTAAAAATTTAAAATATCTTAATCTGTCTCTCTTAAAAGCCCCCCAAAATTTTTTCGGGGTAACATTTCCACCAATTTCTCTTTTTTTAATAAAACAAGTAAACAACAAATTACCTGCAGTGGTTTAAAAACTGATCATACGAGCTTCTTTATGATTTAAGAGCAAGAAAGCAATTAGAAGTCCTAAGATTGAAATTTCCTTACACCCCGACCTATGTCCGTATTGTTTCGATCAACGTTTTGCACCACCGGACAAGTTGTGAGACTTTCTGGGTCTCAGCTGCCCATTCTTAAGGGTTCGCCCCTGCAAGACTCAACCCTCTGAATAAGCTCATCGTAAGCTTCGCGTTTAATTAACTGATAGCTCGCTTGATGCAGGAACCGTGTTTTAAGTTGGCCGACTTGAGCCACGCTAACTTTTTCACAACAGCGTCCACCGCGGGTTACCGATCGACAAACTTTCCCCTCACAATCTAAAAATCCGCATGCATCGCACCTTCGTTTCCCCGTAAACCAAATAAACGAGTCGCGTACCATTTATCTGACCATCACAAAGAAGCCTAGATCACCAGTTGGTCGCATCTTGATTCGTTCGACGAAAAAATCGCCAAAATAATGTCTAGTGACTTTTTTTGTTTTCCGACGTTGCTGAAAAATGTTGCTTTTGGCCTAAAGGTAGAGCCATGCACAGGGTGCCAATTTAATGCACTTCTCTAAGAAAATAAAAAAAATCTCCAGGTTAGTCTTTAAAATCGTCGTAGAAAAATTCGAATGCTATGCAACGTAGAGGGCATTTCCCTGCAAAGGTAACGAAATAATAGGCTGTCTTCAAGTCTTATACTATGACCATCAAAGATGAAACACCTCCGGACCCTAAACTCGCAAGCTGAACCATAAACCCTGTATCTAAAATTAAATACACGTGTCCCACCTGCAGCGTCAGCGTCGGAGGTGGGCTTGTGCAAAGCAGGCTTACTGCGTGCCCAGCGGAATTACCGCCCTCTAACCCTTTGTCCTATATCAAGGGCGTGATGTTTTCACGGGAAATAAATCATTCCGAGCAAATTTCATCCTGCTGGTAATCCTGGGATACCCGTCAGTAGAGCCTTATGTGCGGCTGGATAGCGTCGTTAAAACTCTTGCCAGAAACTGTAGATACCGCATTTGAGTTATCCAAATGTCGACTGAAATTGTCCTGTTCACACCATGTCCTTACGACTTTTGGTGGGGATTCTACGGTGAATTTCAACGACAACATATCTTGATCGCACTCCTTGTCGAGTAATTAAACGAAATATTTGACCTGGTAGAGATAATGTTCTTGAATCGACGCCTTCGCTTGGGTTATCAAGCTGGTGTAACGTCTCGAATAATATTGTGTGACGACGTTCTGTGACTTTGCTTGACGAGTGTTTAACGACGTGTGTGTGTGTATGTGTGTGTGGCTGGTGTCTGCAGGCAGCATCACGTGCGCCGCTTACCCGTTGTCGCAGATCGACACGATCGACATCGAGACGGGCAACATCAGCAAGAACTCGGCGCTCAATCTAGTCGTCTTCGGCGTGAGTCCTACGCCTAATGAGTCTAGTGAGCCTTTTAGCGAGGCCATTTGGATATCGTATCTATTTTGGCGGTTTATTCATGCAAATTTGATCAACATTGACATAAAACAACTATATCTCATTGCAAATCGGTGGAAACCTGGCAAGTCTTTATTGGAAAACTTCGTTCCTTTGAGATTCTCAGCCTTCTAGGAACAACTCTTTCAGAACGCTCGACACATTGTCGAGGAAACAAGTTCCACTAGATTTTTAGTTTAGTTCCAAATTGCTAGCTGCCATTGCTAACTTCCTAGAACTTCCTAGAACGTTATGGCCGTCTCTGGCTGCAAGTGAAAAATAACATCAATAATGGAGACTGCTACTTCCAGGGGAAGCCATTCAGGTATAAATTAGGCAAGCAATAGTTTTGCACTGAAATTAGTGAGTTTTGGTTGATTGTTAGCTTCGTAGAATATCCCGGCTGCCTGGTAGTCTGCAAATTAATAATCATTGGTAATGAAGTGAACTAACTGTTGAGGAAGCCGTTAGAACGTTAACAAGCGCCGCGTTACTGTTTTCTACATTTTTTATTTCAACGAAGTAGTTTTACCATGATTAAACCAAACTGTTTTGAGTTTAAAAAACTGGTCCCGTTATGCATGAGTCCACGCTGAACGTTTCCTGAGTAATCCTTGAAACTCTTTCCATTCATCTAACTATCAAAAACAGACATGCCGCAAGCTAGTCCGCTGAAGCAAAAGTCGGGAATATCGGAACCTGTGTGTCTTTTTTCTCGAATTGTAAGGATAATCAGCGATGAAACTTTGACTTAATATATTTTCTCTAGCAAGGTCATAGAGCGAGATTTAAGGAACATTACCAAAACCCTCAAACCGTGAACGACTTTTTTTGTTTTGAAACGAAGAACGGTCGAGGAAATCACATCGACTGTCACACGGAGAAACATTAATGGAAGACCATTATTTTCACAGAAAGTTATGTACGAGAGACGAACGGTTTTCTTATGGTGTCTTGAATTGTACATTGTATAATGCCAAAGCACAGAGCTGATAGAGCTTTGCAATGTTGGTCACAAGCAGCAGTTTAGGCTGCCTATTGCGAAGTGTCGAACCGCGTCGAAAATTTCGGTGCCGAACACAGACCCGCGGCCGACTGCGACCGTTGACGAACCAGCTGGAATATTATTGTTTTTTTTTACACTTGAATGTGTATCACGTTGTTCGCGCGTGGACCAATATTTACACCCGCGTCAGATTCACGCTCGCTTTTCGTGAACCCGCAAATATTGACTCTAACGTAGCGGAAAATACAATTAGTATTCGAATCTGTGCGAGCGCGGACAAGCAAAGCGGAACGCGCGCTGGATATGCACCTCGTTTTGTAGAACCTCCCGGGAAAAATTGTTCCGCATCTGTGTTGGATGCATTTGAAAAAAACTAAAGCTTTGTCAAGTGGCGATACTGTGAAGTGTTGTTTTTCAACAGTGAATTACCGAAGTTGTATTTACAGAGCAGCAAATAATTCCGCTATATTCGCTACAATTCCCAATAAATTCTATGCGTGTTTTATTTTGTTTTATTTTACATTTTTACGGTCGAAGCGATATTGGAATTTCGCTGCACGACGCGTATCGGAAAATGCTTAAAAACTTCGAGTTTTTTTTCTCTCGTGTTAAACGCTCTGATCGGTGGAAAATCCTGTGGGGCAATTGACTGCGTCAGCATCAGCAGCATCAGCAGCATCAGAAGCAGTAGCAGCAGCAGCAGCAGCAGCAGCAGCAGCAGCAGCAGCAGCAGCAGCAGCAACGATGGTTATCCGAATATCGGGGACTGGCCTAACTGATCGTGATACCATGCGATACGGACGTCAAATGTACAGCTGACAGCGCAGCGCCCCCCCCCCGGGTTGTAGCCGGCACAGCATCGCTCGTGCCAACACAAAAGTAGCGTGCAGAATTAATGTTTCATTTCCCGGTACGGCTGCTTTGTTCGCTCTTTAAATTATTGACATAAAAGTCAGACTTCAAAGTAGCAAAAAAAATGCAGGAAGCCTTTTTTATCATTTAATTACTACGTCGTTTCCGGCAAATAAAATATAAAAAAACATAAAGTTGAAGAAATAATTTCATAATAAATTAGATAAAAAAAGGTTGTAAACGATTTCCTCGTTGGCGAACGTTCAAAGCAGGCGTGCGACGATCGAGCCAGCTAATTTCATACTCGAAAGCGACTCGACATTAATAAAAATCGGATTCCAATGCAAGCGGCGAAAAAACAGCGAGTAAACTCGGCACGAGCACGAGCGCTGCTGCGACGAGATGAAGCTGGCAGCTGGATCCTTCATCCTACATTGCATGTGAACCCTGCCTCCTGACTACCCTGACTAGTGACTACCCTGACTGCTGCAGGAGCTGGCAGGCGGATCCTTCACCCTTCATTGCAAGTGACCTTTACTGCTGCAGGACAAAGACGAGCATCTCGAGTTGATGGACGGCGTGCTCGTCGACCTGCTCGTCGCCAAGTGGAACGCCTACGTCAAGTTCAGGTGAGACCATTGTCGACTTTTAGACGTCCGGACCAGTGAGGTAGAAGAAAGCCCGCGGGAGCGCATCAAAGTCATTAACTTGGCCATAATTAGCTCGAGATAACGCCTACAGGTAGATTTTCCAGATTTTCCAGGATTCCAGGATTTATTAGAAGCAAAATATCTACCGTGAATGCGAGAAGTAATTGCAGTTTGCTTCGAATCGATAGTAATTTTCCTGTATCTGGGCAGCTTTGACAAAACTCATTTCAAAAGTCCTAAATTAATCCTCCTCGCTAGTAGTGTAGCTTGTAAACGCGATGGATTGCCAATGCACGCAATTTCAGATTGTTCGTCATACAGGCACATAGGTATTGACTCTTATCACGGATTCATGGATGTGCAAACTTGGCAAATCAATTTATGCAATTTTGACACCCCGTAATTTATCACGACTATCTGCATGCATGCAGGGAGATAACATCTGTAGATTCAGATTACTGAATTGTTGAGGGCATTGGCATTCAGCGGTTAGTCAGCTTATATATCAATGGTTAGTCGACCCCGAATAGTATAATTGGTTCCTGGAACTTTGCAATTGCCGTAATTTTCTGTGAACATATCCTGAAACAAATCGCCCGCATTGAATGGCTTTATAGTCTGTAACCCTTTCTGGTTGGGAGGAGCAAGCTTGGAGCACGTGACTTGGGACTGAATTGCGGCTGGTGTCGGAGCTGGGCACCTGTTCATAGAACTAGATGATGATGCACTCGGTGTTAAAGCTGTCGGCGTGAAGGCAGAGTCAGCTGTTTCGTACAACGAATCAAAACCCTCCCGTAGAAGTTAGGAGATTGAAAATTATAGATTAAGAATTGAAAGAAAGATTTAAGGCTGGTTCACAATCAACTTAGCAATAGATAAATAATAATCTTTATTGTTGTTCCATTTCTGGGTCAATACATATTTATTAAGGCCTCTCCCTCTCTCTTAAACGTAGCCGGATGGCCAATCCTGACGCTATTGTCTGTTCGTCTTCTTCTTCTTCGTCGTCATTTTCACTCTTCCCGTTCTTATCTTCCTCTTCTCTCATTTCCAGCATTTCCAGCATTTCCAGCAATAGATATAACTTAAAATTAGCAGTAACTTAAAAGTTTGACACGGTCAAACATTATGTTTAAGTCTTGTCTAAGTTAAGTCCTTATGTTTGTTGTAGACAGTCTAATGGAGATCCATATGTCAAACTTTTAAGTTACTGCTTATTTTAAGTTATGTCTATTGCTAAGTTGATTGTTAACCAGCCTTTAGATAGAAATATTGATAGAATAACTTTGATAGACATATCTGTGTCTATCAAAGTTATTCTATATAAAACGCATGGAGACCTAGATCAAGGATTCACGTCCATTGCACATTCCTCTTAAAATGGGAATTCCCGACAAATATGAAAAAATTTTAGCTTACATTTTTCTATAATTTTTTTTTCAATGGAAAAATCGACGTAATATTGGCTAGCTACGTAGAAAAAATGGAATTAATCTCTCAAATTGAAGTAATTAGCATGAGCAAAAACATCGTGTAAAACAATAAATTTAAAAAAATATATTTAAGAGCGACAAGGGACACACAAAATATTAGCCAAGGCTCTGATACCAAAAATAAATTTCCCTCAAAGCCAAAACGCGTAGTTTCTTTCCTGAGAGTGACTGGCTTTAACTCTTCTTGATGCCCGAGACACTTTCTCAAATCCCTTCACTTCACTCGTCATCTACCCTTCATTTCGTTGAAAACAGACACCTCAAAGGGCCGCGTTGTCGTCCAGAGCAACAAAACCGGCAAAGTCTGCTAATTAATTAGATCTCAGCTTCCGTCTGACTCGTCCGTTACTTTCCCGCGCAGACTCCGGGACGTGCACCCAACACCCTCGACGCAGCTGCCGTTCATGACGAGCACCAGTAAATCGTTTTGCGATAAAAATGTTTCGCAAGAAAATAACGACCTCGGGCAACGTCTGAACTTAGCTTTGCCCGACGAGTTGAATAGGAGAGCACCTGGCCGATGTCCGGACTTTATTCCTCGCGGCCAACATTACTCAGCTTTATCTGCTCCGCTTGCTTCGGCGTGTTTTTATAAGCGGTAGGCCGCTTTGATTGCCGCGCGTCTGACTTCTCCGAGACTCTTTCCAATCGTCAGCTTCAAGCCCAGCGCTTTTCCTTGCGGGTCATTAAGCAAGCGGCAGCCTAAGCAGTCCAAGGCTCCCTTGCTACTTTATAAAAGTCCGCCATTGAGTCTCTTGCCTCTAAATTCTTACTAATTGCTCTTTAAGGTGGAACGAAAATCAAACTGAAAAGTTCGACTTTGATCAAAGCCATTTGAAAGTCAAAGCGCGGGGAGAAGATGCGAATTCATTTTTTCTCCGTCCACTCGAGTTAGCAGAATTTTTATTCAACCAAATTTTAATGGCTGTCCTTTATTTTTAAGTTATATTAAACTACACGGAAAGAGTCTTGCTGTAATTAAAAGAGAAGCTACAAACGTGTGCACGGCTTCGGCACGTCTGTCCATTAACTCCTCGTTACTCATTACTCGTTACGTCGCTAATTTCCAAGCAAACTTTAAGTCACGGCCCATCCGACGCTCGTGTCTCTTGTTTTTTTGCAGACTTCAGAGATAATTTTTATCCAAGAAACACATTTTTAGACGTCATCCGCCGCTATCCTAAACTTGGCGTCAATATTATCGTTTTCTCAATCCACTCCAAATGGCCTCGACAACCTTCAGTAGACTCAACACCCCGTGCTGACAAGAAATATGTTTTCAATATGCCCAAGGCACGTCGTTCCCTGGCGGAACCTCCAACTCACCACCAACGCATTAATTTGCTGCAAGGGCATCAACTTTCCCAAGATAAACGTCTGCCACTCGATTTCAGACGCAACCAACCACCCACCTACACACCACCCATATCGTCACCGCCAACCTACCCCGTTGAAAGCCACACATTAACCGCCTGTTTTTCTCCTCCCCTCCGCGCAGGTTTTATCGACAGTTCACGCTGTTTTTCCTCTACTTCCTCGTCTCGCTGGTCTGCTTCACCCTGCGGCCAGGGCCGCCGACCAAGATCGCCGTCCCGGCCAACGCGACCGCCGTGCCGCTGGCGCACAACGCGACTTTCCCGGCCACGACGGCTTTCAACGTCAGCGAGGAGCGGCTGAACGCGACACTCGGTGCCCGCCTTCCCGTCAAGCCCCCCCGCGCGCCGGGAAGCCCGGGAAGCCAGGGAAACTCGGGAAACTCGGGAAACTCGACGCGGCGCGGCGTCGGGACCACGAACAATGCATCGACTCCCGGTGTGACGACGCCGGTGCCGACGCCGGATAAATCTACCGGAAATCCAGCGAAAATCCGCGACTCATCCGGGAATATGACGGGCAAAGTGTTGCCGCCAACAGAAGAACAGAGGAAATCTAAGAAACAAAGGCCGCAGGGAAAATTAATCCCCGGAGAGAGAGCGACGGCGCGCGTCGTGGGTGTTGGCTTGGCTGATCCGACTGATCCGACCGATCCGACCGATCCGACTGATCCGACTGATCCGACTAAAGTGACAGGCGGCGCGGCGGAAAGAGATGACGAACAGATTAGCATAAGCCTGTTGGAGAAACACGGCGCCGATCCCGACGCGTTCGAGAAACAGAAGAACCAGGTGGTGCGAGGCGTCGCGACGGCGGAGAGCGCGTCGGATCGCACGAGATACTCGCTTCTAGGCGGCGGTGGCTCGCGCATGGCCGCAGAATCGCTGACAGAAACACCGATAGTAGGCGGTGAGGTGGCAGACTCGATAAAGTCAAGGTCGATTGCAGTCGGGAAATGGGCAGGGTCGATGGAGCCAAGGCCGATAGCATTCAGAAAATTGGCAGGTACAATTACAGAACCACCGATTAGTGTCAGAAAAGTGGCAGAATCAATTAATCCAAGGCCGATTGTAGTACAGAGAGTGGCAGCCATTGCATCCGGAAAAGCGGATGACGGGAAAGCGGCGGAGTCAAGTAATTTTTCCGAGGCTGCAGCGCGGTTACCGCGGTCTGCGACGGGGCCGGGCGTGGGGGTGGCCCCCAAGGACACCAGCGGCGGTGGGGGTGGCGGGGGCGGCGGGGGCGGCGGAGGCGGCCGTCTCAACGGCACTTTGATCAAGAACTCCACGCAGCACGAGGCCGCCGGCAACGCCACGGTGAGACATTTGCATGCTGATTGCTGGATTCATTCATTATAATTCGCAATCTGAGACTGGAAATTGTCTTCACGAAATGAAAATAACCACCAGATGTAGCGTAACAACACAGAATGGCCACATCGAACATGAGCTCATGAAAAAAGAGTGTTTCATTATCTCGTCCATTTCGTAGTTCCCTTCAGCCCAAAACGTAACCGAACCAGGGCCATTGCATGCTGGCAAGAATTGGGCACAGGTCTTCTCAAACCATCCAAAAAACCCACATAAGAAATTTATGCGTTCGTGGGAAATGTGGAGTAGAAAAAAGTTATGTAATTTGCAGACTATGATCATCAGGTCTCTGTGAACCATCCCTCCTACCCTCAACTCAGAGGACCTTGGCTTGACTTGCAGGGCAAGAAGGGCGGCGGCGGGGGCGGGGCGTGGTGGGAGGAGGACTTCGGCGAGTGCCGGCTGATGCAGTTCTCGGCGCTCAAGGCGCAGGTCCGGCTGGCGGCCGAGATGACCTTGGAGCTCGGCTCGGTCTCCTACCTGCTCGCAGCGCTGCGCGAAGCGCGCTTCCTCGGGCTGCACATGTTCGTCGAGAACCTGGTAACGTGCCTCTTGCAACCTCCTTGCAACCTCCTTGCGACCTCCTTGTAACCTCTGTACACCCTCACACCCTTCTAACACTCCCTGGACGGTCTCCTCACACTTTCTTAGCATTATCCTAACACTAATAATGAAATCTTCTTACGGCCTTATAACCATGAAGTCTTCGTAAAATCGTGTTGCTTTCTCCTGTAAATATGTTAATAGGAAGTTAATTCTTGTGAAAGTGTCAAATACCTCTGTGGCTTTTCTCTCAATCTCGTCCGCTACACGATCCCGCGAAACAAGAAGCAACCCTCTTCTCCTGCTGAAAACCTGCCGAGATTTGTGTTCGGTGAGTCCCAGGTAAGACTTGCCGTCATTCAAGAGCCGAAGATCTATTCATGTAATAAAATACCCGGCGCATTTCGGGGCTAATGAGGAAGCAGAAGAGACGGGAATCGATCCTTGTCAGCTGATTGTCGGAATAGTTTCAGGAGTCAGGAATGAGATGGATCCGTTCAATTCGTCTGTCACAAATGGCAGCCGAATCAAGATACAATGTAGATTGATTAGCTCTTGGTCACGGATAATGTGAATTATTCACTGTTCGGGTAAAATGGACTCATGAAATCTGATATATTTATGATCAGGTGGTGAAAGTTTTTTTTATCAACTTTGATGGCTGCGAATTGGTTTTCATAAGGCCATGTTGTCCAATTAAGAGACCAGAAAGTTTTAATTATATTTCTAAGGATTCTACCAATTAAAAACGTGTATCGAACTTTAGAGAGTCTGAAACCAGTTGTTTTAATTGAAAACTTATTTGTTTTGACCTCGAAGTTACATGTTTTACGGTGCCTTGCATGAGTTTTGTGATCGATTGGAAATGAAATGTTATTTTTTACGCAATGATTGTATTTTGTAATATAATATGATGGCCTCCATCAATGTTAGAGCCAGCATTGTCAAGGACTGCACATCTCAAAGACTCTTCGCTGAAACCTCGTGCATTCATTTCAGCCAACGCTTTTATGCAACCAAATCGTATTCCATTATAAACTTTTGCTATAAATATACCAACCCCTCGCAATTACAAGTCACAGCAGAAAATCAAAATGTCTATTTCGATTTCCGCGCCATTCACAACAAGAAACGATTTTCCACACTCTTTCCCAGAGAGAGGGAACGCCGAAAATATCGCTCGCGTAATCCGTCATTCCTTGAATGGCTTCGATTTTCTTTTGTAAGAAGAAGAAATTCTCCCTCATTTTTTTAAATGATCGTGATTTCAAGCGAAAGAAACGTTTCCTAAAATATCGCTAAATACTCTGAATGGCAGACGAGCAGTCTTTTGTGCTTGCTTCCCCCCTTTAGCCGGGGGGTAAACGCAAGCGAGGCTACAGCCACGGCTAAACTAATGTCTGATATCATTCGCATCCTTTATCTGTATCAAAGAAATGATTTACTCCCGAGAACTCTCGAGTATCCCGACACAAAGGCCGCATCCGTGATGGGGAAAATATCGTAGAGCGACTCATGCCAAGAGCTTTCAGAGCCGATGGTGCACGTAGACACCCCTGAAGATGGCAGGGCGAAGTTCATCTTGAATGCGCTGAGGCAAGGTTTCAGCTCACGCTGGACGCGATTAAACGCTTGCGAAATGAGAAAAACTTTTGAAATTTAAAATTCCCTGTAAAAGAGCTAATGGCATTGGTGGCACCGTGGCCATGCATACCAATGTGTACAGACTCCACGGGCTTGAGATGGGTTCCAAGTTCCTACTAAATTCCACTGAATATAATGGATTAATTCCACGGATAACCTATATGGAGTTGCCTTGAATCTGTCTCAAGAAAATCACATCTCTGGTTTGAAGTCAATCAATGGGCAATGCAATCTCTTGGTTAGTTCTAGTCATAGGACACACTCAGGGGCTATTCGGCCAAGTGGCTTTTCACCATTTTCCTCTGCCACCGGTCAGACCGGCCTCGCAAGCAACGCGACGCGACATGGTCGGCTTTTCGAATGAAGGCCGTTGTGATTTCCCGCCGTGATCCCACGGCAGCGTGGCTTTCCCACGGAACCGCCCCACGCGAAGAATCCGCTCTCATTTCGTTCTTGCTCCTTTCGGCTTACGGCCATTCCTACCATGTATGAATTAATAAATGTGCTTGGTCTCACCACCGGTTGTCAGCGCTGGGTGAGAAACCTACAATTTAAAGAGTCCTGAGGTGGAAAGATGAACGGCTTCACCATACATTAAGTTGCTTTATAGTAAAGTGATTTCACTTCAGATTTATATTTAAATGCATGAGATGTGATATTTTTTAAATAGCATGCAGAAAAGCCCAAGCAATACAACTCTAGGAAACAAAATGCCTGCGTAAGACAACATGAAACAATTGCGGGGAGGGTGAGCGTAAAATACAAACTTCTCTCTGCTGGCAAAGTGCGAGTGAGGCCTACTGTAGCAGCGCTGGAAATACTGCGACCTACTTCACCTCGTTGATATTTAGTTGTGAGAGTAATTAACAGTTAAGTAAACATTTTCTGTTTTGTTGAATAAAATCCCACGCACTCAAGAGTTTCTAGGATCGGAGGCATCTACCGTGAAGATGTCTGTGAAAACATTTATGCTGCCTCTGGGTGTGAAAATAAAACTGCTTAGAGAATTTCCCATGAATGAATCTCAACACACAGACGACAAGACCCACGCGCGTGGAAAACGCAATTCATTCGTCTCAGTATTTGCATCGTATAATTGGAAACTTCATGCTGTTGCATCCACGTCGCTATCTTATCTCAAGCTTATCTTGAGCACTCGTCAGTGAGTCTTTAGATGCAAAATTGTCACTTGAAAATTTTTTAATATCTGTATGATGTATTTCCGCTCCAAAAGCGATTTTCTCCACAACTTGTCGCTCTCAGAAGAAGAATCCAGAGTCCAATCAATTACTTCGCAGGGCCGTGTTATTAGCAACTAAAGTTGGGGAAAAGTTTCCCAACCCGCTGACGAAGATTCCATCCGACGCAAGTTGAATCCTAACTCAACCTCATTGTCTGCTTTAATTGTTCCCGTATCGCGAGAATCGGCAAATTATATCCGGCCACATCTTCCCCTTCAGCACCACATCCCACGAACCCTTCAAATCAAAAATCGTGCGCAACTTTTGCCAGCGCCGATTCTGATGTAAATTCGCCACCGCTCAATTCGCGAACATCCTACACTTGGCGTGAATCAACGCGGACAGCGAACCCGCGCCCCCCGAAACAGAGACGTCACCCCCCAGTGTCACCCGGCGCTCGCTGCTTAACATCGAGGAAAAGAGCAAGAACAACACCGCCGCCCACGCGCCACGCAACGACGCGTGGGAAACTCGATGGGAAACTCGTCAATGAAAAGCCCGACGCGGAAAAGTCTGACGCGGAGAGAAAATGTTAAGAAGGACGCGTCTTGTCTCGGTTTTTATGCCTCGTGGAAATGCGGGAAAGTGTGCTTACCACATGCGCTGTTATCGTCCGACTTTTCAAAGAAAAACTCGAGTTTAACGCTGGAGAAACTATTTCTCAAAGTTCCCGAGCCTAGCTCCTTGCGGTATGGAGACTCAAAGTTCGGTGTCGCTTCAATATCTTGGACGGATACCTTCTGTTACGCTTATCCTTTTTGCTTAGCATGCTGATAATCAGTTCTGCATGAATGACGGAAAAAACTTTCAACTTCGGATAATTATGTGAAAATCTGCATAAGCCTCCTCTTAGACTACATTATCTGCTAGTGAAAATGAGAATCCAGTCAACGTGGCGAGCTTGCTGTTGTCTTCGCTGTACAAGCGAGTACCAGCCGATGCGGGTGTCCAGCAGTCAGCAGAAAGGAATAAGTCTTGCCGTCTGCTCCAGATGACAGCTCCGAGCCGCGTCATGTTCCTGCTCTCGTGCGTCGCGATGCAGGTGGTGCCGTTCCTCAGGCTCTCCTGCCGCACAGAGGAGGAGGACGTCGTCGCCGTCTTCATCATGCTCACCACGGCGCCCTACTTCCTCTTCTTCTGTCGGTCAGAAGACGCACAACAGCCTATTAGTTCACCTAATCGCCTAGCACACCTGGTAGTTCGAAGTTCACGTTGCAGCTCAGCACAGTATATCGTCTAGCAACTCTATCAACTCTCTAGCACGGTATAAAGCTCACCACGTTCTTATCGCTCACCTTGTTGCACCAAAGCGCGCTGATGTTGACACTGGTGTTGATATAACATGCAACCTCAGGGCGTAAGATGGCGTAAGCTGCATAAACAACATGCAGCTGTAGCTTTACAAAGGTGCAAGTATAGCACCATGTTTAATGGATTTTGGTGGGAACCTACGGTACAGTAACACCGTGGCTAAAACGCAACAATAGCTATGTCATTTTACCAGTTCGTATCCGATTGGTACCAGATCATGTTTTTTATGCAGATTACAGAATACAATATAAAATCATCAAACTTTAGATAATATTGTAAAATTTAAAACTCTGTAATAAGCTAGATTAATATTGAGCCGAGCTGGGATCGTAACGCAGCTTGCTTCCAGCGCTAGACCCGTCAGTCGGTATTACAATTCCCGGACGGACATAGATTACTTCAGAATAATCGCCTTAAAAGCCAATCGGTTGCTGCTATTCACCACTTAGACGGGCTAAATTATTGAGCTGGTCTTTGAGTAGTGGCACGGACGCATCGTCTAGACCACTAGTTTGCTGGACTTCCTATTTTGCACGTTCCGCTCTTCAGGCTGTTAAAGGTCACTTTACTACTGAATAATCGGTCGAGAGAACGATGTTTAACATCGAGAATACAAAGAGCACGTGAAATCCTTGGCCAGTCATACAGCCAGCAAGAGAAGTTATTACAAGTTTGCTAAAAAGCGAGAAGACCGTTTTTGCTAACGGTAGTGAATCCAAAAATGAAATTCCAAAACTCCGGAATCAAGGGGTTAAATCAGAATTCTGCAGAAAAAGTTGCATTCAATAGCAATTGTTCCATATCTCATGTTATTATTCAAAGAGTCTTTAAGAAGTGGAGAAATTCCAGAAGATTGGAAGAAGGCCATAGTGGTCCCAGTATTTAAGAAAGGAGAGAAGACTGATCCAAGCAACTACAGACCTGTGAGCCTCACATCGGTAGCATGCAAAATTTTAGAAAAAATAATTGGAGAATATGTACGAGACCATTGTGAAGTAAAAAAATGGTTTAATGAAAATCAGCATGGATTTAGGAAAGGGCATTCTTGCGAATCACAACTTGCGACCATCGTGCAAGATGTGAGTGATACAATAGAGAAGGGAAGTCAGGTAGATATGATATTTCTGGATGTCAGCAAGGCATTTGACACAGTTGACCACAATATTTTACATAAGAAGATAAAAGAAATGAAAATTGATAATCGTGTAGAAGAATGGATAAGAGAATTTTTAAGTAAAAGAACACAAGTTGTCAAAATTAACGATGAAATATCAGAAAAGATTGATGTTACTTCTGGAGTGCCCCAGGGGAGTGTTTTAGGCCCACTGTTATTTCTCATTTTCATTAATAGCTTACCGAAGAGAATATTAAATTCAACTGTCAGATTATTTGCAGACGACTGTACCATTTATAAAGAAATTCGCAGTTTAGAAGACCAAATTAAATTACAGGATGACCTAAGAACATTGGAGAGTGACCTAAAATCGGTTCACTTAAAGCTAAATGACAATAAGTGTGAAACAATAACATTAGGGAAGAGAACGCTTGATGAATTTGATTATGCCATTGGAAATAACCATATACTGCAAAAAAAAGATCAGGTAAAATACTTGGGACTAATAATTGACAAAAAACTTGGATGGATGCACCATATAGACCATATGACAAAGGTTGCATTCCAGAAACTCCATTTTGTAATGAGAAACCTTAAAGGCACTAAAAGAAGAGTAAAGGAAAGAGCATACTTAACAATAGTACGTCCAGTATTGGAATATGGGTCTGGTGTTTGGAATACAGGAACAGAAAGAAGTGTTGGAAATAATAAGAAAATTGATTCTGTACAAAGAAGAGCAGCAAAATATATACTGGGGAAAAAAAATGTTAAGAAATGCATAGTGAAAAAGAATATAAGAGACCTTAAAAGTAATGAAATTAAAGAGGAGTTAAGGAAAAGAGGAATTCAAATCGATGGCAACAAAGAGACTTTACTGAAAACACTATTGGAAACCATAAATAACAAGGACGGAGAGGCACGAAAGGGACAAGAGGAATTTGGAAAGGGGGCTGCGAATGGAGGAAGAGGAGAAGTTGGAGTAGACGAAGAAGAAGGTGAGGAAGTCGAAGAAAAAGGAGAGGGAGGAGAAGAAGAAGAAGTAGAAGAAGAAGAAAAAGAAGAAGAAGAAGAAGAAGAAGAAGAGGAAGAAGAGGAAGAAGAGGAAGATGATGAGGAGGAGGAGGAGGAAAAAGATATAGTAGCAGATGGAGAAGATAAAAATGAAGGGAGGAATGAAAATGAGATTGGGACAATTGAGTTGGTCACATACAACTATAGAAGTATAGGGAAATTTGTTGACCAACTTGGGTGGGAGGATTTAATGAGAAGAAGAAAGATGAGTAGATTAGTTTATATTTACAAGGCAATAAGTGGGCAGTTGGCGTGGAAAGAGCTGGGAGGTAGATTGGAAAGAGCAAGGTTTATTGGGAAGAATGATCATGAGTTTAAGTTGGACATGAAAAGGAAAGGAATGAGAAAGATAGGAATTTTAGAAAGGGGTGTCGAGGAATGGAACAGTTCAAGAATAAGTGAAGAGATGTTGGAAAGTGTGAAGAATTTTAAGGAAGGGATAAGAAAAGGATGGGGTGAAGGTTAGGGACTCAGACACACTGGCATGCAAATGTACAAATCTGTTTTAATAAAGAAATAAATAATAATAATATCCACAGTGATACCGGAGGCAACGTCAGTTTTAATCGATTGATCAAACAGCCCCATGGGTTATTTTGAGTATTTTCTAATCTTCCCACACGGGTTGGATGCAGAAATTCAACCCAGTTTTGTTTAAACTCATAGAACACTCAATGGCGCTCACACATCGAATGACATTCATGCAATGTCAAATCGCGAGCCAATTGTGCTGTCCAACGTGCATGACTGACATCGGTGCACCTGCAGCAGCCTTTCCACCGATCAACACGAGCCGGCGTAATGCCATTAAAAGCAAAATTGCCATTATTAAGTGAGCTCTTTGTCGCTAACGAACCGCCGATGGTGCAATCAAATTAGCCGGGCAATACTCACGAATGACAAACAGTGGCATGGTTGACAAAGAAGCCTCATCAAAGTCGCGACACGCTGTTCGTTTCACCAGTTAAACCCCACACAGTCCCTCTTGCCCCATCGCACGAAGCCGACCCTATTTTAGGCATCGTTCTGTCGAATTGCGCCTGATAAGTGAAGCAATACCATGTTGTTTGTTGTCACTCTAAGAGTAGATTGCGAGAGTGTCTGTCAACGTGTCTGATTACCATAAATGCAGGAAGCTTCATCATTCATTTAATATTATTGCATTTAAAAGTTTTTTTTACCGTAAGCATTACAATGTATGTATGGATTTGGAAGATAAAAATCGAAATCGTTTTTGTCGTACAGTTTTCCCAATTCTCTGCTCGCATTTCATGGATATCTAGACTGCAGCATCTTAATATTTCTGTAGAATGTTCGCGAACCCCAAGGTAGTAATGATTCATGGCCGTGTTCGTAATTAGTAATAGCTTCATTAACGACAACACATTATCGGGCCACGCGTGCAGATGGGTTATTTGACAGCTATTATTGATTGTGCACATTGCGGTCGAACATATCGTGAAGCAATCAGCCAAAAACCCAGCTCGACTCTACCCCTGGTGGGTGAAACAAGAGTCACATGCTGGACTTCGATGTTGCTTTAATACCGTTGTATTTCAAACGGATTATTAATTAGGGTTGAAGTTCGTCGTACACCGTTGCGAATATCGTGATGTGGTTTTGAAATAGACCGCACCTGCCGTTGTCCTCCATTTTGACCAAGTCAAAAGGAAAATTTCCAGCCGCCAGAGGTGAGTGATAATAATAAAGGAGTCACTTTATTTCCCGAATGTTTTTGCTTGAAATTAAAAAACAAAACCTCTGAATTTCAGTCATATAATTAAATCACCTGATTCCACGAAGCGTGCGTAATTAAATTAAAATGGCCAGCGGTCAACGCACCGAATAAAGCAAATACCGCTTCCACGCGCGGGATGCGAAGCTTATCAGGCACATATCTGTCATATTGACGCGCAGCGTGAATTCAGCGAATCTGAAGAGTTGCAGAGCAATGCCGAACTCGGCACCTCCACAACGAAGTTGAGGCTCGACTCCGAGCTGACTTGTCCTCGCCGAATCCTAACCTTAATTCTTAATCTCGGCCAAACTTATTAACATGATTGCAACAAAGTAAATAATATCGCCACGCATCGATTATGTAACAATGGAAAACCCTGTACTCTCTGTCGAAACTGTGGTTTGCGTCTCTTTGATGAATTGAAGCCAGATTAATTTGCCACAATTATGATTTCCTGCTCAGCCCAAAGGGTATAGCGCGTGACTAACAAGTTTGATGTGTTTTCTGTCCGCACAGAGGGTTCAAAACGGTGGGCCCCTTCGTGGTGATGATCTACCGCATGATCATGGGCGATCTTCTGCGGTTCGTCTCCATCTACCTCGTCTTTGTCATGGGCTTCTCACAAGGTAAGCTATTTATGACAAAAGCTTGTCATTATCACGACAACATTTTCCACTGTGATTTTCCAATAACTTCGCATTGGTCATGGCATTGGTCTGTAAAGAATGTTGTCACCACTACACTGTCTCACGGTGTTTCCAAAGTGTAACCGTGTTAGCGCAATACTAGGCTATGCGAACACTCATATAATCGTGTTGTGGATGAGCGTAATATTTACGCTCACACACAACGCGATTCTATTGCGTGTGCGCATAGCCTAGAGGCTTTTATGATCAATTTAACATATCCAGTGATAATTCAGCAGCTTACTCAATGACATTCGTTACTTAAAAATATCATGACGTAGTCGTCGTGAAATTATTTGAATATTTCAAAACGAAAAATCGATTTAAAGAAAAACCATTCAATGATTTTGTTCATTATAAACACAGTATCTTCTTTTTAAGATCCTTAATGCACACAGTAAATTTTGTGAACATCGGTTGGAGATAAAGTTGCTTTAGTTGCAAAAAACTGAAAATCGCTAAAAAAATCGCAAAAAGCGTCATAAAAGCGCCATTTTCAAGAAAAGTGCTTAACATACAACAGTGAAATTTTTACAAAAATATTGAATCGTGAGGGTCAACATATCCTGAAAGTTTCGTCGGATTATATTCAGATGCTTGGCCTCTAGAGTGCAAAACGTGTTTTGGAAAAACTGAAAAATTTCGTAAAAACTTAATAACATAAAATTTGCATCAAAAACGAGGCAGATCTAAGTTCAGAGAAAAAAAATGTCCATATAAATTTTCATCAACATCCGTTTTGGCGTTTGGCCTGTAGAGAGCGAACAAAAACAAACAACAAAAAAAAAAAACATTGGAGATTTTTTTAGCAGTAAAGTGTAATTGAAGATTTCGCTTCACTCGCTTCGCTCGTTACGCTCGTTTGTTCGCTCTCTACAGGCCAAACGCCAAAACGGATGTTGATGAAAATTTATATGGACATTTTTTTTCTCTGAACTTAGATCTGCCTCACAGTAAAAAATTTGCCAACCATGTTTTAAAGTTGTAAGCGCAGCTATAAATTTCGTTCAAAATTGCAACAGATTTCAGCAATTATAAGCGCGAGTGAAGGCAAAGAATCACAACGAATCACAATTTTCTATATCTTGTCACGTCCGTTTCGGTCGTTTTCCAAGCTTAAAGCATCTGAAACCACGTGCCATGACTTCTCTCACCTGCATTGCCGACGTTGCAACGGAAATTCAAGTTCAAGACTGGTGCCGTGCTGCAGAAAGTTCGAGACAGCGAACTTGGTGTTCGATGGGCGAATCCGTGCTCCTATGTTGTCAGTGACAAGTGTACCGAAAAGCGTGATCTTTTTCACGAAAAGTCACCGGAGAAAAGCGGGCACGATTGACCTCAGACTGAACCAGCTCACAAAAAAACTTTTACAAAGCTATGTTTTTAAGAAGCTTTGCAACATTGGCTACATAACCCTAGCCTTGGCTGACAGTCGTCACTAGAAGGTTTGACGCAGGGTGCGGAATTCCCTATATGTCACTGCTCTATTTGCAGAGCTAGCAGCGATATCTGGAAATACTCGTTCCAAGAACACCTCTAAAGATTTCCAATGTATTCGCAAAGCATCTTCAAGGAAATAACAAGAAGCCTTTCAAGAAAAGACTGGCGTCTCAATTTTTTCTCTTTGCTGAAAGCATTTTCCGATATATTGGTAATATTTCTTTGGCGTTGCGATATGAAATATGGGTCATATATTTGCTGTTATTTATGTCAGCTCGATGAACCAGGGAAGGGAACTAGACAAACAAGACGCTGGCTCATTTGCCGGTGGAACACAATGTGGCCATTCATCATCTAGCATCCCCCTATCCTGGCAAGCGTCGAGCAAGATGAATTTTTGTTAGACGCATCAGCAGTTCACATCTGTTGCTGTTTACGCCATGTGCGCTCTTGACTTCGCTGCTACGGCCAAGAATTTGAATGCGCCAATAAGCAACTTGACTTCATACGCCAAATGGAGTGCAAAACATGTGTTTTCGAGGAAATATTGTGCAATTTCAAACTGAACAATAACTAGAAAATATTCATTTATAAAGACGAGCACTGGGGGAAAAAAACGAGCGTTAACGCCGGCGAATTTGACAAGCTCCGAGCCACAAGATGAATATGTCACTCAGTCAGATTGAAATAGCGTGTCAGCACGAGGGCGTCCCATTTTTTTCCGCGAAGCTTTCCCCCCGATTTGTATTTTTCTGCACGTCCGGCGCAATCACCCCGACTCTGAAGAGAATTGAAAATTCAGATATATTGTCCTCGAGAGGCGCGTGAAGGGTGAATAAATCGAAGCAATCACTCACGGTCGGGCAGTGATTCAGTGATTCACACGCGCGAGTAGCCGAACAAGCCGGCGTGCGTTTTTCTCTGTTGATTATCGAGCAAATTACGTCGACACTCTGCTAAGTAATTAGACAAGCAGGAGCAGCCGAGTTCTCACCGATAAAATTACTCTGCTGGGTTTTTTCCCCGTGGCCACTTTATGTAGGACTTTTGTGTGCTGCGAGTTTCCTAGTAATTAAAGACAAGATAGCAGCGTAGGTAGCGATCCATAATTAGAAGGCCATGATTAGTTAGCTTTGAAAATTAAAGTTTAAAGATATCGCAATATTTAATTTTCATTTTCCATTCTTGTGAATATTCCGCCTACCTGATAAATTAATTTTATATAAAAATCTGAAGGCTGTAACGTGAGATAGTGGCCATTTTACGGCAGAAAATCTTTGATGAAAACCGTCTGGCTGTTCCCAGGAGGAATAAAAGCTCTCAAAAACTCTGGTATATTAAGGTGCCTACAATAAATTAAAATGTCATGTTTAAAAATGCAAAATGACATGCAAGAGTTCGTATTAGAAAAATATATGGTACATATTGAAATACATTTTTTTGAATATTCCGATCTAAAGGTCAGAAGCGTTCACACAAAACAGCGGCTTAAGCAGCCACTAAAAATACACCCATTAAGACCGTGTTTCAGCCCTTGTTGCTTGTCGCAGCCTACTACATCATCTTCCTGTCGTTCGACAACCCGAACACGCCAGAGGGTGTCGACGACTCGACAGCCAACCCCATGTCCAGTCCGATGGAGTCAATCATGGCCATGTTCTTGATGTCGATGACAAACTTCGGCGACTACTACGGCGCGTTCGAGCGCACGGACCACGAGATTCTTGCTAAGGTGAGTCGAATATAGATGTAGGTGATACATCGGTGCAAGGCGATTCACTACAGATAATGACTTCTCCATTTCCAGTTATACCTGTACCTAGACTTCATGAAGCTTAGCGTGCGATGGAGTTCTCCTCAATTTCGTGCCATGATAGAGCAATGGTTGAAAATTTTAGTTATATACTAACTTCACATTAATTGTGTTTTTTTGTTTTTTGTTCGAATGTCATCAATTTGAACATTTTTAATAGAAGCTTAAAGGTGTTTTGACGTCAAGCTTGTCATCTTGATTCGTTAGGGAGACAATATCACCACCAATATTTCCAATACTCAGGCTGACACTTGAGGCAGTGGAAATGCATCTCAGGACTGAAAGAAAAACAGCGAAAACAGTGGTTTCTGACACGCTGAACGCTATTGGAAACTAGAGTAGCATTCCCTCCTGCTTTATGCCACTGTACGATGCAGGATAGCAACAATCGGCAATACAAGATGAAGGAACGGTAAGAACTAGATTTTCATGAGAACAGAGACAGATGAAGTGCATAATTCTCCCAACGAACTTGAATGGCAAATCCAAATAATGATTAGTTTTCGAGACAATCTCTTCGCGGAATCTCGATGAAAATTATTAAAAACAAATTAATGCTTCGAAATGAGTCGTCAGATTGCTGTTCCTTGTCCCAACTCTCCAATTGAAGCACACCTTTAGCACTCTCAGTTGCTGGAGCAGGAAATTAAATTGAAATACTATCGTCACGGCATTGTTTAACTGGCACACACTGTGATTAGAATTTAATTAAAACTCTTTAGAGCGGGATTAATGTGAAACGTTATAAATAAGGAGAATATTTCGCCCCAAGGCAATGAAATGGAAATATGATATATCTACTATGGAAACAGAATTTCCTCGAATAAGCTCTCATCATTGTTTATGAACAACAGAACGTGATCTACATTTCCGAAATGATGAGATCATGTTTATCAAATCACTGGAAAGAAGTGATGAAAATAATACTCGAAAAAATTAAAAGTTTGGTTGGAAAATAGGGAAGCACATGCATTGCAATGAGCTGCGTTAATTGGGCAAGCGCCATTCGTGTTTGAAAAGGTCTCATATTGACCGATTGGAAGGGTTTTAATTAAATTAACCAAAATAATGTTTATCAACTCATTAAAAGGACGTTCTGAAAGAGCAATTTCGAGTCCATGAAAAGTTTGGTCGGAAAAGCCAAATATACAGAGCAACGCATTGCGCTGATTGCAGGGAACTTTAACTAACGCAAACCGACAAATTCTATCCCTAAAGGGAACTGGAACAACCTAACACCTGACATTTTACGAGTTATTCCATTATTTGTAAGGCGTTAATAATATGATGTTGGTCCAGTAAACGTATGCCATATATTTTTTAGAAGTTTTTCCAGTCTTTAGGGAATTATTTCCCCTGTAATCAATTTGAAAAAAATTCGAACATCGCACAATATCAAGTTTTTCAGCATAAGAAATATAGAAATATAGAAAAAAGACATTTTTATGCAACTATAAATTTGACCTAAATGCAAATTCTAATTGAAATCATATTACGTTGTTTTGGTAGTGAAAACATACGACCAGAATAGGTTCATATTCTTCATAATTTCTCACAAAATGCACAAATCGGTCTGCCTTTCAACGGCGGGAGGTGCACAGGATTTCCCCTGCGTCGCATTGCGTGGCATCGCATCGCATCGCATCGCATCGGATCGCATCGCATCGCATCGCATCGCATCGCATCGCATCGCATCGCATCGCATCGCATCGCATCCCCTGACCGCCGCCTCACGTGTCCACCCAGAACAAAGCGAGCCGCGGTCGCCGGTTCGATACCCGGCGCGGCCGCGGCGAGATCAAAGATCTGGCTCGCAATGAGCGTCCGAGCGCTGGACCGGCCGGATGTTTGCCTTGCGCGACCGGAAACAATCGACAAGTCAAACAAGCGGCTACCGCCACCGCTGTGACCGCTGCAGCAGCCCCCACCGCCCCCACTGCCTCGAATCAAGCCTGTTTCGTTGCGATTTGTGTTTCATTACGAACTAATTCGATTGAATGTCGAAAATCCACTCATTGCGTTTGTAATTTCCAATAAATGGGGTTTATCTCTTGTTTTCATCCGCTGTGCCGCACAAAGCGAACGTAAGTATTTATGTCGACCTTGCTGACAAAAGAGAATGCAATGTTATAGTTCTAATCTTCATTAGTACTAGCGCTAATATTTCAGAATCTCTATCCTTTCCTTCTTATGTTCAATTTTATCATAAATTAATCTAATAGAAAATAATTTATTTCCCAGTCTCAACAAATTAGTTAACTCGCTGTGAGTGCCGGATAAACAGCCTCGTACTCGTATACTCTGCACAATGCTCCGTTCGTTCCCCGCCACGTGCGGTCACCCATTCGCTGGCCGAGCCGAGACAATGTTGCTCAACGTCGGTGTCCTGTTTTCACAGTGCCTGTTCGTGATCTACATGGGCATAGTGGCCATCCTGCTCGTCAACATGCTGATCGCGATGATGGGCAACACGTACCAGAAGATCGCAGAGACCAGGAACGAGTGGCAGCGGCAGGTAAACACATGCTCTGTTACACCTCCACTTCAAGTAGCAAAGCATGGCCATGGTACGTGTCAGAAGCATCACTGCAGACAAACTCAAGTAGATCGTTGAATTGGTTTGCAAATCGCCGTATAAACCAATCGATCACTCGCATTAAAAGCAGCTCTAGAGTAACCGCATGAACTTTTAAGAGACATTGAAGAATACAACAATGAGACATTTGACATACCTGAAAAATACTACCTAAACGAGATTATTTAAAAGGGCGAACTGAACGACGACCTGGCATACTCTAGCTAAACCTAGTTTGGGTTAGTGTTAGAGACCGCTAGCAGGCAAGTTGACCACCACGAATCCAATGCACACACGTATAGTTTGACCGGACGCGGAAATTGCTCGGCTTGCAATTCCGTCCGACATGTCAACTTAGATTGCAGATCCTTGTGCCTCGAATCCGCCAATCGCTCGACGGCCGGCGTTCAAATCCCAGTGATCCAATTAGACCGCAACGCTGTCTGTATGCTCTAATTAACTTGACCTATCCTGCGAGTGCCAGCCAACTGTACAGCCGTCGGCTGTCTGTCCATGTAGAGGGAAGTTAGCTCTGGTTACCCCAGGTCAGTTCCAGCAGAAAACGAGCCCGCGGCAGCGTTGGTAGTCAAATCGAACATTATTGTGGTCTGATAATCTTCGTCAATGCTTTGATAAAGCATCCCCCACTTGCGCATGCTTTCGCAATATCATTGCATAGAAGCTCGCTTTATAGAAAGAGGCGTATTGTTTTGTCTGTTTTAACGACACTATTCGCTTTGTTCGGAGACAATTGTTATCGCGAGATTATTAAGGGGGTGGATGTTATTGTCATGTCACTGTCAGTGAGCATAACTTTAATCATATTAATAGTTCGTACTTCATCGTGGAAGTGGATCTATAGCAAGCGGCTATACGCATTTCAAGATGCCTGCTGCTAAAGTTAGCAATCAAAATGTTGGTTATTACAAAACTTGTTCCGTTCGTTTTAATATTATATTATATCTCTGTAGGTTATAACATTTTCTGCAGAGCAAAACTTTTCCGCCCGCCTCCACCAACTTTATACTACAGTTAGAAACGTGTGTAGAAGAAGAATGACAGTCAGCAGTTTTTTATGCGAAGGGCTTTGCGAAGTGTTTTTGCTGGTCTTGGTGACGACTTGACGAAACGCGCAACCCCCTGCTTGCTTATTCTTGCAGCAGAACTTCACTAAATGCGTTGCTACGCACTATGAAGCATTGCTCAGTAGAGTATTAATTTCGAGAAAACTATGCAATTGGCACTTGGCAGCTCAATCAATCAGCTCCTGTAGTTATAACTAATACTTACTGCCACGATATGTATCCGCTCAATCGACATGTACATTCTGCTCCTGCCCTGTCCCACATTATATTATTATCTCAAATAATACCGTCCTTTTTGAGGCTATGGTAAAACTAGCAACGAGAAACGTGACAGACTACTAGAGTATACTAGCGAAATAAAACAGGATGTCCACTCGTTTCACAATACTGTCTACATGAAACATGATATATTTAGCTTCGTCTGCTTCCCTGAGATCACCAACGAGTGCTGCAAGACAACAATAATTTTAGAATATTATCAACAGTAGTGATGTACCGTTATTGCCAGTCGATAAATTTTCAGCCGTAACCTAGCTTTAGACCCTCATGTCTCGAGATCTGAGTTGATTCCGCCAGAGAGATGCATAAACACAGTGCACTTAAGTAACTTTATCACTTTGCTAATGATTGCAGTTCAAGGAACATCGCCGAAGTAGCACGAAGTAGTTAATTTCATGCAAAAGGCCGCTAGACAATAGATGAACGCACAACGATGGACGACGACAGCCGACATCAACTGGCATATTCAAAAAAAAAAGTACGCTTCCTGGTCAATTCACGGCAGTTTCGATGCGTTACCTTGGAGGAACGGCAGCGTTACCTAGCGACCAAATCAACAATGTGGAGGAAATGTAATGATTCCTGACCTAATGCCAATGTACCCGTATCAATGTTAAATAATTGATGAGAAAAAGTTTGTTAGCTTTAGATACATTCAGCTAAATGAACGGTGCTGGGGGTTACTCTATTATTAAAATATTTAGATTATTCATTCGGGAATGGACGTGAGAAGCTAAAAACATCAACTGTCGGAAACATTAGCTAAAATAATATATTTACATGAGCAATGTGTATTTATTGACACAAAAATCATCATTCATCAGATTGGGATGATTGGTGAGTACTAAAAACATCAGCCCCATTTCAAACAACCAATTTTATCTTCCATGGGGTTTGGAAATTCCAATCTAGTTTCATTTTATATTGTTTTGATTGTTGTTGTTTTATTGTTTGATCGTGTAACTAATTAAATCAGTTAATTAATTTGATAGGTGGTATACTGAAAGCTACATTTGATACTTATTTTAATATATAGCGAGCAGGGAGAATTAGCTAAAAGCATGATGTCAATATTCTACACCCGTTTTCAATTCTCGATTTCCAAATATAAAAAGAGGACCGTTTATACATGACAGAAATGTAAAGAGAGAAAACCTAACCAACAATTTGTGTAAACATAATTTGCTTGGAACAATATCAAGATAATTATCCTACAAAAACAAACGAGTCCATCTGAACACCATATTATTATTATGAAACGATTGCACACCCATTTATAGGTAGACAGCGCTCTCAATAAATTGTCAGGCAACACAAACTCAAAACCTAATTAACTCGTAAAAGCATTCGGGAAGTGCTTAATTTCCGAATTGGTCAGTTCCCCTGAAAACGCCCTGCACGATTTAAAAAAATATTTTCTATTCCCTTTGAAAATTGTGTCGTGCCAGGAGCAGGTTCATGCAGACATGACCTATACGCAGACATCTCTCACTGAGGCAAAATGTCTCGTTGCCGTAGAAACGAGGAGATACGTGCCCTGACGGACATAAGACATCACGTGACGTCCACCCACAAGGGTTGATTCGTGTTCTACTCGACCAATTTGCGGAAATACGTCGGAACTAAGAGAGGTCATCTGCCAATGTCTGCTCGAATTCTACACGAGTGTCTGGTGGTGGGCATCTGCATAATCAATCGAATAATTCACGTCGCTCCACCACTTTGCAAGCTACCTGCGAATCCTTCCAATTCACTTGCTTACGCTCGTCCGATGCCAATTATTCGCCAGGCATCTGTCTGCCAGTAATCGATCGCAACTGGCAGATTTCTGCGAATTTGCCAGCTTCCAAGTATTTTATTTTATAATTCTCCGTAGACCGATCAATCCAATCGGGAAATCGAACCTGTAAACACATTTGCAGGTATCCGCTTTCGAGAGAAATTCTAAAATAAAGCTAACTGCATTCGTGGAAATCATTGCGCTGTACACATTGATGTATCGTTAATGGGAGTGGATTCACCTTTCAGAAAATCGGTCAGGTCGAGGTAGAAAAATAACAGATAGCTACTAGGTGATGTCACGAGATTTGCCAATGTTGCCAATGTTGTATTCGATTTTTGGTGATATCTGGGAAAAGTTTAAGTTTGGTAGTTTAGCATTCAATAAAACATGGTTAAATGTTTATCTGAAAACTAGCGTTCTAAGATTAGAAACAGACATGAGTCTTAGGAAAGTTATTACCCACACTTTCCAGTAACACGGAGGTTTTCTTTGTAGCTATCATTTCACCGTCGTCAAGCAGCCCGCAAGCTGCAAGACTATAGGTCTCGGTGTAATCATCTAACTTCTTGGTTCCAGTGGGCCCGCATCGTCCTGGTCGTCGAGCGTGGAGTCAGTCCTCAGGAGCGGCTGAAGAAGCTGATGTGGTACAGCCAGCCGATGAGCGACGGTCGCCGGGCGCTGGTGCTGCGACTCAACCAGAGCGAGGAAGACAAGGACGAGATGAAGGAGATCCTCGAGATGAAGAGGGTGCACGTGCGCATGGTGAAGAAGCGGCAGATGGGCATCAACAAGTTGCACAGCAACACGCCCAGTCCGAAGAGCAAGAAGATTTAGGCGGATGGAGATTTCCTTGCGGGGTTTCGTGTGAAACTTCATTTACCTTCAAATATTATGTGTATTATACATCCGAGCTGTAGGTTCGTTTTTTGTGAAAGAAATTTCACGTGCCTTATCTTTACTTCAAAATAATTGAAACTGTATTGCCCCAAGTCCTGTAACATGGGCTCTTATGAGAGACGAGAGGATAGTACTTTTGCGGCGGCCACCTTTAATAAAAATTTTCAAGTTGTTAGGTTTTATTTGCTGTCATTGGATAAAGGTCACTTTCCTCTTCGTAGCAATGAAAGTTACCATTGGTGTTTACCCTTAGGGTTCCAATAATATTAAATTCAAATATAAGATTTTCTTCGAGTAGGTAGTGATTTGACCAAGACCCATAACATGGGATCTTATAGGAGAAAAGGAATTTCGTGAGAAAGGGTGTTGAAATGATGGGCAACTATCGAACCACACAAAAACGGATAGCCTTGATCCACAGCTATCTTTTATAATGTGTGGACTTATACTGATCAATTGAATTTAGAAATTTTATTGAGATTTTAAAGTGCCGAAAAATGTGAAATGTAAATAAAAATAAAAATTACCCTAAGATATTGATAAAATTATAGTGAACGTAGCAGTCACGAGCAGTAATGCGTTTTTACAATTTCATCCTAATCTAACGCCCGGTTAGTAAATTAAAAAATAAACTTATTTCGTATTTTTGTTCTCGGCCACTCGAGGGGTTGGCGCTGGTCAGTGTTGGGTCAATTACTTTTGAAAAGTAATTTAATTACATTACCAATTACATGACTCTCAAAATAATTAAATTACATTACAAATTACCTAAAACCAAAAGTAATTCGTTACATTACTAATTACTCACAAAAAATACTCAATTACTTTTCAAATTACTTTTTTTTTGTATTTTTGCATATCTCTGCATATCAACTACCCATAGCAATATTCGGTTCTTTGAGTAGTTTCGTGTTTTTTACTTTTTTAAGACAATTGCTGCCAAATAAAATGGTTTTCACGTCAAGCCCGTTCAGAAAATTTGCCCAAGCTCACCTCATATAGTTAATACGCGTAATCTGGCCATGGGAGCCTATTTAACGTGGGCCACCTCCACAATATCATCTAGGTTCTAAACAAATCGTCTTTTTCTGAATCAGACATGTTTGAAGCTGATCACTTGTCACTAGAGATGGGATTTTACGGTTTTCCGTTGGCCCAGCCCGACCTCGGCCCGACCAGTCCCGAATCCGGCCCGACCCGAAGCCCGACGGGCCCCCCAATTTTTTCGGCCCGATCCGGTCCGAAGTATTTTCCCAAAATTTACATCCGTCCGAAACTGTCCGAAGGCCCGAAGCTGTCCGAAAGTCCGAAAGTCCGAAAATTTTCGAAGATCCGAAAATATGTACGATCCAAACATAAAGAAAATCTGACTCACTGTAGTAGAAGATCTCATTCACAGCGCAGCAGGTGCAATAAATCCCGATAAGGCAGTTCTCCCTATCTAGTTTTGCTTCGCATATCACATTATCACATTGAAAAATACACTAGCAGTGACTGTATCCCGGTCGGCTCTCGGGTGAATACTGAATTAACATCGCGTAATATTTACGCATGGAGTGGAAGGAATTCGTAAGAGAGGCAAAATTTATTTTAAAAAACTTAAAAAACGAGATAACTCGTGACTAATTCTATTCTAATCTCCGAATCCGTCAAAATGCCGACCGGCTGGCTGGCACCAGCGAACTCAAGCATAGTCTGCAAATCTCATGTCGAAAATTCTTCGAACTCATGAAGGACCAAAGGCCAAAGCCTCGCAAGGCTGCGTGAGATCGGTCTAACAAGCACATGGCATGGGAAAATGTTCACTATCGCTGTGATACAGATACAGACGTAGTATGGCTGTTCGGGAATTAGCTTCGACTGCAAAACGAGGGATAATGTTATATACAGAAGCCAGCTGCGAGTAAAAAATATCGACTTGAAAGAAACATTACGGTTTGAGATATTGGACGGGAAAGGGAATTCCAAGTGCACGGGCCACTCCTCGACAGCCCGACAGACCGAACCATCTCTACTTGTCACACTCATGGAAGAAAATTTCACATGCCTCACCGCGTTAAAGCACGCGAGACTAAATCCCGGCAAACAGCAACAGCAAGGCGGTGGCCGGCCGGTGCGTGCTGGGGAGGAAGCGGACTTTGGGTGACATGTAGACGCCACATAGGAGAGCGGAAATTTAAATTATGCTAAAAATAGTTGCTTAATCCATCCATTGTTATAAAAATAATTTTAGGCAAGGCAAAATGTAAAGTAATTCGGGATTTTTATAACTTTTCAATTACATTACATAAAATAATGTAATTAAATTACATTACTAATTACCTTCTCTTAAATGTAATGCATTACATTACAAAGTACTGAAAAAAGTAATTCATTACAGTAATTCAATTACTTTTACTCAATTACTGCCCAACACTGGCGCTGGTATTAGGGTAGCCTTACTTACTCTATGGAATTAGCATGGACTTGCTGAATTTCGGAATTTTATGAAAAATAACTTCTAACGTTATGATTGGATTTCAATTAAATTTAAATTTTGACTAGAAAATACTACAATGAAACAAATTTTTAAAAAATAGGAAAATCGTCCGGAAATTTCCGGAAAAGTTTCAATTTTTTTCTTTTCCGACTGTCACATTTTGACAAAATTAATTTACTGAAATACCTGCAATATGTTTGATACACAACTTAATTTTTATTTGGAAGAAAGCAAGTATAGTTAAGATTTTCATTATTTTTGGCGAAGTTTTTTCAAGTCCTTACACATTGGTCTTAGGCACTACAATTTTTTCCGACGCTCGTCGCATATACCGGTCGATGGACGTAGGTCGAAACGAGCGCGCCCGGTGAAGGAAGTATGCTCTCATGGGAGAAAAAGCAATTTCGGAAAAGAGGGTATTGGGACCCTAGTTGGGCAACTATCGAACTTCATTAAAAACGGCTATCTTTCATGTAGGCCTTTAGTAAGAAATTGGTTTCGAAAGGTTTTTAAGATTTTAAAGAAAATATTTCGTCATAATTAATAACTCCGAAAGTAATGAACTGATCAAGATGAATGTTCTTATGCGAATACAAGACGATATAATAAAGAATTAATTCAAGTTTAAGGAAAATCGTGTGTAAAATTCTAGAAAAGTTTGAATTTTTTCCAAAGGTAAGATTTTGACGCACTTTTCCGTCGATGAAACCCACGACAAGTCCATGTCTGTGCTTATGTTTCGTCCACGCGTTGTTCAAATAGCGAGTGTTAACTTCCGACCAACACGGCAAGTTTGTCTTGCGTGCAGCCGTTCGCTGCGCCTGCTAATTGCCTAGGGGCACACAAATAGAAACTTAGGCGTCGCCTCCTTGATTGCTTCCGTTGCCTACAAGCGTTCGCTGCGGCAAGTTTCTGTTCAAGAATACAGCGTCTCGGGGTGCCGAGTTCGAGACGCGGGGATACAAGGTAGGAGGCGAGGAATACATCTGAAATTTATAATAATATGTAGATTTAATTTGACATAAAACACAATATGACATCATTGGTTGCATCATATCTATTTAAGTGTTCACTCTTTGTATGAGCAAAAAATTAGTAAAGTATCTTATCACATTATTGGCTAGTAAAAATGCAAAAATACACGCAAAGCTCTCAGATTTCTGTAGTTTGCATATAAACAATGTGAAATCCCATCCCTGACAAGTAGGGAAGGGTGCATCTGGCATAAAAATCTAAGCACGTAACTTGAGAGTCCTACCCTTATCTTTCAGAGCTATATTTGGCTGCTGAACTTAAATATATGGCTTAGTTAAGAAAGGCATTGTAAGGCATCGCTAGAAATAGCGTGACTAGGAAAATAATCCACTTAGCAATGATATTTTTCATCTTAAGTATAGAGCTTTCTCGTCGACTGTAGTCATGTAAAAGTTACAAAAATTTGTCTGTTCTTCGGCGCCGTCATTCGAAGAAATCTGTTAAATTATATTGGTAAATTGGTAAGTTTTATGAATGATTTTATCCCTGCTGATCGCAAAAAATGACAATTTTATGCCATCGAACAGTGATGCACCTTGGCTGGAAGAGACCACTTCGTTTGTAAACGTAGAGTTCGTCTCTAAATTGGAAATATCACACAATTGATTTCAGGTAAGATCACTATCTCATTTGCTAACCCTGCCATCAATTTCTTATACACTCAGCTTCACTTGCAAGCGCCTTGCCCTCCACTGGCATACTTGCCCACCACCAGCATAATAGTACTCGATCTGATACACATCGCCCTCTCAGCTAGCAATGACCAGGGGTTGTGTGACCTTGTGGCAATCTGAGACGTGCACCCTCTAGGCAGGGTTCCTCATCAGTGTTGGGGTGAAGAGGTGAGGAGAGTGAATCCCACCTTCTTGCCTTTGCTGTAAAGCACCAGCAAATCTTTCTGGTAGAAAGCCACCAACTCTTCCACAGATGCGAAGCTCTGAAACCAGAAGCAGAGCCACAAACCCATCAAACTCTCTTCTCCTTGCAGATAGGTATTAAGTTTTCTAAGTTTTAATTGCTTGTTTTTGTGACACTGAGCTACTACATTTCAAGCTTTATCTTGGGGTACTTACTTAGTTATGGTTCATTAAAACACGAGATAAGATGCCATTTCAGTTACTTGCAAGGAAAAGTCCAGTCTGAACACACAGTCTTAGACAAAGACAAGGTACAGCTATCAATCTTTTCTGACATTTAATTTCTTCTCTCATTAAATACTCAACACAGGAAGATATTCCAAAATTTTTTTGATATGACTCGAATGTTCTGTCTATTTGTTCCCATTCCAGATAGAAAACTCTTGGAGATCTGTCAGTCATGTAGAAGAAAAGTTTGAAGTTCAGAAATTTATGTATCTATTTTAAAACAGATTTTAATAATCATCCTCGAAACAGAAAACCAGCATTGATTATAGAAGACATTTTCCTGGTCATGATGTATCTTTTACTTTTTAAATATATTTATGTTATTTCACAAATACACAACACGATACCTATCAAAAAAGCATCCACCCATGAACGACCACCCTTGACCGGTCATTAAAGTGTCAATGCCACACCCCATTCTGACTGTCTATACATCATGTATGTGATCACATGGACAATAAACGAATAAATAAATCCAAGCCCAAGCATCCTCGTGGCCCTGTTCCACCCACTAACACCCATCGCTCACCCGCTCCTTGGCTTTATCGGTGCCCAGTGCGTAGCGGCGGTCGTCTCGCAAGCGTACGCTGATGTTGAAGAAGCGCCCCTCGAACCACAGCGTCAACGTCAACGGGTTCTCCGTCCGCGTCGACGGCCGCAACAGGAACGAGCCGTCGACGCCTGGAGTCAACGCAGAGCGCGCACACAGGAAACAGTCAGACACAAGCAGCAAGCAACAAAATAAAATAAAAACTAGGCAACTTGAATTGCTGTCATATTCTAATTTCGCACCAGAAATTTGTGATAAACCCACTGAGTGATTCAACTTCAAGCATATTCAAGTTGGTGGGTCATTTGTTTTTTGTGGTTTGCAATCTTCGCGGTTTTAACGAGTGATAGGATAAGAAATCACTGCTGTAACTTTCTGCCCCCAAACACATTCTGAAATATTTCCCAGATAAAGAAGGCTGGAATGAAATAAGAAAGCGATTATGCAGTTGATGGTTTGACAGTTGTGCTCTGACGGGAAGCGTTTGCTGGTCCTGAAAGGGACGTCGTCCCTAGGTGTGAGATGGCATGACATTGGGAATAGGTAGCTAGTACTGGCGTCGCTGGTAAGTGCATGTCAAGCTCACCGTATCTGAGCATCTCCTCGCCCTTCTCCCTGTCGACGTCGTGGAACCAAGGTTTGTTCTTCAGCATGTGGTGGCTGCTGCTGCTGGTGCTGCTACTGCTGCCGGGAGACGGGCGGCGGACGGGATCCGGCGGGGGCGGCAGCGGCCGCTGGGGCTGGCTGTTGGAGAACTGGCGGTCCACGGGCGGCGGCCGCGGCAGGGGCTTGTTCTCGAGGGTGGGCGGCTTGGGGAACGACTTGTTTTCGCCGGTTCGGTCTGCAAGCCGGAGAGACAGGGAGAAGAGGTTAGACTTGGTAGTGTGGGGTAGAACTGTCGATTGTGTTTTGCTACAGCAGGGGTTGCTTTGTGTAAATGTGTGATAATACAATGCGTCGGGGAAGTCGAAGACTTGTCACTGTGTCAGGATGATTTTCAGATGGATTTTTGTGATAATAAAGTATTATTTTGAGTGATTTTCCTGCATTTTTTTTTGTGGATACATATTATTCAAGTATACAACTTCTGAGAAAAAATAACACTATGTATTCTGATGCATCTTTCAGCTATTTTAACACTTTTGAGGTAAATTTTTTAAATTAACAGATTGTTAATGAGCGTTTTGAGACTTCGGTAAATGTTAGGACCGCGGAATGGCTTTCCAAGTGTCTCGCTCGCGCCGTGTTTTCGCTGAAGCAGAGGCCAGCAAAACCTTGCAAAAACAACTGCGCTCGAAGCCATTTTGGCGATGTTGCTAAAAACACAAATTGAAAAGCCGTGTGTTTACTTATTCGAAAGCAAGGGATGTTGGGCTTCGACCTCCCAAACCGCGAGTCGGCCGTCGAAAACATATCACTTCGACGAATTCAAAACAATCTCCTGTTTTGGCGCAGAAACCAATCAATCGCACACGAAACAACGACCACCGCCGATGAATCCGTCACTTGTCGCTCGAGCACCGAACTCTGACTGACGAGCAGGCCGCCGAGTAAAAACTGCAGAGGCTTTTCCGACCCGGATTCCGACCCGTCGCTGCAACTGTCGGCGATAAAAACAACGGTGCTGAGTACACGCTCACGGATCCCGAACACATTGCACTTCGCCGCTGACAGCTGAGATGCACTCGGCGGTCAGAGAAGGTCGGGGAAAGCACGCTCTGACGCAAGAGCAACAAGTAAAAAACAGACAGCAAATATCTCAAATGTCAGAACGAAACATCGAAACGCTATTTCCCACTTTTCGTGAATCGGAACAAAAACTCGACGCTTGAAACCGGCGTAGACTCACAGGAAAAGAGGAAGGAAATTTTCTTCGGCGCAGGCGGGAAACTGTTGAAGAGCGCCCGGCGTGCGGCGGTGTTGGCAGAGGAAGTTCTTCGGATGGTGGCCGTCTGCTGGAAGCTGGACAGGACGAGATCTTGTCGGTCCATGCTCGCGATGAACGCACGGAGAGACTGGAGTCTGCTGGCTGGTGCTTGGAGACCGGCGGCTGCGGTGGCTTCGAGACTTGCTCGCTGGGAGACGTTCACCCTCCGGGGGTCGCGTACGATCAGCGTGGACAACAAAGGACTGCCAGAAATATCGCTCTTCAAATAGATTTTGAGGAAATGATATAAAATTAACTAGCAGCTGAAAAAATTGTAACCCACTTCATGGATAGCCAATTCGAAGAACTTCATTAACAGCTTGGTAAAAATTTCCGTACCTCGTAAGGTTACAAGGCCCGAGGGCAGTAAAACGACACAATAAAAAAATAATGGTACCTAACACTTATTTTTGGGGGTTAAACTTCAAATTGCACCAATAACGATTGTCGGAAGCAAGACATGCACCTAAAGTTAATGAACCGAAGAAAAACCATTCAAACTGCCGCGGCAAATCCACGCCCTAACCAAACTCCAGCCGCCGTCACAAGTCCACATTTCCACAATTCACCTGACGCCTCCCACCGGTCCTCGTCGTCGTCGACACAGTCGTCGTCGCCGACGTCGTCGTAGCGGCGCAGCATCCGGCGCAGCGTGTAGATCACCTTCCTGCGGATGCCCACGGCGACGTCGGCCATCTCCGAGCCCAGCCTCGTGGCCAGGTTGGTCAGCAGCGAGCCGGTCACTCGCACGTAGAAGCCAGCACTCATCCCGACCTCCTGTCGTCCGCGCCTGCCTGGCCCACTTGACTCGCCGCTTGACTCTTCGATTGACTCCGCGCTTGACTTGTTTGACCTGGCCGACCCACGGACTGTTGGTTCATCGAGGCGTCACGTCCGCATCGGCTGGACACCTCGGCTGACAGTTGCGAGGCGGCGGAGGTTGGTGAAGGGTGGTACATCGATGAGTCTTGCCATGTAAATCATTTCACTGGGTGAGGAACTGGACGAGTGTCAAGTCTTCGCCGAATTTCATGGTTTGGTTTGGGTTTTCTTTCGTGTGTCCTGCCATTATGTGATAGATTGGGTTTGAAGATGAAAATCTGACGAAAATGTGTTCACGGATTTTCACGAGTCATGGCCATGTGCTTGCTAAGTATAAACATACGTTAGATATTATTAACGTTAGGGCGTTGCTTTGACGTAAAGTTCATCAAACGCAAGCGGAATAAACGAATTTGCACCAAAGAAAACACATAAAATGCACCGACAAAGCCGCGTTAAGTTGAGTAATCGCTCATTAAAGTACAACTGATCAACCTGACCAACAAGCAACCTGATGTTTACAAATCCGAGAACGTCTTCTGTGTTCGAGCGAAGAGATTCGACAATCAGATTCGTTTCCTCGGCAACAACATGATGCACTGAACGAACAACGAACGCAAAACATTCGGGGACCTGTCGCATGGTGGGGGTGGAAAAAACGTAACTAGGTCTCCCCGAGCAAACAATATCCACGAGAACGAGAACAAGAAGGAAGGATGGAGAAGAATTGGGGAAGTCGCGTATTGGATATCTCGCATCTGTTGAGTTTTTTTTTTCTCGGCCAACAGCTGCATTCTATTGCTCTATAGTCCCATTAATCCAAGCCGGCAGCCACAGAGTTAGCAATGAATTGTTGCTTTGAGATGTTGAACATCTTTCCTCGGACTGGCTATAGCAGAGAGCGTTACCATTCATAACCGCAAAAAACAATGCGAGGATTAAATCTTTCACACACACACACAAGCACATTCACGCACACACCAACACTTTAAAGAAGAGATAACCCAGTGTCTATAAATATCTTTGTGTTGTCGGCCTAAGCTCCGCCCCAGGGAAGAATCTGAGGAGACATTGCAGTGGGTGCAAGCAGTGTTACTCACAGTCAACGCGGTGGTCAGTGTTCGGCGGAGAGGTCGGCGAGCTGAGCGACAGTTTCCTCATTTCCAAGGCAATTCGTAGCTTGTCAGCCACCTGCTCCGTGATGCTGTTGACGGACTCCGTCTGCAGAAAGCAACGCATCCACGGCGCACCGTTAGCTCCACAAGTCGCGGTGAGTTCCAACGCTTTACCTCGGAAACAAGCATGGGAAACGTATGATTCTGATCAGTCTGGTGTTGCTTCTTTCTCCCCAGTCCTTATCTACATAACGTACAGCAATCAAAGTAGCTCGGAGTCTTAGGCAGGAGAAGAGATTATAATTTAAAATATATATATTAAGAGAATTGAGTGCCACTCCTTATTTAATTCATAATTTTTACTAGCCCTAAAATAAGTGAAGACGGGAGTCATAATACATCACGTACCAATAAACAAATCAGTTCTCCCCAGGCCACAGAAGTTAAGTAACATTGCGCTAGATAAGATTTTAAATGGGTGACCATCAACACAGCCAGGTCAACCAGCCAGGTTAGCCCAAATAGCCCAAATAGCCTAAAATATTCTTAGAAAGATCCTCCTTATCGCCCCCTGTACGTTCTGGCTGACCACTCACCGAGACCGCATTCGGGAGCGACGGAACAATCGGCACCACATTTTCGTCATCCGACGGATGCTGCACATTCGAGATGTACTCGTAGTCCTCTCCTCCGTCGAACTGCTGCTGCTGCTGCTGCTGCTGCTGCTGCTGCTGCTGCTGGTGCTGCTGCTGCTGCTGCTGCTGCTGGTGCTGCTGGTGCTGCTGCTGCTGCTGCTGGTGCTGCTGCTGCTGCTGCTGGTGCTGCGACACCGGCGACTCCGACGGGAACCCGGGGATCCGGTTGACGTAGGGCTCCCGGGACGGCAGCCGTGGCGTCGCCCCGAAGTCCACCTCCGGCATCCGGCCGGCGGGGAACGCGCTGGGGAAGTTCCGCGGCGGGATGACGAAGGGCTCGCGGTGCGGGATGCCCGGCGCCGACATCGCCGGCACGGACAGCACCGGCCCCGGCGGCGGTCTCGTGTACTCGCGCGGCGGCAGCGTCGGCTGCGTGGCGAACTCGTCGATCACCGTGTACTCGTCGTCGTCGAGATCAAGGTCATTGATGAACGAATCGAGCGCTGGCGGCTGCGGGTATCCCTCCTGGAACGCGGGCCGCTGGGGGAAGGAAGTGCCGCCGTCGGCGTTGAACAGCGACGAGTGGTTGGGCGGCGGTGGCAGTGGGAAGTCGGCGTCGGAGTCATTGAGGTCGTCGATATTTTGGTCGGCGTCGTCGAATTCGGTGCCCCAGCTGCCGGCCTCGGAGGGTGTTCGGTTGCCGGGCGGCGCGGGCATGTCGACGTTGCCGTACTCGGGCTGCTCGTCATCTTCGTCGTTGCCGTATTCGGGCTGTCCGTCATCGTATTCGTCATCGTCGGTCATGGGGTAGCTGGGCGGCGATGTGGGGCGCGGTGGCTGGGGGATGGGTTTCTTTGTGAACATGTTGGTCGGCACGAGCACCGCGCTGGGGGTTGGCGTCGGCGACTTGCGTCCGAACATCGGCAGGTATTGTTCGGACATGCGTTGATCGGCGTGGAGGCTCGACGGCGTCGACGGGCGACTTCCGGTGCCGCTGGACGGCGTCGGACGGCCGAAGACAGCCGGAGGTTTGCCGAAGGCGGCCGGTGTTCGAAACCCGCTAGCGGTCGGCTTATTGAAGTTGGAATTACTAGGGGGGTTCGGTTTGTTAAAGTTGCTTGCTGGAGTTGGTTTGCTCAAGTTACTAGGGGGGTTCGGTTTGTTAAAGTTACTTGCTGGAGTTGGTTTGCTCAAGTTACTAGGGGGAGTTGGCTTGTTAAAGTTACTTCCTGCAGTTGGTTTGCTTAAGTTACTAGGGGGACTTGGTTTGCTAAAGTTATTTGGTGTAGTTGGTCGGTTAAAGTTACTAGTTGGAGATGGTTTGTTGAAGTTTCTGGGAGGATTTGGCTTGTTAAAGTTAGTGTTGTTTTGGGTCGCAGGCATGCTGAAGCCGTTGGAGGAGCCGGCGGTCTTGAAGGCGGGCGGCGGCGGCTTGTTGGGCGGCGGTGGCTTGTTGGGCGGCGGCCTCGCGGAGTTGGAGAGGGCGGCCAGGTTCTTGTCCCAGGCGGAGAGTGACGGTTTCGCCTTCGCCCCTCCGCGCACCTCGGCGCTGGCAGCGTACTTGATTGGGTCGAAGTTGATGTTGGCCACCAAGTCTGTCAGCCGTCTGCAACGAACAAAACCATGAATTCTTGCCGTTCTCCACTTTCTTCATCTCTGCACTTACTAATCTTAGCGCTAAGATTCAAACCCATTGTCAATCGGGGAAATGAATTCTAGTAGAGAATACTCTCTCGGACTATCTAGGAATCAACTCAGAAAATTTTGAAAACAAAAAAAATCATTCAAATAAAATGCATTGTATTAGTTTTTATCCTACTTCTAGTTGAGTCTCGCTCTTTGGGATGCTGAGATTTCATGCGTGATGATGCTTTGAGATTTCTCTTCATGATATTTGATCATTGGCTGCTTGGATCAAAGCAGGAAGCGATTACTGTTTGTGTATTTAAGAATTTAGATAACGGACAAAGAAGCAAAGTAACCACATGGCAAGTAGCGTTGTGGGGAAGTAATCAGTTATCTCTTTCGATTATCAACAAAGTAAGACTAATTAGCCGCGTTCTTATCAAGTATCTACTGTGAAGATACACTACACTAACAAGGTAAAAGAAAACTGTGTTTGACTACACAAAATATTGACGTGTTAAAAGTCCCTACTTTTATTTGAGCGTTGCAAGAAAAAAAAATTCAGCAATTTACTTCCTGGCAGGAAATGAATAATATGATATCAATTTCCCTTTGATAGCTCGCCGATAGGAATCCGAATCCTGAGGATGTTGCGAAGGAAAACGTTTATCGCGAATTGTCAAGGGAGACTAGGTAATTTCGTGTTCAGTTCACCGTGCAGTTCACGGTAATTCGGAAGAAGGAAGCCATTAGGTGGATACTTACTGCATTTGATCTTTGCGAAGATCATTCTTCCAGTAAATGGTGATCTTTGTGGTGTTCAAGTTCTGAAAAAGAGGTCCAAGGATTCAATTTACAAATAAATTATTATTGTTGATTATGCTGACTACGGTTGGTACATTTCATTGGTCAATGACTAAGGGAAAATGCAAATCCAGCATCCGACATGTATCATGAATATCCAAAAAACACAAAAAAACTATTTTTTACTTCTTTAGCAGTAAATGGTATTGACCAAGAAAAATTAGGGCCATTTCACTGATATATGGTAAGAAAGAGCCGCGATCCGTGTGTTTGCAATCGAAGCACAGGTGTTAGCTTGCAATCTCTACAAGAACTGAGTGCATGTCACCAAACCGCACGCCTTCGTCCTCGCCTATTGTAGGGTGCGGACGAGCTGATAGAAATTAGAGATGTGATTGCTTGATCGTCGCGACCCACGCAACACTCAGGTAACAATCCGTGTCGAGCACACCGTGTTGCCACGTCGATTTGGGAACGCATGGCCCAATATTGATCAGCAAGCATGGCGGGCCAAGACACAATGGATTGGTGATGAGGTCACGTGCATAAACCGCGTGACGCATGGCTCTAACTCGCTCGCTTGCAGGCTGTGGTCACTTGTCTGTGCTGTCGCTGTGTTTGTCTAATGTGAGTGTGTGGCCCTGCAATTATTTTAATTACCAGCAAGGCATCCCCGTCGATGTCTCGCTTGCCGATCGCTTCACAGCAGTCGCCCAAACCTTGCTGCAAAAAAAAAACATGTCGGAAGACATTTGATGTTTGCAAATTGTCGTCTTCTAGCTTCATGTCGCTTGTATCTATGCAGGAAAATTGATAGCGAATTGATATCTCGGGACAATGTTTATCTTGTAAAGTTGGCGTCTAGCGGCAACGCAAGTAGATTTATATCATGCGTTTGAGGAAATTTGCTGTTCAAAGAAGCGCAATGTCTAAAATGAATGTTTTAAATGACTATATTCAATCATAAATTCAACAGGTCGTTGAAATAGAATCTGCTAACACAGTCGATGACAAAAGTGAATAATGTCCCTGACAAACAAAACAATTTAACACTGTGATTTGTCACCTTCTCCAGCACCCTTATCACGTCGTCGCTGGACCACCCGCGAATCTTCGCCAACGCCACCACGATCTTGCTCGCCATCCTCGCACCGGCAGCACGTTGTCGCTGCTCGTTCAATGCTCCGCTGCTCACCGGCGTCGACTCCGCAATCAGAGATCAGACCAATCAGACGAAGGAGTCTAGACCTCGCCAGACGCGCCCAGAGAAAGCAGCACGCATGGACCAGGTAGTAGTAGTAGGAGTCGGCACGGAAACGCAACGCGCCGACGAGAGCCCGACGAAGAAAAAGGTCGGCCGAGGCACAAAAAAGCGGCACACACACGCAACAGCGCGGAGAGTCGAACCGGCCGTCTCTGACACTGCGCTACGCTGGCTTCTGGAGGCGACGGCCGATGACCGTGATCTCCCGTCCGTCGCGTCGCCGCGCCGCGATAAACAACACCGCGCGCGCGATTTCCCTTATCGCAATCCCGGCTCCCATGCAACTTGCCTTTCCTGCAGAACCGATTAGACATCCGCTGAGCAGACCGTAGCGTGCGTCGTCGTCGTCGGCGACGCACCCAGCTCGTGCCACGGCGGGCGTTGTGATGTTGCCGAGCTGATGTTTTTTTTCTTGTCTGCTTTTATCGGATTTCCTCTGACGCGACGCTGGGTGCGTTCGTTGGCTGCTAGGTGGCGCTGACGAGGTTGTTCGGCTGGTGGCGGTGGCGGGAGGCTGAGGAACTGCGAGCGTCGAGATGAGATCCATGCCGGTATGGATGTTGTGGGTGGATGTCACTTTTCTTGATGGCTGGTGTGGAGAAGCTGGGTGGGATTTGATTTATGTCAATTGAGATGTCAAATTCGAAACCAATAAAATGTAGCTGGGAACTGAATGTTGTGTCTTCTTTCTTATATTTCCAGAGGTTTCTTAAACTTGCTATCTGTTTCCCCATGGGTTTTCAAGCTGAGATAGACAGCCATAAAAAAGAGAACTCCATTCTCAACCGTATTATACATTTGCACAGGTACTTTGTGAAATTTAGATTAATATGCATCTTAAAAATGAGATAACAGTATCAAATTAGCGGAGCAGATCGATAAACTTTAGTAAGCAAACAAAAGCAGTCTACTTATCTTTCTCAAAATGTACTTCCCCGAAACCTCGCACACGTTCACTTCTCTTTGGTCCGTATCTTCTACATTAACGCCTCTTCGTGGAATTTTCGCAATCGACCTTCAAGCTTGCGTCTCCTCGTGTCAGTTGATTGAAAATTAGCCGCACTTATCATATTCCAGGTGATTCCAGGCTGAAATGCTTGAGTCATTTCCATGCAGTTTTGATCCGTCAATCCTATAAATGGAAATAATTTGATTAGTTTTGTCCGAAGCCCTTGAGGTACGGAGCGTAAACAAAAGTTTTTCAGTTCGTGGGGCAAAATTTTCCCGGAAGGAGTCGATTCCATGGCAGACAGGAAAATCACGGTGTTCGCATTGCATTTATACAATACCTTGCATATTGATGGCATTTATTTGGGTCTTGAAGTATTCCCAGTTGGTTATTATAAGGTCAAATCGGTCAAATTCATTAGTCATTTGCATGTTATTCAAATCACTCGATAACCAACCTAAATGTTTCAGAAAAAAATAAGAAAAGAAAAGTCGCAAATAATTTCGAATCACCAGTTGAATGCTACTGATGGATGAACGCCGGCCGAAATTACGTGTCTGAACGCCCTCCACCTTCCAGCGTCCAGCGTCCACCTTCCAGCGTCCAGCGTCCAGCGTCCAGCGTCCAGCGTCCACCTTCCAGCGTCCACCTTCCAGCGTCCAGCGTCCAGCGTCCAGCGTCCACCTTCCAGCGTCCAGCGTCCAGCGTCCAGCGTCCAGCGTCCAGCGTCCAGCGTCCAGCGTCCAGCGTCCAGCGTCCAGCGTCCAGCGTCCAGCGTCCAGCGTCCAGCGTCCAGCGTCCAGCGTCCAGCGTCCAGCGTCCAGCGTCCAGCGTCCAGCGTCCAGCGTCCAGCGTCCAGCGTCCAGCGTCCAGCGTCCAGCGTCCAGCGTCCAGCGTCCAGCGTCCAGCGTCCAGCGTCCAGCGTCCAGCGTCCAGCGTCCAGCGTCCAGCGTCCACCTTCCAGCGTCCAGCGTCCAGCGTCCAGCGTCCACCTTCCAGCGTCCAGCGTCCAGCGTCCAGCGTCCAGCGTCCAGCGTCCAGCGTCCAGCGTCCAGCGTCCAGCGTCCAGCGTCCAGCGTCCAGCGTCCAGCGTCCAGCGTCCAGCGTCCAGCGTCCACCTTCCAGCGTCCACCTTCCAGCGTCCAGCGTCCAGCGTCCAGCGTCCAGCGTCCAGCGTCCAGCGTCCAGCTTCCAGCGTCCAGCGTCCAGCGTCCAGCGTCCAGCGTCCAGCGTCCAGCGTCCAGCGTCCAGCGTCCAGCGTCCAGCGTCCAGCGTCCAGCGTCCAGCGTCCAGCCTCCACCTTCCAGCGTCCAGCGTCCAGCGTCCAGCGTCCACCTTCCAGCGTCCAGCGTCCAGCGTCCACCTTCCAGCGTCCAGCGTCCAGCGTCCAGCGTCCAGCGTCCAGCGTCCAGCGTCCACCTTCCAGCGTCCAGCCTCCACCTTCCAGCGTCCAGCGTCCAGCGTCCAGCGTCCAGCGTCCAGCGTCCAGCGTCCAGCGTCCAGCGTCCAGCGTCCAGCCTCCACCTTCCAGCGTCCAGCGTCCAGCGTCCAGCGTCCAGCGTCCAGCGTCCAGCGTCCACCTTCCAGCGTCCAGCGTCCAGCGTCCAGCGTCCAGCGTCCAGCGTCCAGCCTCCACCTTCCAGCGTCCAGCGTCCAGCGTCCAGCGTCCAGCGTCCAGCGTCCAGCGTCCACCTTCCAGCGTCCAGCGTCCAGCGTCCAGCGTCCAGCGTCCAGCGTCCAGCGTCCAGCGTCCAGCGTCCAGCGTCCAGCGTCCAGCGTCCAGCGTCCAGCGTCCAGCGTCCACCTTCCAGCGTCCACCTTCCAGCGTCCACCTTCCAGCGTCCACCTTCCAGCGTCCACCTTCCAGCGTCCAGCGTCCAGCGTCTCCCTCCGCCGGTGGCGTCGACGGCGACCCCGTGGCGACCGACTGCATAATTGGCTGCATGAACGCGCCAATGCCGCCGCGGTGCATCCATACCCTTGAAACACCTCACTGGCCCAGACAAAATAAAATCACTTTCCGGTACCAGTTACCAAAAAGTCGCTGCAATTGAAAACCGGCTTTTTGACAGGTCCCCTCGGACAATTAATGTTTTTGAGATTTTAAAAAGTAAGACTCTTTTATTTTCGCGCGGAGAGAGTGAGTGCATATAATATGATGTACTAGCATGTAAGACATGGTAACGAGCATAAACTGGTTGGGCTTTGGCCATGCATGCGCGGTTTTTCGGGGGAAGGAAGGGGGGCCATCCGATTAAAGCGATGCAGACTGTATTATTTATTAATTCATGAAGCGCGGAGTTGGGAGCAGCGCTATCATCCCAAGATAACCGAGATTGGGTGGCGCGAGGGGATGGCCAAGGGGTATTCATTTTATGATCGGTTTTTTCTCCTCTGGCGCACAGAACTGAAACACGTGTCAGCTTTGCTGTAAAGATAAGATGGATGTAATTGTGTACCATGACTTCGGCACACAATCAAGGTGAATGTCATGCCTGAAGAGCGCGGTGAGGGTATGGTGCTTGAATAGAAGAATGTCACGATTGTACGAGGAAGCTAGAGTAGGAATGATATTTTTTATTAAACATAGATTTGCCTTTTTTTGAATGCCAGAAAATGTGTCTACAAAGGTTTGTGCGTGAATAGGAATTGCAAAACCTGCATCACCGAATCTCACCTCACTTTCAGAAGTAAACTTCTTCGAATCCTCCACGCCTCTGATCTCTGTCACAACAAATCCGCCACAAATCACACTTCCCAGTTCTCAGACGGCCAAAAAACTGGCCGCAACAAAAAAATCCGACCTATATCCTGCGAGCGTCTTGCAGGAAGATGTTGCCCCCCACTAATCCTTGCTTGCAGCAGTCCTCCGCATTGCAGATTATAAATAGCTAGCGGACACATAGGTGTGTAATTTATGTGCATGCAATGTGTATACTACAGCGTCTGGTTGGCCCGATGCAGTCCGATGCTAATAACTTGCATACACGGTCGGCCCGATCGCCACACCACTGTCTGGACCTCAGGGCCAAACCGCCGAAAAATGCACTGCACTTCGTGAGCGCACAGCGGGCTAGCGATTCATGGTGAGCAAAAAAAAGAATGTACGGTGCAAACATTGCCGATTTATTTGGCCATGCGATAATATTGTGTGGCCTCACGTGATACCGGCAACATTTCACAAGCAAGCACTGAAGGGAAGCAGGAGTTGGTGCAAGGATTGTTTTTCTACACATTGCAGTGGTCCAAAAATTAGGCGCTCGAGGAAAAACTACTAGTTCTTGAGTGATGCTACAAAGAAGTACGCGGTTTTTAACGATCAGTTTTAAAAGCTGTTGCTTAAACATTTTCCCTAAATTTTTTGCAATTCGTGATGCACTTAAAATTGCATTATATACAAACCTTCGTATAAATCAGGTAAAATTGCAACAATTAATTGGTCAATTCTACGTACTGCACTCGCGATAGAATTCTGGGCTGGCTGCGATGCCGGACTCGTCGGCGACTGGGACTGAATCCAGGGCCGGGAACACGTGTAGGTAATTAGAGGTGATTAGACAGAGCATTCGTCTGATCAGCGCAGAGGCGGGCTGCTGCGCTGGCTTTAGCCGGCGACTTGACACTTCCGAGAATCGGCCAGGCAGCATCTCAGTTTTGGTGGTCCAGAACATAGAAGTTGCCGCTGGAACGTTGGTATATACTGCCGGGAAATTGCTGGAAATCATTCGGCAAGACATTAAATGGTGAACTGAATCATTTCGAGCCAAACACAAATTCTAAAACCACGCCTTGGCTTTCGAGTTTCGAGCAAGGAAAAGAAGTTTGAAAATTAAAGCTGCACAAAAATTTAAATCTTTAGTCTCACAAATTATCGCGGCATCCATTAGAAAAAGAGTGTGTACTTTGCTAAATTACGGCAATTAAATACTTTTTTTAGTAACTGCTAATGAAATTAGCTGCTTTTAACTGCGTAATTGGTAATGTAATTCAATTACTTTATCAATTGGTAGTTAAAATGAAACCGGAATGTGGAACAGTGAGGGGATTGACTTGAAATTCTTTAGTGTTTTGCAACTTTTTACGTGAATGTCCGGGTTTCTTCCCAGTCTTCCGCAACCTATTTGGGGTTCTTGCCACAACTAATGACAATTCGTTTCAGCTTCCATCTACATCTACTGCAGACAGGACAACCACAACTTGATTTGCTGTTCTTAATTTATTAAGTATTTGGGTGGTAGATATATAAATATAAATTATCAATTCTCTTCACATGAAGTATTGGCTTACTGCAATTTCTTGTAAAATTTCGCTAGCCACGATTAATTTACTTTCAATACCGAGCTTTTCCAGATTTTTAACGTGTTTTTTCCGTGGTGATTTGGGGGGGGGGGGGGGGAATGGGCCTAAAGCAAGCCCCATCGCGATCAAGAGCAGCTCCAGATGAAGAGAGGCCATCGCGAGAGAGAGAGAGACGAGAAGAGAGAACGGAGCTGCAGGTTTTGGTGATTGGTCCCAGACGAAATTTAATAAGTACCTATCAGGAATAGCTGCATGTTGCACCGGTTTGTTTACGAGATAATATATTGCAGCCGAGAGAGAGGAGAGACGAGAAGAGTCTGGGTGCTGGAATGGAGCGCACGCACGGGCATACAATTGTATACTTGTACTTCTACAAGCATCACAATTTGACAGGCTTTTGACAATCTTTCATTCTAGAGACGAATGTATGCAAATTTCACGGGGTTCATTATTTGGGTTAATTTTACTCTGAGAAAAATCAATTTATCTGGCATTTTTGCACGGGCTATTAAATAATGCGATTAAAATTGACCCAGAAATTTTCTGGGAACTCTTGGTTAGGAAGTAAACCACACAGCAAAGAATTTTGTATTGCTGGGACTCTTTTATATAGGGAAGGAATTTAGTCAAATAGACTACCTTTACCTGCAACCAGAAAAAGCAAAACGACTAATTTTCGCCCTCAGCAATTCGCTAAAGGGCTGGTCTCATAGCAAAACAGTGATTATTTTAACTACTCGAATGGCAATCAGCCACGAAAATAGAGAATTTGTTTGTAGCTGCTACATCCATTTTTGATAGGAAGGGGAGTTTAGTGTAGCAGCACCCCGGATCAAAGTACAAGAAAAATAACTCATTGGCTCAAAAAAACGGTTGTTTAAGAAAATAGTTCTAAGTTAAAATCCTATCCCCAGTCTGAGAAATTTTGAAGATCTCATATTAATTTCCCAGCCCACCACTCCAGCCACTCGATATTTTCTAAATTTGTACCGAGGGTTCGCCCATCAAACGAGAAACAAATTGGCCGGCGAGGCGTTTATCACAGAAGAAGACAGACTGAGTATGTTGTCGGTACTCGTTGCATCGCCCCCCAAGCAAGGCTGCCTGCGCGCTGGGCAGCGAGCAGCGAGCAGCGAGCAGCGAGCAGCGGGCAGCGAGGGGGCAAGAGCAAGCAGGAACACCAAGATCCTCGATGATGTAATTCCCGGCTCGCGGTGGGCCTACGTACGTACGTCGGTGCATTTTGGCAGCCGTTCGTCTGTCTAGACAGAATTCAAATAGCGCCCAAATTTCAAGGTTAGGATCCGTCATGCAAATTGCATGCGCTATATCGCGTGCATCGCGCCTTGTAAGAGTGAGTTTGTTGTCTGTGTGACGATCGTTTTGTACAAAGTAATTAGAATTTTATGGCGAGATTTTGGTGGGATGCACACCGGCTCTTTTTTGCGTCTGTGTGTTCGGATCACGTTTCTGCTGAATTGGTGGCAGAATGTCTGGATTTTCGGCGATAGGTTCGGGGGAAAATTGACGAGTTGCATACAACAGGTGGTGTGCGCATGGTTGTTTCGATGTCTGCGAATATCCAGCGTATTTAAATAACGATTTTGGTAAAAGTAATTTTGATAAAATCTTTTAAAAAAGTAGTATAGTGGTAACAACAAAAGCAATTGAGCGCGTTTACGTCCAGTTTAATATTCCCCGGGTTCAAGCGATCATGTTAACTACGGGGTCAGGATGAATTTGTCAAAACCATTGCTTGAATGTCGCTTCAGTAATTACGCTCAATGTACGACAGCAAGTGCGCTCGCACCAACACTCCCTCATTATCTCTTAATTCGGAGTCTTGCAAACCCGGGCGCAGACCGCGATTGCGAATCCAGCTTGCGAATTAGACCACCGCTACTTCCGGCGCACTCCCCGGATTCTGCTGTACTGACACACACGACGTCGGTCAGGCACCGTAATATTTTGACACCAACATATCGCAACGCTCGTAGCACACATCGATTTCCCTATCACCAAGCATTGGCAATCAAAACGAGCCAATTCATATTTCGGCAGAGGCGTCCTGCATTTGGCCAATGCTACATACCTGCACATTTTCGCGGCTTGCCATTCAGTGCAAGCAGTCACGTGCTCGTACACACTCCACAGCATGTCAAACAGAATGCGTTATCAATATGCAAACACCGTGATATCGCATTGCGCATGGCCGTCGTGTGCATAATGTACACGGCAAGGAAGGGTTTTGCAGGCGGATACGAGTTTAGCAAGCGACTACGCGATGCATGAGTTGGACACTAGACATCTCACTTGACTGGTGGATGACTCGAATTATGCACGTTGTAACGGCTCGTCCTGAGAGATCCTCCTGATAAGGATGCTGCTTCCTTGAAACGTGACCAGAGCATTGTTTATTGTTCGAGCATTGTAATTGGCTGATGGATGGGACAGCTTTTACAAATTAAAAATATATGACTCAATTGTGAGTTTTGTTTGACTATTAAGATTTACGACTTTATATGGCCAAATAATAGGAATTTGTATTTTTAATGAAATATTTTGGCTAGCCGGTCTTAAAATGGCTGGATATATCAGCTCAATGATTAGCATACAAAACAGCGTGCTAAAACTAAAGGCCAGACACAATCAAAATATAGCGTGTGTAATTTCCCAAAACACCAGCGACCCCGAGCGGACAAACGCGCACGGTATCGATCGAAAATATACATACTAAAATATTATACGACCAAATCCCGCCCCATTATGTCGATGGCCAAAATTTCCGCCGCCGCGTCTGCAGGCCATGTGGCCTGCACGCGCGCACAAGGGGAGGGCAAAACCGTCTGGCCCACCAAAACTCAATCGCCCCAGACACCTTCAATTATGTCCGATCATACCGGGCGGTGGAGGCAAAGGGAATGCGGTCTTACGCCGTGTGGCAGCAGGCAAGGGGGGGCCCAGGGGTGGGGGGGGAGCGAGATGCAAGGCCCCAAGTGGTTTTTTTCGGTGCCTAATCTCATGCCAGCGTCGATGTGAATAAATGATTCGTCGCGGAAAATATCATGTGCGCGGATTTGCAATAATTTTGGCAAGTGCACAAATGCGTCGCGACCGGGTTTCTGCGTTGTGGGAAGGGGGTGGGTGGGTGGGGGGGGGGGGGCTGGGCTAACCAGACGGGCCTTGTTTGCGGCGAATCTATATTTTATAATGCATTTTTCTAAACGAGTTCGCGGGTCCGTCCAATGCATCATCGCGACGGGGCGTGCTCGGTACCGAGACGGGTGCGCAGGTACGTGCAGTTACCAGGTACACTTGTTCGTCCCAAGGACGTCTCTACGTCTGTCGGTTACATTTCGGCGATCGCTTACCAAATTTGTTGCTAATTTGTGTGAAGGTGGCTCTCTCGGCTGGCAAATTCGCGAATGGCGAAAACTTCGAGCGACAAAGAAGTTTGCTTGGTGGAGGTGCCCTGTAAGAATTCGAGACAGAGATTTATTGGGTAATTTCATAGGTGCACACTTGGCTTGTAAATGCGTTCAGCCAACAAGTTAATGGCTACTAAATAGCTGATAATTGTGTACCGCTTGAGCGTTACACTTGCGAATACCCGTCCAGCTTGTTATTTTTAAGTACCCTGCTTACGGAATCGCGAGTACAATGTTTAAATGTAATAACAATCTAATTATTGCATTAAAGAAATAGCCCTGCTTATTAGGAGCTTAGAGAAGGAACGCAGGAGCGCAGGACATTAGTGAATGAGAGATGAAAACAGCAAGGTTTATTTTGACAGTATAATAAATACTGAACTGATTTACTCCAAATCACAATATAAATATACAATATAATCATCATATGTTTTATTTTTTTCTCATCCGTAACTATTGGTTTCATTAATTAATATATTCAGAAAATAACACCTTCCCCGCTTGGCTTGCGTACGCATAGCCCACAGCATCACACAGCATCCCCACATCACGTTCGCTCTTCCGATCTTAGCTTTTCCTGGCTGATTTGTTCATTTCTATAAATTGTGTTTTTTTTCTCTGGATTTGTTCTATTTCGCGTTCGAACGCAGCGTTCAGTTGTCATGTAGGTCCGAGGTGACAAAGGATCGCTTAGAATGTTCTATGTTTAGTTTACTTCTAAATATGGCGAGCATCACAAAGAGACAAGGCAAATTCGAGCATTGCGACCTCGCATCTTTCCTTACAAACATGGCAACACCTTCAATATCACGATATCATATTCCTGTTTTTGTTTTTTTTTAGTATCATTTTTAAAATATACTTTTTTGTAGCATGCTTTTCCTGTTCACCAAACGTGAGTTTAATACAATTGAGACAATTTCATTGTAATTTTTATGTATAATATAATAATATCCACTCACATTTATTTTATACATAATTGATCTAAACCAGAAATGGGATATCTGTTTTTGGGGTTGTTTTTTATATGGGGTTGTTTTTAGTAAAACGTACACACCGACGAAAAGGCAAAATGGACAACAATCTAGCGAAATGCATTTTTCGTACATATTGTCAAAAATCGGAATAAGTACACACAGTTTGAAGTAATATGTAAAGCCCGTGACACAAAATGTCAATGGTTTTTCACGATAGCAAAGTCCGACAAACGCATGGTTTTTAAAAAAAAGTGGTGCAAATCGCACTCGCTAAACTTCCATCGAAACGCTTTTTTGGTGGCGATTTCACATTTATAACATAGTCTACGCAACAATAACAAGAGTGATTTTCGTGGAAAATTCTTACTTCCTTTTCTCTACGAGAATGTGTAAACGTGAATTGGTCCCACACTTTTTGCAAGGAGATATCTTAGTCACATTTTAAAAAGATATGAATTCGTGGCGCTCAGGCATGTCACTCGTCAACTAATCAACAACGTGAACGATTTGCAATTAGAATTTGGTGGGTAAATTTTCTCTTTAGAATTGGACCAAATTATCTTTGGATTTCGTTGCATTTCAATGACATACGTTAAAAATCTAACTAAAATGTGTCGCTAGTGATATTTTCCGTCGTCCAATCTGTGCTGCACTCTGATATGGTATTTCACGCGACTCGAAGCGATACATTCTTCAATTTGATCGATTAGTACGGCTTCCCGTGGAAACCACGAACGGGAACTCTGAGAAGCCGTAGGCCAGACAAAAAGTTAAAACATTGTCCGTTAACATTTACAAGTTCACAACCAAATAAAGAAAATATTACGGCCACAGCAAATATCAATTTATAAACGATATGTTTCCAATTTAATACATCCTATTTTTAAATTCCAGTATTATGTAACACATCTCGGTATCGAGGAGAAAGAAAATTAGGTGAGTTACCAAAATTTCACCAGGAGTGTTAACATTATGGTGAACCAATCAATAAATACTTAAATAATAGTTAATATTACGCACCATCCAAATCAGTTTGATACGATACTCTAAGATACTTGGACGCGTTTGTGCTGTAACCCATCTCCATCAGCTTCCCGAGCGTGTGTTTGCAAATTCGTTTTTTTAGCAAAGTCAGTGGGTCGGACAAATTCGCCGTGATGTTTCGCTAAGATATCTTGCAGTAATGCGTGTGGGGTTCGCGGTCGCCAAGACTCCGGGCAAACACTGGGACGCGGACGCTATCACAAGACAGCCGTTTGAAACGTAAAATTGGTCGAAAGTCACTGCATGCGTCATATGTTTTGAACGAATCAAGTCTCTCAGATACTCAGGGTAAAAACAAAATAGTTGTCATCCCTTCGCCAACCATGGTGTGCTATTTATAATATAGACAACATAAATGCTAAAATGCTGGGTAAAAATAATGCAATGTACAAGTTTGTTTTGTCAAGCTATCTACCAAGTAGAATTGTACTTTTAATTGAGACGTATTCAGAACGGAATGTTTGAATTGAGTGACGATCGGCGATGATCTTTTGATATCGAGGTGTACTGTGCAAGTTGGTCCCAAAAACCCAAATTTATGGTTGGTTTGTGATAACGTCTTGGTACCAGGATGCCCTCTTTGCCTCGCGGGGGCGGGGGGAGGACTGTCTTACGCTTATTTTCTGTCAATTTACTATCGACAGACAATTAATGAAAATGTTTGAATGGTCAAATGACCCTAGTCAATTAGCTAATTCTAATTAGGTTCATCGTATCGGATATGAAAGTCTTGTAAACATCTGTAGTAGGTAGTACAATGCACACAACAGCCAGTGCAGTTTAGTATTTACAAAAAACAAACGCTTCATTGGTATTGGTAGATTTTTCACTTTTAAGCCCATTGAAAAACGAGAAGTTTTAACATAAAATGTTTAACGACGATGTTTAACGCTGGCCGTGGATTATTGTCGCATGTGGGTCAAATCAATGAATGAAACCAAAACACATAAGTTGTTGTCAAATAATATTAATAGAGAAAATGCAGTTTTTTTTATGTTTTCTAGAGTGCCACGTCTGCTTGCTAATGAGCGGTCGTACCGCGATAGTTCAGAAGTGACATTTGTCGAAAACAAGGCATTGTAACACAACTTAAAAAAACAATCGATTGATTTAACTTAAAAACTTAAAAATATTACGACACTAATAATAAACTATTAACCAAGACTAATTCATCTAAACACGATCTTAATGGAAGCATACAAGAAAACAATTAAAACATAATATATGTTTTCAAACCTAAAAGAAACGGGAAATCTCTCTCCTGATTGTACTTGTCACAAATCCCCAATACCTAATCAGCCGTTCTAGCAGCAGCTAGCTAATAATTACAGTTAACAAAACAGAACGTGGTGAAAATGTAAACTTAAAGCAGACATTTCATCAAGTTTTGAACGTGTGATTGAAGTTTGAACTTGTCGCTGTGCTGACTTAAGTTGTACATCTAAAAACTGTACAAGTTAAACGAAGCTTGAATAATAAGTGGTTTAACTAGTAATTAAAATGGAATATCAAGTGTCGATGGAAAAGTAATTGTGTTGTGGAACGTCGCTAAACTCAATAATGGAGATCGAAGTCTATGAAACTAAACGAGTTGTGAGAAGTATGAAAGAGATGACGTTTTGGGGTTGACAATCATATTTAAGGGGTTTGCTTTCGGGTGGGCGGTAAGGATTTCAAATCTGACATCGTTAAATGGAAATTTTGTCTGCTGTTTCAGCTGCTTAGAGAAATTCAACGCCTCATTTCACTTAAATAACAATCTCATATTGCCCCCAATCAAATAAATTAAATAAAAATTAAGGAATTTGGTCTTTAAAATACTTAAGTCTTGCTAGTCGTGGAAAAGTGCGGGGGATTCTTTCAGAATTCGCCACCGCGAGTTAACTTAACTCATAGTAACAAAAAGACATAAAAACATTCATTTTTTCGCAAGAAAAATGAGGAAAAATATCACAAAATTAAGGAGAACCACTTTTTCGCTAGGCGCAGCAAAGCAAAGCTTAGTACAAAACCTCCAATCTCAAAATTAAATGTTAAGCATTGCACATTTTCAAGTCCACACGGTTAAACATTGATAATTTCATTTCATTTAGATTATAAGCTTACATTTAAAAAAGACTCGATATGGACACTTCACAAATGTCCAAAAATCGACTTGTAAACGTTAATAAAGCTAAATGGAAGCTCAGCTCCCATTATCTTACAATAGTATATCTTATAATATAATGTTATGTTATAATTAATCGATAGATAATTCATCTAGAACATGGTATGTGTGTATGTCGCTCCTTCTGCTCCTAACTACCTCCTGCGTGAGATCGCGTCTGTCTGGCACATACTCGGTTGGAATGTGGAATTGTTTTCAGTGGGAAACCGCGACGCCGGCGACGCCGAAGACGACGCCGACGCCTCCAATGGCCGTCGGCGTCGTCGTCGGCGTCGCGAGCCACGCGCGTACTGTCAGTTGTGTAGTGTTGATACTTGAAACATCTGTTATTTTTTTCTTTAGTGTGGTAAAGTAAAATTTGTTTTAAAAATGGAACTTTTGAAGTTTGTTTTTTGTCTTTTGATAAGTTAAGACCTTTTTTTGAGTCAGAGAAAATTAAATCCGGTTTCGTTTTTGCGGCGAGGCGAATTCGAGTGACGGAATCGTCGGATTTTGCGGAATGGTATCGAGCGATCGAAGTGTTGAGAATGGAATGCATTTTCGTGGAAATGTAGCGAGTATGGGGCGGAAAATTTCAAGTTTTTGGGCCGAAGATTTTGGATTCCGGGTCAAATTCGCCCCGCTGGCACGAACGTGTGTACTGATAGCTGCAATAATTTGGTCGGATTGCTACTTCTGAACGCTTGCGCATTCTCAAGATTTCATTCTTAGATTCTCTTCTTAGTCTAATCTCTAATACGGTCGACTTATCCCCTTTACAAATATAATAATCCATGTACAATATTATAATTGTAAATATACCATTTTGTTTTTGTTTTCTTTTACTTAAAGGTTCGTTTACCATTTCTAATTGCACTTTGTCAAACATAAAAGAGTTGTTGATTTGTTTCATCAATTGATATATAAACTAATCTAATTATATTAATAAGATATCAATAGAGAAAATATACATTGAAATTTGGCTAAATCACAGACAGTAACTTCCAGGGGGTTCGATTTCCCCCAAGATTCTTGATCTCTTTCTTCAACACTGTTTACAACAAGCAGTCTGTTCCACAAGACATCAGAAAGACACCTTCTGACAGGAGCCTTCTGCGCTGCAAGCTCTCAACCCGACTTCTTGCGTCCATCGTTTGACAATCGATTTCCACCGAGAAAAACTCAAGTATCCACGTGGAAATCAATTCGCAAATCAACGTCCACCGGCTAAGCTAACCCGGCTCCGATATGCCGAGTCGTTCCAGGGCTTGCAAGGGGAAAGCCACTCACGTAGCCTTCCCTGATATTACAATGTCTCAGGTTGCGAGTAGCCAACGCACTATCTCCCCACGCGCAATAATATTGATAATATAATATAAAATTCCCCGTCGCAAACGACGAGCCGACAGCGAAACAGATACAACATTATGTAATGCTAGCAGCTAGTGTCGATATGGATTTATGTTCCCATCATTGAAAACGCCCTCGGCGGGGCCACATCAAACAACGAGACGGTCAGCTAGTGACAGCCGATAGCCGATAGGACACGTACCGACCCCGACGGGTAAAAACACCGAAATTTCGAAAAGTACACTGAGACACAAGCTAGAGTTTGGTAAGCTCACGTCGGCCGGTTCTCGTCTGATAAGCGACGGAGCCGAGAGGCCGACAACTCGCGTTGCATTCGACCAAGAACGTGCACTTAAGTAATTGTCATCGACCGCCACTTAATATTGCACCTTCCCGGCGAGACGCGAGAACAGTAATTAGTAGTAAATACCTATTTGATTTAATGGTCAAAATTTGATAAATATTTATGATATTTTATATAATATATTATATTTATGTATAATTTCTTTCTCCGTTTCCGCGAATACCTTTGGCAACAGGTCGATTGTCAACCTCAAAAAGAGTGAGAAAGAGAGAGTGAGTGACAGAGAAAGAGAGAGAGACTGAAAGATGTAAAAATATCTAATGTATGAGAAGATTGTTAGAACGAGGCGGCAGAATGTTTGACATCCACCGACGAATATGTATAACAATAATAATTAATAATAGCAATATTAATGATAATAATAATAAGAATAAAAATAATAATAATAATAATAATAATGATAATAATAATATTAATAATAATAAAACGTATCTGTTCTCTCGGTTCGGCATGAAATAATAACTCATTTTTGAGGAATAATCATCATCTACCGGAAACCAGGTCGGCTCTGGGAGCGTTCGGCTCCGATCCTTGAAGCCAACATGCATAACACTAAAAATCAGTACGGCAGGGCGGTCGAAAACACCCTCCCTCCCTTCCTCCCCCCTCCACTATACGATAGGTGATAAAAATCTGTCCACGTCGTCGTCGGTGGCGACGGCGCCGGCGTCAAACGCCCCCACCATCGCGGTCGACACTAGCTAAACGGTTGCGTCCACGAGCGCCTCGCCGCATCTTGAACAGTCGTTGCTAATTCATAGTGGCTAGTTGATCAGTCTGATTTCGAGTCAATATTTGATTTGGTTTCCGTCGATTGACTCCTCGCTTCGTCGACTTCGTCGGGCGTCTTCGTGTCGGCGGCTTCGTCCCGCGCACCACCCTCTTCTTTGACAGTCACCTCGTCCGCACTCGGGTTGACCACGACGTTGTCTTTACTATCACAGGCACTCTCCTCTCCCATCCGCTCGTCGTTGTCCGAGAACTCGTCGCGCGAGTCTTTCGACACCGGCGACCCCTGCTCGGAGAAGCCGTCCTTCGGCGACTTGCTGTCGCCGTCCTCCTCGTCGTCGTCGTCGACGTCCATGCGTCGCCGGTCGCCCTTGCGCCCCGACGCCTCCGCCGACTCGTCCGACGACGGCGAGAAGTCCATCCGGCGGTCGCCGTCGGCGTCCTCCTTGCCGTCCACCGACGACCGCTTGCCGGACTCGTCCTCGTCGGACGTGGAGCCGGCGTCGTGCACGGTCAGGGGGGCGATGCGGCTGTTGCGACACAGCTGGTCGAGCAGCGCCTTGTTGGACAGGTTCTCGGGCGCCGCGCGCTCGCCGCCGCCGTCCTTCGCCGCCGACGGCAGCCCCATCTCGAGGCTCGACCGGATGATGCCGTCGAGGAAGTTGCCGTTGGTCCCCGTGCCGTCGTAGAGGCTCTCGGCGATCTTGCGCACGTTGGACCCGAGCTGCGGCTCGGCGGGCGGTGCGCCCAACAGGCCGTGGGCCCCGGGCATGCGCGCGCCCTCCTGCAGACGCTGCATCATCTGCGTCGCGATGAACTGCTCGTGCGCGTTGGGTCCGCGCGGGAACTCGGGCATGGGCATGCCATGGAACGGGCTCGGCGGCCAGAAGGGGAACGGCGGCGGGGTGGCGTAGGCCATCGGCGACATGCCCGGGTCGAACATCGGCGGGATCTTGAGTCCGTTGCCCGCGCCGGCCGACAGCGGCGACGTCGGGAACGGCGGCTTGAGCAGCTTGCCGGCTTGGGGCATCCCCAGACACGACTTGTCGCCCGGCGAGCCCAGATGCATCTCGTCCTTGCGCTTCGGCTCGTCCAGCGCCGGCTTGGGGTCGCGCTTGCGCGGACGCATCAGGTGGCGCTCCTTCACCTTGTACTCAAGCGTCGAGTGCGGCACGCCGTAGTAGGAGCCTGCGCGGTGGACGCTCATCTCGCCGCGCTGCACGGCGCGCACCGCCTCCACGAGGCTGTCGCGGTCGTAGTTGCGATACTTGCCGCGCTTCGGCCGCGTGCCCTTGCCGCCGCCGCCCCCACCGCCCCCGCCGCCCCCGCCGCCGCCGCCCACGCTCGACGGACTCATCAGCTGCGACTTGCCGCCCGGCGACATCTTCTGCGCGTTGCGGTCGTCCATGTGGTGGTTGTTGTTGTTGTGCTTGAGGGCGGCGTGCTGCGCAGGCGTCATGTGGCCCAGCGGCGGAGAGTAGCGGCCGCGCTTGAACGGCGACTCGAGGTCGGGCGACATCAGCAGCTTCTGCGACAGAGGCATCGGCGCCAGCTCGCCGCCGACGCCGCCGACGCCGCCGCCCTGCTGGAACTTCTGGCTGATGCTCTTGGCAATGACGTCGCGGAGGCTCACGCCGATGCCCTTGCCGAGCATGCTGGGCGGGGACCGCGAGTCGCTGCCGTTGTACCCCGGCTGACTAGAAGACTCCTGCGTCGGGCTGGGGAACGCGTCGCCGGCCAGCGCCGCCGCCGACGCCGACGCCGCGGTGCCGTTCTTCGACGACGCCGACGACGACGAGGTCGGCTTGAAGGACGGAATTTTCAGTATCACATTCGACGGCGCGGCGTCCGTGTCGGACAGGTCGTCCCCGTCGCCGCCGCCGCCGCCTCCTCCTCGTGTCGCCGACGACGTCGCCCGCGGGTCGCGCTCCACGCTGCCGTTACGTTGCCCACGCGCCTCCATCAGCATCTTCTCCTCGGCCATCATGCGGCGCACCAGCTCCGGCAGCAGCGGCGGCGGCGGTGGCGCGAACTTGGCGGCGAATTCGCCGACGGCGGCCGCCTGGTCGGCTTCGTGTGCCTTGCCGGCAGCCAGCAGCTGCGAGATGTACGGCCCCAGCGCGCTGTGCTCCAGCCCGCCCCACGCGTCGCCGGGCGGGAACGGGAAGCGACCCTCCATCTTGGTCTGCGACAACAGGCTGCGTATCGCCTCGGGGTTCGCCAGCCCGTTGGACTCGAGCATCGAGAAACGCACGAGGTCTTCCATCGAGAGCAGCGGCTTGCGCAGCGCCTTCTCCACCTCGCGCTCCTCTTCGGCGCCGGACAGCTCCTTGTCGTCGTCGTCCGCGCAGCCGCCGCTGCGCTTGAGAAGCAGCGACGCCGGCGGTGGCGTGGGCGCGGCGAGCAGCAGCTGCGCGTCACGCTCGCGCTCCATGGCCAGCTTGTAGACTTTGTTGCGCAGCGTCGAGCGCGGGATGCCGTAGATGACGGCTGCGCGCCGCGTGCCCAGCTTGCCGGACTGGATGTCGCGCAGGGCGGCTTGCAGCTCGTCCTCGGTGTACGTGCGACGTCCGGCCACGGCGGACATGCGCGGCTTCGCTCTGCGGAGGACGGGGGGGCGTTAGTGGCGACTTGTGGGGAACCGTCCTGATACACTCATCCATGGGAGCAGGGATGGAGACTTACAAAAGTTATACACAATACCAAGGGGGTTGATTCTTGGCGCATGTCAGTGGCAAGCTATATGGTCTGCACCTGTATAACAGGATGTCTCCTATGACCTACCCCTACCCTACCGACGGCAATAGCATGCAGTTGAGCTGAAGCCATGGATAAGCTTTAGCTGTATTGTAGCAATACGTTTTCGCTCTTGCTAAATTTACCCAAGGTTGCATCGTCCAGATTTGCAAATGTTTGCCACATCTTGATCCTAAACTACCCTTAAAATCGATATGTATGTATGAGTATGAAGAGATTTTCATCGCACAAGATCATTACTCATGATAGGTTTATTCTAGGAAGTAGTCACCTAAATTCATGGAACCACCCACGTATACATGCTGAGCTCACAGTTGATAACTAAATTAATATCTCAATCATTGCATAGTGGCTATAATGCAAATGGTGCTAATAAGCATGAAAATGTTTGGATTTAGCAGTCAAATTATAAATAAATGTTGACATTCGTGAGCATAGTCTATGCAGCGCTATTATGAGATTAACGAATTGATCAGTTGTCGCTGCATTAACTTCCTAAAATCCCACCCAAGCGACCGATCAAATTAGTCACGCCGGCACCGGCTGTACCGGCGGTACCGGCGGCGACGGCGGCGACGGCGGCGGAGATTTCGTCATGTTATAGCGTGAATTGTCCCACCGAGATATGGCGCAACATTTTCACAGATAAGCACGGGCCACGAATCGGCGAGAGACTCGGGACTCGACAGCCACGTTCGGTTAGCAGCAAATTATGAATCACGTGGCGACTGTCAGAAAATATTCCACAGCTTGATTTGGTTGCGTCACCGGCGAAAAGTGACAAAATGTTTGCAGCCATCGCTGCCGCTTCGTCAGCAGCGTGATTCGGTGACAGGAAAAAGCAGCCAGTCATCGCCAGCAAACACCACTCGATATTCAACAACCAATATTTCTTCAGGAAATCAAAAAATGTGTGCTCTAAAATCACACACAATAAATCATGTCGACTGACTTATCTGCCATCAGAAGGCCATTGCATTTCGATAAATGATCGCACATTTCTTTTTTGATCAAACAGCAATGTCTTGTTTGTTCAACTCTAAAGTCTAATCGTTGTTTTTATCTCATACCCAAATTTTTATTCGCTAATCTAGTGCAATTTTAAGGCACACTGACACTATCGAAATAATTCCGAGATAAATTGAGCGAGTTTATTGATGCGATAGGCGATTTCTTTTTAAAAAACGTTCCCGATAAGAAATTCTGTATGCAGTTTATAGATAACAATGGTTCATGGAGATCAGAGAACTACAGCGCTGACTCAATCGGATCTCAAATTGACAATTTACCAGCGTTATTCGCGATTGTTTATCGAAACGGCGATTGGTGAACGAAACGCACACAATAATTTGTCGGCCAAACGAATAATATTCAATAATAACAATGCAGTCATGACTGTACCGAGAGAGAACAATGGACACTGATAGGTGTGGGTAGCGGCTGGCTTCAGAGTGTAATGCAATGCAGCCCAACATTTAGAGAGTGGAAAACCTTGAGAGCGTAAACTGCATTTTAGATTTAAGTTTCCTGTTTATTCGTCAAACAGACGACGCTGTTAATGGTCCAAATATAACATCCTTGAATGTCGTGCCGTGTGCGCAAATCTTACGTCCCAGCTGGCTTCGCTGGAACGTCGCGAATTTGTTGCACTCATCGCTCCTACCTACCGAGTTTCCTGGACTGGTCGATAATTTAAAATAGATTTCGTTACATAAAGCATGCAAGCGGAGGCTACGTGTCAGCGTAACTAAAAGAACTTGCTTCTAAAATAGAAGCTCGACATTTTGTACACTTGTAGCAGAGTGGCTTTATAACGCGGTGTACACTGGGTCCGGAGAGATCAAACTCAATTATAAATCCAATCAAAATAGAGTTTCTGTGCACTAGCACATGTGTCAATTTAAATTTCAAAGAAAATGTCGTGCATTGCTTGTGCAACTTGTTGCTAAATGCAATCAACAGGAGGAAAGTCGGAGTGCAGAGCTTGTAACGAGCATATATCTCACCCCTAGACGCACTTCTCAAGATGGTTCCACGAATTTACACAAGTCACCTCCTCCTGGGTCCTTCACCTACAAGCTACAAGTATGATGCCCAAACCAAAAGCTCTCCTAAGGTACTCGCCTTGGAAGCGGTTTGCTCCTGACAGTTCCTTAAAATCACCGTCCTACCCTAACCAACCAACCAACCAACGTGAACCAACACACTGACAGGTTATTCACAAATAAACAAGTGAACAGAACTGCCGAAGTTTAGCTACTCGCTTCTCATCGCTTCTCGTCGCTTCTCATTCAGTTCGCTCGGGCAAGCTTTTAAATCACCAGTCTGCTGCCCTCCCAAATGATCCATCGAGCTCCCAGAGGCACCACCAAAGCAACCACGATAATTAGACGACAAATCCTCCAGATTACAAGTCAACAAATGATGGACCAAATTATCGATCCAACTGCCAGAGCAACCTGAGAGCCACTCACTTGCATCTATCACATTATTCATAACTAGAAGTCTGTTACCCTCCCAAATGGGGCCATCGAGCAAGCAGATTCTCAGTTCAACCACGTTCAACTCACTTGTAAATCTGTTTGCTGTCCACGGACGGCACCCTGAGCGACTGCTGCCCGCCCATTCCCAGGCCGTCCGTCGCCTTCGCGCTCAGGTCGAGGGGCATTTCGGCGCCCCCGCCGCCGCCGACCTCCTCCTTGACCGACGGCGCCGACGACGACGACGGGGGCGGCGGCGTCGCGTCGAGCGGCGCGTGAGGCGTGCTGGCACGGCCCGACAAGTGCGGGGGCAAATACCACGGCGTGAACAGGCCGCCGTGGTGGCTCGGAGGGTAGAACATGTTCGGCGAGACGACGTTTCCGTCCGGGGAGTGGCTCAAGGCAGCGATCGCGGCCAACTTGACAGACTCGTACGCTGTCATCATGGGTGGCGGCGGCGGTGGCGGCAACGGCGGGCTCGCCGGGCACTCGCGGTAGGCGCTGTCGTTGCTGGTGCTGTCCAGCTCGGAACCGGGGCTCTGCGGGGTCGAGGTGGAAGTTAGGGGGCGGAATCTGGAACGGCTGGCAGCCCCATCGGATAAGGTGATCCAGTGGAGCCAGGTGCTCGTAGGGGTTGGTTTTACACATTCTTGTAACACGTAGCTGATATGATTTGAAATTCACTGGTTTGGATTGGATGTCTTTCATGGGGGTTATCTCTACTATAGGTGGGAAAGTGTTCAAACTGAGCCTTGAGTGGCGAAATGTTGGGGTTGCTACTGTGATCGTTACATATGTTCTGGTTCAGTGGTACAATTAATTCAGTATTTAAAAATATAATGCAGGGGAGACTTTACATGCTAGGATGACACAGACGAGGAATTACACCAAAGACGTGGTTCAAATTTTAAAATCGCCCCGGTCCAGACTACTTTAAAAGTTTGTCAATGTTGGATCCAACCATGTGTCAAGTATAATGAGTGTGTCCTGATGGTAAAATAACCGGGAAGGGAAACGAAGGAAAACTGGGAAAAAAGGCGAAGGAAAATATATGTGGTTATGCGAGAGATTGATACAATTAGCAAGATATAACGGTTTCCCGAAGATGGTGCCGTGATTTTACTTATATGAATGCCGGTTGCCAATCGCTCGCGATTTTCCCCCTTAGCAATGGACAAAACTCACCGAGTCTCGCTGATTGCTTTACTTTCCTGCGCCGAACGGCAGATATTCTCTGATAAAATTGAAACAGCGGCCAGCATCAAGCTGCTTCGATAGCACGCAGTTTCGCGAGATTGACGCACTTGCGTCGCAGATAGTCAACTGGCTGTGACTTTTTAGACTAGTGCAGTTATTTGGAACCGCGTTATCATCGTTGAACAACCACACAAAAAAAACCATGGCAACTCTGCACAAAAATCTTGCGGTAAGGCCCAGTTCCTTTAAATCCAGGAAACGAGATAAATTGGTGCTGCCTTTTTTACTTCAGCACATGGTAAACCCTTTGCTGAGTCACTGTGTGTCGAAATTGCGGTTACCACGACGAAATATCGATAAAAAAAAAACACGTGTGAATTCATTATGAATTTATAGAGCTATATTGATGAATTGATGGTGGATGTTGCAATGTATGGCAGCTAGTAAACCTTGATTTCTGCCAGTTTGCAGAAAAAGAAACAATTATATTCAATGACAATAGCTCACCGTCCAATTAAATGCTAAATATATTATGGCCTCCACCGTAACTTAGTATTTTTATAAATTGAATAAATAGGTCTTGGGATATCATATTATGGTAAGTAGCATCTTGCTGGCAGAACCAAACTGGTTTTCTGATCATTTGAGCAGAAAGTGTCAAGTCACAACTGAAAGAAGGATCTGTGTATTATTACTTATTTGCCATAAAAATTTTCATAGAAGTTAGCAAAGTTAATATCTATGCTGCCACTCGGTGGCTTATCGTGAAATACCTGATAACTCGTAATTATAAAATACTGCAAGTGATCGCCTTGACTAGGCTAAATTATTCATCAGTAAAAGTTCGCTGTAAGATTCGTTTCAACTTTAGAGATAAGAATTGCAGTGGTCTTATCAGGAATATAATCTTATGCAATACAAATTTGCTCTCTAATTTTTTAGGTGTCGACAACATCAAGGACCATTGCCCAAAGATTACTGCCAATCAACGCAATTCAACAAATTTTTAACTCGATGCTTATCATTATCAAGTAAGCGTCAATCAAAGATGTAAACAAAATCTGTGTTCGAGATCACATTTGTCGAGAACAATGACATCTTAAATCGCTAACTCCGATTGTTGTACATTTAAGTGAATGATCCCCCGATCAGCATGCGAAATAATTCGACATATTTTCGCGAGCCGCGTCAGATGCAAGCCGGCGATAAATGCACTCGTCGAGAGCCGAATCTAATCTAATCTCGACTGCCAGTTCAGTTTCGCTAATGCCAAAGCCAATAGACCTACTTCCAAAAAAAGACGAATTAAAGTTCGCCATGACGCCTGTTGACTTTAGATGCACTATTGGCTGAAAACGTTGCCCTAGACAGGAAAAACGTCCAATCATGGCGAATCAATATTTCTGAATATGTTTACACTGAGGAAATCAATTTGCATGAAATGTGGGACTGACTTAATCAGATGGTTTCAAACGCAAGGGCGCTAAGAAATATTTAATTCTAACTAGTATAAAAACGAATTTGTTTAGTGAGTCACTTAAAAAAAAATTAGAACCGATTTTAGTGTATTGAGCAGACACACATAGAATGCCATCAATTTCAAAAAACTGACCCTCTAATCCTCTAGATTATTTCCTAGTGATGCAGCGCACCTTTCCCCAAGTAGATCCATCTATTTACCTAATAAGGTTGTTAATCAGCCATGTACAAGGATCGGAATCGGACACGGAGGATTGTTAGTGTGTTTGTTCGTTTGTGTGTCTGTTTGTTTGTGTCTCCGTGCTGTGTGCTCCGCTTGCTTACCGGCGCTCTATCTAGGAATGAGCTGTCATTGCACAGCGAGCACTTGGCTAGCGGCTTCCAGTCTTTGGTCTCTTCGCAGGCGTCGGAGGAGTCGAACAGCGGTGCAGCGGCGGTGGCGACGGCTGCTGCGTCACGCGCTGCGAGTACATTCTGGCATTGCTTCCACTTGCGTCTGCCCATTAACTCCTCGGCAACTCTCTCCAAACCTGCACAGAGCGGAAGGAAGACGGACCGTGTTAAAACAACGCGGACAGGGCGATCGTAGAACATGCACGGTGACGATTCGGGGGCGGCGACGGGGTAGCTTGCAGAGATCGACAACTTGTAGCTGCTAGATGTGTTTGGGTTTCACATCGAAGCCATGATGCGGCAGGTTTTTGCTATTTCAACGCCATTTGCGAACGTCACAGATATGGTTCTGGGTGTTAGCAAGATGGCTGTACTGTCAAATAAGGTTCGATTTAGTCAACGTTGCGGTGAGCGTCTTTAATGCGTCTCTCTGCAAGCTGTCCGCCTGCATGGTTCATCGCAAATAATGCAGTTGTGTTGATAAATCATACTTCTCGGTCCAATTGACATTGTGATCCGAAAGAAAACAAATAAAATTAGCATCATCAACAAAAAGCAAAACAAGAAAACTTAGACAAGGCTGGGGTCTAAGAAATGCATAGGAAATGAATAACTTCGAACATGGGGCACATTTATCAATTATTATTCTTAAAATAAAACAATGCATAAATTAAATGCTACCGATTGAAGCAAAGCTACATCCTCTAGCTGTCTGGAGCTGCAGCAAAGCCCATGTGTATTTCATAACCGTTCCGGACAACTGCACGAATCGAGCGAAACCGACCGAGAAAACACCCAAAAATGCACATCCGAAGACCCGAAAAACGAGTAAGTCAAGCCGCCGAAAAAACTCGTCTGGCAAAATCGCAAAAGTGCACACACACACACACTGACGCACACAGACACCGCGGAGCGCACACAACATGCAGCTCGAGTCGGGGAAAAATTGAATGCCATCATAATTGCATGTAAAATGTCTAATGCCGAGCCAAGGTCCAAGCAATTAAAGTATGGGCTCGCCATATTCCAGTGGGCCACCTTAAATATGCATCGGCACCTAGGCCCGGCGTGCATAAGGCTGCAACCAACGTCCTTCCTCGGTCTCCTCCTTCCACCGGGCCAGACAGACCGGCCAGACAGACCACCGAATTTATGGGTCTACCTGGCGATCCGACGGCCTGCCAGAAGCTCGCGAACCCGATTTAATTATGCATCTCCAAGACGTTTTGCAGATTTATAATTGAGATGCATTTTCGCTGTTTTTTATATCATACTCATTGCGAGCCCGTCGATCACCAGACAATAGTAACTCACCCAGAAAATCATCGAAACTCGCGATGCCTATTCACTCAAGAAACTCGTCGCAACATTTAATTGCGAATGAAATTTAATTAAAAACACTTAACTTTTAAGTACACTAGGTGCCCAGATCCGAATTTGCACAGATATGATTTCGATATAACGTCGATTATGCAGCGATCAAACTCTAACACGATCTGTTAGATTCGCACGTCGCGCGAGATAAAAAAAAACAAAACCCCTTGCCGCGACGCTCAGCACAAAGTGTGTCGCTGTCTGACAAGGCGGCGTCGCGTTCGATCGACGTCGCGACGCCCGGACGTGCGAAAGTGCATCGCGCGCGGCTGCACCTACTTCCTTGTTGCCGACGCCGCGACGTCGGCGCCGCGACGCCACATCGCATCCGAATTCCGGCCACCCCTCGCGCGGCCCCCAAAAACAACCCCCGATCCCAGCCACCCGTCCACGCACCGGCAACGAGCCTCCCCAAATCGCACGACGAACAGACGGTGCACGCTACGCGCGACGCAAAGTGCAGCGGTGCCAGACGCCGGTTGCACACTGCACTCTAGAGCAAAACTGCACGCGAGAGATCGCTAGCGACACCAACGGCGGCCGGCGCAAGCTGCGACGTCGACCGACGGAACGACTCGCCGCCGCCGCACATTTCCCGCACCGCGGCAACTCCCGAATTCGCACTCGCAAATCACGGCGAGCCCGCTGAACGCCTTCCCCCCTCCCCCGACGCCGTCGTAAGCAAGTCACACACGCGCGCGGCGCACAGATTCAAGTCACTCGCTGACGGCGTTCACAGGTAATGACGAAGCGGCCGCGTTCACCTAGATTCGCCATCGCGTCGCCTGCATTTCCCGGTCGTCGTCGCCGCCGCCGTCGTCGTCGTCGTCGGTGTAATCTCTAAGCTCGCGGCAGCGGCGCGTTGCGGTAGGTAATGGTTCCTGCCGGGACCGTCCGAAGCGACAGTGTGCCGGCAACGCGGGTTGCCTACGCGTTCGGCCGGCGTCGGCTCGCGTCGTCGTCGGCGTCGTCGTCGGCGTCGTCGGCGTCGTGCGGCGTCGCGACGTCGAACAGCTGACAAATGCACCAGGTGGGCACGGCGAGGCGGGGTGGGGGCGATGCGTTATCTACCTAGCGACGGTCGACGGGCGGACCACGACGTGCTGCTGCTGCTGCTGCGTCCTGGCGAGCTTCGCGTACCGACGCCGGCTTCGCGGCCGCTGTGCGTGTGACGGCGTCGTGTTTGTGTGGAGCGTCGCGACGGTTGCATCGCGGAGTTGCACCCCCTCCCTTTGCGTCCCCCTCCCCCCGCACCCCCTGCGCCCCTCGGCGGCGGCGCGCGACCCCTTGCCGAAATACACACCGTTCCCTCCCTCCCCCCCTCGCTGCTGCCACCCCACCCGACCACGCCGTACCCCCACCACCACCACCCCACCGCCACCCCTCCGCCACCCGCCGGCCCTCCGCGCGCTGCGTGTGTTACGCTCGGCTGTAGTATGGACTTTTTTTTTGGCAACAGGTCCGCGTCTCCTACTCTGTTGTTTTGCCTCGGTGTAAATTCAAATTTTCCGGGCGCACGAGAAGTCGCGAGGCAGCGTCGCGTCGCGAGCGCCGCCGGAGAATTTCGTGAAAACAAAAAGTTTCATAAGCACCTAGTCACTCACCTACAACGACCACCATGGTCTTCGTCCATCTTTGCAGTTCTTTTTTGATAACGCGACGCTCGTGAACGCACCGCGAGAATGAACACTCCGCCATTGTTCGCCTTCAGCCTAAACGTGACGTCATGGCGAGCGCGCCCGCCGCCGCCGCCACCGCCGCCGCCCCCGTGTCGAAGCAACACGTTGTTCGCCCCCCGACGTGGTCGCCGTCGGCGTCGGCGTCGGCGTCGCCTGCGTAGTCCGCCGTCCGCTGACGTCGCTGCTGTTCGACGTCGCTCGTCCTCGTTTTCGTCGGCGTCGTCGTGGTCGGCGTCGTCGGCGTCGTCGTCCAAAAACCCAGCATCGGCCACACGCGACAAACCCGGCGATATGTTAACCGCACGCCGCGCGAATCGCACCCAACGGTCCCTCTCTCTCAGCGTTCAGAGTTTCTCGCCGATTCAACAAGACGCGGCCACGGGGGTGGCTGGGTTCGGGGGGCGTGGGGGGGGGGGGGCCACGCGCGCAAGCGTTTTTTTCCGCGCGACGCAACGCGACGTCGTCGGGCTCGCCGTCGACGTGGATCGATAACTCTCACGCGGTTATCGCCGATGCCTCGTCGTCCACCCTTCTACCGCCGCGGGCGCGTATTTTTTCCCCTCCCACACGAAGTCGGCGTCCAACTCGCCCTCACTCCCTCGCGCTCTCCCTCGCTCTCGTCTACACGAACATGTGAAGCCCACGCGTGTGTGTGTGTTGCCTGTGTGTTTGTGTGCGATTCTTTTTTCGGCGTCGTCGTCGTCGTCGTCGTCGTCGTCGTCGTCGTCGTCCCGATCGACCGGAGGCCGCGAGAAGAGATCCTCGTTACGTGAAGCGCCCCTTCTCTCTATCTTTCTCTCTCTCTCTCTCTCCGCTGCTCCCTCGCGCTCTACAAAAACCAACCCCCACCAAATAATATTTCCGTATAGTAAAACGGGGTCCCCTACCCTTGCGCGTCACCCGCTCCCGCTTCCGCCTTACTGTCAGAAAGGCCCGACGTCGTCGTCGTGGTCGCCGTCGTCTTGTTCGTCGACGTCTTCTTCACCGTGTCACTGCATGCTCGCCGCCGATCTCAGACGCACCTCACACACACTCACATAGCACTCGACACTGCACCGCGACCGACGACACAAACACTGACTGCCCGCCCTCCGAACTCGACTCCCGGCGATGCACTAAGCCGGCGATGCAGCGCGCGAGGCGGACACTAGTTTCGCGTTCCCCGCTGCACCCGCCACCTCCGGCCGTCGTCGTCGTCGTCGTCGTCGACGTCGTCGGCGGTGCACAGAGCGCGAGGCGGCCCCGCGCGGTGACGTTCGGCGCCCGCTGCCCGCTGCACTAGAAGGCCGGCAAATGCACGCTGGAGTCCCGCTGGCCTGGCCGCGCAGTTGCAGCGAGAATCAGCGTTAGACGGTCTCCGTCCAGCCTATAGCACGCCGCTCGGAGTCGCGATGCACTGAACACGCAATGCACTCGACATGTGATGTAGAGCCGGCAGTGAGCGCGATATCGCGCTATCGCTGTTCGCTGTATCGCTGCACACTGTGCGCTCAACGGAGCTCGCTATCGATAGCTGCTGCTGCTGTTACTGCTGCTGTTGCACCGTGATCACTTACTGAAGAGCGGTGTGTAAACGCATTCGCTGCGCGGGTACCGAGACTGACCCTGACTTGACGGCGAACCCGCGACGCCGAGCGCGGATTTTTCGCGGTGTTTGAGCGTATTCGGCGGCGGCGTTGATAAGCCGTGCGGCGCGAGCAAATGCAGCGTGCACCGCACTGCAGCCTGGCTTGCAGTGTATGACGTCGCCAAACCGCCGGGGTGTTTTAGGAGGGTGCCAAACTTCGTGCGGCTCTCACGCTCGCTTTCGCAATCGGCCGGCCTGATCGACGCCACGCCCTTACTTGTTTTTTCGGGGAAGATTGGTGGAGCTGCATGAATTATAAACAAAAAAATAATAATGAAAACACGTCGGCGTGCGCTCTCATGCAGCGCGCGTACATACGCACACTGAGAGTGTGTGGTGGCAAGAGAGCAAGAGCTATGGACTGTGAAACTCTTGGGGTCTCCCCTCCCCCCCTGGCCGCTTGCCCCTGTGTGTCAGATCCCCGTCCCGCCTCCCCCCACCAGCCCCCGGTCCACCCCCCCTTGGCCTGAGCGCGGCGTCGGTTCGCCCTCCGCGAAAAAGCCACCCTAAAAAACACACGCGCCGGGGTGCAGACGATAAATTTGATGGTTAATGAAAATAACGATCCGACTTGGACGAAAAACTGACGACGGCGGCGGTGGCGGCGGCGGCGACGGCGGCGGCGGTGGCGGCGGCGTCTACTATTTCAACCCCCTCATTTTTAGCCGTCTAGCAGGGTGATGCATGCATAATATCACCCCCGGCGATGGCGGCGGCGCGGCTCCGCGAATATTAAAGCATATCTGTGCGGGCTACGTGCTCGGCGTTATCGCATAGATTGGCTCGTTACGTCGAGCGTTATCGCCGATCTCGCGATGTGCTGGAAGGTACACGTAATCGAATGTAGAGCAAACCGAGCGGTCGCGATTGTTGCGAATGCAAACTGGACGAGTTCGGCTCGCCGGCGGAGCGAACCGGGTTTTGGGGTGCAGGAAAAATGCAAACTGCATTCGGGGGGTGGCTAGGTGGTGCAAGGGTTGAGGGGGGCGGGGGGTGCAGACGACGCCGCCGAGCGCACGGCGAATCGATAAAACTGAATGCGATTTTGTTGCAATGCGATGGGCGATTGTTGTTATGAGTGCTGGCCGCGACGTTGTTTGTATCTCGCTGGCTGCGAACCATGTGCCACGGCGCTCTCGACAATGGATGCACTTGATTGCGGCGTTTCGTTGTGTGGAATCGATGGAGGGGGACTTCTGTGTATGTGTTCCGTTTTTTTTTTTCGCGTTTTCGCGTTTTGGTTTTGATATTTTTGAGCCGAGGGAGTGGGGAGCGGGCGAAGCGATCGATGCAGTGCCGAATTTTCCAGACGGCTGCCGTCGGAGCGGGGGGGCGGGTGGGGGAGGAGGTGGTGGGTGGGTAAAACACTGGGCGAAACTGCAGCAGTGCACACGACGGGCACAGATGCCGCATGAAATAGCGCGTACTCGAACACGGCTATCGCGTGCAACGCGTTAAATTAGTCCACCATAGGTATCATTTTTAAAAAAGCCCTTAATTAATTAAACCATGTTTAATTATCAATTCTCTTTGTCTCGTATTCAGGAAGCACACGTTCACAGAGCGCACAATATAGTAAGCAACATCAACATACAGTGGTAGTTTATGAAAAACGACTGCGTTGAATCTAAAAAATCTAAAATTTCCCCAGGATGGACGTAGAAGCGTTACGCACAACTCTAACTCTCTCACACACACTCACACATACTACACACTCACACAAACACATGAATCGGTATCCGCGGAGATTTCTTGCCAGCAAAGTCACACCACCACACACAGCAATGTGCTTTTTTCAACACATTTGCCACTAGCAAAAACCTGAGCGCTGGCAAAATGGCGACGCACGGCGTACAAAAAGACCGAGCACACGAATCGCCTGCAACGAAAATTTCGCAACATCACCTTCTGCTGCTTGCCATTCTTATGCACCAGTGCAGATTAAAATGCATCGGGATGTACTAGCGGGCCTGCGAAAGTCGGCCCGCACTGCGCTGCACTCGGCTGCATTGCCGAGCTAAGAGTTGCATCGCCGGGCAAATGCACGGTGACCTAATAACGAAACGAAGTTTGAAACAGTTTGTCATGAACGGCTATAGGCTGAACGGAATTGCATGCCGGCTGGCGACGTACACGAGCGAACACTGCTGGGCAACTTCACGTCCATTCATCGCGGCGATGGATATCAAATGAAATATTGGATGATATTCGAATCGCTGAAAGATGCGATGACAATGGATTAGCACGGTGTGTGGCCGCTGGTCAGTGTGTCGAGCTGTCGTCTTGCGATGCATCGTGCTCGGTTTGTTATCGTGCGAGCTACAAGTGAAGGTTCCTATACTTCTAGTGCAACGCGGGATTCTGGAAGGCAGCAGCAGCAGCAGCTTTTACGTAACTTGTCGAGCGGTGAATCAATAATTTTAACGGGCGGGTGATAAGCATTCTCTCGCCATTTTCTTGCCGTGTTCGCCGTTCTCAAGTCGCTCCATGGCAAACCAATTGAATAATGCAATTGGGTCAGAGGTCTCTTGCAGTTTGTTTAATGATTATTGATTTTAAATCCTTTTTTCGATCAATTGTCAGTACGAAGTTGTTTTTTCGCCCGTTTTGTTTCTCGATTGACACACATAAATAGAGTAAAAATGAGCGCATTTATCATAAATCATAATAGCCGAGTGCAGGTGATCTGTGATTCTCTCTGATTGTGTTTGCCATGCTGCAGCCGAGTGGCTTGTTTTTTGTTCTTGCTGTGGACATAAAGAACGGCGTGTTCTCGACGTGATCGCTCGCCGTACAGTAATTTGTTTTCTTATTATTAGCAGTTAATCAATGATTCGCCACCGGTTGATCCAATATTTGTGCAAGGCTCCCTGTTGATTTTCGTCATCATTATTTCAGCGTCGAGTTCCAGCCCTCGTTATCCACCATCACTTTGCATTCAGATGCGTTATTGTTAATATATGCATATTTATGACTTAATATAACTCGCGATTTGTTATTCAAGAGTGTATTCAGTGGATTCTTCGTTGGGAAAACATCGTGTCGCCGGAATCGACGATCTACACCGTGTGGGATGTTTTTTTCCCGTGGCAACACAATCGTAGACGAACTAATTTGGCCATCGCTCGGGTTCAATTCCAGCCTAATCTGAGTAATCACGTTCAAAGTCATGTCCCAGTTGCCGGCAATACGCCGCGAGAGCATCGCTGCCAGACGCTGGCGATGCTTTGCCAAAAATAAACCAGACGATTTTCGGTCGCAGACAGCAGATAAACGCAACGGCGAACGTTTATTTTTTATGCAACTTGCCTTTATCTAAACACCCATAGACACAACAAGCCAGCTGATAAAAGTGCATTCTTTGAAATAAAACCAAATGCCTTAATTCATTCAAATGTCTGGAGGTCCCGGTAAGCCCATTTGCCGGAGTTACCTTTGCCGCTGCGTAGCCTAAACAAAACTAAGCCGTTGCTCTGAGACGCTAATTGCAGTTTAATAGTTAATGCCTTGGCGCGTCATCCACTGCACAGCAAGTGCATGGGCGACACGTGAAGATGATTGAAGCCGGTGGTGGGGGACTTCGCGAAGCGGGCCAAGTTCCCAGCTCGCCGTTACAACCGAAAACATTTCGGTCATAGAAAGTGGTGCTGCGGTTTGCGAATCAGTTTGGCCCGGTGCTTCGTTGAGTCGGCACTCGCTGCCAATTTTCCAGGCAGCTCGTAGCCAACAAGTGTGTGTGAGTTCACGTGGGTGGAGGGTGCTCCGATTGGGGGTGATACACGAGGGCGGAAAACCCAGCGAAGTCGGCGAGACGAGAAGTTGCAGTGACACTTTGGAAAATTGTTGCCGGTATTTGTGATTTTACGGTGTTTTTTTTACTTGTTGGCCTTGACGTTCACGGGAGTGGAGAGACATTTTCCCGAAAGTTTTCCTACCAACGCGGCGGAGAGAGATCCCCGAAATTATTTTTCTATTGAAAATTGACAAGGTGCAAGCCTTTTGGTGACGTTACTCTGAAAAATGCCTGGCCAGGAAGTTAACCCAAAACCCTGTGACTCCGACCCCAAAAGTACGTACGTCAACGTGCCGCCAAAGCGGGGTGGTCACTCAGGGGTGCGACGCCGATCGGACCAACCCCTATCACCGAACCCTCAAATCGCGCGTTTGGCAAACATGTGCATTAAAATCGCATGAGTTGAGAACGGGGTTTTTGCATTCATTGCATGCGTTGCACCCCCGACCCCTCGCGACCCCGCGGTGTTGACATTTACGCCGAGGGTCGCGCTCCGTCCGTGCTCGCCGTCGGTGTTCCGGTTTGTTTTTCCGGCTTGCTGTTCCGGCTTGTTGTTCCGGCTTGTTGTTCCGCGCATGTATCGACCGGGCCGGGCCGGTCACGTACGCGACGCGAGGAAAATGCCGGGAAAACTCGTGGCCGGCAGGAAAATGCGCGGCGGACGCTCGGCAAAGCTCGGTCGGGGTCGCGGCCGCCCGACGGGCCAGACGGCACTAAGCGGGTAGGTGAGCTTGTGAATTGTGATCAAATTTTATGTCGTTCATTTTATGACAACGCCCAACCACATGCAGTGCAGTGAAATTTCAGGGAACCTGGAGATCAAAAAAAATTGGTAAAAATCCCATTTTATGGTAACGAGAGATGTTTAGTGTATTTCGTTCACCAAGCTTTAATTTAGCGTTCCATCATAAAAATATTCATTCTCTAGGGTGGCTTCGTTCAAATTAGCCAGATTAAAACACACTCAGCATATAAAAAACACGCAAATCTCCTAAAATCCAATAATCGCCATCGATCCCTGGTGAATATTTCAACCGAATGCACGCCAATCGCAACAAAAACATGCAGCGTATCGCATGGCAATAATGCATTGTGCTCGGGCCGGAGATTTAGGTTAAAGCTGGCATCCATCCTAATTAACCTAGTTCGTTGGGTAATCCAACATGCCCCATGTGTCGCACTGCATCGCATCACATCGCGTTGCGTTGACAAATGAACTGGCAGGCAGGCAGGCACTGTGGCAGGCACTATGGCAGGCACTATGGCAGGCACTATGGCAGGCAGGCAGGCAAGCAGGCGAGCAGGCAACTCGGCGCACATTGGGCTAGGTCAGGGAACCCTGGTCCGGCCATCGCGGCGGTTAGCAGGGGGGCACTGGGGGGCGCCGGGGGACCATGACACTCGATGGTGTCTGCCAGACACGCTGATTGATTGACGCCTTAGGGGGCAGCCGAACGTACGGGTTTCAGTCCCCTTTGGAGTCCGATGCTGTTTGGTCGGCAGAATTTTAATTTCGTCTTTTGTAAACTTGGTTGGATTAGAGATAGTATTTGATATGTTATTTGTGGGGCTTTATCTCTTTTCTCTCTGCTATAAGTAACCCAATAGTAACACACAAGAACTTACAGGTGAATTTTATTAATAACTTCGTGGGTCGATCAGGAGGTGGGAAGGGACTTTCTGCCGGGCTGGTCGACCAACACCAGGTCGCCGGGCCGGAAAACAACGCGGGAAATCACGGGAAATCACGGGAAATCGTGGTGTTCAAGCTCGCCGCAACTCGACGCCGGCCATTTGGAAAGTGAGCGCACGGTGGTAATTATCGAACGGTGCCTGTTTAATTGTTGGACGCCGGCGTCGCGACGCCATGATAGCGTCGCGACGCCCTGAGAGCGTCGCGACGTCCAGGTCTCCAAAACACGTGTGCACTTGAGTGAGTGTGTGGGAAGAGAGGGAGAGAGAGATGGAGTTGACCGGGAAATGTCACACGAGATCGGAGGGAAATGTTTAGTTGGTTGGAAGGTCTAGGAATAACTGGCACGGGTCTATTTTGGGCGTCTGTTATACGAGTTTTTCTCAATTTTTAGGATGGAAAAGTGAAGTACCGAGAAACGTACCCTGATTTCACAATGCAGGTTAAACAAACTCAGAGCACGCTGGACTCTTTATGTTATTAAATTAGTATGTAAGGGCTGAGTAGCTTCAAAGTATAAGAGAAGAGAAACTCGCTGAAGATTCTCAATGTATCGCTCGAATATACATGATTTAATTGCTTTTGTGTTAAAATCTTGCGATAAAACTGATAAGGTTACAGAAACACAGTAACGCACTCTGCGTTTCAGTACTTAGGTAGACGTACAAGCCAACGGATGCAAGAATATAAACTGTGCAAAAATTATAATATGAAATATAAATTCATGTTATGCGAGATAAGGTCTTAGTTAAGAAATTGGGCGGCAATTAATTTATGATGGTGAAATTTTGTGTGCCCAATCTCTTCAATCTCGACTGTGTACGCCATCTCGCCAAGCTGCTATTCAAATTACAGCAATTGCGCTGAAGAGTGGGCGCCTCGGAACTGTCGTCGCGTACAACGCCGATCTCTCCCGGCTCTCGGCGCCGCTATGAACGATCCCAACAATAATTCACTTTCGAAAAAATGGCAAATTCCCCGGACAGGCTGCATCCTATGCCAAAACCAGTTGCCAGTTGGTGAACCCGTCGAGCAGGTAGCAGCGTACGCGAATTAGAACGCCGAAATGAAAATTGTGCATAATTTTTAACGAACGCGTGTAATTTATATCGTTAGCAGAACATACGGTGCAGGGTTTATGTTCTGCCCATCGATTATGATTACTATTGCAGTCATATTATGCATGTTCGTCGTAGGGGCAGCCAGCCCCCGCGTATTAGCAGGCAGATGTGTCCTGTGCGCAGAGGAATTTCGCTATCCACGCTAGACACTAGCATGGGCATTTCGCTGGGAGTTGCGAGGTGCAGTCTGCTGGAGAACTTTTAATAATATGAAATATTGCAAAACGTGTAATTGTAAATTTTATTCAAATGCACTCGTAGCTAATTATTTCAACGACTTGTTTTACCCTTTGTTCTTCTAATTATTATATGGAAGCCTAATTGGGAAAACTATAATACATCAGATAATTGAAAAAAACTGTGTAGGTAGGTATATACTAAATTCTCAAGAGCAGTTATCATGGAAGTAGATGCACAGTATCCATTATACTACAGGAGGAAATTGGTTAGGAAAATGTACAAACTAGTGTGCTTGAGTGCACACGAAAACCTTTCCCGCGCTAATAATGAGTTCTTAGATGAAAATGTGCTGCGAATTTGCGTTGACGGTCGAAAAACCTGCACCAAAAAAAAACACGGCTTCTAGGAAGAAAGGTCGATACGCGTTTTTCCATCGGCCACGTTGCAGAAAAATCCCGGCTGAGTCGCGCGTCGACCTTGATATCGCAGCCAACCACAAGAAGTCGTGGAAAATGCGCTGCTTGTTTTCCCGCCAACACAAACCGGAAACGTGTCATGTTTTCATGACATCTCAGATTTAAACACAATGTGGAAAACACAATATTTTCCACCAAAGCTCATGCACTAGGATTTCAGAAGGTTCCAAAGTTGCCTCACAACATTCGCCGGTGAAAGCAGCTCAAGATAAGCGATGAGACGATGAAAATCAACATTAAGAACAGCTACAAGGCTGTAAAATGTGCTGCCAAAAAGGGCCAAAGTGCAAAAATGGCTATTTTCAACATATTTTCAACTTTAGTTCGAAGTGGGAGCTAAAATTCAACGACAACCCCTTGTTTCAGTGAGATCCAGCTTAAGAATTGACAAAAATGATAAAAACCGGCTTCGTATTGCCAAACGAAACTAGGTACCCTGCTACGTGAGCAAGGAAGGGCCCTGAAAGGAATCAGCATCCGTCCCAGATTCCGCCGAAGACATCCAACGCCCCCCCTCTTTGCATTCCCTGACCACCGCAACACGCCGACCACATCGCGCATTTCACACGCCGCCCCCCCCCCCCCCCACCCCCTACCACCCAACACCACACAAGGTGATTGGTCGGGTCGTAAAGAGGCCATGCTGGCCTCCATGGTCGCGTCCTTTGACCCGACCGCTAGCCGGCAGTGTCCAGCCTGCAGGGGTCAACATTTCGACGTGGACGGCATCGCAGCATCTCGCAGCATCTCGCACCGTCGCGGCCGCTAGTCTGCATTCCGAGGCTAGCGGCGTGCCGGCCTGCAGACTCCGGTCCAGCGTTGATGGGCTCCGGGCTCCGGGCTCCGGGCTAAGGTGGCTTGGTCGACACATGCTCTGCGATGCTCTTGGTTCGCTCATTTCACTGCTCTCATTGTTGGGAACTGAGATAAATTTGTGGTTTCGGGCAAAGAGTTGATGGTCAACAAAGTTTGGAAGAGAAACGACTCAATTAACCATTATTCCCAATCGCGAAGAGTTGACAGTTGAACTTATAGAATCCTTGGCGCAAACTCCAATCACATGGTAGTGAAATTCAATTGTATCTGTGGGTATTTTCTCTGGGAGTTTATAAATTAGTACATCTTGTTCATAAGAGGTGCGAAACAAGTGATAGAAAAGCTTGATTCAATATTTAACTGGATTCTCTGACGTATGAGCGTTAATATTCAAGTTTGAGTGAGAATCCGTGGAAGCCATGGGAGCTTCTGCCCTCGTTGACAGGCAGTGTTTTGAAGCCAGGAAGCTTCCCCGGCCACCTGGATCCAGCCTCCCCCAAGCGCACGGACATCTTGTTTAACGGCGCCGACGTAAATCTACGAGTCCATTGTTAAGAGCGGCACAATAATCGTCGGCAAAGCGGCGATCGCGATCAACGTCGACGGGCCGAAGGGATACCGCGACGCAGCCGTGGTGCATTATGTGCATACACTTTATGCTGAAGAGTTCATAGAAAATCACGCTGCAGTCTGTTGTGAACGAGGTGTCGGACAGGCACTCATCGGCGCCGCAATGAGCCATTAATTTTCTATTTGACTCACGAACCGACCATCTCTCATCCAGGTGCCCATAACGCGGACGAACGGCCCTCGCGCGCGCGATTAGACGAAGAGGATGATTAACGACGAACGAGAGAAAAGAGGAAGATCCATTGGTTTTGATTTACTCCGACGTGGCAAGTGGCGGACGCTAATCTAATGCAACCAGTGCGCGCGGCGTCGTACAGTACATGTGTGCCGTAATAAACGATAGCAGCACATGTAATTGCCGAGCAGTCGTCTGCAGTGCGGTTATTACTTTGTTTGATATCTTGATTAACGCGGCGCTCGTTGCGTCGTACGCGACGAGATAATGGTACGTGAAGAGCGTTGCCGGCGAGCTCATGTCGATGATGAATCGTGAATCTCTCGCGGACGGGGATGTGGCCATCTTGGAGTTTGAAGATGATTGATTGTTGGCCAACAAAGGTGGCAGTGAATCAAATCGAAGAGTTGACGGGCGCACCACGAGCGCACGGCATCCTGGAGACTTACATCAGTCTCAGCGAGACGAAAACAAAATTCTGTCCGCGCATCGTCGCGAATTGACAGATTGGAAAATCTCCCGTCACAAATTCGAATAGGTTAAGTTGACGGCGAGGGGCGGGCAGTGGGGGGGCTTGAAAAAAACGGTACTCATGGCATCGTGGAAAATGTTCCCACAATTCGCAGTCAGTGCGCGAACCCGCTCTCCGACTCAATCCGAACAAAGAACCCTACGCCGCCGCCGCTCAAGTCGACGACGACGACGACGACGGAATTTTAGACTAGCTTTTTGTCTCTAATGTATTCTTTTTTTGCTGTTGCCTTCTTTGCTGTCGAGAATTAGATTCGCTTTTGTTTTATTTCGCTGGTCTGCGTCTCGGCTTGGCTACCAGGTGAGTGCTGGCTGCTGACTGCTTGCTCGATGTTGGCGTAGGTCAAAAACACTTGGTCTGCGCCGGTGAAACAGGTCTTCTGTGCCGCCATGGCAGCCTCAGCTCGCTGCTCGCTGCTCGCTGCGCGCTGCCCAGCCAGGGGCAGGCACGAAAAGCGTCTCAAAAAAGCGCGCACACATTTGTTGGAAAATGAACGCGTACGACGGAGCGCACGCACGGGCGGTGTACGTGGTGGTGTTGCTTGTGACGCAGGGAGCAGACGGGTAGGTTGCACTCGGTTGCACTGGCCGGCGATGCAAGTGTCCGAGTGCATTCCGGGCGGAGAGTGCTCGGTGCATCGGATTAAAATCCCGTTTGGCGAAATGTATGCGACTGGTTGGCTGTGTCTAGAATAGCGTGCATTTCGACTGGTTGTTTTTTGTTTTTCTTGCGGATCGCTTATTTTTAGAGGGCCCTGATTTCGGATGTCTGGCCGCAGTCAAGGCTGTCTTGATGCAGAAAAAATTGCTATTCATTTTTCTTGTTTCTTTTTTTTCCGTCGTTGAATTGCATTCGAAATTATTTTCGCTTGATCTTGCGTGGCTATGGGTAATTGGAGCGTTGACACAATTTTCCAATACATTTTCCCAATCACCAAGACGGACTGAAACATAATCCGCCATTAACTACGACTGTCGACTGTCAGCATTCTTCGCCGAAACATGTAATTCAACCAAACAAAATAACAGCGCCATTTGATCTTCCAATTTGCAATATAATTTGATAAGTATTTTGCATCTTGCTAGTTAAGCTCATTACAAATTCATCTCGAGCGCTTTACTTTTTGCCGGCACTCGTAAAATTGATTCTCTCAATTTTACGACGAATTCAAGTGGAAACGTGAAGCTACCGTGTGCTCGTCCCAGTAGGGAGCAGGAGGAGTCACACAGATCGTTGCCGAGCACCGACAGAGACAGAAGGATCTGGGCAATCGCCATGGTAACGAAGCAGTAACTAAGGGCGCGGAGTCGGGAGCAATTGCTGCCCCCCCCCCCCCCCCCCCCGTGGCGCGCCCCGATCCATAGACGTCCATGGACGCTGTAGGACTCTTCACGGAGACACCTGTTCACCACTCGCTGCCATGGTTTCAAAATCACACACGTCGCGAGCTCAGATCCTATATGTGTCCACTGAACGTCGGAACAGATTCGGGGCAGGTAGCACAAAACCCAACCATACGAAACCAATTTCGAATAAACGTATATCGAATAAATATATATAACTATTACGAAACGAGATACTTCAACTAAACGGCTGTAAATTACAGGACCTGAATTTATGTTAAGAATCAATGCCCTTGTAGCGTCTTCCACTTATGCACGTCTGATGACGGGGGTGTCAAACTGATAACAGAAAAGCAGCAAACGAAACTTTTGATCTAGTGAAAGGTGCTTTGCCAGGTGTCGGCCATTGTTTCTGTCCGTCTAGGCGAAGGTAGGTCGACGTCTTTGGCCGTGTGTTACCGATAAAGTTAGTAATTTAATGAAATCGCAATGTTCGAGCAATCAGCGGCACTTACTTGTCGCTGCGAATCGCGCGGCAGAAGAAGTGGATGAAGAAGAAGAAGAAGCATGGAGAAGAAGTAATCGCAGGCAATAATCACGAGCCACATTCGAGAATTATTGTTATCAAGCTCGTTCGCGCAAAAGACAATTGAATTAGACTTACGTGCTCGCGAAATCGTAAGGTTTTTAAATAATTATGACGTTGCTTTTTTGCCCTATGCGAACAAGATTTCCGCCGTCAAACGCTCCAAGAAATTTTGAGGAATCCACATAATTTGCAACAACGGTAATCAGTCCATTTAGAATCGTAATCTGATTACCGGTGTGGGAACTTGGCGTGTCAATTAGCGGCGGCGACGCCGAAGTCGCGGACTGCACTGCACGCTGCAGAGTGCACTTCCTCAAATATCTCTGCGATCACAGCGCGGGGGCAAAAAGACCGCTCTCCGCGGCTGCATGCAGCTCTGAATTCTTCGCGCAAAGCTATTGACCGAACACACAAACACTCGCAGCTCTCTAAAGCTATACCTTTGTTTCGTTTTACTTAAGTTATACACCAGAAGCTGTGCAAAGTATAAACTATAAATACATGGAAACATATTTCAACTTTTTGTTACCCAACGTCATGATAACTACATCTTACTCAGCAAGAATACCTCTCCCATCTCACATCCATGAGGTACACCTACCCGCTAAATGCAAAGCATAGTTTCGTTAACAATGAATGTTCCAGTTTTGGTCTGGTTTTTCACAGAGTTTTCCCGAGTGGAAAAGCGCCTTTACGGATCAGGTTAACAGCCATCGGCTAGTAACCATATTCACTAACTCCTAACAAGAATTTTGCGATCATTTTAAAACTCTAACTCAAAGTCGTGGTGCAAAATATTAGAATTTGGCACAAGATCTGTAAGAAAAAAAACCCAATGCGAACGCTTCAACAAATCGCTCTCATCTCCAACTCATCGCGCAGCCAACAAGCCGTGCTCGGACTGTCAGAGCTCTTCCACTGTCCTCGACTCCTCAACAATTCGTATTTGAAACGTGAATTAGCGTTGCATTGTTAGCTGCATGTGCAACTGCACTAAAACTGCACGTCCCCCGCCCCCCAGCCCGCGGCCACCGCGGCCTCCGCGCGAAGAGGACAAACCTGTTCCCAGCGAGATCGCGGCTCAACGCGATCGCTGTTGGGCAAGGCCCGAACAGCCTTCGATTCAGACCGCGACGCCGCCGCCACCGCCGCCACCGCCGCCGCCGCCGCCGCGCAAGCAAGTCAACCGTGGGCCATCAGATGCGGGCATCGCTCTTTTCGGCGCTGGACATGGCTTGACGGCGACGCGGGGTACTTGCGCTCGGTTTTAAGATGTTGTTTGTATACGGTCGGAGGCGTTGAAATGACAATATGCATGCTCAAGTTTTGCGTTATCTCCCAAAAATCTAGCCAAAAACGTACTATTGAGGGTGATGTTACACACAAGCAAAATCACTCAGAGGTCTCCGTGAGGTAACATCCTACATATGCTTATGCAGGCTTATGCGTTTGGATTCTGGTAGTGTTTAGTGGTAATTTATATACACTAAATTTGACGACACACTTTAAAAAAACGGATGGTGCTTGCAGAGATCATTAGAATACATGATCGGTGGGATGTGGTAGGGCGTTGCTGTGGCACTAATGCATTGCATTTGAGTTTGATCGAAACTTGCGGCGGTGCGGCCGCGCAAGGCTGGTTTATCGAATCGAGCACGGATTTCGGTCTGTCGGTCGGTCGGACAATTTAGTAAAACTCGTCTGTCTTGTTAGCGAGCAGCCAGCAGCCAACCAGCCAGAGTCGACACAACCAGTTGTTGGCAATTCGGTCGCAGCAGCACTCAGTTGATGCGATTAGAAAAGTTTGTCCTAAATTCGCGCGAAGTTGCAGCCTGTAGCGGCCGGCTAACTGAAAGTCTGTATAACACACTGTGTTTCAAGTCCGCAACACACTGTGTTTCAAGCCCGCAACACGCTGTGTTTCAAGCCCCTAGCACGCTGTGTTTCAAGCCCGTAGCATGCAGTGTTTCAAGTCCGTGGCACGCTGTGTTTCAAGCCCTTGGCAAGTTGTGTTTCAAGCCCGTAAGCACGCTGTGTTTCAAGCCCTTGGAAAGCTGTGTTTCAAGTCTATAGCACGCTGTGTTTCAAGTCCGCAACACATTGTGTTTCAAGCCCGTAACACGCTATGTTTCAAGCCCCTATCACGCTGTGTTTCAAGCCCGTAGCATGCAGTGTTTCAAGCCCTTGGCAAGTTGTGTTTCAAGCCCGTAAGCACGCTGTGTTTCAAGCCCTTGGCAAGCTGTGTTTCAAGTCTATAGCATGCTGTATTATAAGTCCATGGCCCGGCCATTGGTTTCGCCCGCAGCACGCAACGTAGGACACGTTGAGGCAGGTCACGCAGCGGGCTTGAGTGCGACCGCGCGCCACTATATTGTAGTCACGCAGCACGCAACGTAGGACACGTTGAGGCAGGTCACGCAGCGGGCTTGAGTGCGACCGCGCGCCACTATATTGTAGTCACGCAGCACGCAACGTAGGACACGTTGAGGCAGGTCACGCAGCGGGCTCGAGTGCGACCGCGCGCCACTATATTGGAGTCACGCAGCACGCAACGTAGGACACGTTGAGGCAGGTCACGCAGCGGGCTTGAGTGCGACCGCGCGCCACTATATTGTAGTCACGCAGCACGCAACGTAGGACACGTTGAGGCAGGTCACGCAGCGGGCTCGAGTGCGACCGCGCGCCACTATATTGGAGTCACGCAGCACGCAACGTAGGACACGTTGAGGCAGGTCACGCAGCGGGCTCGAGTGCGACCGCGCGCCACTATATTGGAGTCACGCAGCACGCAACGCAGGACACGTTGAGGCAGGTCACGCAGCGGGCTCGATCCGCGCGGTTGGCGGGGAGGGAGGTCGGGGTTCCAGCGAACGTGGTCGCGGATTATGCATCCGAAGGCCCAGCGCCGGTTCAATTGTGAGCGAAAATTAGATTTAGTTGCACGCAGGTATCTAGCGGTGGATTTAAATGGAATTATGCACTCTGTCTCTCTCTCTCTGCGGTAGTTACACGATGAGAGAAATAAGTTCAATGTGATTTTGTGAAGCAAATTGGTGTTATTAGTTGGCGAATCTGATCTGCGGTCATTGGACGGATTTCGTTTGGGAATTTATCCATTGTTTTCAGATTGGAATACTTGAATATTAGAAGATTTTCTTTTCGTTTGACATTTCGTCAAAAGTTCTCGTTAGGTTTGTGTTTGTGGTAGGCTGGTACCCAGCAGTAGCTTTCTGCGACCGGACTTAGAAAAGTAACTCATTCCCCGTAGAGTTTTCGTGACGTCGGGTAGATTGGGCACGCCGTTGGCGACAATCTCGTGAGTTCCTTCTCCAAAATCGTTCTCGCTGTGGCCTCCGCAGTGACCTCCAGTCGAAATATGTCTGCTTGCAGGTATTTCAGAAATTTTAACCACATCTTAACTGCCCCAAGCTATTTTTTACAGATATTACTCTACCAAATACTCTTCACGAAACTTTTGAGTTTGAGATGTAAATTCTGCAATAAACTTCTCGATGGCCTTTATCGTTCAGTTCCAGGCGTCATAAATGATGCAGAAACTGGAATCTTTGACCGGCCAAGCTAATACTCAGGTTATGGTCAAACTTTGACAAACTCTTCAGATAATTTGCCATCGGCGCGGAGCTTATCAATGTCAATTCTGTCGGGTTATAGCTTGACCCGGCACTTTGAGAACATCATTAAACCCTCACCCTTCGAAGATCATCCCTCGAGGGGAAATCGCTTATGAAAATAATTATTTGTTTGCCGACCATGCGAAAGAAGCTCTAGAATAAGATAGATCTCACTCTAAAGAAAGTACGTGATGGAACCGCGGTGGAATGCAAGCTGCAACGATATGGCTCATGGCTTACAACACATTCTGCCACTGCACTGGCCAAGCAGTCGATGTGTGATGCTATCGTTGTGTTGTGTTGTAGAGAGAAGAACAAAATGCAACAAGTGTGGATGACCCGTGCAACTTTGCGGAGAGCGCAGAATATGCAAATTCATTTGGAATAATCGCGGGAAAAATCGTGATCGTGAACATAGAAGTAAAATTATTGGCGGTGTACGGAAAATTAGCTCTCGTTTCGGAAATAATTGGTAGTCGCTTTTCTGAGGTTGCACGCGGCGACTTGGATCCGAGCGCCTCTCGTGGTTGCAGCATCCGGGTCCATGATCCGGGTGTGCGGTGGTGGGGCATGGAAAACTTGAAAAGCGTTTTCGGAACCGTTTTGTGGGACTCCAGTATACGGCACGGTATGCGCGCGATTCTCGATTGTCAGAGTTTAAAATCTATAATCTATTCACATGACAGCTAATGCATAATGATCTTGTCACGTCGTATATTATACGGCGGCGCGATTGCGAAACAGAACTTGAATTCTCTGCCGCTTGATCATGATTCGCGTTCGATTTTTCTGCGCCGCAATGGTTCGCCAGCTCGATTCCACCTCTCTTCTATCACGTCTCAGTCTCTAGTCTCTAGGCTCTAGTCTCTGCAGACGATATTAGCATTTTAGTGGAAATTCGCGAGCTCGCCGTGTGTGGCGACGGGCGGCCGGGGGGCCCCAGGAAGCGGGGAAGCGGGGGAAACTGAAAAAAACACACACATGCTCGGATATTTCGAAACGGTCATCGTAACGGTGATCGCGGCGCACGGATTTCTTTGCCGACGTCAACTTCTTTCTGGCAAGATTTCGAATCCTAAAGCAGTTTGCAAGTCGCCGATCAGAATCTCTCTGCGGCTCTCTCGCGCACTGTCGCCCTCTCTCTCTCTATCTATCTCAATACCACTGCTCACATTCTACGAATCCTAGTTTGCTAGAAACTAGTTGTTTATCGCTGCGACTTAAGACGCCTTGCCCACCAACACGAAAATGTCGGGACATTTTTTTCGAATTTTTCCGTCCAATGATACGCGACAACGTTTGCGGCGCAATTTTAAAACAATGAATACATCGATTTAGTGAAAGAATATGAAAATTTCATTCGGAAACCATCGTTAAGTCCACTAAAGTTGGCGCAGAACGCAGTAAACGACAGTTCAGGCTGCTTAATAGTAAACTAGCCACACGAGATCGAGATGGTTTCGTAACCAAACTACAATTTTCTGTCTCTTTCCATTGTCCTCGGCTCAAATCAAATAAAACACACACACACACATACACACACTGGTACAAGATTGAAGTCACCATGCAACAGTCGAGTCGACGTGGACACAAACATCTCCACAGGAGCAGCAGCAGCAGCAGCAGCAGCAGCAAAGAAGCAACTCGAATAAATCCTCATAAACTAGATTGGACATCGCGCAAACTGATTCCATCAAATGAGCGAGCAAAGACGACAGAAAAAAAAACTGCCATGCACTCGTCCAGCTTCCTTTCGAAGCCAATTGAGGCCCCGCGGCGAGCGCTGCTTTAAAGGGGCAGCCGCAGCCGCCGTCGCCGCCGCCGCCGCCGCCGCCGCCGCACCGTGATTATGCCATGACCTAGCCCACTATAGTTGGGGTCCATCCAATCATTTCCTCTCTGCGATGTGCCGTGCGGAATGGCTCATCATCTTCGCTGTATATAGACGTGGCGGACTCTGGGACATGGTCGTCAGTTCCTGTTCGCGAGGTTTATTGATCCTTTGTTGACTCCTGAAGCTGAAGGGATCGATCCCAGTATGTGTGTTTTTTATATGTATGACAGTGCGGTGTGCTCGCGGTGATATATCAGCCGGTAATTGAGTACTTCGCCGTGTTATCTGGCGTTCAGAAGCACTCTGATTTTGGAATACATCTCACGGTCAGGGGCTTGGATGGGTTTAACGAGAGGATCACTGTTTGTGTTAATATGCTAGCATGATTGGAGGCTTTAAAACAACGAAAAGTAGCTGAAATCCATTATGCTTTGGCTAAATGTAGCGTGGCTTTGTCTTAAATGTAATCTGTCTGAACTGTAAAGGCACCGACGGTCGCGACTGTGATTAGCAAAAGTATTTATGGCAATTTGGACGTGTTGTTTTGTTTCAGTTTTGCGTTGGGTTCGGTGGAACGTGTTTCGGTGGCGGGAGGGCGGGAAAGCTCGTGGGAAATCGCGGGAAACGCGGCGGTCGCTGGTCGCTGTAGCGGCAGGGTCGGCGATGGCACAAAGAATGTGTGAAGAGAAGAATATTTCCAGAAACGTTCGATGTTGGGATTGAAGACGCGAGATCTGCGGGTATCGACAAGACTAAGGAAGTAATTAGAAATTGAATGCAGAATGTTGGGTCAATTTTCTATTTCCTTACAACCGGTAAGAAATATTTACTCAAGCTTTTAATTTTTTCAGATAACTACACAATATACTCCGATTTTGGATGATTTTTTCTGAATTTGTAAAACAGGACTGAGCCCTCCATGAGATATAAATAAAGTGCAGAGGACACACGAAAGCGGAAAAGAATTTGTCCATATTTCTGTGTTCTATTTCAGTAACATTTTAGAGAAAAAAAAAAGTCCGAATCGTCTGTCAAATTTGCACCGCTGTTGAAAACCAGCGGAAAACGCGAATCGCTTGTTGCATTTCACCGTCGGCCCTGACGACGGGCCGCAGAGTTCCCGCCTGCAGCAAGCAACAGGCGAGCTGTTTTTTCCCGCATGACGTCCGCGTTTTGTGTGAAAATCTGAAGCAATTTCCCAACAATATTGATGGGGCACGACGTGAGGATGATGATGATGACACAAGGAACTGCATCTACATCTGCAACCGTGCACCCGACAACCTGACGGCCTTCGATGCATCAATTTTTATGCTCAAATATTATAATGCATTCTTTGATATCGCCAGCTCGCGGATTTACCTTGAACGTGTGCAGAAGAATAAAAGTATCAATTAAAGTAACGCGCGAGGCCTGTTTGCTTTGTGTGAAATTCGAACAAAAACCATGCAAGTATGTGTCTTTGTAATTTAATCGTCGCCTAAATACATTCGATTAATGTATGTAACTGCGTTTCTGACGCGTGCACGCAACAATCCGCGACGATTTTTGTCATGAAAAAACTTTCATATTTTTACCTGCTTCCCATTAGAGCTATCTTTTTCACTAATTATTCACAAGCACAAGCAAATGATCGGCGAGGAGGCCGCGTTCGTTCGCGGCTTGGTGGACGCAAAAAAATTGACCTATCAATGTCACCGTGTAGACTGTAGAGTGTTATTAGTTATCAGCAACAAGTGATTCCATCTCGCCACTTAATACGCCAGGATAGCGACTGGCTGGTACTGAGCTTTTTTACCAGTCCAAAGAACTGGCAATAATCGCAATGTGCTTCCTCCATTGTGTTCGCCCATTATAATCTTAATAAGGCATTACTATACCGTTGAGAAACTCCAACTTCTCGCAGCGCACACATGCACACACACTGACATGTTTTTGTTTGCATTTTATTCATGTACATTATCATAAAAAGTGTATACATGCACATGATGCTATCAGCAAAGTGCATCGAAAATCAACGAATAACAGCAAACCAATTATATTAATTAATTTTCCTAGAATGGAATTAAAAAAAGGCTGGCGCAAGAAATGGTTAGACGCTGCAGTTGTAATTGAATTGTTTTCCTGGCGGCCGAGAATTTAATAACAGCCAGGTTGGCGATTGAAAGTTCTAGAATTTGCAGCGTTTTCACCCATGGGTTCATCGCTTGCCAGCTCGGCCACCATCGGGGCTTAATGTATCCTTAATTGCAGCGCGGTAAGCTGCCTAGACCGCCGCTGGACGCACTGCACGCAATGCGCCACGGAAATCTCACGGTGGTCGTTGTCCAAAAGCCGCCTTCAAACGTTTGCCATGGATCAGAGAAAGAACAAATTCCATTTAAATTTTCTCTGATGTACAAATGAACTACATGATGTAAAAGATTTTTTTTTTAAAGTTGTTTACAAAGGTATTCCGATAAGTCAACCGCTTCGAGCGTCCGCATCAAATGCAGACATCGGTCTTCCATCAGCGCATTGTCCTCAACAATGGCAACTAAGTTATTGTGAACGCGAAGCGCCCGTAGGTAACTGAATTCCCTGAACGTATCCCAAGAAAAGGCAACAAGCGAAATATCAACTGCTTTGCGGACAGCCAACAGGCCCCTGAACCGTTCCTCGGCCCACGCTGCGACGACGTCCCAGGCCCCTGAATCGTGTCTTGGCCGTGTCGTTGTCAACGCATCTGCATCGCTCGGTCTGCGATCTGCACACTTGAGAATTGAGATACAAATCGTCGCTTTTCACACGTTTCCCATCGTCTAGACTCGCCAGCGGCGACGCCTCGGTGCAATTTGTTTACGGCGCTGATTGCAATTGCTGCATCTTCCAGACGCTAACGAGCGCCGACGTTTGTCGAATAATATAAACAGGAATAAATAAGTGCGCGCAGTGCCGGCGACTTATTGGAGACCGTCGTATGTAAATATTTGGCAGTTGATGCGTCGCCTAGGCGGCAAGGAAAACATGCGGCGACTTCCGTCGTCCGATTTCCCTGCACTTCCCCCCCCCCCCCTGCCAAGACCAGCCAATCGCCGATTCGATTCCGTTTTTGCACACAATTAAAGCGATAATCGGCAAAGTGTCTCGCCGGTTGCCGGTAATGTGCAATGGAAATTGAAGGTATTGCAACGCTATAATTTAGTGCACAAGAATTGTGCTATCGCCACGAATATAACAAGCGCCTATCTTGTGCCGATGCATTTTTCTGCGAGCTAACATGTAATTGGCCATAAAAAACGAAATAAAATCAATTCGTCAAACCGATAAAAAAATGCATCGAGTACATATAGGTAGTACACACGAATCGTTATTATAATATTAGTGACATACAAATGGCAATAATCTATGAAAAAATGCAAGTTGAAATAATTGCAAAAACCGTGTCAAGCTGTCAGGAAAAGCAACGCGTCCAATGCGAAAACCTCGCCTGTCCGTACGACGAACATGTACACACACGTGCACACTGCCAATACATGCAGTTTGACAAACATCTAGGATGCCAGAAGCCGATTGCACTTCTAATTAGAGTTCGACGAGCATCGGCATCAGCATAATGCAACAGCGTAATGCAACAGCTTTGAGGTCCTAGTTCTACAGCGAATAATCCTCCGCGAGAACGCCCATACGGTGGCTCAGCCCAGCTCTACTATACCTATAAGCACCATTACGAACGCGGTGCTTTCGTGGCTATAATATGTCACACGACCTTCTATAGACAAGTCACATTAGTTTACATTAGAAATTAGCCTTCCAGCAATAGTCATTCCCATAACAGTGCCTTTCGTTTCAAAAACAAGCCATCGACAGAATGTTATGCCAACTCGGTGCTCTCCGCAAAGGGAGCATGTCGAGATTTCGTCGAACCCGAAGCACACGCGCTGTTTTGCCCGTTGCGACGATGATGTCATAGCGTGGCTGCCACTAAACTGCAGCCTGCAATAATAGTGCATTGTCTAAATTGCTGCGAGCGAACGTTTCGCAGCGCGTTGTCGGGCGCCTAGACCGCTGGCTCCGAAAGCTCGAGGTTTTTGTTTGACATTGCGAACGTTAGATGTTTTACTACGTCGTGGCCTCTTAGGCCTCTTAGTCGTTGTCAAATTAATAAATATAAATTATCGATTAATAAGAATCAAGAACGCTGTCCCGTGTCATGAATTGTTTAATGTTAGCATTTCGAGTCCGCGGAAGAGAGCGGCTGCACAATTGACGAATCATACAAAACAAGACAGGAAATTAATTGGTTTGTTTATTTTTCCACGACCAATCTAACAATTTCCTTGTCAGCATGCCTCGATGCAAACAGAAGCCGGCGTCGCCATTCTTCCGGGTGGTCACAGCGTTATGCCGGTAGCCTGCCCCAACCTGCCAGGACCTTCCGCAACGCGAGCGTTGTTAATCCGTTAGCTCTCGATTGAATTCGAACTCCTGATTACTCTAATCTTGTTTTTCAGTAATTAACATTCTGCTAATGCAAGTCTAAACAAGTGCATCAGCGAGTGCGGCGGTGCCGCTAGCTGAACACGCGTGGCCGTGGGAACGTTGCATCGTGTGTGCACTAGTTATTGTGTGTGCGTTGTCTGTTGTCTGTTGTCTGCAGTGTCTGTTGTTTGAGTGGTCGGACTCGGAAACGCAGCAAAGCAACATCGTAGGCCACTTTTCGCGTACGCTGCACCGTGTAGGAAAAAGGTCGTCAGAGTTTAGGTTCGATGAAAAACTACAGTAATTCCGTTCTGCCAAAGCGCCGCATTGGTGGAAACTGGCAGCGTGCTGAGTGACAGAACCGGTTCCTCTCCAAACGAGTCTGGCGCGGCCATGCACCAGGGCAGACCGCGCGATGCGATGCAATGCACTTTTGCCGATGCACTTGTATGCCGCGCGACGGTGCAATGCAACTATAATAATATGTGTGCGTTATTTTGCTAAATGCCTGTTTCGTCGGTGATAGCACGACCGGTTACACAATGTGTGACTGTGTTGGACTCGGTGGGAAGCCGGCACGAAGGCTTGCTTTTTGAGAGGACTGCGCGCGAGGAAAGATGATTCAGTGGAAAAATACATTTTTAATTATTGTTAGAACGGTTATAAGTGACCAAAACCTTCGACTAATTATTCGGATATGAGAAGATTCTCAGGAGAGAGCCAAGAAAATTCTTACGACGGTCTTTTAGGGCGCAGTTCCCTAAATTCCTAAGGGAATACTTCTTTAATTAAAACGAACCAGACTCTGGTTCTTTTAGCACCTAAATCCAGCGGATTTAATTCTGAGCAGCCGCGCAATTTCCAGTTTTGAATGAAGCATGGGAGGTGTATAGGGTTACAGCGAGCCTGCCTAGGGAGCAGAGGGAGCATCGTGAGGAAGGGACGACTTCCCATGCTAGAGATTATCAATCTGCGGTCGGCGGCACCCGTTCGGCGTTCAATCGCAGGCTTAGTTCGGCTCAACTGCACCGATGTGACTTTAGACCGGCGGCCGGCCGGGCGTGCAATCGATGGCAATGTTGAAATGCAATATGCGGATGCACTTTAATCCAGCATCTATAATTGAGGGTGCATTCATTATGCAATCGCAGTGACGCGACCGGTGCATTTAGAGTGATTCGGGCTTTCGAGGATAATTGACAGCACGCCGCGACCCCGCGGCGAGACAAGTGAGAAGTGAGAAGTGAGAAGTGAGAAGTAGGAAGGCGGGAATGAGATATGTCAAGTCGGTGACTCGTGGAAATTTAGGAGCGTTGTCGAGCGTAGCGTGGGTGACACTGACAGGGACCGAGGGTGAATTTTCTTGAGAAAAGTGACACCTGGAAATCTTTGCTTGATCTTTTGAACAAGTTTCTCTTCAGCCGAATTCAGGCGAAGTGTTGTGATTTTTTAAAACTGGTATCTTCGAATCGAGTCACAATAGGAAAATTTATCGAAGTGCTTTCATGAGAAGCGCAATTAGATCATAAGTGAGTCAGAACGTGGGTGCAGAAAAGCTAAGATTTTCCAAGAAAAGCCGCAGAGGAAAAACTTTATGGGACTCACTTAACGCATTCCATTCAACGTGTCCGTCAAATTACCTCATTCATATTTTTATTTTACACATATTTTTTACAAAGTATACATTAATATTTGCTATTGATATTTTTAATGATTTCTTCAGATGTAATTCATGTACCTACAACCGCGTGCCAACTTCCAGCGGATGTTTTTTCCAGTATTTCACAACTCATTCAGTTTTCAATTACCACTTAGCAAACACCCTTTACGAGGCTCTAAACCAGTGGCGTAGCCAGCACGGGGGCAGGGGGGGCGACCGCCCCGGGCGCCGCCCGGGGCCTAGCGCCGGGCGCCCCTATTTTTATTTATTTAAAATTACAATAAAACCCACTCTGGACCCAGACACCTGTAAACTATATGAAATTTCTGAAAAAGTTAGGACATATTGCGTCTAATTGGGGCGCCCCTAAGGACCCTCATTTTCAAAAATTAAAAGACAATTAGGGGCGTTGATTTCACCCAAAGAAGGTGTACAATTTAGTAGAACCACCTGTCCATACATGCTTAAAAGGGCTAGCAAACATGCTGGACCAAACGCTTGTTTCTCTGCCCTGCCCTGCCCTGGATCCAGAAATTTTTTACGAAGTTTCCAGTCAGCAATCTCTCAGAGATTTGGCCATTGTATCAGTAGCTCCAGCGGCTCATTTTTAGTAGACGAATACACTTCGTTAATCGATCTCCACAAGGAAATCAATGACTCGAATGGCGATCTTTTGAAGCTGAAAGACATATTACCATTTCTAATGAAAAATGGATTGAACGCCGTGTACCCTAATCTGACCACAATGTACAAGATCTATTACACCCTTTCAGTCAGTAGTGCAACCGCCGAACAAAGTTTTAGTCGTCTAAAGAACGTTAAAACATATACTCGGTCAACAATGACGGAAAACCGACTCTCCAATTTATCTGTTTTACACATTGAGCGAGAATTCGCAGAAACAATGGATTTTGAAAATGTGATCGACAACTTTGCGAAAATGAAGCCTCGACGAAAGAAGCTTATCGTTGGAAAATAAGGTTTATTTCTCAAAATTGGTTGAGCCATTTGGCCAGTGAAACGAAAACAAGCCGTTTAATTGAGCATGAAAAAATTGAAATTTTTGATTTTTGAAAAACATTTTTAAGTTTTTGAACTGAAAAAAGCAGAAGTACTCTGAAAATTGCGTCCAAATCGTTTCAGCCGTTTGGACAGTCGAGCACGGACAAACGGACAGAAAAAACAAAAAAAAACATGAATGACTCTTTTTAGGAGTGAGTGGAAATTGAAAGTATTCGCTTCACTCGCTGCGCTCATCCAATTATATAATATACTCATATTATTACGTAAGCGAAACATTTAATTTTCTTACATTTTTTATTAATTCTGATTATTATTTTAATTAGTTTTATTGGATAAAGAAAAATAATGTTTGACCATAGTTTGACATTACGTCATATAAATTACAGTGCCAAAAATTGGCTAATACACGTTTCTTAATGCCTTATTATTTATGAGGATGGCGCCCCTATTTTTCTGACCGCCCCCCCAAGCTCCCAATCCTGGCTACGCCACTGCTCTAAACACATGCAATTGACCCAAACACAACATCATTCTGTGAGCTCGCAGCGCATCGAGGGTCAATCCGATGGATGCGATGCGCAGGATGTGTCGCCAGAAACCAGCAAGAACAGTCCACCCAGCGTCAGGAGACACAAGACAATAACTAGCAAGACGTTTAGCCCTGACATCGCGCTGACAACGGGGAAGACACGATAATGATAAAAGCCACAGGGTGCAAGTGGTTCTAGAGGCTAGGAGCAGAAACCTAAGACTGGGTGGAGCTCGGGGGGAAGACAGTGGCGTAGATGTTAGTGGGTCCTGGGACGAGATTGACAGCCGGGCGGCCGACTCTAGGAAAAAGCCACCCACGATTTTATTATCTACCGGCACCGGGGACCTTTTGAAGCTATTTGCGTGGTTTGAAAACAAAAACTCTTGCAAGCGGGAAATCGTCAACAAATACTTCCAAAACAAGTCCTCTGGTTTCTGGTTTTGGAGTTTGGACAGCGAGTGAGTGTCCCGTGTCCCGTGTCCCGCGCAACTTTGTATCGCAGTTGCCTCGGCAACGATGAGACGAATCTCGAAGATCCCCACACCCGAGTGAACAGCAAAAGCCGGCGAATAAAGCAGCTCGATTAAAAATGCCGAGCGATCGAATGTCCCCGCCGGAGTCGGGTGACCCGGTGCTCGACGCCCGACGTGTGTCGTCGGACAAGAACACGGCGGAGCGCGCTACGGGAAACAAGGGTTTCCTCGCGGAAAAGCGGACAGGGCTTTGATGACAGCAAGGAAAAATGGAGCTGGAATTTGTAGGCCATTTTGAAACACGTGGAAGTGCCTATATCAGCTTCCCTACACAAAACCATGTTTTTAGAATTGAAAAACGATACCAAATGATGATTAAGGGGTTAGGTCCTATTGGGCATAGGCTAAGATCATGTTCATTAAGGAAAATATACTTATACCTACACAATTTATGAAATTCTTCAGAACCCTGAAATCCAAACACCGAAATTTTAAATAAATCAGCTCTGCCGTCTTCATTAATCTTCGGATTGAAACCGCGCTGCCAGCTCCGCGACCCCCCGTGCAGAGAGCAACGCACCCCGATGGTAGCTAATCAGATTTCCGCCCACCCGATCAAAATCACTCCCCGCTCGACATGCTGTCGTCATCGGGTGAACCACTGCAACTGTTTGACCCACGAGCAGCGCGGCAGCCCGAAGCCCTAAGAGGTAGCAGCACGTCAAAACTGTTCCGGCCAAAAGAACACCGACTGTTATTAGTCAGATAGGTGGCTTGCGCAAGGTTTCCGTCGATGCATGCCTAGATATATAGCCAACCAGCTATCTGGATGCAGTTTTTTTGCATTTAAGGAGCAAATCATGCATCGTGACGCAACGTATGCATCCCACGTGAGCGAGCGCCCAACTGAAGGTACTTAGATTAAAGAGCCTTGAAGTGCACGCTGAGCCAAGCCAAGCCACGCGGCGCTAGCCGAGGTAATAACGTTTTTAAGCAAGCTTGTACACTTCGATTGCGACGATGTCGAGGCAACTATGGGCTGGAATAGGCTGCACGGCAAAACTATCGTCGCTAGTGTTTGTGGCGTACACAGCCCGAGCGCTGTGTGGTACAAGGTTACATCGTATATTATGCAGGCGAACGAAATGCGTTTCCTGGTGCCGAATGCAAGCGGCTGTATCTGTGCGGAAAGGACCTTGGCCATCATTGCAATGATAATTTATCTACACAGCAGCATGCAGTAGGCTGCACTAAACTGCAGCGGCTTCGCACACTGACGACAGTTTCTTAAACATGTGTGTGCGCTTCTGTGCATGGACTTAAATGCAACGAGCTTGATTGCATGAGACGCATTTCCGGAACTATTTAGATGCATTATAGTGATTTTTTCCAGTATTAGTTTCCAGATGCATGTAATGAGCGGTGACCCCATTTGAGGCCTCCGCATTTGACGTGCATCTATTTAGAGGTCTATGCACACAGCGAAATTAACTAGATGCAAACAAAATTCATGTAATTAATTAATGGAATATGAAAAGTATAGTTGTGCCTCTTTGCTGATGTATTTTATGATTATTATATAATCGTATTTATGTAGTGTGTGTATAGTTAGGTATAGCTCTGAGTGAATACTACACACAAACATTATGCATGATATGCGTAACTAAATCCGCCGATTTAGCAATCGGCACTCAATTAGCATGAACTGCTGTAAAGAATGTAGGCCGGGTGCAGCATGTGTGAGTGTGTGAGTGTGTGAGTGTGTGTGAGTGCACCTACACACGTGCATTCGCTGCACTGGCGCGCGTTATCACCTGCAGCGAGTGCACTTTGCGACGAAGCGACGGCGAAACATTGAAACATGGTGAAACGACCAATCGACAACTTTGACAAATCAAAATTAGGTTAGCCGTGTTTTTTTTTTGTTCGTGTACTTCTCGCTGAAATGCGACTTCTTCGTGTGGCTTTCTATTGATGCAAGCACGCGACAAAATATCGGATGCAATTTTATGTTGGTGACAAATTGCTGGAATCGCCTCGTAGAGACTTTTACTATGGATAGTACAGAGAACTTTTCGACCGCTTCAAATTGCGCGTAGAGCTGGCCAGGAAATGTCGTCAAGAACGATATTTTATGCACTTTACGCAATGCAACTTTTGTTAATTGCCGGTCTTATACTGTGTTCTCAACTTCGCTGAAGGAAAAACAACTACAACACCCACGCGCAGTTAAATTCTATTGTTTTTGAGAGTTATCTATCAAGTCACAGATGAAAAATGAAATAAAACAGTCTCTAAAAGGTACCACGGAGCCAGGTAACAAATCTCCCTGCAGCCCCCGTAGAATCCATCCCCGCATATCGGTGAAATCAACGTGAAGTGCAAGTTGCAAGCAAACGTCACATCGAATCGCATCGAAAGCGCGGCTCCACATTATTCCAACATTGTCGTCCGCCGCGCAGCTTCGCAATCGAATGCATCGCGCCAAGGTCAAGCAGCGTTGTGCAACTGCAGTTTCGACCAGCCGAATTAGGTAACCATTAATTCCTGCATTCGCCGCGCGCATGCTAACACCACGAGCTCTCTACACTCCGTCGCACTTGCACTTGTCACGCCGGCTGCTTTCTTGACACCACACACTCCCTAAACTCATCACATGGAATTAAACCGACAGCTTGTGGATGCTTGGACAGTGGTTTAGATTATGATTCGGCTTGGCTTTAGTTTTATGTCTATACGAGATTTAGATGAAGAATTGCAAGGTACTGGTGCAACTATAGTAAATACTAAAATCACCCTTCCATTAAGACGTCTACCGTCTATCTAAACATAACCAAAGCCCGCCTAGTGCCAACTGGCGTTGAGACGCAGTGTAGAAGCAATTGCAAGGAAGTAATCAAACAAGGAAGCAAGGAAGCAAGCCAGCAGCAAGCAAGCCAGTTAGCAAGCAAGTAAGCAAGCAAGCAAGCAAGCAAGGAAGCAAGCCAGCAGCAAGCAAGCCAGTTAGCAAGCAAGCAAGCAAGCAAGCTAGCAAGCAAACAAGCAAGCAAGCAAGCAAGCAAACAAGTAAGGAAGCTAGCTAGAGAGCAAGCAAGCAAGTAAGGAAGCTAGCAAGCAAGCAAGTAAGGAAGCTAGCAAGCAAGTTAGCAAGTAAGGGAGCAAGGAAGCAAAGAAACACATCAAGATAGCAAGTAAACTGTAAAGGAAGATGGCAGAGAGCTGGAACACAAGAAAGAGAAACATATAAACAGTCTTGGAGTTCCGGTGTACTCCCGGCTGCACCGTGATTGTCTTGTTGGCCAACAGATCGGATCTGCCCATCACTACTCAATTATCTCCCTCCTCCTCCTCCCCCTCTATCTCTCTCGCTCTCGCTCTCGCTAATTAGTTGCCAGCGCGACCTCTTTATAATAACACAAGATGAAGACAATCGCCAGGGGATTGGCGGAAAAAACTGATATGCAATTTATTTCAAGGAACCCAATGTCACACGGAATTTTCCTCCGACTGTGATCAATATGCAGTCAGTTCTGCGATTGGTCGTGCCTGCAAATCATGCGGTCGCTTTGTTCTGCACATACCTGCATTTCCTGCCCATCTGGAATGCATCCGGAAGCAGAGAAGATTTCAGGCGCCTTAATTCAGCAGCTCCCGTCGCTACAAGTGATTGCTATCTGGTTACTTATGAGCAATGATCAATAAATACTTTAAATCGAACCGAGATGACGGAATTGATGACGCTAAGAGATTACTGCACCAGCCACGTGACACTGGCAAGAGACAAGCTCATTGTGGCCAGCATTCGAATCTGTTGATTTTGATTCGCGCCTTGCTAGCCTACTAACCCTGGCGACCAAGACGCAGCGTCACCTAACCGCCTGCAACGTCGACGAAAAGCGATGCACTTTTCGATGCACTTTTCGCACAGTGCACGTTTTTAATCAACACTCGAGCCTGAGAGTCGGCGTGCATGCGTCGGTCGCACTGCAGCTCGTTATCATCGCAATTATAATGCACGCTGCGCTAAACCAAGCAGGCAAGCAGGCAGGCAGGCTGCAGTTTAGAGAGATACCGGCGGCGTTCGGTGCCAGCATTGAGCCAGCGTTCGCACGGCGTCTCCTATGGTCGTAGGTGCGAGCCTGGCGATGCATTCATCGCTATAGCCAGGCTGCAGGCTTGCTTAATCTCGGTGCCAAGGATGCACAAAACTGCATTGTGAGCTGGGGGGCGGGGAGAGTGCAGCGAGATGTGGAGTTGGCTTGGTCTGCGTGGGAGACATAGCATTTAGTAGAGAGGACTTTGCATATTTCATTCGCTTGAGAATATCGATTTTTTTATATTAGTTTATAGGCGCCAAATTATTTAACACTTCACAAAGCGCATTCTCTGCAATTAAACTGGCATAAAATGGTGTCTGGCTTGCAAAACATTTGACATTTGACAATGACAACCGGTTGTTTTGAAATCAGATTCTCATCGACTTGGTGCTGTCGGCGTTCAAACATGGCAGAGTGATTGACATTTGACAACGAGTCCGTTGCATGAGTCCGTAGTTAGTAGTTGGTGCAGTTAGTAATAAAATGGTCGCTACAGTGTAGAGCTACTACTATCAATGAGGAAATGCAACTGATAAGCTTCCGATAAATCAATGCTATCGCCTGCAATTCGGCTGGCGTGTTCTGTTCTGACAATAATTCTCGTCGCTGCACGCAACCCGCATAACTCCGACACAAGCAACACACTGTAAGCAACACACAACTTACACATAACACACTGCAGTGTACTTTACCGCTACACACTGCTACCTAGTGGGGGACGCATTTACACGAGTATTGCTTTGTGTTCCTCTTCGTGTCAACGAAATGTCCGTTATATAAAAATATTCTGGACGACTTGAGATGAGCTTTAGGCTAGAATAGACCAGCTACTTTCAGTCGAATGGATCAATTGGGTTGAAATCTGACCGACTGCTTGAAAATTGGCTACGGAAACTGGAGTTGTGCTTGCTATATAGTAGGTTTAAAACAAGGAAGATGATTTTTTGATAATTGAAAGGCGAGATTATTTACTTTCCAATTTTATGATCCATAAGCGTGGTTTAACACTAAATTTTATTCTTGCTTGAATTGTGGGCTTTAAATTACTATAAAATGACGACAAACTACTTTCCAGTTAATTCATGGAAAAACTATAAATTTTTCTTTAGAGGTTCTGGATTGAAAGCGAATAAAATGTATTGAAAAGTAACATAAAAACATCATGATGAGTGATTGGTTTCACAACATTCCAGTCTTGAGAAATGGCAGAATGACATAAATACTACTTCTAGTTGGGTTTGTTTCCATCCGGTCTTGCGGGAAACTTTTGAAAAGACGGAGGTACGCCCAAAAGGATCCTAGGTAGTAGTTGGAGGCTGAGTTTTCCGATTCTATGCTTTAGAATGACGGAGCTAAACCTATCATACACGTCCCTCTGTCCATCAAACGCAAACCTTGATCCACTGGCGATTGCTGACTCGGCCAGCAATGAAATTGAAACGTTCGCAAATTGCTCCTCGCTCCCGCGCTCCGAATGCGTTCAGCAGGCATTTATTAATTAATTGACTGCGTGGTTTTTGAGTCCAATAGCGGAATTGATGTGTGCTAGAAACTAAAAATGGTAGAACCAGGAAACAGCTCGAGCAGAATGAGAAAAATGGACGAAGAATTTGTTAAACTAACAGGTGAGCTGGGTCATTAAAAGTTGGACGCTAAACGTTGTACGTTGTACGAAGAATTTGCTTGTTTGTTGCTAACTCCCTCAAAAGTAACAAATTATTTAGATCAAAAGTTCGCGAAACTTTATATGTCGAGAGGCGTGGGTAAATGTTAATAAGTTATATGATAAACAAAGTTACAAACGGGTCGTTGCATTGTTAACGCGGTGCACGTTGCAAAAAGCTGTGATTTTTACCGGGGTCAACGCGTTCGTCTTCCGTGTTTTATCATTTTGATTTCAGTTATTGGCTTTAATGTAGTACCACTGTACTCTCGATTTGGTCAAGCTACAACTGTTGGGCACTATTTTATACGCTTTTTAAAGGCTTTTCAAATGTTAAGAGTCTACATAGGTTGTAACCCGATACGATAATGGAAATCAAAATAATCTGTGGCAGTAATCATAAGAAGCTACGGATTAAAAACGCTGGCACAAATCTGCGACTCTTGCATAACCAAGATTAATAATCAAAATGAAAAAAATGTGCTTTTTCTCGATTTTCGTGATTTTAATGACACGGTTGGGTTCATCTTTGTCAGCAGATTGTATGATACTTTGAATCAAAGTTCTACTGCACTTATTGATGATTCTGTGGCGCATTTCAATCAAGGAAAAGAATTTGTATGTGCGTCATGTTTTAAGCCGCTCTAATCTTACTCACGTAAAAACGAATGAATATTACCGAAAAAATCGATAATTTTCATCCGATTTTTTCATTTCAACATTGCTTTAGATCTGCAAACAGAGACGAATCCAGTCATATCGAAAAAACCATATGAAACACGGAATTTTATGATTTACCTTTTTACTGACTTTTATATAACCATGTGTCGGGTTGTGCAAGCATAATCTCCAAGAGTGTTTGTATCGCTCATGCTGATAATGAGGCAGTAAAACTGGAAGTTATTTTTCACCAGGTCTAATCCGTGAAAGATTAGCTTTCTCACACGGAAAATTTTGGTAGTGCAGAGGTCCACGTGGTTACTTTTCTCTGCCCCTAAAATGTTCCCTACATTTATGAAAAAAAATCAGTGGATAGTTGAAAAAATTTCTGACCCGCGATGTAAAGGCTCGTGTCGATCGGACGTTTACTTTGTTTACAAATAAATCTTGAATTTGGGACTTTTTGTGGGGTTTTTTTAAGCGAAAACACCACTTTTCTTTCTTCTCTGGTTGTTTTATTTTCCATCTGATCTCAATTTAAGTTTACTAGGCGGGTCGGAGTACTCTTCCTCTACACACTGATTTTTTTTCAAAAATATTGGGATCAAATTTAGGGGCAGGAAAAGTAATGGCGTGGACCTCTGCATTTTCGGCTTTTAAGCTGCCTTTAGCTGGCTCTTAAGAACCGAAACCATTGAGAAAAGAAAATTTCAGTTGAGAAAACTCGCCAAATATATGAAAATATATGCAACGCATTTTCACGCAATTTGGCAGAACAAGAAACATGACAAGAATTTTAAACTTGAAAAAATGGAGTGAAAATGTACATTTCATCAAACCCAATTTGAGCTGCATCAAAAGCTGAATCGAACGGTTTGGCATGTTGGAAACACCGGTTCTCGTGAGATCACCGAAGTTCAGCAACATCGCGCCGAGTCAGGTGATTGATGTGTGACCATCATACACATGATCAGTTCTTTTCGGGAGAGAGGTTGAAGGGTTTGAAGTTAGTACGACAACATCACTGGCCTTGCCTATCAACCTCTCGACAGCACGAATTAGTGGAGGAATCCTGTTGTTTGAGTTGTACCGTCCTTCGTAAGGGACGTAAAGGTGCTTTTCGACAGGAGTAGGCAACGTGCCGGCACCGGGTTTCCCCTCCTCTCTTAGCCTAGGTTAGGTTCAGAATCACCCACATCATCACCACTTCATTCACCGACGCCATTAGACCAGTGCCAAAGGGCCAGTTGTCATACCATAAAAAAATCAAAAGCTGCAATTCTGGATGAAGCTAAACATGCAACCTGAGCGTATAGGCGGTATAGGTGAAGTGTTTGCAACAAACCCCTGTTTTCGAATCCAAACAGTGTCCGGTGAACGGTGCACGATGCAACATTGTAGTGCTGAAGGGAAGCGAGCTGGGTTGTAGCAGCGGTCAGCCGCAATATTGCTCGAAGAGTAAACACCAGCAATCACTTATCGGTTTCAATTTAGCGATATGACAAATTGACCACGCTCGAAGCTGGTCTGGAAAATGACGTCGTCCGTCACTGTGAATAATGGCTCGATTATCTGTGGCACATTTGAGAGAAAAGTTAATGAATAATTATGAATATTACATTACTAACTAGATATAGTGTCTGAAACAAAAAAAAACCATGTGAAATAAACTGAAAAATCGACAAGGACTTGCGGTTTTTACTAATTACACATCCTGATAATTAGCAATGAAAAACATAAACCTAAATACGAATTTTCACCACCAAGCTAAACATAAAAACGTATAAAAAAAGCACAAAATTCACGCTCGACTCTTTCAGAATGCCAACAATCCTAGCTGCGCACATAAAAGCAATGCAATCATCAAATTACTTCCCACCGCTTGACTCCTCTAGCGTTCTACTTTTTAATTTCAAAAAAACTCCCCACATATCGCCCCCATGCACGCTGCGTGCATGCATGCTGTATGCTGCATGGATGAAAACGACAAACTTTGGCCACCCCTCCGGCGACTGGGGTTACATTCGAGGCTTTCGACGTGCAGTGTTTCGGCTGCACATGCAATAAGTGCATGCATGCAGTTCGGCCTCGCACACACACACATACACACACAAACACACGTACACATAGGCGTGCAGTGCATCTATGCATATATGCACTGCCTACATCCAAGCAACCAGCCTGGTGTACGATGGAATAAAGTAGTTTATGTGAAACTCCGCCGAATGCTGTGTATACGTACTACATGCACATGAAAAACCGGGCAGGGTGTGGAGTTGGGGTAAAGGTTTGAAAGGCAAAACGTGGGCTGGGGGCCGAGGGTTTAAAGCCCCCCTGCACAAATCGACGGCAGCGCAGGCATATGTGTCGAGAGGTCCCTGGGTAACTTTTGCCACTGTATAGGCTCTTGGTGAATATTTTAATGCTAAAGCACACGCGAGCGGGTGTGTTTGTTTCTGTGCTTGTTTGGCGGATTTTATTTTTATTTTAGCAGCGGCAGCAGCAAACTATATTGTGCAGCTCTGTGCACCGCGATGGCTGTAGGGCTAGAGAGTTTCTGTGGAAATGTTGTTGGTAGCTAGGTAAGTTTCATTGAGCGAGCGTTAGTGGGTCGACTTGGCAAATAAACCGGGTGAATTCGATTCGATAGGTGCGGAAGTGGTGTGCTTTTATTAGTTCCTATTGTTTTCCCGGTGCTGGTTTTAAAGTGATTCGGAGTTCGGACGTATTGCTGAAAATCTCTGCTTGTGTGTGGATGCTTAGGGGAACATATTATGGAAATCGGGGAAACTACGTTTGAGTTTACTCGCTGGAGAGTGAAGTTCGAATCGACATCATTCGATTTCCTTGCAGTATAACATAACACAGGAGCCCTTCGTTTGCGTCGGTGACTCAAAACCTTTGTTCCTACGAATTGCATTTCAAAAAATACGAATAAACAGATATGCATTTCCCAAGACGAATCATCGATTCCGTTGTCATGAATACCCAGCGAGTATAACAAGATAGTAGACACGATTTCCCCGATAAATAACTGATGAAAGATCGATATGTTCAATGACAGCATCGATTAATAACTGCCGATCTGACAAATTCCACCGCCTTGCAAATTGCAATGCGACTTATCCGTGTCGCCGCGATATCCAATGCGCGCTGCTCGCTGCAGTGCACTTTTGTTTCCTGCTGGGAGTGGGAGCCACGAATTTGTCACCCAAGAGCCTGTCGCTATATTTGCTACCCTTCGCTTCCCGTGGTCCGTGGTCCGTGGTCCGGGTACGGAGTACGGTGTGCAATCTGTCAACTCCTCGCCGGGAATGAAACCACGCCGACGACTGTGAGAGGGAATAGCCTGCAGTCCAGCCGTACTCAATTGCTCGGCATTGTTACGATTCATACTCACAACTCACTGTCATCCGACTCATACTCTGTTCTCTGCCCGTGCAGGCCATAGCGTGCTCTATTCACTTGTCACAGTTGTTTATTTTTGTCAGATTATAATGATATTTTGCATGAATATTGACTAACGGTTTTTTTTAGCGGACTGCTCCTTTGTGCCTTACCTTTCGTATTTTCTAATGATGGTTTTATTAGCCAAGGTAAGTACCTAGTTATTTAAACAGTACTTTTGACGGAAAAGTTAATCGTGTCAAAAATGCCGTTTTCCCATCAATCGGCTCAGCAGGAAATTCATTCGCAACGACCTTCGTGTTTGCGAAATGCAAGAAATTGGTTGTCATTTGAATATTAATTTCATGGAAAACATTATAAGTAATCGTTTGCCGGCGGATCGATAATGAGCCTAGTGAAGAGAGCACGCTTTCTTTCAGTAAAAAGCTAACTGACGTAAATGATTTTAAAGATCAAATCGACGAGAAAATTAATTTATAAAACAAAAGAAGTGCATTCCAATTTGCATTGTTCGCAAACAGAAGTTAGGGAAAAAAAAGTCGGAGCGTTCAATTGAAAGACTGGTAAAGTAAGCTTTTTCTTTTAGCGATATTCGCCTAGGTTGAAATTAATTAAGGAGCCTTGAATGCCCCGTGCTCTCAGGTGCGAACACTCTCAGAAAACCACACGCTGCTTTTGTCAAAAAGTATTGAAAAAACATCCGTTTTCCATTATCTTCACCATGCAGACAACATTTGTAAAATGATGAACTCATCGGAAAATTAATCTGTCACGTAACTCTGGCGCATCGATCATGGCGATCGAGGCACATTACTCGAAGCGAATGATCGATATTCATGGCCGTTAATCCATGAATTCTCTGTCGACCCTTATCTGGATCGGCAGCTCCCGTTTCATGCAATCAGTTGATGCATCGAGGGCCGGAAGTGGAACACCATGCCACCCTCATTTCCATTATTAGCTTTTTAACTCCCTTTGCTACTTCAAACGGCTGATTGCGTTCCCGAACCATTTTTAAACTTTGTTCTGGGTCGCTGTGCCGGTAGTTGTCATTTGACAGCCGTATTTGGGGCTCGCTAGAAAATTGCAGACCCCCAAGCGGGGTCGTTTGATAGCAAAGATTGGATCGATGGATCGATGGATCACCGTAGATTATCTGACGACCAATCGAGCAGAAAGCACGCTCAGAAATCTTGATGCAAGTCGAGCGCACCAAGGACGACGAGGCCGACCTTTTTGACTCAAAAAATCGCTTTTCGCAATCTGTTCTCGTATACAAGTCTCATGATATTCACACTCGCTGGTGTAAAATACGTGAGTGGAACTTACTAAATTACAAAACAGATTAAAATGATATATTGTAAACCGTTAATCGTGTGTATACTGATAAAATGATAATCATTGAAACTATAAACAGCTGCATTGTGACTGATAAATAATGTGCTGCTACTAAACCATGACCTGACTCGCGTCACACTGGTCCTCACGGTGGTAACTTGCTCACGGTCCCGTGGATACCTGCATTTGCATTTCCGATGTTCATTTCTTCGAGCGTTTTGACGCGTGTTAACAACAACAAGAACGCAAACAGACTCTTACTGATAGAAAAGTTACGCGAATAAACACACCCCGTATAAAAATAAATTAATGAAACTGTATCAATTTGCATCTGCCAACTTTCAATGACAGGCTTTTTGCGTGCCATCTGTTCCAGCCAAGATTATTTTTCAAACCAACATTTATACAAATAAAGTTCCCAAAGCCTTACAATATTTGACTAACAGAGTTTCGGATCCCAAAGCACAACAACCAAAGAGAAGAAAAAAATCGAATGATTTTCACACCCCAAGGAGGCCAACTTTTAATAATTTGAATGCTGAAGACAGCTCTAGCACGGATCCTGATGAAACGACACAGAATCGAATTGGAAACTAATAATGATCGGATTGCACAAGGCCAGCGAGCGCCGAGTGTCGAATGGATCTGCTTGCATCATGCGCCGAGCCACGAGTAATTAGCATCAGAAACAGAAATGGAATTACAACCGCTCCCCGCGCCCGTCTGCCTGCCTGGTCTAGTTTCACTCGAAAGTTGCAAGTTACAAGTTGCAAGTTGCAAGTTGCAAGTTGCAAGTTGCTCGCGTGTGCGAAACACCAGACCAGTCAAATAAACAATCGTCTGCTTTCGGTGAGAACATTTTCGAATAACAATGTGCCTGGTGTTGGCTTTTAAGATTTAATTTCATTACACTAAGTAATTGACCGTCGCAAAATTCTTCCTAAATGTATGTTTGTCAAATACACGGCTGATATCTTTACTATAACGCCGCCCGAGTAATCCGGTCGGTGTTCCTGTGTTCTTGTTCTTATTTTATTCGAACAGTCAACACTAGCAACTGGCCTGTTGCCGGTATAAGGTATTAGATGGGCTCCAGATTCAAACTTTGTGCTAGGTTACTTATTTTCCTATTCAAGGAAAACTTGGATTACCTCAAATTGAGACGTGTGTGATCGACCGCCTATTTTTCGCAAACCCTTTCAGCTTTCCCATGCCGATTACAGCTTCCACATTCCGAAGTTTCGGTGCCAACAAAGCTCCTGTTTGTGACTAATGTTAATAATCTTTGTAAAATGTCAGTGCAGCAGTCATCATAGCTGCGTTTTGAAAGCATGTGCATCGTCCACTTCTGAATTCGCTGCCAATAACACGATGTTCAACAGTCAGCGAGCGCTCCATAGCTTTGCTTTGTGCTAACAAATAATTATCATCGATTAGCTCAATCAGTCAAGAATCGGCCTCAATTAAATCCAAACACACACACACATGCACACACAGTTACACATAAATGCATGTCCATTAAAAACTAGACGATAAAATGCAACTTGCTGTGTGTGCAGCGCTCATATACTTTTCACTATTTCATATGAATAAAAATTAGCTAAATACTTTGTCCCTGTAGCATTGAAAAATGTTGCACAATAACTTGATCATGACGATTACCTGTGCTGGCTAATTTATATCTAAAAGTAGCGGACGGCCTTTTGTATATATATTTTTTTAAATCGCATCGATGTGGAATAATGTAGCGTGATTGTCAAGTTCTTTACGTTGCTTTAGCCGTGAATCGCCGGTTGCGTCTGCTTTACCGCTTACGATGTGCAATGTTTCGAAGACATTTGCGTTGATGTGTGAAAGTGGAAGATTTAGAAGTATAGAAGCCAGAAGGTCATAATTGGCTGCCTGGTTGTTCACGTCGATCTAAAGTTTCGTATCGGCAAATAGAAGTATTGTCAGTTCCTACAAGATATAATTGACGATTGTGTTGAAGAAGGCGGAAGGTTGTTATTACAGTTGGTGGAGGAAACTATCGCAATTGTCAATCTGTTTTTTTTTTCTTGCCAATTCAGAAGCAAATTTATTTGATTACCGGAAAAACACTTCTCTCTCGGTGAACTTGGTAGCTATGAAAACAAAAAACGCGCATTCAGATACTGCTATAAATTATCTACGATCTTGTAAAAGAATTCCCGTCCGATTTGCACAAAAAACCAATCGCTTTTATCGCGCATAAATTAACCTTTTACCCGACTCGATCGAAATAATAATAAAATAATAATAATAACTAGGTTAAAACCAGTTCCGAATGCGCGTGATGAAATTTCTACATGAAAATAGTTTCAATTTTCCAACCAATCGGAGTCCCACGTGAAAACGTCACGCGTTCTCTTCTCAATGCTAAACACTATTCGAGAACGAAGTGAATTTTGCCATTTTTCTTGAAAACGTGTTAATTTCTTGATATTCAAACAAGTTGGTCGTAGCTGTGACCATGGCCTCGTTGTCGACGTCGCCGTCGTCTCCATGCAGAGTGCAAGCCACGGTGAAATGCACACGCTAATCCATGCCGGGCTGCACCGGGAATCGAACCAAGGCCTACGAATGCACTTTTAGTGCAGCCGAATGCGGCGGCGGCCAAGATGCATCGCGTGCTCAGGTGCCTAGACCGTCGCTGGGTACGTGCGATGCAAGTGCCATTATAGCTTCGTCATTGCTTCCATTGTTTAGAACAATGAAACTCGGCCGGCTTATTGACATGAAGAGTTTTGGCAAACAGGTCGTCACTGAGCTTTCATCTCATCACTTTCATGTATTTTCGGCGTGGAAATGATACGTTCTCGCTTTGAAGAATATATCGTGGCTCATCTAATCTCTAGATGCATTCGACATATCAGCCACAAGAGTTATAGCCGTACAGAGTAAAGAGTTTAGAAGATTAGTTGCAGTCAGCTGCATCATAGCATCGTGCCCCATTGATTAGTCTCATTAGAAGCGTCTTCCAAAAAATGCACTGACCTATTTCGTGTTCCTATTACCGAGCGACGCGCAGTTCAACCTAAAATTAGCCTCCGCTTATCCAATTTTCCGGTCGCGTATCGAATTGCAACAAAAGTGCATTATTAGCCGGGTGCAATTAGTGGCGAGTGCATTCTGTGACTCATAATCGGCTGCACGAGCCGCGAATGCAGAAGTGCATCATCGAGTGGCCTTGCAGCGAGATTTCAGAAGGCTCTGAATTTAGAGAAGGAAGCGTAGAGGAAGGCATTAGCGATTGCCGACTTCGATTGCAGGCTTCTAAGAATTGCTGCTGCTCTAGGATCGTTGCATCGCGGGGCCTTGCACTCCATCTCCGTGCACTTCTAATCGCACCTGATTATTAGAAATTAATTAGCAGTGAAATTGGGCCGGCGTAAATAGGTATATTTAATAACTCGGTGCATGTGAAATACGATGTTCGGGCTCATTATGTAAGAAAATTCCGTCAGCTTTGTAAGGTTTTTAGCGAAACAAAGGATAATTACGGCAAACTCTATTTAAAATTCAAATTTCCTTTCGTAAAAATGTCGAGGATCGTTTTTTTAATGACCGTCCCTCTCCATGTCTCTCAGGAGAGCTGTGTGCATTAAATTGTATAACATAATGATAATTGCTAGATGCAACAGCAACCATATCTTCCCTGGCATGCTATGCTATGCCATGCCGGAGCGATGCGTCTGTGGCCAGCTGCAGCCCTTGCATGCCTCGCACAGCAATACAGCGGCGGCCTGGCCAATATTGCAGCACGTAAGAAGTGGAAAAGTGCAGCAGATGTTTGCCTGCGCTCGTGGTGGTGCTTCTCAAATCACTCGGCCAGCCCCGGGGCGCGCAGGGAAAAACTAGATGCATTATTCAGCGCTGCAGCGCAAGATTCCGTGACTGACGCCGATTAATATTCTAATCAAATTTTACTCGCGTTTATTTTCGGTATCGGAAAGAGCGTAAGCCTGGGATATTTCGCTAGGCTGGCATTAGATCGGCCGAGGATTTAGCATTTTATAACATGATAGCATGAATTTTCTTTGTATGTTTGGTTGGCTAGCAAGCACGTAGGGCGTGCTTTTCGCAGAAAGATTTCAACGTCCCTTTAGCGAGCAGGGCGACGGTTTAAGAAAATCACAAAGAAAACTTGCGGCAATTTTGGCAAACACCTGCGTCACTACAACCGATTCGGTCTGTTGGTGTGATTTTCCTACGGAAAACTTGTCGGAAAACACTTGTAAAGCTTTTCCGAAAAAGGTTGACATTGTACTTTGATGCATTGAACATTTTACCCCTGAAATGCTTGGTTTTTTACTGACTCTTTGCCTCGTCCAAGTTCTTGCTTCCCCAGAGAAGCAATTAATTAAACGCACAACAAATCGGCGAACACAAAGCTGTCGCCACTCGTTGCAAATTCGATGATCCTAATAGAGGCTGTCTGCAAACCAGGTCACCCTTTTGCAGCAGCCAGACCTGCCTCCCGAGCGAAATTGCATCGTTTAAAACTCGAAAAACAAGCGCATTGACATGATGGGGGGTATACTCGACGGCAGATTGATGCTAGCATGACATGTGTTTACTCAACCGTCTTTTACATGGAATAGAATTTTTTCACAAGAAAAAAGCAACAGCAAAGAAGCATGTCTCTTATCGTGGCAGGTTGAAAATTGAAGAAAGAATACAATTGTGGCCGGCGGCTGTCCGCAAGGAGAAATTCATCTCGGCGCTGTCGAACACAATGCAGCGCAAATTCCGACCCGACATTTCGCATTCATAATTATATCCGAACGCTTTGTGCGATCGCATTGATATGTTTGCCAAAGAAGAGATTGAAAAGAAAAACTCCCGCGCGTGGTGTTTATTTTTTTTTGTTCTGGCGCTCTTTGTCTCTCGCTCGTCGGTCAACGCGTTGTCGCGAGTATCAATATGGTGACCGTATCGTGCTGGACCCGGAGGCTGCGTTGACGAGAGCCGGCCGCACGGGCGTACGCAGGATGCACCGGCGCCGGCACGTGCATTTGCATAACTACGCGTTGTTGAAAATAGCAGCACACAAACGGCGAAGCAGCGAATCAATTTCATCTTTTGGTTAGAAACTAGCAATAGTCGGTGATAAAAAAATCGTGATCTTTGGCTGGGTGTCAATGCGAACGGTTTCAGAAAACTATTTTGGACTTTTGGTCGTCACTTTTCATAAATTGTCGAAAAATGGTTGGATGGATTGACCTCTCGACCCGATAAGAGTGCTAATGTTGTGTCGGTTGCTCGATCCATCGGAGAGCGGCTTGAGAAGTGCTGAAGCTTTACTTCAAGGTTATGCGTGGAGATAGGGAAATGCTGGCGGGGTTGGGGAAAAATCGCCAGCTGATATTCGGTGGTGACCTTTCGACCCCAGCGCAAGGCGGAATGCAATTTGTGTGCATGCAGATTATTATGCAAATGTGATCTTTTCTTATCAATCGACGCATATTACGCTAGTCTTGCTGCGTGGCGTTCGTCGACGCAAGGCTGTAGCCACTGTTCGTCGAATTCTCTACACTCTTTCTAAGGGGAATGTTTTGTTTGTCTTGACTTGATCTTTATCGCAAGATTATTCGAGCTGCTGGAAATTTTCAGAGGATTTCAAGAATCGCGAGGATGTTTTGCCTTTTTAAATAGATTTTAGCCATTTGTGCGGATACCAAGAAAAATGGATATATACACTAGCGTAGCAGAGAAAAATATGAGGCTAGGAAACTCGGAACTCAAATGATGGCAATATTTTGACAAATGATTCTGATTTCACTGAAATATCTTATTTTCACAGGTTTGTAGGTCTGGTTAATAAAACTGGCAGCGAAATTGTATTTTAAGGAAGAACTTTTCGTGGAATAATCAAAAACGTCGTGTAAGCGCCGTGAATTCTTTTTCCTCGTGATTTTAAATATTTTGACATTATTAAATCATAATCGGCTAATGAATGACTGGTTTTCCAGCACAAGACAGCAAATCAGGTCATTGATTGCTTGTGCCCATGGGAACAGCACGCAAGCCGATTGCCAGCAAACACCATGAGAATCTTACAGCTGACCGTTGCCATTCTCGTGTATAGGTAACTCGATTGATCCTTATAGCACTTGACGATAATGCGTATCGCACCTTGTTCTTCGTGTGTTAATAACCATCAAAGTGCAGTAACGTGCCATAAAATGCAGTAGCAAAGTGCATCTCCATGTCGGACAAGAGATCGACAATGCATACACCGCATGGCTACATCCATTGCACGTTAATTAGATATTGGTAATTAACATTAGCTCCAAGACAAATTTTATCAGTTAAGTAGGGATGCGCCGTAATATGGCATCCTAGACTTCGCTTTGCTTTGAGAAACAGAGTGCGGTTTGGTAGACTCGTTGCTGTGCGGTGTAGACCAAGGTAGTAAGGCATGCATCTCAAGACTAAACAAAGTATAGTCATTCGAATAAAATGGGGTAATTAGTCCGGTATTGAAAAACATAACACTTCCTTGTGCGATGACTTTTTTTCTATTTTCTCCTCCTATTTCTTATGTGTAATCATTCATTGAGTATCTCCGCCTGTAATTGCAATTTGAAATCCCGATACATTTAGTGCCGGCAGGCAGGCAGGCGAACAAGCGACGGAGCAAGCTACCTAATTGTTTTGCAATCGGTGCTCGTGATTAAGCGGAAGGAAATGCACTTTTTCAATGTCATTTTTCGTCATCACGCTACGCTAAGTTAGCGGAACCTAATCGCTCGTTAAATGGTAGAGCTGACCGCATTTTCTGCGTAATCGTTGCATGAACATTACACGTCTCAAGTTTAAAATAAGAATCTGCTTATCGGTTGAAAATTATGACCATACTGTGGAGAATTGGTTCTTATTTGGTCGGTGTAGTTGCATACCACCTTTCATGCACCAATTTTATTATGATTCTGTTTTCTCTTCTGCTGTGTTTTCTTCCACTTGTGTTTTTCTAGTATTCCTTACGACAAATTGAGACACAATAGAGTTTTTAATAAAAATGTTGTTTGCCATATATTAGGTGAAAAAGAAGCATTCGCCTATCAATATTTGCCAACCAGTCTAGCTCATATGCGAGCTTCACAGATATAATAACAATATTGATTCGCTCTCCTCTCGCCAGCCCAGCTCGCTAGTCGCTGCAGTTGAAAATATAAAAATGTATTTTCATCCAGATAGACACACGGGCGAGCCCTTGAGAAATGGGTCAACTGGCACGACCCAAAAACTGCATGCCCTCGAGGGTCAATTGGCCCTTGTCTGTCTCGAGGGTTGCGCTCAAGACCCCGGTGGCGCAGACTTGCCCAAGCCCAGCCCAGCGTAGACAGGCCAGACGATGTCGCAACGCACTAGCTGCAGCACTCGCTGAAATAAGCTAGACGACACAAAAAGTGCAGAAAATTGCATAAGCTGTCTCTCAGGCAAGCGCGTGGAGGGATAAAGCCCGTCCAAATATGCAGTCCGCTTTAGATGAATATTCACCGCTTCACGCAGTTGCTCTTTATTTTGGCTAGCTTTTTTCCGTTTTAATGCAGTGTTTTTTTTCCGGAAAACCGTGTGACTAACAAGGTGGTTCATCCGCCGACGCCGGTCTGTGCTAATGTGGATTGTGGGAGAGTTGCTCTCCATCCATAGGTTCCGCCAAAAAGCAGACGTCCGAGCTTGTCGCAACGAGCAGTGCATTTCCACTTATCATTCTCACGTCCTCCAAGTTGCAGCCAATAAAAACATCCTTATCAAAAGAAAATAAAAAATGAAATAGCCTAGATTTCGACCACCGAATAGCCTCGATTGAAAATCTCTTATCGCGCGCGCACGAAGCCACAGAATACACGAGTTATTATTCCATGCTGCGCATCCTGTTCTTATCAACTCTTCGCTGCACACAATCGTGACATGTGCATTTACTAATATCCTGGACCCGATGCAACGCCGGCGAAATATCGTGGTGCACATGTGTGTGCTCGCTCGCACACATGCCAGTTCGGCCTCCTGCATTTCCTTCTTCCGGCCGAATGCAACTGCATATCGCACGCTGCTGCTGCTGCTGCTGCTGCAACCAGCCGCCAGCGTGCACACGTGTCGCTCTACACACACATCGATGCATGTGTGGCTGCATTTGTGTGTTTGTCAACGCGATATGTAAATAAACTCTAATCTCTACAAGTCGAAGCGCGATAAAACGTTATAGGTTTCACGAAATCACGCAAGCCCCCCGTTTCTCCACGTAGTCACACATTTCGTGTGCACATTTCTTTTTTCTGTCCGTGTCTATAGGAGAAGTTGTAATTGTCAAGTTTAGTTGCATAGGGGGTACCGGATGCATTTTGCTGCATTTTTCTGGTTACTTTCCAAAGTGCATCTGCTGACAAAATATTCGCGAAAGTGTCCCGGCAATTTTTTGCCTCCCTCACCTTGAGCAGTCTGCAACGTCTCGGTGGCTGGCCCCAAAAGCAGCTAGAACCAAATATCCCAAGTATTGTCTACTCACGGTTCGCTTGTTCGCGCGCGCTTTCTGTCAATACAGCCCAGCCAGTCTCCAAAACGCAACGAAATAGGCACCTTCGGTCCTCGATCCTCGGTCCTCCTTTCAACGTCTTCTTCAACGGTCACTAGCGTTGCCAGCCGCGCGCGTCAACGATCTGAACGTGAACAATATTTGATCGCACGACGAGCGTGATTTGCCTAACCTCCATGTGTCGGAGCTATAAGCAGCTAGCAGCCAGCAGCAGCAACACCCGACGACTCCACACGAACGACACGGCGCTGGCAGCAGCAGCAACGCTATTCGCTAACCAGAGGGTAAAGACACAGTCACCCGGCGACGTCGTCTTCTCACTTCTTCGCGCGCTTGTGCATGCAGATCGCTCAGCGGCGAATCTCCAAGTCATGTCTCGCCGGACAGATTCGCACTCCTGTCCGCTCACAGCGTACAGCGAGCCTCGTGAGCGCGCTGAGTCCTATATGGTCCTATAGCCGAGCGTGCTTGCAAAGCTATCCCTAGCCGGCACGGCACAGAGCAGCCATAGAGCACACAAGCGGCTCTTTGTCGAACGCCCAGCACAGAATCGCCATTATGTCACCAGCCACATAGCCAACGAGCTGGCGTTGGCTAAACAAAGATTAGCGCGATCGGGAAAAATAAACGCAAAGGAAAAAGGGAATGATGTGCTTTGCCGGTTACTTTCTTGTGATGAAAGTGGCTGGCGATTTTATGAATGAAAATTTTCTTATTGGCGGGATGGCGGCTTGGTAGCGAGACTTGAAAGAGATGCTGGCGAGGTCGAGAGGGAATCGCGGCAGGTCCCCGGGATGGGATTTTGTAGTTGTGCGGCTGCGGCTGCAGACGCAGACTTGGTTAATTGCCGAAATGGACTGTGGTGTGCAGATTTCTGCGCTGCTATCGCCTGCAGACTGTTTATCTTCCAAGCTATTAAAAACGATATCTAACTCTGTCTGAGCATGCACTTGTGAGTCATTTAGAAAGACATGTCTGTGTAGATTGTGCCAGTGTTTTCACTCCTGGGAGGGCATTTCGCAGACATGCAGAAGATGAATTGATGCTGCTGTGGTGGGTGGGATAAACGATCCGTGATAGATTAGTATCTAGGCTTATTGTTGCGCACCGTGTGATTGGCATCCGCAATCATCGGCCGTAATTGCTTCATGATCGCATGTCAGTCGCGGATCGAGGCCCCGAATTGATTTCCCCAAATTCGTGGCCGTCCACAAGCCGAGCGCGCGCACTTTTTGGCGCTTGCAAACGACTGCAATTACGTGCAACTGCTAATGGAGCGACCCGAAACACCGAACGAGAATCCTCAATTATAATTAATACTCGTCGAAATCACACATTCCCCATGCAAAACAATGGCCACACTGAACCCACACGTGTGTCCATTCATCAAATTAATCATGCAAAATCATCTCAACAAACCACCAATCCATATACACACAACGACGTGCCGCCCATTTCATTGATACGGAATGGAATCGCGGGCAGAAAATGCATACAATTGCATTGTGTGTTGCGATCTCATTGAATTGTAACAAGTTGGAACGTTGCAACTGTCAGCTACCTGTATTATTCCGGCAGCAGCTAGCCCAACAGGCGGGCAGGCGACCAGACATACAGTTTAACAGCCAGCCAGGGAGTTTGATGCAGTTGCAGTTGCGAGAGAGAGCCAAGCCAATATCGCACTCTATGCTAATGCCCTCCCGTCGCGTTAGCATCCACGGCAATTAAATTGATAGCGCTAACAATGGCTTGTGCTTCGGCTAGTTGTTGTCTACATCGGGCTACCATGCAGCTACTAGTGTGCTGCGGGATCGAATCACATCATCACAAGAGTGTTGTAGTCGAGCTCCAATAGGTGGGTAGGTGGGTGCTGCTGATTTCATTAGTATACAGGTAGTTAATTGGCTAATTGAGCGCGACGCGCGCTAGTGTATTATGGTTGGAAACGATAATTATTGTAATGAGATGGTAGGGTTGAGGCGGTTGAAAGGCGGTTATTATTAGAGATAAAATATCGAGATTTCAGATCGGCGTGCCTTTTTTTGTCGGCGCACGCAGCGTAGCGATGTGTGTCTACGACCTAAATCGCGAGGAAATGCGCCGGGCAGTCGCGTTGAAGGTATGTATCATGATCATCATTGCTAGGTCGTAGTCGTTCTTTTACCTATCGGTCATTTTCATTTCTGGTTTATTATTAGACGTGCAGATCGGAAACCTGCAATTTCATTCCGCGCGATCAATAAATCGCTTTAAAAAAAACAAGTTCGATGTATCTTTTAAATTGAATATCAATGCAGCTTCCTCACCAGCCCTCTCCGAGCAATCATTTTCGTCGTACACCAATTGTCGGCTGAAATGATATTTTTACAGAGGCTAGCGCTAGCGGCCGTACGACGTCGTGCGTGCGACAGAGAGCGTCCGCTGTCGCCGTCTCGCTTGCCCACGCCAGCCATCGCGCTGCTCGCTGCAGCCGGCCATCCACGTAGAATGGATTTCTGGTTTGTGACCTACGCAACGCGAAACTGCTTGCCCCACGTCGCGTCGCATCGCGTCGCGCCGAATTCACACGAGGCCGACGCTATCGCTGCGTCGCGTCGCGTTGCGTTGCGATGCGATGCGTGGAACAGAGCACACAGCGCCTCCCATGAACGCACGCGGAGTCCTTTGTTTGACTCTTGCAGCTCTGTTTTGTAGTTTCTTGAGAGACTAAATGCTCGCCGCTTTCATGGACTTCTAGTAGACAATGGAATACCTACTGGTTAGGAGGTACGTTGCTTGATGGCTTTCAATGGCCGGAGATTGGCACGTTGACAGCCGGATAACTGGCAGGAGGTGAAGTTTCCATCGGAGATTGGTCACTTGACGAGAGGAAAAGCGCGAGCTTGGTTTTCTTTTGATGTAGTGATAAATTAATTCGTCTCAAAAATGACAATATGCTTTGGAACAAAAAAAGCACAGAGATGCTTGGAAAATTTCCGCGACAAAACTCAATTGGTACAAAATTAAGTAAATCGTGTCGTTGCTCTGCACGTTTCTCGAATTAGCATTGTGTGTTTTCTCTCTCTCTCTCTTTCTCGCTCTCTGTCTCGCCCGTTGCAAGCTATTTTATCTACTATGCGCGTTTGTTGATATTAAATGATATGATATTTTAATCGGGTTCCGGCGGCCGATTCCGAAGTTCGCCATTACGATGCTTTTTGGAGCATGCCCGGCGTGGCGCGGGCGTTTAGACCGTGAAACGCGAACTGAAATCCGCGAGCCACGCAATTGCAGCCGCGCGGTGCGTTGTCGTTGCACCGAGCTGCACCGAGCTGCATCTCGCCAATTGCCGTGCTCTACGCGAATTATGCTCGGCGATGATTTAGCAATTATCGACTTTTAATTGCGGCGCGGTGTGCGAAAAAAGCCGCGGCGGACGAAATCGGAGACGACAATGACTGGTTGGAGAATCGAGCGTTCGACGACTCCGAGCTGACCGGCGGCTCAACGCCTCCCACCGAAACAAAGAGCAGCGTCCATGGCTAACCAATTTCAAACAGACAGCTCGCTGCAAAAATAAGCAAAAATATAAACCATCTTAAAAATATTTCAAGGCTATAATTTTTTTTTCGTGAATCGCCAAACGAAAAAATGATGAAAACCTTGTCTAGAAAAATGGCATTTCATAGTCGAGCGAGCGGGCAACGAATGGGATGTTGGCGAGTTGTTGGTGGGGATTTGAGCCAACCAGCAAGCGGCTTTCGGCTGGGCTCGGCCTGGCCTGTCCTGGCCTGTCTCGGCGCTCAACTTGCTCGCTAGGACTTACTACCGAACCTCGAGACTGCCAAGAAATACCCGAATATCGCTGCGTGCCACGCGTTGCCCCAGGTCACGGTCTCGGGGCTCAAACAGTACCCCATTGGGCGCCCCACAGCCCCTCCTAGGGGCAACACAACGCAACACCGCTGTTGCCTCAACGCTGGATTTACCACCGCCGGCATTATTAATATAACAATACTCGACGCGATGAGCTCGCAAAACACACTCATCCATTACAAAAGACTCCATACAAATCCATTAGCGAAGAAAATATGAAAAGCCATAAACCAAATTTCCCATCCAATCCGCATCGCCAATAAATTCCGCTATACCCGTCATCGAGTTCGACCCCGCGTGCACCCGGTGACCCCTAAGCCACCCCTAGGAAGCCCACCGCTTCATCCCTTAGCCGGCCAACCCGGCACCTCCACCTGTGGTTCTACGGGGTCGACGGCAGCCGCGCGAAGAGTGCATTCCGAGCATTCATTATTAACAGCACATCGATCAGATTGAAATGTCATCGTGACAAACACATGTGCGCCTCATTCACGATTCAACGCTTGGAATCTCTCGGCACGACGCCGACGCCGACGCCGACGCCGACGCCGACTTCCGCACCGGGTTATCCGTCGTGCGCGACGACGCCTGGCGTCGCCGGGCGTCTGTTTCTCAGGTTATTATGCGGACAGGTAACAAGCTGGCGACGATAATGAGAGAGGTGGGCAAACACAGCGAGCTCCGATCGACGATATTTTATTACAAGACCCGGGGGCGGCGGTGGCGGCGGTGGCGGCGGCGGCCGAAAATCGATAGCACTCACACGGCGAACGAAGTCGCCACGGCCTTAATTTATTCATAAGCAGAACGCGCGGAAACTGGGGCAAACACACAGCGACCGAAATATAAGCAAAGAAAAACGGAAACGTTGTCGCGCGCGCAACTATTTTTATAACCAGAAATGAGTCGGCGACGAAAATTTTCCGTTGGCATTGCATTGCGGAAGTCGGAGGCACGACGGTTAGATAATAGATGTGTGGCTAGGTCAGTTGGAAGGCATTAATAATAGCGAGCCGATGCGGTGTTCCCATGCGGCTGCTGCCGCTGTAGGAAATGAGGCAACTAAAACCACCACATGTCCTGAAACCCAAAAATACAACAACGCTTTTTTCATAAAATCCACGATAATTTCTCAGTAACGCCGCTGCAATTGCTGGACATAGAGTCGGGCATTGACAGTGCGGAAGCGACGCGATTAATGCATAACGACGAGGTGCGCAATTCACGTCTGCAGAAGTCTGCTTGGATTTCCCGGTAGGACGCCGCCGAAGGGAGGTGCCGTGGTACGTGCGCCCGACCCTGGACTCGCCGGCTTCGCATAATTACTGTGTGTACCGTGCAAGCTACAACCACGGCAACTAGCCACGGCGAAACAATGACAAGTGTGAAAAGGGAAGGTATAATTACACCTCCACTCTTCGCGGCGTCAAACGACCACCGTTGTGTGTCGTGTATTTATAGCGAATGTGTATCACAGAGATCCACTCGTCGGTAGCAATGCTATTAATAGGCCATGCACACACCCACGACAACACAAACGTGGCCTAGCAGGCGTCGGCGTCGGCGTCGGCGTCGGCGTCGCCACGTGTCAGACCACGTGGTCTTCGGACGTCGGACGGCCACGTGAACGAGACGTCGCGTGGCAAATTGCCGACGACGCCGACGCCTCGCGCGGCGGAAAGCGCGAGAGAGTGCAACGGTTTTCTCGTCGTGCTCGATTTTCCGAGCGCGTCGACGGCGGAGAAAATGCGATGAAGAAAAGGTCTAGACGCCCGATGATTCTCGGTATCGCTGCCTATTGACGCTGCTATTTCAAGTCGGCTGGTTCGAATCGGAGGAAAGCTAGAGGTCGTTTTCTCCCCCCCGCAAAGAAGATGCGCTGCCCTCGGCGTCATATTCATGACAAGCCAATTTATGCGCGAATTATTCGTGCTGCGCCGAATCCGCGCCGACACAGACACCAGACAACCTCGCCAGCGATCTGAGAAAATCACGCATTATTTCCCGGAGAGGCGACCGCACCCTGAACAACAAGCCGCGCAAACAATTCGGCGTTGGCTGTGGTCAGTGAACCCCGCGCCAGACTCGGTGCCCCCCCTTCCCGGCCACCCCGCACCGCAAATCGATAAGCACCAACCCCGAAATCCCGAAATAGCGGCCGGGCCAACGAACGCCTCGCCAAGGTCACCTGTCAATCAATACCAAAACTCAACCCCCTCCCAAAAAAAAAAAACACGTCCCGAAAAAACGCGCGCCAAGTACAAAGAAAAGTAGCGGCCCAGCGTTCTGCACCGACAAATTTGGCAGTGTAACCGGGTCGGCAATCAATACTCCTGTACACCCTCGGTAGACTAAAGCCGAAACCGAAAACGCCACCCCCTGAAAAAAGTGTACGCAGATCGGCGCTGTGCGCTGGACGTTGGACGTTGGACGCTGGGCGAACTGCACATTGCATTTGGCAGTACAGTGAAGTAGGACCGGTGGTGGCCGCCGCCGCCGCCGCCGCCGCCGCCGCTGCCGCCGCGAAACCCGCAAGCGCGGCGGCGGCGGCGACGGCGGCGGCAGTGTGAACGAACTGGCCGAAGGTCGCAGCGAGCAGGCCCGGACCTAGCCAATAACAGGTAAGTTGAGTCTTTCAACCTCTTCCATGGCCACGCATCCATTTTGAAAGGTGAACAAACTCCTCAAGGCGACCGCGCACAGCTCCACACACACACACACTAACACACACTAACACACACCGACACAGCCAACCACCGACACACATGCCAGTGTCGCCGTCTCTCTCGCGCACAATGCTAACGCACCGTCGGCGCAGTGCGTGCGACAGAGAGGCCAGCTAACCAACTTTGATAGACATCTACTCAAATGTATATTATGATGATGAAGAAGAGAGAAACAGAATTATATAAACTATTATAAAAAAGAGGGACGAGCTACTTTTTAAAAAAAAGTTGTTAATTAGTTTGAGCTACTTATAAAATATGATAATGTAAGCCAGTCTAGATGTGAATTATTTAAAACACGTAATGATTAGCATGAAATCGATTTGGCTGTGCGATTAGTGTGGCTAGGTCATGGTTTGGTTGGCGTCGCCGGCGACGAGGGCGTTGCAGAGGATGCAGAGGATGAAGACGACACGCCGGGGAGTTCGCGTTGGGGCCTTGCGTTGGGGGGGCGACGTGGGCCCGAAATGTCACGGCGAGTTTGGGGTGGGGCGGTAGGGGAGACCTGGTGCTAGGAAAACACGATGGGAAACGGCTTACATTTTCTTGGCAGTTTTTTTTTTTTAACTTGTTGGTTTATCGCATCAAAATAGCGTCCACGTCTTTGTATGTTTGGTGTTTCTCAGTGCGTCTTGTCAGCGGTAATTTTGCAGGCGCCTAGGAAAAAGTGACGATGAGTTGCTTACTATCACCTGGGTCCTTATCCGAGAATTCATCATCTCATAATCTCATCTAGCAAGTCCCTTGCAGTAACAAGAACGCGTTTCCAATTCCATGTCCATTTTGGCACATTACGGTTATTGGTTCTTCAATAGGTGCCGTATTGAAAATTATTGATTTTAAACAAATAAAATTGTGTCCCTACCGACAAAGCAGCATGGAGAAAAACTGTAACGACAGACCAATAAATGGTACAGATTGTCACTTTGGATTGTTATAAATAACTAAGCATTTATTTCTGAGTTCGATTTCTTTTGCTCTCAGAGACGAGCAACGTGAGCGTGAAAGACGAGCCATGTTCTAATCTTAGTCAATGCCTTCAAGTTTTCAAGTTTCGGCGCCCACGTCGCCCGTGTTGGATTCCCACACATCGACCAGTAACCACTTGTCAGCAGCTGCATCGCCAGCGCCCGTCAACCAGCATCCAGCATCCAGCATCCAGCATCCCAACGCCGTCACCTCGTGACTGATGCAGTGCGCAGCGTGGTGTTCGGGTGTGGGGAAACTAATCAACGCTGATGGCTTAATCGAGCGAACACCAATTGATTAACGAATCAGTTCGGCGCTGTCGCGTCGAGCTGCCAGCGCGAACACTTTCGGGTGCTCACTGCAGCTAGGAACAGATGGCACAGCGCCGGCTGTGAACTTTAACTGACGCTTGCCACAAACGGAGAGGCGAAAAAGTTAACAGCGGTTCGTTAGCAGCGAGTCAATAAGGCGTGAAGAGAGCTGGGCGATCGCCTTAGCGACAGATGAAAGAATGAACGAAATTGAACGTTTGGTTGCCATGGGAGGTTGCAATGGTTCGCCCAGACTCCAGAGCCGTACTTTAGGAAATTCCGTCGGGCTTCAATAAGTGCAGTGTCACTAAATCGTTGCTCTTTTTGCAGTCCGTTCAGTGTACACCTTGGTTACAGCACACAGTTTCACTGCACTGCTTTTATGGGCATTGGCATTAAAACATTTTCACGTGGCGTGTTTGAAACACAAGACAGGAAACCCCGACCTTAAAAAGCACTGGTAAAAATTTCAAGCTTACATAATTTGGTCGTTTCGCGGTCAGCATACTCTTGTGGCGAACAATGACACATGAAAAATACATCAATTCGGCGGAGATTTGCATGTCTGATGTCGTTGAGTTCGTAGCCGTGTGTTTGGCATCGTCACCCGCCGTACGCGGCGATGGCGTGCTCTGGTCCTCACGCTAATAATTCATTAGTGGACAACCCCTGTCGCCCCCGAGGGCCCCGGCGTCAACCCCCCGATCCACCCCCGCGTCCACCCACGGCCAGCATCGATTATTGGAGATATTACCGCATATCACATCGGCACAAAGGCATGCCACGTGGCTGTGGCTTTGCACTTGGTTTCGGCAGCGGAGCCAATCGGAACCAGTTTGTTGAACGGAGCCCAAAATCGATTCTGTCGCGTGTTAAAATATTCGTAAGCGAGTTGTCCGGGTAGCATGCTGGAAGGCCTAGCACCGGGAATGCGAAAGACTCGGATTCGGCCCCTAGTGTGGATGCAATTTTCGATTATTCGTTTCTAATTCGTTCTCTAAGAATTTGAATTTTGTTTCTAGCCCCCTTTAACGAAACATTCTTCATCCCTTGAAAAACATTGACATTTCTTGATTTCAAATTTGTTTGAAATGTTAGTTACAACTTGTAGGTGGGAAAGGTCAGAGAGTGATTTTGGTCGGTCAGATTTGAAGCGTTACACCGAGAATAGAAGCTCCATTACGCGGGGAAACCTTGCATTAAGCGAGCGAGTTCTCATGAAGAAAGGAGCCCACTCTCGACTAACTGTTGCAGCAAAGTCAAGTGCAGTTCCGGCAAGCATGACGTACACTATACAGTACCTCTCTCCGGAGATGTCGTCAAGCCCGAAAAAATTATGCCAAAACACCCCAAATCTTAGCTATCGCGATTGAGAAAGATAAGCTTCTATCAATTATTTTATTAATCCCAAATCAAATGTTTTCTCAGCTGTGACGTAAAGTTTGTCTACACCAATGATGTATCGATGCCTGGCTGCAAGCTGCAACGCCATCTCACAAGCAACACACTCTAAGCGCACATGTTATCGCTAATCCAAGGTAATCTATTTCCCCCAGCGCGCCTACGCCGAGCATCCTCGTCCCGTCGTCCGTCACCCCCACCCCCTAGACGCCGCCAGGCAACAATCAGCGACCCTTGACACGTGACCCGGCGAGCGGTCAGCCGACGCCGGGCGTCGCGACGCCGCCTCGTCGACGCCGAAGTTGTCACGGCAACCAGCATCAATGAAACACGACGCTGTATCACGTCATTACCGTCGTGTCATTGCTGCTCGAAGCGCCATGCGGCACACATTGTCCGTGTTGATGACGTGCCAATGGGCTACGATCTGCATGATGCTTCTTAATCTCTTGAAATGAACATCAAATGGAAATAGAGAGGAGTTGTGTTGGAATGTATCTGTGTTGGACTGGTGGCTTCTTCTTGTGTGGCCGAGCCGCCTTCCCAGCTGCTGGGCATCGGTGCAAGATGTCGACGAACGTTTTCCATTTCCATCCGACCGGGGAAATGAAGTTGAATGGTGGCGTCATTGCTTCTGCGGCCGGAGCCCTTTATTTACTGCGCTGATCACGGAAATATCGACGCGTTTCCACCGCGATAATAACCAAACGTATTCCAATTAGAATTCGATACATTCTACTCTCGATTGCAGATGTATATCCATCCGACGGCATCGCACGTCGCGCAAACTTTTATCTCAAAGCTTTCAAATCGCTGCGTTTTCAATCATTCGTGTGCTTTTTTCTTTCTACAAGGAAGCAATTAAAAAGTCAATTAACTTTATTCAATTACTCCAACTATTTATTTTTTAGCCATGTCTTCTATAAGTAGTTTAATAACTCTACTTTTTTAGGCATGAAAAAACAAAGAGCGTCTAACTGTGCCATTCTCGCTTCCCGGACGACGCCTTCGGAACGACGCCGACGCCGACGCCCGTGCAAGAATAGACGCTCGAAAATAATCTCGCGAGCGCGGGGCTAATCAATACACAAGAATCCCACGCCGACCAAGTCTCGCGCCCGCCGGGCCTCGAACCCGGGAGATCATGCAACCTTCGACGCCGTCCTCTCCGAGGCTAGTGAGCCCCAACGCCTCCACCGGTCGACACCGTCAAACGCCCCGCATCGACGCAAGCCTGCCCCCGAGAAACCCAGAGACGCATACACATTTTACCCTTTTTTTTGGGTCATTGCTCGTCGATTTTCTCGACTCTTTTGTGCTGCCACTCGTTGCTGCAAAAATACCTTATCAAACAGATGGTTCAGACAAAGTCGTCTGTCGTCTCTCGCCGATGCAGTTTTGTTTGCTTTTTTCTCTCTCGCTCGCTCGCTCGCTCTCTGCCTTCTTCAATTCCATTTCTCCGCCAGGTAATGTGAAATTGTTGCTAAGTAACTCAACTGCACCGAACGAAGCGAGACATGTTCGGGGGTGGCGGGTGGGGGGGGGGGCAGAAGGGGGGGCGCAGGGCCCGAACACACAGTGCGCACACATCGGCGGGGGGAGGGAGGTTATGAGCGGCGGGAGGGGGGCACGGTGGGGACACGTCTGGTTTCGACGGGGTCATAAACTCTAAAACGCGGCGACGACGACGACGACGACGACGACGTCGTGGGGCCAAGGGGCCGGGACGGGGGGTGGGGTGGGGGGAGGGTGCTGAAGACAAGCGAGGATTCGTTGCCCCATGGTCAGTTCGTCGAGCGCAGGACGCGTCGGTGCCATGGCCAACTAGCGCTACTAGCGGCGAGGAAAACGTGCGCTGCGGCACGCACTGGCTTTTCCGCCGGGTCGGGCCTTCGGGTCGGGCCTTTGGGTCGGGCCTTTGAATCAACCTCAAAATATAGTGGTTATCTGAGGGGTTGTCTGCAGCTAGCGTTCGCAGTTCTTAGCGAGCTTCTCAACGATGGGATATAGTTTTCTACCCCAATTAGTGAGCGAATGTTTCGTGCTGGAATCGAGAAGTTCGATCGTCCAATCAGCACGAGGTCAGAGGCGGCGAGGCTCGCGGAACCTGCCGACCCCGCCGAATAATCCCGAAAAGAATGAAGGAAAAAAAAACTGCATTCTCAGCTTCTTTGTCTCAAGAAAAATCACTAATTCACTCGCTTTTTCCGGCACCCATGTTTAGCGGCGTCCCCTTCGTGCCCCCCACCCCTAGCGCCTCCGCCGCCGCCGCCGCCCCTCCACCCCCGACGCAGGGGTGGCGTCTGATTGACAGCGTCGTCTGCCGGGGCGGCGCTGGTGGAGGCGGTGGCGGCGGGGGTGCATGCACGACGAGCGGGGAAACAAGGAACTGACCTAGTTTCCCGAAACCCACCCACCCCCGCGCAACCCCGCAACCCCGTCTGCTCCCTCGTCGCCCCATCTCGCTCCCTCTAGCACGCGATCCACAACCAGCCAACGCGCCCGCTTCAATCGTTAAACGGCGCGCTGAAATTATATTATATTATCTAAATCAACAGGTTAATAATGCTGACTGGAACACCAGGCACTCGGTGCAGACTGCACTATAATGTTCACCGCGCAATTGTCTGTTATTATCCACTGCCTCTCGACTTGCATCCGACGCCTGCCTTCCCCAAGCTCTCACCGACAGCTTGCGACTTTTTCCTGGATTTTCCTCGTCCTATTTTTCGCCTTCCTAATTTAGCTAGCGCGTGTTTGCGGGAAAGCGTGCGGCGTGCGGGTCAAAGCAGCGGTTCGTGTGGGCTGGCCGATGTTTTGTCTCGCAAAGGGGACACGCGCGGGGCACGGGGTCGCGGTGTCAAGGGGGAGGAGGGGGGCGCAAGGGTCACCGTAGACGGCGGCCAGTGACACGCAATCGCGGTGACCGGTGACCGCTGCTGGGTTCGAACCCGGACCACCTCAATACATCTACTTGGCCGCTCTCGCGGCTTCTTCGGGTTGAAACATAGCCGCGAGACCTGAGATTCGCCATTCAACGTTTTCAAATCTATATGCAGTGCTACAATGCACATGACATTTCCTGTTGGGTTTTGTTGTTCGCCATTTGTTGCGAGTGATTGAATGCGTCGCTCGATACATCAAACACGTGTTATATTAATAATATATGCACGGCCTGTTCCCTTGTCTTCAGCGAGCCCGTTCAAGCATGCTGGGTTTTTTTTCTAGATTCAACTGTAGGGCGTGATTTTATTAAGGATGAAAGAAAGAAAGAATCTAAACACCTCGTCGTAAAGACGATAGGCTCTGAGTGTATAAATTCTCACCCTCGGGACTATGCAGTTTCAACATGCCTTACTATATATGCAAGATGATGAACCTTTAATATCTATTTAATTGCTTTATAACTCCAATATAACTGGTATTCACGACTATTAGATAAGGATTAAGGTGATGTTTTCCAGGTGAGCTGTATAGAAGCGAGGGGCCGTCATTAGGCTCAAAAGTTGAAAAAAGTTTGATGCACTTTTGAACAAGGCCAAATCTGCATTCATTGTCCGAGGTTCGAGCTCCGAGTAGTTGTTTTCTGTTCGCACTGAACATTGTACACTGTACACTGTACACTGTACACTGGAACTGGACACTGGACACTGCACACGATGCTGTAAGGACCTTTGAAGGCGCGACAACGAAAATACGACAATATTTCAGTTTTTTTCCTGCATGACAGTGGCGTAGGGTATATTTTGCCGATCAAAGTTGCTAAGAACATTAAAATAGCGGTATTGACGTTGTTAAATTGACCGTGAAGGCACGTGCAAACACATATGAATTTGGATTGGGGGTCATGAGACGTTTCACCGTGTTCATTATCGATATATCTTAGGGGTTGTACAGTTCTACATGGTTAAGGTTGAGGTTAGGTGGTAGAAGTACTTTGCAATTACAGCTGGCCTTCAAGATCTCCAATGCGGACCAAAAAATTAAAATAAGAATGCAAAGTGTTTTAAGCAAGCGTGTAAAAGCAAAACTAAGCAAGGCACTTGGTGGATGAGCCCGAAAAATATCATCGTGCAGCTGGTATTGACTCTAGCAGAGGTGATAGATACCAAGACAAACTAAGCTAATGAGTTCCTCACAAATTGCAAGGTATCAAAGCAGCAGAATGACTCGGCATTGCAAATGCATCCACACAAACATCTCCAATGCGATTTCTACCAACGAGACTCGAATCGCATACAAAATCATTGCCTCCTACAAAAATTCCAGCACGCACCTAGCCCACAAATTCGGCGCCTCCAGCTCGCCACTGCCCCGACAGCAGTGAGGGGGGGCGGGGGCGGCGGGGGGACAAATTGAAAATACTTGCATGTACGAAACAGCGTCCGCGAGACAGGCTACAGAGTGGAACTTAGCAAAATTCGGCAGACAGCGACCTTGTGCGGCCATAAAGAAAACTATGCGCTTGTCCGCGTCCCACCTTGAACGAGCCACCAATTTAATAAATTAGCCAGATTAATTCGTCTGTCTGTCGGCACGCAGACTTGTTCGCCAATAGCCGGCCGGCTGCTGCCGCTGTTGCTGCCATGGTAACGCGTCTCGAGAGACTTGAGGCGTCTACATATTTCACAGTGAGGAAGGTTAGGGAACTTGAACCTTGCGAGGACGTGAACCGGCGGGCCTGGACGTGGACGTGGACGTGGACGTGGACATGCCAGCCTGGCGAGCCGCGTTGGTTTTGTCAATGCGCCGACTGCAACCGCCAGCTAATTGCGTTGCCACTGCAGGGGCATAATCAAAATTCTTACTTGATTGGATGATATTTTGTCCGGGAAACGTTGAAGGTTTTTTGTCCGAGTTATGTTTTAGTCTTTGGCGCGGTCGTTTTACAAGTCACGACGCTCCTCTACAGCATATATATATATATATATATATATATTATTATATATATATATTATATATATTATATATTATATTATATATTATATATATATTATATATATATTATATATATTATATATATTATATTATATATTATTTATATATATTTATATATATATATATATATATATATATATATATGCAACGTAGAAAGAGTGTGGGAGAAAATTAAGTTTGATGCACGGGCTGCGGTTCTGGCTTTAGTGTCAAATGAATTATCGGCGTTCTATATTTTTAGACGAACTCACAAGAAAAATATTAGCACCATGAATTCTATCAGGAAGTTTCTGTTGGGATTCAGTACCAGCTGACGTCAACTTTTTCACAACTTTACTCCCCTTCGCCCGTCCAGTTTTATCCAACCTAGTTTATCCAAACCCCAAACGGCTCTTGCAACCGTTCCTCCATCTATATGCATTGTTGTTCCATGAAATAATGCTACATCATGATCAGGACTCGGAAGTCACCAGCAGTGATCAGAAGTTGGTATGGGTTAAGCGGTGGGTTGACGCTCTGTGCAAGGAATCTCACACCGTCTCTTTTATTCTGCACGCAGAGTGCTTCTAATTTAGAAAATGAGTGAAAATTTCAATATCCGATGGGAACACTTGAGAGAATTTTAATCTAGCAACGAGCTAGTCGTGCTGCAATTGCTTTGTGTCGTCTCGGCCCAACAGCGAGCTCTAAACATGACAATTTTGTCCCATACACAAAGTATAGACATTTGAGAAATCACCCGCTGCAAATATCGATAATTTTGTGCCATAAACCCAATTATTTACTTAAAACCAAACATGCACTTTTCAACTTTGCATGCGGCTAAGATAAGCTGTCGTTCTATGAAGACAAAAAAACGCCGCCAAAACAGTGTATTCGCTATTTTCGTACCGCAGCCAACCAGCGACGAGCGAATCGCAGCGAAATTCGCAAAGCATTCTCGTCGAATTGCGAGACCGCCGATGTGCATTTCTCCAGAAAACGTTCGCGCGGTGAAAAAAAGTACACACTCAACTCCTATAAACCGCGTACGTAGCAATTATTTTGTCGACCAGTTTGACAGGGCATTGTAAAGTAATAGTTGAAACTCGCGGTAGCAGCGAACACTTATGTAATTAGCAAAGCAGCGATGATGCCAACAGATAGTATTTATTCGCCGGCTTCGGCAGATGAATGCTGGCTCGGTGCATTGAAACGTTTGCGTTTGCGATGGATCGCCGTTCGCGATATCGGCGCCCGCGATCTACTCAGTTAACTTGAAGGCGGGCAGGATGCGCTTGAAATCGTTCTGCTTATCATCGAGTATCACGGGAATCGCTTGCGTCGCTCACGAGCATACAGGACGAGCAGGGTGGAAATTCTGATCGATTTGCTGCCGCTGCTGTTGCTTTCTGCGACCTGCCCTTTGGTAAATGGAAATTACAGGAAAACTGTTGCCGTTTGGTCGCTGGTCCGGGGCTTTCCCGACTCAAGGTCATCGCTAAGCAGAGTATAGAACTGCAGAAGAAACTTCTGGCATTCGTCTATGAAAAACTATTTTAGGACTCTTCTCGGTAAGCTCGAAAAAATAGCGAGTCCAACGGACTGTCTAAGAAGCTGTGGCTTATTTGAAGGTCATGTGTACGAGCTTGTTAAAGCGCAGCGATGGGGTGGTTTTTATCATGACCACCAGCCGCTTAGTTTTTCACCCGACAAGAGGCGAATCAAATTAAAATAAACGTGTGCACGTTTTTTTTTCTCGTGCGAATTAGAATGGATGATGATAATGACTTGTCTCTGGACACGCGGATACCTGTAGGTATCTCATTGCGATTGATTTGCTTGGCTGGTTGATTGAAATCAATCCGCGCGTTGCCGCCCCATCGCACTTAATCCTGCGCCACGCTCGCTGCAAACAAATCATCGGTGTTATTCTCCGTCTTGAGCCGTCGTCGGCAGCTTTACCGCCGTCTTTTTGCTCCTGCATCGGCTGCGAGAATCGAGATCGCTCATTGACAACTAAATTGCTCCGGCTCCGTGCCCGCCGTGGCCGGATTCAATGATTTCGCGATATTTTTACCGTCGACAAACACACAGACGACACAAAAAACCCGTGACAAAAAGCACGCACACATCACACATTAACATAATATCTGCCCGAGTGCAGATCGTGATCGGAATTTCGCCTTACAAGCGCATGGTCTTGGTTGAATGGACGCCATCGGACGCCGTGTCATTTCTAGCATCAGACCATGCAGACAAACCGTGCTCTTTTTTTGAAATCCTCCCCACAAAAAGGGACATGTGTCCGACGGATTATTCCACGCGCATTTCTTTCATACCGCTCCCAGCCAGCAATGGCATATTCACTTATTTGCAAGTGAACACACAATGCTGGCATTACAAACACACATGGGTACCGGGACGCACACAGGGAGTAACACCTGCTTAACATATTATACCGGCTACTTTGCTGCCTGCTAACTTCGGCGTACCGAGCGCAATTTTTCTGCTCGCCATACCACTTCCCCCCCGCCGCCCTCCTCTCCAGCCCCCCCTCTCGTCCCGTCCTCCCCCCTCCCCGTCGGCGTACTCGTTTCGTGTATTACTGCTGCCGCTCAATTTTTATTATTATTTCGTTTTGTACTTTCGGTTACTGACCTTTCTTTCTGCGTCTAGAGTTGAGCTGGCCCCATGGCAGTCTACGGCGCGCCTACTAGCGACTCCACTAACATGCGACCCAACGCTCAATGCTCAACGCTCAACCACGCTGCTAGCCGATCGCTCGATCGCTCGCCAAACCTCGGCATTTTTCACTAATCAATTGTGTGTGGCTCTCTGCCTCGTAGTTCACAGCATGCCTCCGCCTAGCCGCTTAATTCTGCCTCGCGGGGTGAATAACCCTTTAATAGTCGCAGCGAGCTGTGCGAAAAACTTGTCGATCGCCGGCCTAATTAGCGATGACTGCGAAATGCGAGTGCGATCGGGGGTCGGCAGGATTCAGCGCGGGGAAGGCAAAAATCGGATGCAACAGACGCGGGGCTTGTTGATTTTCTGTATGCATGGTTCATTAGAGTAATTGGATTGTTTTCTATTTCTATATGTGTGGGGACTGGATGTGGGTGAAAATGCCGAGTCACATCTGCGAAACGGTGGGTAATGTACAGTGGCTTATCACCAGGTAATTCTAATTCCCCGTATTTCTCTCGGGTGACATCCATACAGGGTGACACGTACTATCATGTAGCGTGCTGCCTATTTGCTGGCCGGTGTGATGTTTGATCTAGGTTATAGTTATTAGTTATACTATTTTTGTGCTATTTACCGAGCTTTGATACTGGGATGTGGAATTCTGATGGAGTCGGGTATTTTAATTAGTCGAAGATTTCGCCTGCAAGTCAAAGGGCGGTGTCGTCCTATCGATCCATGAAACAAATCTGAAGCGGCTTGTCGCGCGTAGCTGCTTTCATCACTTTACAGAATACAGAGTAACCGAAACCTGAGCTCAAACGATAACTCGAGCAAAAAACTAAATTTGAATACGACGTCCGCCATCGGTAACAGGTCGGGTTCCGTTCGCGAAACGAGACAATGGAATCCTGATACCATTCTTATCAAAGCTAATGCAATTCACATTTAAAATAATTCCGTCTGCGATTTTTACGACTCGCGTGGTATTATTGTACGCCGCTAAATTATACGTGTCTTGCAGTGCGCATGTATTATATTATAAACAAACTATAACACCTATATCATATTCAAATGTTTTTTTGCGTGGCACGTCTGGTTTTTGTCATCGGAGTGTATGTGTGTTTTTTTTTTCGCTCGAGGTTCAGAGTTATTGGGATCAACGCACCCGAACCAGCGCAATAGGCACTGAATTGAGCATTAATGTGTGTGTGTTTGTGTGCATTTATTTACACACTGCCTAACATGCTCGCCTTTTTTAATATCGCGGTTTCGACTCGCGCAACAGTTCTGAATCACGCTGCCAATTAATTATCTGCGGTGGACGTTCACTAATTATTATAACAATTACGCCGGCACCGCGACGACGCCGCAATTATTTGTTATGTGGGACAAATAACAAATTTAGCGGCTGAAAATATTTGTTGACTCCGGACGCTAGGTTAAGCGCGAACGCTAATGGTTGCTGCAATATTGTGCTCTTGCTGTTAGTGCTGCCACTAATTTAGGTTGGAGTTCACATTGTTTCGTTTGTTCTGTTTAAGCGGCCGACGGATAGCGTGCAAATCACTAATATTTGCGAATACCGAAAAAAAAATTGGCGTGTTGTCGAGCTACAAAGTAATAAATGCATTCGTGACTTCGGTCTTATTATCTAAAAACCATAAAATATGAAACTAGGCGTAAAAATCTGCTAATAAGTATGACTTTCATGTGTGTTGGGAAATAGAGGCTTTTGCGAAAACATTTCGCTCGAATTGAGGTGAAATTGTGAAAGTTTTTCGCGCAAATGGGCATTGAAAAAATTCGGAGATGCACACAGAGTTGATGCATGTGATTATTTAACTTGATTATTAATTGGTTTTGTCAATTGATTGGCCTGAATCTGGTCGAGATTGCGACGATGTTTTCCTCTGGCTAGTACTTGCGAACGTACTTGACCAAAATCGGGTCAGGGTGTATAGCACCAATTATTTATTGCTTGTGCAAAAACACTAAGGTCCTCCATCGCGCAGCTAAATCAAAGATCTGGGCAAGATATTTGAAGCCGTCCCTCTAGCAGTAATCGGCGGTACTACGGCAAATTGGGTGTCAAGTCTTACACCCAGAGAGCAGCACTCTCACTCGACATAGCTCAAAATGGCAGATTTATCCAAAGAAGAGCTCCGCAAGGAAATTACCGGTAAATCGAGTTTTCTTATCGTACATTCTATTTTAGCTGTAGCCAGTATGAAAATGTTGCTTGAATTAAATTTGCGGAAATTTTGGGATCATAAAATGGCATGGGTGCGTAAGGGAATTCTGTCATTTTACTCTTGTAAATAGGGGGATTTGGCTGCTATGTTGTGAACACAAAGGCATCGTAAATGGCTCCTAGCATTGGCATTGCATTGGGCTTCGGGACGCCTTGACGAACCAGCTTATTCAATAACAACATTCAAAAAATTATTTCTGCCATTTTCTGATATGTTGCTTTTAATCTGAATACGCCTAAAAACTCGAAAAAATTCACTGAATCTTATGTGTGGCATGGCTTTCCACACAATAGCGGACTTTCAGAAATATGTAACATCCTAATTATTACAAGTGGTTGGGCCTTGGTTCATGCCGAGGTTCGAACAGGGGACGCCGAGCTAGGCATACCTCCGTGATTTTATTTATTGAATTCCAAGGTTGTCATCGACGATTGCATTGCAACTTGAATGCATTAAAAAAATAAAACCAAGCAATCCTACAAACAATTTTTTAGGAATATCGAAATATCCTCCTCTGTAAATATTTTTGTTTTTCACTCTGTAGTGAGTTATTATTTATGGATCACTCCACATCAATTATAAATTCCAGAGAAATTAGTAAATTAAAACTATATAAAGCCTTGAGCCCTGCACTTTTCTCTGAGCAATATTTGCCTTGGCGTTGCAGCTATCCTGCAAGATGCGGACCTCAACACCATGTCCACAAAGCGAGTCCGGACGCTACTCGAGGAGCAGCTCGAGATCGATCTGACGGAGCGGAAGAAGGAGGTGGACACGCTGGTGATGCAGTGTCTTAAGGAGCAGAAGACCCCCAAGTCCGGCAACGGAGTCAAAAAAGACGCCGACGACGAAGACGAAGAGGAAGAAGAGGAGGAGGAGGAGGAGGAGGAGGAAGAGGAGGAAGTGAAGCCCAAGGCAAAGCGGGGAGCCCCGGCTAAGAAGCCGGCAGCCAAGCGGCCAAAGAAGGCGGCTAGCGACAGCGACGAGGCCTCGGCTGATGAGGTACGATTTACTCGAAACTTGCAATTGATTTTCGTCAACATTTCACCCTTACCAAACAGTCTCCTATTTTTTCCATTCAGTCATTTTCATTCTTACTTACAAACCTTTTATCAAAATTACCAAACTATCCCCCTGGCTCTTATACACTTGATGGAGGAGGCTGTATAGTATAGAAAAAAAACTGTTAACCTTTTTGTAAATGCAAAGAACAATTTTTTTCAACGAGTGGCCTATTTCATTCTGTCGATAATTTCCAAAACCTAATGCTATCACCTATTACTATTTAGGTATATACACCCAAATAGAAATGGATCAATGATTAAAATCTCCCAACTCTTTGGAATCATTAGTCTGGAAAAAGACAATCCGTGACAAGACGAGATAGACTAATGAAGTTGCCGGTCTGTTCCAGGACGCGGCTAGCGATGACGACTACAGCCCGGCCAAGAAGGCCAAGGCGACCCCCAAGAAGAAGGGCGGAAAGAAGAAGGGGAAGGCGGGCAGCGATGACGACGGCGACGACGGCGAATGGAAGTCGGAATCCCGGAAGAAGGGAGCCAAGGGAGGAAAGAAGGCAAGTTGGCCAGCCAGGCATCCATGCGAGACTTGGTTGATGTGGAATTAAAGAAATCGATGCTCATATGATGACTGACAATGACTTTGTTTTGCCAACACATTTTCTTCGCGTGAATAACGCACCCTGTGTGGTAATAGGGTTAGTTGAGGCATCATTGGAAGTAAGATTGAAGAGTCTGTGTCGTGGTTAAAACACTATTGACTGACTGTTGACTGAACTTGTGCAGTTGCAGTCAGAGAAATCAAAATATTTTCATTTAATTAGAAATTTTAAACAGCCAGTCTCGGGGAATACATTCAGCTTCTAGCTAACGGCAAAATAGTGTTGCATTTCAGGAGTAGAATATTGCAAAATGAGTACTTATAGACAATTCCACTTTGATTTCGTGTTAATTGCAACAACTTAAAGCTTTGGATTGGACGATTGCACCCAATTAACCGCCACTTTTGTGTTCCCCCGAACGGCAGAAGGGTGGCACCAACACGGGCTACACCAAGGCGTACACCCTCACCCCCGAGTTGGCTGCCGTCGTTGGCCAAGACGCCATGGCCCGTCACGAGGTCGTCAAGAAGGTCTGGGCCATCATCAAGGAACGCAATCTCTACGACCCCAAGAACAAGCAGTTCGCCATTTGCGACGACGAGCTTCTCAAGGTCTTTGGTAAGTTCCTGATTGAACCTTGTCGTGCCACGGTGCAATTGTTCAGATAAAGCTTACCAAGATGTTAGGTCTTAAATACTGCATTTCAAACACTTCATTTTGCTTGATAACAAGCATTTACGCTACTTTTTGTCGAGAAATACCGTTACATCAGACAACATTCATCAATTACCTATATGAAATTGTAGGTACCCTTATAATTTCAATTTTTGATTGAGATTTCTTTCAATTTTAAATGTCCTATACTGCTTTAGCTGATGGTGGTTTTGCAAGGAGTGCTTAGCAAACGTCTCGTGCATTGCTTTCCAGGTGTGAAACGGTTCCGTACTTTTGGCATGATGAAATACCTGAAGACTCATTTCATCACCGAATAAACGACTCACGGCCGCGACCCCGACAGAGTACCAGGCGAAGTCCATCGCCCTCTCAATTTATCTCTTATTTATCTCAGATCTGTTGTGGAAATACCCTCCTGTTTTCCGAAGAGAAATATTAGTTGGTTTTTAACGTCGGTTTCAACAACAAAATACAATGATTATTCGATACCTAATGTGCAAATTTGTGAACCTAGTAGACTAATTGATTTTAAAAATACCTACTTATTTGTTTAAACTTTTCAACAAGGAATGAGCAGGACAGATCTAATTATATTGCATGTTTCCTGTAGTAAAACGTGCTACTCATATATGTTGTAACAGTCAATAGGTGCCCGAATACCTATTAACAAGTAGACCTACTTTATGTTTTAGTCCTATTTAGGCAGAAAGAAGAGACTAAGTTGTTTATTTGATTATTATTTGACAAGGCGGTCTTGTGATCGTTATTTTGTGTATAATTATTTCAACTGCCTATCATCTGCGAGTCCTAGGTTAATGGGTTACGAAATGATTCACTATTCATTTCTTATTTTGTAAGAGAATGCTTATCGTCACGGTTTAGTTTTTTTACGTGTTTCGACTCGAGTCGAGTGTTTCTTTCCGACTGTATTGAAATTAATGATTTTGTCGTTCAAAGTCGAATACATTTTGTATGTCTTGCTTCAAATCTGTCCAAATTATTTCATGCGCAGCCTTTTCCAACTTTTCCCCCAAAAAATATATATGATATACAAATCCCTAAATCCCTCACAGCTGTGTCAAGGAAATCTTTCCTTCTACAGCCACCCAAGCTATAACTTCTAATCTTTTGTGTTAGGTAAAACACTTTTTCAATCCTATTTCCTCAATTTATTTCAGTTGCCTACATGCAATCAAGCCAGCGGTTGAGTTTGTTAATAACTCGTGGAATTCACCACAATTCTTAGAACAAATAGCTTCTGCTCGAACTTATCTGCTAAAATATTAATGCCACGGCACAAACAAAGTTAAAAACCTCTTTATGAACGGCAACAATTCTAATTGTAAATTAAGTGTAAAGCCAAGCCTTAAATCTCACTTTGCTAGTGAGAAGACCTAGTACCTACGAAAAGTTTAGCCTCCAAACTTGCGAGGTGGCAAAACCACAAGCCGATAATTCACCTTCTAAAGTAAGACTTACTCCTGGAAAGATGTAATTCATCAACTCCACCAGCGGTAACGTTTATTTGTTAGATTGTAATGTTATAACCTCAGGGTTGTCAATGGTGCAAACAGCCCTTATATTGTCTTATGTGGTACCTATATGGCTTTAAAAAGATTATTCATTAGTTTTTGAATATTAGAATATGAAATAAAATAACAGCTTTGGTTTATATAAAACTCAAATTTGACCTGATAATTCCAAAGTCAATTCTTTAGTAACGTAGAATCTTTGCATTTAATCACCAATGCAGATTTATTAAGTTATTAAAATAATGTAATTGCGGTTTGGAAATGGTTTACAATATCATACGGTTGTCAAGCATTTCATTGACACCACATAAAACTAAAAGTGACAAAGGTTCCATCATAACTCCCTCGATGGAAACCTCGGTTTTGCATAATGACAGAGTTTAGAAGCAAATATTTGTAGGATGACCTTATAGCTTGGCACTAACTAAACTAAAATCCCATCAAAAATGGCATGCTTACTTCTAAACAAGCACACTGCCCCAATATCATGAAATTCTCAAGATTCTGCTTGGTGAAGTGCCAAGCCATCAGTCTCCCTCGCACTTACTGGCATCTCTTGATAAGCTCCACCGTTGGTTGTGCAGCGCGATGAATGCTCCGAACAGGGGATGACATCTACTGTTCAAACCGTTGGTGTCTTCTTGGCCACCTCCAAACCGGGAGATGTCCAATCCAGCAGCGCTTCGATGATGGTCACATTTCTTGATAACACACTCTGCAAATAATTAAATACACAATAGCATTAGACCAGCCATGGGCAACCCTCGGCATGAGCTAACTTCATATCCAGCCAGCAATATCCCGGGATATTTGCACCTCTAAAGCCAGGATGCAAGAAAAATAGTTAAAAAAATATATATTTTGTGATCACAGGGTAAAAGATAAGCACAAGTATAATGTTTGTAGAGTGTTTATTTGAACCAAACAGCAATCATCATTGCATGCACAGTAGTTGTTTGTTATTTGAAACAAAATATCCATTCCAAAATTGAATCATTTCAGGAATTTGTAATTTGGAAATGATATTTTGTTTCTGATAATAAATTATGTTTGTGAAGGTTTATCAAACAAATTTATGGCAATCATTATGTTACTTATGAATTATCCTGGTAAATCTTCAAAGGTTTTAGTTGCATGTTACTAGTTTCCCACACTCTTTCCACAAGTAAGTGGCATGCCAACATGCGGCAGAGTTTGAGGTGCTTTGTCTTCATAAACTCCAGTTGCTTTGCCTATACTGCAATGATATGGCTTCAAATATGGTCTTGAATCATACATTTCTTGAGGACTATGCTCCCTCCTGCCAAAAGAATTTCTAGCTGATCTGGAGTTTGTTGCTGGAAGACTTCATTTAAATGGTTTACCTACCCACATTTTCTTTTACAATTGACCACTGCTATACCAACATATCTATCATTCAATTGTGGCGGTTGTCCCTAGTTCTATACAACAATGCAATTATTATGTGTCTAAAAATAGTTTCATTTGAATCAAACTAAAATTTCATCCGGTCCATCTATATTAATTTTGAATCTGGCCCTCGACTGCCAAAAGTTACCCACGTCTGCCTTAATAAATGAATGAAAGAATATAGTTGATACCTATGATTCAATCTAGCCAAGATAATATCTCGTGAACTTGCCACAAATCGATAAACCAATTTTATCCAAGAATATATTTTCAGATCTTTGATAACAAATTGCATGGTACAGGTAAAGTATCTGTAGGCACTGGTAAAGAAAATACCTAAAAAGTAAAAACCTGTTGGTAATTTATGCATTAGATTTTCACCATAGGTTTTTAAAACTACAATATGAATCCAATTCAAACCATACCCTGGGCACAAAGTAGAGTAATGATTGCACTAAGAAATACCCATTAAATGTGCATTACTAAATTCTACTGATTCACTCATGTTGCTACATGCAGTATTGGCTCATACCTTCCTCAAACTTTGTTGAAATCGATGGCTGAAACTCAAAGTTGGGGAACGACTAGATCAAATCTCGAGACAAATACAACAGATTTCAAACTATGAGTATGGTTTTAGTAAAACTTTAAAAAAATGTACCTAAACAAAGTGCAGCTAGATATTTTGAAGAAACCCTGTAAAAATACTATTTAACTGGTGTGGATTTCTTCTAGTGAAATCATAGCATTATAAAATATTCCAGTTTTTTGAAAATAACATAGGAGTTGCTTGTAGAGTGAAAAAACATTGGCTTACCTACCATTTGATTTCCATCCTTTTGGCAGTTTTGGCAATATATTGTGACCGAACAATATTGAGAAACACTCAGAAAAGAAGTAAATCATTTAATAAGCTACTTTTACCTCCTCATTTAACTCAAAATAAGTAAACTATCTCACATTCTAGATGCACAACCCTACAGAAAAATCAAGAGACAAAAGTTTGTAACTGCTCTTCAGCCACAGTTGCGATGCGCCACCTGTTGTACTGTTCTGATTCGGATCCAAAAAAGGTGTAAATTTTTTGAAACTTTTGAAATTGAATCTTTTCTGTTAGCTCCTATAAATGAGCTGGGACTAAAATTAATCAAAGATTTTAAAATTCAAATTAATCAGAATTTGTTGTAAAAAGTAATTATGTGGCGGTAAATTTGCAAAAAAAAATCCAGCTTAGTAAAGAAAAAAGTATGCCCAATGAATAGGAAATTGATATTCTCCTTGTCTACCTAGTAGGCACCCAATTCAAACATCTCCACTGGCTCATTCAGCCCAGACACTGACACACCATTAAAGTATGCAAAGTTTGCAAACCCAAATTATATATGATGTCAATGGAATGAAATTAATAAAATGTTAAGAACAAGAATGAACAATATTGAAAATACAAGTCTGTAGGTGGTTTGGAAGTTTGTACACAAACATAATCGTGTAGGTTTATTCAAATGGTAACGTGTTATCATTCAAGGCAGAAACAGGGTTTCTTTTAGGTTTCATGTAAATTGCAGCAACGTATTTGGAACAGAACAGTTTAAATGTTAATACCAAGCCAATAGAGCATAAAATATGTTATTGGTGCTACGTGCCTATAATACTAAAGGCATTATTTGTTGAAGATTAGGAAAAAATAAATCTTAAAAAGTAAAATATTAACAATCTTTGCCATAACTCCTTCAATTTAGACATGAAATTCATCAATAATTTAAGTTATAAACATTTATGTATAGACTACAGCCAGGTAGCCGTGCCATCTTCCCGCGTGTCTAGCTCCTGAGCGCCTGCAGCCGACTCTGCATCTCCTCGAGGTCTTCCTCCGGGTCTTCGGCGGAGGAAGATGCGACCGCCGACGGGCCGAGGGAGTCGGTGACGGCAGCCGGCGCCTTGCCGATCTCCCCGGCCGTCACCTCCCACAGGATGCGGTCCACCTGCTCCTGGGCCTCCTCTTCCAGCTCGTCTTGGTCTTCCATCGAGTCCATCGTCTCCTCCAGCATCTCCTCGATGATGCCCGCCTGCCAACGCGTACCAGTATTAATTCCGCGATATTTACGGCAAGCTTTCTTAGCTTAAGTTTTCTTAATTGTTCAAAAGGTGCTGCTGATTGCAATATGTAATTAACCTATATTTCATAGCTCTAAGACCATTTAAATGTATTTTAGTCAGTAAGCACTAATGACATATTTATATTGTAACATAGCATAAGAGCTGCAAACAATAATAAAACAAACATACAACATATTATATCTTAGGTTCCAGCCCTCTACTTGATTTGAAGTAATGAAATCTGATTCTTAAAAAGATGTCACCAAATGCAAAAAATGCACCAAAAATCATAAATCAATCTAAATCTAGGTAGAGTTTTAGGAGGACTAAGTAAAATTGTGATAAAATTGGAATTTTCTTGGTGAAATGCTTAATGATTACCCGCATCATTTCCTTTGACATTTCCCTCATTGTTGCTGCGACTTCTGGGACACTGATCAGCCGTTGCATGGCTTGCATCACTTCGGTTGACTTCTGGAGCGATCCCGCCACTCGTAGCGTGGCTGCAAACAAAGAGAATTGCGTGACAGTTTGAAAAAACTGCCTCAACGCCACTATTACTTACCGATGTCGAGCTAACCTGGTTGTACTTGCTTGCTGTTAGGACAAGATAAGAAAACTGAAGGCATGTACCTATACTACCTTTTTAGCAAGGTTTTCTATCCATTTGCCATAATGTTGTCATTGAAAATACTTGAAAAGAAAAAGGTGAAGGAAAAAAATCTACACTGTGAATAGAGGTTCTAGGTGTAGTTAAACCCTGGGCAGAGTTTTTCTTGGTAGCTTAGTTAAATGCAAATATGGTCTGTGATAATGATCTGATGGTCTGTGAATGAATGGCTGACCTTGTTGGTTCTTCATCTGAAGTTGGATCGAGTTGAGATGAGCCTTAGATGTGTGGATTTTGTTAATTGCTTTTCTGGCTCTGATCACCTCTTTGGCAAGGATGTTGCATACATCTTTGTCACCCTTTTTAGCAGCCTCTTTAAGGGATCGCTTGATCTTTTCTTCTTCTCTTTGGATAGCTAAGTAAACATTGGAAAGTTAGCAATGCATAGCAGTTATAAATAGGTACATAGGGTATCAACAGAACTAGCAGGAATTTATTACCTCTTATTTGGCGATCTAGCTGGCTGCTTTCTCTCCTTATTTTTTGACACCATTCGTTTACCTGGCAAACAATTCAGAAGATAATTAGAGAATTAAGTAAAATTCAGTTGTTAGGTTACACCCACATTCAAACTTTTGTTATCACAGAAATTGTAGATAAATCTATTGATACGCATTAACATCAGTTAATATGGAGTCCTACCATGTCTTTAGGGGTTTTATCATTAGATTTGCCAAACAAACCCATTTTTGTAGAAAAATTAAATCAAATTATATGAGCTGTCAAAAATTGTGCCACACGAAACCTACAGTCCGGGACTTCTAAGCTACAATTATTTACTAGCATGGGTTCTGGCACAGTCCGCGCTTATTGAAAGGACATAATTAAATTTTTGGAAGATATTTAAACATAAGATTACTTTATCTTTCATTTTTTTGGAATTCATCTTGAAATTACTTTAAATTTTCATTTTTTGAGTTTTCTTTTTGACAGCTGTCAAAGTGTTGGCTTGAATAGATCCGAGTATATATTCAGAAATTCAAAAGTTTTCCATATAGATACTAGAGCGCGCCACCAGTGTAGCGTCACCATGACGTGGGCTGGGATCTCGCCGAATCTCGTGTTGTTTCATTTTCTCGTTGTTCGCGAGACGTTTAGCGAATTGGACTCCATTTTCGTGAAGTGGGGAGAGTGAATTCTTCCCTCGCGTTTAGTGTATTTTCTTTAAAATAACGAGTGTTTCGGACGAAAGCTTTATTACAAGTGGTTAAATATATATTAACAAAACTCGAGAAGAGTTCGCGAAGTTATCTTCATGTTAAAGTGAGTTGATAAAAGTGTGAATAAAGTTTGGGAAGTGAAGCTCCAGTAGACGTTACAAACTACCTACAAAGCAGCGTGGCCAGTCTTTGTTTCTGTCAACTTCTACGTAAGTACATTCATTCTGGATCAATACCTTCAAGAAAAACTTGCCGGTTGACCCAAATTGAGTGTTGGGGGCAATGCATCCGGTGATTGACATCGGATGATCGAGGAAAGTGATGCGTGGAATAGCGTTGTTATGCCGCCGTAAGGATTCGGCTTTGGTCAACGGTGGGTCGGCTAGCATTCGGCATCTTGGCAAGCCATGGTGGTGGATGGGTCTCCGGCCGCCGACCGGCAGACTGGTTTTATAACTATGTCCATGTTCTCCCCGCCGGCTTCCTTACTGGGTTGTCGTCGAATGCGCGTCCCCGGTCTCTACTTAACTCGATTAAATAAAGTGTAGGAGGAAAATAGCGAGATTGATTGTCGCGTTTGGCCGAGACGTGATAATGGGATTTGTTTTGTTGGGATAGCAAGAGCAACTTGTGGGGTTAGCCCGGGTCGTTCGGCATGCATTAAACACCGTGTGACATCTGTCGTCAGAAAGCGCCTTGCCTTAGTCAGCATTATTAAAATTCATTATTATGCGCTATTTGTTTTTCAACCGCGTTTAATGCTGCCGAAGATAAATCTTTGCATCAGCAATATTGACAAAGTTGGCAAAAATGTGTAACAACATTTTATGCAACTTTAATTACTCGGCGAAATGAAATTCGGTCGCGATTGCTGCGATAAGCAAGTAGTAAAACTGGTGTTTGATAGAAAGTTAGTTTCGTTCGGCGCTTTTGATAAGCGTGTACTGGACTGTTATTTCTTTTTCCAGTGTTGTAATGTTCATCATTTGGAAGTCATGCATGCTAGTAGATAATTTTAGACTTTGGCCTCCTACACGCCAAACAAAGTGTACTACTACCAAACTGCCTGCATTCTCGGATTCGCAGCTCCAAGCGGGACAAAAAAAACACGCGGCGCAATTTAGCTCTCTATGCCGATGCCAAAAATTTTAATTTGCTAAGAAGGAGCCCGACCTCATCTCAAGCGGTTCCCAAAACTAATGAATGAGCCATCCGAATTCTTGCCCGCATTGCCAACACCGCTCGACCTCGCCTAACAAAAGAAATGTGCTGATTGACCAAACTAATCGAACCTACCTAAGCAGATACAACTCATAAAAACTCACACACAAGGAAATGCATAATGGCGACACACATTTTTTATGTCACTATTGCTACACTCGGCTGTCCGGCCGGCAAGCCTATCCGTTTAATCCTTGAGAAAATTATCTTTGGAATACCGAGTCTATTGTGCCGCTCAAGAAAGGTGTCCCTAATTTCTCGGCATTGTTCGAGCCACAAACCCGACCGGCAGCCAGAGCCCGCTAGACGAGCGCGATACAATGGTACAGACAAGCACATCTCGCCAGAGCACAGCTCTGTCTTAAAGCTGCAAGTAAACAACTTTTTCCAGGTAGTGTTGTATAGGTAGAGTGCGCCAGTCCCCGCGTAGCCCCGCGTGTACCGGTTGATTCCAGCTCGGTATGCCCGCCGCCTTGGTCCCGGTATAAGGTACGCAATCTAGTCACTCTCTTCGCACCGCGTCCACGACTCGCTGGAGAGAGAGATTGCGTCCCCGCCCCTCGACCTTAGCTCGATGTAGCCGCCGCCGTCGCCGCTACAGCAGCTTCTCTAGGCTTTGCCTGATAAATGTGTACAGATCACGGCTATAATCACTTTACGCACCGCGCCGCGTTGCGTCGCGACCGGCTGGCTTCTCCGCTCGCCGGTTCCCATTAGAAGAGGCGCGGCGCAACGAAGTACACAGAGCAGACGGAGCACGGCACGCCGAATCGTAATGCCCGGCCGCAGCTCTTCATGCCTAATCGCTCCAGCATCACTTGGCTCTCACGGAGATTAACATAGCCGAGCGCTGCGCGATAGCTTTGTTTAAAACGGATGACGCGCCGGGGATATATCGCCGATAAATAGGATTTTGCGAACTTGATGCATGGTCGGGATCAGTCGTTAATTACTCTGTATAGTAACAGCAGCAGGCGGCGAATAATCCGTGCGGCGATCGCGTAGAAACTAGATCGGTGTCAGCGTTACGGCGACGCTCGATCGGGCGCGATGTAAATCATCGCGTTGTTGAGAGGAAAACCACAAGAGAGAGACGCGCGCGGCGACCTCTATTTTTATCACCGGCCGGCTCCGAATCCCGAGCGATGCGTGATGGGTCCGCCGATGCCGGCCGGCCGGTCGTACACTCGGGATTAACGTGTTTTCAAGCGGTTAGGTCACCAAGGTGAACCTGTTTTTCATCCGAATGAAAATATCATGAATAATATGTAAATTGAATGGATTTACATTTCTACCTGACCAATGTGCGGCGGCAACGGCGGCGGCGGCAGCGCCGCTGCAATGCTAATGGCTAAATTTATTGTAACGAACAACGGGTCTAATTTGGTTGCGTTTACGAGTGCGGAGAAAGTCGGTGTTTGGTCGGGCGGCGCGCGTGAACCCGTTGGCTCGTCGAGCTGCCAGCCGGATTGCCGGCTTGCCGACTTGCTAATCTAACGGTGTCCGCAACAGGCGACAATCGAGGACATAATTGATCGGATTTTTGCACAACGTCGATTTACGTAAATAGAGCAATCGCGCGATTGGATATGCACGCCGCGAATCGGCCGTCTAGTGTGAGTTGCATGTCGCCGTAGAACACTTCCAACAGCAAAAGGGCTCGGTATTTCCCGGCCGGCCGATCGCGGCATAAGTCACAACACAAAAGACAAAAATACCGCGCGACGCTCGCGTGTCGCCGCCTGATGCCATTTTTGTTTGGCTTCTTCGCTGGATTTCTGCCAGCGACTTTCGCACCTGAAAAACAACCTGGCCAGAGCCATGGCTACCGGAAGTCACATCTAATTGCTTTTCCGCTCGCCGTTTGCCGTTGTGTGTGTGTGTGCAGGCGGTTCGCTCGCTTCGGCGTCTCGCAATTAACGTCGGCCTCGCCGGGCATCGATTTCGGCCGCGGGCAGGCGATGTTTGCTCGCGTCTTGACCGGTCGTTGATGACGCTGACGGCTTGGACGGGTGATATCACCGAGATATCGCCGTGATATCAGTGTGGGCTCTGGCTGCACGTCGAGACGCGCTGAGGTGGCGGCGCGCGGCCGTTGCTGACTCGTCGCTAATTGTAATTAAACACCAATTAACGAGTTTGCACGGGCAACGCGATTCGCCGCGGCGCTCAAAGAATCCGCGATCCCGGCGCTCTTTCTTCCCCCCGCCACCCACCACCCACCGTGGCCATGCTAGGCGCTGGCATTCGCGCACCAGCGATGCGGTGTGTAGTGCAAGTTTTTGCTGATTGTTGCGATCGCGTGCTCGGTTTTTCTCTCCCTCCCCGCATGAAATCATCTGGTCGGCGTCGCGGAATGAGATCATCGCCTGTGTCGAACAATTTTCCGCACTTTTCTGACCGCGTTTTGCCAAAAAGTGCTCGCCAATCTTGCTCTCGATTTTGGCGAGTCGATAACACACGTTGCGCGTTGCGAATATTTCGCGGTGTCAGCGTGCTGCATTTCGACATCGACCACCTCACCTCTGACCCAATCGAAGAGATGGCGATGTGTTTTTTTTTCGTTATTATTGCCAAGCCGCAGATTTCGATCAGCGCCCCCGACCGTGACTCCAATTCTGCGTCTGCTGACAACTGTTGGCCGGCTGTTCGCTGAGCTCGACGCCACTCAGGCAAATTGGCGGTGACTTGTAGCTCTGTTTGCCCCGAGAACCCCCCCCCCCCCTCCCCATCCCCGGCTCCTTGGTTTGCCCCCCGCGCTACGAAGCCGGCTAATTGTCTCGCAAGTTTCGGTGCGTAAGTTGTTCCGGGGGGTCGGTGCTGGGAGGGGTGAGGGGCGATTGCCAAGCAAGCGCCAAGCCACGTCTTAATATCGCGCCCCAACCCCCCCGGCGCCCGCCCCCGCCGAGACACACTTCCAAACTTTCTGCGTCGGCGTCGGACGCACGCGAAACTTTACTTAGAAATCCACTTTGTAATGTCTAGTGCTTCCTTTTCTCAACTACACACAGCTGAAAACTTTATAAATAGATTTTCTCTCGCCTTTTTTTCGTGTGTGTGTGTGTTCCTTTCTTTTGGTTCGCTACACTTTTACCGCCAGTGCGCCCGGCCCCTTTTCTCCGCGTCCACGTCTCGCTCTTACCTAAGCCTAAGCAGCGCCGCTTAACGCGAAGAGAGCCGCGGCCGTCGAAGAGTGGCCGACTCGGTGCCACCACTCCCCATGCATAGCGGCCATCCTTGTCTCGAGCCTCCGTGTCCCAGCACTTGGTGTACTTACTAGCTGACAATTCAATACTTGGCAGGCGTTTCAGTTTCCAATTGATAACTACACTACGCGACAATTGATAAAGCAATCTGAGAAAATCCCTCGTGAATCATAGCTGTGAGGGCATTCCCGTCTGTCGTCGGTCTATCTCGTCGCCAGCCTCTCTCGATCCATCGCCTGTCGCCGTGGCCAGTCGTGCACGCCTGCTTAATCTCACCTGAACGCACACCTCGGCCAGGCGCAACACGATTGCATTTCACCGCTGCAAACACGCTCGGTGCTCGATGCAACAATTCAGCACTCTCTCGTCGCGTCGGGTCCCCCCCATGCACGCGGTGCAAGCTGGCACATTGTTTCGTGCCCGCCGCTGCTGCATCCACCTGAACGCGTTGCCGCTCGCTCTCTCTCCCGCATCGCAACGCAACGTCTTGGTCGTCTCTCACCCGGTCTTACGTCGCCGCGGCCGTTCAAGGCGGCGAAGGCCATTGACTTGGTGCGCTGTGCACGGCTTGCCAACCGGCGGATCTCAGATGCACTGGGTGCTCTGTTGTCTTAAATGTGGCGGGACCCGAATTTACCGTGGTGGGAAGCGCGCGCTGCTTAGCTATAGCAGGATTACACGCGGATTGCTGTCCATTGTGTGGGCGCTTGCCGCTTATGATTCCACCGTCGCGTTATGGATCTTGCGGAAGTTTGATTGCGAAGCGCGTCTCGTTTTGCTGTCTCGGATTGTTTACGGCGCTGCTAATGATGTCGGAACGGCTCAATATAATTTAATGCCTCCATACGCGGTCCTATTAGAAACATAAACACATTATTCCTAGCTCGAGCAGAGGCACCTAAAGGCAAAGTTTAGTGGGGCATTCATTTTCATTTCTCCAAATAGCTGGTTGTGTTGTGTCCGGTGTTCGCGATCCAAAGCAGGTCGGCTTCTTGTCAAGCCGACGTAGTCCGGCCCGCCGCCTGCATCTAATCGCGGCACGCGGCGTCGTGCAGCGAATCGCCGACGCTGTGCGGTGCACGTTGCACGCCTGGCAGCCGATAAGACCACAGTGAACACGGCGCGTTTAGAACCGGGCCCGTTGGACGGCACGGCCGCGAGACGAGGTGCCGACGCCAGCGTTTTTCGCGTGACTAAATTAGTAATAACGATTTAACTCGCACAGCGCGCGGTGAAACGGCGTGTCAGCGTTAAAAACACACACACACACAGAGATCGACGTAGTACGTCGCGAGCCCCCGGTGTTGGCGGCTAGGGGGCAGGGGCGTGGGTGGTCGGCGGAAAAAAGCAGCTGACTGGCGGATAAATTCTCTAAACCTCGTCGCTGCGACGGATCGCGCCGAGTAAGCGGGCTCGCCGCGTCTGTGTGTGTGTTTTTTTGTTAGGGGCTGCACGACGACGTCGCCTGGTTAGCGGGTCGGGGGCGGTAAGGGGGTGGCGCGGCTGGTCGGACGAGGGGCGCCGCCGACGACGACGTCGACGACTTAGTGAAACTGCTGAGTGAGATACCTTAGAAAAAGTCATGACTCGGCTGGAAAAAGTGCTGGCCCCGTCGGCAGCGAACCCGACATGTGTGCCAGCCAGCCAGGCAGGCCCATTAGCTATCTGGTCGGAGTCTCCGAGTGTGTAGGTGTCGACTCGACCATTACTAAGCTCGTGTCGCTCGGCAACATGTCCGCGTTCCACGGTGCAACAGGACAGTTTTCGCAGCTAAGCCTTGCAACTATGTAGCTTCACACACGAAATTCCATCGTCGCCGACTTTTTACACCATCCAACGATAACTATAACAGGTGACGAGTTCTGGCAACGTTGTCGGAATCACCCAATCTGGCATGGCATGTCTATCGCCCTCCTTATCACACCATTTCCCCATTCATTCACACACTTTGCATTTGAACGAGCTCAATCAAATGGTGTTCGTTATCTAATCGCGGCTTTTGTTCGTGGATATCTGCTCTTCAGATGCTGCCATTATATTTGAGAAGGTATACGTAGCGGGGCCCACGTAGCGCCCACCCGGCGCCCATAACGCCGACCATGACGCCGACCATATCGCCGACCATCGCCGTCCGTCGAACGATCGTTTTATCAGCGCCTCGCCTCGTGATGATCGATTCCGCGCGGAGTCCGGACATAGCTGCCTCCTCCCGACCGCTTCATTAGAATACCGCATTCGATTTCCGATAATTCGCCCCGGTGCGACGTAGAGATTCCCCCCACCCCTCGCGACGCTTAGTGGCGGCGCCGGCGTCGGATTAGCACGGAACGGGCCGCCGATAATCGCGTCTTATCATTAGCAGCGTGGAAACACCGTCGAAACGCGACGCCTCCCTTCCGGCGTCTCCCCCCTGACCACCCCGCGTTGACCAATTACAGGCGGGCGCCTCTAAAGAATCGCTTCCAAAAGCGTGACCCTTCAAACCGGTGAATGGCGCCTTCCGTCCGCGAACGTTTGCTGACGGCGGATCGGCGAACAGCTGCGTTCGATTGGACTACTTAGCGCGGTTGGCCCGAAAAAACGAGGTTCGGTTATCTGATGAGGCGGCGATTTGTCACTCGAGCGTTGCTCTCCTCCCGCGGTGCATCGGCGTTGTCTTGGCTGGCCTACTTCGCTTCGGCCGGCGCCGAGTTTTTGGCACGGAGCGCGGCCGGCGAAATGTCGATGTGGACGTGTCGGCGTTGCCGATGTTAACTTGACCCGTCGCCGGCGCCACGTTGCGAGTGCCGTTGCCCAACGGCCAGCTGTCGCCAGTGAGCGCAGCACGCCGAGTTGCGATCCCCGGCAGTACTCGGGTGCCGGGACACGCACAAACATCCACCCCAATTCGACAATGATTTCTATGGCAGTAGCATTCGATTGTTGCTATTTTTCAACGCGTTTATGCAGATTTTTTTTTCACGCGGGAAGTAGTTCAACAGTGGCAACAATCGCTATCCAATTCCTACGCATGCAAAAACTGAAAACACGAGTGACAGCAGCTGCCGGCTCGATGGTTTAGTCCGCGCTGCTTATAAAGGGGAAGTCGCGAAAGGGACACACGGCTTACATTCCCTGAGGGGTCAATCAATTCGCCGTTGCCGTTATCTGCACAAGTTCCCGATAAATTCGCACAGCACACTCGGAAAACAAATCGGGCAGCACGGCGTCGTCATGGGCCGTTGTTCGGCCGTGGGGCCAGCCGCAGTGCAGGCGTCTGTCCGTGAATCGGCTGCACCTGCGTCCACTGCACCCCCCCCCCCCCCCCCACTCACGCGTCATGTTGGCAGCCCGTTAGTTTGTAAACCGCGAAGCCCGCGCTCTCCCCCGCGTCCCGTCCCCCTCCCCGTTGGGGCGCCAGCGTCACGGCGGGGTAATTGCCCGCGATCACCCGGGTGGTTTGGGGTGCGCGCCGTTGCGAATCAAACTTTGTGGAACCGCGGCGCGAAATGAAATAACATGCAATTAACACCTCCTCCCCCGCGCGTAGGGTGGATTTGTTTTTAGCCTGGTTGTCCCCGCGACTTGCTATAACAATGCCAACGGGAATCTGTGTTGTCGAGATAACGCGGTGCTTTCCCGTCGTCATTTTCTGCAAGTATGCGCGTGAACAAAGCGCTGGTTCCACGTAGGAATCTCCGCGGGTGTCACCAGAATGCAATCCTAGTTGTCACACAAATTGTGTGGCCATCATTCAATTAGGCTGTGTAAATTAGTGTTGTTGTAACCTGTTCCTGCCATCCGTGTGCCGGAGCGTGCACCCGCGGGAGAATTATTACCGGCGAGCGTGTACCGTCGTACAGCAAGTACACAATCCGCAAGTCGAGGCATTACCAGCATTACTTTGTAGCGCATTACCAGGGCCAACGTCTCAAGTGCGCGCTCGACCATTCCGAGAATTTACGAGCAAGCAGTGCGGCTGGCGAGTACACAGCAAGTTGACTCGGACACGCAGTTCACTCGCTCGCTCGTGTGATGCGTCCGGATTTAAAGGTCATTCCGGGCCTAATTTAATCTTGTTCGTGATGTTGTTTATGACGGTCGTCGCCGTGCAGCCATCGTGGCTCGCTCCAGGCTGGTTGTTCATCTCGTTCGCCACGTCTCGGCGACGGCTTCCATCTTTCTCCAATTACCCACTCCAGAGTGCGTAACATGCGGGCGGGGTCGCGATGCTGGGGAGTCGCGATGCTGGGGAGGGGGAGGGTGTGGGGTGGAGCTGCGCGCACAAATCATGTGACGCGACGGCGACGCACGGCTCGATTAATTACGCACGCACATTCTGCGTGAAGCTGCCTGACGTTCGCATCTGCGGCGGCCGCTCGGACGCGCTAATTGAGCGCGAAGCGATCGCGCCCGTCGGGTTCCGTTTCCGCTCCACGCGCACCTCGAGACAAGCTGATCGCTCTTGTTCTCTCACAAAGCCGTCGTCGTCGTCGTCGTCGTCGTCGTCGTGTGACGCATCGTTCAAAGACGATCAAAAGTTTATTATACTCTATCAAAACTTTTCCCTCCCCACCGCTCCCCATCCTCGGGCTCGCTGTCGCGGCCGGCCGTAAAAGAAGTAGCCTACAAAGTTTTCATCCTGTTGGTCTGTGCTGCGCGCATCTTCGGCCCGACCATCTCGTAGTGTGCAACGTTGTCGCCCTCCCGCCCCCATTGGGTTTCCACCCTGGTTTCCCGCGGTGGCATGAAATTTGCAAACCGAGCCAACTTTGCCTCCCCCCCCCCCCCCCTTCCACACCATCGCCGACTGCACGCGTGCTCGCTAAGTTTGTGTTTTTAGGGGTCGGACCCGGGGTTGGTGATGGCGCGCGGGGGAGGGTGGGAGGGAGGGGGCCTCCGAATTTAGGTGGGAGCACGCGTCGTCGGTGGCGTCGCTTTTCGGTGCGAGAGTCTCAAGTTTGCATCGATCGGCATCTCGCTGGCTGCTGCTGCTGCTTCTGCTACCCTCCCCACTCACTGCTCTGTTTAGAGGTGTCCTATACCCGGCGATGTGGTGTGTGCTGTGTGCCGGCACATTGCTGAGAGGCCGCCGCCGCCGTGGGGTCGGCGGCGCGGGCAGGGGGTGGCTCGGTGCGTGGAATGGGGTGGCTAGGGTGGCGGCCGACGACGCGGCTTGCCGGGGTGTGGGCGTCAACGGGGGTGGGCGGCGGGGGGAAGACAATCAGGGAGTAAGGCATCTTTTGCTCTCTCTCTCTCTCTCTCGACGCTCTCGCTCGTTTGCCGCTGGACGCTGGGCGCTGGCCGGCGCGCACTCGCCGCCGCCGACACGTCCACGGCTAGTGTAGTGCTGCGACGCGATGCGCCGTCGCGACGCCCTGGCCCTCGCCCGGCGTCGCGACGGCTGCTTGCTTGGCGCACGCGGCGCATTAGCGCGTGATTTATGCGCGCGCTCCGTTGCCAAGTATGCGACCGCCGCGTACACTTCGCAAGGCGAAGCGGCGATCCTCAAATTAGGTAACGTGTAATGCAACTGCACGGACACAACCGGCCGCTGTCTTTCTCCTACTCTCTGTCTCTCCCTCTCTATCGCCGATTGCAACGCGTGCGTTTTGCCGTTCCGACCATTAAAACTAATCCGTTTTGTTCGACTTGTGTGGTGGCGGATGGGGGGGGGGGGGCAGCTGACGCACGGTCGGGGTTTTCGCAACGCCCTCGGGTGTGTTACGAGCCGGGAGACGCCGTCGCGACGCCGTCGAATCGCACGACTCGGCGACGGCCGTTCCGCCGTGGGGCGTCGCGACGCTCGTGTCACGGGGATTAGAGCAGAGGCGTCGTTGTTTGGCGACCCCCGCTCGGGGTGACGAAAATCCGCTGCGGTCGAATCTCCGGCGCAAGCCTTTTGTTAGCGGCGAGGTTTTTTAATTGAGCTGATGACGTCCGTGCGAATTGCCGAACGAGTTGGCGGAGTGAATTGATCGGGCGATGTCCCCGGCCCTGCGCCCACCGCCCGGCATCGCGCCATGAGATCGCCTCTAGCCCCGCATTACTATTCGGGGAATTCCCGATAAGTTACGAGCAAAAACCGTGTAGCGAGAAACCTTGTCCGTGATTCCGCCGGTGTGGGGGAATGCCGCTAAGGCGCCTGGACCGCCGCCTGTTCGCCTCTCCGCTGCCTTGCGTTTGATTTGCAGTCGATCGCTGACACTTGCCTGCAGCAATCGTAGGTAATCACGGCGTGAAACCAATCGATGTCCAGTAACTCAATTAGACCCCGAAGGCGATGTTTCGGCGTGGACTCTTCGGGGCACCGGGGTTGATTGCAGGCAGCCACCGGTCGGCGTGATGGCGAATTGATAGAAAGCATCGAGGAAAAAATGCCGGGCCGGATGGTGCTGTGCTTGTGGCGGTCGTGAAGGGGAAGGGGACGGGACGGGGGCCAAGGAGGCTATCACCAGCGCTGCAGACCTTCCCACATTATGGTGGACATCGACCCACGGCGGAGCTAGCACGAGATGAGCCCGCCGTGCGGCGGTCTGATCAACTCGGCGCTCGCAGATCGCCGCTTCATTCACGCGCACGCCGCCGCAATTTACACACATTGTTTCGCTTTGCTTTTCTTTCCTCCGAGTCGGCCGAATGATTTGGCGATTGTGTTTTACGAGCGAGTCGCCGCGCTTTTAAACGAAGTTTTATTGGTCTTCATACAGAGCGCGTCGCAGACAAAGAAAAGTGAGGATTATAATGCGCGGCGGACGAAGCCGCGTGGTCTATAAAACGGAACTTTGTGTGTAGCTTCATGTAATAACATTGTGTCGGTGTGTGCAGGCGCTCGCGCGCGTGTGTGTGTCTCGGTGTGCGAGCATTTGTGTGCGAGTATCGCGAAGAAACTTTTAATTGCAATAGTGAGAGGGGGCGAGGTCTCGCCCGGCGCTTGTCGGGGCGATGTGGGGTGGTGGTAGTGGGGTGTGGGGTGGGGGGGACGCGATCCGGCGATGGGGTGGGGTGCGAGTTTTGAAACAAGTCCGCCCCGGCGGTGGCGACTTGCTGCTTGCCGGACGCTTGCCGTCGAGGGTACTGCTCACGCGCGAAGGTCCCCCTGTCGGCAGCGTGGGTCACGCAGCATCCCGCCGAGCGCCGTCGGTCCATCAGATGCCCTTCTCAGCCTCTGTCTTCAGTCGGCGCTCAACGAAGGGCTTACTGATTGACCGAGTTCGACTAAACTGCGTCGGAAGTGATTTCGGGTTGCTGACCAACAAGTTTATCGGCGCTGACAAAGAAACTTCGAAGCTCCTGCAAGTTGCAACAGCTTCCCAACTATTTAAACTTCAACTTGATGTCGAGCGATAGCGCGTCCACTTGAATTTCACTCTTGAGCAAGGACAATTGCTGGTCGTTATCTTGTAGGCTTGCCGCGGCTCGTCACCCCCTATCATCAGGCTCGTTAGACCAGTCCATTGCCGAACGAGAGCGTCGTTACTCGTTACCCCCGGCGCCTCGACACAACGCAACAATCGCAACGCCAGCTTTATTGACGCCGCAATGGGCGCCATTTGTAAGCGTCTCTGCATCTTCGCCGGGGGCCGACCCTATGTAAGAATGTTGCGGACCCCACCTTTCCGAGCCGCGTCCCTGCGTCAAGGTGTCATAGAGGCGACCGGCTAAGCATAAAGCAGATTCACGGCGCAGCGATCGGAGGGCGCTTGTGCCGCGTCTGGTTGCTTCGGCTTCGTACTTTGTATCTCGCTCAGCGTCCGTCACCGCGTGTTTTTCGGCTGCTCGTGTTGATAAGGTGATAACGGATGTTGTCGCGGAAGTTATCAGCTACTCGATAAGGACACATGTGTGTGTGCGTGTTTTTGTCCGGTGAAATTTCGCGCGTCGATGATTTCTCTTGATCTTGTCTTATCGTGGTGCTATTGTGATTGCGCGCGCTGTGTCTATATTTAGGCTGTCCACGATATCGGCTTATCGCGCGCCTAGAACCATTCTGCAGGATTCGGTTGGTTGAAATTGATGTCGCTCTCGGCAGGCACAGCCGCAATGTAAACAACCCTTTCGAATATATTTATATCCTCCCCTGGTTCTATAACTGTACCAGCGTCGCTCGGGCAAGGGTGGAAAGTTTAAACTACTTGATTCATGATCGCGATCTACCCGACGAAAAGATTTCCGAATGGCAGTATATTCATTTCTTTGATCAAGGACTTGATACTTCTTTTGTTGCGACGACTAGTTTTCCGAAATAGAAACTGCAATAAACAAAAAATCCCGAAGTTTTTCCACTGTGTTTGTGTTTGTGTTGGACTGCAAAAGTTTGTGATATTCAAATATTTATAGTGTCGTGCCAACAAAAGTTGCTACCCACCTCGCTCCCCACCTCCCTGAGCCAGCCCACTTATACAGTTGTCTGGGAACTCTCCTTCCGTCTACATATTAAATAACTTATCCCCAACTTCTCCCAACTATAAACAGCAACATTCAACTCCTAATCACAACTCTCGAACTGGGAACGGGCAAACTTTCAAATTCGAATAAACTGTCTCGCAAACTGAATTTAATTTAGCGCGACATAATTGGATTAGCCGTCAGCCGCTATGTTGGTCACATCAAAAGCCACCCCCGAACGAGACACGCGTACAATTCACTATACCAGGCCTCGCAGCCACAAGGTTGATTACGCATCCCTCGATTATACCCACCCTCCTCGCACCCGGCCAAGTAACGGTCGGCGAGCAGCCAGCAGCAACGGGCATCGCGATTTATTGGCGCCAACCGATGCGGCGTAGGGCCATTGAAGCCGTCGACTCTGTCCGCCCGACGCCACCGACGCCGCGGTGTAATAACCAGCGTATTCAAATCAGCCTGCCCGGCCGGATGAATCGCGCCAACCCTACCGCCGTGCTCGCGCTAGAAGACACCCCGCCGCCTCCAGGGCAACGTGTCGCGTCTGACCGCCGGAACCCCGAAGCCCGCGCGACGCCGCCAGGTGCAATCGAGCGTTCCAAGTGTTCGATTTCGAGGCGCGCCGGTCGCGGTGGCGATACAGATGATGATGCTGTTGCTGCAGGCTGCTGCGATGCGGTCCACGCACGGCTGCCTCTGCGCCTCGCGATGAATGACAGCGAGGACGTGCGTGGATAAAGTAACAGCGTGAGAGAAACGCGCTGCTGCATCCGCGAGGAGCACCACCGTAGAGTCATCCTGTGAGTGTGTGCGTGCGAGAGAGAGACGCGAACTCGGCACTGCAATCCAATTAAACATGATCTTCAAGGCTGCGCGCCGGCGCGATATTCGTCTTCTTCTTCTTCGCCGTGTTCGTTGTTCTGCGCCGCTTCCCGCGTGTCCCCGCGTCATCTGCATTCCGTCGCCGAATGTCGGCCGCGGATTTCCCGGCCAAAACACACCGCCTTGCTGCTGCTGCTGCTGCTGCAGACTCAGGCAACGCAATCGCTTAACGATCTGTTACCCACGAAGGCGACCGCGTCTCGAGGTATTTCTAGCGGTCAGAACACGGCGAGCGTGGCCGGTCCCGATGTGCCTGCGATATCGCCCCGACGTGCTATCTCCACGCGCATCTCGCCGCGATGCGCTCATGCAAAGTGCCCCCATCCCCCCGACCGGCGGTTCCTTGGCCAGCGTCTGTCTGATAACGCACAGGTGCGTCCCAAGTTTCCCGTTTCCAATTAGACAATTGGTTAATTATCGCCGCAGCAGCAGCAGCGTCGCTTCTCGACTCGATTACAACTTGCTAGATCGCGTTGATTAGCGGTCGGAACTTTGTTGCTGGCGTCCGGCTGTCGCTGTTCCGGTGAAAGTTTGGCGACGGCGACGAGTGGCGCTTTCCGCGTGAGCGCGACACTGTCTCGGGCGAAGACGTATCCCCGTCTCGCAGTCGCTATCTGCGTTGCACACGACGAGCTTCCAATGCTTCCAATGGGTGCAGGCGCGCCTAGTGTGACGCTCACGCCGGCTGGCCCCCCCTCGCCGGCGTCGTCCGGCTGCCGCCCGGTCCCAGGCGAACCGGTGTCGAAACCAGCCGCGGGCGGCGGGGAAAAACTGCAAATCTCTGCTGGACTTGCCGATGGGATTGAAATCGGTCGCGGCACGCTCGAGTGGGCTTCTAATGGCGAAATTCGCGGTTTCTTGCGGCGTCTGTTCGACGGCGAACATCCTAATGTCCCTTGACTAACAAAGACGTGATAAATGGTGGCCACTCGTGGAAAAAAACTCCGCTGTGGTTCGGCGAGAGTTGTTTTCCGGATATAAGTTCCCTTCGCTGCAAGCTCTAGTCGGTTATCTTTGCTGGGCAAAGCTCTGCAAGTGCAGGTCGCTGATGGAAACTCGATAACTCGATATGCGCTTCTCGCGCGACATTAAAGCGAACCCCTTTTTCGACTGGCTCGCGTCAATCCATCCTCTTTAACTCGGTCCATGCCCACTCCCTCGCAACCCCCCCCCCCCCCCCCCCCCCAGCACCATCCATCCATCCAAATCCATCCCAGCAGCAGCGGCAGCGTATATACCTCTAGGAGCACACAACTTTTTTTCCCATGACACAGTGCTAGCTGCGAGAGTGTGCACGTTCGCAAGCGCTGTTGCTGTTATGACTAAAGTGGTTTTAATTCAACTTAAATCGATAATGCCACACACACACATACAGGCTCGCTGCTCGTCGCCCTCACATACACACGCACGCACACTAACAGACACCGGGAAGCGTTTTGTGTACAAATATCATCATCACGACACCCAAACAGTGGCGGCGCTCCGGTTCTCTGGAGGGGCGACACTGTTGACATCCAAACAATATATTGTGTACTATCCATTAACAAAGCCTTGCTTCTTAACTGTCATTACTTGTTTATTACTTTGTTGCGATTATTTTGATGTCGGGTCATTTTTCCACTTGAGAAGGCCGTTTGCTAGATAACACATACCATCTGGAGATAACGACTTGGATAACAAACTAATTAATGGTTGTTATTCCTTGTCCTTATATTTAAGACCGATTTAGATAGCTGCCTCAATATCTGTAACTCCAAATACAAAACCACTGTGCCTGGACCATCAGAATAATCTGTAAATAGCGTAAATGCTAAAACGGCTCACAGTTGCGGTCGTACGACCAATCTTCTGTCCAAGACCTGCCGCTCAGAACCCTTCCACTACTCACTCAGCAACATCAGACAGACGCACACTTGAACGCCAACGCAACCAACGCATCGCGGCGGATGACGCACCGACCCACCCTGCGTTCCCCCGACGCAACGCCACTGCGTCAAGCTCGCGGTTCGACGACGCCACGGCCGTGGGTGCGACGTCCTCGCGGTCTGCGCCCAGCGTGTGTGTGTGTGTGAGAGAGAGTGAGCGCACAGAGCGAACAGAGTGTGAGCGAGAGAGAGAGTGGTGGTGAGGAGTTCCACGGGCGATTGGATCCGAGCAATCGATACGTCGCATGGTTGGCCGACAGACCGGCTAGTCCCTCGGCCGTACACTCCGGACGCGACGCAACGCGACGCCGGTGCGAAGGCGTCGTCTCACGGCGTCGCCAGCGCCGATGTGACGGCGTACGAGCTGCCCTCTGCAAATAACGGCCATGGCGCGACGTTGGGCGACGGCCTGGTGCGACCGCAGCATGCAGGATGGTCGGCGAAGTGCGGTGTCGATGGCGTCAGGTGTGCTCTGTGCTCTGCCCCGAGGATTGCGCCAGGAATCGGGTTGATCAGTACGCTTCGGAGAGCGTCAAAGGGAATGCGCGTCGTGTGCGTGATTCGTTTGATCTCGCATTGTACGCCGGATTTGAGGAAGGTTGTTCTCCGAAGACGTTTCCCGCCAGGGAAATGTGGCACTCAGGCCGGATTGCCTCTGTTCTTGAACAGCTTGCATGCATATTTTACCTCCGCTGCCGCCGCATGCCGCGGATCGTGCCGAGCAATCGGCCAAAAGCGCAATGCAGAATGTTGCGAGAGTGATAAACCCCTGCCGGCGCCGGGTTTCGTGTTGATTCGATGCAAATTCGGTCGCGGTCGGGCCGAATTTCGGTCATGTTTTGTTGAGCGTTGTGACCTCCACCACGAGGCGTCGATTCCCAGTCACCTTGTCGGCGTCGACGTCGCCGTCGATAAACTTGCGGGGTACTATTTAGTTTTGTCGCGAAGTCGTGCGTGCTGCGTGGCCGCGGTCGACGGCGACGTGGGAGTTTCCCGGCAAGTCGCCGCAAAGTTTTCCCGACTTGTCGCGCGCGCTAGCGATGAGCGAGCGCGGGGGGTAGGGGGGGGAGCCGGAAAGTTTGCCCGGTTTTTTGCCGCGCGGATTTTGTGGAAGATATCGCCGCCATGTGCAGCGCATTAGTGCCGGCGTATTTCACCGTCGCCGCCGCCGCGCGCGAGAAATGCGCTCTATTAAAGAAGTTGCGAATCTGCGAGCGAAACGAGCTGGCGTCGTCGACATGAGAAGCGCTTTTCATAGTCGTACTCGCACGCGTAATTAAAAAGCAATTATCGGTTACACACACACACGCAAAGATATCTGTAATTGTCTGGCGAAACTCGTTTACTTGCGCATGACGTGTCACGGCCAGCTTCCACTGTCAGTTCAGTAAACCGATTCAAGCCGCCGCCGCCGCCGCCGTGTGCATCGCACTCCGGGATACGGAACAGGGGAACACTGCACACACTGGGATGCAGTTCCATTATGCCCTGGCCAGCCCCCTCTATAGTTATGCAAATGTCTCTCTGTCTCGGTTAGGTCTGTCTGCTCTGCACTGCAGGACTGAAACGCAAGTGTGCTTACACGCGCTTACAAAAGCATCGCGTTCAATCGCAGGTGCTCATTCCAAGGGAACTCCGCGTGGATGCAGGAACCTGCGGAGATTCGCGATCGACGCCGGGGCGGGGGTTGCGTTGTCATAAACATATTTGTCATCCGCCGTGTACGCTCGGGGGCGCACGGGGCGCGCGATTTATAGCGTGTTTCCACAGTCGAGTGTTCGACAAGACGTGAAGGAAATTCTATTTTGATGTCGCGCGGCGGTGCCTCTGCCGTCTATACGGCGTTCATTGACGTCCTCATGATTTATACACTTTAAAACTTGCGCAACTTTTCAATTTCTTTTTTGCTCGCGAGGTTTCGCGTCGGGAAGTTGTCGCAGTAGCAGCAGCAGCGGTGGCGGCGATGGCAGCAGCAGCACCCTTTCAATCTGTTTCAACTGCGCAAGAAACTTATCGGCGAATCGGCGGGCGAACAAGTTATGATGCCGGTGCCGGGAGGGCAGGGGGAGGCGGAAAAAGGGCACGAAATCGGCGTACGTGGCCAATCTGAAAACGGAGGTCATGTCCCGGGCCCCGCGTGCCCCGCAACTCGCTGCTCGACGACTCGCTGCTCGTGCTCGTAGAACGCGTTGCCGCGTGTCGCTGGGCGTCGTGACGCTGCGTATCGCGGCGTCGATCGTCCGATATTCACGAACGGTTAGCAGCGTCGTGTCCCCCTCGAACTCGGTGTTTACCGGCGCTACGTTGGCGTCAGCCATGCGTATGCTGCTTCTCAGCGCTAACCATGCCTGGCCGGCTTCACAACTCCACAACTTCCAAACTTGAAAACGCGAAAAGTTCGCTCTGTGTCGCCGTCGACGACAGCAAAGTATTAATCGAATGCATGAATTAATGAGCGCTGCACGCTCGCCTCGAGCGCGTAGCTGTTTTTCGCGGTTTTGTCGTCTATTAAAGCATCGCATCGCGCTACCCGCATCCCCTCGAGTTGGCAATAGTTTTAATTTGTTCTTGTTTGATAATAATTTCCCAGCTAGAGTTCGCTTGTTATGTGTGTGTGTGTATGTATGTGTGTTTAGGGAGGGTGGCTTCTACGGGGGTGGCTCTAAAGTTCGCCCGGTTTATCAGTTGTACGTATATATATTCGCTGGTTGTGTGGGGTTGGGGGGGGGGTAGGTTTGTGTCTGCATTACAAGTTACGATGTCGAAGTGCCAGTCGACCAACATTTCATTTCGCGTGGAAACTTTAGTTTGGAAAACTAAAGAGTTAAAACAGTTTTCGAAAGTTTTGAACAAACCGAAAACTTTCCCGTTTTGCCCCCACCCGCTCCTGCCCCCGTGCCGCCATGTTTCCCCAACTAGGCAGCAGGCATCTCGCAGTCTCTCATCTCAAAACTTTGTTCCACCACCGCTCCCACCTCCCCCGCCGCCCCCCGCCCCCCACACACCCCGTTGCCAGCGCGAAACTTTTGCCCAAGACAAACTTTTAGTTTCGACTTTGGCGTCCCCCCCCCCTGCTCCCCCAGCCCGTGTTCAATTCAGTGTACACTTTTCTGCTGGCAAACTTTGCTTAACTTTACTTCGACTTAACTTTACTGTTTTAGACTTTAACGGGTTTACTATGACCATTAAAACATTTCTCGATTAAAACTTTCGATACCTAGTACAGTGTGCCCCAATTCATCATGGTTCATCTTGAGACGTGCGTCTTTTTGCAATTGCCTGGTGAACGGGAGATGAATCTTTACCCGGGTGGCCAATTTATTACCCACGCTGTCTTTACCCTGTTCGGTGCCCTCCGTTCGTACCTACAATTACACGCAAAAATGCATTATCTTATCACTTACACCGGTTCCTACCTTACCTTATTTCTTCCTATATTACCTCATTCATACAGGATACCTGGTATATTTTCTACATCGACCGAATCAATATACCTTCAGTGGTTCCTTCACGTCACTAGTATGCTGCCAACAATGCAAATAAGTTTTAAATTGTCGCTTAAACTTGAAGCATGGACTTGGCAGCAATCGTAAGTTCTCTCCTTCTGGCTTCCGTTGTGATTCATGTCTGTGGATCCTGCTAACTCTTCTCAATCGTCGCCGGTCGCAATAAAATAACCATCTTATCATCGCCCTGAAGATAACTTCAATTCGATTTTCGGTATTTGCTGACAAATCAGCCAAACCTTTTTCCAACAATCGACCACGATATCACCTGCAAAATGATAGGAATAGTTGAGGTGATTGCAGTGTTGTGTCTTTCACACCGTATTGAAGTGCGACGTTGCCTGCTCTTAGACTCGAAACGAAGCCGACGCTGGAGATGACAAAAAAAGGTGTGCCACGACGAAATGTAAAGCGGACGTCGCTTGACCCCGGCCGGAAGTGGCACTGCTCGCAGCCGAAGACTCCTCCAATGAATTCGCCTAAAACTCGGCGCTGCTGCTGCTGCTGCTGCGGCTGCTGCTGCTGCTGCTGTTGCTGCATTGCTCGCTAGTTGTTACCGTCTCGCTGAGCGCTCGCTCCCAACATCGCTGTCGTGACACGGACAAGTGCATCGTGTCGACCCGTGGTTCCTTGCTTTCTCGGAACTCCCCGGACCAGAGAAAACGAAATATCGTTAGTCATTACCGCGTGTAACTGGCTCTCTTGTCGGCGTGACGTTACGCGGTGTTGGCGTGCAATCTTCAGCCTGACAATCTCCACCGTGGCGGGTTCACCGTTGTACGCGGTGTCGCTTGCTGTCTGAAGTGGTCCTAACAGAGTGGCTGTCAACCGACAGATTCTTGACAGCGTGATCTTATTGATTTTTAATTATTGCCTGGTGTAGAATGGTTGGAAATTCGGTCGCATTGCTAGCCGCTTGTTTGCACTCTGTTCCTTACGGAGGAGAGAAGTGGATCTCCATCCGCGGAGTCATCCGAGAATCGCATCGAATATACGAGCTCCACAAACGTCAAGCGGCGAGCAATGGCATCGTTTGTTATTCGTCTAATTGGCTGCAGATCCACGTCTAACATAGCTTGTCGCTGCTAATTATTGTTATTAGCCGCTCGTTCCGATTGCTGGCGACGCGATGCGGCCAAGAGATGAAGCTCGAACGCACCTGGAGCCTCTCCCCCCCCCCCCCCCCCCCCCCCACCTTCAAGCGTTGTTTCAGTGGAAGCCGACGGCGTAATTAGCAATTAACTCAGCATTTTAGATTTGCATTTCTCGAGTTAACAATGCGTGCGTGCGCCAGTGTCTAGCAACAAGTTGCCGTGTTTCTTGTCGAAAGAGTTTCCCGCGCGGTGGAGGTGCCGGGTCTCGCCTGTGATGGCGTCGCCTCACCTCCGTCGATCTCGCGGATGTGTGTTTTCTGCGAGGCGGAGGACTGGAGCGGGCGCGGGGATTCCCAGCAATATTTTGGCAAAGTGGGCAATTTGTTCGGTGTCCGGTGGCAGCGTTTTGAACCCACGTTCCACCGTGTCGAAGCGAGTAGCCAAATGATGTCACATCGAAACAATCGCAACACCATCAATTTTCTCCTCAAGAAATCCACCGCCAATTAACTTGTAAACCATAAAGCGGTGAGCGGTGGTCGTTTCGTTTCCGGCAAGCTCAGCACACTTCCGAGCTCGTAAAGACCCAGTCTTCTAAAACCCCCAGCCATTGGCGACGCGCATGCAACGCAGGCGTCGTCGTCGTCGGCTAACGGACTCGTTACCGCGGCAACTACCGCCCGTTACGTCTTGACGACCGATCGATCCGCCGCCGCCGACGCCGAGATTGACTGGAGACCCGACGATCTGTCCGTCAGATCGCGTCGATCATCCCCCGGCATCCCCGGACGCGGCACCCTTTAATAATTAGAATGCAAACGCGTCATCGCTTTAAAAAGTGAAATCGAATTTCGTTTGCCGGCGCCGCCGAGTGTCGGGTAATCCCGCGCATCGTGTTCACCGCGCATCGTGTTCAACGCGCGCGAGTTTTTCCGCCGCGGCCCATTTTCACGCGTCTTCCGGCAAGTTGTAATTACTCTGCGCGGCGAACGATCATCCCCCGGCCGCGCGTGCGCGCTAAACCCCCCCCCCCCCCCCCCCATTCCGCGCACGGTCGGCGTCTGCTTCGCAGCGCGCTAATCTGGCCGCGCGGTGCGATATAATTAATGCAACGGATCTGCATCACGGAGGCTGCTTGCTGCATGGCCAGGGCGGGGGCGGGGGGCGATCGGCCAACAAAGTTCTGCAGCCGGGCGCCGCGTCGATGAGCCGCGCTGTCATCCCCGGTGCTCTCCCCCGGGGGTGGGATGGGGGGCGGAGAGCAAATACCGCCGGTCGAAGTTGAGACCTGCCCCCCCCCCCCCCCCCGTCCCTGCGTCCACGGCGCGGCCAGGAAACTTTGCTTGAGAGATGATCACCATGGTAACGCGCGCGGGCGGACCTTTACTATTCACCTCGCCAAACGTGGCGCCCTCGTCGGCAGGGTGGCGCCGAGGGTGTGCAGCGGGGATATGTCCCCGGATTGCCGCCCGGATTCTTCGGGTGAAGTCTAGCGCGTCGCATTTGCGATTCGGTGCGGGTTTCATGTCATTCTTTCTGCTCGACCACATTCTCTTGGCCGTACAACGGCCGTGCCGGTCATAAATGAAATTCGTTTTTCGATTCTGTCGCGCGTTGCGCCTGGCCTGGTGTTGGCTGCGTCGTGCAGAGTCAAAGAATCGTGCGCAGCGGCCGCGGTTTCGGCGCTGGCCGCCCGTAAACAACTTGTTGATTTGCCCGAGGGCGCGCCGTGCGGGGATGGGTGCCGGTAAGGGCTGCGATCACGGGGAGGATGTTTCTTGCACCGGCTTTCATTTGTGTCCGTGGACACCGCGTCAGACGCCGCCGCCGCGAGGGAGTAAATCCTCGACGGGTAGATTTTTGGGAAACTAATATTGCGAGCGCCCTCCCCCCCTGTCCCGCCCCCTTCCTCGCCGCCTAGCCGCCGACCGCGGCAAAGTTAGCGAACAAAGTTTTATTTCGCGTAGATATTATGGGCGGTGATCAAAAAGTTTGCTATTACTACGCACACGCTGCCTCCGCCGCCGCTGCTGGTGTTGTTCTTGTTATTGCTTCATAAATTATATCTGCCGACTGAGCAGACGTCATCCCTCTTTCCTCGGCGCTTCATCCCCCTTTCCCCCGCGAAGCACCCCCCGCGCCGCCGGCAGAGCCGATAAGTTATTTTGTTTACCCTTGCACAGAGACCTATCTCGGGGAAACTTTTATTTTAATCATTAAATTAATTCGCCTCTGGGCCGCGCTGGGTTTCATTTGTCAGCGGCGGGTTTTAATCAAATTACCTCGGCGCCAACCAGCTAACTGCAAAGTGATAATTCCCAGAAATAAAATAACTTCAAGCTGTGTAATTAGGGAATGTGTCTTATTCGTTGTTGGTTGGCAGTAGCAGGGAGCCATGCTACATTTCATTTTGAGATGCTGATAGTTATTCTACTGTCTTAGATCTTGAAATGGCAATCAGTTACCTTACATTTTATTAAAAAACACCTTTGTTACCTTACTACTGTTGCTAAAGTACTAACTGTTTTCACTAAATTCCAACCATTGAGGCAACTTAGCTACACTTAGGCTGTAGTACCGATGTTACTATAGTACCGATGCACTGATGTTATCTTTTTACGCCGCCTAACGATGCTCTCCTCCTTGTTCCAGGTGACAGACGCCCCCCGCGATCGTGATGAAGCCAAGATCTTTCCCATCGAAGCCCGTCACCCTCCCACCCGCCGCGTTTTAACGCCCCGCTACCGGACGCCCGCCCTCCCCTTCCCCCTGTCCGTCCGTCCCGCCCCCTCCCGCCCGCCCGCCCGACTCCGAGCGAGCTCCGACCGATGCGCCGGCGGTAGCGTTGCCGACGCCCGAACGACCAGCGTGAGATCGTGACCTCCGTGACCTCCCGCCCCCTCCCCCACGCCCCCCCTTCCCGAGTGCGCGATGGACAAGCGCAAGATGATGCCCAAGCGACCGCGGCTGGACAACCTGCGCGGGCCGATCGCCAACGGGCCGATGCAGACGAGGCCGCTGGTCGCTCTGCTCGACGGCCGGGACTGCTCGATCGAGATGCCGATCCTGAAGGACGTGGCCACGGTGGCGTTCTGCGACGCGCAATCCACCACCGAGATCCACGAGAAGGTGGGTGTGACGTGTGCCGGAGGCGGATCGATCTGCGGTGGGATTGAGTACAAGGAAATGATATCGTGGGTCGTGATGTGTTTTCTATAAAACTGCTTGTGCCTCATAATGGGCAGTGACATCAATATCACTTCTGATGTGATGATCAATATCACTCAATATCACAATATTTAGCCTGCTTTGTTAGTGGAATCAATGTTAAACTGTAGATGCTGGAAAAAACTGCAAAAAAATCACTTATATTCAACTTTCATAAGCATGTAACGAAAAATTTGCATTGAAACATTAGCCTGAAACTGTTGTCAGAAAGAAATTAGATTTTGGATGAATTTAGAGGTAATTTAGGGCTTCATTAGCTAGATGCTAATTCTGAGTATGTTCAGTAATGTTGTTTACACTCAGTCAGATGCCATCACCCAGTCACATGCATAATTAATTGATTGATTACATTATCAAAAACACTGGCCACTGGCCGCTGCTTTCGACGCGAAGGCATCGCCTGCCGTCACTCGCTCGTAAGTCTGACCGAGCCGGGCAACCTACTAATTACCTCGTGTCTTGCTCAGGTGTTGAACGAGGCCGTCGGCGCCCTCATGTGGCACACAATCATACTAACTAAAGAGGATCTGGAGAAGTTCAAGACCCTGCGGATCATCGTTCGCATCGGCAGCGGTGTGGACAACATAGACGTGAAGGCGGCTGGAGAATTAGGTAAACACCGACGTCGCCAGTCCCGGTGGCGGACCTTTCCGAGTTCCAACACACTGTGCGTTTCGGTAATGAGCATTGACCTGAAATAATGACGGCGATTGAATGTTTGCTTCGTTACTGAAATCTGACATTCAACTGCTTCAAAGAACGTTGAATCTGTGTTGTGAACAAAATTTTTTTTTTTTTTTCAGTTTAAGTTGTATTAGTGATAACTGATTGTACTTCCTGCTTGCTAAACCTCATAAAGGCACTAGATTTAATACCCACTAAATATCATGTAAGCTTTTACACTTATCTTAGGTTAACTGCAGTGTAGCTCCGTTTTAGGAATACCTGGGAACTGTAAAAAGCCGTAAAATCATTTTCTGTAGTGCTTTTCACATTGCCTGTATATCTGTGTAACAGATACATTAACCCCTAATGAAAAATTTGCTTGGTTACGCTTACTGTGGCTTTCTCTGCATTGCAAGAAACTGTCAATCCACCCGGTAACCTCGAAATGACCTCGCTGACACTAACCGCCGTGTTCCCCGCGTTGCAGGTATAGCGGTGTGCAACGTGCCCGGCTACGGCGTGGAGGAGGTTGCCGACACGACGCTCTGCCTGATCCTGAACCTCTACCGACGGACCTACTGGCTGGCCAACATGGTGCGCGAGGGCAAGAAGTTCACGGGGCCGGAGCAGGTGCGCGAGGCAGCGCAGGGATGCGCGCGGATACGCGGCGACACCCTCGGCATCGTCGGACTCGGTCAGTGTCTTTGTGTCCGTTGCCGCGGAGGCGGTGTAACGTTCGCTACGCCTTGATGGAGTGTCTGGTTATGTGGGGCTGGTGTCGAATTCATTGATAGTTTGTTGCTAGTTTCCTTGCAACAGTGGTCCAACTGCATATCTCGTTTCTTACAAGAGTGAATGCAACAATATTTTCAGTTTGATTCAAATCCTGCACAAATGCAGTGTACACACGAAACAAAATTGGGTGTTTTGGTTCTAAAAGCAATTATTTTTTTATGGAGTTTTGCTGATGTGTTGGTTGTGTCTTCACAGCTTGATAGAAGATTGTACGTTCTAGTGCATTAGGGAAGCGTTGGTTTTTGTGGGTGTGAATTTATTTTGCTAATTTCGTGGATGCTACTTACAGCCGAATATCTAGGCAGTTTTGAGTAAACAATTAGATTTTCTGCAGTAACTTTTTAAAATCCACAAAATTGGTATGTCTTAGGATAATTCTAAGTTGTGAAACCATTTTCCTGACATGATGACTACTATATCATAGTACTTGAAGGGGTCACGATCCATTCATAAGTGTCCTCTCGTGAAATTAAACGAGGCATTTGTCTGACGGAAAAAGAATCGCCGAAATGGAGATAAAGGAGTACGGGTTTGATTGTGACACATTCCTGCTGTGTGCCGATTGTTATTTCTAACTTGTCGTTGACTTTATGCAGGTCGCATTGGGTCGGCGGTGGCGCTCAGAGCCAAGGCGTTCGGCTTCAACGTCATCTTCTATGACCCCTACCTCCCCGACGGCATCGAGAAGTCGCTGGGGCTCACTCGAGTGTACACATTACAGGTACGCAAAGTGTCCGCTCGCTATGGATCTCGTCGATGGATCGAGCCAAACATCCGGCCAAGTGGGGGTCTTTCTGGGTTAATCATCAAATAAAACATATCAGAAAGGTCTTATAAGATTCAGTGTCCAGTAAATGCCCGACATAAAAATAGTTTTGTTATTGTTACCAGGTTATTTTCCTGAAATGATGACTACTATATCATAGTACTTGAAGGGTTCACGATCCATTCATAAGTGTTCTCTCGTGAAATTAAACGAGGCATTTGTCTGAAGGAAAATAACCATTGGTGCTTGACAGAAAAAATGAAAATACACAATGAAAATACCACGTGCTGGTCTAGTCCCAGTGATTTGCCACACATGCCCTCACACTCGTTGGGGTGACATGTGCCATCGCTAGGGGCAGAGAATTGACACCCTTCTAGGAAGGATCTTGCGCCACCCATGGTGATAGATGTGCCAAATGGCGGGGTACACCCAGAGCTTAGCTTCTGTAATCAACCATTTCCAATCCACATTCATACTATGATTTTATCTCAATACAGGTATAATAATCTCTGTTCCCTCCTATAAAAGTATTCTGAAAAGTAGATTAGAGTAAGTTTGTATAAGTTTCTGCAAGCTCTTTTCCTGACATGATGACTACTATATCATAGTACTTGAAGGGGTCACGATCCATTCATAAGTGTCCTCTCGTGAAATTAAACGAGGCATTTGTCTGAAGGAAAATAACTAATTGGTTGGAATGGAAATAGCAGGGGCTTGGTTTGCATTACCCTCCGTATGTTGATGGTTTTGTTGATATTAGCCCCAGTGATTCGCCACACATGCCCTCACACTCGTTGGGGTGACATGTGCCATCGCTAGGGGCAGAGAATTGACACCCTTCTAGGAAGCATCTTCCGCCACCCTTGGCGATAGATGTGCCAAATGGCAGGGTACACACAGAGCTTTTCCAGGGATTTTTTGACGCTGGCCTTCAAAATCGGATATATTTAATAGTCACGCTCTTCAAAAGCATCTTGATTACTCTTTTATTGTTGATTTCTTTTCCTGACATGATGACTACTATATCATAGTACTTGAAGGGGTCATGATCCATTCATAAGTGTCCTCTCGTGAAATTAAACGAGGCATTTGTCTGAAGGAAAATGAACTATTTTATGAAATGAGTCTGGGAGCATGATTAAAAAATTATGTCATTCCCAATTTACTAATGATTGTCATAAAGTTAGTAACTAACATCAGCCCCAGTGATTCGCCACACATGCCCTCACACTCGTTGGGGTGACATGTGCCATCGCTAGGGGCAGAGAATTGACACCCTTCTAGGAAGCATCTTCCGCCACCCTTGGCGATAGATGTGCCAAATGGCGGGGTACACACAGAGCTTAGCGTCTAATCAACCATTTCCAATCCACATTTTTCTAAGGGTTTAACTAAATGCAGATATAATAAGCAGCCAAAGTAAAGTATTGTAGAGACTAGAGAGTAGGTACGTGTAAGTTTCTTGTGCATGTTTTTTGTTAGGGTTCTCAAGTTTTTTTTTCCTGAAATGATGACTACTATATCATAGTACTTGAAGGGGTCACGATCCATTCATAAGTGTCCTCTCGTGAAATTAAACGAGGCATTTGTCTGAAGGAAATCTGAACTAATCTGAATCTGAACTGTTTAATGGCCTTCACGTCATTGTGTTCAGCCCCAGTGATTCGCCACACATGCCCTCACACTCGTTGGGGTGACATGTGCCATCGCTAGGGGCAGAGAAATGACACCCTTCTAGGAAGCATCTTCCGCCACCCTTGGCGATAGATGTGCCAAATTGCGGGGTACACTTAAACTTATGCTGTACATGCTGTGCAAATAATAAGCCAACCGTTTTTACATTCATTGGGTTGAAAAACTCACGGAACATAGACCAGCAAAAAGCTTGTGTCAACGAAAGCATTAGTTTGCGACAAGCAAGGATTGCAAACGTGAGCAGCCGCAACGATTCTAACCGGCCGTGTTTGTCGCTCTGCCCGCAGGATCTGCTATTCCAGTCGGACTGCGTGTCGCTTCACTGCACGCTCAACGAACACAACCATCACCTGATCAACGAGTTCACCATCAAGCAAATGAGGCCAGGTACCGGTACTAACACTTTATCCGCCGCCCCACCTCTGACCCTCGTCTTCTTGCAACCGAAGCACCTACGTCAATCTTGCTGCGATGGAACGACTAATTACTTTTGTGATTGGTGATAACTTGTGTTCTATTCTTTCCTCTTATAATTTTTTTGTGATCCAACCCTTCGGTAATGTACCGTTATCGCCGTCAATATCACTTGTTTGTTTAACAACACCCGCATCTTACCAAATCCATAATTTTTTTTATAATCTCTACTTGTGTCTTCTAGAAAATATCTCAGATTGTTGTTACTTCCTACTGTTTGCACGTTGTGATTGAAATGCTTTTGTCACGGTGTGCTCAAGAAATTTACTTCAGCTGCTGCTTTTGTTACCTCCCTTCTAGTAATACTTGGTAGCAACTAGCATGTTCTGCATTCTGAATGAAACCAGCTTTGGACACCACCAGTCTTCTCGGCGAGCAACCTGTAGTGGCGCTGTCCCCGATGGCTCTAATTGGACACGTCGGCTTCCCCGCTCGTTGCAGGAGCGTTCCTGGTGAACACGGCCCGAGGCGGACTCGTAGACGACGATGCGCTGGCGGCAGCGCTGAAGCAGGGCCGCATCCGCGCCGCCGCCCTGGACGTGCACGAGAACGAGCCCTACAACGTGTTCCAGGGCCCGTCGGGCAGCAACGGTACGACGGAGCGCCGCTTCCTTCTTTCACGAGTCATTCGAGTTCCTACCTGGCACGATGCATCTAGTCATCCATGCGCTTCACGCTGTACCGGCACTGGGTTCGATACCCGCTGCTCTTTATAATGTTGTGCCTCCTGAACATTCCTTGTTCAAGTTCAAATATGGCTACTCGTCGGTGATCCAATGCCCTGTTCCGTGATCTCCTCGGTTGGCGTTCCCTGGCTTGCTACACGCCAAAATGTGTTGTGTTTTCTCATATCATCTTCATTTTTTCAGTACAACGCCAATTCATCACAGAACATAGGGAAAAGTTTGCTTTCTTTCAGGTTTTTTGTCATTCTTTCAAAAGCTGCAATGCTCCCCCACTACCCTAGCCAATGAGCGCAATATTAGACATATACAAGGAATTGCCCACCTTAGTATCTCAACAACTTGCACTCTTGTGAGTTATTTTAAATTCATTGGATTCAAATCGAAGTCAACTCGTTGATAGCAAGAAAACGTCCGTTATCTTACTACAAAATCAAGTTTATCTGAAAGTCTGCATTAACAACGACCCAAAAGAACCCCCTAACATCACGAACATCACCGCAATCACTAATTGTTTCCACGTCAATCGTCGTGCTCCAACGCACCGGAAGAGAGAGAGGGCACCCGCGGAATCGCGGTAGAACGAGTGGGTTTCCGCCGGGATTTTGCGTCTGCGCTCTCCGCTTGGCCGTTCCGCCCGCCGCGGGGCGCGTCGCGATCGCGGGGGGGGGCCCACGCGACTCGGGGAGGCCGGCGTCGCGCGGGGCAACGGCCAAGGCCGCGCGACGGAGGGTGGACTCTGCCATGCTTGCGGCGACGAGCGTTCGTAGCTTGCCGCTGGGGACGGGATCGCTGCTAGGAATGAGTGTTACATGAGGAGGCACAAGAATTAGATTTGAATGAGTGTAATAGTTGCTATTATTAGGGAATAGGGATGTTAAAAAAATCGATATTATTGATTTGAAACGATATGGCTTTTTAAAACAATATTCGATATTGATTTCTTCCTAATGATTAGGAATTTAGTTCAGAAATGGAGCTACTTGTTACAAATATTATAGTAACTAGGCATCAAGAGACAAATTTATGGAGATATCAGCATCGTAATAGTAGAATATCAGAATTAACAAACACTTCTGACCAATGCAGTTGAAGGCTCTCTTACAGCAAGAATAACAATTGATTTAGCCTTACTAGGTTGTGTGTACAAACAGCATATCATAGGGAGGAGAACAGCAGAAGTTTGAATTAATAATAAAGAATACACTCCAAAGAGAACAGCGCGGTCGGCTCTTTGCGAATAGAAAACGGCGAGTAGTTACCGTAGAAAACTTCCGTCAAACGTTGGACTTCTGTCTTCCTTGCCTGCGTCGCAGTTCCACCCTCCGCGGCGACGGCAGCGGCGCTGTCCGCGCGACGGCCGGCCGGCCGCTCTCGTTTGCGAGCCCGCCGCGACCGCGTCCGCGTTTCCGCGTAGCCAGAACGGCCGACGAACCGACGGGGCGCGATGCTCGACGTCTCCGGGAGCGCCGGTCGCAGACGCCGCGGCGGCCGACCAACGGGGGGCAGGGGAACGGGCGATGCCGCGCGCGGCCAATCGACGGCGGGGGTGGATCACGTCGCTCGCTCACCGGGGAATGCAGGCGGCAACGGAAACGCTCGTCGCGCGCTCGGTCTTGGCGGCTAGGCCCGAGGGAGGCGGCGTCTCCGGTTGGCGTCGAGGTCTGTGCGCTCGGGACTTTGACAGCTCAGTGTCGACTTCCCGGCCGCACATTCCAAGCGCCGGCCGCGAGACGGGCCTCCCGAAAGCCGACGCTCGGAAACCGGAGAGTTTGCGCGCGGCGACGCGTTTCTGAGTCCGACGGGTTCCCCGGGAGCGACGACGTGGTTTTACTCCGTCGCGAATCGCGGTCTCGGCGAGACAACTAACGACAAACTCGCTCGTAGCTTCGTGCTGAACTTTCACGCTCCTTCCCTTCATCCTCTAACTCCATTGCCTGCCATCCAACCTTATGTTTGGGGAAGCGATGACATATTTGACAGTGACTTCAATTCTTACTGCTAAACAGTCGGATGCAGATTCACCTAGAATAAGTCGGCTTCTAGTAAATTCAACATGCCTGTCAGATTCTCACGAACCTCCAGTGCCTTTGTCTCGTACGGCCCGGCCGCATCGATCCGAACCGCCCGCATTCCCGCCACCCGACCCGAAAGTTCACCCCGTCGCGTTGTCTCGCCCTGCGCCGCGCCGCGCGCCGCCCATCCTCGTGGCCTCGCCCCCCACGGCCGGCCGCCGCGGCGCCCGCGGCCTCCGCTCTACCGCGACGATCGCCTTCTAACGCCAGACCGTTTGCTTGTGTGGCAGGGCCGTTAAAAGACGCGCCCAACCTGCTGTGCACGCCTCACGCGGCGTTCTATTCGGACGCCTCGTGCACCGAACTCCGCGAGATGGCTGCCAGTGAGATTAGGCGCGCTATTGTCGGTCGGATCCCCGAGTGCTTGCGCAACTGCGTGAACAAGGAGTATTTCATGTCGGCGGGGGGCGGCGGCGGCGGTGGTGGCGGCGGCGGTGGTTATCCGGAGGGGTTGAACGGTGGCGGCGGTGGCGGCGGAGGGGGCGGCGGCTACTACGCCGGCGCGCTGCCCGTGCAGCAGGCGCACTCGACGACGCCGCACGACCAGGCGCCGCACTCGGCCGGTGGCGGCGGCGGCGGCAGGGACGGAGGGGCGCCGGGCGCGCCAGGGCCGGTGCCGGGGCTGCCGCACAGTATAGTGAGTAATCAATCTGCGGGGCGGGCAACGCTTTGATCTGGGCCCCTGCTTACTAACATTGTCGGTTTCTGTGGAATGTGGTGGATTATGGCTTTTGTTTCCTATAAGTCCATTGGAAACAAATGCTAAAATTTGCCCAAGTCTGCAGAATTATAAACTGAAAATGTTAGTGGCGCTGGGGGTTTATCGTTCTGTGTTCTCTTGATGCTCTGCCTATTTTTGTGAGTTTTGTTACTTTGTGAAACAAGGTGGGTGTTTAAACTTGGAGAAAATCGGCAGTACTAGAAACTTGGTAATTAATTTCCACTTTGAGAAACGTCTAAATGGAAGTGCACAAGTCCAGTGAAGTGTTTTTGTTGATTTCTTTTGTCGTCCACCAGGTTTATTCCCAATTATCTGGCTGTTTCATGTTGATGTCATGCCCTTGATTCCTAGATGAGATACCTACAATGTTTTTGTTTGATTATCGGGTTAGCCCTGGATTTGATTCTTGACCCTTGCTAAAGCCAGGGGCCTTACCTAGCGCGGCCAATGTTTCGGTGATACAGTGGTGCTACAGCAAAGTTTAGGGAAAAACCAGATTTTTCATTATCACCACTGTAATACTAGCCTGTTGGCCACCCTAGGTTAGTGCCCAGCATGTAACAACCCATTTATACAGTTTTTGTGAAATAGAACTGAACTAGTTAGCTCTGAAGATGGCCATTTGGATCGGACATCAACGTGTAGACGTGGCCAGATATCCCACCGACACACTACCCCGAGCGACGCTGATAAAACAAATGGCTTTTTTCTAGCCGATCAGCACCCCCGACCCGTCGAATCATCATTCTCAAAAGCCCGAGTCTTCGGAAGTCCACTAACACCGAACTGAGAAGCGCGAGAGAGCAGCCGGGCACAGACGGACACCGACCGGGGGGACTATTTTCCTGCGACTATATAATGAAAAAGTACAAAGCGTCCGGGCGCCGCCGCCCCAGCAGCGGCAGCAGCGGCAGCAGCGGCCTCCTCATATCCTCATCTCTCCGCCCGATCGTGTCGCGCCACGGAATCACCGACTGCGTCGCGTTCGCCAACGACCAGCTACGCCCGACCGCGCGACCGGACACATCCAGGAAACGGAAGAAAATGATATCTTGTTATCGGCATATTATCGACTCTTTGATAATGGTTGTGTGAGTGTGTGTGTGTGTTGTGTATTTATGAGAGAGCTCGCGCGCGACGGAGAGGAGAGAGAGAGAAAAAACCGGCCGTCGGTGTCGACATCGGAGCTTGGTGGCGGTACAAACAGTTTGATTTCGACTAACGAAAAGGAAATTTCTCGCGGTGACGACGAAACGGGAGAGGACGGTCGCGCCCGATGTGCGTTTCGAGGTCCGGAAATTGGTTGCACGAATAATTAAACATAATTGGGCGTACGTATTTTAATTAGTCTTTTTAAACTCGAGACTAAGGTTACGACGAGACGTTCTGTTTGGTCTCGTCTCGGAGAAGACGATGTAATTACTTCATTTTTATTTTTTGTTCACACCCCTCCCCCCCATTCACTCGATTTAAAGACACTACACATCCGACACCTGGCACTGTCAAGCCCTGGCCGTGTTCGAGTTGTCCTTCACTTGTTTCATTTGTCCAATGTCAGGAGATTTCATGCTAGTGACTAGTGTGCCTATGATTTCTTGTAGGTTAATTGTAAAGTTTGGTGGCCAGTCTCTGCAAGTGTCAATAAGTTTGATCATATTCGGTTTGAAGCGCATTTATTGCCGCGTGGTTGACTCCCGTGCGCACGCTCCTGTCTTTTCGGGCTCGCCGCCGGGAAATGAGCGAGATGTAGACAAATTTTCTACGCTAAAGTAGTTTTTCGTCGTTGGCATTATTTACAACCATTCTACTCCCGTTTGAAAAAAAAAAGAGATGTTGTACCTACCGCATTATTTAATTGTTCAATGTTTGAATTTGTATAAAAGAAAAACGTGGATTAATCTAACATATCGGCGAAGGAATCATTCCAGTAGATTTTCGGTCGACTCTAGTTGAAACGGAATTGACGGCCAAATTCGAACATGCGGCGGTTGAAATTGAGGGGCAGACTTTGGAGATTGTGTATTTTTTTATTGATCAAAAGAGAAAGTGAAACGTGGAGTCGCGAGAGAGTGGGAAAGTATGAGGGAGAGAGAGAGAGAGAGAGAGAGTTGACATGATCGAAGCATCACAAACGGATTTTTAAGTTTCAATCTTAAAACGTCTTTAACTTTTAAGCGTGACTGGCACGGGTGTGATCTGCCCGCGTCAGATGGGTTCTAGAAACTAATTATTGATAGTGTCTAGCTCTACTTTATGCCTTCTCCTGGTTTTTGTTTGTGATTTGTACGAAGCACGTGACAGCGTGAACGTTTGCGCCCGCAGCAGAAGACCCGAAGAGCTTTTCTCGTGCGAGTGCCATCCCAGGCATCTTATTTCTTCCTTGCATCTGGTAGCGTCGCGTAGCCGCCCCGCTGCCTGGCTTGTCGTTAGCAAGCACACTCGTTTCACTTAGCGACTACATGATTATTTCAAACTGCTTTCATTATAATTAGACTTAAGTTCTGTTTCTTCGCGTCGGAAATACGACGCATGCGGTTGGCTGGCGAATGAGACGCGATGCGGTGTAAAGGCTTAGTGTTGACGGACGAGCGGCTAGTCGAACGCTGGTGATGTGACCGACCGCCTCTCATTCACCAGCCAATTAGGCTAAGCATGTCCGAGACAAACGAATTTGCAATTATTTACATCACCCCTTGTTTTGCATATATTGTAAAGTTATATTTTATAATACGTTTCGTTTAATGCTCTAAATGTTTTTTGTGTTCTTTTCGATAAGTTTACTCGGTGAATAGAATAAAGGACTTGGCTGGATTCTGTGCGTCACGAGAAACGACTAAAACGAGAGGAACTAAAAGGGTGGCAAAGGAGTTTTTTTCCCCCGATGCAATTCAAGATGAATGAGAAAAAAAAAGTGGATAACATTTACATAGTCATTTGCGTAAAAAATGATTTTTGTTCCATTGTGAGACGTTTTATATGATTTTGTCTTGTTTTGTCATCGATGCCAGCGCTGGCTGAATTGATTGGTCCTCGTCGACCGACCTCTGCCGGCAACGGGACGTCTATTGTCTGCAATTGTTCGGCAAGAACAATGCAGTTCGAGTTGAAGATGTAGTAAACCTATGCTCTCAATCTGGACTTGAACACAGTGATACAACTTTCCGCTGTCAAAAGGCACGGAACGCGTTTCGCTTGGCTTGCGGTGCCAGCGATTCAGTTATGTCCAGTCCGAGTATTGTGAACTGCTGATTACGTTTCTACGAACTGCTTTTAAAATGAACGAGCAATTAATTCCATCTGTTCTGTTTCATATATTTTTTTGGTGGTTGGAAAGATTTTTGTGTTCACTTGTATATTTTGCGGGCCTGGTGTTTTGTTGGTTTCGCAGAGCTAAGGTGACTGCGACTATTCGGTCATGAAAGTGTTTTCTGTGAAAAAATACCATTGTTTGGGATGGACCTGAGATTCCGATTAGGATGTGTAGATTGACTGATAGGTTTACTACGTCTTCAATGTAGATTCAGTATAAATAAAATTGTAGCTAGTTACAACAGACAACACAAATCAACATTAGTCGCAGATTTAAAAATATAAAAATGAAAAAATTATGTAGGGCTATTGGATCTTCCAGAGAAAAAAATCTTTGAAATAAAATCTTGTAATGAATATGTTTTTTATTTATTTTTATGCTCGTGTGCTGTGCGCTTCTAGTTCACTCGATATCCTTTAATTCCTTGGATACTGTGGGGTACTGTATAGATCTAAATCTGTTTGGAATATCCTAGGTCTTACAGATGGAGTCGGCCATCTGGTTCTGTCCAAAATGTAATTGGTTTCCATAGAAACTATGGTAATGGATTCACTTATTTCCTAATCAAGTTACAGCTGCTTTGACATAATTTTAGGCATGGATTGTAGGACCTATGGTTGGACAGAGAGTTCTTCTGGCTGGATATATTTTAGTTGCTTTTATTATAAAAACACTTTTAAAATGACTAGATCGACAGGCATTGAAATAAATAACGACTAGATCTTTGGTAGCTATTAGACAACGATCAGTTATACCTACGCTAATCGGATTAAAAATTAAATATGATGAATGTATCTAAACCTCATCATTCATTCTCTGGCATTGTACGTTGACTTAAGCTCTCTCGTTTTTTTTTGTTACTTTAAAGATTTCTTTCACACTTGCAAACTTTCTCAACAATTCAAGTACGCAACAGCGTGTTGAAATTTGATGAAAGAAACATTTCCACTCAATTTCTAGTTGAAAATGATAAGAGAACATTTTGGTGGATGCTTTAGCCTAAATAGTTAGTATGCGTTTATCTCTCGAGTTAGAAGTCTTGCAAATCATTTCAAGATGCGATGCCACCCCGTCCATTATAACACACACTTGTCACACTTTGTCAGTATAGTTCAAGAATCACTCGGATGCCTTGCAACTCGAACCGCGTCCTACTACCGTTCACCAAAACGCGTTTGGATGCCGCCCGTATAAGTGCTGCCACTTGGCGTCCTCCTGGTGTCAAGGCGTCCCATTGCCGGAACCACCGTGCACCCTCATGTGCCTGTTGAGATTCCCCGACTGCGAGAAGCGGAGCAGACACAGCTTGCACTGGTAGGGTTTCTCCCCGCTATGTATCCGCAGGTGCTTGGTCAGCGTCGACGAGTCGGAGAACGCCTTCTTGCACATGCGGCAGCGGTACGGCCGTTCTCCCGAGTGCGTTCGCATGTGAGTCGTGACGGAGCTCGACTGCGAGAAGCGGCGGTCGCAGATCGGGCAGCGGAACGGCTTCTCGCCGGAATGTGTCCGGACGTGTGCCGTAAGGTTGGCGGCCTGGCTGAACGTCTTGTTGCAGTCGCAGCATCTGCGGAGGAGGAGGCATGAAGTGGCTGAGGAATTTTCTTTGGATTGTGCAAAAGCCTGGCGGCATGAAAATATCTTTGAGACATTGTGATTGAAAAGAAGTCTTAGTTAGACAATAGATGAGTTATGATTTCTTTCGGACCTATTTCCTCGATTCCAATCTGTATGTACCATAATATCAATGATATCTATTTTTGTTATTTTTCCTCTTGTCCAAGTTTGTATGTAGGTATGTGTTTTGCAGCAGTATGTGTTTAGTTTGCGGTAATGCCGAAGGATGGCGTTAGCAGCGTCCGTGGCGCTGACTCTTCAAATTGTATTTGTAGTTCGTAGCAGGAAGATCGTAGCACGAAGTGTCTTTGGCGAAGTTAACTGTGTATTTGTGGAAATATACTAGTGTTAAACTTGCACTATAGTGAATTCAAAGAAATAGAATGCGTGTACCTACCCTTGTGTGCGTAACATACTTATTTTAGTGTGCGTTACGTACTAATTGTGAGCAAGCAAGCTGCCAGAAAATTCGCCTACCGCAAACATAACCAAGGTATACAACAGACAATACATATAGTATCGCATCACACTTAGTTTTCATGTTGATAAACATGTATTTCTCATTGCATTCAATGCATCACACATCATATATATTTCTTGTCTACAGCCAGTGTGTGTGACGAGGCGTAAGTTCAGTCGGTTTAGCAGATTTATCGCCACCATACCATCGCTCGATCCAAGCCCAGTCACACAGACCATGCCCCTTAGCGCTGATTCCCGCACGAACGAGATGCACGTTAACACGCATAAGTACCTGTACGGCTTCTCGCCCGAGTGCGTGCGCAGATGCGTCTTGAGCGTGCTCGGCCGCGCATACGTCTTGCCGCAAATCCGACACAGATTCGGTCGCGACGACTCTTCGACTGCCGACGCCACCGACGCCACCGGCTTCGGCGTCCGCTTGGACACGCGCAGCGGAGACGCCGACGCCGACGCCGACGTCTGGTAGAGCGGCGACAGCTTCTGCTTGTAGATCAACGGCGGCGACATGGCCAGGTCGGCCAGCGGCGGCGGGGGCGGCGGCGGCCGGAAGTCGGCGGTGAACGAGTAGGTCGCGCCGTTAGGGTAGCCGTTGGGGCTCATCATGCCCGGGGGCGGCGCGTACACCGGGGACATGTTGGGCGGCGCGCTCGCCCACTGCATCTGCACAGGGGGTCGGAGGGTTAGACATGCCAATTCGTCGCTATTAGGTGGTCATCGGTCTTGTCGGTTGGTCTAACATGGCATGTTTGGTAGAATTGATTTGTCACTACCAGGGGGTGGTTACAAGGATAGTCGTGAAATTTCTAACTGAAGCTACTGACACTGTCCGTCAGGGACGCTGGCGTATAAGGAAATTCCATATAGCATCGGGTTTCCACATTTCACTCTTCTTCTCTTCTTGGTTGCTACGACCTCTCTAATCTAGATGTTTATCTTGATTAGCTAGTATTGGTGGCGTGGTGTTTCTGTGATGCTTTCGAACTGTATAATATCCAGATCCTACCTTGTATATATTAGCGGTTAGAGCTTCGCTCGGCATTGAATCCATAACTTTATTGTTGAGCGAACGGCTGTCTTTCAGACTAAACCAATGCAATCTTTCCCTCCGGCTGGACTTCTAAAATTTAGTCCCTTCCGCCCTCCCCCATTTATAAAATTATAGTGTGCTATCAAATACAATCAAATGGTCTCCACCGGCGTCGTGGTGGTGTCTGTGGGTCCCTTGCGATATCTGCACATGGCCCACACCGTGTCTTGCCTAAGGGTGCTGACTGATGAGGGATAATCTGACGGGGTGAACATTAGTGTCAAGGTTTACCTGGGGACAGGTCATCTGGTGTTGCAGGTTGTCGGCGACGTTGGGGGGGTAGCCGTGCATGGTCATGTTCATCGACACGTTTACGCTCATGCTGGGGAACATGTTGTGGTGCATGCCACCGCCGCCGCCCCCGCCGCCGCCGCCCCCCAAGCCCCCGCCGCCGCCCCCGCCACCTCCGTACTGGTCCTGTCCGCCGGTACAGTACTGGGTCGACCCGAAGCCGCCTCCGGGAGACATCATCTGAAAACATACGTCCCTATTGACTCGGTGTTCGCCAAAGTGCGATCATAATCGTAATTTACCTATTTGAACTTAAAAATGTGAATCGCTTCCCTTGGATGAATGAGGGACAAAGACGCATTGCTAAGTCCCTTCAAAATTCTTGACACATTCGTAGAAATGAAACGAGTGTTTATTAAGATGAATTAAATTTATTCTGGCATCATTTAAAGGCATCGGCAAGCTATCATTCCCATTCAATTTGGTTCAGGCTTATTGTCGTCCTGAGTTTTCGTGTTTTTCAGAAATCCTAATCAATTCATAACAACAAAATAAAGGAACTTCATGTGGTTCGTGGGTAATTAGTATCGGTACCTCTCCTGGCTTTCTCATGCAGTAGTATATACTTTGTATACCACCCTCGGCACCACAATGGCTTCTGTGTTGTTTTATTTTCAAGCTGCCATGAATTTCACCGAGATGGGCGATGCCTTGAATTTTCCAGCTGCATCTCCGACCTTTGCGCTTTCACTGCGCACTTCTAGGGTTTCCCTTATCGTCGGGCAGAAGTAAGACGGAGTATTTTCACAGGGAAATCCTGAGGTCGGCTCGAGTGCGTGACTGCTTCGTCATCGAAAGGCCCCTGGATCGGTCTGCTGACCGCCTATCCTGATTTACGTTGCATTTTCCGGGATTTCCCGTCACAGTTCAATATTTACCTCTCTCTCAATATGATCTCCTCGTTTTTATCGCAATGGGTACTTACCTACATTCTCATACAACAAGCTGAACGTGAGCGGGAATTTGGACAAGTGATTAGCGATTCGTTGCGCTGGGTTTTCATTGGTAAAGATTGATGCGACATCGCATTGCTTAATTTTGCGTCGCAATAACTGTCACTTGGTTGCCAAATTAGGGCACGGAATAAAGGTTGTGATCCCAAAAATAATAAGCGGATCCTAAATTTGAAAAGATAATAAGGCAGGCATTTTTTTGACACTGCTCGGTCATAATTTGACACTCTTCGTGTAAAAGCTCGAAACATTCAGTTTGTTACCCGTCCTCAAAAATATTCTCCACAAATATTTTGGTCTCTTTGTTCAGAGTCAGAATATGCCAAACATTAAAAAAATGTTGGACGTCGAATTTTTATCGAAACATCATACCTATAAATCGATGATTTCTAATTTTCTTGCAAGTTTCTTGCGCGGATTGCAAGCTAAATACTGCAAGTTCAGACGACAATCGTTACATCAATAGTAAGTAATCGAATGAGATTCCATCCAAATGTCTTCATGAGATCAATAAATCTTGTTCTACGATCACAGATTCAGCAAGTCGCCCTCGCTAAGTCGCCCCCATGCTTAGTGCCTTGAATCTCACCTGGTGAGGGTGCACGGTATAGGAGAGCGACGCCGACGGCACCTGGTAGGACGGTTGGCCGCCGGCCGACGCCGACGCCGACGTAGAGGTCATGTAGCCGGGGAAGACGGGCGACATCGGCGCCGACTGTCCGGGGTGCACGATGGCGTGCTTCAGAGACAGCAGCACGTCGGCCATGTCGTGCGGCTGCTTCTCCTTGCAGACGAGCGGGTAGTCACCGCGCGTGCTGCGTGCACACGAACGCACGCGGGAAATTAACTCACGGGACGCCGCACGCTTGTAGATCACACGTTAAGACCTTACTATCACTACACTTTTCTTGTGATGTTAACCGAAGAGAATGCTCAATATTTTTAGAAAGTTAGGCGTTGGGTGCAGACTGCGGAATGTTCCTAAGGCACGACGCTTTCGGTGGGACAGTATAAATGTTACGATCTAAGTAATATCAACTCAATAACTATATTAGGCTGAGTTGGTTTTCTCATAGTAAAATATTAAAATTTCACTCGTTTTGGTATCTAATTTGATCTCTAAACCGTTTTAACATATTACAAACATCTTATTAACGAGAGTGAGTAGCTATGAATCATATATAGTACCTGTGGAGTGATTATCGAGAACCACCCTCTAACGGAATAACCAAAGCAACGGGTGAAGCCTTCTTTTGTCGTTTTTAGCGTGCCGGCAGGGTTGTTAATTGATATCTGCAGCCCTCAATCATGTGCTAATTTTCTTTGCACTCGATTTGGCGTGGTTTAATCGCGGGAAAACTCTTCAACTAAGCTGAGATAATTTGATGGGTCGGTGGCCGGTGATGAACTACACTTTACATGAGATTCATATTCCAACCAGGGAAAGTCTAATAAAACAGAGCAAGATCTTGAAATGTATTCGAGACTAAATCCGCAAAATCATTTTAAAAGCTTGCAAAATACGGTAGCACAAACAATTACCCCTAAATTCGCCGACGAAATTTTACTACCCACTTCTCTCGCCAAGAATTGAAATGTACACGATGCCCATCGTCTCCATCACATAATCTCGCAACCGAGCAGCCTCCAGCTCCTAAATCAATCTCTCACCTGGCCCACTAAAACCTTTGCACCACCAAACCAGCCCGTTCCCACCACGAACAACGAATACTCACTTGTAGTTATTCGACGAGCACGGACTGAACGGAAACAAGCTCGGCAACGGGTCCAAATCTAGCCCCGGCAGCGAAAACGAGCCCATGTCGTCCGTCGACCAGTAAACGCCCCCATTCCCGCCGCCGCCGCCGCCTCCACCACCACCTCCACACGCCGCATTGCCGCCTCCGCTCGCGTTCAAGTTGTTTCCGCTTCCCGTCAAGCCGTTGCAGCCCAGCCCGTATCCCGCGTATCCCTTGCCGCCTCCCAACTGCGTCTGGCCGGCGCTGCCGAGAGGCTGGGGCAGGTAACGCGACGACGACCCGGGGTAGCTCTGCAGGTGCCCGGGCGACAGCTCGACAAGACCGTACTGCGCCGGGTTGTTGGGGATGTAGCATCCGTCCATCGCGGCCAGATCGCCGTCGTCGTCGTCGTCGGCGTCGCCGGCGTCGGACAGGGGGGCGTCGTGCTGCGCAGTGCATCCGTCCTTATGGTATCGTCTGGAACAGGGCGTTTGTTCGGGGGTTTTGTCGAGAATATGTGTGCTGAGTGGAGAGATGTAATTACTGGGGTTTGCCGGTGTGGAGGCTGGGGTTGTATGGGAAGCCGTTGTGTGGACTGCGGCTGGAACACGGGCTCGCTGCGATCAAAGGAGCGCGGAGGTAAACGGGCGCGTGGTCGCGTGGGGCTTCGAAATATTAATTATGTTCTGTTGGGGATGCTGGGGTGTGGGGGGGAGGGTGTAGAGGGGAGGCGGGTGCAGGGAAATTCGCTCGCGGAAGGCGGCTGGAGGTATTTTTTACGACTGCGAGGGTTTTCGGTACTCGCGCCTCTTCGCAAGCCCGCGGTGTGGAAACTGTACAACGGTTTTGTACGACATTTTGTGAGACTTTTTTACACAACAAGAAGCTTTGTGTTGTTTTTGTTCGTTAAAAATACTCCAATTTTTATCGATTGACATTTTATTGAGAAAAGGGTCATTTAAAGTTGAACGGTTTAAGACCCACTGGCAAAGACTGTACAAACTGTACTTGTGGTACAGTTCTACGCCCTAAAGTGGCCTATTTTTGACCTACGCCCAATGCAGAAGCGAACTGATGGCTCAGCTCAGGTACACGGGGAAGGAAATTTGAGCTACTGGGTTCATTCCAAAAATACCCGGCGAAACAACCACCGAAAGCCTTGCTGATCATCATGTTAGGCTACTATCTTTTTCAAACAATGACATTAATGCGTTCTTATTTATCACCAGGTTGGTCAGAAAAATTAACTTACACTGATATTTTTGGCCACATTTTTTCAAAAATTAGTCATTAATCATTCAGTCATAGTCATTCAGAATGCAGAGTTTAATTGACCATCCAAATTGAGCCCCACGACCGAATGCTACCGAAATTTCGAAAAAAAATAGAATTTTCACAACATTAATTGATTTTAAATCTTCAACATTCATCGTGCATCCTTTATGCCAACATTTAATTTTTCCTACATCCCATATGCAGCCCCGTTGAAAGAATAAAATGCTCAGTGCAATGGGCTAACAGTTTATTGTTTTTTAAAAACATTAACATTTTCATATGCATTCATACGGTTTCCAACACCACACGTGTTCATCTTCGATTTCATCGTTTGCAAACAAATATCGATAACCAAGAGGCAAGCAGTGTGGATGACTAGAGCTGCTCGAGCTTGCACCCTGGCACCCTCCACCCTTAGCTCGCTGCACCAACCCCCGACGCCCTAGCCTCCCGTCGAACCCTCCCCTTCAGCGTCGTCATGGCGACGTCGTCTGCTCGCCTCCCATTGGTCCGTCGCGTCGTGGCGCAACGAGTGGGAAACGCGCGTCCCGCAGCTTTTCCTCGACGTGGAAATCGTTGGGATGGGTGCGTAGGATGCGTAGGATGCGTAGGATGCGTAGGATGCGTAGGATGCGTAGGTTGCGTAGGTTGCGTAGGATGCGTAGGATGCGTAGGATGCGTAGGGTGCGTAGGAAGCATAGGATGCATAGGATTCGTAGGATGCGTAGGATGCGTAGGTTTCGTAGGATGCGTAGGATGTGTAGGTTGCGTAGGTTGCGCACTGGCCGACTTGCGGGCGATGCAGGGCTTAGTTTAGCGGAGACGAAAATGATAAAACTGCATAATTATAAACAGGACCCTCACATGAGCGAAAGCAGACCGATCAAAATGAGGCTGGTCCTTTTCACTTTTAGGTGTGGTGAACCTCTTCACTCAGCCTCTCAGCCTCTCAGCCTCTCAGCCTCTCAGCCTCTCAGCCACCACTCACCACTCAGCCTCTCAACGAAACTGAGAGACGAAATTTTGTAATTTTTGATATTATGATAAAATTTAACCATATGCAATGTTACTTGTAGATTGGCTAAGTTCACACACGAAAATATTTATTCCACATTCCTTGGGAAAAAAGTTCTGTATTTTGGGGAGGATTGTGGGAGGCTACCACGAATGTTAATTTACAAAACTCATGTTTTTAATTAATCTTTTTCCCCAAAATGGAGGAGTGGAGTAGTGGTAAAAGCTTGGGATTCAAAGCCTATTTCCCAGTAAATTTGTATAACATTATCACGAAATAAGGCCACTTACCCACCCCCCCTCCCCCCCTCCCCCCCGTAAAATTGTGCAACCGATGTGCAACGCATGTGCAACGCATGTGCAACGCTCAGTGCTCGCTTGAAGCTAAGTTGGGCCGAAATCAAAAAGTTTTTGGGTATTTTTCATAACTAAATGTGGCGCTTTGCCACATCCTCATAAAAATTTCTGAGAACGCGGTCCCTTATCCTTCTTCATCCTGATCCCGAAAATAGTTTTTCCGGGAACGAAGTCCGCGGCTTGACTTCCAGCGGAGGCTGCTTGAGACTTGAAAGAGAAAGCTGTGTTTTTCGCTGAACTTGAGAGGTTTTCAGCGAGCGTGGCTCGGTGGAAAACTTCGCGGTCTTCGCCCGGCATTGTGGAGCGTGGGAAAATCTGGCCGAAGTCGGATAATAATTCCCGGATGAATTTCCCTACTTTCCCTGGCGCAGCTTCCAGCGGGCACTTCTAGAATTCCGGGAAATGTTATGTAGGTGAATCCTTGGTGGCACCTTGCAGGAAAGTTTCTTTTACTACGGAGGGTAGCGACGGATTTTTCATGCTTGAAGAGCAAGGACTATTCCATCTGACATTTTGGATGAGCCTAGTTTATCATTAAATGAAAATACTACTTCATCTAAGCATCTCCGTGTCTGTTGGAAATAAAATATGACTAGACATTTCCCCAACCTAATTGACTTCAGCTTAAAACAAAGAACGATATAAAAATTTAAGGCAATCTTCCGCCTTGCAATTCGCTTTCGCAATTGCGAGGCCCTCTTTTTCTACTTTGCACTGGAAAATTTGCAAAAATCTTCGTAAAACTCGCTAAGCCTGTCTGAATTTTAAAAGCTAAATCTCGTTGGTTTCAAACTTCACTTAAATTATCATTCGCTTCTGTCTTCCACAATCACAAATGGCATCAGAGCCAAGCAAAACCCCGCACCATTCAACAAACAACCAAGCAAAACTATTTCCAAACTTTCCACAGCAAACACACTTTCCACTCACAATTTTCCACCGTGAATTCCATCCATGCCCACAGCACCACATGGTCGAAGCACTAGTACATCACCAGGCCACTCTCACACCCACTGACCAGCACTGGACAACAGCACAACACCAACCAGCAACACACTATCAATCACCAGCAGGAAAACCTCGCTGTCACATGACATGCACGCTCCTGTCGCCGTTCAAGTGTCTACCACTGTCTCTCTGCCATGTTTTCACAAACCCCCCTCCCCACCACCACCCCCTCCCACCCCGAGCCGGCCATCGGCGGGTGATCGGCGGTGGTTGGTCATCATCGTGCAGTTGATCCTGTTAGCTGCCGGCCAAACCGTTCATGTGGACGACTCACTCCTTCGCACACGTCACATCCGTTAATCACGAGGCCCCCCGCGCGACCCCCACCACCCCCCGATGGGGTAAAGGGTGCCCCCCCGCCTGCCCAACCCACCCACTCTGAGACGCAGCGGGTAAGCGGACACCTCGGCTTTGGGTAATCAACTTGAAACATGTCACACTACGCCGGATATATCGACGGTGTCGTACGGCGGACTCGGGGCATGTGTGTTTTTTTTTGCTTTTTGTCTGGTGATTTTGTCGTGGATTTCGAAGTGACTGAGGGTTTTTGGTGTTGGCTGGAGAGCAACTGTTTCCCACACCTTCAGAAGATGCTTGGCTGGACACCGGAAGGCGGTCCGTGTGCGATGCTCATCAATGATCAGTTCTATCAATCGCTGTTGGAATCAAACACCAATTCTTGTTGGAACCTTCTTGGCCAAGCATTATAATGTTTCACATTTAGGTCAGGATTTTCGATAAGTCATCGGAGGTAACTAACTGTCCAAAAATTTGATGGTGGTAATCATAGTTAGCAGCCAGAGATAATGAAATTGGAACCACTTTGATTTGCAACCAATTGACGCAACGACGAAAACTTATCAATATCCTGGATTTCTGCTTTTGGGGTTGAAATTGGATCCCCCAAAAGGCAGAACAAAACTGCAAGCTCACAAATTAAAACGATGTAATCATTTTCCATGCGTCAATTCAGTTTACACAAGTGATTATTGTTCTAAATTTCAATCTAACGTCCCTCCCCTTGTATATCATCGAATCTTCTGCCGTCGCCCCAGATCTAATCTTTCCACTTGATCCCATCCAAACAGATCCCGCCACGCGAACTCGATACGCCAACTCGGTCCACCATCTGAGATGATCTAAATAATCGCAGCATCCCATCCACATCAAAGTCCTACCTGTAAGACTATGTGTCAACAAACTACCCAGCCGCTCTGATTGTATCGCGCGGTGCAAACACAGGTGCTTGCATCACCCATTGTGGCGGCCGGGCCGTTTAGGGGTTGGTTTTTTCCACCCCTCGCCGCAGCACGTGCTGGGATTAGCTACCAGCAAACTATTACACCTATTATCGCGGCAGGGGTAGATGAAATGAGGGGGTAATGGGTAATGGGGTGGTACATTGTCGCAGTGTGCCATCTCGGTTATCTCTCGGGGCTGATCGTTGTCATTGTGGGCGCGGTGGTAGCGATCTGTTGACTGTTCATCGCTTGTCTTTTAGAGGTTTTTCGGTGGCGATTTGGGCGTGTCTTATGAGAACCGTGGGAGAGTTGGAAGTTTCAAAGGAGTGGGTTGCGTTTGCGGACGAATCGGATGGGGGGTGATTTGGTATGAAAATTTAAATAATATTTTATGGCGGATTTTGCACATATTTTTATTGAGGCCAGACAAAATCTATTATAATATTATGTATTTGCATTAATTTTTTGCTGTTTATACTTCCACTATTACGAATAAATCTCCATACAATTCTATAAATATCAAAAATCCTCGAATTGAAACACCAGAGGGGTGTGGTGTCTTTTTTAAATCAAAGTTATTATACTTACAATGGTACTTCATTGAACGAACCCTTCATGGACCTTCATGGTCCTTATGGTCCTTCGTGGTACTTCGCGGTCCCTTATGATTCTTGAACATGCAATCAATCCGATCATATTATATCCAGCATTGAATGTAAATGTTACACAATGGGGTTTTGCGAGACTCGTATTTATAGTAAGTCATGTGGTAACATTTAGTAAACGCTGAAATTGGAATTCAATATGGTCAAATATAGAGCTTTTGCACCATGAATAAAGCTGGTCTCACATGTTATCTTACCAAGACGCCATCATCCGTCGAACCACCATCGGTCGCATCAACCAAAAGCCACCACCCCCCGACACAACGGATATACGAAACATAGCACTCGACATTCTCGACAAAACGAGTGAGAAAAAAAGCATCCGATATAGTCATTCAATCTTGGCCAGCCATGGCCAGCCATGGCCTTCCGGCGTCGTCAGATGCACTTCCGGCGGTTCTGGACGTTGCGTGGAGGACCGCGAGGAGCTGGGAGTCAGGTGTGCCCCGGCCCCCGCCGGACCTCGAGGGGTACGCGACGGCAGACACCAAGACACCGGATCGCCGCTGTCACTTGACACTGTGAGACAGTCGCTAGTGAGACCTGGTCGTTGCTTGCTGCTGCAGCTTGCTGCTTGCTAGTTGCTGCTTGCTGCTTGCTGCTTGCTGCTTGCTAGTTGCTGTTAGCTGCTTGCTGCTTGCTGCTTGTTGCTTGCTGCTTGCTGCTTGCTGCGTGCTGCTTGTTGCTTGCTTGCTGCTTGCCGCTTGCTGCTCGCTGCTTGCTGCTTGCTGCTTGCTGCTTGCTGCTTGCTGCTTGTTGCTGCTTGCTGCTTGCTGCTTGCTGCTCGCTGCTTGCTGCGTGCTGCTTGTTGCTTGCTTGCTGCTTGCCGCTTGCTGCTCGCTGCTTGCTGCTTGCTGCGTGCTGCTTGTTGCTGCTTGCTGCTTGCTGCTTGCTGCTCGCTGCTTGCTGCTTGCTGCTTGCTGCTTGCTGCTTGCTGCTTGCTGCTTGCTGCTTGCTGCTTGCTGTTAGCTGCTTGCTGCTTGTTGCTTGCTGCTTGTTGCTTGCTGCGTGCTGCTTGTTGCTTGCTTGCTGCTTGCCGCTTGCTGCTCTGCTTGTTGCTTGCTGCTTGCTGCGTGCTGCTTGCTGCTTGCTGCTTGCTGCGCCTCGCAGCTTTTTGCTAGCAAGCAGCAAGCAGCAAGAGGTCATCATAAGAGATCATAAAAAATTGCAGAATTCAGAATTGGGGGAGAACTAAATTCAAGAATGTGCCCAAACTTAAGTCGGAACCAAACAAAAACACCGATGGAAATTTTTCGCTAAAACTAGATTCCCTAAAGTTAATGTATGTCACTAAACGTGAATGGTGAAGATCGGGGTTTGACTCCCCGCTGTGTGAACACACATTTGTAATCGGAAATTTAGTTTTTCTCAAACTAAACAAAATACCAAGCGTGCATGTCCTGAAGCTGAAATTGTCCCCACGAAGACGATTTTAACGAGATGGCATTGTTTTTTCCGGCCCTGCTACTTCTGCAGCCGACGCGGTTGCTCGTTGATTCGTCCTCGTTTCGTTATCGACTGCCTTCCCGCGCGTCGGCGTCGGCGTCGGCGTCGGCGTCGGCGTCACTCCAGCCACCATCCGTCGTAACGTCGCTCGCCGAACCGATCCGCTGTTCAGAAATAACGTGTAACGTGCACCTTGTCCGGCTTCCTCGCCGTCATGGGGGTGGTAGGAGGGGGGCGGGGGTGGGGGGGGGGGCAGCGGGAACTCATCAGAAGTTGTACGGCATCTCCACCCCCTGGCCGCCGCATCGCAGGCGACGTCGGCGTCGGCGTCGACGCTACCCCCGGCCGGGACGCGCGGTCGACGGAGCTTGGGGGGGGGGGGAGAGAGAGGGGGGCGCAGCGGGGAAACATTACGTTATTTTTGTTTACCGCCCTCGCGAAGCTCGCCATGTTTTGTGTCGTCGTTGGTTGCGTCATGCGTCTGAAGTTTGGTTCGATTTATTCAAGTCGGCGGTTTTTTCATTTTTGATGGATGTTTGTTACTTTTTTATGCCTAAAAAATTTGCTAGAGTCACAAAGACTCGGTGAATGAACCTGAGTATTTTATTTTAGACACAGTTTTTGTTCGCGTGAAAGCACGGAAACTCTCTGTTGGGTATGAAATGAATGAATCAAGTTTGCAGAATACCAGCTGCTATCGCAATTTCAGTGCGAAAGTCTGTATACACCATACGAACAACCATGGAAATCGCTCGATGCTCTCCGCGATTACTTAGCCCTGTAAAGCTCGCGAAAATAATCGAATGGAACGCTGTTCTATATTAATTTCTGACAGTCAAATTACTCTATCGCGGTTTATTGAAGGCAATGGAGAGAGTCCGCTGCTTTGCGTGAAGCAACACAAACCGACCCTTGACGTCGATGATGAAGATATCATAGCGCGGCGATCCGTGACATTGATCCGTGACATCATCGAAATGATCGACATGAGGACATCCGCTTGCCGGCAATCAGCTGCGAACGGCGGGCCCGCGGTGAAATCGTATCTTGTTAATTCCCCCCGCGCCACGCGCCGCTCCCCTTAATCACCCGCCGATTGCTTATCCTGATTCCTGGCCAGGATTACTTGCCGGCCAGGACGGCCGGTTATAGTAATTGATATCCTTGGACGTGGGACGGCGATTAGAGACCTCGTCCTGGACGAGCGGGATCGTCTCGACGTCGACGGGTGGAAGTCAACGGTCAGGACAGGAGTCAGGACGCCTAGGCGGAAGTCCTCGATGGCGAATGCAATGTGACTACTATATAGCGGATATTAGATCCGATGGCTCAAATTACAAACAGTTTTTTTTGTGTGACTTGAAAATTTATGCTAAAAAAAAGAAAAAATGTGGTTCTACATTTTGACATCATGATGTGCGCTAAAACTAATTTCAATTATCTTGAAACTAAATCTAGGAAATAACCGAAGATGACGGTCACCTGTCATGAGATAATGTCTGCAAAAAATACAAGAGCAAAATAAAGACACTTGGGTGCAATTGACATTAATTTTTAAACATTTTCAGCGATTCTTCGTAAAAACGACTGTCCCATCGGCAACCCATCCGAGTATCAGCACAGAACTCCTTCTCGACCTCCGCGACGCCAACCGTTTAACGCGAATGCGGCCACAAATTGACCGCGCACGCAGGACAAACATTGGTCCAGTCTCTGATTTCATCCTCGACGTTCTCCATCTGCTCAGCATCACATGCTAATCGCCGCGTATTGTTGTTTGTTTCTCGTTCCAAGACGTCTGAGTCTGATGAGCCAACCTTGCTCGTAGCGGCAGCGTGTCAAGTTACCTACCCCCTTGTCCGAGTCACTTGATACACGAGCTCGGAGAGAGCAGCAGCCGCAGCAGCAGCAGCACGCGCCAGCAGCACCAGCAGGGGGCCCAGCGCGGGGTAACCACTGCCGCCCACAGCTCTTATTATTTCACCCGACAACGCGATAATGAAAAGATGGTTTTTACAGCTTGACTAGCCGTTGGATTATCAAGCGGCAGCCACAAATCCTTGACGCACGTCATTTAGAGTGCTTTGAGAGGCTCTTTTAACAGCGCCCATGGCGTGAAACATTACTTGCGCATGGACACCCGTCTCAGAGGTATCAGGCCAAACATGACAAGCGATTTTCTTGCGTTCGTTTCCCGCTTTCCGTGCTGCAATCTGGCGAGTTGAGCATGTATTTTCCGACATTGTTTAGGGGCTCGTCATGGTAACGGCGGGGGTTGTTTGATCGACAAGGCAGGGTTACGAATATCAGTCGGCATCTGTTTGGTCGTCGTATAGCGCGTTGATTATTTTTCTGCTATTTTTGCTAAAAATGTTGCAAGGTACGGACACGGACAATGTCATTAAGAACATCGTGAAAGAAATTATCAGAGAATGTATGTTGAAAGGAATCAAAACGAACGACTCGTTAGCGGCGTCGATCGTAAGACATCTGAATTTCTCTCTCATTTTGTGATACTAGGGCTTCGCCGAACGCTACCTGTGGACGCGTTGTTGGATGAGCGTATTTCTTTGTATACCTGTATATAGTGTATACGGTATAGTGTATACCAGCCCAGATTTTGATCTTCCAAAGTTCATCAAATTTGATTAATAATTTTGGCATGTAAGCTAAGTAAATGATTCTTGGAAGCGAATAAATCCACACACGTCTTGATTCTTTTGCCGAATTCACTGCAACTTGAATTTGTACCAAGAGATTCAAAGATTCAAGCATTATTTCAATTACCTCTGGTGAAAGCCGGTCGAATCCAGAGGCAATAAATTTTCGGCCAAGCAAAATCAGTACCTAGCTGTCAAACTTTGTCCAGCCTAGACGACAGATGGAGTTTTCGATAATTTTCATATAAAAACCATTTCAAATCGCAGGGAAACTGTTATAACGGTACATCTCACTACGGTCAGCATATTTGTAACGTTTGTTGAAGAAAAAGCAAGGGTAATTACAGCTTAGATATGCAAAACGGCTAAAAACTTGAAAATTTAATCGAAAAATGCGATTTAAAAACGTATTAAAAACATTTAAAACATATCTCTTGGTAAACCAGTATAGTGAATACGGTATACAGGAGCTATTCTGCAAATTTCATCAAAATAGGCTTGAAATTTTAGCCAGTAGAGTAAAAACAAACAGCGAAATTATGGCGAAAAATCTGAAAATTTTCGTAAATTTGGATTTTTGAGAAAAGTTCTAAAGCTATCAAGCTGAAAAACGCAGGGGGTCTAAGTTCAGAATAAATTCAGGTACACTGAAAATTTCATCAAAATCGGATCAGCCGTTTGGACGGTAGAGCGCGAACAAACACACAAAAAAAAAAAAAAAAAAAAACAAACAAACAAACAAACACATGGACTTTTTTTCTACGGGTGGTCAAATTGAAGTCTTCGCTTCGCTCGCTACGCTCATCCAATTATTTTGCATTGCAATCTGTGTTGTTAATTGTTATTGACTCAAACATCTTGACTAGTTGACTTTCGTTCAAAGAATAACGAGCCTCGATGATTTCTTAAAATTACTGATGTTAAGAATGAGAAAACGTTCTCTCATTGCACTGTAACAATCGAATTATGATGCAGCCCTTGCAACTTGCATACGCTAGTCTAGCGCGTTCCAGGGAGGTTTCAAGTCGAGTTCCGGCTCCTGACTCGCCCTAATCGAGCGGCGGGCGCGTTTGGTTGCAGATCAAGCTGACAGTGATCAACCCCAAGAACGGTTTCGCCGCCGACCAGAACCGGCCGCTACTGCGGGAAGATGTCGAGCGACTGGTCGCGCTGTGCGTCGCTAGACTGGCCGACTCGAACGCCCCGTCGCTGGCGACCATCAAGATGCAGGTAGCACTCTCCCAGCGTCCCCGTCCTGGTCCAGGTCCCCGTCCTGGTACAGGTCCCCGTCCTGGTCCAGGTCCCCGTCCTGGTCCAGGTCTCGGTCCTGGTCCAGGTCTCGGTCGTGGCACACATTGATTTTGACCAGGTCGACGTCTTTTCCAGTTGAAAAGTTCGGGCTGTGGCCGCATTAAAGTCACTTGCTGTCTGACGAAGCAATTGTTGAGTCAAACTAATTACTTTCTCTGCTAAGGAGACAAAGTCAAAGATTAGTCATGCTTTTCGCGTGTAGAAAGAAGGGTTTTCCGACTGTCGATAATCAGCCTATCGTTTACCAACGCCCCTATAAAGATAGGAGCCACTATAGAAACAACTATGAGAACAAGAAGGACAGCACTAGGAGGCACTAGGAACCTTTAGGAACCACTTATAACTACTCGGAACCTCTTAGGAAGAACCAGGAACTAGAAGAAACATTAGGAAGCGTACCATCACTAGCTACTAGTAGGAAGCATACTTGTAACCACTAGAAACCCCTAGGAAGTACTAGTATATGCACTAGCTACTAGTATAGGAAGCATAGGTACTTGTAACCACTAGAAACCCCTAGGACGCACTAGTAAGCACTAGGAGGCACTAGTAAGCGCTAGGAGGCACTAGACACCCCTAGGACGCACTAGTAAGCACTAAGAGGCAATAGTAAGCGCTAGGAGGCACTAAGGAATTTGCCGCTTGCCGTGTGCAGGTGTACGTGGAAGCGCACCTGGCGCCCACGCAGACCCTAATCGACGAGTACCACGCGAACGTGCGCAGCAAGACCGCGTCGCTGCTGCGCGAGATCATCGAGACGACGGCGCTGGTCTACTCGTCCGATGACCTCGAGAAGATCTACCGGAAGATGACCGTGGCCGTCATCTTGTTGTCCGGCCTCGGCAACCCGACCAACACCTTGGTGTTCCGCGAGGCGTCCAGTGAGTAGCAACTGTAGCAGACAACTCCGTGGTGTTTCCATTGTGTTGCCTGTAGCAGACAACGTCTTGGTGTTACCTTTGTGTTGCCTGTAGCAGACAACGTCTTGGTGTTACCTTTGTGTTGCCTGTAGCAGACAACTTCGTGGTGTTTCCATTGTGTTGCCTGTAGCAGACAACGTCTTGGTGTTACCTTTGTGTTGCCTGTAGCAGACAACTCCGTGGTGTTTCCATTGTGTTGCCTGTAGCAGACAACGTCTTGGTGTTACCTTTGTGTTGCCTGTAGCAGACAACGTCTTGGTGTTACCTTTGTGTTGCCTGTAGCAGACAACTTCGTGGTGTTTCCATTGTGTTGCCTGTAGCAGACAACGTCTTGGTGTTACCTTTGTGTTGCCTGTAGCAGACAACTCCGTGGTGTTTCCATTGTGTTGCCTGTAGCAGACAACGTCTTGGTGTTACCTTTGTGTTGCCTGTAGCAGACAACGTCTTGGTGTTACCTTTGTGTTGCCTGTAGCAGACAACGTCTTGGTGTTACCTTTGTGTTGCCTGTAGCAGACAACGTCTTGGTGTTACCTTTGTGTTGCCTGTAGCAGACAACGTCTTGGTGTTACCTTTGTGTTGCCTGTAGCAGACAACTTCGCGGTGTTTACACAGTGTGTAGCTAAGAGTGTCTAGGACTGGCTCCGAAGGGCCCGGCAGCAATTAGGGTCTCATGGAGCTCCTCTCACAAAAGGAAGAGCGTGCAGGCACTAAGATTTTTTTTCCTCAATTCAAATTTTGATAAATATTTACGCGTTTTCAGTCACCAATTTCCTGGCCTACTCCAATGTCAGTTTGCTGTGGCAGGAGTGACAGGTTATTCCAAAATTATGTTTGGAACCCGGTTGTAGCGTTCAGCAAGAAAATATAGTGGACTATAGCTGGGGGCTCAGGCAAAAATCGCTGCGTAGCTGGCCTTGCCATTCCGACACTACCTATAGCGTATATTTTCGAGCACAACAGCGCTTGCTAGTTGCTACACATGTGCGTGCTTGATTTGTGTTTCGACGGACAGCCGCGTTCGGCAGCGTGTTCCGCGTGCCGGACCTCAACGACTTCCTCGGCAGCACGCGTCAGGAACGCGAGGACCAAGTGTTGGAGCTCACCAAGATCCTGATGGGCATCCGCATCTTCAACCGCGACTGCCACAAGGGCGGCGAGGGCATCGACGACCGTCAGTGTTTGCTTCTCTAGACCCCTCTGGCATCACTCCACACACTCTACATTCTACACACTACACTCTACCGGCTACCCTCTACCCTCTACACCCCACATACCACATACTTGCTTCCATTCTTCTGCCTTCCTTGGCCATTAGTGGGCATTCTAGGGCCTGTATTGTGGAAGGATTAATATCAGGCGGAGGGGATTATTAAAAAAATTAGATACGGTTCTTTTATGAGGCGTAGGTATTTTGATGTGGTCCTTATGCCCGATTTTTGGTCAAATCTGGGACTTGATTTTAGAACCTTGATAATCCCTGGATTTTGCAAAACGTTGTGTTAAGTTGAAGAAAGGTATATCTTAGCATTCAATAACCCTGTTTAATAGTCGAGGAAAAGACAATCGGTTTAGGAAAAGACAATCAATGTAGTGTGTCCATCACCTTTGTTTTGAATGCAAAATGTCAAAATGAAAATAATCATTGAAAGAGAAATCAGCTCAATGCTGATAGTTTACATGAAGTATAGCAGATAGAGTTCATAGCCGCGTTATTCGCTATAGTCTTTGCTTGCTTGCAGTGCCTGAGCTTCTTCCGAGGGCGATAAACACCACCGGAGACATGCTGCAGTTGACCTTGGAGAAGCTGATGCGCCGCGTCACTAAGTGGACGGAGATCGTGGACAGCATCGCCATCGACGCCGCATTCGGCAACGGCGAGCTTCCCGAAGACGGCCTAGAGGTACTAACCCACAATAGTCCACTAAATTGTTGTAGTTGGTCTGAGCAGCAGAGAAATCTAAAAATTAAACATTAAACCTTACACCAAATATCTTACCGGCTATTGATAGACCGAACGGTTTGGCATGTTGGTCCATCGGTTCTCGTGAGATCACCGAAGTTAAGCGGTTAGTTAGATGTCCATCATGGTGACCATCATGCACATGATCAGTTTTTTTTGGAAGAGGTTGGAGGTTTTGTACGACAACTTCACTTGCCTTGCTTATCAACCTCTCGACAGCACGGACCAGTGCAGGAATCCTGTTGTTCGAGTTGTACCGTCCTTCGGAAGTGACCTAAAGCCGGTGGTCCCCTTGGTGCTTTTCGACAGGAGAAGGCTACGTGCCGGCACCGGGTTTCCCCTCCTCACTTGTAAGCTAAGTTAGGTTCATCATCACCCTTTCATTCCCCGACGCCACTAGACCAGTTCCATACGGCCAGTTGTCAAAATAGTGCGTCGTTAAACACCAGCAATCTTAATCTTAAAAATCTAGGAAACTGACACGCAGTGACACGTAGTGACAAAATAGTGCGTCGTTAAACACCAGCAATCTTAATCTTAAAAATCTAGGAAACTGACACGCAGTGACACGTAGTGACATCTGGTGGCATTGTGCCATTATAGCTGCGCGAGGATGCAACGCTGGTGGTGGACGCGCTGGGAGCCGCCCGCCAGATGGAGGTGTACGTGCGCAAGCTGCTGGACCAAGTGCGCAGCGCAGCATCCGACCTTGACGACCTCATTGAGAGGCTGCGCACGACCCTGCACGATCTGCACGCCACGGTCCGCTTCCGCACGGCCATCCCCACCGAGCAAGTGTTTGTGAGTTTCTGCGGCATCGGACATCGTCTATCGACTCAGTCCAGGGTTACTAGGCCGGGCGATTTGTTGCATTTTGAAGTTGCCTTTTCCGACTTCTAAATCACTCAAGTTGGCCGTAGCATTTGGGGCGTCTTTGGAGGTTTATTATTTTTCTAAGAAATTCATTTTGTTGTCGGTTGATAATTTTCAGCCGTATTTCATCGAGCTGTCCGTGATCTGGACCGGCCTGCAGAACGTGATGGTTGTCCTGAGCGTCATCAACAGCATCGCCAGTAATCTACAAGTCTTCAGTTCGGTACATGGCCCACGCTTATAAGTGCTTCTTACCTGTTAGCATCATGCATTCTCCAAGATTATGTGCAGATAAATCAATGAAACAACCCTCAATTTTCCCCTTTAAAGACTAAAATGTATTTTATCCCAACTTGTCAAAACACTTGTAACATAATGAGATGCTAAGATCCACTACATTTATTATTAGAAAGTATAAACTAAATATTTACTGTTCATGCAACGTTTATTTGCATTTAGGTTCGAATCATGACAAATTCCACTAAATTTTTCAGTTACAAACATAAGCGTGTGTACTTTAGCTTGATCCTTGGTTTTATCCTTGGCTCTTCCCACAGATCCTGGATTTCGTATCGCCGGCGCTGCGCAAGATGTTATGTGAGCTGCCCCCGGCGGACGCCAAGGGGCTGGTGCAGAAGCGGCCGGCCGAAATGCCCGTCACCGGGCTCGAGTGCAAAGTCCTCCTCCCGTCAAACACAATCGACTTCGACCAGCTGCCGCTGGAGGCAAGTCTCCGGAAAAAGTATCCATTCCGCCTCACAACGTTCACAGGGACAGGATGCAGACTCCACGGGTCTTACTTAGAATGGGAAATTATCTTGCATTATGGCAGACTTGGTACTACTGGGTTAGAAGGATGAATAAAAAAGATTTTCATCTAAGCACTGGGTTCATACCGGTTTAATACTTCACTAAATAAGACCCCAGTCTTTGATGCTGCTTGCTTGTTGCTGTGGAAGAGTACAGATTCCATGGGATGACACCTGGGAGTGCTTGCTTGTTGCAGTACCTGGGCTTCTGCGCATGGACGTTCGTGACCAAGTTTGGCGCGCTGGTGCCTGCGTACCCGACGCTGGGCGTAGGGCAACACAACGGGCTCAACTACGCGTTCTCCTCGGTCGCCGCCGGATGCGCGTGGGGTGCCGCTCCCGAAAAGTGAGTATCCCTCGGCTCCAACAACACGCTCTTATCGACATCAGCCGGTCAATCGCGCTGCACCCGTCAAACTCAAGACACTGTAGATATTGCCAAGCAGAGGACTTCTGAAAAATAGTTGAGAAGTTGATATTTGGGCTGGTATATGAGTTTTCTAGACTTTTTATCCAGAATAGCATGTAGCTTGGCTATCTTCACACTATCTTGCGCTACAAATTACTCAGAGTATTCCTTCAGTACAGCTGCAACTGTGTTTTGGCTGCGACCGTTAGGTGTGAGAATGACTAATCCACTGTGCGGCAGGTTTGTGCAAAGGGGGCTGCTGATCGCTCTGCAGAAGCCGGAGCTGATCGCGTTGCTGCAGCTTCACTCGCAGATCGACGAGCTGTCAAAAACCAACAAGCAAATGTGAGTAGGTACTGACTTCTGACACTATGGCTACATCGTTACATGGCCGAGACTCAAGGCAGTCACCGAATCTGGATTTAGGCCTTGTCGACAATGCTTGCAGCTTACCGCAAGCTGAGAACTGATAAAATGCTTTGAGGGCCACCCACCCTATTAGACTATAAATCCTCCTAGGGTCTCCCTGAGATTGTTTTTTATCTTTTGGGATTTCACTCATGGGGTGTGACATATCATTTTCGTGTTGGCTACCGGCTACCGGCTACCCTGTGAATTGATTGCTCGAGGGTTGTGGTTGCAGAACGATGGAGGTGTCAGCGCTGAAGGTGGTCAAGGTGGACTCGGGCATGCAGACAGAGTTGCACCCTGTGGCCTCGTACTTCGACCCTGACTACTCGTGGAACGAGTGGGACTTGAAGCGACGAGCTCTCGAGTTGGTACGTGCAACCGTGGGATTTCTTGACCTCACCTGGGTGTCTCTTACCCACATGGGAATCACTAAGTGAACTCAGTGACACTCACTAGAAAAATAACACTTCTAAGTTCTAACACAAATATTCATGGAGTTGAAGAACAAAGCGTGGACCCGGCCGGCACCATGGTTAGCAAGATATTTAAAATCGGGTTTTGCTGAAAATTCTATTGCCAATATTAAAAATACCAAGAGCTTAGAAGCTAGTTACTATCTGCTACTAAAATTGAGAACCGTACATGTTTAGCTCACTTTTGCATTGAAATTCTCCTCACATACCGCCACCCTTGGTTCCCCTGGTGAGTAGGATGAGAAATAGTCCGAGGAAATAGTCACAATTTCCAATCACTTTTTTTGCAACGAGCCGTCGAGGTAACGTAAGGGCCGGGACGTCGCGTAACCTGCGCGTGCGGCGCCGTGTCTTGCAGGCGAACATGCGACGGTGCGTGACGGTCAGCACGCAGACCAAGCTGTCCAACTTCCGCGGGGGCGTGCGCGTGCAGGCGGCGCCCGACAAGGCGCAGGCCTCGCAGACCATGCGCGACAACTCTACCAACGTGCCGCGCCTGCAGAACTTCATCTACGGCCTGCGCGTCTACCACGGCCACGACTGCGCTGCTGGCGTGTTCAACCTGACACGTCCCGTGCACGAGTAGTTTCGTGAATGCTTCCGGTTGAAATAAATCCGGGGTGCGTTTGCTGAATTGATGGTTTTTGTACTGTGAACAGCCCTATGAATGCATTATTATGATTTCAGTGTGTTTATATTGAAAATTTGCTTGACTCAGATTGATTTACCTGACATATTTTGCCTTTCCTTCAAAATCCTTGACGCCAAATGAATTTGATTCATTATTTGCTACATTGTTGTAGTTTTTGCAAATATCTTACTTTGCTGAATCATGAAACAATGCTTTTACAACAGGGATTTCCTATTTTTTTACAGCATAGTTAGAGATTATTTGGTTCTAGTTTTTAAATATGAAAAATAAGGTCTCCTTTCCTTCTATCCTAGAGAAGGCCCTGCCGTGGTGAGAGAGAGTTGCTCATCTTAGCGATATTAGATACAGAAGGCAGTGATAAAGCAACGAAATTCAAGTATTTTCCAATCTGATTTTCCAATCGTCAGATTGAATCCTCATATAGAACCCCGTTTATGAAGTGAGAATCATGACGCCTCCACCACGCACAGCCGAGGAAATTGTGAGTTATCTTGCAGTGAAATTGCAGCGTGCTCGAATACTTGTGTGCAACAGCCAGCAAGATATCCTGTAGTTGTGATATTAACTCTTGCAGTCTTTCCAGAGGCCATAAGCTTAGGATTATTGGAGCATCGCTGCTAAAATTGGATTTATACCTATTTTCGATTATGATAATGGTTGTAAGAAACGAGGTCTTAACGTTGAGGTCCTTGGTTTCAGTCGGAGGACGATCTGAGGCTACAGGAAGAGCTCAATTCGCTGGTAGAACGTTTGAAAGTAAGTATAGGTACTATACCAACGGTCGCCGATGCTTCAAATATTGCCTGAGTTCCGAGGCGAAGGGGACCAAATATGCTAATTTAAAATCAATTTAAAAAATATATCCGTTTGTACCTATGCTATTACTACTTCACATAAGAAGGCAATTCGCAGGGGTGGATACGCTATAGATTATTACTATTACGATATATGTTATTGGCCGAGGGTGGATGTGTAATTGGTGGTATACAAGCATAGAGTAAATAAGTACATCTGACTTATTTCCCTAGAACAAGGACACGTCCAGGCACCGAGAATGTATCGATGAGTTGAGAACCATCATCAAAACGGCGACCACCTCGATGACCAGCGTTCCCAAGCCTCTGAAATACCTGCGCCAGCACTACCAAACAATGAAGGTAGAGTCCGCGCGTCTCCATGGCCACATTATCAGTCAACTTGCCACGTTTGGTGCCTGATAGCTGTAAGAGTGGGTTTTCAGGGTCATGCTTATCAACCTTATGCCAACACGAATTAGGCAAAACATTATTTTTCTTGAGTTTTACCATTTTCCACCATGGAAGTGATAACGATCTAGTTAGGTACCTTTTGCTAAATCATCAGCAAAGGGGCTGCTTGGTTGGAGGGATTTTTGTTTTTTAGGAATTGTCTCCCGTTATGACGGGGTTGTGAAATTATATGAAACGCCTTCCTGTTCGGCAACCCGCACTAGCTGACATGGGGCGAATTTTATTGTCGCAAATAAATTATCAGTGAGAATGGTGCATGGTTTTTTGTGCAGCTTGTAGCATATTTTCACACATGGCCACCCATGTCATGTCGATCACGTGACATCGGGAGAGGGTGGCCGGTGCATGTTCAGTCGTTGCATGGTTCCAACATGGCCGGAGTCATCTCGATTCGCCGCGCGCGTTTTCGTTCTCATTATGGCCACGAAGCTTGCTTGCCGTGAATTAGTAACTGTTGATGGCTTTAAATAATTATTAGTTAGCAAAGTGATGTCATGATATTAAGGTGGTTAAATCAATAGCGTGGCGGAATGGAGTTAGTAACAACGGATCTCTGCTAGCCTGAACCATGCAATCTACTGCCTGGGATTTGGTCGGTGCGAAGGTTCGTACATTTCATCATTCATTTGGTCTCATTCGATCATATTATGTTTTGCTGTGAAATATACTTGCAACAAAAGTTGTTGGAATAAACTCGAGAAGAAAAGATGTGTGAGCAAGCCATGTGGCTGTATAAGCCTCGAAATTCAAACTTCCGCTACAAATGAATTCACATTAAAATCCTTTTAGGTAACCGAATAACAGTTTATATATGATTGCTTTGAAATAATTTTCGCGTGGGTTTGTGTTAGTTTAACTGTTTAACTGTGCGTTTTATGTTTATGCGTAAAATCTGGAGGTTGTAGTTATCACAAGGTCCATGGTATGCTCAACCAACAATCTGATTCCCAAGCCCTAGGAATTGGAAAAGAGAGGGATGGCACATCGAATACCGTAGGTGTTCACCCCAAGGTTATAGCTATAGCAACAGGGGAGAAATATCTTATGTCATGCCCTTATGTTCTTTCCACGACCAGAAAAACAACTGGGAAATGTTACTCAATTTTTTGTTTGAGCTGTCGGCATGTGAGTTGTGTGGTGTAATGAGAGATGCATGAACGCAACTGCCAACATCAAGCCCGCTAAACGCCCCGCTACCAACAGGACGCGTACGCGCGTATGACCGACGAAGAGACGCGACGTAATTGTGCCGACGTAATCTCGGTGATGGCGATGGCGGGCGACGCCGGCGCCGTGGAGCGTCGCGACTGTCTCCACTTCTGTCTGGCCGGCGCCCTCGCCGACGTCGGCGCGTGGGGGCACGAGTACCTGCGCCAGCTCGAAGGTAGAACACTCTAGACACTGATACGACGGTTTGCCACTTGCTTAACACACACCTCTCTTTGGTTCCTTCGACTTCCTAGCTCGGCCTTGAGTCCGTGGGCTAGGAAATAGTCGTCCCAATGGCCCACAATCAATGGGTGTGCGCCATAAAATCATGGCGTGCATCATTTTGCCGAAACCGCTCCCTTCAAGATAGTGCTTGAAGCTTGGTAGATGTGACTGGCGGTCACCCATTCCACGCGCGCGACGTTGCTTAACCCGGGCTAACCTTGCAGGCGAGCTATGCGAGGAGTGGCCGGCGACCGAGGACGACCCCGAGCGGCGACGCCAGCTGGGCGCGCTCATCACGCGCGTCGCCACGTTCGACATGAAGCACCACGCAGAGATACAGGCGTGCGACCTGCTCATGGAGGTCGAACGACTGCACGAGCTCGAGCCGCTAGTCGACGCCCAGAACTACTCCAAAGTGTGAGTACTGAATGAGACATTGTCCCGTTAAGCACCCTCCTAACCGAGATACATGTCAGCCAAGCAAACGAGTCATCCATGGCATACAACACTAAACAACCCTCAGTAAACAGGGAATTAACCTTGAATAAGATAAAGAATTCTGGAAACATTGCTAGTACCGTTTGGCCGGGATTCATTGAATGGGGTCCGGCACCTAATGGCTTGCACCCGGCTTGTCACGACGTGCTTGCTGATTGTTAGGCTTGCGCATTGTCCACAGTTGCCTGTACCTGTCGAGCTGCGCAGCGTACTTGGAGGCTCGTGAGGCGGACGCGACTCTGGCTCTGGTCTCGAGACAGTATCGTGCGCAGCGCGAGTTCCCCCGAGCGCTCATCGTCGCCACGCAGCGCCACGACGCGGCCGCTGTCGCAGAGATATTCCGCGCCTGCACCGACCGGTCAGTCTGCGTCCTGGACGTCCAGTCTCCCGGCTCACACAGGCACGCGGGCATGACATACAGACGTGACACTTGAAATGGTTTGCTCAGAGATTCCTTGATTCCAAAACCTTATGCCTGAATGGGAATCAAGGTGACTAGAAGAATAAAAGTTAGATGACTGCCTCTCTGCTTCTCAGTTCTCCAAAGGGCTAAAACCCGACTCTAGGGTTAAAATACACATTTAGAATACAATGCTGCATGGAAATAGTAGTCTCAAGAAGATTGCTGATCTATTACCGTGACCTTGCCTGCAGATCTGTGAGGAAGCAGCTGGCGTTCCTGGTGGCACGGCAGCAGCTACCCTTCGATCTCCCTACGGACAGCGAGGACTCTGGCCAGCTGGCCCAAATAGCGTCAAACTCCCTGCTCACCGAGCACTTCCGTAATCTCGCGCGTGAGCTGGACATTGTGGAGCCCAAGTCGCCCGATGAGGTATTCACCGTTGGTCTCTGTGTCAAGCGTCGATTTAGTCGGAAGGAGAAATGCAGCCGCGTTACAAGTCCCAGGTCTGTGAGGTTGACAGGAATAGAACAGGGGAGTATCCCGCTATGTTCAAAGCAAGCTGTCAAGCGATCTGCCATCTACACAAACACATTGCGCACGAACCAATCTTTGCGTTAGACCAATCCGACAGTGACGTTTTAGTTGAGTGGAGGGTCAGTAATTTGAATGACTAGCATGCTTGTTTGCAAGTAAATATTATCGTGCCGTGAGCTAGATTTTCAGTAAGGTTAGCATCAACGTAGCTCGTCGATGCTTTTCAGGGCTGCCACACCGTCACAAGTAGAGCGGCAATTCAGGATTGACTTTTCTCCGGGTTTCAGATCTTCAAGACGTGGCTGGAGACGATGGTACGCCGACCAGCGTTTCACATAGAACCGCCGGTGGACTCTGCGCGACACAACCTCGCGTGCAGCTTCGTCAACGCGTTCGTCCATGCCGGCTTCGGGCGGGATGCTCTTGTCGGAGGAGAGGATGGCTCGCACTGGATTAACAGGTAGCCAACGTACCGAAGCCACACTTATAACTCTAGTTTACTCAGTTCCTTCGACCTGATATGGAGAGCTCTGGAGGCAATTTGGATACATTTCAATTTGACACATCACGAGCCTAGCCATCAAATGCTATAATAATCCATAGCAATATGGAACAATACAATAGCATCCATATATCCCAAAGTAGTATTATCGTGTAGTTTCACAGTTAAACTGGATATAGAATACGAGTGCACTGTTGTGCTTAGCGGAATAAGTCATGATAGGCACGGAATGCCAGTGCCGATAGGGATTTTTGCTATGTTTCTTAGACGCTAGGTGCTGTTAGATGCTAGGAACAGCTCACAGGAACAAGGAGCAGGGCATGCCAGCGCCGACATGTTGTTAGACGCTAAGCGTAGCTGACGGAGTCTCGCTTGGCTTGCAGGAACAAGGAGCACGGCATGCTGAGCGCCACCGCGTCGCTCGGGTTGGTGCACCTGTGGGACGCCGACGGCGGGCTGACGCCCATCGACCGCTACCTCTACTCCAACGACGAACACGTCAAGGCGGGCGCCCTGCTCGCCCTCGGCATCGTAAACACCGGCGTTGCCAACGACTGCGATCCGGCGCAGGTGGGTGTCGTCGGTGGAGCAACTATCTATCCCTGCTCCCAACATCCTGTGCGACCGCAAGTTCTGTACATCACAGATATTTTGATTCATAAATCATAGGTAGTACATTTAGTTCCTGGATAGTCTTCTAGTCTTCTATCATGTACAAAAGTTTTAATCATTAAAGCTTCAGGGTTTGTAGATTAAAAATTTCATTTCAACCAAATTCAATACCGCCAACCACCTGCCAACTTTGACGTAGCATGTTGGGACAATATTATTCTCTCCACTGATGTAACTTATCATCTCCTTACATGGGTGCTATTCCAGATTTCCACTGAAACATGCAATTTAAAAAACAATTTTTTGTGTGTTAGTGAAATATGAAATATAACGGATTTTCAGAAAATGTAACAAACTCACACAATAAAACAAGAGAACCCAAAGTTTCTTCTACTATTTCATCTTACGCTCCTTGCAGTCAATGCTGGTTCAACGTTACGCCAACTAATGCACGTTGTGCTCCCTGCAGGCGCTACTCGCCGACTACGTGCTCTCCCCGCGTCCGCTGCTCCGCACGTGCGCAGTGCTTGGCCTGGGGCTGGCCTACGCCGGCTCGAACCGCGCCGACATCATCCAGATGCTGGTGCCGTTGCTGGCAGACTCCAACACGGAGATGGAGGCGGCAGGGGTGGCCGCGCTGGGTCTGGGGCTGGTCGCGGCGGGCTCGTGCAACGGTGTTGCCGTCGCCGCCATCCTGCAGTTCCTCATCGAACAGACGGAGGCCAAGCTGCGTTCCACGCACGGTCGATTCCTCGCGCTCGGGCTCGGACTGTGTCACATCGGTGAGTCGGCCGACTCGGTTTCCAGCAGGTTTAACTGCGTCTTGGCGCACTTGTTTGGAGAAATTCAGAAGATCATAGTACCTACCTACTTCATTCTTATTTCAAACACAGTTAGCATTTTGGGCCGAGGCTGGATGTAGTGGCAATCTGCGGCTAGTGGTGGGGCATTTTTTTGTTAATTCTGCTGTTGTCAGGATTTCAAGGGATTGAACAGGATTGAAATAGGATTGCGCTAGTAATCGTTAATTTCCGCTCTTGTTTCCTTTCCTACCTTTGAATTGTAGGGATTGCATGGATCTGGAGCCGTATTCATTAAATTTATTTGTTTCTAATGCTGCAGCATTGAGTTAATTTCCACTATTGTTTTCTGTACCACGTGTGCATTGCAGGGCGGCGAACGGCGATGGCGGCCAGCAAGGAAGCGTTGGAGGTCCTGGCGGATCCGTTCCGAGGCGCGGCCGTTGCGATGCTCACGTTGTGCGCGTACGCCGGCAGTGGCGACGTGATGGTCGTGCAGGGATTCCTGCACGCCTGCGCAGAGGACCGCGAAGAAGTCGTCGACCCCCCCAAGGTCAGTCACGTTCCTTCCTCAGCTTCACTTTAGTTTGCCAGGATTTTGTCTCATCTTTATGTGAATTGAGATAGGTAGGGTTCCTTGTTAGTGTAAAGTGTGAAATAATTTTATCAACCTCTAACTGCTGTGAATTTGAAAATTATTTGTGTATGGCAGTAGGTATTAAGAAATGCCCCTTTGTTTATCATGGTCTATTACCCCCTGCAAGCAAGTTTGAGCAAAAAAAAAATATATATATATATATGTTTTTGGTTATTAGAGTAGGTCACATGGGTATATTTTCCAAAGTTATTCCTGCAATTTGAAAAGTAATTGGAGTACCTACCTAATAAGGCATTTTTAAGAAACATCACATTGTTCAACATGATCTACTGTGCCTTAACACCACATGTATCCTATATTATAATTGAAAAACTTAGAGGCTGCATTGTGTGTGAATGTGGCGTGCTTGGTTGCAGGCTCCGGCTACGAAGCCGGGTGACAAGCTTGGCGACAAGCCGGGAGCGAAGCCGGTGGCGAAACCGGCAGAGAAGGCGGCGGATAAAGTGACGTTCGAAGAGCAGAGCGTGGCGGCGTTGGGCGTCGGCGTGGTCGCCATGGGGGAAGACGTCGGCAGCGACATGAGCTCGCGCATCTTCGCTCAGATGGTGAGGCTCGTTGCAAAGTATCACACACCTGCCATCTAGTTCGAGTCTCGCCGCTTGCCTCGTCCGTATTAAAATTACAGGTGGAGGAAGAGCATTGCAAGATCATGTGACAAAACTGTTAAATTTGTACCAGTGGCTCACAGAATTTGGTTGTCCTGACCCCTAAAGTCCAGAAAATGCAATGGATTTAGTATTTTGTTAGTAGAAAGTACAAGGTTTTCTACAATTAAATGTCCCATTTGCTAAGAATCCTGTGGATCCATCCATGCAAGGGGATTGCAAGCCAATGCAGAAAGTTTTATTAAGGCCCATTCACAACCAACTTAGCCTTAGCCGTTAACGTAAACGCAAACTTAATGAATGTATGTACTTCCAAATCAACTGACGTAGCCGTAATAAATATGCCAATCAGATTGCCTCTAAACCGACGCCATTTTTTCAGCTTGTTTCCATCGCTAATTACCTCAAAAGTAGGCGATGAACCCGATCGTTGATCATTGGTAGCCTCTAAAGAAAATATTAGTTTAGGCTTATCTGACAGCTGACATAAAACAAAAATCTACCGCCACTTGACTCGACTAACCATCGAAATCCAGCAGGCTGCAGAGAGAATGAACTTATCTTATTGGTTCTCCTTACGTCAAACTTAGACGTAGACTTAAATCTTTGGCCCCATCTAACATTTCGACTACTGTGCGTAAAGCGTTAGTAAAGCGTTATTAAGTTTGTTGTGACCGCTGCATGTATACTAAATATTTTACGTTTACCTGCGTCTAAGCTCATGGCTTGAGTTGGTTGTGAATGGCCGTTGATCGTGTGGTGACCCGTGCAGGCCCGCTACGGGGAACACAACGTGCGTCGCGCGGTGCCGCTGGCCCTGGCGGCGAAGAGCGTGTCCGATCCGCGGCCCGCCGTGCTCGACACCCTCAACAAGTACGCACACGACCACATGACCGACGTCGCCGCCAGCGCCGTGCTGGGCATGGGCATTGTCGGCGCAGGATCCAACAACGCGCGGTACGTAGCCAGCCATCCGGCTAACAGCTGATGCTTAAGGGATGCCAGTTGGCTGAGGTTATGAGTGTACTTTGAATGCTTATTTGGCCAATTGACAGCTAAGACAACAATGGTTTTATTTTTAATCTCGGCAATTGTGAGCCAGGGCACTGATATTCAGAAAAATGACAGTCGGAAAAAGGAATTAAGGAAAGTATGTGCGGGTGTTTTAATGATATTTGTAGGAGAACCTATGGACCAGCCGCATCTTGATAATGAATATTTTGCAGGGTTAAAGGTGTTGGAAGATAGATTTTCCAATACAGGCTAGGGAGTGGAAATTCGTGCTTTTCCCTGTGATTCATGACAATACTGATAGCTGACAACTCTTGTTTAAAATTTAAATGATTATTATGCGAGTGCATATGCTAATGAGTAGATCTGACAAGACAGACTCGTTGTTATGGAAACGGATGATTGCTTGTGCCGGGATAGTAACAATGACGCTGTCCTCCTCAGCCTAGCGACGATGCTGCGGCACATGGCGGCGTTCCACGCGAAGAACGCGGCGATGATGTTCGTGGTGCGCATCGCGCAGGGCCTGGTGCACCTGGGCAAGGGCACGCTGACGCTGTCCCCGCTGCACGCCGAGCGCCAGCTGCTCTCTCCCGCCGCGCTCGCCGGTCTGCTCATCCCGCTCGTAGCAGCGCTCGACATTCGCAGCCGTTAGTCCGCCCTCCCTTATTCTGCCTTCCTGGCTTCCTCTCTGCATGGTTTGCCTTCCTCACTGCATAGTCCACCCATCCTTCCTCTGCATGGTCTGCCTTCCTAAATGCCTAGTCTGCCTCCCTTAAGCCCGTAGCACACTGGTCTCAAACGTACGTCTGACACCGAGCGCTCCGTCATGCGCATGCGCAGTTTCAAAAAGTCGACACACTCCGTGCCGGTCCGCGTGAAATATTCAAATAGGAAACTTCCTATTTTTTTGGTAGGTGCGTGTCACACAGACCATGATTGGCCAATCACAGAGCATGAAAATATCACGGGATATAGGTGGCGGTTATTCACATCTGTAGGAACTGCGTCGATTGTCAGATATTTTCTTGTGTCAAAACGGCGAAAATAATTACTATAGAGAGAAATGCCTAAAGTTCAAAAAATCCTTTGTGGACGGTAGAAAAGGAGTTACTGATGATTGATTTTTTGGAGCCAAGAAGATATATGTGGGAAACATATAATCCAGACTTCTTTAAAACCCCATCACCACAATACACGCCGCAGCAATTTTTAACAGTCTTTTTCTTCGCTTCAAACGCTGCTTTCTCTGCATTATTATTTGTTAATTTAAATATTAAGTTCGATGCGAGCCGCTACTGTCAGTGCCAAATATCAAGCAGCTGTGCGGTTTTAAAGATGGCTGAAAGAAATGTGACAAATAATCTCGGCGGAACTTTTCAAACGCTTCGTATCTAGCTTGGCAATTTGACGCTCCTCGTGGGCTGCAGACGGAGCGCTCGGTGTCAGACGTACGTTTGAGACCAGTGTGCTACGGGCTTTACTCTGCCTAGGCTGCCTTCCCCTCTGCCTTCCTTACTCTGCATAGTCTGTCTTGCTCTCAGCCTAGTCTGTCTTCCTTACAGCAACTGGTCAAAAATACTAGCAATCCTTGTCTCTTTATTGAGATACCTAGGGAGAGATTTGGCAGACTCCCTGGTTTTTTATGTGGGCCAAGTTTTTTTAACTAGGAATGGGTCTCTAAAATCATAAAAAGCCCAGACCTAAGAGCAAATAACTATATTTTTTACTTACCTTTCCAAAACATTCAACTTCTTTTTGCTTTTCATTTCTTCTGCTTGAGATATTTGTAGGTAGTACTGTGTTGAACCAATTCACTTTGTAAATGTGTTATTTTTTGTGTTGTTTCCATCGTTGTTAGTTGCTGCCGCTGGTACCTACCATATTGTATGATGAAGCAAGTTTCTCCCGCTGTAACAGCCGTGCCTATGCTGACGTCTAACAAGTGCTGCCTATGTTCCAGTGCTGCTGGGCAAGCACCACTACCTGCTGTTCGCGCTGGCGGCAGCCATGCAGCCTCGCTGGCTGGTCACCCTGGACGAGAACCTGGATCCCCTGCCGGTGTCCGTAAGAATCGGACAGGTTTGTAGTTACCGGCTCCTGGCTATCTGTTTGCCTTTGATCACGGCGTGGTTGTCTGGTAAACAGCTCGCCATAGACAAATCTGACATCGCACGTGTGTACTGTGTTGAAATTAGGTACCTAAAGTGTATTTAAGCATTACATTACTAAGCGTATCAACATCAGTAAAGGTGTAAAAAGCAGGGGCTGAAATTAACAAATTAGAACACAAATCCAATTTCAATTCTATTCAATATATAGTTGTTTATTTTCCTTCTATTTTACCATGAAAAAGCAGGACAATTATAAAAATAACCAACTCTCATTTTATAAAACGGAGTATTTTGCATAGAAGAACTTCGGAAAACTTTTTCTATGCGATTGCATAGGATTGTAGGAGCGATGGTGTAACGTGGTGTAATGTGGTGTGTTGGGGGCAGGCGGTGGACGTGGTGGGCAAGGCAGGCACGCCCAAGGTGATCGCTGGCATCCGCACTTCGAGCACCCCGGTGCTGCTGGCTGCGGGGGAACGCGCGGAGCTCGCCAGCGACTCTCACACCCCGCTGTCGCCGCTGCTCGAAGGGTTCGTCGTGTTGCGCAAGGTCGAGGCAACGAACAACCCGACTGACTGGCCGTAGATGATTATACTACGATAATATTAGCACCTACTGCAAATGCGAGCTGGTCTTACTTGTGTGACTGGGTGTCTTGTGCTTGTTGACTAAACGCGAGAAGATGGAGTCACGCATTGGAACATACGTCATCGTCGTGTGTTTTGCTTATGACGTGTTGCATCTTGGTTCGTTCGTGATGCATGCGCCGTGTGCTAATCTGACGGTCTTAAGCTTAAATTCAGTGCCCTTGAAAGTATAAATTCAGTGCTAGTTATTTGAAATTAAACTCAGTGACGTTTCTGGTTGACAAAACGTCGTTCTTCGAGCTCTACAAGCATTTCAACTTTTCAACAACAGCCCTGCCTCCATCGCTGCTGTCGACGCCATCGCTGTCGCCATCGCCGTTTCTGACATTAAGGTAGGTGAAGGATGGATTTCACACGGTAGGAATGGCACGAGAGGAATGTTCACACGACTGATATTCCATGTTGCTGTTCTGTGCCGTGTTGTCAATTCAGGCTTATCGTGCATGTCTCAGTGAACTAGTCTCAGCTGAGCATTAATCCTAGGCAGGATTGGAGACAAATGCAGCAGTGTCTTCCCTGTTTCAGTGGAATTGTATTCAGAGGTATGTCCGGTAGTAGCTGAGATGAGAAGCCCAGTTGTCTGTCATTCTGCTGACTAAATTGTTTCCATACTCTAATCCAGTGGGTAGATGCAACGAACTGACATTCTTACCGAGCATTATGCTGAACATAGATCGACTAACGCTTCAGTACGTCAATCACCATTCACAAAATATAACTATTGTTCGTATGAGCATGGAAATCAGGGATCTTATTCTGGAGGAAACCGAGGTGGAACAACAAGACAACAAACTGTGCGTGCATAAGAAACAATTTATTGCGCGCGCAGCGAGCGTCGCGCCGTGAGGTTATAACGATGAAACAGAGTGCGTACGGTGTTGTCCATGCGTCGGGCGTGGTCTTGCGTGTGCGTGGCCGCGCAGAGGGCAGCTACTTGGCGTGCAGGTTGAGTCTGCGCAGCTCCTCGGCGGTGGTCGGCTCCGGCTGCTGGTGCAGCTTGTCGCTGCCCGCCGTCACGCCCCACGCGTCGGGCCGCGACAGGCTGGCGCAGAACGGGCGTCCCGACGCCGGCAACATCGTCTCCCAGTAGTCGCGACGAGCCCTGCGGCAGGCACGGCAGCAGGGGGGCGTTAGCAGGCCTTGCGCGGTGTTTTGTCCACCATTCAAACATTTCAGAGTGGGCGAGCATTGAGATATCTGAGAGCCGGTATCTTAGCTTTAACTTGTTAACCGGGTTAACTTGTTTGCACCTTGTCAAACGCCGCTTTGGTATCCACTATCCTTGAGTCTTGGGGGAACATTTCTTAGCTGAGAGTAAAGAAAATTTTTGTTGCCCGTCACGGGCCGATTTAACAATATTTTTAACTTCTTTGCTTAGAGAATGCATAAAAACGCAAGTGAATTTCGCTGCATGTGATTTGGCACGCTGAGATGCAAAGTTTGCAAGCTAGCATGGAAGTCAGACTTCTTCTGGGCACTTTGGCCCTGCCTCCTTTCACGCGATCTCTCAATAAACTCGTCGGGAAAACTGAGAGAAACAGAAAGTAACTGCGAGCTGCGATTGCAACGAGCGTGTGAATTACCTGGCTCGGACCCAGGGCTTGGTGTGCATGGCGAGCCCCGCACCCCACGGCGCGTGCTTGTCGGCGCCGGGCGGCGGCGCGCGGCCGCGTTCCCCGGCCAACTCCTCGCTGATGGCGCGCACGTGGTAAGGCTCGAAGCCGCAGCACGCGCCGATGTAGCGCACGCCCAGCGCGTACGCCTCGCGGGCGTACTTCTGCGCGTCCCAGCGGGTCAACACGCGTGGCTCCAGCGCTGCAAGGCGACGCGAACACGGGACGGTCACAACACGGCTTTTCAAGCGAGATGTTCGCACTTGTCCTTTGACATTGCATGGTGATGGGAAACTTAGTGGGCACGTTTAAAATAAGGCACGTCAATTAAAAACCCCTTTGCTCTATCTCGAGTTATACTGAGCGCTGTGAGCTTGCCACCGATAATCCGTATGATTTATAGGGCAAAATGTTTCATACATTATTCTTAGGAGACAAAACCTCGTTAGTATGGTTTCAATATAAAAATGTAGCATACATGGCGAATAGTGTTAGCTGTTGGGTAATAAATTTTTAAAACAGGCTGCAGTGTGATGGATCCTGAGGCATATGCAGAGTGCTGTCAGACCAAGGATCACAAAAACTGGCTGAGCAATGCTCTGTTTACTCATTTTATAGAGAGTTGATTGTCCGATTCCTAGTTCTGTCACGTGGATCAAACAAGCTATAATGGTTCGCCCTATCACGCTCTGTGCTGGCATCTCACCGAACGGGAACTCGGGCAGGTCGATGAACCCCTGCTTGCCGGCGTCGGGGGTGTGGTAGGCCAGCGGCTGCGTCATCAGGTACGCCTTGAGGCCCGCCTTCTCGAGGCCCTCCTTCATCAGCTTCACCGTCGCCAGCACCGTGGTCGGGTCGAAGTGGCAGTTGATACCCACTGCATGTCGAACAAAGGAAAATCTTGAAAGTCCTGTCGAAACTGTAGCAACGTTCCGCGGTAGGCGAATAATTTTGCCAGCCCAGCGCTACATTTTCTTGTCCCTCTCAGCGGCAGAAGGGTGTAAGAAACACACGAGTGCGTTTCAGTGTTCGAATCCCCACTGAGAGTGCAAAGCTAAACCTTAAGTCAATCGGGTACCAGCTGGGGGTAATGTCTGGGCTAGCTGAGGGCTGTACGCTGGGTGATGGCTGGGTGTAAGCTGAGGACTACGCACCGATCTGAGCGCCGGCACGCACCATGCGCACCGCGCAGTCACCGGCGGAGACGCCGTGCAGGTCGCCGTCGGGGCCGATGCACATGGTCGCCGCGACGGGCTTCCGCGTCGCCGCGCACACCTCGATCGCCCACTCCATCTCCTCCACGTGCTCGAAGTACTGCAACGCCGCGACAACTCGTTATATACTTGTGTCGGACATGCCGTTCAGTCACAGCTGTCCTGGAGGGTGGTGGGCCGGGTTAAACGTCCTGGCTGTCTCTGCCAAGGTGGGCCAGGTTAAACTTCCTGGCAGGGCGAGGTTAAACTTCCTAGCGTTCTATTCTTAGGTGACAGGTTAAACTTCCAAGAGCTATAGCTACATGCATTCGTATTCGCTAGGAAGGTCATGCAGTGCCTTCCATCGTTATCTCTCGACGTTGACCTCTACCCTCTACTCTCACAGCGCCTCCGAAGCACAATTTGTTTCAATACTTAAAGTCTGCAAGGAAATGTTGAAAATCGTTTCTCGGACCCACCTCGCAGATGAGGAAGTCTAGCTTGTTCTCGACGAACACCTCGACCTGTCGCCGCAGCTCGACTTGGACCGCCTCCTTGCCGGCCTGGCTGAGGTAGAGCGGCGTCTGACTGAGTCCTCCGGCCACCAGCGCGTCCCCTTCGCCGGCCACCTGTTTGGCGATGTCGCACGCCGCCTGGTTAATCGCCCTGCCCTGCAAGCAGCGAGACACGGGCGTCAGACGAGCAGAATATGTGTGGTAGGCGTCGTGGGATGAGATTGCCGATGCATGGGACATCGTCCTCTCTAATGCAAGGCAACGACGATACACAACGGCAGCACATAACGACAGGATACATTCCCGATGGCGTACTCTATCTCATCAAAGTCGGAAGAGTCACAGGGCATGCGGTACGGCTCCTCGCTTCCTGCAGGGGTTCCTGCTAAGGGTTCCTCTGCAGAGGGCGACGTACCGTGAACTTGGCGCCGGCGCCGTGGCCGCGGTTGTCGAGCTTGGCGTCGCTGGCGTAGAACGTGAACGCCTGCATCACGTCTGCGCCGGCGCGTAGGAACTCTCGGTGCAGCTGTCGCACTGAGTGGACAGAACGGTGGTGGTCAGGTCACGGGTCACGGACACGGCTCGTTGGTCGTCATCGCAGATTCAGTGCGGCGAGGATGGTATCAAGGTGGAAGAGCGTTTGCTACTTCTTGAATTGCATGAAGCGCACTTGGTTTAGAGGCAGTTCGCAGTGCTTGGACGGGAAAAAATTGGAAATACAAAAAATAGACTGACGTATGATCGCAAGTTCTACGCTAGGAATAGGATCACGTCAACTGGGTTCATTTACTTTCAGTTTGAAAGTACAGTAAGTTCAGTTTGTACGAAGTGTATAAAGATAGAAAGGCTTGGAATGACAAGAAAATCGCTTATGAATCTTGGGGAAAGACATCTACTGATGCTAACAGATTTACATCTACTGATTATCAAACTGGTAACTGAATGTTAACGGTGAAAAATCTTTCTAATATTTTCCGCAGATATTTTCTCCATTTTCTCCATTTCGTTAAAATTAATTGATCTCGGGCATTCAATTCCCCGTCGATGAAGTATTTTGTTTGTAACTTAGAATGTTGAGATTGCGTAAGGATGGAAGGGCGTTTACCCGCTTCGGGGTGCTCGACGGCGGCTTCCGGCGTCCAGGGGCCGGCCTTGACGTAGCCTCGTTTCTCCAACGCGAACACGAAGCCGCCGTCGCCTACGACGACGCCCTCGGCCAGACGCTCCAAGATTCCCTGCGTCGCAGCGGGCATCGAGTTCGACAACAATCAACACTCAACACTCAACACCGACATGTTAATCCCGGCAACCAGTCGGCATCAACTAGGGTGGGCGTCTTACTGCTAGTAAACAAGTCCCTAGGTCGGCGTCGTCAGTCATCGTCGGGCTGAACACTACTATTCCTGAAGAGTAGCTCGTGCACTTGAAACCACGCAACTCTACCCGACATTGCTACCTGTTCATATTACTGTCTCACACTCGCTTAAGAATTACTTACTGTTCCAGATAATTCTTTCAGAAATAGGCTGCCATTGCGCATGGGAAACAGGGAAAATCTTCATAAGATACTTGCAGATCTTTCACAACTAAATGGCAAAAAATACTAGCCCAAATTTTCTTATCTCTTTTGGAATTTAATTTGCTTCAAATCTGTGAGGGTCTAGTTATTTTACTCCCGTTTATCGAAGACGTTCGATAATCCTGCATATCTTCGGTTATTAGGACTACTTAAAGCGAGATAAATAATTAGAAATCCACGTATTTGAAGCTCAAAAAAATTACTGTGTGATGGTATTGAAATCTTGGGCCACATTCTTGTACAGTTTGGCTGTGAAAAGAAGTCTTGTTCATTGTGTAGATTGGTCATACTCCAAAATTAGCAGCAAGTAGCCAGTGAATTAATAATAGCTAGCAATAAGCAGCTAGTGGCTATAGTAAGTGTAATTGTAGCGGGTACTCACGCGTTTCGACATATCGTTGTGGAGAGCTGGTGTTTGCTTGTCAGAATCCCCACTGGAAGTGTTTCTGCTGCCGGCAACGCCACCGTATTAACGTCCCCGGTGCTCGAACTCCGACCCCCGACCTCTGCACCCGCCGAGCCAATATTTGCGTACACTATAGCAACTACTTTGCAACTTCTAGCAACTTCTATGTTGCAGCAAGAGAGATATGAAAGCATGGAACGCAGACTCTCTGTGCTTCGAATCCTGCACCCATCCGTAGGTCATCGGTTGGTCAGTCAAGCCAAATCCCAGGAGGATGGGCAAAAAAATGACACAATCAAAAACTAACTACCTGATTCGAATCTACCGACCTTTCGAACCTTCTGTTTCCTCGAAGGGTCTAAGAACTAGTGCTAAAACAAGATTGGCCAATCCCCTATCCCCTAATTCCCTATCAAACTATCAAAATCTTAATTATATACCTTTTGGAAATCGGGACAATGGTGGCAGTCCCAACTTCCAACTTCGTTACTCGAACTGTTTAAACTTCTCTTCATTTGTAACGAAATTAACATATTTATTAACCTATGCCAACAAATATATTTCCCACAACAAAGTCCCATATTGCCAGACAAAGTACATAATAGTGGGCGAGTTTCTTGGATTTCTCGCATTGTATATTGAAATCTGTGAACCGCAAGCAAGTTCAAGTCCTTATCGAGTGAGCGTGCACAAACAACCGTCACCGTGAACCACGCACTCCACGGCTAACCCGGAGCGTGCATTCACTGAAAATAAACACAGATTAGGTGATCGGTATCAGCCGAAATTTGCGGCCACCAGTCACAATAAATTATTTTTAGACATTTCAATTTTTTACTCTAACTCCTAAGTACAAAAGTACTTTAATCAGATGACGATCCATCGCTGATCTCTTGAGCTCCGCCGGGCAGCAGACGAGATTAGGGTGTGAACTGGACGAAAGTATTTTTTTTCAGACACTTTTGTACAAGAACCACCGGTAGCAGTTTCGTAGCATCATCGAGGTAAAGTAATACTGCCGTTGGCTCTGTATCAGATAGATGACCAACCATGAAGCATTGCGATAGCCATGCTTCAGGCAGGTCTTTTGACAGCGCGGATTGCAACCTGCTGTTCGCATCGTTCTGTGTCCTTTGAGGTTGAGGGGGTTACCGTTTAAAGCTCGCCTTGCATATCTAACTTAACCGACAAAACGAGCGTTTAGCTATCGACACTTGGCACCACGTTAAGCAACAACGCGCCGAGCCGGACACCGGTCGGGTAACCACGTTAAGCAACAACGCGCCGTGCCAGACGCCGACCGGTTGACCACGACGCGCTACTTGGCGAGGATGCGTACGGCGAGCAAGTACTGTCCGACTATGTACGCCAGCGTGACGGCGAACCCCGGGTAGACGAGCGAGCTGCCGAGTCCCAGGCCGCGCTCGACTATGTTGACAAGCGCGCGCGTGGGCAGCGTGCCCGGGGTCAGGTAGCTCAAGTAGAGCAGCCCGGTCGCCTGACCCTCCAGCGGCCACATCGCGCCGATCACCATCGAGTACGGGAAGAACGAGCCCATCGTCAGGTACATCGCCGTCGACACTTGGCGGCAGCACGCGCTCACCAGCAGCCCTGGTGACACCGGGAAGGGGTGGAGGCGTTTAGCGGGGCTGGGCGACGGAGAATTGGGTGGGGGAGTTTCGAAAAGGGGCGCGTTTAAAAAGGAAGTTAGTTAGAAATAGCAACCGCAAAGGGCCTTTGTGCAGGATACATTTCTTGGCGTTTTGTGTGTCTGCGGTGATGTATTTCTCATCCACTTTGCTTATAAATTAGATAGAATTGTTGGAAAACACAGTCGGTAAACTTTCTGAGTTTCCTTTCCAATATGGCCGACGGGTAGGAAAATTGAAAACAAGCTTGAACAAGGATGTCGTCGGATCTGGTGTGCAGTGACTCACCGAACATGACCCCTGCCAGCGCCTGCATGACGAGCATCACGGCCACCAGGAGCATGCTGCCCAGACACGGCAACTGGAAGCCGACGAACGAGATGGCCATCACCTCGGCTACCTGGATCAGCAGGCCCAGCGACTGGCTGGCGAGGAACGCGAGCACCGACTCGCCGACGCGCGCACCTTGAGACAGAGAAACAAGGTGCAGTGAACACTGGCCATGTGTTGCTGCTTCCATCGCATCGCATCGCATCGCATCGCATCGCATCGCATCGCATCGCAACGCAACGCATCGTATCGCAACGCAACGCATCGTATCGCATCGAATCGCATCGCATCGCAACGCATCGCATCGCATCGCATCGCATCGCATCGCATCGCATCGCATCGCACGCGAGGTGGGCATGCAGACAGCATGGTGAAACATCGACTTACCGGCAACGAGGTTCCTGTCCCAGAGGCCTTGTTGTTTCTCGTTGGTGATCAACGTGGTCGTGCTCATCGCGTTCAGGTAGAACACGATCCTGTGGCGGACACAAGAAACTGTCAGTCGGTTGACCCATGGATCAGGAGCAGGATCAGGATCGGGACAGCGCACTCACGTGATCAGGATTCCAGACGCCATGAAAGTCCTCTGGATCTGCGCCTCGAACACCGGCTCGGATATCTGCAGCAAGAGACACTCGATTGAGTCCACAATCCTTCGCTCTCAAACCTCCATCGCCCCTCTAGCTGTGCGACCCGACAATGTCTTCTAGGTCCTACGAACCGGGGTGGTACTCACGTCGACGGGGATGGCGAACTGCTTCAGGCTGTAGTTGCAGGCGACGGCGATCTGCTCGTTCAGCTGTTGCATCGCCTCCCACAGCGCCTTCTTGGTCTGGTACCCGAGCAGGTAGTCTGCAAAACGCGCCGCCGACACGTTCACATACAAATGTCACATTAAATCCATCAGCTGCACGACCTTTAGGGACCGGCTCGACGGAGTCTGCAGGGGTGTAAGGGTGCGACGGAGTCTGCAGAGGTGTAAGGTTGAGACGGTGTTTTCGGTGGCGGCGACTCACTGGACATGTCGAGATGCACATCGAAGACGGCCGCCTCCAGCGTCTCGTTGTCCAGGTTGTGTCCCAGCCGGTACTTGAGCTCGACCAGCTGGCTGAAGTTGGCCGGAAACCGCACGACGCCCTGGTTCCGAGTCCCGCGCGCCGCCGTCATCGCCGCCTCCAGGTCGCCGTAGGGCAGCTGCGAGCACACGGCGGTCAGGGAGGCGTTGCACACTCTACGTGTCGCCGTAGGGCAGCTATGAGCCATGGGTGGTAAGGGGGAGGGCGTTTTACACTATGTGAGCAAGCTGCGACCATATAATGGACATAGGGAGGCGTTGTATAGCTGATATCCCAATGAGGAGGGAGTTTAGGGGTCTGGCAGCTTACTCAGGCTCGGAGTCCTCACCTGTTTGACGGCTTCGTGGTCGACGAGGTCCAGGAATAGACAGCTGAGGTGCTGGTATCGACAGTCGAGGTCGTGGTCGAGCCACGAGCCCGGCAGAGGGCGGGAAACGCCCCCGGCGAGCGCGTGGCAGTCGGCGATCTCCTCGTTGACCACGCCGAGGGGGAGGCCGACGGGGTCGATGCCGATCGCGACGAAGAAGGCGACCACTTGTAGCATGGGGAACAGGAACAGGAAGAGGATTCCCCTGCAGGCCGGCGATACAGCATGAGCAGGGTGAATGGAAACTAATACAAGTTGTCAAATAGAGGGTGGCGATGGTCGATTTTTTTCCCATAGGACCCAAGGTGATCACTCTATCCAAGGGTTACTGAGGCGGCCAACTCTCCAGTATTTTCGGCACTTTTTAGAGTGTGTAACATCTTCTAGGGGTTTCTCTTACGTTAGGTTTATGGTGGGAACTTAAACTAATCGCAACGTAACAATTTCTTGGCATTGTTGGCAATCAAAACATCGATTGCGATTGAGGAAACATTCGCAATTCATTATCGTAATTGAGAAAGAGATAATGCTTTTGCTAACGCTGATTGGACAAATCAATGTCAAAGGGAGACATCGCGGCAGAAGCCCAGCGTCGCTGCGTGTCCCGTGCAAAGAGACACGCTATCAGTGTTTGCCCGGCGACGATAGCAGCAGGCTCGTCGGCAACAACAAGACTTTGCCTCCCCTTGAGCACACGTACCCTGCACCCGTGCACCCGGCCGCAGCAGCACGCTACACACATGGGCTTATCACGCAAATACCTCGCGGTGATTATTTTCCTAAGACGCATGTCTTTTCCTAATCGTATAGCATGTTAGTTTTCAGAAAAAATATCAACTAGGTATTGAATGCGAAGTCCTTAACTCAAACTTATCCCGACGTTTCGCAAAGCTGTGCTGCCTGCTTTACCAAGTTTCCAACTCAAGTCCCAGAAAGAACATAAATCCTTCCAGTGATCGCCATGTGCGTTCTACCTCCATTCGCACCGGCGTAGAATGGTAAAACTATTCTGCAATCGCTCATCAATCACGCGATGAGCTAGCAACTTGTCTAGGTGGCTTGAAATCATCTCTACGAGGCGATCGGTGAGTGGGTCATGGGCCGTTCGCGATGCGCAGTAGGCTGGAAACTCACGCGGTGTTGCGCAGGATGCTGATCGCGTCCTTGTAGAGCAGCGCCTTCAGGCGGCTGCACGACGAGGACTTGTGGCGCAGCGGCGCAGCGCCGGCTGCGCACAGGTCGGTCGGCTCCGCCTGCGCAATTGGACATCGGTCAGACATCTGCAGACGCATGTGTCCCGTGGGTCTCTTTTGTGGCAGTCTCAGCTTGCCGAAGCTACGCTGCTTTACGCGGGGCAAGGGTTTTGAGGGGCGAAATCGCATGACGGCGTCATACCCAGGCGGCGTCCTCCGCTCGCTCGGCCGACTCGCTGGCGTCGACGGCGTCCTCTGGTTCGTCGCCGTCCTCTTGGCGTTGGCTGAGCAACAGGTAGGCTTCCTCCAAAGCGGAGCAGCCGTAGCGGCGGACCAGCACGTCCGGCGCGGTCTCGGTCAGCAGCTTCCCCCCGCGCAGCAGCCCGATCTGCAGGCAGGGGCGTTTGACAGGCTTTATTTGGCTTGGGGAAGGGGGGGGGGGGGGTTAGGGGACTGACTGGAGCAGCTAAGAGGCTGAATTATATACTTCCGTTAAACTTTGTTGGCTCTTAAATATGCAAGCGTGCTCTGGCCCCTACGTACTTCTCCTCCGGTAGTCTCCTACAGGTGTATTTGGGTGTTCCGAGTTTCACGGGTGCCGAGATAATAAATTCTATGTCAACCCAAATCCAGCCACGATCGCCTTCAACTTTGAACTCCACCTATTTTAATCTAAGCTGGTATTAAAGCATGCTGAGTTAAGTCAATCCTCAAAGCCTTGTTTTCACACCTGTTCTGTCAGAATTGACCTCCGAAACCTGGTTTGCAAAAGACAAGAAACAATAAAGCTATCGTTGATAGCGAGCTTGAGCAATGCCTTGCTGTCAAGACGTTGGAGAAGCAGCTAATCGCAAGCAGCATATCATAATTTCTGATGTCTGAGCAAACACACATTTGTAGGATTACCTTCATTTGTTAACCAAGGTTAATAAGTATCTAGTCAATAAAATACGTCACAAAAACGCGTGCATACATAAATCAGGATTAAAAAAGCTCTTAGAAAGCAGCACATCCTCTCAATGTAGCAAATTGTAAATCTATTTGCTTCTTATCGACTTGAAACAGAAAGAATCGATTGATTTTTTTTTCCTGCCGATTGCAACCGGCGCGCATTCTCGTCGCAAACGCAACGCAACGCATCGTACGCGGGACACTAAGTGCAAGCGATGCACTTCTGCAAAGGTCAGCCGCTTCGCGTGCTCCCTGCTCGCTTCTGGCTGCTCGCTGCTCGTTGCACAATCCGTGGATAATGCCGAGTTAGCGTGTGCCGTGGGAAACGCACGCAGGCCGACATTGTCGTCCACTAAGCCATGGCTTCTACAACGTCGGGCGTGTGTTACGTTCAGGCTTTCGTAGGGACCACAGGTGCATTGGCAGGGCGCTAACACAGACAATAGGACTTGATCGGGCGATGCGCGAGCTGCGATTGTCAATGACATGTTTATCTGGGAAGCGATATTACATTAGCACTTAGCGTCAATATCGCAACTATAATACCAGCGTCCTTTCTTCGCGATGCAACACTGAAAGACGTGTAATTATTGCTGCGTGCTCATTAACAACATCTCATCATTCGCTAATTTTTTTTCAACAATGATTTCATGCATTGATATTGGCTTTAAGATCGCGGTTGCCAATGAAATAATTTGTTGCGAGACGTTGCAATTCAGGCTGGGTCTTGTTGCAAATCCAAAATAAAGTCTCCGCCCTCCTGGTCTTCCTCAGTATCAGGATCACGGACGGTCGCTGCTATCTTTCAGAACTCTGCAGCAAGCGTCGGTGTCCGTCAAGACGGCGTCGTACCTTGTGCGCCTGCGACGCCTCCTCGATGTAGTGCGTCGTGATGATCACCGTCATGTTCTTGTCCCGCGAGATTTCCACCAGGTAGTCCCAGATGCTGCGGACACAGACGCCGTTGTCAGCATTTCATTGCTCCAATGCCGGGGTGTGTTTAGCGGGGAGTTGAGTTATCAGATGCAGGGGGCACGAATGCAGAGCGAGGGGGTGTACGCACCTCTGTCGCAGCACGGGGTCCAGGCCCACCGTGGGCTCGTCCAGAATGAGCAGCTCGGGCGTCTGCACGAGCGCAGCCGCGAAGCTCACGCGCCGTTGCTGCCCGCCGCTGCGCAACATCAACAAGACACAGTTAGCACCGGCGTCAGTAAAGTCCTCGCCAGCGTCCAAGTATGAGACAAGGGGGGCGGTCAGGCTTGATTTGGGTTGATTGAATTGATTTGGGTAGATTGAATAACTATGCAACAGTTTGTCCGATCATGCTGAGACTCTGTCCGAGTGTATAAAGCACCCGTCAATGACTGGTCTAAGAAGGATATTAGAATCGTAATTTAATTGTAGATCTTACCGACAGAAGTGGTCTAGTTTAGAAGAAGCATCGATTATGCGGTTAAATGAGAGGGGTGATCATGACTCCCATCTTTAAAGCAGGAGTTGCTTTCTGCTGGTGTCTGAGCTCTGAAAGGCGGTCAAGGGGCCCAGGAACTAGATACTTAGGACTAGGTACTGGTTCTTGGGGAGACTCGCCTGAGGTTCTTGATGAGGCGGCCTGCCGGCGGCAGCTCGAGCAGATTGGCAAGGAACTGGTAGCGCCCCTCGATCTGCTCGCTGCTCATTCCCGCCAGCCAGCCGAAGTAGAAGATAGTGTTGCGGGCCGTCATCTCGGACACCAGCGCCACGTCCTGCAAGCCCGCACACCCCGTCAACACAAACAAACAAACAAACAAACAAAAGCTCGTTCCAGAACCCATACAGCACTTATTATGACTTCAATTCTGAGTTGAAATTAGTTCCCAAACCACACAATACATTGCAATTTCCGGTGTCTAAATGTCAGCGGGCAAAATCTTGATGACGTTTTGAACTTGCAGCCACCGGGGAATGTTTCAATCATCCTCCATCACGCTATACAGACTTCTCAACAGGTCTACATACTAGCGCAATGACCGACCGCACCATGCACTCAAGTATATTTGTGAATCGTCTGCCGACTCCATTGCGACCTGTGTCCTGCGACCCGACACTTTGGATGGGTGGTGACGGTGGCGGGGCACCCACCTGTGGCATGTAGCCGATGCGTGGCCCGGGCACGCCGCTGCCCTCCGTGCCCGGGCGCGCTCCCAGCACGCTCACGTCGCCGGAGTCGAGGCGGAGGCGTCCGGCGATGCATCCCAGGATCGTAGTCTTGCCGCAGCCGGAGGCGCCCAGCAGGCCGTAGCTGCAGCGACGTGACAACAAGCTGTTCTAACGGCATGCTCTTTCACAGGGTGGTAAAGATGGAAATAAAGGGTATGGAAGTTATCCGAACTTATAGTGCAAGCGATATGCTGCATCGTTTGCTATCGAGAATCCGCTCTCGTGTAAATGCTTGTTCTGTAGGGGAGGAAGATTACGCAAGACAGCAGCTGTAGTGGAGTAAAATTGAATATTTTGTTCTAACTTTTTAGAACGTTACCACGTTTATGCCGACGAAGAGAATGTCTTGCAAAAAACTATTGGTTATTGTCTGAATGTTAAGCTCCCAAACTCAAAAATTGCCCGACGTTTCGCAAAGCTACGTTGCCAGCTTTATCAAGGGTCTAAACTCAAGTTCGAAAAACGTATTTCCAACCTGGTCATCCGATTCCACTCTTTATTCTATCACAATATCTCCTACTTTATTTTCTATTCTATCTTTCTGTTTTTACACTGTAAATCAAGTCCTATCCTGTGGAAAACTATCATCCCTGTATCATCCCTGACCTGATTCGGTTTCTTCCTAATTTCTATTGCTTCCCTAACCTTTCGTGTGTATACTTCCTGTAAAAATGGAAGAAAAATACCTTCCTCCCACACTGGGAATAGGTTTCTGCCTCATAGCGCATATTTATTAAGATATGCCGATGATGGCGAAGGCATGCTTGACTCACACGGGTCATCAATTTTCCTCATCGGCTTCGAGACATGATCCATCTGACACGTGACGAAACACACTAGTTTCAACGAGGACATGCTACACGGCGGGCGTATTGTAAACCGTTTTATCTCAACCGACACAACAATGCATCGCGATCGAATCCCCACCGTCCACACTTGCTGCTAGCTCGACCCTCGCCCGTAAATCGCGCGGGGGCGCGTCTAGCAGAGGAATACCTGCTCACTTAGCAGCCAAGACGTGTGAGTTCCGCTCGGTTGACCCGGTGGGTAATCACAGTGATTACACATTTGCACATCGACTCGCCGTGTGCTTAGCTCCTCGATAATGACTATCATGCACCGACCTCTGATTAACTGTCGTGAGATGGCAGAGCGACCGGCGCGTAACATCGTGTCATGATCGTGTCATGAGCGCAGGTTAAGCCTATAACGATGTGAGCTTGGCTGCAATTGTCAAATAATTCATGATCAGCCGCTAAACTCCGTGACGGTGCGTTGACGGCAGCAGTTGCAAGCCATCAACGCGGGACGTTGTGTCCTCGGTCGGCATTGATTGAGGACCCGACCTCCCTCCTGAGTCACATCAAGCTAGCAAGAGATCTCGCCGATTTTGAGATAAGGAAATATATTTCCACTGACTGACCCATCCGTAGATTTGTTTTAGATTCAGATATGATTTTACTAAGTACAACTATACAGACCATTATAACTTTCAGGAAAAACATGTTGGAAAATCCTAGACGACGCGGTGTCTTGACCTGCACCCTCCCCTTACTATCACTGCAAGGAGTCCGTCGAAAAGCGCCCTCAAATAGACGTTTTAGATCTAGACATTTTGGTGCATAGTCTAAGCTGCGTCTGCTACGCTATTCTACACTAAACCCTATATGCCAAAACACGGATGCATCCAGTGCAGGCCAAAACGCGCTACGCAATGCCACGCATGCGCTGCGTTGCGTTGCGTTGCGGGCTGCGTCCACTCACATGACGCCTTTGGGCACGTCCATGTTGAGCCGGTCCAACACGAGCTTGGCGCCGACGCCCATCCCGTACGTCTTGCTGGCGTCACGCAGTCGCACGGCCATCGCGCCGTCGAGGGGTCGCCGTCAAGAGGGTGACGTCGGTACCGCGGTCACACGCAGCGTAGTCCCAAGAAACAGGGCGTTACAGGCTGGATACCGTCGGAAGGAGAGTGATTGATGCCGGGAAAACTTCGGTAAATCACGAGGAATAGGTCGCCGTTGGGAGGGTGATATCCGGATGTTATCGCGAGCGTTGAGCGAGTGAATTCTTCAGCACACGGTCGGAACTGTCCTCTGCGGTCGAGGCGTTGAGACGTTGAGGCGTTGGTACGAAGGCGTCGGTGCTGTTAGCAAGGAGGCCGGGCGTCGACTGTCCGCGTAGCGTCGCTTCCTCCTCGTCTCCCGGGCAACCTTGCACTTGCAGTTGCAGCAAGTGCATCAGGTGCATTGTGCCTCCATCTTGCACAATCTCCGTGCCGTGGCTGTCATGGAAACGCCGGCCGCTTAACGATCTGTTAAACAGTCGCTAATCACGGCTCACGGCCACGTCGATCATTGGGGGCAGCGTCAGGCACTCGTTCATAGACATTCAACCACTCATAGCTTACGTCAGAAATCCAACAATCACCAAGTGTATTAAGGGTGTTGAACGTTTCCAATGATCCAATGATTTTCAACTAGGTAGTGTTTGATCTAAAAGCTCTAAAAAGCCATCATGGCTTTCTGCAATGAGTTTGATAAATTGTGTGTTGTAAGTAAGTATGGATAGCGGTACTCGGGTATTTGATGACAGCAAGCCAACACACTAGATGTACCTTGAAACTGCACTTTATTTACAGCAACACAGCAATAGAGAGTAATACGGAAACACGGCACAGACACAAAACAACACAACACGTGCTGACGCCATGCGTCACGTACGTCGCCTGCTAAGGAGCGACGGAATGCAGCTAATTAGTAATCGAGCGCGTCGCCTCCGCGCCGGCACCGCTGGATGCTGGCCACACGTCGCCCATCCCTCGGGCAGCTCGGCAGGCAGAGCTCACAGAGCCGGGGGTAGACACTAGACTTGGTTGCTATCAATGCCCAGGGTGACAGCTCGGAAGTGCGCGGTTTATCAAAGTGTGGGACTTGGAAATATCGACAGAGTGTCGCGACGACACAGGGGAGGTTTTGCCCCGAAACAGCGTTGCATTCAGTGACCGGCTACACAATATTCCCAACACCGAGTTGCTTGTCAATGACATGGTGGCAGCAAAATGAGACCCTGCGAATCTCGGCTGGTCACGTGACAATCTTAGCGTCTCGAGCTGAGAAATAATGTAAAACCAGCGCGCTAAGCAAGAAAGTTCTATGTTTATAAAATAAAGTGCGCCCTTGTCTAAATTCCCCTCTGCAACTAATACCCGAGAGAGAGAGGAAGTAGTCCAGCGGGCTTCCCGTCTCCACCCCTGCGACGTCCCCGTGGGGCGTTGCATCACCTTCACACACTCCTGACACAGTGCTAAACCTACGCCCAAACCTAACCTAGAACATAACCCGAGGCTTGAAGCTAACGTCGAGTAAAGCACGTCGGTCGCTTGCCCATCGCGGGTCACGGCCTGCTAGCTTCAAGCTAATAAAGAAGCTGACTTCCGTCATTGCGTCGTTAATCTTGGCAGGCGATTGGTCAACTCCGACATGTCAAATTCTCGCCGCAAGACGCCAAGACCGGCTGGCAAATCGATTTAAATATTCTAGCAGTATTTTATTATAATTATATTATTATGTACACCGGATTCTTTGATATAGCGGACGGCCTTGCCTGGTCGAACCTCGCGTCGGCGTCGACACGCTGCTTGTGAAACGCCCCCACCGCCCCACGAACCAGACCCGAACCCTCTCCAAACTCGCTCGAAAGCTCGAGACGCCATCTCGTCCATCACCGAAGCTGGCACGCCACATTGACTTTGTTGAGAATTTACATGCGACATAAACGGAGATGCAGAAGCGCAACTTCCATGCGACAGCGAGCCGGCCAGTGTCCCGAGAACTGTCGCGAACAAATCGACGCCTCTGGGCCGCGCTGCAACGTGGAGGGTCGGGACGCGGGAACGCCGAGGCTGCAGCCTGCAACGTCGGTCGATCCCGACGGTGTCGCACGCTCGTGGCGTTGGCCGGTGCGCGAGAGACTATCTCTTCTGGCGCTGCATGATGACGGCGCAGAGCAAGCACAGGCCGACGATCCAGATGATCGAGATGATGAAGCCCGGCCACACCTGCGGATGCGTCCATCCCCAGCCGCGCTCCAGCACGTTCCTGTGTGAGGGAGGAGATAACATACAGTCAGCCAGGGCGTCGGAGTTGGGAGACCATGGCATTCACCATCGACTTCATGGGGCGTTTACAATATCAGAGCTACAGGACATCACCGGCACGTAGCCTGCTCCATTTCAACGGTATAAGCTGAAGTACAGCGTATTGCAGGAAATATAAATTTTTCGATCGTGGGGCTTGAATTTAAGATACCGATCATTTGTTCAATGATGCAATGGGTGTGTCAGAGAGGTAACAAGACAAGGCAGGCGTTTGGAGATTATAAAGCGATGCCTTTAGACAGGGACAGGGACAGGGACAGAGACAGAGACAGGGATAGGGACGGGGAGAGTGACAGGGACAGGGAAAGGGACAGGGACAAGGACTTTGAGAGCGACTGTGACAGGGAATAGGGCTGGGACAGGGACAGGGACAAGGGCTGAGACGCGTACCGTAGCGCCGTGGTGGCCCATGTGCCCGGCAGCGCGTTGCTGATGAACCGCAGCGAGTCGGGCATCCCCTCCAGAGGCCACATGAGCCCGCTGAGCAGGATGTAGGGGTAGAACGAACCCAGCGCCGTGTAGTTGGCCGAGGTCAGGTCCTTGCAGGTCACGCTGATCAGCAGGCCTGCGGGAATAGGGGCACAATGTTGTAGTGGCTGTCTCGTTCGGTGTAGCCATCGTCTTGGCAGGGTGCAAAGCATCGCAGATATATAGCTGCTTCAGGCGCTGCTATAACCCGATTTTTAGTGTGAGAAACGCCTTAGTTTGGTCAAAACGACCGATCGAACGTTATGAATTAATAAACGAAGGTATAAACTGTGGTTTCTACATTTTCTACGCCTTTAGCGCAGAGTCCATTAGTCAAGGTAGGACATATTTCTCACAGACTATCAAACGGTCTTCAATGTTGAAACTGCTGCATAGGTTGAGTAACTTGACTTGACCAGAAAGTTTCGAGTGCACAAGTAGACACGCATAAAGAGAATCTTCTGCAGCTAGGGAACTATAAAGAAACAAAAAATATCTAACTTGGTTATTGAATGATATTTTTTTGCAATAAATATTTTCCCAATGTTTGTCAAAGCTATGCTGTCCATGCTGATGTCTAACCTCTAGCCCGGATCAAGGACTTGAGTTAAAACATTTGATAAAGCAGGCAGCCTAGCTTTGCTACACGTCAGGTAAAGATTGAATTTGGTAGCGTAGCATTCAATAGCGCAGTTAAATAGTTTGTTTGAAAACGGTGCTATAAAAGAAGGCATCGCTCGCCAAGGCGCTGACAAGGATGCAGTCTGAGAGAGACAGGGAGAGATAAGGCCACGACCAAGACTTCTTAGGCTTGAGGGGATGGAGCGCTCATTGTTCAATTTCTAGTTCCGAGCCTTGTGGCTCTTACCTAGTTGTCAATTTTTTTTAACTAAGTCTTAATAATTTATTTGCATTTATGATTCGTCGACTTTAAAAAAAATATTATCATTAAGTAGTAAGTATACTTACTACTTAATGATAATATTTTATATACACAGATTGCGTATGCCAAAATGGCCTTAGGTCGTTTATATTTCGTTCTTTCACGGCAGTCATAAGATGCCAGGTTATTAATCAACTTGTTTGGAGCTTTGTCAAGAGAGGCATAAAAGTTTAATGCCAGTTCTTTTACAATGTCCCTGAAGAGTGCAATTTCGAGTTGTCTTTGTATGTCTGTATCCCTCACATACCAGGGTGATTTGGTAATTCTACGAAGCGCAGAGTTTTGAGCAGTCTGTAATCTTCGATATGCAGCTGTTGGCAAGTTACCCCAGACAGAACTGGTATACATCATAATAGGTAAAATCAATGCCTTATACAAAGTAAGTCCATTCCTTATGCTGAGGGCACTGCGTCTATTGATAAGTGGTCGCAGAAGACCTAACCTTATCTTTGCTTTCTCTCTAACTTGTCCAGCATGCGATTGCCATTAAAGCCTCGTGTCCATTGTGTCCATTGTAGAGAGATAGAGGAAGATAGGGGGGGAGAGAGAGAGAGAGAGAGAGAGAGAGCGTACCGAAACCGACGCCTGCCAGTGACTGCAGAAAGACGAGCGCCAGCATCGCGGGGACGCTGCCCAGACAGTGCATGTCGAAGACGAAGAAGCCGAGGAGCAACGTCTCGGTGGTCTGCACGACCATGCAGACGCACTGGACGATCAGGTGCGAGACCAGCAGCTCGGTGGTCGTCACGCCTGCAACACGCGCCGTTAAACCACGGTCCGGCCCTCAATGGCAATAGCAGCTGTCTGGTGATGGCTTTTGTGATTCATATGGGAATTCTGTATAAATGAAATCTTCTAAAATCTACATGACTTTCCCTTGAGGGTAGGTGTGACTTGTGCTATCTTTTCAGAAAAACTATATAACTGGGTTATTGAATCCCAGCTGTATAGTTTTTTTCTGAAAACTTGCAAATTAAGATTATTGAAAAGTCACGAGTTTTAAGAAAGTAATGACATGCTATCTATTTCAAACTCGATTTCATGCTAAAAAATAACACGAAAACGGGACGTGGATAAATTTCAATTTCAATTCTATCTGCTATCACAAAGCGCATTCTTTTCCAACCATTCGCCATCACTTTACAACGATTTTCGGTCGAAACCATACTAACGAGGTTTTGAGTAAAACACAGTCAGTCTTGCATAGCGAGCGAGTTGAGTACCGACCTGCGACGAGGTTGCGATCCCAGAGCCCCTCGCTCTTCTCGATGATGATGACCGTCGTGGTGAGCGACAGCGACAAGAAGAAGATCATCCTGCACGCATAAAACGCCCGTGTTAACACACCTTCCGAGACACCGACATCGACCGGAAGCGACACTCTTTTGTAAGAACAACAACAGTGCGTTTATCTTTAGTTATAAAAATCAAGCGAATGTCTTGCATTCTTTTTGCAAAGTCTAGTGTTGGTCTGCCTGCTAGTGAATTCATTGACAGCCTTCCACGCAGCACTGGCGTTAGCCGACAGCGTCTTAAGCAAGTCTCGTGACAACACGAGGGGTCTTCGACGGTTACTCACGATATGATCATGCCGGGCGCCATGAAGATGGCGAAGCTGGGCTTGTTTGTACCGAAAACAGGGTCGTTGAACTGCAACAAGACACGCACTGTCACGTAATGTCCACCACGAAACGTAATCCAGTCAAGATCTAGTGAAACATTCCATTGGCACTGGACGGAAACCTTGATAGTGCTGTTTGGACGCCGTCTCAGAAACTTGGGACTGACGCATTACAAATAAAATTATTACTGAATTACTGAATTACAATGCAATTGTTTGGGAACATATTGTGAGCTGCAGCAGCGAATAGAGGAGATGGCAGTCAATGCCATGGAATTATTTGATTAAGATCAATCGAACGTTGCCTTCGAAACGTAGGTAACACCGAGGAAGCGGGTGACAGAGTGGGAAGCGTTGCGGCTACGCGTACCTGCATGGGCAGCTGCGCGTGCTTGACGCTGACGTTGCAGCCGCGCGCGATGTCCCCGGCCAGGTCGACGTACGTGTCCAGCAGGTGTTTCTCCAGCATCACGCCGATCTGGCTGTCTGCAACGCGGACACGTCATCGTTAGCAGCGTTCGCACGAAGGCAGCATGACAGACTCTTACTCTTAGGACCCTGGGCTGGCTCTGAACATGTACAGTCAACACGTTTAGTTTGAAGCGAAATGGGAATTCCTCGCAATGGGGGATTTTGGAGGGAATGTTTGCCTCGAGGATTTGTTAATGCATCTCACGGATGTTAGCTGGAATTCTAGTTAGGTGTGTAACTAACCAAGGCCAAGACCAAGGGCAGGAGAGTATGGAGCCCACTCGGTCTCTCTATATCGCTTCATCAATCGGTGGAATTGCGATAGAGGTGCTAAATCATAACTTTGACCTTCCGGCCCTCCTCTGCAAACTGGTTTGCAGGTTTTGAAAAACCCCGCCACTCACTGGACATGTCCAGCCAGACGCTGAGCTCTGATTGGTCGAGCGTGGCGTTGTCCGCGTCCTTGCCGTCCTTCTCGCGCTGCTCGAGGAGCGCGCTGAAGTTGGCCGGGAAGTAGATGACTCCTTGGTTCAGACCCCGGTGCGTGTCTGCCACGGCCGCCTCGACAGTGTCGTAGTACACCTGCCGACGCGAGCAACGGTCACCTCAAGTCCTACGCCCACCTTACGCCTGCGCCCGCGCATAGGCCATAGCTTGCTTTTTTCACATCCGTTACTGTTGCACTCTACATTTGTTTTGAAAGAAAATCTCTTGAAGCAATGCTCTGCCATCGTCCAACTTGCAATCGAAGCGACGACTTTGCTCAAGGAAAACTTAATTTTAAATGTGGCAAAATGAGGCAGCTACCTGACTTCAATTTGTTGATAGTTGTTTCTTTCCTGGACTTATTTAAGTCCAGTGAGTTTCAAACTTGAATGGTTGGGGCCATTGAAATGGTTGGGGCCACTTGCTTAAGACGATTCTGAGAAGGACATTTTTACCGTCCAGTATTTAAGTCGGTTAGGCAAGCAACCTCGCCACCAGCTAAACCGTAGAATCTGTCGCCTCTCGGCTGCTTTACGCACGTTGATCGTGGTGGAGTCGTTGAGCCGGTTCATGTAGAGGCAGCTGAGCCCGTAGAAGTGGCAGGTCTCGAAGTCCTCGCCGGCGAGCTCGACGCCGGACACGTTGGGAAAGTGATGCCCGCAGTTTCCCAGCTCGTCGTTGACCACGCCCAGCATCAAGCCGTGCGGGTCGCCGCCGATCGCCACGAAGAACGCGGCGATCTCGACCAGCGGGAAGAGGAACAGGAAGAACAGGCCGCTGGAAGCACAGAGGAACCACTCGGTCAGAACGCGGCGAAGGAGGCAGCGACTGGGCGCTCTCTAGAATCTCATTTCCTACGTTCTACATTTAGCACTTCACAGCTTTGTTCGCTTGTGTCGAATTCCTTGGCCAGTTCAGATCAGACTAGACAACGCCAAGGTTGATGAAGTGTGCTGTCTTGAATCTTTATGAAAAGGAGTGGGACAGAGTCACGAGAAGCAAAATGAGTTAATACTGGCGACTAAAGCTATTGGCATTTAGACTGAGAGCGACATGTTTTTTTTTAGCCCAATACAAGATGATTTAGGTGCTAGTGCTAAAATGGTTCTTGTTTCTATACTCTTTAACTGAACTGAACACATGCAGTCTACTAGATGATTTCAGGATTCTCCTCGATAAAGCCCATTGCCAGTGAGATAACGAGTATCAACCGACGTGTGCCTACAACCCTGGTGGGCCTAGATAAACTTCCTGGATTGGGACTCACCCAGTGTTCCTCAGGATCCGCAGGAAGTTCTTGTAGAGCATGGCCTTGAGCCGCGACGCCGTCGACCGGTCCGGCCGGATGTGCTTGGTGAGCGGCTTGTTGACGTACTCGTCGAAGTCGACCTGGTTGACGCTCTGCAGCCGCTTGACGCCGTCCTCCTTGGCGGCGGCGTCGTCTTCCGCGTCGTCCATGTCGCAGGTAGCCTGCGTGAACGTCTCGCCGTCGCCCTGCTTGCGGCTGAGGATGAGGAAGACTTCCTCGAGCGTGCTGGCGTTGAAGCGCGAGATGAGTTTGTCTGGCGCCGTCTCGGCGAGCAGGGTGCCTTCGCGCATCAGCCCGATCTGTGGGAGGAAGAGAGTTAGCAGCAGCAGCAGCAGCAGCAGCAGCAGCAGCAGCAGCAGCAGCGACAGCAGCAGGGTATTCGGTACTAAACACGGTATTAGCACTAGCAGGGAACTGATTTGGAACCTAAATGGTATTTTTGAATGCAGCAATGAGTTCAGCCAGTGAATTTGGACTTCTCTATAAATTATTATGAGTGTACATATTGTTTTTTAAGAAACAGCTACATTTTGCACTCTTGGCAAGGCGAAGGAAACCGTAGTATTTTGTTTATTTCAGAGTAAGTTTCTGTTAAAGTAAATCTGGCTTCAAAAAACAGAAGTAGAAATAGGAAAAATCAGTCATTTGTCGGTAAAACCTTAGAGAAATGTGTTTATATTCAGTAGACTGGTTGAGACCGGCCGGGATGTTTAACCTGGCCCACCTCCTGGGGCTACTACAGCCAGCAAAGCACAACCAACAGCAACAGCCGAGGCAAAAGCATGGCCAGCTAAACACACAGCGTGTCGACTGTAGAGTTTCGGGAAGTATTCGTAGGACTCAAGACCAGAGAGAAGACGTCAACCGGACGACGGCGTCGTACCTTGTGCGCCTGTCTCGCCTCCTCGATGTAATGCGTCGTGATGATCACCGTCATGTTCTTGTCCCGCGAGATTTCCACCAGGTAGTCCCAGATGCTGCGGACACAGACCACAGAGCGATTAGATCAGCTTCTTTCAATCATACACAGCGAGGCCAAAGGTCAAGTCAATCTCAGTCTGCCCTGGACACAGATACTAATTAGTGATAAGCGAGCTACGCACACAAACATTAACTTATTTACACTTAGTAATTGTAGAAATTAATCGTCAATAGCACATTCTTAGAGCAAAATACTTTAACTAGTCGGAAGTGCATCTTCCTACCATGATATCTCTAGTGTGTGACGAGGATACGTTAGCCAGGGAGGGTGCACGAATGCAGAGCGGGGGTGTACGCACCTCTGTCGCAGCACGGGGTCCAGGCCCACCGTGGGCTCGTCCAGAATGAGCAGCTCGGGCGTCTGCACGAGCGCAGCCGCGAAGCTCACGCGCCTCTGCTGACCGCCGCTGCGCAACATCAACAAGACACAGTTAGCATTTGTATCCCGAATCTGATATCGGGCACGCGATGCGCTTTAGGGATGACAAGTTGACATAGCTGGTGATTTTGAGCGTTCCAGCATGACAAGGGCAAAAGTGAGGAGGGAAGGAGGTTTGGGTTGATATGAGATTTCTTATCTCGGTGAAACTCGGTGTGGGCATCATGGGCACCTTTTTGACTACGTTCCTGGGATGGAAATATATAACAGAAAATAATTGTGTGTGTAAGAGGTTGAAATATGCTTGTTGCCTCTGAGGGCGAAGGTTCACGCACCTGAGGTCCTTGATGAGCCGGTCAGCAGGAGGCAGTTGCAACAGGTTGGCGAGGAACAAGTATCTGTCGGCAATCTGCTTGTTGTTCATCCCGAAGAGCCAGCCGAAGTAGTAGATCGCCCCTTGCACGTCGAACTCGTCGACCAGCGCCACTTCCTGTAACACCGGCCGCAGGGGGGGCGTTACGCGGGCTCGGCCGACGCGTGTTTCTTAACAATCGCCTCGCCCCGTAACATTGCACGCACGTTTAATTGCTTCACTGCAGTGAGACAATCAAATCGTCGTAGCCATGTAGCTTGACTGTCCCAGGGCTTCAAACCTTGTCTGGGATTTTATTTACACTATTTGTGTTCTGCTGATTGCGCCACATTAGCTAGTTGTGCCGGTAGCCAAGACTTCGAGAAGTTCAAGCAAAATAACTATAGTTTACTATTTTCTATTATCTATAATTCTTAATATTTTTTTTCCGTTGTGGATTTGGCCATGGAACGCTCCAGAAGTTTCTGTGCGGTGTGGGGCAAAAAATTGTCTGTCAGGACTCAGGACGCAGAAAGTCCACCTGGTAGCAGGAATGTCGCGGTGATTTTCCTGACACAAGTTTAAGATGCTCGCTTTTTATTGCAGAAAGGAATCAACAGTGTTCTCGAATACGCCTTGCATCGCACGCACGTTAAATTTTTTCGCAATGCGAATTTCAAATCGCAGCACGCATCTCATGGCTGAAGCAGCTATAGACAGTCCCAGGGCTTCAAAGTACAAACCTTGTCTAGGATTTTATTTACACTATTTGTGTTGAGCTAAGTGCGCCACATTATCTGCGCTGGCAGCGATTGCCTATGCAAATTTAATTTGAAAGCGAAAGAATTTTTACTATTTTCAGTTATTATTTAATTTTTATCTTTTTTCCTTTCCGAAGTGGATTGGGCCTTGCCTCTATCTGGCAGGATCTGTCCGTGCTCCAGGCTGCACGCAAGGCGTGAAAATCAGTGACAAAGTGTCGTGAGACCTTGATATGAAAGGCAAGCCGATAGCACTGTCCTGAAAGGGTTGGACCCTGACCCACCCTGACCCACCTGTGGCATGTAGCCGATACGTGGCCCGGGAACGCCGCTACCCTCCGTGCCCGGCACCCCGCCGAGCACCTTGACGTCGCCGGCGTCGAGGCGCAGCCGTCCGCAGATGCATCCCAGCAGCGTGGTCTTGCCGCAGCCAGAGGCGCCGAGCAGGCCGTAGCTGCAGCGAGAAGCACGATCAGACCCAACTTGCAGCGACACAAGCCACAAATTGCTTGTCACAGGGAGCAGGAACGTGTCCCATTGCACATTGCAGGACGTGCATTGGCCCCTGCAGAGGCTGTTTGATCTGAGTGAGAACCTCTTTGCTTGAAACTGGTGCACATTGCAGGAGACACACCATGCCACTGCAGAGTCTATTAGAACCTCTTTTTGCTTATTGCAGTTGTAGATTTTGGGAGATGAATGTGTTCTAGCAATGTCTTAGAATCTCCTTGCTTAAAAGTTGTATATATTGTAGGACGGCCATGGGCCCCTTAGTGTCAATGAGAATCTCCTTGCTCCAAATTTTTGTACATTTAGTTGGATAGAAACGTGCCACCGCCTGCCTCCTTCCTATGCTCCTTACATTGTGCGACGCGAACGTCCCTTTGCAGAGTCTGTGGGACCCTTCTTTCTGCTAACTAATAGGACATTGGCAGGACAGGAACGCGCCCCTGCAGAGTCTGTGGGACCCTCCACGCAACGCAAGCATGCACAACGGCTGTCGGCGCGCCCAGTGCTTAGCATTTCGAACACAAGCATCGCGCAGGGCAACGCGTGCGTGCAATTACCCTCGCCGTACTTGGCCGGCTGAGGCCGTACACCGGCCGGACAATGGACAATAGCGCGCTGATCTGTCGGTGAGATGCATTACCGCCGCAGCTAACTACCGGTCGGCCCGGCTAATTGCCGCTGTGGCGGGTCTCACGGTCGCTTGACACTTTGTACGCGTTTGAAGTTGCATGTTATGTTGAGGTATACGGTGAGGAACGGATTTGACCGCGTTGCCGCGATGGCTGATACGTTATCATGCATATCAGAGATCTACATTTCACCTGTCGTTCTAGAAAAACTTCGTGGAAGCTTGGAAACTAGTGGTCGATGCCCACGTATAACACCACCATCTGGCAGTTCATTTCAATGGGAAAAGTGCTTTGTGACATAAACGATTTCATGAGATTCACAAACGATCTCTGTGAACAAGTGATGGTGAGTCATATCACAGTTCGCTAACTTTGCAATTGTAGTCAATCGCATTTGGTATCAAGTTCGGTCCTTGACGAAGTTCATGAATGGGTATACCTGACATGAGGTGTAATGAAAAGATTAGTAGACACAGGATCGAGCAGGAAAGTGTGATACAATTGACGATAACTTCGATCGCTGACACATCGACGAGGATACCTAGCCTTCTGGGAGACTGTCACTGTTAAGTGAAATTGAATGACATGTTAATTTGATACGTGCACATGAGTGCAATACTTAACGCCGTTCATCACGTGTGTGTGCGTGTGTGTGTGTATACCCTCGTGACATGGTGATATCAAAGCGCACTGCTTCTTTTATTTCTGCAAATGCCTCTGAGTTGAATTCTTCCCTACGTTCCTTGGAAGTTACACTTGACCATGTGCACCAGGCACCAACGAAATCTCTTAATCCATTCTTGAATCTAACCACAATAATCAACCGTCCCTGGCCGCATCAGCATGGGAAAATGCCTTCGCTGGAAGGCGTGCCTTAGTTCCAGTGTTCCACTGACTTTGAGGCCCCAGAGCACTCCCTGGGACCCAGCAACCAGCGAGCGTTTAATTGGCATGGCAACTGTGGGTGAAACAATTAGCCGCCGGTGCAGTTGCTAATTGTCGGGCTTTCGGTCTCGCTGGCCATTGTTAAAGGCTATACGTCATCGGACGCAGTCGACGATGCGAGACGACGACAAGTGCTCGGAGACTTGAGATCCGCGACGGGTCTCCTTGCAGAGTCGCAGAACATAACGCTGCTTGTTGCTGCTTTGCACTTGCAGCGGCCTACAGACTGTGTCATCGTGTTGTTATTACGCCGCTCCGCCGATTGGATAAGAGCTTACAATATCCCACTCGGTATTACACTACACATACTTTCTTCTCGTAATTGTTGCAGCCTAAGTGCTCTGAGGTGTGATATTAATCTACGTCTACTTGTTTTTGTCCGATTGTAAGTGCTTTAACTCAATTATACAGCTCTTGTTTCACATTTAGAGCACAAGCAAATAGGTTACCATATACGAACCCCTGTGGCTGGTCTATGATAAGTGCCCCGGACCTTTTTGATAAAAGAGTTCGAACGCTTATGAGCGATAATGAGTCAAATAAAAAGGATGTGAACTGAAGGCCTTAGAAGCTTGATTAACTCTAGACAATTTCCAGACGCCATTGGGCAGCATTTGCCCGCGGCTTGATCGAAGGTGTCGGCCGAATGATCTTGATTGGCGCACTGCATCCCCGGCCACTTTGCCCGTGTGCGTCATTCGGTGCGTCATCGGGAGTGCGTCCCGCCATGGTCCCAGCCCCGGCACGGCCCGGAGCGCCGCGTAAAAACCCCGGCGCTAGGATGCAGACACCTGATAGCATGCTGTCGGAGCAGCGAGCAACATACCTGTCTAGGCGCAGACCTGCCTTGCCTAGCCGTCGTAGGATACACTGGAACCCCGCTAAGAGCTGACTTGCTAGTTGGCAAATACTCTAACCACCTGGCTGATTAGGCGCTTCCTTTCGCTTGCTTGTCGCATCCTTGGAAAAACAAGGAGTATTGGGTCCTAACAGCTTTGAATCAATACTGCAGCGCTTTATCTGTCTACGTATTTCCTATCCCCGGTTTAGTGGTCGGTACTCGGAACAGATGACGCACCGGAATTTGTCAACAAACCACCGACCGGATCCTCGCGTTGTCACGGATTGCATGCCGCACGGAACCGCGTTGACTGATTCGACGAACACGACCATTTGACAACAGTCCGCGAATTGGCTGCGTCAAAACGTGTGGGTCGGACATGTTTTAAAACATCCTTCCCGGGCCGAGCGGGGTGGTGTTAGGGGGTTCGGGGTTCGGGGTTGGGGCCGAGACTCACATGGAGCCCTTCGGCACGGTCATGTTGAGGTGGTCCAGAACGAGCACAGCGTCCTTCTTCCCGCCGTACGTCTTGCACGCTCCGCGCAGACGCACCGCCGCCTCCGACTCGGTCATGTTCAGCATCCTGCAGACACGTTACATCGTTACATCGTTACATCGTGACATCGTTACATCGTACATTGTTACATTAAATTACATTGTTACAAGCTACACGCTAGACATTCAGTATGAGAGTAAACAAACCCCAAGACACACTTAACTAAGCTTGCTTGATCGTTGGTCATCCTGGGCGTGTGGTAATGTTGCTTAACCGTCCCAAGGCGACCTGTTTTAAGCAACCCCACGGTTAAATAAATCCTCAGTAACCCATAACTACTCCCATTCACCCAGTAAAGGTTGGTCTCTCGAGAATTTGCTATCAATTAATATGACGTTTGATGAGTTATTGTAAGTGTTATGCAGCAATGTGTGTGCGAATTTGTCCTAAGAACTGCTTGTCGCAGGATAATTTCGACCAGCTTGTGTGGACTTGTTCGGCAACCTCCAACACTTGTGTCTTGACGCGTTGTCACCCACCTGCCACCGTTGTACCTGGTGTCAACACTCGACGCCGGCGAATTGTGGACTCATCCGAGTCAACACTTGACAATGAAGTAACGCGCGCGCGATTTGCCAATTAGCGTCGGCCAATAAAAACCCAGGCTGTGTTTCGCACTGTTTTCCGTCGCCGTGCAATCGATCCGATGAGTCGTCGGATGGCACAAAGGATATCAATCGCGTTGCGCGAGCAGCAAGAAGGATCTTCTGACAGAAGCCTTTGTTAATATGCAGATTTAATTAGCCGGAGTACGCGGGTTGGGCCCCGCTAAACATCTATAGGCGATTAAATTCATATGACATTGAAGGAACAATTTTTTTTGCCTAGATGAAAATTAATTGCATCTTAAACGTATAGGGCCTGTCTTAACATCTTTGCACAACTGCGTTAAATCGTTTGCCCAAATTATGTCATGGCAAAATCTACTCACATGTTGTGATAAAGTTTGTTTTAAGCATTTGAACTTGGAGCAGCACGTGCGAGAGCTGGACCGACAGCTGATGCCCGGATGGATCAATTTCAATCAATAGGGACACTTTCGAACCCAACGAATTGAATGAAACTATATTTCCATTCGATTTCTATCCGCAGATTTGACTGCTTGATTGTTTGGACACAATAGACCTGTACGTGTCATTGTGTCTCTGACAGCTTCTCAGAAGCTGTCTGCAGAACAATCAGCAGCCGTAGCGTTGGTAAAAACCAGCCGCAGCATATCGTCAACGAATAGAATGTTATGACAAAACGTTTCTCGATATGATAGTGTTGTTAGAGGTGTATTCATCTAATTTATAACCCCAGCACAAGTTGACCTCTCTCGCCGATCGAAGACAGTAACTTGCCGTCGTGACCTGTCCCGGGTTCGACGCAGTGCACTATTCACCTCGGTTGCCGGGCCAACGCGGCGAACACAGAGTTAATATTTGATCGCGACCGGGCGGAAGCCGAGCAGGTCACAAAGAGGTGTAAATCACGCATGGGACTCGTCGTTTGACCCCGTGACCCGGGGCTGGCTGACATGCCGCATGTCGTTGACAGCTGCCAGATACAAATGATTCCTGATCGATATATTAATTTGCTTTCAAAATTGCTAAGTTTGTTTTTAACAAATAAGTCTCATTGCGTGTGAATAGCTCGAGTTTCACGGTCAGCGTTTCTATTCGTGTGTTCTATAAGAATATGACGAAAATGAAAATTTATTTGCTATTTGATATATCAGAACAATTTTTAATAAAAAATGGCTTTGATTTTGATGGATGTGCAACTTCTGGTTTCTCTATTCACAAACAACTGCTAAAATCTGCACATAGATGTCAGAGTACATTGACATAGGGTGACAATAACAGGGCGACAATCTGCTCAGTGGGCCAATGAGATTTCTTGCTTTCTAAAAGCCTCCTGCGGGGCCATTCAAATGCGCCCTCCACCCAATTATGCCGCTTAATTTCATAAACATCTTGATTAATTAACCGAATCATGTTGGCATTTAAAAAAAAACGTCCTTGGTTTTAAAGTATTAAATGTAGTGCCTGTTAGGCTTGTAAAAATGAAATGGAATGAAATGAATAACCAAACTCCTGTGGCTCCTTGAAAAGTGTAATTTTGTTAAGGACCTCCACTGCTTCACGGCTGCTCTGAGACTTTGACGCCGGGAAAGAGAAACAACATCAAACGCTGACATTTCACATGCCGTTCAAATAGGCGCGCCGCGCTCGCCAGGTATTTCACATCGCAACGCACAACAATAATTCACCGTTTTACTCTCTCGTGATCGCAGCGTGATTACAGATCGCTATGTACGAGTTCCATTAAATATTACCTCATCTCCAGCAAAAGTTGTCTTGGGTATTAAAAGTCCGACCGCTATCGCTCGAATCTCGCTTTTTAGACAATCCCGTCAGACCTGCACCTTACGACCTAGATGCATCGGTGCTAGACCCTCCGGTGTTTCCCTGTCCTGCCTGCATCGTCTTCAGCCCCGTCGGACTCATGCACACAGCCATCCTCGCCCGTTCCGACGGATCGCTCGGACGGCACAGCAGCACAGCAGCACAGCAGCACAGCAGCACAGCAGCACAGCAGCACAGCAGCACAGCAGCACAGCAGCACAGCAGCACAGCAGCACAGCAGCACAGCAGCACAGCAGCACAGCAGCACAGCAGCACAGCAGCACAGCAGCACAGCAGCACAGCAGCACAGCAGCACAGCAGCACAGCAGCACAGCAGCACAGCAGCACAGCAGCACAGCAGCACAGCAGCACAGCAGCACAGCAGCACAGCAGCACAGCAGCACAGCCCACCGCATTCTTTCCGCTCGTTCACGCAGCCTCGGACGAAATCGACGCAGAGCGAAATTTCGACCTTGGCCCTCCGCAGCCAAGCCCGCGTCCTCGCGTGGGCCGTGTAATCAAGCAACATGACCGTGTAGCAAGCAACGTGAACCGACAGCTGGCATTTCCTCGCGCTTCGGCGCACTGCGACCGTGATGCACTCCGGAAAACTCTGCAATTTTGCCGAACAAGCAATTGTGCTCTTTCCCGCGCCTGCGCCGGTGTCTTACCGCGTCCGCAGCCTCCGCGCGGCCCTGGCCATGCCGACGCGTTCCGCGGAGAGATTCGGCATCAGCATCGCCGTTGCTAGGATACCGATGTGGACCACGCGTCGCGTTGTGCAAGGCAACACATCTCGATCTGTGTTGTCATGGTTTCCATACACTCACACAGCCAAACACACACACTCACACACCGTGTGCTGTGAATGGTAACCACGGGCAACGAAAGCGATTTCTCGCTCTCTGCTAATGACATGCATTAGCTGTGCGCCTGCACCGACCAATGTTGAGCAATTGCATTTTTCGTTCCCATTTGCGTCGCGCGGCGAGCCTGTTGAACGCCCCCCGCCTGGCCACCCTCTCGACGGCGACCCCTTGTCCATGACCCCCCCCCCTCACCCCTCTCTTCAGCACACTGCTTGGCAACGGCAAGTGCTTTCTGGCTGCATCGTGACGTCATGGACAGCGGTCGGGTGACCTTGTGAGCGTGCAGAGTGCACCGGCCGAGGCGCGAACCTTGGACCGAGCCGGTCGAACGCCCCCCCCCCCCCCCTGCCCTGCCGTCATGGCAGCGATGCTGGCTTCGAGGCGCATCTCTGTCTAGTGGTAAGCGAAGTCTTCGGAAACTATCCTCCGGTCATGTTAACAATGCCTATTACGGCATCAGCCAACGCATCGTGCCTTCCGCGTAAACGCAAGGGTCCCGTCCACACGTTGCTGTCAACGCAGCGCGTGTCCTCCGCTTTGGCCGGCTACATTCCGTCCAACGACGACGTCGTCCGGCCGTCTGACAGGACGTGCGGATCCGCTGGCGGGCCGCTGGGTGCGCGCCGTAGAAAGCGAGAGCTAATGATCGCCGCGCGGTGTTGCGTCACCTTCTCCTAGCCGCCGTCGCCGTCGCCGCTGCGCAGAGCTTTCTCAGCCCCGAGCCATCGGCAGACATCAGCTGACACTGCTGCTGCTGCTGCTGCTGCTGCTGCTGCTGCTGCTGCTGCTGCTGCTGCTGCTGCTGCTGCTGCTGCTGCTGCTGCTGCTGCTGCTTGCTGTTGCTTGCTGCTGCTGATTGCTTGCCGCCGCTGCTGCTTGCTGCTGCTGCTGCTGCTGCTGATTGCTTTCTGCTGCTGCAGCCTGCTGGATCGTCCGAATGAATGGCGAGTGTCGAATGTCCGATGTGGACGTAGCCGGATCGTCGCAGACACAGCGTCTAGCGCGGACGGCGGGGACGTCCGGGTCTCGGGCGCAGGCGGTGGGCGACGGCTCTTCGGACCTGTTATAGCGTGCTCGATGGCCGCAGGAACCGTTGCTCTCATTCCTTCCTTCTTAGAGGCGCGTGTGTTCGCCAATTTCCTCAATTCACACTTAAAACCTTCTGGAAGCGACTTTGCAAAGCCTCTAGAACATCTCACATAATATTTTTAAATGAATGGTGGGCTTTAGGGAAAAGATCCTGTAACTTTATTTAACCATTGATGTGAATGCTCTAACAAAGTGCACTCGTTTAGTTGTCAACATGGCAATAACTTGTTCCGAAGACATTGAAATCTGGTTCGGAAGTTGAAATTCCGCCCACAATAGTGTTTTCTTGTTGGATCTTTGGTCAATGATTGTAAGGTGTCTCAAATTTCATGTTTTCTTAATGTGTAAATCACGTGGTATCAGGGAATGACGTCAGAACGTGGGTTCGGTGGATTCAGACACCTACTCTCCTTGCACCGAGGAGGCCGGGAAATCCATGCTTCTCACGTGACCTTCATCTGACAGCTGACAGTGACAGCTGACAGGCGATACAAGTCTGACGCTTCGTAACGTCATCGGGAGGGCGTTGAACAGGATGAGTTGGACGTTGAGTCCTCTCAATGCGCCAGCCGTGCCGAGCAGCAGGGGAAGCGTCAGCAATTCACCTATTTTTTTCCCATCCACTCGAGGAGTCCGTTGCCAATTCGCCTAGCAGCCGAGAGCTCGGGACTCCGTGGAAACTGTCGGACAGGCTCGAGTGCAAACAGACCCGGTGGAGAGTGCGTCGCGACGCATCGCACCCGACGAATCCGTCCGTCTACTTGTTGCGCACTATAACGCGTCTTGCGTCACGTGGCCAGTGTGTCGACAGCCTCCGCCTTCTGGCATCTTCTTCTCGCTGCTCGACGGCAACACGGTCGTAAAAACATCCGAACAATGCCTGGTCCACTTTTTGCCGCGAGTTTTTCGTGTCACCTCCTCGCGTCATCTCGCGCGGTATTCATGGCAACCCCGGTGCCATGGTGTTGACGCAACGCGCAACCTCGTCTGCGTTGCGATGCGACCCGAAAGATGCGACCCGAAAGATGCGACCCGAAAGATACGACCCGAAAGATGCGACCCGGACTGCGATCATGATCCTTGTTTGTGGCGATTAATATTTTTCGGGGAAATTGACACGGTAAATTAACACTTTTTGTTCCAATATTAGGAAACCATCCGTGTTCCATGGAAAATGATGGACTTCCATCGAACGACGCTAGTGAAACTCGGCGTCGTCACGACGCGTACGCACTCTACGCACCCAACGAATTTTCCACGCTGAGACCTTGAAAACCGCGAGGAAAACTCCTTGCGTTTCTTCGCATTGCGTCGCGTCGCGCCGAGTCGCGTGGTCGCCTAGCGACGCACGTGCTGTTGCCTAGCGACGCAGCACTTTCGCCGGCGTTGCGTAACGCTTCGTCACCGCGCGTCGTCGTCGTCGCCGTCGCCATGCCAACCGTCGCCGTGCCAACCGGCGGCCCCGTTGCTATGGCGGCCCGTTGCTATGACTACTTCGTGCTAACAGCGTCGCTTGCAGGGGTTGTCAACCCCTTCGGCGTAGTCATGCCAACCAGCGGGTTGTCGCGCCGGCGCCATGCTGTTTTCTCGATGTGCTTTGTTTGTAAACTCCGGTGCCTGAGTCAGCAGTTCGAACACCTCAGCGTGCTCGTGGGCTTGTGCCTCAAGGGTGCACGATGGAAATTATGCACATACATTCGCTCTAAGGACTCGTTGCCAAATATGGACTGCCGTTCCATGAGTTAAATCACACAAAGTGATGACACTTGACAACAAATGGCTTCATCGTCTCCATTACTTCCTGAAAAATTGCCCATAGTGGCAATCTTCGTTGTAGCTCGCACGTGCTGGTTTGCGTCGAAGCCTCCGGGTCGCCGACGACGCCGACGACTGTTGTTGATGTTGTTGACATGACAGTCTCGTATCTTTTGTGCGACGATCGCTTAACGATCTGTCGGACGCCCGCTTTGTTCCTTCCTGCATCGCATCGCATCGCATCGCATCGCATCGCATCGCATCGCAACGCATCGCATCGCATCGCAACGCATCGCATCGCAACGCATCGCATCGCATTGCATCGCATCGCATCGCATCGCATCGCATCGCATCGCAACGCATCGCATCGCATCGCAACGCATCGCATCGCATCGCATCGCATCGCATCGCATCGAATCGCATCGCATCTCACCGAATCACAGCGCATGAAGTCTCAGAGTCAGCGTGCTCGCGTAGCCTCGCCACCATCAATTATCCCCGAACACGCGGGGAATCGGCAGGCGCCGGTCCACTTCAGATCCTCCTCCGAAGTAACAAAAACTTGCTCACCTTTGATTGATGTCTGGCCATAATTTATTAAGCGTTGAATTCGCTTATAGACAAAGCAATCACTGCATTCAAATTAAACCGCCGCTTAAACTAATGACAGGTTGGCGTTAGCCGCACGAAGCTGCATTCCTATACATTGCATGGTCGGAAAAAATGAGTCAACTGGACGCTTTTCTTTGCACCGCTCTCTGCCGGATTAGGTTCGCGGCAAGACGGGATAGCGCAGGGAAGAGTCGTCGTCGACTGGAGAGTGTCGCCAAGACAGCCGACAGACACCGCGCCGCTTCCCGAAGACTGTTTTGCATGCACGACGCGGTCCTTCCGATCGCCATCGCGTCGCGTGCCCGGAAGCGACCGCCGCCGCCGCCGCGGTGACAGCCGGCCAAGTGACAACAAAGTCGCGGTGGTGACACAATCCACGGCTGGCGAGCGCCCCGTCAGCAGAGCTTCGTATCGCAAGCGCGTGCCTTTGCAGGACGGGAGTCCCCGGCGATGAAGTAACTTCTATGTGCTTCGTGCTTCATTCGTTGTCAGGTGTCGACGACGCATTGACATCGAAACACGCCCGAGAAGCGTTTTACAGAGTTCAGAGTTGTCTCACCGCGACGAGGTTCCTCAAGGGATGTTACGGCTATACTCACTCGTTCTGAAGTCATACTTGGCGCGGTGCAGGAGCCGTGATGCACGCAGAAAATGAATTCAGCGTTCAATATCAAAGTCTCGTGTCAGTTTATAGAACTAGTTTAAAAAAAAAACGACTTTTAAAATTGGCCAATTTTCTCCTTAATTTCTTCCGACGTTTCGCCAGCTCTGCTGGGCTTGCCCTGCGGACGCTCGTCGCTGCCGAGGAGGCCGGAAACACGAGCGTCGGGAGAAGTCCTCGGCACTTCCTGTCAGGCCGTGCCCGAAGGGTGGTACCCCCGGCGCGGGGTCGTGTGCTGCCCTCCCGGACGGTGCTTACCGTGCTTACCGGCCGCGTGCTTACCTGTGAAGAGCGGGCGCCGAGCTGGCAGCTGAGTGTAGAGCGGACACTGACACTGCGACCGCGCTGTCCGGCGGAACTGAACTGACTGACTGGCTGGCTGGCTGGTTGGCCCACAGCGCGCTGGTTCGAACCCAACCTTGGCCGTCGACGCGGCCACGGGGTGGGGGGTGGGTGGGGGGTCGACTGTCACCTGCTGCACGACCCTTCTCGCACCGGCAATTAACTTCACGGCAACTTATGAACCCAACAGCACCGCCGGCACGCTCATTCATTTTTTAGCAAATTTAATTTTAAGTGATCTTGGAGGGAATGATTGGCCAAATATTTCTAGGAATCTTATTATAGGGCAGCCGATACATATTTAATTGTCCTTTCTTCATTAAAGTCGATCTCGGTAATTCACGTCACATCTTGAATACAGCAACGAAAAGACTTTGACAAAGTTTTCATGATGACGTTTGTCTTTCTGACTTTTTCATCGTATTGCGTGCTCTGCTCCATGATTCTAATAAACTACTCAAATTTAGTTCGGAATTTTCTTCCGATGAACAAATAGTTACAAACATCACCAACGGTTGACACGCCTCACGTGAAGGTCGCCTTTTAATCGGAGTGTTCGAGATGGCTTATGTTTCTTTGTCGCGACTTTACAACCCTGCCGCTGTGGACGCCGTGGGCACCGCACACTTGACGTCCATCCGATCTCTGCGACGTCCAGGAGGCGGAGGCATCACCACCGTCCACTGTTATCGATACATGGACGCCTTGATGCTCCGGGCTTGAATCCACAAGGCCGGGCCCCGAACCCCAAAATAAGTCGCTGGGGCGCAAGACGCCCTCCCCCCGTTCGATGGACCGAACAAAACCGGTCTCTAACGAGCTAAGTCAACGCCTCCCCGTTTCCAGACCTCGTTAGTGATGCTGCATTAAGGCTGTAGATGTTCTGGACGATCTCAGGGGGTTTGGGGGCGTTGGGAGACTCCTGGGGGCGCCGGAACGACGGCGAGTGCGACGCTGGGGAGGTTGCGCCACGGCCGCGGATTGGGCAAGCGCGTTACGTAACCCATGGCAACGCGGCTGCGACGGCGACGTCGGATCCTAGAGACGAGCGGCGGACAGCTTTCTTTTCGGCGCTCGCAGCTCGGAGCATCCGAGCGGCCGGGATTTCAAGTCGCGAACCTTCGCCAAGTTGGTGGCTTTGGAGGCGTTGAAAGCAGGGCGTTGAAGGCAGGGAGGCGTTTGAAAGGCTTGATGGGAAGACATTAGTGCGAGGCATGCTGTCGGGCTGTGACAGCCATTGGGAGGGCTTTCCGCGATGGGTCGATGCCTTTTTCTTGACACTTGGGAAGAAACGTGTTTTTTTTTGTGGCTCTGGGAGAAATTCTCTGCACGACCTTCGAACGTTTTCTGGTGCCGTGGATAACCTTTGTAGTATTTCGTGATTCTGCCAATTCGATGTGAAGCAAGGAGCATGAAAGGAACAAATTGGAGAGATTTAATGTTTGATAAGGGAAGCAGGCAGGCTTTGTTTGCTAACCTTCGCGTGTGGTCGCATCTGAGGCGTCCGTCCTGCGCTGAACCCGGTACTCACTGCCAGTGCGATACCAGCGTGCCTGATCGAGACGAGGATCGCGCATCCGGCAACTGGCCATGTGACAGAGAGAGAGAACAGCGTCCAACATGCAGAGCACGGCGCTCTGAATCTGTTCTCCATTACGGCCGGGACACGGCACACCGCGGGTAACCTCGCCAAGGCTACAGATCCGTGGATCAATCCGTGGCTACATCCACGGCTCCATGGGCGGCAGACAATCGGCAATCAATCGCACTGTTTTTCCCATCGCTGGCGCTGCAGTCAACGAGGTCGATTGTTCAATCCTCTGATTACAATGTGTGCACTGGTTTTTTTCTCATCCGCGTGGCGTTGCCATCGAACATGTGACGATCGCATCGCCCATGACAACTCGATTTGTGTTGCCAATGGGGCTCTGTTTTGGGTACACGGTTTAATTTCTTTTGGATATGCCGACAAAAAGTTAAATTAAACCACTAATTTATGTTAGAAAGTGTCGTGGCGTCTTGTAAGACTTGAGGAGCCTTAACCAATATCTGTTGGGCTTCCTTCACAGAGAAGTGAACACTCGCCTAAAATACCGCAGCTTTTTTATAAGGTTTTTTCGGGTTTTGAGGTAAAAAAAAACGGCCTTGGGAGCTGTAATCGTTTTCAGCACAGATGCTGATTAACATACGCGCTTCCTGCGAGCTAATTCTTCGATATGTTAGTTACGTTAGTTAGTTAGCAAGTTAGTTAGTTAGTTTAGTAAGTAAGTTTGCTTGTATGTTTAGGGCGCTCTAAATGCACCACAACTGCGGGAGTGTCAGCGTCACAAGACATCGGCGTCTGAGATGTCTGCTCTGCAACGGTAGCCTTTCAAGAAGATCTCAAGAAATCCACGGTTAAAACCTTGTTTAAATAATAATGCCTTGCAACACAACATTAAAACTGCGTAAGAATGTTTGTGATGGTGTAATAATTTAGAAAATAGAAGTTCCTGTTTAGGAAACTAATTGATTTCGAATGAATTAGCTGATTGCATATTTTATTTTTAATTCATTCATCGTTTGTTCACTTTCAGTCGAGCGCTAACAACCTCGGTCGCAGGTAGCAGAATTATGAGCTCTTTTGCCACCTGGTAGCTACACTGCGAACTCGAATCGTTCGCTACACACTTTCCTCGGTAGAGCGCGTTCACAGCGCGAAATCTGCATGTCGGCGACGCGGTCCTCTTGATGGTCGCCGCGAGCTGTGTGACGTCACGGCACACTGCCTCTTTGTTGGTCCTGCGACCGGCAGTCATCAACCTGTTGGTGCGGTGTCCGCACGCGACCTCTCACGCACTTGTTGCAATCAACTTGCTGTCGATCGTCGCCGCCGGGGTTCGAACCCCGGGCGGCGAGCCTGGCCTCCCGGGACTCGGGGTCGCTTCGCCGTTGGTCTGATTATTTGTTAATTAATTTCGTTAAGTTTTCCTTCTGTTTCCAGGGTCTTAGCTCCGTGGAACATGGAAAGAATCATGCTCTTGGTGAAAAACGTACTAACGAGTATTCAAACATTCGAACGCGATTTGGCATATTCTGTAAGAAAAGAAATCAGGATCATCTCCCGATTAGCTGGCTAGTAAGAAATATCAGGCAGAGATTTAAAAAAGGTTTAGAACGGAAAAAAATTCCAACATTATTTTTTTATATATAAAACATGTATTGACTACATTAGTGCTACCCATACCCAACGAATCTCGCCCAAGAATCTGTAGGCCTTTCCTCGAGCCACAGAAAGTTGAAGCGCTATAGTCGTCGTCAGCGTCACAGGGAAGTCCATCCCAGCGAAGTGCGTCGTTCATCTAGCGGCGAGTGGGCTGCGGGGTCAGGGCCCCCTGCATCCCAGGGTCAACCACCTTGCAGCCACAGGTCGCCGATGACCTCGCGGGAAGCTGCGTGCACTTGCACTCATTGACACGCCATGCGGCGAGGTGGGGAGGGGGGGGGGGGGGGGCTCCACGCGATCCACACACGTGTTATTCAATCGTTAATTATCGCGCTGGGCATTTGGAAGCCGGAGGTGCCGGAGTCGCCGGGGGCGATCCATCAACTCTGGAGCGGAGGATGACTAGCAGTTTTTTACTGGCCGGGTTTTTACCGGGCCCTGAGTCACTGCCCCCTGGGTCTTGGGCCTTGGGGCCACCCCGCGGCACCTCGGGCTGGTCACGGCGTCTAAGACGACAGGCCGATCCAGTTGGTTTATGCAAAAATAACAAGCGAAGCGACTTATCAAGATGGCTCTGATTTACTTCTATTTTAAAGATGTGCAATTGACCTCACTCAAAGCTCCATTCCAGAGGCAATGAGAATTTGGATTAATATACATTTCTTGTGGGAGAACATTTTTTTCATCTCTTCTAGACCCTGGGATGGTCATACAATTTCGGATGTGGTCTATTTCATGTCATAATCTGTAATGAGACTTGACATTATTTAGTTTAGGCATAACAGGGATTTAACTCAACTATACTAAAAATTACACAATTCATCAATTTAAATCTATGACTCATGTCTTCTACATCTTCAACACATGACGTTCAAAAAACATGAATGCTTAAATTCTCTCTTGTTTTGTCTCTTCCGGCGTGTCGTACACAATGGTGCCGCGAAGATCGCACGCCCTGGAAGAGTTCAGACTTGCCAGTGAAACACAGCGTCCATCCCTCGTGCTCACGGTCCATCAGACTGCAGCGATGCAACAGATGCATCCCACGCGTCACGACTCACGCGTCGCATCCCCGGCCGATGCAGTCCGGTGATGCAACCGACGGCGTCGGTGACACTGCACTTGCCGCTCTCTCGTCGTCTCCTTGATCCCGCCAAGATCCCGCCAAGATCGCTGAGCGGGTCGCCTGCCCTCGGTTCTTATGTCGACCGCAATGCAGCAGCTGCAGCGGCGGCGGCGGCGGCGGCGGCGGCGGCGGCGGCGGCGGCGGCGGCGGCGGCGGCGGCGACGCCAGTTAACTATGTGTGCATTAGAACTAAGTACCTCCGTGTGGGCCGGTAACCATGGTGATTGTGGCTGGTAACCATGGTGTTTGCGGCTGGTTAATCGCTTGTTACCCAACGCGTCGCCTCGCGTAACAACAGGATCGGAAATGCACTCTCATGGTCCGTGCCGCGTAATGCACCGGCTGTATCAAGGGAGTAGAGAGTGAGGTGGCTGCAATCGTTTCATAGTTGTATCTAGTAGGCATAGAAATATTGCATTTATGCCGACATCTTTGTCAGATGGTGTTTTGGTCTCTTGTCAGATAAGGTTTGATACCTAAGTATATCAATGAAGGAACAAAATTATAAGTATATAAACTGTTATCGGGCGATTAAAAGCTAATTACAAAAAAAAAAAACAGAGTCTTACGAAACAAATTCTATAGATTGGTTTCCAGTTTTCTGTACCAGGAACGCAAGCAAATGGCAAATAACGCTGCATTAGCGTCTGGCGGCACATTTGTTCGACATGGAACTTGTTTTCCTTTCAAAACTGTACATCCATATACGGGGTGGGTGTACATTTTTGATAAGGAAAGTTCTAAAAAGAAAAATTTCCTTTCAATTCAACTTTTGTTGTAGAACTTGTCGCGTGGTTTTCCCAACACACTTGGCCGTGAGGGCGGGAAACAGACGAACGCTAACGCTAGGTGGCTACTAAGCGGTGCATCCGTCCGCTCGACACCGACCCAAACCGACCTGTGCTAAGACCGGCCACAGACAAACGAAGGCGACGACGTCGGCGTCACGCTGGCCTAGATTCGCACGCAATCGCGTCCACCAGGCAGTCGCGTCTTGCCTCACCACCTCCTAGCGTCTTACCTCACTGGCCAGTGCCACAACACACAACACACAACACACAAAACTCCGAGCGCAACAACCGGATAAGTGTAAACAACGCGCTAAATGCCTGCTTAGCAACGCTCGGTATGCGAAAACAATAAAACAATCGAACTGTCGCAAGCAGCAAGCAGCAAGCAGCAAGGAGCAAGCAGCTAGCAGCAAGGAGAGCAAGCAGCAACAAGCAAGCAGCAAGCAGCAAGCAGCTAGCGGCAAGCAGCTAGCGGCAAGCAGCAAGCAGCAAGCAGCTAGCGGCAAGCAGCTAGCGGCAAGCAGCAAGCAGCAAGCAGCAAGCAGCAAGCAGCAAGCAACAAGTAGTAAGCAACAAGCAGCAAGCAGCAAGCAGCAAGCAGCAAGCAGCAAGCAGCAAGCAGCAAGCAGCAAGCAGCAAGCAGCAAGCAGCAAGCAACAAGTAGTAAGCAACAAGCAGCAAGCAGCAAGCAGCAAGCAGCAAGCAGCAAGCAGCAAGCAGCAAGCAGAGCAAGCTTGCTCAGCAGGGCTAGCCTGGAACTCGACGGGCCCATGTTTCTACCAATCAAGCGTCTTTTTCACGACTGAGATCTAATAAGTCAACCTACCTCCTGTCTAAAGAAGAAAAATTGATCATTTCCACGGATATTTTTTTTGTGGGAAAAATCTTGGAGCAATTAACACTAGGATCGAGATTATAACGAGATTATCTGCTCGGTTAATGTTTAATGTTGTGCCGAGCTTTCCGTCAAGGTTATGCGCTAGGAAATTTTCCACGGGGCCGTTTCCATGGAAAATTGCTTGCACGTTGATCACGTAATTTCTAGGAAGGCAGGCCTCAAACCTGTAACTCAAAACCGGGAAACTCATTTATTGATTTCTTGCAATTTTTCTGCCCATTCCAGGTAATTAAGATCTTGCCTTCCATGGATCTCAAGCCATGACCGCTCCACTCTCTTAGACATTTCTTTCCACGTGCCATAATAATTGCAAGCATACCCTTTCGCTCCCCCATGGACAACGAGCCATTAAATTACTATGCAAAACAGAGTAAAAACTGGCCTATCATCATCATCATCATCATCGGCATCGACATCACCATCATCAGGCTGTCATTGGAAACACCTCGCGGCGTCACCTTGCAGCGAGAGGTCGAAGGGAGGATGGTGCAATTCCTTGCATCTCCTTGCTGGATGCAAGAATCCAAGGAAACCATGCCTTTTTCTGTCGACGCCGCGTGCGTCGTGCGTCGTGCGCAACGCAGCTCGTCTCGATGCAGACGCGGGGCCGCACAGCCGGGCTCGTTCATAACCCTAGGGGTAAACTTGTTGCCACCAGCCAATGACATGCATCGCAGGTTAGAATTTTAACCCGGGGGGGTTATTTGAACTCTTCTTCGCGAATCCGGCCTCTGAAGATGTTGTAAGTGAGACTGAAATCGCGTGTTATCTTTTAGACACGCTGAGACATCTTTCCACCGTCCATGTTGATAAAAGAGGCAGTAAAACTAGCACGAGTGACATCGTTAACAAAAGTTTCACGTAAACGCCCCCCAGAACCACAATCGAATCGATCCGGGAGCCTATGACTTATAGAACAGCACTCAGCAGACACAGAATTGCTATCGATCGCATGCTGCTACAACCCGCCAACATGGGCCGAGGCGACCCATCGTCCATCACGAAGGGTGCCCCCCCCCCCCCCCTAGACGCGTCGGGCTTCGAAGGCCGGACTCGCGGGCTCGCGTCGTCCACGATCACCGCGATCACCGCCAGTCAGACCCAGCGCCCCGCGACGAACACAAGTCTAGAAGACCGTGCGCGAGCTGTCAGAAGGCAAGACACAGCGTGCAGCGATACAGTGGGCGGTGTCACCACAAACACAGCACACTTGAACACGTGGAAACCGAGGAACCGAGGCAGCTAGAGACATTGCAAGTGATATATCCACGCCAGTTAGAGACTCGAAGTGCGAATACCGGACCAAGTGCAAGACTTGGTAAAGTGCCGAAGACGTTGTATAGACGTTGAAGTGTCCGCCAAGTGCCGTAGGACTTTGTGTCGCCCGGAATTCGCCGGTGGAAATACAGCGAGCTAAACGCCCTCCTACCACAACCACCCCTCCTAGCGCATGGCCCGGTGACGGACGCCGCGCGATCCGAGGACCCAGTCAGAGTCAAAACACCGGCTTCGACATGGTGAGCTGTCTTCTAGAGTCTGTCGTGAGGTTTCATGATAGGGTTTCGCGAGGTTTTGTGTGATAGATAACGAACGATGAGTTGCGTCTTGTCATTGTGATGCCTAAAATGCAAACATTTCGGCGAGGAAAGGCCATGGTTGCGGTTTTGGGGTGGCACGCCACCCGACCTTGTCTCTCTCTGTGTCTCTGTGGGATGAAGACACACTTGAAAGTGCTGGACGTGGCTTTTCGATGTTTTCCAGAATACTTAATTGAAGCTGCTCGATAAAGTCGCGCCGAACGTTGGCAGTCAGAAAACAGCACAAGTAATCAGCACGTTGTTTTATCTTGTGGTCCTAAGGGTGGGCTCAGCACTTACAAGAAGCCATGCCAGCCAGCCAATTGGTTTCCAAGTCCTTAGCGGCCTGCTCTTGTCTTGTGTAAATGCATTGACACATAACCCACCTGTATGGTCACACTTGAAAGTGCAGGTGACACTATTTCATGATTCAATCACGTCTAAGCATGTGAGCCCCGTTGTTTCGGAACACAATCTCCCGTGGGACTCGTGTCTGGATCTCAAGCAGAGTCCGGGAAATCTTTGCGAGAAGCACGCGACGCGACCGGCGACGTCTGGGAAGCCGAACGCGCGACGTTTCACAAATAAATTGCATTATAGTACCTACTATAGGTATTTGTTACCTCAGTGCAGCTGCTCGTATTAATTATGCGCTGTGATGTAGAGCAAGAATCGCTGTTGCAACACCCACCGCGGAGTCATAAAGCGAGTCCGCGGCAGCCAAGCGGCAGGCGGTTCAACGTTTCTCAGATATCTGATTGCGTTTTCTGTGGATTTCTCTGAGGCTGAGTCAGATTTTGTCCGACGGTGAAATTGAGAAATCCTGGTGCTGGTGCGTTTGTTTTGTCGCTCGGTCGTCGATATGCCCGGCCTTCCGGTTTGTCCCACGCCGGTCAGAGCCGACTGGACGTCGGGACGTGGACCTGGACGCAAGACAAATGCACGGCGATGTCGACCTGTCAATGTCATCCCACGAAAACACACAAAACTCTTTGGAACATTTGCCGGCGCCAAATGTTCACATCAAGACACTTACGTGGTGGGGAGATTTCTGAATTTAAGCCCCTAGGAGAGCCGTTTCAAAAGGCTATCCAATTCAAGAGTCCAATAGACAATGATCATTTATGTAGATTTTGAGTGTTGAAATTTGAGCTTTCTTCAATACGCGTTTCTCTGGGTGGTCAAGATATTATCAGCATCGCAGTTCTAGGTGTGCTGAATGCTGGTTGCTGGTGGCTGGTACATTGCAGCAGCATTAGCATCAGCAAGCAGCAGCAGTGTTTCGGTGATGTCGATGCCCGATGGCATCTGTCCGGGTCCGCGGTTCGACGCTCTTCGGGGGCGGCCGTCGTGCCCTGCGCGCGCCAAAAGCAGCGTCGACACCGCTAATTAGCAATTAGCCGAGCGTGCGTTAATTACAACAGCATCGCGCGTGTTTTCGGCATGCGTGGCCCGGATCGGATTTGCGTGGTTTGACACGCGTCACGCATCACGCAACGTTGGGCGTGCGTGTAGCGCTCGGACCTGCCCCAACGCACATTCGCTCTCTGCTGAGAGCTGACCTTGTCGCTTACAACTCCCAAAACTCGATAGCAGGCAACCCCTAATTCTTTTTTTGGGAAATCTTTGTACACGCACAATTCTGCTCCACAGATAGGATGAAATTAAAGATAATTTGGCAGCATTCCGCCAAAGACTTACAAAAGCAACAATGAAATTTTGAAATCTTCTTGTCTTCTTGGTAGAGACGAACAAACGCCACAGCCCCCGATGTTGCCAGTTGTAGGGGATACTTGGGGATGGAGGCAGACAAAGTACAACACGCATGCGATTTGTTATGCGTGCACACGGAAAAATATCTGCGTGCTACGCGACAGCAGCTGCTGTCAAAATGCCAGAAAAATCAACATCGATTGAATCGTGGTCATGTACCTACTGTAATATGATTTCTTCTAAAAAACATGCCATGATAATTTTGGTAAAGTATAGGCACAGTACCTACCAGTGGTTCCGCTGGTGGCCATAGTGTTTTCATTATGACTTGTGTCCATAGAGTGTCACTTGAAGACGCTATAATCATCTGCAAATCAGTGGTATATTCAATGCGATGGCCATGGACGCCCGTCTAGGCTAGTTGTTAATAAATAACTGGCCGTGCGGGAAAGAAGACAGATATTTGGCAAGGAAATCAGCATGCGGGGCCCAGCGATGATGCGGCAAGACGTCACGATGGGTGTGTTCTGACGTTGGTTGGTATCAGCCGATATGTGTTTGCTGGAAGATTGATGTGGCAGCCGATGGAACCGGACGCCCTGTGCACGGGGGAGGGTGGCGCCGACGGAAGTTGATCCGGCTAAACACCGTCATCACTTCTTCGGCGACCAGTCGAAGGCCGACCGCCGATCAGGGGCGTCTTGCACCCATACGTGACGCACGCACGTGACGTTGGTTTGATTTTATAGCATTTTTCCTCCACGGCGGTGACAGAAATTCGCAGCGTTTTATTTTGTGTGATTGGAACATTGGACACAATTAACGTTGAGTCATGCACCTAAATTCACTTCTGTTCAATATCATTTATACATCGTAAACCTTGTTACCGTAACATGTCAGTTGCTGTGTTAAATGCATAATGGAGGGAAATATTAGTTAACATTTTTAAATTTCATGTTTATTTAGTGTCTGGAGAGGCTGTCGTTGACGGATTCAATAGCAACCTTCGCGATATTCGCACACGCTTCCATCTTGATTTGATATGCAGAGCCTTCTGAATAATAATACTGTCAGTTGCTGTCAGTGTCAAATCGCTTTTATGGCTCACATAGGTTCGGAAGGCTCTGGAATATCTCATAAAATTTCAAGGATTGGCCGTGACGAGCATTCGCTCCCTAATATACTTTTTTTTCCAGTTGACTTCTAAGTCTCGGTATACCTTCAAAGTTGCTATATTTTTGCTTCTGCTTGAAATTTCGCCGTCATTCAAGAATTTTCCGCTGTTTTGATCATCATGGCAAGGTCACAACTTCACTTTGCTGGCAATCTCAGAAATCAGAGAACTCAGAATCGATAAGTAATCCATAACCATTTATTTCCTTAAAAATACTCACTGTAACTAGCATTTTTATTTTGGAAGCTGTCCGTTTTGTCAAAATGTATCCCTCCTTATACACTCCAGTTACATCCAATCACCATCACAATACAAGAAACCAAAAAAACAAATATATCCCAGTAAACAACCTCCAATTCTCTAACAATAGTCCTCAATATATATCAGCCATGATTTTTAATGATTTCCCACACAACATCAAACATTGCCATCTTAAAGATTTTAATACCTTGGCGAAAACATACCTTATTAAAAACCCGTTTTACTCAATCAATGAATATTTTAATGTTGACAGGAAGCTTTTGTAGATTGTAATACCCTATTTTGTATATTCTTTTTATAAATATCTTACTACTTTAAAGCTTTATTTTGTATAGTTTTATATGACATATGACTCGTTCTATACTATTGTTTTTAGTGCACGGAACATGAATAAATAAATAAATAGAATAAATAAAAAATAAATAAATAAATAACGGCGTTGACGTTTTGCTCGAGCTACAATGGCAACATACATCGCTAATAATGTAAAATAAGTTCACGGCGACGTTGTGACTATTAACTGGAAGACAGAAGGTGGACACTGGGCAGGGACCAGGACGTCGGGATATCAAAGAGTGGTCGACGTCTTCGCTGCTCGCTGGGACGGCGGCTGGGCCATGCACAGCCCCGAGATGAAGAGAAGAGAACGTGTTCGAGGCTCGGACATCACCGGCAGCTTCCCGCGCTGCAGATGAACACGACACGAGCGAGAGGCGCGGCGAGGTGCTCAGCTGATACGAGCTTGGGCCTACGTGCAATGCGTGCACCGAAATGGAGAAAGGGAGAGCTGATCTATTTGTCTTTGGCCAAGGTCGGATTCCGCGTAGATCTTGGGAAACCATCGCAAAACTGGGTTGTTTTCAACCGTTGTTTTGGTATGTTTTGGTAGATGAGCCCCCGAAGATTTCCGCGAATGGATCGTGGACACTCAGCCGCACAGCAGCTAGAGCGTACATGCGTACAGGTCTGCGCGTAATGCCGGTGTTTTCGGGAGAGCGCGAGGGAAACCAGTATTTCCACCAACCTTACGGCCCTGAGATCAGGCCTGGCCATTGCAACATGACGTCACACGATGGTGCACGGGTACATTCCTCGGGAGGAAGCTGCAACGATGTGCCAACGCAACGCCGTGTCTCGGAGCCGATAAGCCGGTCCACGGGTCCCGTCCACGCGGCGGACACCCTGTCTTGCCCAACGACGCGCCAGGCTTTCACAAGTTTCCTCGACGAAATGTGCGCAACAATCGCAAAACATGTTCGTCTGAAACGTTTTTTTATCATTTTTTTTTTCTCCGATGTCGTTCCGCGCCGGTGCGCCGGGAGTTGCCGAAAAACCAGCCGCCCGCCGCTGGCAAGAAGCGGCGAGACGGCCGAGTGTTTGGCAAGACTTCGGTGAGTGGTATCCATCCAGCCGTGACGCCGGCCGGATCCAGGAAGCTGAGGACGGCGCGGATTTCCACCACCGTCTTGCGTCGCCAAATGTTCCAATCGCAGATGTGAGGCGACATTGTCACTGGCACGGTGCTCTCGGCGGCTGGCATGTTGAATATTGAAACGATTGTAACGACGATTAAGCGGATAATCCAAGAGAAGCCGAGGCGCGAGACAGACTTCCGCGTCCGAATCGTGCCGAATCACGCCCGGAAGCCCGCAAACCAGCCAGTCACCTGGCGTCCGGAGCCACCATCATCAACTCAGCGTCATCATCATCATCATCAGCAGCAGCAGCAGCAGCAGCATCACGTCGCCAAGACGACGACGCTGCACGGGTTACCGAATCGAGCAGGTCGCAACCAGGCGGCGGTGGTTGCGCCATCGCGCGGCCTGCTGATCTTGACACACTGCCCTCTCGATCGCGCAGCCGCACCCTGCGCGGAGCCGCTCCGACCCGCCGTGTCGCGCAACGCGCTCGCTCTCGGTCGCTCGCCATCGTGGTCCATCGGCTCTGTAACGCAAAAGTCACCGCCTCATCCCTGAGAATGTAGAGCCAAATGAACGACCCCGCCAGCTTCTTGCTCCGCGCCGAGCTGGTGAAACGCCTCCAACTCCGCGGCAAAGCAGTTCAGTTCAATGGGTGCATGGCGTCAAGTAGCCCAGGACGGACTAAAACTCTCCCCCGCACAGGGAGAAACCCATGCGGAACGACCTCGCGTTTGAGCCGTCGCCAAGATCTCAACACCCACTCACCAAGGGGTCCGCTCCTTGCGGTCAGCGAGGTCAGCTATAATATCCCAGCTCTTTCACACGGGGAAATACTATAGGAGATGGTTTTGTTATGGAAAACGCTCAATTGAAAGTATGCATCTTTTCGACATCTTCCCGTCCTAAATACAGAGAGCTTTGAATGGCTTTGAGTTAAAACCATCTGCTCAAAGTCGTTTATTGGTGAATGGTGAAACAACCCTTCCGCAATTCATCAATCGGCAGCAAGCGATGCCGACTCGCCACCTTTGCGTATCAAGCGCATGAAACACACGGAGAAACCCATCGCCTTCAAGCAGGGCGTCGCGACGCCCCCCACCCCCACCCCGCGGTGAGGACGACGCCGAGGAAGGCATCGCGTTGCGTCAGGCATCGGCGACCACTCTCGGTTTCACTCGGCGGAGGCAGCAGCGACGGCGGCGCGTCGGCCTTCACCCAGATCGCAAGCCTCCGCGCTCCGGTCGCGTTCATCGCCGGGAGACGCCTCGCCTCATCGCCGTCGGCGTCGCCGGTCAAGCGGTCGCCGCGTCCCGGCGAAGCACAATATTCTCACTTACATAATATCTTCACCCCATGTAATCTCATGGCAAACGCCTGGCCAGTCCTGGCCAGAACATAGATCTGAGCTGTTGGTTGATGTTGTTGCGTTTGCTGCAACTCATGGAACCCGATCCGATAAGTTGTTGTTTTGTAGGAAGTAACACCATTAAACAGAAATTATATTTTTCACATTGGCACACTCCACACATGTAATAGCACGGCATGTATAGAATGCATGACTTCCAACAAAAAATCCGCAATGCCACAGGGCAGTTATTGGCGTTATTAGCTCGTGATTAGCTGCCACTACAAGACCATATAAAATTTATTGGCCAAACAGGCATCAGAAATATCATCAGAAACATCAGCTAAGGAATTAGTTTGTTAAAAATTGATAACATTGCTCCAAAACTTAATCAAATGGAATGGAAAGGAACACCAGGGTCTCAACACCAGGGGTTCGATACTACCTTCCTCCAGGTTGGTTTCCATTAAAAACAAGTCATCCACTCGGGGTTTCGCACCCCTGCGTGGATGAAGCTGTGCACGCTGTGGAGTGTGGACCGCCGAGCCGCGGCGGAGACCAAGACGCACGGACAGCACAGCGAGCTGCTGGAATCCTGCTCCTCGTCGACGTCGCTGCAGCGAGCATCCCGCGTCTTCTTTCCAGACCCTCGCACGGATAACACTCGCTTTGCAGGACCCCTATTCACTAACTTCTTCTGTTTCTAATCCTGGAGAATTGGGTTAGTTTTGGCTTTTGTTTCCTATATTCCTTTGCAAAAAAAAACCGAAATTTTCCCAATTCCGCAGCATTAGAAACTGTAAAAGTTAGTGAATAGGGGCCCTGCGCAGCTCACAGCTCAAGTCGCTGGAGAATGTTTCAATTAGAATGTCTAGAGAAATGCTTTTCTTGTGCAGTATTTCAGTATGTGGTTTGTTGAAACTTGAAATTGAAAAGCTGATTTGTGAAAATTTCATCAGTGCTTCAGGTCGCTTTAAACGTCCGATTCGTAACCAGCGTTCAGCATTTTCAAACTTTTTCATTGTGCTCTTTAATTTATTTCAATTTGAGACGCAAAGTTTTGTCAAACATGTGTTTTCAAGAGTGAAATAGTACCAACACCTACTTGGTTCTTGTGAAGTGTTCATGCAGAGAGTGTTAATTCACAAGCAGTATAGCTTTGTTTCCCGGAGCTCTGCTGTAAATAGAACGTGTTTGTGGTCGGCAATCGATGTGCCATTAGACGGTCGTGACAGATCGCTGCCGATTAAGATGATGATGATGATGATGATGATGCTGTAATTGCTGGCTGCAGGGCGGTTGAAAGATACTTTCATGTCGAGAGTTTCCCTCGTGAATGGTTTTACAATTAATTTCTTATCAACGCACTCTCCGTGGCTTCCTGGAACTATGCGTTGTTCCGGTCACAATGGCCGTTATGAGATGTCGAGAGGAACCCCCATCGCTTGTTGCACCGAAACCAATGGCGCCCCAACAACTCGCCACCCCAATTCGTCTGTCGGGGCCTGAAGGAGATGCGTTTCAGATGCAAGCAGCTGATGAGAGGAGATGAGATTTAGATGCGAGAAGGTTTTCAACTTCAACCCGCTGACTTATGCAATATAATTAGCACTTATTAGTTTATAGAAAAACGCAGACTATTAATGATCAAAACTGGACATTAAATGAATTTTTTTCCTATAATAATTTTCTCAGTACAAAATAGTGTAATAAAAAGTAAGTAATAGGGATAATAAAAACTTGGCATCAATTCTTAGATTGATGAGCGGTTTTTTTCGTCGAATTGCAACAAACAGAAGGAAGAAAATAGCAAGGGTAGGGGTTTCCATGACTCCTTGGAGTTGCTATGAGTGAAGAAAAACCCCACGACCTCGGCCCGTTGGTTCTTGTCGCTCCGGCTCACGGTGACCCGATGCACCCCGGCGGGGGAAAAAAAACACCGACGCAAAAACCAACGCCACTTGGTGCCAATTAACTTACAGATTGCTAATTGCTAGGTAACCGTGACGAGGCGCGTTGGCCAACGCTGTTGCTAAGCCGCCTGGACCGCCGCTTGTTTCCCTGTCTGCAAAGCTTATCAACCAAGACTGCCATCCAAGACTTATCACAGATTTTTCTTAGCAAGTGGCGGTCCCAGCTCCCTAGATTCAATACAGAGAAGGCAGATGCATCAACATTATCAGCGAAGGTTGTTCTTATAGGCTATCATTTTGTTTTTGCGCGCGAAATCGCAACATCTTGACGGCGGTGGATGTGTCGGCATTAAATCGGAGCCGGAACTCAATAAAGCAGATTTTTATGTTATTACGCCGATTGGTAACGCCCACGCAGGCAGAACGAGGTTTGCGGTTACATATTATGTACTTATTGTGTTATTGCTTTCTCGTGGAATCGAAATACTACATCATCATCTGTGCACACCGCGAAGTCGTAAACTGCTCCAGCACTTGTTGATTCGTGCCGCAAGCACGAGGCTGATGGGTTGATTCATGGACCTATGGATCCATGGTTACAGCTACAGGTGACTCGTGGTCTCGAGTTACAGGTTGCAGCTGGCTTCACATCGGTCGTCATGATTTATGGTAGGGATGTTGTCTTTGCTGGAAAGACGCTGAACGATCACAAGGGTGCTGGTTGCCTGGGAAACGGGAAGTTTTTTGGCTTGGAATGGTCGGCTCTCGGGTCGCACACGGCCACCCACTGCAGTTGTTTGCGAGAAGCACAGCCATGGGATTCCGTGACATCGTCTTGATTGGGTATTTAGCGAAACAGCGTTAAGATATCACGGAAACCATATTATTATCATACATGATGATGTATGGAAACTCATTCATTCATCTGGAAAAAAATTCTATGCCAAGTCAGGTAATAGTTCCATATTATATCATTTTCCTGCAATACAATTTTCTTGATATGCGATTATATAGGCACTCTAGACGCTTCGCAAGATAATATTTTAATCAATACGTTGTTCATGTGTAAGTATTTATTTTAATGAGCTACGGGCAGAATTGGGAAACTCGAGTCACGAAGGTCGATTTTGGAAGTAATGGATTGCTTTGCGGCTGCAAACTAGACTAGGAAATTGAACTAAACGTCACATGACAGAGTTTCGCTTGTTCTATAAGACTCTGAATCGGCGATCAAGTGGCCGTGTTTGTCACAGCCATGACAGATTGTGTGCAGATGAAGACATAACGTGAAAACATCATGGTCGCCGTGTGCCGTGCTGTGGCACGCTGCTGTGTGCCGTGACAATATTGACTCGTCTTCTTCGTCTTGCTCGTCGCGAATTCCTCGGCCACGGGCAAACAATTCTGTCGCGCAGAAGGTGCGTCCTCCTCGCTGACACGTGCCGGCGTCACGTGGTGCCGAATGCGGCGACCGGCCCCAGGGCAACGCGTCCCTTTTGACCCCGCGAGGTCCTTGCTTCGAGCACCCGATACGGTCTGCCACGCGGTCAACGCAGCGAGAGTGGTTTTTGATAGGGCTCGCCCTTGGCGACGCTGGCTGCCACTTGGAATTGTTAAGCCTCATTGAATTTCCATTTCACTTTATTTTTTTCAAATGTTTTTTTCACATATCTTTTTTTAGTTTTTATTTTAAATACAAGACATTACAGGCAAGTCGTTATTAGGTACATTCCTTTGCTCAGCCTTTATATCTTGGCGCAGGCTGTAGAAACCTTCGGAATAGGTAACTACAATTTTATTGGACCTTAGATCTGCAAAGCTCCAGCTTGATGACGTGCATACTCTTATAAAAAAAATATATAGCCAACAATTTTGACTTAATTGGCTAATTTCTGCTCTGAGCTTGACTGGATTTGGGACTGTTCGACTCTGCTTGGACCTAGACAGTGGAAAGCAGTACATCGTTCTACGCATAACCCGTCCACCGTTCCAACGTTCGTATAAGATCAAGAACCAATAGGTTACATCCATCTCAACATCTTCAACGACCCAGACCGATATAAACACTCGACCAGAACCATCCATCAGCTTGCTGATAGTGATTCTGTCATACGTCACACGTCACACGTCACACGTCACTCACTGCAACCACCTGCAACCGCCTGCAACCACCTGCAACCACCTGCAACCACCTGCAAGCGTACCAGCCGGGAACTATCGCACGTCGCTCCAAGGGTAAATCAGAGCGCTCATGGCAAGACAAGTTTCCAAGATCGTGATGCGCTGCATAGTGTATACCAATCAGCACAGATGTAATTAGCGAAGATGATAATGTTGTTGTTCCTAGGCCGATGGCTCGCAGAGATATGGACGTGAGAACGGAGCAGAGTGAGTTGGATCGATCCGTGATGCCGTTCACTCAAATGTCCGATCAACAAAGCTTTCGTGACGGCAAGTGCAAAGTGCAAATAAGAGTGTCTTCCGGCTTGGGTCCGAGACGTGACGACACCCCGAGTTTCAACGAAATCTTCGTTGAGGATCCACATCAGAATGAGTTGACTTAGATTTTAAAGGCAGCTGGAGGCGAGGGGTCCCTGGATTTTAATTTGTGATTTAGGGGTTAGAAAATACTCTCAAGCTCGGCTTTAGATTCGATTGTTTTCCCAAAATGTTTTGTCGAACTCTGCGTCCGTGTGGCCGTGCTTGTCTACGCCATGTTTCAGATTCAGACTTTCAGAACTTGTGGCGGTGTTGCATTCTTCCCAACCGAAAACAACTCTGGCATAATATTTAAATTCGAAAACTACATTTTCAAGGATTATCTGTTTTTTTTTTCTTGTCTGTGTCCCGCCGAGCGCGTCACACGCTCCGCGCCGTCCGCAGCATCGCCGTTTTCACTGGGTGACTTCAGTCTTGAATCCGCCGCTAAGTCTTGATAGAGATCGCGACGAGCTAACTACCATGACGCGGTTGACAACGTAGTTGACAACGTAGTTGACAGCGAGTTGACAGCGAGTTGACAGCGTGCTTTCTGTGTCGCAGGAGCCACTGAGCGTCGAGTCCGGCGAGCCGGCGACGCTGCCGACGCCGACGCCGACGCTGGCGATGCCGACGCCGACGCCGCACGCCGGGGAGACGGCGGCCGAGGCGAACGCTCGACGGCGACTGTTCAAGTCGAGACAGTCGACGGTGTGGTCGCGACGCCAGCAGGCCGTGTGCGTACGGCGCGCCGTCAAGGCGTACGGCGCCAAGAAGAGTCCGAACCTCATCCTCGACGGGCTCAACATGACCGTGCCCAAGGGAACCATGTGAGAACCCACGTCGCCGTTCCCGTGTCCATTTACCACTTAATGGGGGGGGGGGCACTAACGTGCAGCTAGTGACCAAATGGCCGCTGATACACCTGCTATATAGGATAATTTTTGTGACTTGTTTCTTCAACCATGTTATAACCAGTTAAAGAGCAGTGACACTGCTTAGCAGAACGACTGCTTAGACATATCGGCTATTCAAATGACTCCCCAAGGATGTGTGAATCTCATCCAGCTGTAATAACAAGAGATACGGCTCGATTGTTTGGTCACGCAAAGTCCAGAGCAATAAATGGCAAAACTTTCAAGTCGCATTGCTGCAGCCTTCGCATAATGTACGAGTTTCCAGAAGACCTTCGTGCGACAATAATAGGTTCATTCATAAATAAATCGCACTGCGATCGGCGCACGCACTGTCCTACATTGTGTCAGTGGAACGCGGGCCGTGTGTGTGCACACGCGTGTGTCATGCGTTCACGCAATGCCCGGCCGGCGGTCGATCGGACCTAATCGGTCGACCCGATATCGCCTTAGAAGCGCGGCACTGGTCAGCCTAGAAGTGTCCAAGACACTTTGCGGTGTACGGAGTGTCGCGCAATGAGCCTGGCTGATCCTTGGGCACCGGTGACTTGCCGATCTCAGAGCTTGACCGGCCTTCCTCAGCAGCGACGCAATGCTCGCTGGATGGAGCGATCACTTAGCTGGCAGTTAAAAGTCAAGGTCATCGAGCACGAATTTAACTGTGGTGGTTGTGTGGTTTAGCACGTTTGCCAAGATGTGACGACTTGAAGTTAGGATCTCTTCGAAACGAGGTATTGGTGACTGGCTGAACGGAGTTTTTTAGGTAGCTCGGAAAACCCAAAGTTAGTTATCTGCAACAATTTTCTGTTAGGGATTGTCTTTCAAAGGTATCTTTCACCCTCGTGCCAAGTTTCAACCCCATCGGACTAGATAAGAAATCTAATCCAAGCAGATCAAACCAAACCAACCAGTGCCCAGCTCTTTCCAACGTTGATCTGGGCATGCTGTTGCTGGGACGCTCTTATTCACTCTACACGCCCAAATGTATGTCCTCTACATGCCGGTTGTGTTAGATTCCTTCCCTGAAAAATGGTTGGCGAAATAAAATATCTCACACCAACCCAAATCAAGCCACAACCGCCACCTTGCCAGCTTTCCCAGCTTTGCCCCCAAGAACGCTAGGATGCCAAAATTACTTCGACTTTTCATCCCCTAAGCACCTGTCGTTTCAGATTTCTCTTTTGCTAAATGCTTTGCATTTAAAAACCCCGAGCTTCCATCTGTAAGTATGCTGTTAAAAACGTTTGAACATCAATATTGATTTATACCTTGAACTAATTTTTCAATGAAACTTTTGAGTAAAAATAACTTTCCAACGCAATAAATAACAGATGACTAGTGTAAATTGTGCTAACATGTAAGCAGATGAAGTGTGGCTACATCGGTGACGTGCGCTGGTTGCAGCTACGGCCTGCTGGGCGCTTCAGGCTGCGGAAAGACGACGCTGCTGTCGTGCATCGTCGGCCGCCGACGGCTGGACGCCGGCGAGATCTGGGTGCTGGGCGGCAAGCCGGGCTCCAAGGGCAGCGGCGTACCCGGGCCCCGCATTGGCTACATGCCGCAGGTGAAAGACCCGGAGCTTGCAACGTTCGGCAGTTCTCTGTCATATCTCAATTAGTGTGTTGTGTTGAGACTCAATGGACAGCAGAACTCATTCAGCTTAGGCCAAAGATGTTGGCTCTGAGTTTGAGCAGTGATTTCTATTTTTTTTTTCATAAAGGTGGCTTAAAAATCAATGCAAGGGTTATTCAAACTTTTGCTCCTTGTGGGATCCAAGTGACAATGGAGTCTACTCTCTTTTGTCACAACTCTAGTGGAACTCAAATAACTTCAATACAAATAAAAAAAATTCACAGTAATTTATATTGGACATGGTTAGTGCAGCATTGCACTGACTAGAGAGACATGAAAATCGAGCCTCTATTTCAAATCTGCACGTCCGTCCGATAAAGTTGGTTTGTCTGCATTGCAGGAGGTTGCCCTCTACGGCGAGTTCACGATCAAGGAGACGCTGATCTACTTCGGCTGGATCGCCGACAAGTCGACGGCCGAAGTGCTGGAGAAGTCCGACTTCATCATCAAACTGCTGCAGCTACCTGACGAGCACCAGTTCGTCAAGACGCTCAGGTGGGAAAAACACTTTGGTTACACTCGTTATTATATCCGTTTCAGTCTACATCTATTCCGAGTCATGATTAGGATGGTATCCATACAGATCCTTTAAGAATTTTGCCTGGTATCTTTCCTTAATACTTTTGGGTACCTATCTCTAGCATAAAGTGAAAATTTGATGAAATGGCTTACTCGGCAATAATTAGTCAATGCTCTGCAACGCACGATATTCGCAAGATGACGTTGAAGCTTCGATTACTACTAGCCTTAGGCGATTTGCAACACTAAAATTATCTGTAGCCCACTATCGTGGTAAAGAGATGCCGCCAACAGCGCAACAACACCAAATGTAATTAATACTTTCGAGATGTGTGAAGGTTTATTGCTGCAGTCGAAGCTCAAGTCGGTGGTATCTGTTTACCACGACAGTGAGCGAATCACGCACCATGGTGTTGCCTATCCCCTTAGTAAGTAGTGATCGAAGGTTGAAGGTAGCTAACGTCGTGTGTTTGGCGCGGTTTTCCAGCGGTGGGCAACAACGGCGTGTGAGCTTCGCGGCCGCTTTGATCCACGACCCCGAGCTTCTCATCCTCGACGAGCCCACCGTCGGGCTGGACCCTGTGCTGAGGCAGAAGTGAGTGAAAAGCTTGCCAAGAGCTTGCAGGAACTCACAGCAGTAGGTACCTAGTCTTCACAGCAAGCAGCTGGGATGCAGGCCATGTCCAGGACATTACAGCCAACTCTGAGATTGCAGTTGATGTGGATCTACAATCCCTTAGCTAGGTTTACAGCAGATCCAGGATTCAATTTTAATATATGAAGGGGAAAATAACAGATATGACAGATTTGCTTAATTGAAACACATACCTAATAAATATATTTATGACTTGAAATATTCTGCTAATCTCTCAGAAAGAATATTTATTTGACAAATATTTTCCAAATCTTTGATAAAGGATTATGACACACCATGAACTAGAAAAAGAATTCAATTTGCAGTTTGAATTTAGCTGTAAGCTGTAAAGTCTGATAGATGCGATGGCTAACTCGCGGCGTATGGTTTGTTCCGTCAGCATCTGGGACTACCTGGTGAAGATCACGCAGGACGGCAACAAGACTGTGATCATCACGACACATTATATCGACGAGACGCGGCAGGCACACATGGTATGTCGGCAATGCGTCCCGCGGAAACCACGGGTTGCCTAGTTGCCTAGTTGCCTTCTACCAACTTTTGACTCATGCATGCTGGGATGCTCAAAACCACTCCATTTTTTCAAATGTTTGTCCCCTACATGACTGTCCCATCAGATCCATCCTCTGAGATGCGTTTCTTCATCAAAACCCCCGCGTGGCCTTGCGTTGATACTTTTTTAAAGTTTTTATTCTTGAGAGTAGCTATTAAAATCATCACAAAACAGTCAATTAAAATAAGCAGTTGGTTATCAATTAACAGTGGTCAGCTAAAAGTTAATCAAAATAATGTCAATTAAGGATACATAGTATAAATTTCACCAAGCCTGCCCAAGGCTAAGTCAGCGGAAGGTGTGCTTGTTTGTCCTCAACCCTCCCTCCCGTGCGGCAGATCGGGCTGATGCGCGGCGGCAAGTTCCTGGCCGAGCAAAGTCCCGACAGCCTGATGACGGAGCACCTGTGCGACTCGCTCGAAGACGTCTTCCTGAAGCTGAGCAAGCAGCAGAACCAGGGCAAACGGCGACGGAGCAGCTTCATGAAGGAGGTGATGGGCCCTACGGTCGAAGACCCCGCCGCCATCGACATGAACTCGGAGATCAGCGGCGAGTACGGCGACAACGTCAGCCTGTCCAACCGCTCGTTCCGCATCAACTCCACCACGCAGCAGGACGAGGTATTGCCGCGCTGGCCCTCGGGTTGCGCTCAGATTGCGCTTGCTTTAGATTCCACTTTGCTGGAGGCTTTGCTTTGGTTACAATTACTGTTGAAATGAAGTTGTTAAACTCTTGTTGACTATGCAAGACTCGTGGGAATTTTAGTTACACCTTTTTAGAGCATTTCCTTACTTGACTATTGGCTACATAAATTATGAAGTATCTAATATTTGATTGATTTAAACTGAATTTCCAATCAAAAATGTGAATCCACTAAAGGTATTGACTTAATGAACTATAGACACCTATTTATGTAGAAAAAATGTACTGCCATTGTAGATATCTGAAATTTTGTTGCATTCCTAAGATACCTAAGTACTATACATCAGTTTTATTAAGCGTCCGCGTAAGGCAAGCTCAGTTGCTTTAGGTTAGAAAACGTTGGCTGCTTTTCCCCGTTGATAAGCCGTTGTCAACCGTTGGATCGTTGGATGTTATTGATTGGATGTTGACGGTCGGCAGGACAACGAGCCGATGGACCTGCCGCCGGTGGACGACTCCAAGTGGACCTGCATGGACTACCTGAAGGTGGTCTCACCGCATCGCATCAAGGCGCTCTGCTGGAAGAACCTGCTCTGGATGTGGCGCAACGTTCCGTGAGTCGATATTTCCATGCTCGGAATCGGTTCACGGCAATTCAAGACCCTCAACTAACTGTGCCATGCAAACTAACTCTATTGACTTTTGCTTTGTTCCCGAGTAGCTGCTAGTACCTGCCACTAAAAAAGCATTGTTGTTCCGTCCACTCAGGGTGATGTGCTTCATCACGCTGCTGCCGGTGGTGCAAATCGTGCTGTTCTGCCTGTCGATCGGCCAGGACCCGGTCGGCCTCACACTTGCCGTGTTCAACCAGGAGGCAGAGGCAGGGGGCGCGTGTCACGTCGAACCCCCAGAATGTCCCACCGAGGGCCTCAGCTGCCTATACCTCGACCGGCTAAGACAGAAGAACCTGCTGCTGGTGAGTCGTCATTTTTAGTATCTAAGTTTAGTTCATGTCGGGCACACGTAATCTGTTCGTGTTTTGCTTAACATAATAGTTACTGGATCAATATTAAAGTAATAGAATTGAGAAATGAAGAATTGGATCCATATTGAGAACACCAAATTTTGGTAGAGGCTTCCAGATTTTCCATCCACAAACTTATCTGTACATCCAAACAAAGCCACAGCTATCTTTTCTCAGCCTTACCACCTAGAGTGACAAAGCACATGGATGCAGACAGCCTGTGTCTTGAGTTTCGTAGAGCTTTCCTTCGATGCACTGATGGCTGCATACAAACAAAATTTACAAACATGTACAATGTGTACAAATAAATAAATGATTTTGAGTGTTGTAGAACAAAAGAGATGGGTGGCCATATCAAAGAGCCTGAGGTCTCGACATTTCGATTAGTGGAAAGGAGTTTTATCGGCCAAAACATTGAGGCAGCATATAGCTTTTCAAAAACTTCGGAAAGTTTAAGTTTAGTAGCTTAGCATTAAAAACCCCAGGTGAATAGATTTTGGACAGCCTGTTAGACAAGGCGGACGTGTTCTCACCGCGCTCCCGTTGCAGGAACCATTCAACGACGAGGCGACGGCGTTGACGGCGGTGCGCAAGGGCCGAGCGTGGGGCGCCCTGCACTTCGGCGCAAACTACTCGGCCTCCCTGCTGCTGCGCATGGAGCATGGCAAGGACGCCATGCCCGAAGACGTCGACAACAGCAACCTCAAGGTCTCGCTCGACATGTCCAGTGAGTGACTTGCATCCTGCGTGTATACTGCAACGTTTGACCAGAGTGACTAGATTTGGTATTTTCTATGTTCAATCATAGTCATGTTACTAGATATCTCCATGGAGCCAAACAATTCAAGTAAGCTTACTATCCATTTGAGACTTGAGTGTCCTGATTAGGAAAATTTAAAAGTGTGTTGCACTGAAAATGCAGAGAACCTAAGTTTGATTTCTGGTATGGAGACTGTTGAATGAACCTTTTGTTTCTAATATAGCACTTTAACTCCATCAATATGTTTGTCTGCATTTGGAAGAGAATAAAAGTTATAGTAAGGTAAGGTGTAAAAGTGCCATTGTAAACTTGGCAAGTAGCTTGATGTGTTAAATTTGTGAAAAATAACTTTACAGAGTCATAAATTGACTGACCATGTAGATCGAACCAGCAGATGCCAGCTAGGCTAAGGGTTTACAGAGAGACAGAAACGGTAGCTGCAACAAAACGGAAGACTGAATCGTGTTTTTTGCTTCGGATTTCAGACCAACACATCGGGCTGCTGCTCAACCGCGACCTGATCATGTCGTTCCAGGAATTTGCCGGCGACCTTCTAGTCTCGTGCAACTACAGCGCCAAGATCGCTTCCAGCCCGATCCTGGTCAGTTCACGCCTCCGTTCGGTTGATCACGCTCCAACTCTTGCACAATAGGGTGTCGTCCATGCTTTAAATACCGCCACACAGTGGAGATGTAGATGTATGACTGCTCTAAACAAACATGGTCTGATCTGTCTTGCTCATGCACTTTACACGCAATTTTAATTAAGCTTGACATTGCATTAATCCTAAAGTTATTACATTTCCTTGTTCATTGTTTCAGTTCAATGACCCGATCTACGGAGAGCGGATCCCGAACTTCACTGACTTTGCCGCGCCTGGCGTAATTCTAACGTAAGTCCTGCCAAACTCATGTATCAACCAGTTTTCATTCAGATTTTACAGATTTCCCATCACACACATGGAATGCCACTGATTTTCCAGGTCTTCCCTATGTAAATTTACATACATCATGCCCAGATGTCATATGGTATTCAAAAGTAATATATACCTTTTCACTGCTAACTGCAACTCGTATACATCAATGCTTTGGAACCAATTGAGAAACCTTTCGCCTGTCCCGCAGGATCATCTTCTTCCTGTCGGTGGCGCTGACGTCGGGAGCGATGCTGATCGAGCGGAACGAAGGCATGCTGGAGCGTATGCTGGTGTCGGGCGTCACCGGACCCGAGATGCTCTCGTCGCACGTCATCACCCAGTTCCTGGTGATGTGCGGCCAAACGGCCATGGTGCTCATCTTCTCGTTCCCGGTGTTCGGCATCACGTGCCACGGCCCCATGCTCGCAGTCATCGCGCTCACCGTGCTCACCGGACTGTGCGGCATGTCGTTCGGTACGCAAACACCCCTGCGCTTTGTTCGCGCAGGGACAGTCTCGTCGTTTGTTACCACATCCACTTAGCTGTCATGAACCCACAGGGCTATGCTTCGACCTCCACATTAAAACTCTCGTTCATAGCGACAGCTAGTTATCTGCGCTGTCTTCCGAACTGGAAGATAACTATTCTTGATAGTTTTATTAGAAATTAATGGTTATTATTCTTATCCTGACACAATCTGCCATTCTGCAAGCGGGTATCTGTACCAAGGGAAGAAAGTATTAGGTACTATTCTAGTGCTAGGTTCTCTCTTAAGACAGACTGCAGACTCAATATTTAATTCATGGCTGGCCCGGTCAAGTCATCCTTCTGTAATTTTTTTTAACGCTTTGGCGGCTCGGTGGCCAAAACCTGCAACCTCACTCGCAAGGTTCCAACACAAACCTGCGTTCTCAAGGACACCCTTGAGCAGAGTTACGCAACCCGTTGACGAACTCGCGGCTTGCAGGCTTCGTGGTGTCGAGCGTGTGCGACACGGACCGCACGGCCACCTACCTGGCGATGGGCAGCTTCCTGCCGATCGTGATGCTCTGCGGCATCATCTGGCCGGTGGAGGGCATGCACTACACGCTGCGCGTCGTCAGCTTCCTGCTGCCGCTAACCAAGAGCACCGAGTCGCTGCGCGTGATCCTCGCACGCGGCTGGGGCATCGCCAACCCCACCGTCTACACCGGGTTCCTCTCGACGGTGCTCTGGATCGCCATCTTCATGAGCGTCAGCATCGCCGTGCTCAAGTTCAAGAAGGGGTGAAGCGCTGGCCGGACGGGAAACGTCGGTGGCCAGGGTGGCGTAATTGCTTTGTTTTTAGTTCTGCGGGGTGCTGTTTGGTGTGGGCAAAACCAGAGAATGAAAATAGTGTTTCGGTTTGTTACTTGTACGCATTGCTACAAATTCAACGTTTCTCTTTGGTTTTTCCTGCACCTTTGCTGTGAGAAAACAAACAGGCTGGCAAAATGATTTAGCATTACAGTCACTGCCAGTCTCAAATTTTTATTTTCCTGCCTTTGCTTAACTTTTTCTGCAACCTTATTGAGGATAGAGAGAAGTTCAAGAGCTATACAGCTATCACAGTGCAAAATGAAGCAAGAATGGTTTCTATATAAAACTATGAGAGAGCCCTATATAGATTTTGGTCAATTTGCTAAAAGATAGTATCCTAGAGGCCTTCTCCTGGGTATCTTGCATTGAATTAATTCAAACTTGAAATATTGGTTTCCATTTAAAAACATGGATTTATGGATATTTTTATAAATGGATTTGTATTGATGCTAGATACTAGATGCTAGATGCAAACTGTTACCGTTGTGGATGTCACTGCGGCCTTGGTTCATGACGCTAAATAGATTAGCAATAGTGTTGTGGCGGCGCAGGTCGTGTTATTCGAAACAAACAAGACACTTTTCCGTTACCTTCAACGGATGTAAACCTAAGGTTACCAAAGCTGATTTCCGAAACACTGTGCCCTTGCAGCTCTGCCTGGATGCAAGGGTTCATCTGAAAAGTACCGCTAGTTGTTGGGTTTTTCTAGGACCGAACTTGTCTCCAACCCCCAAAGCAAAAACAAAATAATAGCATGCAACATTGCACTATTCTATTTTGTGCAGAGCTGAGAGGGTTGTGTGCTGAACTTTATGAATCTATTTGTAAATCTTAACAGCCCTATTGGAGGGCTCTGCCTGGTAACATACACACTGAACATGAAAGTCGGGCCTTGCCAGTCAGGATTTGCAATTTCTCTTGCCCATGTTGGCAATGAAGGTGCAAACTTGTTGTTGCTTGTAGATGTAATTATTGGGAATAATCTAGCTGTCGTTGATTAATTTATAATTAATATCTTTTTGTCGGCTCAGCTCGCTGAAGGCGCTGGATCATCATTATTGCTGTGCTTGTCTTTAGGCAGCAACATTCCAGTCCAGTCACTATGAGTTGCAAGCGAACCGGATTTAAATAAAAACTACGATAATATTAGACACCTTGAGCCGTGATTTCTCCTGTGGGCTTGGGCCATAACCATCACATTTAGGGGGACCAGCAAACAGGTTTTTTTTTCCTCGCGAGATTTTTGGTACCAGAGAAACAGAAAGTGAGAGTCGAAGTTCGAAGGTCGATCTTCGGCGAAGCGACTGAACCCTCGAAGGCCGAGTGACGTCAGAGCGGCCAGCTGATCGCCAAAAGAGAACGTGGCTGTCTGACTAGAGTGACAGACCAGCGTCCGCACACCGACAATAGCCGACCCGTGCAGGGCGAGCGAATCTTTAGTGACAAGTGTAAACGTCCGTGCCGCGCCGTCAAATCGCGCACATATCGCTGCGCTTGCAGATAACCAAGGCGTGACATGCCGCGCCAGCCAATCATCCAGCAAGCACTCAGTTTCGTGAGTAGGACACGATCGGTCTCACAACTCTGCTGACTAAAAACGTGTCAACTGGCCGATTTTGTTGGACTCCCTCGCAGCGCAGTTAAAACGCCGACCGCAGACCCTCTCGATGAGCGACGCGATGGGTGCCAAGACCAAGCCGCCGCCGTCGGCGCTGAAGTACGTCAGCCTCTTCACATTAACCGTGCAAAATGCGGTGCTCGGACTGAGTATGAGGTACGCGAGGACGCGTCCAGGAGATATGTTCCTATCGTCGACTGCGGTGGTCATGTCGGAATTGGTGAAGCTCGTCATCAGCCTGGGACTTGTTTACCGAGAGGAGGGTAGTCTGCGGACGACACTGCACGCCCTACATCGGACTGTGATCAAGCAGCCGATGGATACACTGAAAGTTTGCCTGCCCTCGTTGCTCTACATCTTTCAGAACAACTTGTTGTATTTATCAGCGTCGCATTTGGACGCAGCTACGTATCAAGTCACCTACCAACTGAAGATCCTGACGACTGCGCTTTTTGCTGTGTTGCTTCTAAGGAGAAGGCTTCTGATCACGCAATGGCTGGCACTTGTAAGTAGAACTACAGATCAATGTTTACCAGCTAAGGTAGAAGTAGGTGTATCTAGAGAATTTTGGATCATCCCCTCTACTAGGTAAATTTGGCCATACATAATTTATTTATTTGTAGTAAGCAACCACTTTCTGTTACTCTTACTATTATGTTGCATTTCTTTCCTTAAATATGTTTTTATGAGGAAAAAATACTGCTTTTAAAATACCTTTCAACATCTTTTATTTTACTTAAGTAATTTAGTGGCTCTAAACAATGGAAAGTGTGTTTGTCTTGATAATCCTATTCAAACTAGATTACAACATTGTGCAAATTACACCTTGCACCCATGAATTTGAAGACGCTAATTTGGATACTATTATTTTTCAAATGGCCACGGAAGGCATCTCGCTCACTCTGTAGTTAGCACACTACGTCAAACGGAACTCTCGCCCCCGACTCGATCTGACGCTCTCCCTCGCCCCGTCCGCAGGTGGTGCTGATAACGGGGGTGGTGCTGGTGCAACTGGTGGAGTCCACGGAGCCGCCCGTGTCCGGACTCGAGCAGAACCGGCTACTGGGCTTCTCGGCGGCGCTGGGGGCGTGTTTCTTGTCCGGCTTTGCTGGCATCTACTTCGAGAAGATGCTGAAGGGCGCCGACATCTCGGTGTGGATGCGCAATGTGCAGCTCAGCCTGCTGTCGTTACCGTTTGGGCTCGCCACCTGTCTCGGCTCCGACTGGACGCTGCTCACGCGGAACGGCTACTACTTTGGGTGAGACGCTGGCACTGGATCATAGAGAGCTAGGACGGGTACCAAAGATTTGAAAATTTTCATAAATATGGGCATTTTTGTTGTATTGAGGTTTGGTTAATTTTTGATTATGTTCTGTAGAACATTATGAATGAGTGCAAACTTTCAACTCAATAAATTCAAAATCAAGCAATAGAACAAAAAACATGAGATTCTTCTATTTAGTATGCATTTCACAGATTGGATTTTGTTCGTAAAGCAGATTTGCATGCACTTACCTATGCATTTCAAACGTATTTTGTCCATTACAGGGATATTTTTCTTTTTAATATATTTATAATGCATAGTTAACAGTTTTTATATAGGTACATAGCCCATAGGTATTCAGAGCTTTGTGCAGAGCAGCTGTTTTGGAAATTCAGCTTCAGTTTGCACTTTCAAATTACCCAACTTGAAAATCAGCTCTTGTACATTGTGATGCCTAAACGTTCTGCTATAGTACCTGTATATTATATAGACAGCAATAGACTCATGTTCCATCACATGGAACTGAATGGAACTTGTAAACTCGACAGGTACGACTGGTTTGTCTGGTACCTGGTGGTCCTGCAAGCAGGCGGAGGACTGATCGTGGCCATGGTGGTCAAGTACGCAGACAACATCCTGAAAGGGTTCGCTACCTCCCTGGCCATCATCATCTCGTGCGTTGCTTCCATCTACTTGTTCAACTTCCAAGTGTCTTGGCAGTTTGTCATGGGCGGTTCCTTGGTTATTGCCTCCATATTCCTGTATGGCTACCAGCCCAAGGCTGACAAGGAGGACAAGGCTAAGGTGGAGGATGTCAAAGTGTAGGAGAGCTCGTGTGGTGGTGCGTTACGCCGTCGATGGTCAGTATTCAATCGGTGATCGACAATGCTCAATGGTCTTGCTCGCGGCAATATATTTGCGTTTGTGTTTGGTCATCCTAATCCCAGTATCCTATTTTAACCGGTATAGATTTTGTTATCTTTTTTTTTATTGATGTTTTAAATTCGATTTACGAATAAAAATTTATACTATATTGTATATCAAAAGAGGTCATTAAATCATTGACATTGATTAAATCCTCATCCCAAGATCTCCCGATATTTCGATATCTGCCACCCAGAATCTACGATTCGAAATAATAGACTGAAATCATGGTAATTAGTTTCCAGAAATGGGCATCAGTGGAATATGTCAATGTGCCAAAGATCTTATAAGCTCCGGCCTGGTAAACAAAAGTTTTCAAATGCTCCGCCATTAGCGACGGCGCGGGAGCCCAACGCCATTTTAGATGCCGTGAAAACAGCTGCTGCCTGCCTGTCGCTAGCTGTTGGTGTTTTGACATTGAGCTCAGGTCGGGAGAACTGTGGTACTTCGTTTCCACCAATTGTACCGCTAACTCGGTATAAAATAACATCGTCGTTGTCGAAAAATACTGTCTTGGTGATGGTACACTGGTCTTCTAGACTAGTACAAGTCTGTGGTTATTGCAGAGTTGATAACAGACGAACCTAACCTCAACGCAGCGGAAGGGAGGCTGATTTTGAAGATCTGACGAGTTGGTCGTCAAGGGATGACGATGCCGGTCGCCAAAGAGGAGCGAGATGAGTCCGATGGCGAGGAAATGGAGCACGATTCCGGGGAGACCGACAAATCAAGCTCTACATGCGAGAGCAGCGATGCAGCTTCTGACTCCGATGACAGCTCCGAGATGGATGAGGAAGAGTGCGAGCGTCGACGAACCGAGTGCATGGAAAACCTCGTTGACCTAGAGTCTCAGTTCACGCTGCTCAGAGAACAGTGAGTGCCTTTCATATAATTGTTGGGGTTAAGTGTCAGAGAAGCCAGTGCTAGGTAGGAACTCAACAAAAATAATACATTCTTGCAAATGCATTCCATTTTAATAACTTTATTTATAACATTGAGTTTGAAGGATAAAATCAATAAAATGTTACTTTTTAAACATAAGGAATTTTTAATGTTACAAGTTCCTTATATTTGGGAGCATAAATGGTACAAATTAAGTTAATTCCAAAGTTCCTTTGGTAGCCGATTTTACTTTTTGCAAACACAACCAGTTTTCGAGATTTGTAAATCAAAAGAAATGTTCAGATTTCTTAGTTTTTCCTGCACTCAATTGTTAGATACCACTGTTGAGATTCATCATAACTCAGTCACAACAATCCATCAAGTGCTTTGCCTGGCTTGATCCCATCCCTCATCCTCCGCAAATGCAAGCACAATGTCTTGAGCTAGCACTGGTCACAGCAAAAAAGCTAAAGGTGTCTGGCTGGCAGCAGCCTTGTGACCTTGGATCATGGTGAGGAGGGTGATTGTTATGTCCCATTTCATAATGATTGTTGCAACCTTCCAAGATTCATGCAATTTTTCTATTGTTGGTGTTGATACTTCAAAAATGGCATCTATCGACTTGCTGGTACCAGATTACCTTTTAATCGTGAACAGCAATTCACCTTCGACCAAGCCTTGGTTGAATATTTAACCACTTACGACAACAATGAGCCGAGATCCGGAGACAAACCTCCCTTTTACCTTTAAAAGTAATTTCATATACATATTAGAATGAATGCTCTAGTCTTATGGGATATCAAACGTTAAAATAAGGCATTATTTATTTCTGTGATCAAGCTGTAAATTTGAAACAGAATATGAATCCACTCAGAATGTAATGCGAGTCAATTCTAGTTAGTTCTTGCTTTCTTAAGGGTCTCCTACAGAAACCCTACAACACAGCTTGCCTTGTTTGCGAGCTGTTCTACTGTTGTTTGTAGGCTGTACTGTTGTGTGACATGCCGTGCGTAACTTGCAGGCTGTGTGTGTGATATGCCGTGCGTAATTTGCAGGCCGTAATTTTGTTTGAGGGCTGTTCCACTGTTGTAAGTGAGCCGTTCTGCTGTTGTTTGCAGGCTGTATGTGTGACATGCCGTGCATTATTTGCAGGCTGTACTGGTGTGTGGCATGCTGTACGTTATTTGTATGATGTACTTTTGTTTTCGAGCTGTTCTTCTGTTATTTGCTGGCTGTACTGTTGTGTGACACGCCGTCGTTGCTTGCAGGCTTTACTGCGAGCGGGTGACGCAAGTGGACGGGAAGCTGGGCGACGTGCGCAGCGGACGGGCCTCCGAGTATGTCCAGCCGCTGGAGCAGCTGCAGCGGAACTTCCACGCACGCACGGAGGTGGCCGGTGTGCTGCGCCAGCTGCGTCTTGCCAACATCCGCAACAAGGTCGACGCCGAGGAGTTGGCAGCCATGCAGAACCACGAGGTAGCCACCGATGCACCGCCGGTAGACAAGCTTCGGTAGACAAGCTTGGCAAATCACTCGGCAATTCATACTCATTTCATTGCACGACAGTACTGTATTTGGTGGTGACAGGTACAGTTTAGCTCTGTTGTACACAGTACAGTGGTCCTGTTGTATACTAAAATTGGCTTAATGCTAAAGTCCTTTTCGGAACCTCTAACCAATTACAACAGAGCTAAATCGTACCTTTGACCAACATCAACCCACGGCTCTGAACCACTCCGCCTTACCAGTCGTGTATTTATCACCCAAGAGCCCAACAAATCAAATGAGCTTAAAACCCGTTTGAAATTCAGGCGTCCTCCTGGCGTCCAGGTAGCCAAGGTATAGGTTCAGGGTTATTCTCCCCATCCTGACAAATATTTTCGATTGGATGTATTGTTCCTTATGAAAGTTTTGAACTTATTACAAAAAATGAAAAATCATAATGACAGCCAATCAGTCTTATTTATGTTAAAGTTCTGAATTTGACATTTGTTGTGCTTTATATAGGTGTTTGGAATACATTTTCATCTTTGACTCGTTAAGTACATTTTCAGTTGATGTTAGTATATCGAATATTTCCATCTCAATGGTTAAACAATGGGACTGAACAAGAATTGATCTCAAATTATCTTAGAAACAAAATATGCAATCAAAAATGTGCATCCTGTATCATTCAGTTGGTATGAACATTGACCATCCTTGGGTTCACATACCTATCTGGAAATTGATAGCATATCAAGTTTGTAATATCTAATTTATAAATATTGAAATGCATGGAATGAGATTCCCAGTTTGGTTCGATTTTTACGTCAGTCTGAACTAGTAACCAAGCGTTGTAAATTCCAAGCCGCCAAAGAATCGCGTCGATAACGAGACGTTGTGACCCCGCAGAGTGAGAAGCGGCTGCTTTGGGACTCCATCGAAGACGATCTGCGCGACAAGATCCGCCGCCTGGAGGAGGACCGCACGAACGCCGACGCGGGCGGTGAACTGTGGTCTCCGCCTCCGCGGCGCCGTCGCGGGGACCGCGCGGGCCGCCGTCGCCAGGTGGCCGTCACCGGGCCCTATATCGTTTACCAGCTGCGCGACGCCGACATACTCGAGGACTGGGCCGCCATCAAGAAGGCGCTGTCCAAGCGCAAGTCCGAACGCGACTTCGACAGCATCGCGCTCAAGCTCGGATGTTGAGCGGGTCGGGTAGGTACGTGATTCTTCGGTTTAGACGCCAGTACTGGGCGCGGGAGGTGCTTTACGGGCCGGTTTTACTGCTCGGTCAAATGGGGGATGGGTTATGTTTCATGACAACACATTTACATATGCAGAGGTTTACCAGTCAGTGCTGGTGAAAAAAATCATGCTACCAGAAAACCTTGGATACTGGACCTTTAACTTACACTTCAAACAATGGTGTTTCCTACTGAAGCAATATTCCTGTCCAGGAATTAGATTTTGATAAAACAGATGAACGCTCTCATCTTGCCTTCTCATCTTTCCTTATAAAAATAGTCAGAATCAAGTATCTTGATCTGTATGACACCACTGCTGTAGAACAAATATGCAAACCTTATCCATCATAAACCTACCAGTGGGCAGTGAAGCCCTGTAATTGAAAGTTCCTAATGGAGACTTCCTGTGTTGGGGTAGTGGTGGAATGGCGCCATGATTATTGAGATAACCTAAGGAAGGCCGAAAGTAATGCCTCCTAGAGATTTTATGGCTATTTATTACTCAAATCCAGTCACAACGGAGTGAAATGGCTCTACTTTAACATGAGAAATCTATATTTACAGAAATATTCTAATTTATTCCAGTATTTGTAAAATGCATTCTCAATTTTGCTTGCATATCTGTAATTGCACTACAATATTGATCTGTTCCTTTGTGACACTGATCAAATGTTTCCTAGCTTGATCTTGTGATGCCTACTAGAACCATTACATGATAATTATTTTGCCCCTCAGACTTTTATCTACTATTTAACTTGAACTTGTGCAGTTTCCAGTTAGTGTATCTTATTATAGTGTGTAAACTGTGTGTTCACTTTCTGATAATTGGTTTTCCTGACGGGGCAAGTTTCGTTTGTTTCAGTGTGCCTGTAAGATGCAGCTGGAAGATACAATGTCTGAGCTCGCAAAAGAAACATCCATTGTAAATAAATCATCTAGAAAATAGTATTATTAAAGTAAGTTTTATTTTATTTCACATCATCCATTAGAAATACAATTCATATATACAAACTAGTGTGTAACATGTTTCTGGCTATCTTTAAAAGCCTTTTGTAATTACCCATTCCTTTGTCAGATTAGTATAGTCACCCTTGATATTGATCTGGCAGTTCATCTCGTGCACTTGACTCAATATTTTCCTATCACTGCGTTCTTGCAAGTATGCCTTCAAGTCCTTTTCCATTTCCCATATGTCGCCCTGGACTTTCCGTACTTGTGTAATCTTACGCATTCCACGAAAACTCTGCTCTAGATAGACTGGGACCATGTGGTTCTTCGTCCTCTCAACAAAGTAAGGTAGATTGGCAGCCAATGGCTCTTGCGGTTTCCAGCCAGATGGGTATTCTTTCTTCTGAGTCGGTTGTGGGACTATCGTCGGGGGCAGGAGTCGCTCGACAAATTTCCATTCAGCAGGATCCGAGGTAATGTCCACATTGGTGTATATCTCCGGTGGGCCTTCAGGTTTGCTGCTTCTATATGAAGAGTGCCTTACGGGGATTATCTGCGGAGAAAAAATAGGGGTTAGGTAAGCACGTGACAGGGTGAATGTGAAGGGAGGGTTTTTATCGTGTGATTTCGCAAGGATGTTAGCCACTTGGCCTATTACTTACCATTCTATCTGTCAAATGACGGCTGTGGCCTGTTATTGCCGACGATCCAGGTTTGAAATGCCTGCCGGCCGATTGTTTTAGCATGGATAAACATCTCAAGTTGATTGAACTCAGTTTCTGGGCGGCCATCTTAAGTTTCTACTGCTTCTGAAAATGAAAAATTGAAAATGAGAAAAGTCGGAGTAGACCGCTCACTTCAGAGGGGGCAGGTCTGTGAGCGGCTTTTCAAGGACGGAGGGATTGTGAACAATAAACTTGAGAACCGTCCGTCAGATTTTCGAATTGTTTCTCTGTAATGAGTTCGCGGATTTTATTTGTGTCGTATTTACATTAGTATTCATTTGCCCGCACGGAATCTAGTTCACTCGCGACATTCCAGCACATGGAAATTTTGTCCTTATCATGCGTGTTGCTCACAGCGGAGCTTTTCTGAACGTAGCCAAGATGGCTGATATGCGGATTGTTTGAGAAATATTGTTTTTAAAATATCGATTCTCGCGAACCTAGGGGGTGAAATCACGGATTGCTTATTTCAGTAGTTAATATAAGTGGCTTACATGCGTGTGATTGAATCAATTGCGGTATTCATCAACTGGCAGGGCGAGTTTTGGCCCGTGGAAAATAAGGCTTGATGACGACGTGCGGATCGGCGCGTTACGGCAGCGGCGCTCTGCGGCACTAAAAGTAGGTAGGTGTTTGTCGGTGTATCGAGTGTACGCCTTTCCGTCGGTTTTTGATGTGCTTTTCCTCAAACTCGCACCTCTTTCCGACCCCGATTGCTGGCTGAGAAATGCTCGACGAGGTACGAACTCACTTTTGACATTAACAATCCTAGGGGGCGGCCGTCCCCAGCGTCGGCAAACACTCTCGAAAGTGTCGACCCCAACGGGATAAACCACCGTCCCTTTTGTTTATGCATGCAATTTCCATCACTTTGTGCTGGCAGGCCGATTACAATGACAGATAGCGAGTCCTTCGCAATTGGGGCGTCTTCTCTAACGCTGACGAGCCGACCTGATCACGGACCTCCGGAACATTATTTGGTCAAATTTCCCAGCAATTGTAACGCGTTAGGCTTTCTGGGAAATTACCTGACTTCCAGGATAATGAAGGCATTCATACGAGGTCAGGCAGTCTTGTCAGTGAACTAAAGGTTAGGGTCACGGCGTTGGCAATAAATCAGTGCCGCCGCCGCCCACCCACACAACTCAGCTTTATTCTGCTTGATTCTGCATGACTCAAGCATTGACTAAGCCTCAAGATGCTGGCTCCAGCTTGAGTGTGTCAGACTCATACAACAGGTGATTGCATCCCAGCTTCTACCAAGTAGGCCCAAGCTGGCAATGCATTGCTGCATGGGAGGTTTCTTGCAATCTGGATTCAGAAGTCCCACAAAACTAATACTATTATTTACAACAAAAGTTAGTCGGGCAGCAGTAAAGATGAGAATTGTTTCTTTGCTGTAGCATGTAGCCCTTGGCTGCCACCCTTTAAATATTTCGGTAGGTACTCGGCACCGAAGAACATGGTCTTTAAATCCATGCCAGGCAGGCTATGCATTTTTTCTTAAATATACATATGGGATTATAAGCCAACATTTTGTCAGTGTCACTTGTGCAATAATGCATGCAATATTTTTTTACGCTGCCACCTCCTGCTTTGTGACACACAAGACTTAGGTTAAACAGCAAGTTTGTTTACGACAACTGAAAGTTTGTTGGGGTAAGGACACAGTGGTCAGGATTGAAACTATTATTTGATACATCGGGACCTTCAACAGATCTGACAGTTGGGTTTTTGTGTCATCTGAAGACAGGGGCACGCCCTTTGCAAGTGACAACACCAGGCCGGCTGCGGTGCCGCCACCTTTTATTGCCATGCTTGAAGCAATTTGTGAAGTTTAAGATCAGTGCCACACAAGTTGGCATTCCTTAATATATTTTTATTAGGGGTTACAAAATGCAATCATACAAATCTGAGGTAAAGATTTGGTACCTACCTATTTCATTGATCAGAATGCTAAGCATTCTAAAGTTGCATGAACTATAAAAATAACTCAAAAGGGGTACATAAATTGTACCAGTTCATAGTTATGAAGGGGTGGTTCCTACCTAAGGGTATTATATCTCTACCTATTGCTATTTTAATTTATTAGTTGTTGCTATTGCACCAGGTAGCTATTGAATGCTAAAGATTTCAAGACATAATCAAGTTTATTTCATCATTTTTTTTCCATGCAGAACAGTTGAGGGTTCCCAAGAAATTTCCACCCGTTACAATGATGAATCTTGCACAACTAGGTGTTGGGCTTCTCCCTTCAGAGTGACATTGACCCCTATCAAATGCATGCTGCCCACACTTAAAAATATGCAACCCTCAACACACATCTTATCAAGCCCCCATACTGCTTGATTTCTCTTGCATTTCTCTTACCATGTGCTTCATGCACTGAGTTAGGGACAGACATATTTTATTGCCATGTTGATAACCAGCACAGTTTGCAAACTTGGTTGCAAACACTTCTATAACCAAATCCAATCTTGTTGAACCAAGACCTTGATAGTCAGTGAACTATATTCTTCCTGTGTATCCAGCTGTAAGGTTGTACAAACTACAATACCCACCAACTGTGTTTCTGTTTTGCACAGCTCCTCCCAACTGTAAATAAACCCCACCAATAGGGGATGCAACAAACAATTTATTTTCTTTCCTATGTCAATTGCAAGGCATGGGTAGTTTCAGAGACAATGGCATGATATTAACTGAATTTGGAACAAATCTGGAAAATATTTCTAAAGAATTTAATGACAACCTAGATCTGAACTAGCTAAGGTATACCTATCACTCAGTTTTTTTTTTATGTTAACATTTTTAATGAAATGTGGATGGTTTCGATGGTCTTACCTTGTGATGTTACCTGCCTCGTGTAATCATTTCATGTAAACTCCCACGAGCATAAAACCTCCCTTGAGTTATGATTATCAGTTTTTCTGCAACCGATTCCAACAAAATACTTGAAAACAAAAGAAAATACTCTTTAAAAAAAACTTTCACTGCACACTGCCACATTCCAAAAACATTAAAACCAGGGTCATTTAACTTAACTTCATCCATCAAAGATTTGAGCCACCAACCAAAACAAAGCCATTTGGTAGAGATTTCCTAACAAAGCCATTAGGTGTATTCCAATTTCCATTCAAAGAAAATTGTCGAAAAAAATACGCAATAAGAAAAGCCACTTGGATTTTGATTTTCATATCTTATTTGGTTGAAAATGTCCACAATAAATATTATTGGCTCTGCAATGTACCAAGGAAGGGGTTTTCTCAATAGGCTAATGACGTCATTTTTCTCTGAATGCAAAAGTTCCCCCCAATTTCTACCCTGCACTAAGAACTGTGCCGATCATCACCAGCTCCGCCCATAACGCCACCATGACATAACCCTTGCCCGTGTCCCCAGGCGCGCGTAGTGTGATGTCGTCGGTGAAGAAGCCCGCGGCGGCGGCGACGTCCTCGCGGCGGCCGGCAGTCCGCGTAAAGCGCCCCGCCTGGAAACACGGCCGCCTCGTCTTCCGTTCGGCCGCCAAGACGTCGGCGCTGGTCCGCGAAGACGAAGACCGCGCGCCGCCCACGCCGCCCGAAATGAAGCCGCCGCCCGACGACGACGACGACAACGACGACGCCGATGGCGACTCCCCAGAGGCGGAGGCGTCGGCGGCGGAGAGCCAGCGTCGGCGAGCGGCGCCGATACGCCGGCGCGCGCTGCCGGGCAATCCAGTGGCGTCGGCCAAGGCGCGGGCGCGCGCGCGACGCTACACGACGCGCAGCGAGGCGCCGCCGCCGCAGCAGCTGCGCAACGGCAAGAAGCTGCGGCTGCCGCAGGCGCCGGTGGCGGCGGCGGGCAGGGCGGCGCGGCGCAGCGGGGACTGGACGCCGCCGCCGGTTAATCAGAGCGCGGCGGTCGCTGGGTGGGAGGCCTTGGGCGTCAAGGTGGGTGTTGGGTTTTGTTGGCCGTCGGTTTGGACATGATGAGAATTTAGATTTATCGTAACTGAAGCCACCATGATATTTGACTCTGACATGAATCAAGGTTGTAAATTCGGCCCTTTGATGATGTTAAGTCTGGAGGGTGGTGTTTTATTCTCTTCTTTGTTTGTGTCAAACAGCTGTTTTTAACATGGGGCAGGGGTTGAGAGATCTAGTGGATTTCTCTGCAGCATAATATGGGTGTAAGTTCCCATGACACTTGAAAATGAAAAATTTGATCTTGGACTTCCGTAAAAATTTCTATACAAAAAACACTACTTTTTTTTATCACTGGCCATTGTAATTTCCATGTGAGACATTGAAAATTTCTGCAGGAAAGTAGTGGATCCTGCAGAATATTTTTACAAAATTATCCATTTATGTTTTTTGGCACTGCATATAAAACAAAATGGAGTTGAATCCAATTAATAACAAAAACAAATGATTCCGTTTGCTCAAGTCACCTAACTTGTGCTATATCCGAGATAATACACAACTTGAATAAACAGTAGCAATAACTTAAGAGGTCACACATGGAAAGTAACTAAGATTCGAAGTGCAGATACCACCGGCAACTGCCGGATGGGTACATATTGATCTCTGCCGCTTGGCAGGTTGTGTCTGACGGCGCTTTTCGCTCCTCCGCGACAGATGGAGGTGTCTTCTCCGCCGGGCAGCCCGACACTGAATGGAGAGCCGGGCTCGGGGCCCACCAAGGTGCTGACAACGCGCCGCAGCGAGCTGGAGCTGCTGTTGGACAGCGACCCGGTGCCGCCGCCGCTGCTGCTTCCCACGGCCGTCCTCGACGACGACGTAGCCGCCGCTGCTGCCGACTCCTCCCCTCGCACCGACTCCAACTGCAACGTGTTTGCCGTCAAGGTGAGCATTACGCCGGTGAATGGTGATCCCAGGGAGCTGTTCGGTGGGCGAGAGGTGGGGTTTTGCTGTTCACTGGTTGTCGGTGGAGTTGTCAATGTCCAGGCTGTCAAAGTCAGCCCTCTGCTCTGCCAGTTACGTGCTGACAAATCTGTCGGACCTAAATTTCAAACCGTCCCAATGCTTTTCACGCGCTGGTACTGTTTGTGTGTTCACCTGGATGCTTGTAACATTCATTTAGGGTTCATTACCACACACACCTAGATATATCTCTTCTAATAATAAACATGCCATCAACATATTTCCAGTACATATTTTCAAACCTGCCTGTTACTTTATATTGCTCTAATACTTTCTGTGCGTAAACCTGAAAATACTCAACAATGCACTTTATATAATAATATATCATTTCAAATAGGTAATAAAGGTGCTGCCAAATCTTTCCTATTTATTTTCACAAACTGGTTGCAGTATCTGTGTGTTTAGCTGAATGCTACTAATGCATCTTTGGATTCATTACGGCATGGATAAGAACTATGTGCAATTTAGAATATTTATTTTCTCCAACCAGCCCCTTGGTTTCCCCAAGCATGGATATTGGATACCCACTCCATTGTATTTAGTTTATAATGATGAACATATTGCCCAATCTCTTCAACCTACTTTAGCAACAGACACATCACTCCAATTACCTCTCCCTGGCTTGGCTATCCTTAAACTGCCTCTTCTAAATATAGATATCTAACCTAAAGTCTAGTGTCACCTACTCTACTTCACTAGTTAGGTAGGGATACCTATGCAGATTCCAATGATACAAATGCCAACGAATTCGCACGAACCACCCTGAACCCGGCCCGTTGTGTCCTTTGCGCGCAGAGCAAGGCGGCGCGCGGGAAGCCGCGGCTGGCGCGCGACGAGGAGGAAGACCCGCGAAGCTCGACGCCCGACGCGGGCTCGGTGGGCTCGGCGGCGAGCACGCCCACGTGGCGCGGCGGCGACGACGGCGACGACGCCAGCACGGACTGCGAGGCGCGCGACGTGCGACGCTCGCAGCGCAAGTCCCGCGCCGCGTTGCGTCGTCCGCCGGCCGCCGCCGCCGCCACCAGGCGGGACGAGGACGACGAGGCCTCGCAGCCGCCGCTGCCGCTGCCGACGCAGCAGGTGAGATGCGTTGGGGGCGTGGACGGAGAGCTAGAAGGAGGAAATGACGAGAGTTACGCCGATTGTGTAGAATTGTGAGAAGTGTGAATAGATTGTGTTGAGTGTTGTGTAGAATTGAGGTCAAATTATGTTTCTATGCCCAATTTTTAAAAGTTATGATAATCCATCAATTGCATTCAATCAAAATTCTAGCAGAATGACATCATGATACCCACTCTCTCTCTGGTAGAGCATTTCGAGTTGTGATTTCCCCATCTTCCTTTGTTATTTAGCAGAGCTAATAATATTATTTTCCAAACTGGTAGTAGATCCAGTGGTTATCTGACGTTATCTGACGTAAAACTGCAACCGGTTGACCATCCCAACTATCTGGATATTTAATAAAAATAGCTTCTGTCATGGAGAGTCCACGGCCAGACATGCCTCCTCCACTTGGCGAGTGGCTGGTGGGCCAAGCGTTGCTAACGTAGGGTCCCCGCTTGCAGGAGCCGGCAGAGGAGAGCGTCGCGCCGCCGCCGCCGCCACCGATGAAGGCGCCGTGCGTCGAGGTGAAGGCGGAGCCGCGTCCCGAGGTGAAGACGGAGGCCAAGCGTCTGTCGGACGACGCCAAGCGCCGCCGCATCAAGAGCCTGTCGACGCAGGACATCGTGTCGCTGGTCGACAAGGGCCTGTTCCCGGGAAAGTCGCGGCGCGCCTCCGACTTCGGCACCGTCAAGCTGCCCGTCGTCGGCGGCGCCGGCTTCACGCTGCCCGCCAGCTCCAAGGGCAAGCTCAAGCTGGTCGCCGCCAGCATCCGCAAGAACGCACCGCTCAAGGTCGGTTGCCTTCCACAATTCCGCCGCGTTACGCGCAGATCCTTTTGTCGTTGAGGTCATGTTTGATTCAACTAAAAAATACATCCACACGCCACTACAATCTCTTGGTTGTGAACGATTCTCTCATCCTTAGCAACATGATTGTGTCGCAAATCGTACGTAGACTTGGGTACAAATCTCTAACCCTGGTGGGGCTTGCAGCTGGAGAACGGCAGCCACGGGCCTAGCGTGGACTCGGAGAGCAGCAAGATCCCCAGCGAGCTGAGCGTTGATGCCAGCCACAAGGACATCGGCGAGGCCACTGAGCCCCAGGTGCCGGCTCCTGCTTCGGCCGCTCTGCCCGCCCTGCCTGCCCTGCCCGCTCTGCCCGCTCTGCCCGCTCTGCCCGCCAACGACAAGGTGAGTAAGACGACCCTACAGTCGGTTTGAAAATGCAACCTCTGCTGTGCCATGCGAGCCTGATGGCAGGCAGCTACGCAACTTGCATTTGAATTGTTTTATTGCGAGCCTGCATTGTCTGACCGATGTCCTCGCGATGCTGTGCAGATTGAACCCGGCGCGCGGCCGGACGCGGACTCGGAGACGGTGGTGGGCGCGGCCACGGAACTCGGCAACGGGGGCGTCGCCGAGAAGCTGCGCGAGATCTCGATGCGCTTCGAGGCCGACGTCGACATCCTGCCGTCGCTCAACATCAAGCCCGGCTCCGAGCCGGATCCGGCCGCCGAGATGCCCGAAGTCGGAGAGATGCCTGAAGAGTCGCCGATTCAGAACGCAGCCGAGAAGGCCGGGGAAAAGGCGCTCGCCGTCGAGAAAATTCAAGCTAAGCTTGCTGAGAAACCGATATTAAAGGTTGTTGAGAAGCCACTAGTGAAACCTGTCGAGAAGCTGCAATCGAAGGGCGTGGAGATGATGGAAGTCGATGAGAATCTGGAGTTGACCGATGTCAAGCCAGAAGTGGCGAAGGCTGCTGACAAGATATTACCGAAGGCTGCTGACAAGAAGGACGTTAAAGTTGTCAGCAAGACGCTGGTCAAGGTTGTGGAGAAGACCTTGACGAAGCCTGTCGACAAGACGGATGTCATAGAGAAGGCAGTGGCTAAAGCTGCCGAGAACATTGACGTGGTCGAGAAAACTGTGCCGAAGCCTTCGGACAAGACGGAAGTTAAAGTATTGGAGAAGATTGTTATTAAATCAGCAGACAAGATTGAAGTTAAAGTTGCCGAAAAAACGTTGTTGAAGCCATCGGAAAAACCGGACGCCAAAGTTGTCGAGAAAACTGTGGCCAAGCCTTCTGAAAAACCCGAAGTCAAAGCGCTCGACAAAACTCCGGCGAAGCCACCCGACAAACCGGAGGCGAAAGTCCCCGAGAAAACTTTGCCCAAGCCTTCCGAAAATACAGATATCATTGTTCCCGACAAAGCTCCCGCGAAGCTCCCGGAGAAACCGGAAACCAAACCCGCCGACAAAACCGCCGCCAAGCCGACGGACAAGACGGAACTCAAAGCTGCCGACAAAACCCCGGCGGCCCCCGAGGCCCAGTCAGAGCCGCCCGCCGCCGACAAGCCACCGGCCGCGGAGACGGATGTGGCTTCGGCGGAGGAGTCTGCGGAGGAGCGCGCCGTGAAGGAGTCGGTGCTGGGCGCGCTGGGCCTGCAGAGCCTGGAGGCGGCGGAGCGAGCCAAGCGCGCCGTGCCGGCCCGGCCGAGGCCCGACGTCGCCGGCTACACCGGCACGCTCAAGGCCGTCATCAAGCTGCAGCGATCCCCCGAGAAGCGCACGCGCACCTCCAAGATGAAGCTCAATGTCGGACAGGACAAGAAGTCCAAGCGCGACAAGGAGGCGCATCTCAACGGCTACCAGTACTCTATCTGCAAGGAGGTGAGTCGTCGTCCACCGCTGTTCATGTCATCAAGACACCTGCTTGTCATGTCATACAGTTGGATCTTTCTTAAGTCTAACTTATCCTTAGTAGAGATTCCAAGGCCCTACCTTGTTCTTTGATTATTTCTCCCAACAATTTGCAAGGCTATTCTGCCTGCTTCCCCAAGGCTATAAGATATTAGATATTCAAAGGTTTTGAAAGTGCCAGGGCTCTGAATTTCTATGTTCTACTAAGTAAATTAGGCTCAGTGTTCTCTTATTGCATTTGTCATGTTGTGAGATTAATAGGTACACTTTTTTCCCTGTTGACGACAATTCCTTGTCATCCTTCTGTAGAACTCTTCTGGCTCCAAGAAACGAGAGTAACGCTTTCTCCCGGCTTCTGTTTCAGGCGATGCCGGCAGACGAGAATTTAGCCGGCGGCGGTTTGGCCGTGGGGAACGGAAATCGCAAGTGTTTGAAGCCTCCTATTTCTTTCCGTTCATATTTTGGTTTGTTTTTTTGCTCGCTACCCGCTTACTAGCTCTAGGCTGCTGGGGCGGGCCACGCCGCTTTTGCGTTGTGTGTCAGACGTCAGCCGTAGCTCTTGCAGTCTCCCAGGGACGGACACTCGGAACTTGCTGAAAACTTAGTGATGCAATGACAATACAGTCAAAAAAATCATGTATACTTTGTTGGGAAGTCGTGGAAAAAATATTATTTTAAATATTATATTAACTAAGCATTTGAGTACCAGGTCAATCCATCTCTTAACTTTTTGTTTTTGGATTGCTAACTTGTCTAAGAAATGAGCTTATGAACAAGGCTCGTCAGCTGAAAGTAATTTTCGTGCAGCATGTCACGTCGATGCAATTAGTTGGTTTTGTATCGATTTGACAGCTGAACAAAACCCTGCGTCTGACACACAATAAGGAGGGTTCGTTTCGCCAGGCAACAATCAGTTAAAATATTTAAATAAGCAAGAGAAAGAAGCTTGTCAAAGTCGAGACGTTCCGCGGACGAAACGAACCCGACCACAAGCGGCCTGGGTCGCATCGGCGGCAAAACACTCGTTTAACAAATCGGCCGATTAATACCTTTGTTTGCCCGTAATCAGCATCTCGCTCTGTCTCTCTTGAAATTCTAAGCCGCGTGCCTTCACTCTGGTGGTTTCGGACTTGGTTTTTGCTAACGGCCCGCTAACAGACTAACGGCGGCCCTCGGGCTCGCTTGGACGGCCGGGAAATCGGGACACGGGGTGACGGGAAGACCCGCCGTCGGCTCGGCGGTTGGGCCGTCGGACGGCTGGGAAGGGTTGCGCTGCTCGGGCCAGCAGAGGACTTCTCGAGTTTGCGTGTAGCTGGCCAACATTTTCACTCCACTCCCCACCCCTTGGTCTTAAGTAACTATTTGTCTCCAGATCTTTTGGATTCGGTTGCCAAGATTTAGCACTAAATACAACAAAAATATAGGCTGACAGCAGGTCTGACATAAACCTGAATGTCTACCAGCTTTTGAAATTACTATTTCACTTTTCCCGTTGCTTTGCAAAGTTATGCTGCCTTTATCAACAAATTATATCCAAGTCTTTGATTTAGCATCCATGGTAGCATTTCAAAATGTCTGCAAGAGATTTTGTAAACAGGGTGGCATTCAATACCCAGTTTTATAGTCTTTTTTAAAATCAACATGCAAAGATCAGGAAGAGACACTCCAGACTTTAAAACGTTATGTTGTATACCATCGTATGTTCATAAAATGAGCTCGACACGATCACGATCAGATCAGAGTTTTCTTAACTTAGCTGCCGCAACTAGTAGATATCCTCGCGATAACTTTCGTAAGGCCCCCCCCCCCCCCCAACTCGAGAAGCCCCCGCCGCCCGCCACCGCCAACCGGACCCGCCGCTGCGCCATCGACCGCCGCCAGCCGCCGGCCTCCCGAACGTCCACCTAACCTCACTCTGCCCCCGCCGCCGCCGCCGATGCAGACATCACGAGCAACCCGACGCTGTTTGCCGAGTCGGGGCCGGGCGGCGAAGCGGCCGACCCCGCCGACCCCGCGGAGCCGGGCGAGGCGGGGGCGGGCGCGGGGGGCGTCGGCGCCGACGACAAGGTGAAGCAGAGCCTGGTGATCCCCGAGAAGGCGTCGTCGTTCTCGATCCACCCCGGCCGGCTGTGCTCGGACGTGTGCAGCTACTGCTTCGGCAAGTTCGGCTCGCTGGACACGCCGTGTCACATCGCGCAGCTTCGCGGCTCCGACAAGCAGGTCAACATCCTGCAAGGTGAGATGGGCGTTAGTTTCGCCATCAACGTCGCGCACCGTCCGTACTTTCATTACGACAAGTCTTGTCCCCTTGCCATTGTTCAAAATAGATTCCAGAATTAGTTTGAATTTAATCCTAAATGCAAATACTCGTTGCATGTACGGCAGGCAATAATATTTCGTTAGGTGTGCATGTATGTTTGTTTATTTTTTAATTAATCTCTCAACAGTTTTTTTTTAATTTCAGCACAATCATTCAATATACATTTGACAGCACAGTACAGGCATATCAATTTATAAATAAATCTTGGATATCTTCGATGTATGTAATTCGACACAGCTGTTTATTCGTGAGCACCCAGGTTACCAATCTTGTTTTCATTAGCTCCTGCAAGGGATAACACTGCCATTGAACAAATGCTCCGTTCTATCGGTTCATTGCCTTGACCTTGATTTGACTTCAGTTCAAATGTGTAGCTACTAGCTAGCAGTTTTGGTATCGGAAACGGTACGCAATATCCGTCCTAAGCCTTCCGAAGTGAATTTATTTTTGTGTAAAAATTGGCACCGTAGGCCGCATTCTCTGCCGTCTAAATGGAGTGTTTGTGGTCAGCCTGACGAAGCTGCCTACCGGCTCGTTCCCGGCCTAACCCCGCTTTGCCCGGCAGCCGAGCTGCACCTGACGGCCGAGTCGTGCCTCTGCGACGCTTGCTACCGCCACGTGGACCGCAAGGCCAACTGCCCGGCGTACCGCGAGAAGGCAGCCGGCCGCGAGCTGCACCACCTGGCGCGGTCCGCCCGGCCCTCGGCCGCCTGCTGCGTGCAGGGCTGCCAGCACCCCGCCGAGCACAACGTGCGCAGGAAGTGGCTCAACAAGCTCAAGCGCAGCATCGCCAAGAAGGTAGCTCGGCTCTGGCCAATTCACTTTTGTTGCTGAAAGAAAAGACAGCGTGCACACGAGGATATATTCTCTTCCTGAACTCACATTCAATATAAATTCCGTTGAATCAACTTTGTTTGTCTTTGGATTGTGTAAAGCTGCTTTATAAAATTTTATGGTGTTGTGACAGATGATAATGTACAACATCTTACCGAAAATTTAGGCATGACAGATTTGACAATGATATCGGCAAGGCCTACTCTACTCAGAGATATAAATGACATCAGATACCCACTCGACGTACTACCAGATTTGGAAAAAATGTTAATTAGCTCTGCTAAATAACAAAGGCAGATAGGAAATCACAGCCCAAATTGCTCTGCCTGTCTTTACCGAGTGTGTGTCATCATGTCATTTTGATAGAATTCTGATTGAATGCAATAGGTGTATTGAGGTTTAAATCCAAAAATATTATTTCATAGCTTGAATTCTGGTGTAAATCCGTCTGTAAAATCCTTGCGACGCCGAGATCTATCCAGCCACGGCCAAAGTGTGTGTAGATGGATGACGCTAACTCCGTGTGTTTGCTGCAGGTGCCGGTATCGAGCAACAAGCTGTCCCAGCACACGGCGCTGCCGCTCTGCGCCCAGCACTTTGCCTGGGTCGACCTCTACATGGGCTGCGGGATCTGCCGCCGCCGCCTCACCTGCAACCAGATGTACCCGCTGGGCCCGGAGGTGAGCACCCGGCACTTGTATCTTTGCACCCGGCACCGCCACCTTCACACGCTGCGATGCTCGACTTGATGGGCACTCGGCCTTTACCATTTGTCGCGATTCCAAATTGATCGACTTTCTTTCATATTATTTGTCATCATTCTACTGCTCCTTGTAACAACATCTAACTTAACTGACTAAATTGACCTGACTTTCTATCTAACTAGTCAGCCTTCTACCGGTTCTCGTGAGATCACCCAAGTTAAAAAAACACTGTTTAGGCTTAAGGTCAGTTTTTTCAATGTCCAGTTGGCTAAAAATGTGGCTAATCTCCATATAAAAACCCACCTCTGTGGTACTAACCTGTCGGTTTCTTACATTTCCTTCCTAGCTAGAGATAACTTTAACTGTGCATTGTAAAACCAGCCCTTAGATGTTGGATCAGCCACACACCATTCCCGCTATTTAAAATAATTTTTACGTTAGGGACTAGTTCGGTGGATTGAAACTAGGATAACAACTTCACTACTCTCAACGGAATGGATTTTTGAAGAAATCCTGCTGTTGAATTTGTACCGGCCAGCTAAAGGGACAAGATGAAGTCAGTGCTGTTAGACAATACTAGACTACGGCCGACACCGGGGTTTCCCTTCACATGATCGTCCGCTAATTGATTGCCGTCGAAGCAGCGCGGCACGAAACGTGACATAACGGCAATCCCCTGTGTGCAGGTGGGCGAGGTGAACGAGCAACTAGCCGTGGACCGCATCCCCGCCCATCTCTCCGACAAGGTCTTCCTGTGCAAGCTGTGCCGCTACTTCTCTCAGGTCATAGTCAAGCACCCCGACCGTAGCAAGCTGGCAGGAAGCTACAAGATGTTCTACGAGAGCTACCGTAAAAAGTGAGTGGCTGTCCAAACTTATTTGAGACATAAAGAGCTCTGAACTCTACTCAGATTTAAAAACAATTCAGCAATAAATACGCATATGGTTTAGTAAAGGCATAGCAAAAATCTCGATACAAACAACCCGAGGAGGATGCGTATAAATTAACCTTACATGTACCGATTTTGGTGTATTTTTCACAAACAAAACTAAGTAATTTTTAGACTACCTATAGGAAAAAATTAAGATCAATTGTTAACGTATCTTTGCCACAGCTCTTTGCTCACTTCAGCTAGCCTGCAGAAACTACCCAAGCGTGCAAAGTACAACAATTGCTTCTCCCCCGTGCAGGATCTTCCACAGCCTGGACATGGAGGTCCCGTCGGAGCCCGTTGCGCCCGCCGAGCCGCCGGCCAAGCGTCGCAAGAAGCCGCCGCCCCCTCCGCCACCGGCGCTGTTGCCATTGGCTGCGGCTGGGGGAACGGGAACGGGGGCGGCGGAGCCGGAGGAGATCCGGCTGGACAGTCCGCCGCCGATGGACCTCGGAGACATGCTGGAGACGCAGCTCACCGAGGACTCGCCCGCCGAGGAGTCCCAGCCGATGAACAACAGCAGGCCGCACGTCAACGCCAACATCAAGGTTGGTGACAGCCGCTTGTGCACACTAGACTCTTACAGGCTTCCGTCAAACCTCAGACCGTCAACACTTTTAACAAAACTAGGTCTTTGAAGATTCCAAACATTCACTTCCACCACTAGCTCCACCTTCAATCAAGATATCTTCTATCTTTCCCATCATCTTCATCTTCATCTACAATCTTATTTTCATACCATTGTTTTCCTCAAATTGATATGTTGAAATGAAAACACTTCTTATTCAAAATGTCCGTGTATCCACAAATTGCTCTAGGCACCTCTAGGTCACTGGTAGAACTTCAATGACACAACGTTTCTTAAAATTCTTGATAAAGAAAATCTAGGGAATTAATCATTGTTATCAATAATAATTCCAATATGTACTTCTATTCCATTCATCTCAGCTGGTGCCAGTGTTTTGCCGGCCTTCCAAACTAAACCTGAGATCCCTGAAAGAGAATTGACCGCCTTCGGAAAGGTAACGGGCGTGAGAGTCAAAACGAGTTGCCGACCGAACCCTATGTCCGCAGCCGGCGGCGGAGCTGAACTTGTCAGCGCACGCCGACTTCTCGACAGCGCTGACAGTGCGCTCGGACTCGGAGGGCGAGTGGGAGCGCTGCAACTTCACGCTGCAGTACGACGTGGAGGCGCGCGCCGTGTTCGAACGCCTGCGCCGCCCGTACGGCTCGCAGTCGGCGTTCTTCAAGCACCTGCTGACGCTGGAGCAGTACTGGCGCGCCGGCGAGCTGACGCCCGCGCCCGCGTCGAACCCGCGCACGCGCTCCTACCTCAAGAGCGTGTCGGCCCGCGTGCAGAGCTTCCAGGTGAGCAGACGGCCGTTACTGCCCCCTGTTATTCTATTCCCTATTAGTAGTAGAGGGCTGTTACTGCCTCCTGTTATTCTCCTAATACAACGATTCCATTCAAATAAAATTCTATCAAAATGATGTCATGATACCCACTCGGTTAAGCCAGGCAGATCAATTTGGGTTGTGATTTACCTATCTTCCTGTGTTCTTTAGCAGAGCTTATTAATATTTTTTCCAATCTGGTAGCATGTCCAGTAGGTATTCTCTGAGTGGAATAGGTTTACTTCCCTCTCAGAAGCAGCTTAACATTTGTCTTCAGTTCCTGGCATAGATTGAGCTTGACCCTATTCAAAACTAGTAGTAATGCCAAAATATGGCTAGTTTCTAGTGTGATTCAACCTAAATGCAAATACTAATTGCATGTACTGAAGATATTTATTATTTGAAACGAAATAAATATCTATTCCAAAATTTGTATCCTCTGCTCACCTGTCCCGTGAAAGATCTGGGTTCAAATCCCTGTACGGTTCCAATTTTTTGGAAGGGATATTTTGTTTCAACGGCCAGTCGCTTGTTTTTCTACGGCAATCTCTTATCACGGGTCTCGTCACGAGCTGGAGAGCTAGCAAAAGTAGGCGTCCCGGTAAGCGTTGCCTCGGAAGCGTCAAGTAAGCATCCACGCTCCCGTTCCAGGCCAGCGTGCCGCCGCCGCCGCCGCCGGTGATCGACCTGCCGATCCGTCGGCGCCTCAGCGACGGCGTGCCGGTGTCGGCGTCGCCCTCGGCCGCCGCCGCCGCCGCCAGCCCGCTGCTGTCCCCCGGCTCGGCCCACAACCCGCTGTTCGTGTCGCAAGGCGGCGCCGCCAAGTTCTCGGTGAACCCGGCCACCGGCGAGCTGGTCGCCGCCAAGCGCAAGCCCAACATCGTGCAGGTCACCAAGGGCGGGCAGCCGCTTTTCCGCCTCGTCGACCCCACCAAGTCCCAGATCCGCGCGCTGCAGGGCTACAAGCGCAAGGCGACGGCTACGGTGACGTCGGCGGGCGCCGCCGGTCCGATGATCTGCGACGTGCGGTCGCTGGCGGCCGAGGCGTGGCCGGACGGCAAGGTGGCCATACCGCCGCTCAAGGCGGCCAAGCGACACAAGCTCGAGGTGGCCATCCTGCCCAAGTCGAAGGCGACGGTGACGCTGGTCGGCAAGGTGCCGGCCGCGGTGGGGCTCGTCGGGAAGGGGGCGGTGAGCGTGAAGGCAACGGCGCTCGGGGCGGGCAAGCAGGCCACGTTGATGCCGCTGGCGTTGTCCAACAGCCTCGAGGTGTCCGTCAGCCCGATCTATCCGAAAGATCCGTCCGCAAGGTGAAGGGAGCCGATAGACGCTCACGCCTCGAAGGATGCGCCCGGATAAACTGTCGATGTGAATACAGCCGTACGATTGGCTACTGAAAAGAGGGATATGCCCTCTATGTGAATACAGCCGAGTCATTGGCTACCGACAAGAGGAATTTGCCCTCGATGTGAATAGAGCCATAACATTGGCTCCCAATACTGGGGACTCTCCCTCGATGTGAATAAAGAGCCTCGTCTGGCTAGCAATATGCAATGAACACGCTTATAATGTGAATATTGCCTTGCCGTTGTCTACCGATCTGTAGAAGTTACGCCCACAGTGTGAACAGAAGCCACGTTATTGGCTTTCAGCCTTTGAACAAGTGATCCGTGTTTGTATACGATAAGAGACTTGGTGTTCCGTGTTTTTTTTCCGTTTTTTTTCGTATTTATTTGAGAGCGGGCGGCTGAAGTAGTATGCGTGGCTGTCCGCTCTGTTCGGACGAACTTCTTGAGCTGCTTGGCGACGGGACAATCGAGTTATTTTGCTACGCAAAGCCCGCCGCATTCGACGTCTGTCTGGCAGAGCCGCAGGCATATATTTTGATGTGGTGTCGATTTATTTGTCGAGCGCGAATGTACATTGTTGTGTTGTAGCGAGCCCCGGCTCCCCATCTATCACGTGGTATATTTTTTTAATAACGTAACGCAATATTGTGGTGGTTGTTGATCATGTTAGCGCTAGCCGCGCGCGAGATAGAGCGGAAGGGATCGAGATAACTAGATTTAGCTGAGACGGGTGGAATGGGCTCTTCGATACTTTACTAAGAGAAGCACTTTTTTCCTGCCGCCGGAATCGAGCGTGATACCACAAGACTTCACCAAGGCCTTACCAGTTACAATAGAGACGCGAGTAATATTTTCCCTGCCGAGCTGACCATGAAAGTTGGAAATTTTGCGTTTAAAATTGAAATGTTTGTATATATTATGATGGTACCTATTCTCAATCAAATAAAGTAATCAATTTTCCTACAGGTGCAGCTGTTTTATTGGCCCTCCTGAGATCTTGCTAGGATATCCTGGCGGAACATTATGAACCAACTGGAGAAGATTGGAACAGAGAAACTACCAGGAGAAATTTTACACTGTTTCCAGAAATTTAGATGGTTTGCCAATTATTTAGTGTGATCTCCCTTTAGTGAGTTGGGGCAAAGGTAGAAAGAAACATTGGCCTAATGATTACATAATGAATAGGTAAGGATTGATAGGTACCATACAAATTATGCTAATGCCAAAGACTTTGTCTATGCCTAACAAATATACCTTTTATCTGGAGGCTACTTGAATAAACTCTCAAATTGATAGCTATGTTTAGAATATCTGTTTCATTGTGTCATTGAAAATTCAATGATTGTGTCATGCGGGATATAGAAATGAATTGGCATTGGCAATTTGATATTGCTTGTGCCCGATTGCGTGAGGTTGTATCGTTCCATGCTTTTCCTAATCAACGGTTCTTGTTTGCTGAGGGTGGGTGTTGTGGTGTTGGTAGAGCTTGGTAGCCAAAGTTGGTAGTCGGCAAGTTCACACTCCGGCGGCCCATGGCCACCATGGCGGTCACAGCTGTTGATGTCTGACCTGTGTCAGCTGTGGAGCGCGTGGAAAACCTTTGAAATAATATTGTTCTTCAAATTTAAGTGACATCCAAGTGAAACAAGAGGTAACTGACCTTTCTCTCGCAATTCCGATCACTATTCTGTGTACAAGTGCCGTCATTACGTCTTATTCTCGCTCAAGGTTGAGGCGATGTGCGTAGTAAGGTTATTGTGACTCATTCATTCATCAGCCTATGATGAGAATACCGTGACCTAGTGTAAAAGATTTGCTCTTGATGTGGATGAGGCAACTAACAGTGCTGGAATGATGGACATCTCTATGCCCGACTGGTCTGACAAGACTTCGGCGATCATGAAACCTTCGGATGAGATGGACAACATCTACACGCCTCTCGACGGTCCTGCGTCTCTCAGCCAACCCGATGTCACTCTGACCAACGAACGGTTCACGTCTCTCACGTTCAACACGGGAAATTCCAGCAATGGCAAGAGCTACCTGCTCCTGGATGGCAAGGAGAAACTCAAGGTAGGCCAAATCGAATCAAAGTCGTAAACATGCAACTGACAGTCTTGCCTTTGTTTACTAGCAAGGAGTCCTAGCCTCGAAACCGAGGCCATCGAACCAATTAGAGAAGGAAAGCAAGGCCATATTATAACTCAATTCATAACATGATATCTAGTTCAATTATTATACAGTATAATCTTTTATTTAAACAGAATGATCCCAAGTGGTTCAAAGAGACAAATAAATGGCATGTCTTTGTTAATAATTGTAAATACTGGCTTATGAAATAATGGGTAGACCTAATGTCACATATTTTCTAACAATCTTTGCCCAAAGAAACATACCATCTACTATGACCTAAGCATTAACTTGCTGATTTCCAATTATAACGAGGAATTTTTGGTTTTGCCACATGCAGGCTTCGCACACGGAGGAGTTCCTGCGAAAGCTCGGATGCGAGATGTCCACCAAGGTGAAGGTGGTGTCGATCTTCGGCAACACCGGCGACGGCAAGTCTCACACGCTCAACCAGGTGCTTAACCCGAATAACTCATTGTAAATCCACTGCATCATACTTACATCATACTTGATTCATATTCAAACAAACAAACACTTGTGGAATTAGTCATTTCTTCATGGATATCAATCCTTCTGTAAACAATACTACAATATAATTTTTTGTCAATTCTCAGTCACATTTTTCAGTTTGTTTTGATACCTTATTTTTTTATATCAGTTATCAGACAATGCATTAATAAAATATTATGAAATATCAATTAATTATTAAACTTGGTAGATGAACCTACTGTAAATATCATTTGCCTTTGCTAAGCTACTGTAACTTGCATCAAGTTACAAAACAAAATTGACACAAAAGATATGCAAAAGATCTGAATGCAAGTGTGAAAGAGAGTGCGAAGTCTGACCATGTCCCGACGGCTGCAGGTTTTCTTCGGCGGTGAGGAGGTTTTCTCGACGTCGCCAGCGCAGGAGTCTTGCACGCTGGGCGTGTGGGCGGCGTTCGACCCCGCCTCCAAGGTCGTCTGCCTCGACACCGAGGGCCTGCTCGGCTCGACGCCGCACGAGAACCAGCGCACCCGGCTGCTGCTCAAGGTCAGCGCGCCAAGACCGCTTTCTCACCAATGCCCTGCATGCAATTATGGCCACCCCGAATATGACCCCATAATAGTCATGGGCTCAGTATGTGGTTGGGCATCCATGAATAGGATTTTTGTTGCAGTGGGGTGTAGATTAATCTATGAGACACATTGCTTATTTACCTACTGGATATTCAATTTGGTTACAAATTACAATAAAAGTAAACTCGAATATTGGGAATGAATTCGTTTAGAAACTTTCACTGTGGGCATTGGAGCCTTGTTTAATCGATTGGGATCAGACATCCGTAGGTTTCACTAATTTCTGGAAAATGCTTGGGAAAGTCATTGTATATTTTACAGCCACTAATATTGTCCGCCTTTTCCAAAGCCACAAAATGTAGGATCACACCGAAGTTGGCAGCAGCCAGGAAGTTAGAAACATCTTGAGAAGTAAAGAAATCTGTTGGAGATAACAATCTGATTAGTTTTGCAAAGATTAATAGACAAAGCAGCAATCATACATGGTGCCAGGTTTAATCCAAACACATGTAACATTAACTGATAGGGGTAGACAAGTGATTGCAAATTCTTATCAGTCAAACAAAGCCCATGGACTCTTAGAGGTCATTCTGATTATTAAAACATGATTGCAATTAGGTGATGCATTGTTAATAAGCTACATGTTATTGATGAGCGTAACGAGCGTAGCGAGTGAAGCGAAATCTTCAATTTCACTTTACTGCTAAAAAAATCCGGAATGTTTTTTTTTTGTTTTTTTTTTTTTTTGTTTTTTTGTTTTTTTGTGTGTTTGTTCGCACGATTCCGGCCAAACGCCAAAACGGATTTTGATGAAAATTTATATGGACCTTCGTTTTCTCTGAACTTAGATCTGCCACGTTTTTGAAGCAATTCGGACGAGTAAATTTTATGTTATTAAGTTTTTACGAAATTTTTCAGTTTTTCCAAAACACGTTTTCCACTCTAGAGACCGAGGATCTCAATATAATTTCACGAAACTTTCCAGATATGTTGGCCCTCACGATTTAATGTTTGAGTACAAATTTCATTGTTGTATGTTTAGCGCTTTTCTTGGAAATAGCGCTTTTATGACGCTTTTTTAGCGATTTTGCAGTTTTTTGCAACTAAATCAACTTTATCTTCAACCGATTTTGACAAAATTTACTGTGTGCATTATAAATCGTAAAAGGAAGATACTGTGTTAATTTCAAGCAAAGCAATTGAATAGTTTTTCTTTAAATCGATTTTTACGTTTTGAAATATTCAATGTCATTGAGAAAGCTGCTAAATTAACGCCGAACATTTTAAATTGATCATAAAAGCCTCTAGGCTATGCGCACACGCAATGTAATTGCGTTGTGGGTGAGCGTAAATATTACGCTCATCCACAACACGATTATATGAGTGTTCGCATAGCCTAGTTAATAAGTCAACAATAGCGTAGGAATTTGTGGTTAGCCTTGGCCATGAGTTTGGGACCCATTGTCTACTGCATTGTCTGCTGAAGTTCTACTAAACTTTCCAAGCAAACACTCATACAGAATGATGACTGATAAGTGATAACTATATCAGATAAACAGCAGCTACTATGGATATATTGTTGTCCCCCCCCCCCCTTTATTGGTTATAGTTTGTCCCCCAACCCAATACAGTTAATTCTTTTAATGATTCCCTGGACCACTTTTTCAGTCTCTAATTCTGTAGCTTTGGGACAATTTCTGCTTTTTTCCAACGGAAGTTTAGGAATCGAAAGCCAAATATTATTGCTGAACCCACAGGACCTGTTAGGAATCCCTACAGCCGTCTATCTACTAGTTTAAACAACGTTACTTGTGTCATCTTACATAATATTTAAGGGGCTTTGTTTGTTACTAATGTTCACATAAGTGTCAACAACAGTTGACATAAAGAAGAGTAATATCTTTATATGTGATAACTGCACTCACATACTTAAACTTCACACCAGGTTCGCCACCAGCGCATTGTCGCCTGATTTCGCGCAGAGTTTCCTAAATTCGGCAGCCTAGTGAGACATTTGTTAGTAATGCAGGCAAATCAGCTTTGCCCAACTTCAGACACGGTCTTTGCCGCACCGGCATAGACACAAGATGATATACATAATTTGTATTTGTATTAGATATAACATACTAACATATCACATATAACTTGGTATTATGATATTACATACAGCTATAGCGTCACAAGCTTAGCAATTAGCTGTATAAAAACAAATTCCTGATTCTATCTTCATGGAGCCCAACAGCTCAGATAAACTTAATATCAATTCCACAGTTGGTAGTCTGTGTAGCATAATGGATAAGTACAGGGCCCCGGCCAGGCAAAGATCCGGGTTCAAAATCCCGGTACGAATACAAATTTTGGAATTGACATTTTGTTACCAATAATCTTGGTTGCAACCGGTTGCTACCCTCCGCGCCGTCGGTCCGATGCAGCTCGTAACGCACGGCCCGCCCACCAGGTGCTGGCCGTGTCAGACGTGGTGATCTACCGGTCGCGCTCGGAGCGCCTGCACGCCGACATGTTCCGCTTCCTCGGCTGGGCGTCGCGCGCGTACGCCACGCACTTCCAGGCGGCGCTGGCGGCGGTCGGCCAGCGCGGGAACCTGGACGCCGCCGCCGTCATGGGACCTGCCGTCATCGTCTTCCACGAGACGCACTGCACGCAGCCGCTGCAGCCCGGTACGTTGCGAGTACCGTCGGGCGATTCGCTCGCCGAGCATTCTTACGTCAAGCGTAATAGAGCAGTCGTGACTTTATTTCGATTGCTGGGAAAATCTGTTTTGAGAATTGTATTGCTGTAGTGGAATCTGACAATCTAGCAATCTGGCAATATAGCGTGTTAAAAGTTGTCATTTTAGTTGAATTTGAGTGTCCCAGCATGTTCGGACAATCACTTGCAAAGCACAATGGCTTGGGACTTGGGAGGCATCTCCATAGGGAAAAGTTATAAAAAATATAGAATTAATTGGAAATCCTAGTATCCTCGGACCTTGTTTTATGAACACCTATTTTATAGAAGGAACACCTTTTTACATTTAAAAGTTTATTTAAATCCCAGGTAGTAAGGTACCCACTGTACCGTGGCTAACCAATGACATGTTCTTTCAATGCCATTGTCAATGATGGCCGGCTTTAGTGCCAGCATTTTAAATTAACGTTTATAAAACTTGCACCGTAATGAACGTACCTACACATATTCAGATCGTTTCCAGGCCATAATTCAAGCAGAACAATGCCAAAGAATCACGTGAGATGTCAGTGCGATTCGAACCTAAATGCAAATATTCGTTGCATGTACGGCAGAGATGTTGAGATGAACAACGTGAGATGTTGTTTGACCGGCAGCGGGGGGCCGCAGCGCGGACGAGCGTCTCCGGGACAAGTTCTCCGCGGAACGGCTGGACGTGTCTGCGTTCAGCTCGGTGCGCTACGTTGGCACGCAGTCGGCGGGTGGGCGCACCGAGTTCGGCCGCTTTTCCGACGCCGTCCGGGCCGAGCTCGACAACACCGCCGTGCGTTCACCGCGCCTCGCGTCGCTCGTCTACAACACGCTCAAGGTGCGCTCCGTTCGGCGTTCGACATTACTTGATAACTTTCCAGCGATCGACGATGTAGAGTCGCTCGTGTTTGTCTTTGTCTTGCACTCTGATTCTAGCCACCAGCAGGACTGATTTTTGTTAAGATTTAAAGTCTTCTTTGAGATTAATCAATTCCAGTCTAGGTGGGTAGGTCCAAGGTAGCTTGTTGTCCAAGCAAACTGACCAAACAATTTTCTTGTAAATTAGGTTTTACATTTTTGTAAAATTTCCATCATTTTTGGATATTGTTCCTCACTCTCCTGGCAAAACTTATAAGCGCAATTTCTCAAAACTTCCCAGATATAATGATATTTATGAGATACTGATTCCATCAATTTTTCAGCATTTCATGTTTGGTAGTTACTAATTCCGTTTAAAACACTGTCTACAATTTATTTTCTGTTCTTTGTTTTTGCAAGACTTGCTGTATTACTTGTACTATTTTAAAAATAAAAATATTAACTCGGCTATTGAATGATCAGCTGCCAAACTTAAGCTTTTGGTTTAACTTTTGTTAGTTAGCCGAAAACTTTAGTGCTAAGATACCGAAGAGAGGCGAGAGTGAGGAAGGTGTGAACGTGCGCAGGCGGTGAACGACAAGTTCAGCGGGTCGCTGTCGCCGTCGGCGGACTCGGCCGTCTTCCCGGAGCAGTACTTCACGTGCGGCGCTGTGTGCCGGTCGTGTGGCCAGCGCTGCGTCGCCAGCATGGGACACGACAAGGAGGGGCAGCTTCACTCGGCGCGGCAGGGCTGCAGGTAACCGCACGCCAACTGTACACACGCTTAGCTTCAATTTCGCTTGTCAGGGTCAGGGGGCATCGGTCGTACACACATAACTGCACGTCCCTTTGAAAGGGTCTATGTCGGTTTTCCTGGCCCTTATTTGGACCAATATACATTCAAATCATAGCTGATACTCGAACAGATTTATACATTTTCATGTTTTGGTATTTGAGTCCTTACCATTCCTACTACCATCTCATCCTTCTTTAAACGCCCTTAACTCTTCACTCGACTCACTTTTCTAAAATTCATGTCATTTGTATTTGTTTTATTTTCATATCCAGCTTAAAATCATGCCCATTCTTCCCAAAAAACTTTGTTCCTTCTCCATGCCATCTGCCCACCAATTTCTAACCTACACTAACCTACCTAACTTACCTACTCACCTCCTTTTTATTAAATCCCCCACCTTGGTTCTTCAAACAATTTTCCGGTGCTTCTTTACTTGGTTCTTCATTACAATGTCTACTTCTTATATATCTGTATCATTGCCCCCTTTACTTTTTCCATCCATGTTTCCTTTCTCTTCTCTTGGGATGTTACGCTGCGAAAGAACAACTCAATGTGTCGATGTGATCGGTTATGTTGCGTTTCGATTGTGCGGATCTGACGTTTTGCCGCTCGGCAGGTACCAGCACCAGTTCGGAAACTGCCAGTACATCTGCAAGGTTTGCCATGCCAACGGAGACCGGGTGATCGTCACGGAGAAGGCTACCACGAGCAACGAGTCGTCGTGGTTTGGCCTTGCCAAGTACGCCTGGTCGGGGTGAGTGGAAAGCGCAATCACTTCACTAAGTCCATCCGCTCGACGTGTCCCCACCGAAAGACACACTTTCAATGGTTTCAATGTTCGAAACTTCACGGATTTCTATGTCAAATTCATTGTGAAATATTTTCCATTGTAGGTGAATTGTAGAATCTTTCTTTGTATTCTCAATTTTGGGAACATAACTAGTACCTTTTTCTAAACATATTTAGTATTTTTACTTTAACCTTTATGGTGCTCATAGCTACTGGCTTCTCTATAGTCAATACGGTTAGAATGGTACAGCTAGGTAACTGCAGTTGCTTTACTAGGAAATTTAAAGTGGTTGCTTGTAATTTAAGGTAGAAGTTGTTAGCGAGTTTTCAAAATATCTGTTTGCTGGTTTAGTTTGATATTTAAGCATTCAAAAACGGATAGCCTCGAACTTTTATACAGTTTTGTCTTTTACTTAGGAATAGGATGTAAATAAGTTATTCAGATCTTAAAGGCAAAATTTCAACTCAGCACGAAGACCTTCGTATGAAGATCCAATGGTTTTGGTTGAAAACAAACTTGTTTACCGAACGAGAACCTATGGAGCTGCCTTGTTGTTGCCTATCATTTGGGTGTCGTGTGACATTAACATTGATGTATTGTTTCTGCTGGATACAGGAGCGTGATTGAATGCAGCAAGTGCGGTGAAATCTACCGGAGCCGGCAGTTCTGGTACGGAAACAAGAGCCCCGAAGACGCAGCCGTGCGCACCGAGATTCTCCACATGTGGCCGGGAGTGAGTAGCCTTCTTCACATCGAAACCTCCCAAAGCTTCGAGCATACGCTGGAAGATCTTCTACAATCCTGCTGTTTCTGTCTGGCTATCTACAACACTTTATTATTACAGATTATGTGTAGGCCCTTTGCTCTTCAGATACAGTCATCAAAAACAGTTAGAAGCCAGATGTTTCTTAATTGGAATAGTAATTTGCACAAATATTATCTGAATTTCCATTTTCTTGTCTTTGTCCATATAAGGTATATAATAAATATTTTCAATTTATTGGCTTCAAATCCAGGCATTGTTCTTCATTCATTCAATGAAAACTTCTGATCTGTAATGAAAACAGTGGCCTTTGTCAGCATTTGGTTGTTTGACCACGGCTACTTACTTACCCCACAACTCGACTGATTTACCGTTACTTGCTGGCTTGTTGTGTTATTATACCTCTTAAATTTAACGCCCGTATGATTTTTGGTAGTTCTGCATTGTAATGTGAATGACGAGTAAGGCAGCGGACAAATTGTAGCCTATGTGTGCTTGTGAATCTGGCCGTCGTGTGACGCTGTGATTGTGCCAGGCGAGCGGCATGGTGAGCTCCCAGCACGCGGCGCAGAAGGTCTGGGACGGCGTGAGCTACCTGGGCGGCGCCGTGGCTGCCGTTTCGGCGCCGCCCGCCAAGGCCATCTCGTCGTGGGTCGCCGACCAGATCGCGCCCAGCTACTGGAAACCCAACCACATGATTCAGGTGCCTGCGCCACTTCTAACCTACTTCTAACCACCGCCTCGCTCTCCGTGCTTTGAAACCTCAGCAGTGTGAGAGAGTGTTCATTTGTTCCATTACAAACACTGACTAAAGTTCTCATCTCATCTCATTCCACCTTAAAATAAACTACTAAAACAACTACAACTTCCCCAGGTGCCAAAAGTAATTGTGCACAATACACCTATTCCATTCAATAAAATTCCCTCAAAATGAGTCATGATACCCACTTGCTAAAGCCAGGCAGAGCAATTCGGGTTGGGATTTTCCTATCATCCTTTGTTATTTAGCACAGCTTATTAATATTTTTTTCCCAAAAAAGTCCAGGGGGTATATCTGACGTCATTTTGTCTCTGTGTCGAATTGGTCTATTCCTACCGCTCTTCCAACAAGTTAATCATATTTTGCGCAACTCCAATCCAGTTCCGATGATGCCAATGCCATGAACTTATTACCGTGATATCGTTGACCGTCCCAAACACTGTGACATCATAGACAGCGCACCCTCCTCGCAATCGCATCGTAACGTCCGCAATCCTCCGCCAGTCCTGCCACGCGTGCTCGACGCCGCTTTCGGGCGAGGGCAAGCACCACTGCAGGGCGTGCGGCGAGGGTTTCTGCGGCGGCTGCTCGGACGCGAGGCGGCCGGTGCCGGAACGCGGCTGGCCGGAGCCGGTGCGGGTGTGCCGCCGCTGCCACGAAGCTCCGCCGCCCGCCGCGCCCGCCGCGCCCGCCGCCGCCGTCGACTGCCCGCCCGTGCTGGCGCGCAAGTATGGCGAGGCCGTCGTCAGCACCGTCAGCGCCGTCGCCGCCGTGCTCGACTATCCCAAGGGTGAGCGACTGGCGTCCCGTTTCGGCGGCGCTAGGCAATTCTTGTCTTTAAGATGTGATGTGGATCAATAAGATGCAGCGCCTCGTTTGAATGACTAGCACCAAATCACGGCAGCCAGACTTTGCTGCGCTCAAATGAACATCAATTACATTTCCAAAACCCATTTTATTGCATCTCTTATCTAAGGAACATGTCTGGATGACGTTTTTACGTGCTGATTTTCGGCGCTGCATCTCGGCTCGATCCACATCACATCTACTACATTTCTCCCGACGGACTGCAATATTTCCAAGCAAACTGCTTGCCGTAAGCGTAAGAGCCTTTACCCTCCCCAAACTCGATGGTCCGGTCTAACCAATGGTCAGCGAGTTCTTGAACGATGTCCGCACGTCGCCAGAGCTGCTGAAGGAGAGCGTCCGGCCGAGCTACTGGGTGCCGGATGAGGAGTGCCTGGAGTGCGTCGTCTGTGCGGCGGCGCTTGGCCCGCTCATCCCGCCGCACCACTGCCGTTCGTGTGGCCGCGGCGTCTGCGACGACTGCTCCCAGGGCCGGCGGGCCGTTGTCGCCAAGGGATGGGACAGCCCCGTTCGTGTGTGCAACGACTGCTTCAACGACTGAAAGGCAGGGCCGCTCGATGAACGAACGTCCCCGGCCGGTGGGGCGGATCGAAATCTGGTTGCGGTTCGCGGTCTACGAGCTGTTTTGTGATGGAAATTATTTTCGCCAACCATCCCAACTCCATAGAAAATGATTTACCGTTGAGGAAAGTTACTGAATTGCCGAGGGGATTGCCTCTCATCGCGACTGCCGCCACCGCTGTGTTCACTATTTTTTTTGCAAAGTGGATGTTCTCTTGAGATCCAGTTGACGCTAGCAACTTGACTTGGTTATTCCAAACCTTCTGCTTTTAAGCAGATAAAAAAATGCCTTGTGCCGTCATTACTGTTTCTTACAGAAGTATCTGCAATTATCTTGGAGTAAACCCGAGTTTTGAGTACTTACTAGCCGAGCTGGTGGTGAATCTAGCTAGACAGTACTTAGTCAAGAATATTCCCACATCAGTTTTTTATTTTAAAATCTAGCTATTGACATCTATTGTCAGTTTTTATTTCAACTTGTAAACTTAACTTATTAATTTCTACTCAAAATTGTTCAACTGGAAATTTACAGTAAACTCAAATTCCTGTGTAATTCAAAAAGGCACGCTGCCGAGAACGGAGCATATTGCAGGAATTTTGAGTTTTAAATAGTAAAATGTTTTGTTTTAGTCAATCAAACAAGCAATCAAACAAGTGAACAGACAGGGAAAATACCAAGGCATTCATTCTTTTCGAGCCAAAAGTCAGCTACAGTCTCGATTGAGGGCCTCATGAAGCGGCAGCGAGCCCGATCCAGTATCCGCGTTCGTCGACGGGGATGAAGAAATGTGCCGCGCAATTTGCTCCGCCCTCGGCCCCCGGCGGTTCTCGGCCAACAAAACGTACTTAACTCGCCGCGAGCCCAACTTCTGTGATAATTACTAGCGCGCGTTCCGAGACTCGGCATACCGAGATGAGTTGATTGGACAAAACGAGAGAAACGAGGGTTGCTGGCGGCGAAAGATGCCGAAGCAATAGAACGGCTTCAGGAAAACATGCTAGCTGCATTTTATATTATCATATACAATCTTTGTTTAGTGTTCATTCAACAGATTTTAATTGTAAATTAATATGTATAGTGTATATTACTAGATTTTTACGTCTACGGACTTGCCACATATCACGCTAGCAGACAGCAATGACATTTTATGTATCTACCCTAACTAGAAATTATACTCTGTTCAAAATTTAAGTAAAACTTTAATGTGTGGATGAAAATTGGGTTAATGTCCCTCAATTGATTGCTTTGATTAAGTCCTGCTGTATAGTTGATTGTTTTGTTTGGTGTTTCGACTTGAGCCCGATTATCGAAATGTGTATTGGAACTTGGGTGGAGATCAGACTACCTGATGAAGTGTCCTTGAAGAAGAAGATGCACAGAAATAAGTGCTCCAGACTTCCTTTTCTAGCAACCATTCAAAGAGGGCAAAAGTGCAAGCATCAATCCTTAATCATTCACTCAATTCTCGCTTCTTACTTTTTTCGGTAAGTCATGCACCCTACTAAGAAACATGAGATACATGCGGCACTTGGCTGGGAGGAGACAGGAGAGTGCAGCATCTTTGCCGAAAAGTATAAATAAATAAATAATAAATAAATGAAGTGATCAAAGTTCTTTTTCCTTCCAACCAAGCATCCAACCATTAGGTAGCATTACATGAATTGATAATACATTACAAACAAGCCATCAGATCTTTTTAAAAGATTTTATTTGTAAATTAAACAGTAGCTAAATCTCCGAGCCGTACGAGTCACAACGGCTTGCGCCTGGTGATGGGGAACTCCTCGCGTGTTCGATACGGCGCGTAAGGGTCATCAACGTAGTGCCGTGGCCGTCGCCAGAAGCGCGTCACCATCTTGTCGAGCAGCCAGCTCTGCGTCGAGTTGACGAACACGTGCTGGCGCAAGCGGCGGCGGAGCGCGCTGCTCTTGCGCCACAGGTGCTTCTTCCTGCCAGATCGCGTACGGATCCATCCGCCCCTGAGACAGCAGCTCCGGTTAGAACAGGTATGTTTGCAACTACACTCGCTTTTTAATTGTAAATGTCCTTTACTGCGTATTTGACTTCTGGTCTGTGGGTGGTAGGGGGTAGTCAACTCTTACAGAACATTTTAATGCATAAGGGTCTTTATTTTATCTTTAGATTATGCAAAATTTCTGTAGTAAGACTAGAATCATGCCCTACAAAAAATTGTATTTAAGCATCATGTAACATAGAGTATCGAATATGTTAGCAAAGAAAATTACTGTCCCTATTACATAAGGTACATAAATATTTACAGAGATCGGGAAAGGTAGCCTTTTGAGTTCTATTTCTACCGGACAAGAAAGTCTGCATGAAACTACTTATGAGTTACAACGCATCCTTACCAGTCAAGTCGGTAGAACCTTTTTAAGACAGCCTTGACTGTCTTCCGCTTGCCCTTCTTGTGTGAGAACTTGGTAACTGTTCGGATGGGTATTGACTGTTGTGGAACAACAAGTAGTCTCGACTGCTCGATGGGTGCAAAGCCGTGGAAGAGCGAGGTTCTTTGAACGAGGGCGACCAGAGAAGTCCGGCTAGCCGGTAGGGCTAAACCTCTGCTGAGCAGAGCGTGTGTGGGGTTGCACAGGCATCTCGCTGTACCAGATAATCGCAAAGCTGCAAAATTTTAGTTAATGTTAGATTAAATAATTTCAGTAACAATATACTGCACTGGTGGAATCAGCTGTTCTCTGAAATGGACAAAATACATTTCTATGACAACCACAGAGAGCCCGAATTAAATTTTAGTAATTACTTCATGCCACGACTCAAGCGATAACTAATTCTCAGACCTTAACACTCACAGTACTTTACTCTAGGACAACCGGTCAAATATTTACCTCCTATAACTGATCTCAACATTTTGCTCTGATGTTTTCCTCCACCATCTTGTGCCCTTGAGTGGCAGTAGTCGAACCCGGTCAGCAGCTTCGTTATGCTGCGAATCACAGCGAATGGTCCGTGTTACGGACTATTTCGAGTAAGTCTGACCTTTGTGAATAATTCGCATGTAGCTCGAAAAATGAATAATTCTTCTCCTATGCACTTTCGCACCCGAAAATGTCCTTAAAGTTCGAGCTCGTCGGTCTTAACCTCTTGGCACTGATTTAATTTCGTAATTTTCCTAGTTGATTGCACTGTAGTACACCTGGGATTACTTTTATAACTCTTTCCTTAATTTTAAATAACTCGTCCTTCAGAAATATCACTGGTATCACGATCACGTAACATCATTACTTTCAGACGCTGAAACGAGGACAGACGAGAGTTGTGGTTGCTCGACATGCGTCTGGAGGCTCCGGCGGAGGTGGCGCAGGCCGAGCCGTCTTCTACCTAATTGGCACCACAGCCGTCGCTACCGGCGCCACGACGCTAGCGGCCAAGAGCGACCCAGAGTTTCGTGGATGGCTCGAGGACAAAGCCCCGTATTCGGTGCCATTCTTTCGCATAGTGCTGCAGGAGGGAAAGCCGATCAGCGAAGAACTTGTCGATATTTTCTATCTTGTGAAGCAAGCGTAAGCCTTTCTTCAATCTTTTACTTTCATGCATGAGATGTTTACTTGGTACTAGACCAGCTTTAATAACTGACAAAACCTGACAAAGTTATTGATTTCTTAGAGCACTTGACATGCTGTTCAAGCAAAAAGAAGAACCTAAGAAGCCAGTGATAAAGGTGGAAGATCCATGCAAAGACATCAAGGAAGCGCCCACATATCGAGGTATTCAGATTCTACATGGGCCGTGGTTTTGGTTGTTTGCTTCATGTTTGGCTAATGTTTCATGATGCTTGCCTATTATTACCCACTTTGAAGTTAAAATATTTTTTTCTCAGTCCCAGCCTAACATACGTTATGATTCTTGTATTTCATTCTCATTTTAGTTAAACCCACACTTATTACTTATCTCTTATTAGCAGTTCCATTGCACTAATGCAAACCAATTTAATCACATAGAATTCATAGTCTAGTGCTGGCCATAGATGCTTGCTGTTTGTGCAGCTGTCAGCAACCACTCATTTGAAACTGGCAAAAATGACTTAAACAACTGATAAGTCAAAATTAAATCAAAAAAGTTGAAAGTGGTTTGACAGCTGGCATTAACTTGCCAAGCCGACTTCTTTGGCAAGCCTGTGGCCAGCTAGTTCCCTGCTTGGCTTTGCATTTCCCCGTCGCTGAGCGCATGTGTTGTGTTGGGCGATGCCGGCAGCCCCGCATCCTGTGTTCTCCCAACTGCTGGACGATCCTGTCAAGGAGACAGCGTGGAGGGAGATTCGCATCTTCACCGAACACGACTCTGACCCTCTCATCGGTGAGTAGTACCTACCCCGTGTTTGACACCAACCCAGGCCCTGTGCTTGCTTTTTCATATACCTATCTCTGCTTTGTGTGTGGCTAAAGCATCGGATTCTGTAAAACCTCACCCCGGCTGTTGTGAAATCTTTGTAATTGTGTTACTTGCACTTTCATGTGCAACTGTTACCACTTGTTTGAATAAGCAGTTTTGGCAAATAAGAGATTACTTGTTTTATGCTGCAGTCTGCAACAATGCATGCATTATTGAGATTGAGTTATACTGTAATCCATCAGATAGAGATAGAACTCTAATTTGTTGGAGTTTGTTTCAAATTGCAATTAGGGGACCTGCAATTCTTCTCACGTGAAAGAAAAGCTATTCTTCGATACGTTATGAAAATTGAACTTGATGCTTGAAGAGAGCTGTAATTTTCATGTTATTAGAACTCACCCACGGCCACTGCTGTGCCAATAACCACATAACAGGGAAGGAAGCCAATATGCCAAGAAAAGGCAGGACCACTGCACTAAATATTAAAATCCATGGACGGAGTGTTAACCTAGAAGCTGTGGTTGCTAGTGACGACCGAGAAGGCTGCCGAGGGCGTGACGCTGCCAGAGACGCACCCTCGGTCTCTGGCCGAGCTGGAGGGGCGGATCGCGACGGTGTCAACGGACGCGATCGCGAGCTACAAGCTGGCCGTGTGCGCGGTGCGCGAACATGCGCAGCAGCTGCACGAGCTGATCGACACCCCGGCCGACAAGGTAGGCTGGCGACGACTGGCGACGAACCATGCTGCTTCAGGAGCCAGGGACAAGCTAGGGACAAGCCCTCGGTGACATCTAGCGGATATGCAACCAGTAGCTAGACTAGGGTATCATGTCAATCTCACATGTCCAACTTAGACTAAATTTACGTAATACATTCAAAATATCCCTATTTATATCTATCCTTAATCCAAATTAACAGAACTTGCATATTTTCAAAGCTCTTTGTGATAAATGCATTACTAGTTCCATATCATTGTGTTCAACAGCTCATGTTGAAATGTACGTGTTAGCATATTTTAGTCTTTGGAAAACTCCTAAACCTTGTGTTTTTTGTTTGTTGTCCAGGTGACGGCGTCCACGTGGTCGGGGCTGAAGGACAAGACGGAGGAGCGCGGGCGGCTGATGGCGGAGGCGGAGCGTCGCGGCACCGCGGCCAATAAGGAGCTGGCGCGGCTGCAGTCGCTGCTGGGACGCGAGGCCGCCGACGTGCCCAGGGAGCTCGTGGAACAGGCACAGCGCAACACAACAAGTACGTACACGGCGGTTACAGGGACATTCGGTTCAGTGATGGTTTCCAGCGCTGTTGGTAGATGTAGTTGATGATTTCACGGTCGTTCTCTGATAGGAAAAGTTTGGTGGTCCTGGAATGGACCAGTTTGTTCGACGTTTCGGCAGAACGCGATCTGCATCTTCAGGAGTGGTACTGATGAGTGGTCTTGACTCGGACACTATCCACAGATGAAAGAGTTGTAAAATTGTATCCGATCATGTTTTTGATTAAGAATCCATGTTTATTTTAAGTGCAAATGGTTTTTTGAGTTGTGTAGATGGCAAAGTTGTAGCGACTTGACCAAACTGCAAATTACTGCAGTGATGGTACTTTGCATTGATTGCAAACCTGATTTCCATTTTAAAAATTTGGTCTTTCAATTCGACTTTCAAACGCTGCTAATGCTATCCTCTTGTTTTCTTATCAATTCATATATCTATAGATTCATCAGCAGTAATTAAGTATCCAAAACAATCATTTAATTGAAAAACATCATCTCTCCAATGCATTCCATCGCTTAGACTGATTACCAGCGCTGTGCCTTTAAACACGAAGTGAACGTTTGCAGTGTTGCCAACTGTAGCCGTGCTTGACGGTGGGGACGCGGTGACAGAGTTTGTTGATGTTGGCAGGCGTGCTGGCCGATATGAAGGAGGCCCGCGATATGCTGGCCAAGGAGAAAGAGAAGGCGGGGGTAGCCGACAAGTACTGGCAGCAAGTGCAGGAGGCACGCCAACATTTCCAGGTGAGCAATCCAGGAAGGCAATCCATAGAATAATCGTGTGCATTGCGACGGAGATGCTAATTTACACCCGATATGTGATTTTATTACTAGTTTCAAACACTTTCATATAATTGGCTAGGCTGAAAAGAGAATTGATTAGAAGCCTTTCTGTCTCGGCTTTTATCTGTGTTTTAGAGAGTTTGTACAGTTTGTTAGTTGTTGTTTTGTAAAAAGGCTTGATTGTATTTGACAGCTCTCATGCTAGAAACTACTCGATGCTTGCTGCCGTAACAGTCGCCTTCTAAAAGTAATCTAGTCAACTTGCCAAAACTAAGATTCCGTGTGATATGTTTAATAACAACAGTTGACTTGTGGCTGCTATTGGTCAAAGTAACGATGACTCGACGGTAGTATGACAAATGTGAGCATGTTCGACCGGCGTTTCGCGCGTCGTCCTTCGCAAGCGTAGAGCGGCGAGAGAGTGAAAGCGAGGCGGTTGTTCCAGGACGAGATGCAGATCCTGTTCCCCAACATCAACCTGGCGCAACGCAAGCTGGACCTCGACCAGGACGAGCTTGACCTGTTCATCTTGCACGCCTTCAACCACGTGCTCTTCTACCAGAAGGAGCTCAAGAAGATCGAGGTAACCGCGCCTCTCTCACCAAGTTTCAGCCCTGTCGGACTCACGGCTGCTGAGATAATAAAACCAGGCCGACCCCATTACCGCCACAACGACAATTTGACCTCGGCACACCTGTCAAAACGCCCAACTTATCATCACCGACACGCATCTGTTGCGAGATCTAACATCAAACTTCCTCTGGGTATTGAAGCCTCGCCACCCTATAACACTTTTCATTGGTCGGGATTCCCGTCCAACGCGTGGCCTGCCTAGTAACGAGCCTTGCGATTGGTCGGCTTGCAGACGCTGGGAGAGAGCCGGCTGAAGGCGGCGCTGATGTCTTCGGGCGGAGAGAAGAGCCTGGTGGACGCGTGCGTCGCCATCGCGCTGGACAAGGACAGCCGCGACAAGGCCATCGACTACCAGAAGCAGGTGACAAGATGCATGCTCTGGAGTGTTATCATGGATATATTACCAACTTTTTTCTCACAATCCGACATCTGCTCTAGCTACTAGCTACTACAATCGAGAGTGTCCTAGTGGTGTTAGTCTGGTAGTGGTAGTGGTTGCAACTGCACAGTGGGGATGCGTGTGATTGGCCTGCTATCAACAGCTGCATCTGCGTTGCAGGCGCTATGCGTTCGGGCCGAGGCTGAGCGGGAGCTGCGGCAGCTGATGAAGCGACAAGCCGGCGCCCACCAGGACCATCTGCAGGACGCTATCCGACAGGTGGGTCTTCAGAAACTCCCAAACATTGTCTCTCTCGGCAAGGGTCACACTAAAAAAATTAATTTATCATTGCACAGCACACTACCAATTGAAGGCTAAGTCTTGAATTTGCCAGGCAATTCCTACTCTAATAGCATTTTCCACATATTTTGAAAGGTTTCATACATGTTTGAATGCTTGACAAAGTAGACAATAGACATCATAGTTTTGATGGGAGTTAGTTTTGATATGATGATTATGAATGCAATTGTTTTTTCGGATGTGGAAGGATCAGGGGAAATTGTGCTCCGACAAAGTCAAGATTTTCGGAAGGAAGAAGAGTACTAATAAGAAGGAAATTCACATGGAAATCCAACCTGAAGTTTTTCTGACCCTTGAAGCATGGAGTTCCAACAAAATAAGTGAGTGGACTGAAATTATCAAAGATTTAAAATTCAGATTCTAAAAAAAAAAAATAATATTACTTGGAAAACACATTTGCCTCAGCCAGTTAGATTAATTATGGAAAGAAATACAAGGAGTCAGACCAGAGGCGATGGAAAAATGTTTGGGGAAGAAATAGCTCTGAAAGAAATGTCAAAAAGAGGAAAGTGCAAGGAATGCAAGAAATTAGTTAGGAAGGGAGCAAAATGTGGAAAGTGCATGATATGGACTCACTATCATTGCATGACGAAAGATGATGAGGTTGAAGTTGAAGGACAATGGACTTGCAGAGACTGCAACACTGATAAGGATTGTGAAATCATTGATTGTAATATTGGGGTGACGAATTACAAGAAGGTTGGACCAAGAATGACTACAGAGGAACTTGTGGAATGGACAACTAAATGTATTAGATATGAAGAGCAGGAACATGTAAAAAAGAAAGCTCTAGGGAGAAAGGGAAAGAGAAGCAGAGTACTACGGTCGGAAGTGGTGAAGGGAATGATAGCTACTTTCATGTATATGGGAGAAAGGTTAAAAACCTTGGAGAAGAAGGTAGAGATACTGGAAAATAAAATAAAGTTGGAAAGCAAGGTTGTAAATGTGAAAATAACACCTAGTACTGCTCCTACGGATGAAGAGAAAATACAAGAAGAGAAAAAAGATAGCAATGAGAGAGAAATTGGAAGTATAGAAAGATATAAAGAAAAAAGTCAAACATTTGAAATGGGTTTAGAGAAGTTTGATGACCAAGAATGCACTGTTCTAATGGGTGACGTTGGAGGGCATGAAGCTGGAGAGTTTTGTAAGACTCATAAAAGGTACAGAGCAAAAGCAGAACCAAAAATAAGTATAGAAGATTTTTCAAGAAGAATGTCGCAAGAGTATTATATAAACAGCCTGGAAAACTCGCGAACAGTGATTGTAAAGTTAGGGGATAGAGAAGTGAGGGAAGGAAAGAATAAAGAAGAGATTATAGATGACTTGTGTAAGGTCATGCTAGAGACTAGGAAAGTGGTTGGAGAAAATGTGAAGCTTTGTTTAATAGGCTTGAATAGTTATAATGGAAGACATTACATCAACAAAGAATTGAAGGAAAGAATTGAAACAATAAATTGTAAATTTATTGAAGTTGAATGGATGGCAACTCATCCTAAAAATAAAGTAGAATATAGCAAAGAGCTTGGGAGGAAGATAGGAAAGAAAACAGAACAAGAAAATAATCCGGTGAAGGATTTTCGAGACCGCTGGTTTTGGAAGAAAACAAAATAATCACCAAAACGGTAATACTGAATCAACAGAAGGGGTACCAAGAAATGAGAGGAATAACTAAGAGTAAGAGGCAAGTTGAGATAAAAATTGGTACCTTGAATGTGGTTACATTGACTGGAAAAGTGGAAGAGATTGTGGATATGATGAAAGAAAGAAAAATTAGTATTCTAGGACTGAGTGAATGCAAGTGGAAAGGATCTGGGGAGAAACATCTGAGGGATGGTTTTAAGTTGTGGTGGTCAGGAGGAGGAGAAGGAAAAAATGGTGTAGGTCTGGTAATTGAAGAAAACTTAAAGGACTTTGTTACGGCTGTGGAAATACATAATGACAGACTGATGAAAATGACAGTTCAGTTGAATAAAAATTTATCCCTGGATATCATACAAATTTATGCACCACAGACGGGTCGACCAAGTATAGAAAAGGAAAGGTTTGAAGAAGAACTAGAATGCCAAATTTTGGCATCGAGAAAACTAATAGTAATGGGAGATTTTAATGCAAAAATAGGTTCTGATAATACAGGCTATGAAGATGTAATGGGCCAACATGGGTTTGGTCAAAGAAACAGAGAAGGAGAAAAACTGCTTGAGTTGTGTGAGAGGAACTCATTGCTGATAGGAAATAGTTTTTTCAAGAAAAGGAAGAGCCAAACAATAACAAGATATGGGTTTGGCGAGATAGTTCCAGAATCAGTGATTGATTATATATGTGTAGGAGGTAACTTAAGGAGGTTTATAACAGATGTTCAAGTGTGTCCATTGGTATCACTTGGAAGTGACCATAGGCTTTTAACGAGCAAATTTAGATTCATGCTTCAAAAACCACTGAAGAAGTCAAGAAACAATAGATTAAAGGTTTGGAAACTCCAAGAAGATGAGGCAAGAAGAAATTTCCAAGAGATTATAGAGGAAAACTTGCCTAGTGGGCAGATAAGAGGAGTGGAGGAAGAGTGGAATGCATTTAAATCAGTGTTGGTTCTAGCAGCAGAGAAAGTATGTGGGAGAGCAATAGGAAAGAAGAAGAAAAAAGAAACGAGATGGTGGACTGAAAGAGTAAAAGAAGCAGTTCGAAACAAAAATAGATGTTGGAGAAAGTATGTATTGCAGAGATCTCAAGAAAATGAAGAAAAATATAGAGAAACTAAAAGAGAAGTCGTTAAAATTGTAAAAGAGGAAAAAGATAAAGCAATGGAAGAGTTGGCATTTAAATTAGAAAAGGATTTTGAAGGAAACAAGAAATTGATTTATGGACTAATACGGAACAAAAAAGAACAGAGAGAAGATTTGGTGTGCATGAAAGATGACAAAGGGGAATTGAAAGTTAATCCCAAAGAAGTATTAGAGATTTGGCAACAATACTTTGAAAATCTTCTAAATGTAGAAAAGAATACAATAACTCTGATTAATGAACTACCTGAGCAAAAAAGTAGTAATAAAAGTGATGAGGAAGAATTTATTGAAGAGGAAGTAAGGGAATCGGAAGTTTGGAGAGCACTGGGAGAAATGAAAAATGGTAGGTCTCCTGGAATAGATGAAATTACTACAGAGATGATCAATGCTGCGGGTGAGTTAGGTAAGAAATGGTTATTCCGTGTTGTTCTCACCATATGGAAAGCCAGTAAGATTCCCGAAGATTGGGCCAAAGGAGTAATTATCCCCGTTTTTAAAAAAGGTGACCGGAAAGTATGTAATAACTATAGGGGAATAACTTTAATGTGCCAATGTGCAAAGTTATATGAAAAAATAATTGATTTTAGATTGAAACAACATATGGAGAAAAGCATGCGTGAAGAGCAGTGCGGATTTATAAAGGGAAGAGCATCCACTGACGCTATATTTACAATCAGGCAGATCATGGAGAGAAGATGGGAGAGTGGACAAGTTATGCATATGGTGTTTATAGATTTGGAAAAGGCGTATGACAGATTACCAAGAATGAAAGTTTGGGATTGTTTAAGGAAGAGAAATGTGAGTAGGGGATTGATAGAAAGAATAATATCGACATACAAGAACAGTTACAGCTGTGTCCAAACAGACTTAGGAAGATCTGACTGGTTCTTGGTTCAAGAAGGTGTCCGTCAAGGAAGTGTTTTATCTCCACATCTTTTTATAATTGTTATGGATGAAATATTGCGATCTGTGGAGATAAAAAGTGGCGGTACAGATAGAGACGATTCAAGAACCCTTATTTATGCCGATGATGTGATAATATGGGGAGAAAGTAGGGAAGAGGTTCAAGCAAAGATTAATAGATGGAATGAAGAGATAATAAAGATGGGTCTGAAAATCAGCCATGAAAAGAGTGAAGTGATGACGATGGAGAGGAGGAAGACTCCGGGAGGAAGGATTCCATTAAAATTACAAGACAAGGACATAAAAGAGAATGAGGTGTTCAAATACTTGGGGAGTGAAATAAATAAGAAGGCTACGATAGACGGGGAGGTTCGAGGAAGAGTGAATAAGGCAGACTCATTTTATCAATCTGTCAGGAAATTATTATGGGACAAAAAATTCCCTATAAAATGCAAAATGATCATGTATAACATGTATTATATACCTATTTTGACGTATGCGGCAGTTACATGGGCGATGGGGGGAAAGGTGCGGAAACAGATGGAAGCAGCGGAGATGAAGTTCTTGAGAAGTGTGATGGGGGTGACAAAAATGGAAAAAGTAAGAAGTAGCAATATAAGGAAAGAGTTAGGAGTGGAAAGTTTAAGTTATAAAATGGGCAGAGAGAGGCTACGGTGGTTTGGCCACGTGAAAAGAATGGACGAGACAAGAATACCGAAGAGAGAGTTTGAGAAGACAGTAAGCGGACGTAGAAAGGTGGGGAGACCAAGAGAGAAGTGGAGTGGGCTGATTGCAGAGGATTTGTTGGAAAGGAATATGAGCTGGAAGATGGTGGAGTCGGTGAATTTGTGGGAAGACAGGAGTGCATGGAAGGCGGTGCTGGAAATGAGAGAAGAGGAAGATAAGAACGGGAAGAGTGAAAATGACGACGAAGAAGAAGAAGAAGAACAGACAATAGCGGCAGGATTGGCCATCCGGCTACGTTCAAGAGAGAGGGAGAGGCCTTAATTAATATGTATTGACCCAGAAATGGAACAACAATAAAGATTATTATTTATGATGATTTCTCTGGGAGAAATTATGTAAGTACTTTGCAATAAATCCCAGGTTTGAAAGTAAACCACGCATTGGTTTGCGTGCTGGTGCTAAGATTCGACGGAAACATTTGAACGCCATCCCATATGACAATCAATTGATGAAAAACGGGCGACAGCGTTCTGGACCCGTGTCTGATACTTCCACCGTGTTTTGCCGCAGAAAGAGCTGGAGACGGAACGGCGGGTGCGCAAGGAATACGACGAGCTGCTCGCCAACGAGTCGGCTCTTCACAAGGTCGAGTTGGCGGCAATGGTCGGCCGCATGAAGGGCATGGACGCCGCGCTGAAAGGTTCGTTGACCCACGGCGCATTGACTTACTAAACCTGTAGGCACACTACCAGACTCCTTGTAGCCCAACCGTAGACAAAGTCTCTTCGTTTGAAGCCACTGACAATTATTTTGGTTGAAACGGAGTTTGAATCTCCATTATGAGCAATTCCTCGTAGATAGCACGTATCAGTTAGTGATGTAAACTACAAATACTTAATTTGGAGTTTGCTTGAGCCCATTTAGAACGGGATTAGAATTTATATATTTTTTTCTACGACTGTCAAGAGAACTGGACACTATTGGCATATTTGAAACTGGATGATCGGCATGAGGTTGGGTTTTCTGCCTCGCAACCTTCTATGATTGTTTGGTACCTACTTAGTTACCTCAGCAAGCTACATGTTGCCGTTTGATGTGCGCTTTGATCATTTTGACGAATCGTGGCTTGCTTTCTTGCTGCGTTTCATTTTAGAGGACGAAGGTAAGCTTGTAGACGGCTGACTTATCCACTTACCGCTCATTGCACGTCATTAGCTTTGTTCACCGAGCCAGCAGCAGAGAGAGAAGCGTAGAACGTGTGGCTATCACTATCAGACGTTGCATTGGAAGAATGTGTCTTTCACGTGCATAAACAGGCTTCTATATCTTCTTAAATGCTGGTGTCTTTTTCCTGATCTCGGTAAAATAATTTAATAAATAAATACTGAACTGGGCTATCTCGAAGCTTTGCTCTAAGACTTTTCTGACGTTTCACAAAGCTATGCGGGCTGCTTTATGAAGGGACAAAGATCAAGTCAGAGAATATCTAAAATTTAAAAAAAAATCCACAACAATAACCTAACCCTTCTGGAAAACCCCACACAAATTTGAAAACCATACCCAATAAATTGACTCTGTCTTCAGAAACTAATAAGCAGACAGCATAGCTTTACGAAACAAAGGTTGCTATCCCGGTTGTATCGCGACTTTTACATGCTCGTTGTTGTGTCAGCGCGTGCCGAGCTGGACCGGGCGTCGCAGAGCTCGCAGGCGCTGTGGGCGGCGTGCGCCGGCCTGCACGGCGCCCTGCGCGCCGCCGCCCCCGGCGCCGCGTGGCGCGAGCAGCTCACGCCGCTGATGCCGCAGGTGGCCGCCATCAAGCACGCCGCCTCCGAGTGCGACCCGCTCGTGGACGCCGTGCTCGCCGGGATCCCCGCCGAGGCCGTCCAACGCGGCGTCTTCACAGAGGACGCGTTGCGCGAGCGCTTCCTAAAGGTAACGGCGACGGGCCGCTGGAGGATTGGCTCATCCTCCTCATCCTCATACTGGGCAATGCGTCACTATTCGAAACATACCGTCGTATTTCTTTCAAATGTCATCAAATTCTTTAATGTAACGCTGGCTGGGTTGCGTAGAGTAGGGAATCCTCCTCGGCTGTAGTTTGCATGTTAATTCACTCGCTGATGACGGAGAAATGCCTTATCATTCTAAACACACCATCACATTTCTTGTGGGTGTTTTTTTTGGAAGGTTATGCCACTTTCAAATGTCTTCAAGTTCCTTTGAATTGGAGCTGAATGCAATGATGTTGCAATGCGCTACCAAGTTAATTTATAACTCTTGTTTGGGTAAAAATATTTTCAAGCAGGCACAAGTCTTAGAAAGAAAGTAAATAATTGTATTTGTTTTCACTATTTGTCCCCCAAACCCCCCCGATCACTGGTAGGTGTTTATAGTACGTGGAAATTTGTTTCTTGTTCTTTTACCGAACGGTTTGGCATGTTGGAGACGCAGGTTCTCGTGAGATCACCGAAGTTAAGCAACATCGCGCTGAGTCAGGTGTTTGATGGGTGGACATCATGCCCATGATCAGTTCTGTTCGGGAGAGAGGTTGGAGGGTTTGAAGTTAGTACGACAACTTCACTCGCCTTGCATTTCAACCTCTTGACAGCATGGATAATGGGAGGAATCCTGTTGTTCGAGTTGTACCGTCCATCGGAAGGGAGGTAAAGCCAGTGATCCCCTCGGTGCTTTTCGACATGAGTAGGCTAAGTGCCGGCACCGGGTTTCCCCTCGTCCCTTCTAGGCTAGGTTAGGTTCATCATCACCCTCATCATCACCATTTCATTCACCGATGCCATTTGACCAGTGCCAAACGGCCAGTTGTCAACACAGTGCGTCGTTAAACACCAATAATCAATCAATCAATCAATCAGTTCCATGTTCTAACGAATGCGTCGCGCGATTTACAGGTGGAGCGCGTGGCCCGCCAGGTGGCGCTAGTGCCTGAAGGCGGCGGGCTCATCCCGCTCTACCTGCTCTCGTACCTGCAGAGCTTCCTGCTGGTCCGCGCCGTCAGCCCCATCCCGCGCGCCGAACTCTGCGACCAGCCCGTCGACTTTGACGCGCTCGACACCTACGACATCCTGCAGCGGGCCAGGTGAGTCGAGACGACGCCGTCCCCGGCCACGTTGGAATCACACACCTTTACTTTCAACAAGACGAGAGCGATAAACAGGCGATAGGGAATTCTTCTCGACTCCATTTTGATTTTAATTCACTGCACACTGATGAAACAATGCTTCACAGTCCTAAACATCACGATTCTTATGTTTTTTTTAAACTAACTTGAATTTAAGTACAAGTCAATGAAAATTATTTTTAAAAATACAATTAAAAATATACCGTGGATGCCTTTTCATGCATGAAATAATATCTCATTATAAATTAGATTCCCTGTTTGATCAACAGTTTATTTGTAAACTAGTTCTTGATCTGAAGTCCCACAACCAATGTGGACAATATTTCTATCGAAAAAAGTTGTCTGAAAGTTATAAGTTATAAGTAACATAATAGTTGCAGTCAATGAATGTTAGGCACGGGTGCTTATCCACAAATCAGACAAAGAGTTAGTAAATGCACGTAACTGTGGAAGGAGAACCGGGAAGTGTACCATTTAATATGGAAGACAACAAATGTGTACGACTGATGAAGAAACCCACTGCGTAATTGCTACCGTTTTTCACCAGCGTCCCTCGTTGGTAAGTACTAAGTAGAGTGCTTGCCTGTTCTCCTTCCACATTTCACCGCAAACTGGGTGCTATCATAGTGTCCTGTGGGCACCATCACCCAACATCGATTGGGTGCTTCGAAGATTATTTCAAGCCAGGCGAAGGCAGCAAGAATGTTGCTGGAAACATTAATTTAGCAAAAATGTAGAATTTGGACACATTGAAAATGTTGGTGAGGGCAAATTTCTTTTGATTTGTTTTTGAAGATGAAAATAATTTTTAAGAAATAATGAATTTTTAATTATCTTTAAAAATTTGGCTGCAGGCAGGTAAATTATCAAACCAAACCTAATGAATCCAAGGTAGCTACCGAGACTAATCTTCTCCTAGGTATGTTATCGTAAAATCAATTATTACTAAATATTCTGATTACAAATTCCTTTCATATAGTAATGAAAACAGGATTAATCTCTTTAGTAGAAAAGCAATTGTGGCATTGCTTAAGAAAGAATTCACGATCTCAAAACTAAAATAATGCTCGGAACATTCTCCAATCCATTTGGAAAAAAACAACAGTAGGTATTATACTTTCTTAATACTTCTATCTGGGTTTAACTGAGACTTGATTTTAGAGGCAGCATAGCTTTGCAAAACGTTGGAAAAGTTTAAGTTTGTTAGCTTGTCATTCACTATTCCAGTTAGGTATATAGTTTATCTTAAAACAACAGCTTTACTGCCACAGTAGCCTCAAAGGAATCCGTCACTGCATTGAATTGTGAATTGTTTTGCCAGTGTGTGAGATAGCTCTCGCCTTGCAGGTACTGGCTGGACCGCGGAGACTTTGCGATGTCGCTGCGGTACATGCACCTGCTGAAGGGGGCGTCGCGCCGCGTCGCGTGCGACTGGATGGACGAGACCCGGATCCTGCTCGAAACGCAGCAGGCGGCAACTGTATTGATGGCCCACGCCGCCGCCGCCGGACTCAAACTCTAGCCGTCGGTCACTTTGTACATAACTCACGTGCAGTAGGCTCGTTTCTTGGCTAGCCGGAGGTCCTGTTAAATAAAATAAAACAATAAATATTATTTACTATGTGAATTGTTGTAGAGGTTTCACGATTTGGTTGTATGTATTTGATCATTGCATGAATGTTCTTTTGTTTCCTGTGCCACCTTCGGAAACAAAAGCAGAAATTAGAGAAAGGAAAGGTAAGTGATAGGATTAGGGGTACCTGGTGTTACTTTTGTTCGAAACATTAAATCGGAGAAATATTAGAGTTTTCAATATTTTGAAATCGATGCTGACGAATCCTGTGCTGCTCTATTCGTAAAGCACTTAAAATTCATGGACGAGCAGTCCAGTGTAAGAAATACTATTCTCAATTCTCTTAATATTATTCACAAATCATCAACCCCAAACCTTTAATGACATCCCTGTTTAATTATCCAGATTTAAAAAAAAAATGTAATGCTTAAAATGTCAAGTGGCTGAAACAATCAACAAATTCCAAAAGAAATAAATTATGGGGAATACACCTGTTCCATTCAATCAAAATAAAAACAAAATTACCTCATGATACCCACTCCCAAAAGCCAGGTAGAGCAATTCGGGTTGTAATTTTGCTATCTATCTTCCTTTGTTAATTAATTTAGCAGAGCGAAATAATATTTTTTCCTAAACGTCCAATGGGTATCTAACTTCACTTAAAATATAAATTGGAAAATACAAGTAGTATAAACTTGTAAAAATAACAAATTGATGGAAATTTATTAGAAGCTTGGCGAAATTCGAAGAATATTCGATGAAGTATCAGGCGCGCAGCCAACGGTTCCAATGGTTCGAGACGCGACAGACGACGTACTTGAAATCTCTACCTGCACAATATTATTAATCACGCCCATCGGTTGACACTCGGCCTGCTATTGGCTACTGCATTTTCGTCATCTCAAAAATTCAAAAAATGGTCAGAGAATTTCTTAATTAACTTATCTTCTTAAATAAACAACCAATAAACTAGCAGTGAGCAGAAGATGATACCGGCGTATCAAATGTACAACCCCAAAAATAGTATATAACGTTTTTTTGTTAAAGTGACAAACTTTAAATATGTTACCTTCTTTACGACCATATATAGCTCTGCAGCGCAATGGTTGGGGTCACATGGTGGAATCTTTTTTACAAGGTGCTCGATTCGAGTCCAGTTATTAACTAATTTCTTTGGTTTCAGAAATTAGGCATCAAATTACAAATATCCGATGCCAGTATGGCGCCCTAGGTGGGAGACGGTGGAACTACATGCTAGGAGCGTTTCTCGTGCGTTAAATTCGATGTTATTTCAGTGAAATATTAGGCGCTCAGCCGACGGAGGAGGTTTCAATGATAAGTCGTGACACGTGACGTACTTGAATTCCTGACCTGCGCAGTAAAATTGATTCCCGCCCACTCTGTATCGACCGGTGTAAACTCCTCCCCCTATCAGCTTGAGTCTACTAGCGCCACCTAGTAGCTCTTTATAGAACTATGTAGTGGGAATGTCGGGGACGCGTTACTACCTTATCGGCCGAGAGTTAATTGACGTGTATAAAGATCAAGTCCATGGAAAGGCGAAATAATTTAATCGAAATAACTTCAAAAAATCTCATTGCGTTCCCCACCTGGTGGTGGGTGCGCTACCTTCGCAACCTGATAATATCTGATGACTGATCAATTAAAGCATTTAATACAATACGGAAACTCGTAAAAGAGCAATATAGCTAGTTAGAGCAGTATAAATCTTCCCCATCCAAATGAATCGCTAAAAAAACGTTAGGGCAAAACGGGTCTCGAACCGAGGACCTAGCGTAATTTTCATTCCGTTCTTGCCTTGGCCCCAGACCTAATAGATAGGACATCAACCTCCTTAGATATGAGTATCAGCCTCCCTGATCCTTGATCCTTCGACACAGTGCTGCAGTTCAAAACACGCCACACTTTCAATTATTTGTATTCAATGGAAAATTAATGTTAGAAGAATAAGGATTTTTTTTCCATTGACATACAATAGCCGATTTTTGAGTTTTTGCTAAAAGAAGGGATCAATTATGTTAATAAGCCCATGTTTTTTCCAAAATTATTATTTAGCTAGCTGTGGACTTGCTCTGTTGCTATAATAATATTACAAAACGTACTAACGAATCAATTCGGGGAAAAACGCACAACATATAAAGGCTAAAAAAAAAAAGATAAATACAAGTTTGGTCATACAGAGTCATACAAATAATTCATGACACCTAAACAAACTACTAATTATTACTATTATTATCAACAAAATCTCAATCTCAGATGAGATCTCAGATGAGAGCCGGTAAATGTCATTATCGACATCGAATGATAAAGTTTATAAATTGTTAATTCCCTATATCAGAGCGAGCTGTTGAAGATTGTCATGTCAAAAAGCCTCACTCCTGTTGATTCGTAGCAAATAAAGTACGACGTGCTCCCTCGCCAGTTGCGTCGACCTCCGATTAGGCTGGGAGTCGAGGCAGACGCTCTGTCCGTGATAGCGCTTGTCGACAGATCGCTAGAGTCTGTCTTTAAGGGTGCTGCGTTGACAGTTGGGTACTTCACACTCCTTGAGTTGTCTTGGGGAACATTCCGAACTCGACAGGCAACTGTTTAGACGTGGAGATCTTGAAGTAATTGTCTCGCAGGTAACCGACCACGCATGGGCTGGGAGATTTTAACGATTTATCTTCCACATTGAGAAAATTATTTCCCTATGAAACATCGATAACCTGAATTATGGAGCCGTAAGCCGTATAAAATACTAGACTACACTATACTACACTAAAACTATTTTCATCTACCATCGCCTGCATGGTCGAGAGCGTAACCTACGGACTTCCCACCCGGTGGTCATGGGTTCGAAACTCGCGGGCTGCGGGATTTTTTCTAGCCGTCATATTATGATGAATTTTCCTCGGATCACGCTGCTCTCTAGCCACGGAGGGCTTTCGTGAAGAAAATTGAGCCTGAATTTTGTTAAAGCCTTCTTGATCATCGCAATGGTAGGTATGCAAAGTCATCTGTCATAGCCAACATCGTCGGGGTCCAGTGGATTACGCGTTGGGATTCGGTAGATAGCTCTGTGCGAACCGAGTTCGATCCCAGCAACATGAAGAGCTTTTTGAAAATTTCTGGCACGGGCACGGAACTGAATACACACTTGACAACACTGAAGTACGGGACTTGGACGTTAGCGAGCTAAAAAATACAAGTCCACCTTCAAGAAAAAAAACAAATGCTCACTATGTGCAACGAGAAGAGAGAATTAGAGACAAATGAACACTCATGACCTGCCTGGTGCGGCGCAAGTTCAAATACCCCCTTTTTGGAACTCAAGTAGCTAATGGAAAGGCGAATGCCTCCATTGTAGAATTGTAAGACCATATGAAGAATGGTATACAAAATCTTTAAAAAAATCAAAAAGTCACAGATCTGTTCTATTTTTGCTAACAGATTGCGCTGTCTATCAATTTTGCGCAAACTCGTGGTCGTTCAGACCAAACTGTATGGCCAAGCGAACTGCAGAAGCTTAGGGTGTTAGGGCGGGACGTATATATTCTTGCAAAAATCCAAAACGAGGTCGCGAAGCGACCGAGGTTTGGGTTTTTGCTACTATCTTTAAACATTCGCCAGAATTTCATTGCAAAAAAGCACTCACCTACCTAGCCGGGATCCGAACCTGGGACTTTTTCAATCACCGAGTCATACATGGAGGGAGATTTTTTAAGGCATATTAATTACACATGTTTGTTTACCTTTCGTACTTATTAAAATTTCGCTTGCGAGGACGTACCCCCGCAACTTTAATGCATGAGAAGTTCACAAGCCACTCGGATTCGAACGCATTACCTTTGCGTTACGAACCCAACGACTTACCCACTCGGCCATTCGAGGGATACGATATGACTGATGTTATTAATTATATATATATTATTTGAAAGATCTTTACAATGGTAAAAAAGTCAGATGCGGCGGGGCTCGAACCACGCTCATTCGATTGCTAGGATAGTAGCCAAGCAACTTTACCACCGAGCCAATTTACCAGATGGTTGAGTTGCTTACTAAAGGTATACTAATTACTTACGTAATATAAAATATATCAATATCCGTGCGATTTTCAACCGAAAATTATTCGACGATTTAATGTCTAGCGCTTAGAAGAGTCTGCTTTCATATCCAAAAGTCCAAACAATAAAAAAGGCAATGATACCGGCGCCAAACGGACGTTAAAACGCAGGTCAACGGACTATTTCACTGAACCAGCGCGCCACCTGAGAACCAGCGAAATATTTACTCTTATTAAAATTGTAGGATTTAGCCGATGATGTTTTTACGCAGGAGATTTCTGAGCATTTCCTTCTAACGCAACCCTAATTCCATAACCATGTTCCATCCCAGCTTGACATGACATCCCATGACATCGCCCCAGCATCAGCCAGGCGTTGTGCTGAGCCGTCCGACAGAGACAGCAACACACGCGACGCCGCGTTCGAAAAGCGCAGACGCGAACTTCCAGCGAGCGTCGCGGCCGGCGTCGAGTTCTGTCAGCTCGCCTTCTGACAGACAAATGCAGCCGCAGCGAGCGTCGCGCGACTGCAAGATGCCGCCGGAAGGCCCGAGCCTCTGCAGGTCACCACCGAAACATACGTCACGGTGGATCGCCGAAGGAGACAATTCAACATCTCGAAATCAGCCCACCCTATCATTCATTTAGGTAGGAATGGCTATGGAGTGCTAAGCAAATCGATGTTATGCAATAAGTTCTATCAATAGTCTCACTTTAACATCGTTCTGTCTTTGGTCGCCTGTTAGCGAGCTGAACTGAGGACTCGAAGGTTGAGGGTTCAAAATCGAAAATGTATATATTTTTTTACACTTTGACACCCCCCATGGCAACTCGCGTATCTAATTGCGGCTCGTTTATCGTATTCTGAGGTTTTTTGATAAACGGTTTGCTTGATGACCGAAAGAGCAACAAAGGGAAGCGTAACTTATATATTTTTTTACAAATTTTTTGTATTCTATTATCCTCCACAAGACTTTAGATATATTATTTAAGCATTTCCTTTATCTCGCTCATTGATTTTAAGTGGAATTCAATGATATTTTGAATTTAATATTTGATATGAAATCATCATAGGTACCTATATGACGAAATCACAACACGCCCAGCCGGCCGTCGTGCTGACGTCACCGGCCGGAGCCCGAGCCTCTGCAGGTCACCACCGAGACATGTCACCGTAGGTCCCCGAAGGGGACAAATTACCACGAGCAAATGAACGTCGGGTCAGACGTAATAAATCATGAGCGGGTTCGAGAGCTAAGCAGATCAATGCTGACTTCGTAACAAGTTATGTTTCCTCTGAAGGTGGAACGGTGGCCGAGTGGAGAACGAACTCGTTTGAGCCCCGAGCTACCCGAGTTCGTAACTGGCAGTTCAGATAAAATTCTAGGCAGGTATTTAATTTTCCGAAGTTTAATTTTGAAGGTTTTGACTCTTACGTGCAGCAGGCTTCGTAGAATCTCTGCTTAGTGCTGCTTATCACGTAAGAATAAGGCAGGAAGACATTGTGAAATGCTGCCAGGTTCAGTCTTGGTTAGATATACCCCCTTTATTTCCCTTATTCCGAAAGGAAAAGCTATGAGAAGTATTTTATTCCTTAAATGCTAAATAAATAAATTGCAACGAATGATTGAACTTGAAGTTTTGTTCGAATCAACTCTAGAAGCAATTTCAGTGATTACTTACTCATGTCAACAATTACTGATTACTGATGTACGTTATTCATATCACGCTTATCCAAAGCTTGCGTAAAATCAACGTTCGCAAATTTCTATTGATAATTTCGTCTTCGTCTCAGATAAAATATATCTGTGCCTTTATAGATGATCACTTTGTTCACTTGGCATGTAACAAGACATGAATATGGAACAAGCATTCTCTCAGTATCAATTGGTAGTTCGATCGATGGATGAATAATAAGTCCCTTCAACATCTAATTTCCCTGGCATTAACGTTAATTAAAAAGTAAAATACAAAACATAGCCAACAAAACATGACACGAACATCAAAACAACGATACACAGGTATATTACAAGACACTACCACCATCCACCACCAACTTCGCAAGCAGAAGAGTTCGGGATCGGAGGAGCAAGGTGAAAAGGATACAATCACATACTAAGGTTAGAAGAGTTGTTCCGTTCATCCGCAACTTGATAGGAAGGTACCTATTTATAATGAGCAGTTGCCAACATGCTGTCAATTACCTAGTTAATTAATTACAGTTATTGTCGTTATGATGATCGTTATCATTATCAAGAGAAAGATGAATGATGAGTTTAATGGAAATTTTGAGAGCCAATTAAGTCAGATTTATGATTTACGTAAGAATTACAATGTAAATCTCCTTGCTCCAATTTGAATCCTCGTGTAGATTACTAGGAAATGGGAAGAAATATGCGAGATACTTTTAGTGGGATTCATGGACCCCATAAATACATGCTTGCCAAAACAAAACATTTGGTGGGAAAAAAAAATACCATCTTCCAAAGATCTTGGTCACCCACGAATCAAATAATGATATATAGGTACTTAGCTTCCTTATTTTGTCAGCTACAACTGTTTGCTTGAAACTTTTTGACGGCCCAATAATTTTTGCTTATGACAGTAGTTTATTGAAAAACCACCCTCATTTAAAGGTGAAAAGAAAGAAAAAATAATAAAATAATGAAAAAGAAAAAGCTCCAACTTCTGGCCAATGTTCCATGGGGGGGGAGGGGGAAGGGGGAAGGGGGGGGGGGGTATACTCTGGAAAACTCGGCGCATTCATTAACCTCTGGATTGGGGAAAACAATCGCTTTATTCTCAACGGTAAATCCTGTACAAAGCAAATTTTTATATTTCATTAACGTCACCACCTCCATATTCACACAAACTACTTTTCTATTCATAACATATTATTTCTTGTACGACAACTTCACCTCCTTTCATTGCCAATCGGCAATCACAATCTGCCCCTGCACTGGATTCTGAAACGAGCCACGAGGGAGGAATAGTTAAATCACAATGTGTTTACAAAGATTCCACAGCGGGTGTCTGTAGGTAATCGTTTCGAGGCAGGCAGCGAATTCAGTGAAGCCAAGCGGAGTCAAATGAAGCTCGCACATTTCGAAGAGGCCATTTCAGTGCGACGGGAGTGCTTTGCACACTCGGGAGCTTATTTAGCAGTAATGAGTTCTCCTTGCCTACAACCCCTCCTCATTGCATGGCGCTGCACAAGACTTGGAAATATGCTCAGCAAGTAATTTCACATGAAACTAACATTTCAGTGCATGGATTCAGTCAATATACAAATCAAGACGGTGATTTGGCAAACCCCATAACATAAAAACAAACAGATAATTTGACAGAAAACATAAAAAAATAAAGGTGCAAACAGCATATATTCTAGACAGCGCTATTCTGCCAGATAAAAAAACATTAATTTCGTAACATCTGTCCATATTTACAACACTAATATAATAACGCTTCAATTGTTAACTGAACAAAGAAACATGGAGGTGGCAGAGAACAAATATCTGCTTACCTCAAATAACCTTCAATCCCAGTTATTGGACAGACCGCGTCAGTAGATCTTTAAACTGTCATCTGAAAGCCAAGGGAAACGATTCATACCACCTTTAATCCTGCGCACCTACCTTACGCAGGAAAGTCACACCGCAAGCCGGAGTCCGCACTCTACATTTACCGACTAGCCAATGCAACTCACAAAAATAAAGCAAAAATATTAAATCGAGGTAAGCCGTTGCAGACGTTGGTTCAGACTTTCTTCCGCTGTTGATGTAACATTTCATCTCCGCCTCGCTTGGCCGTTGGTGGGACGCTTCCGGGAAGTCTCGACCATCAGGCAGGTGAGCGTGGTGTTGCGTGGGTAACCTTGAGGACCGTGTGTCCTTCGCGTTGCAAGCGTCTCGGTCGGCAGGCCAGGCGAGCGAACGTTGGAACTACGGGCTGACGCTCTGCGTTGGCGTCGCCACCTGCGGGGACGTGGACGCCTCCGTCGCCGCCGCCACCGTCGTCGGCTGAAATCACGTTCGAACGTCCAATTCACTAATCTGCCAACCATCTCGTTGAAACTGCCAAAAGCAGGCGGCGAATTTTTCGATATTGAAATTTGGGTTGAGTTATCATTATCAAGAACTATACACTGTCTGCCAGACTGCATTTTCCAAAAGGCTATGAAAAAGACTTTCAAAGATTAGGCACTGGTAAGATACTGTTTACATAATAGATTGTTAATGAGGCAAGGTTTATGTAACAATTCCGTGGGTTGCCATCGGCATTTGGTGTGTTTGAATTGCATCATATTTGGTGAGGTGTGTACACACTAGGTACTGCAAAAACCACATCCAATGCAAAAAAAATGCCCTGGCATGTAGATTTTTAAGCATTTCTGCTGCTATTTCGAGCAGAAACATAGTTAATCACTTATTAATAGCCAGCTCCAGGGCATACAATTAGCACGACATCTCAAGGTAATAACGTAGAGTATGAAGGTTTCCAAGAACTCAACGCAATGCTAAATTCGGATACGGACAGAAGAGAGAGGCAAAAGACATGTAGAAGAGAGATAGAAGATTTTCAGGGATTTCCACCACATGGCAGGAGCAAAATAGGTGTGCGCCAAAAGCTCTATAGCAGGGACATTAGCCTGCCACTCATCAAGTCAAAAAGCGGCGGAATTGCATGCGTGGTGGTGCGTTATGCCTCGTTTAGTGCTACTAAAAAAAACGTCGCGTGCAAATAACTTTGCGCGCAAATTTGTAGCGCGTTGAAACTTTGCGTGCGAATGATCATTTAGTGCTGCGCTAGAATCCTGTGCATGCCGTCGAGTAGATGTCAACAGAAATGGCGGACCATGATGCTGCTGTCAGTCAGTGGCACAGTGAATGTGTTTATTTGTGGCAAACATGCTGCTACAATCTTGCTGTGCGCCATAGAAAAATACAGATTTTGTTAGCTCTCTCGTCGTTGACACCTCGACGAAAAAGCTGTCACGTCCACGCAATTCTATACTGAACAGACGCAGACAAGGCGCCCACCATAACCTAGTGGCAGAAATGAGATTGAGTGCCAACCATAGCTTCTTTAATTTTCATCGAATGTCAGTACAAAAATTCTGCTTCATATTGTTGGTCCCTCTCTTTCGAAAATGACAACTTTGATGTAGGAAAATGCTCTAACGCAGCTATCAGCGAAAAATCTGTTTCTGACTCGTATCTGTCCGCCATTTTTATTCGACGTTTCTCGCGTACAAAATGTTGCGGCGCGACGAAAGTTCAACATGGTTGAAGTCTTAAACGTAGCCGAACAAAGTGGCGCGAGGATTGTCACGTGACCATAGATCGAGCTGTGATTGGCCGACCGCGATTATTTGCACGCAAAGTTTGCACGCGACGTTTATTTTAGTAGCACTAAACGAGGCATTGGTCTCCAGAACTAACAGCAAAAACTCTTCTGTCTTTCCCTTCTGTCCATATCCAAGTTTAGCATTACGTTAGAGTTCTTGGAAACCTTACTCTACCTCGAAATTTTGTTGTGCTACAGTAATAAGCGGCCGTGGACGGTTTCAACGAATCGAACATACGTTTCCTTGTGAGGCCGCTGCCGTCCCCGTCGCCGCCGCCGTCGCCGCCGCGGATGGCGCCGGGAGCGCGGGCGACTGCGGCTGGGCGGGGCACTCGAAGTGGACGCAGTGGAAGACCTCGTTGGCCGTGTTGTGCGTGCCCGTGATGCGCACAAACGCCACCGGCCGCGGCGAGAACTCGATGCGCTGCCACGAGCGGCAGGCCTCCTTCGTGCGGTCCGCCACCACGTCCCAGTCCCACTGGTTGGCCGACACCTCCACGTAGAAGCTGTAGCTGCGTTCGTCGCAGTCCCACAGCAGCAGGCTGCGCACGGTAAACGGACGGCGGTATTAGGCAACGTCGTCGTGGACTCTCCTGAATCATGCTCATCACATGCGGAGGCATTTAGACAGATGTTTTCAACCTTTTTTCTTAGTTTCTGGTGAGTCTCAGATATGCTGACAGGTAGGTATTCTATGAATTAAGTCAACTATTCAATGAAAAAGATGCAAGATTAATCTGTTAAGAGAATTTGACTCATGGCCAGCTGCTTAATCTCAATCCACTCACTGCCAGCATCTTTTTTATTTTTAGGCCGCGTAAAATCACGCCGAGGGTCGCAGCAGTTAAGAAATCACACCTAGTTGAATCCGTTTCAACTGCTTTGGATCTATCTGACAAAAATTATACTAATGATCCTTTTTTCACGTAGAGTTACGAGAGTTAACAGAATTGAATGAGCAGCGTGATTGGGCCATCGCAAAGCTTCGAGCAGACAGCGTCACCACTCACCCGACGGAGCCAATCATGTACGGCTGGCCGAGCTGCACGAGGATCGCGCCGCTGCCGAGCTGGTGGCACGTGTAGCCGGAGTCCCAATCGTAGTTGCGCGTGTCTCCGTTGAGCAATGCGTTGCGGCTGCGGCTGACTCCCTCCAGCACCGACGCCGAGCACGCGATGGTGGCGACGTTTTCGGTGGGCGCTGCAGGAAAACCGGTGGCGGAGTCAGGTGGTGCGGGTTTGTTAGCGAGGATTCTTTGGTATGGTCAGGCTGTGCAATACATGAAACTCCGCCGAAAAGGCATCGAGCTGGCAAGAGAATTTTAGTCGTGAATTTTCGGACCACAGGCATCTAGGTACAACTTAAAACAGTGTTTTTTCTGTCGTGTAACGTGATATTGAGGAGGCTGGCTGGCTTCAGTGACAACTGGCTTTTAACTGCTGAGTTTCTTTCAGCCCAGATACCCTGCTGTGCTGGGTGTTTTATTGGTCGAGTTTAAGTTGTCTGTGACAACAAGCCTCAAAGTAATTTTATTTGGTAGCAAAACTGCTAACACTTTGCTAGAGAATGGGCATGTCTTTCAATTTGTATATCTCTTGCGTGACACAGGAAAAATTCAAACAAATGTCATGGAGTAGAAACAAACATGGGAACCCTTAGAAGAAAGCTGCTACAATGAAAAACAAAATTATGAAAGCTAGTATGTTGTTTTCTTTATAACTTAAGTTTTTGTTTGCATGGAAGGTATCTTTTTAAACTTAGTACCTACCCAATCTCATTTAATGGAAATTGGTGACAATTCCCCCCCACAAAAGCAGCTAGTGTCAATGAAACTGAGTATTGCTAGCCAGATAAAGATGTAGCCGAAGGCTTGAAATATAAAGTCGGTGGTGATTCATGGCCGGGGTGTGGGGTGCCGAGTGGGTTGGCAGATGCTGTTCTTACCGACGAGTCCCTTTACCAACGGCGGGCAGTTTAGCGCGTAGGAAACTTCCAGAGAAACCACATGGAAAACCTGGAATCATCGTTGACCAATCAGAGACCAATTACAATAACTTGACATACACCAATGTGAAAATAGAGTTTTTTTTTCAGGGTCTCTTTCTGTTTTTTTTCTGAAAAATTTAACATTGTAATTTTTAAATAGCAGTTTTAAAATATCTAAGAAAAACAAATACATATTTTTGTTTGGATTTTTAGGTTCTTTTCTGATACTGAATACAGTCAATTAGTTATCAGAACTTGCGACAACTTGAAACTTATGAAAGCCGTGTAAAATCTCAGTTAAAAACAGTGTCTACGGCTAAGTGTAAGCTGGAGATTGAACATTAGAAGCAACGGGAGTTGAGGACGTCGGTACTACCTTGTTGACGGTGTTGTGGGTGCCAACGATGCGCAAGAAGCGCACGACGCGCGGCGGGAAGTACAGGCTCTGCCAGGAGCGGCAGTAGAAGCCGGTGTGATCCACGATGCGCACCCAGTCACGCTGGTCCATCGAAGCCTCCACGTAGTACGAGTACGACCTGCAAGCGCAACCGTTAGACCAGCCGTCCACGTCGCCCAGGAACATCAACATTACAGCCAACAGGACACGGGATCATTATTAGTTACGTAATATCAATTCCAAAATTTGTATCCATGCATGGCATGGCATTGTATGGCATGGATTGCATTGTATGGCATGGATACAAATTTTGGAATTGCATTTAATATTAAATTTCACACTAGGTCACGGGATTATCATAATTCATCATGTTAGCGTAGACAAATTTCAGCCAGCTTCTCAGAGCACTCTCTCTGTCTGCCCATGATTCTTTGCTTTTTTATAAAATTTCCGCTACACTAAAGATTTGAGAGAGATTTTAGTACGCTGTCAGCTAACACTTGTACTTGTATCGGTCATTGACACTCTAACATTTTGTAAATTTGTACGTATGGACGGTAAAACCCACCGGAGGTCCTTGTCCCAGAGCAGCATCTTGATGTGGTTGACGATGGCCTGCTTGCCGAGCTTGACGAGGATGCCGTGGTCGCCGGCCTCGTTGATGGCGTGCCGCGTATAGCCCTTCTCCATGTCGTAGTTGCAGCTGTCCCCGTCGAGCAACGCGGCACGCATCTCTCCCTGCAGCACCTGCGTGCCGAGCCGCGCCGCCGCCACGTTCTCGTCCACCACTGCGTTGTTCACAAACACGTTGCATTTAGTTACATCGCAACCGGATCGCAAGCCTCGTTCTAACAGTGTTGTGTCGCTGTCGATGACTGTCTGGGTGGATAATGATTTACAACTGTAGGTACGCGTTCATCGCTGCGCTGATTTATCGTGCGCTGATGAAAGAGGTTTTGTTGGAATGGAATATGAGCTGGAAGATGGAGGAGTCAGTGAATTTGTGGGAAGATAGGAGTCCATGTAAGCTTGGGTGGTAGAAATGAGAGAAGAGGAAGAAAAGAGCGGGCAGGGAGAAGACGATGACAATGACAAAGAAGATGAGGACGCACAGACGTTGGCGGCAGAATTGGCCATCTGGCGAAGTTTAAGTGAGAGGGCGAGGCCTTAATGTTTGTATATTGACCCATATGGATCGATAAAAATATTATTATGATGTTTGCATTCATCAAGGCTCAAATATATCAGTTCACAATTGTAGACGCGTGCTTTCTCTGAATTCTGTTTCAGCGTAGGGAAGTCACTTCCCCGGGGCATTGCCAAGGGCAACAAACATCCAAGTCCCCGCGGAGAGAGTTGATTGTTGTGTGAAACATTGTTTTTATTATTCTACACCGAGCGACAATGCCGACAAGATGTGTTGTTGATAATTTTTACATTAATGCATTCTAACCATCGAGCTTCTCTTTATCAATAAATGTGTGTTTACGATCAGAAGTAGCGTTATTCGTCAACGCGGCACAGCTTTCCGTTGATATCCGAACGGTTTGGCCACGTTGGAAACACCAGTTCTTCAGTGATCTCCGAAGTTAAGCAACATCGCACTGAGTTAGGTGTTTGATGGGTGACCATCATGCACATGATCAGTTCTGTTTGGGAGATAGGTTGGAGGGTTTGAAGTTAGTGCAACAACTTCACTTGCCTTGCTGATCAACCTGTCGACAGCACGGATTAGTTGAGGAATCCTGTTGTTCGAGTTATACCGTCCTTCAGAAGGGTCGTAAAGCCGGTGGTCCCCTCGGTGCTTTTCGACGGGAGTAGGCTACGTGCCGGCACCGGGTTTCCCTTCATCCCTTCTACGCTAGGTTAGGTTTCTGGCAAGTAGGGCACATGTTGTTACAGGGCTCTGCTCTGTTCCAACTGCCAGTGGATGCTATGTATGATGCACTCTGCTTTCCAAAAATAAATAATAACAATAATATTCCCAACGCTGGTGCCAGTGTGAAGCACGCGAGCGGCAACGTACCGAGCGAGCCGCGGTAGGGCAGCTGCGAGTCGGGACAGGACGTGCGCAGCTGTATGGCGTCGAGCAGCGCGTCGGGCGACGCCAGCCCCCGCGGCCGCACGTCGGCCAGCAGCTCAGCCACCGAGAGCAGCGGCAGGCGGACCAGCGCCAGCGCCGACGCCGCCTCCTCGTCCGGGTTGGCCGCCGCCCAGCGCGCCACCGCGGAGAACACCTCGCTCTCCGCCGCGTAGAACGAGTCGCGCGACAACAGCTCGCGCAGGGCGCCCTGCACCAAGCAAGCAACCTTGTCAGCACACGCAGACGGCAGCAAAGTGTGTACGGTTGGGATCGTCTGCCGCACGGACGGACTGGTTTATGGTCTGGGACGATTACGAGGAGGAGAATTGATGGCTTACACAGATAATTGAAGGCTGTAATTAATCACTGGACACTGGCTGAGGCATTTCAAAGCCTTGACTAGCCTTACTTTAATATATAATATCTTTATTTCTTGTTTCCTTAAAAAATACAGGGTCAAATTTTCTTTTTTTATCTAGAGCATCTTGAGTTGCTTTTAACCCGGCTTACCAAGCCTGGCGATTTCCCATTATCTTCTTCACTATAACTAAATTCACCTCCTTCCCCATCATCAAACTCTTTGTCCTTTTCTACCAGCGCATTCCATTCTTTTACGTCTTTCCCACAATTTCCCTCTGTCAACCTCCTCCCAACTCATCTTCCTTTCCTCCAAGTCTTCTTTTATCACACCACTCAACCTTTCTCTTGGTCTTCCCACTCTTCTTTTCCTTTTTACTGCGTCTTCAAACTCTCTTCGTGGTATCCTCTCTTTATCCATTCTTTTTATTTGTCCAAACCACCACAACCTTTCTCTTCCTAGCTTATACCCCAATCTTTCCAGTTCCAGCTCCTTCCGAATATTTTTACTTCTTAATCTGTCTTTTTTGGTCACTCTTTTAATACTTCTCAAAAACTTCATCTCGGCGGCTTTTCCTTAATTCCAATTGTCCATGACACAGCCCGATATGTCAAAATTGGTATATAAAACATGTTTTACATAAGTTTTTTGCAACATACTGGAAATTCTTCTTCCCATAATAATTTACGCACCAATTGATTAAATATTTCTGCTTTCTTAATCCTTGCTTTAATTTCGTTTTCAATCTTTGCATTTTTTGTTAATATGCTTCCCAGGTACTTGAACTCCTCCATCTCTCTCAACTCAATTCCATTTAATCTGATACATGTTCAACTTACTTTAATAATAATAAATAATAATTATTATATGAGATTTACTGGTCCAAGATAAATGTTAGCTTTTGCCATGAATTTAGTACCTTAGGTGGGTACACTAGGAAGTTTCCTTCTAATGGATTTTGTTTGTGAATAGACCTCTATTCCACTCGGAGAAAAATGATATCAGAAGACATACTACCAGTTTGGAAAAAAATAATTAAAGCAGCTCTGCTAAATAACAAAGGAATCTAGGGAAATCACAACTCGAATTGTTCTACCTGGCTTTAGCGAGTGGGTGTCATGAGTCATGACGTCATTTTGATTGAATGGAATAGGTGTATTATTCACTTGACACTGGCTGAGGCATTTTAAAGGCTGACTACCGTTACTTTAAATAATAAATTGAGATTTTACAAAAGAAATGTTAGCTTTTGCTATGAATTTAGTAACTAAGGTACCTATGGTACCGACTTCAATAGGTACCTAGTTTCCTTCCAATGGATTTTGGTTGTGAATTTTGATCTGAAATCTGACATCAGGAGAGAAATGGCCTGGGAACAATGTTTCTACAAGATGGTGATCTCGTCTGAATGAATCGCCAAGCGCGCGCGACTTACAAGCGAGAGCTGCATGAACGCTTCCGTTGCCATGACGGCGGGGGCGTGGGCGTCTAGGAAGCCGAGACACACGGTGGCCAGATGCTGCAGCTGGTAGAGCTTGGCGGCGTCCAGCACTTGACAGGCGTTGCGCACCGACAGGATCTGCGGAACCAGACGACACGTCAACTCCACGACTCGTTTACAAAGTTCAGCAACCAGCGTTGGCACATAGCCTGCTTCTGGCATCGAGTGCCGACCTCTGCTATGGAATCAGTACTTCAAGCAAAGCCCGTTAGATTCAAATCCCAGTTTGGATTGTAAAAAACTATGTAGTACCTAGCATTGATTGTAATGATAAGCTGACACCACACAGAATACTAGAGGATATGGGACGCACCTCTCGTAGGTAATCAGAGACGGAAGCCTCGAGCTCTACAAAGCCGTACTGGTGTGCCAATCCTAAGATGTCGAGCACTACGTCTTCCTTCTGATTGGCCAGTGCCATCTGCCCAGTGTAGATGTACTTGAGCAGGCTGCGGAAGGCTGGCAGTGGCGTCGCCTTCAACTCAATCTCCGGCATCGAGCTCTCCCGCATCCCTCCGAAAAGTAGCGCCCTATGATAAACATAACAGCTCGTTAGGAAACAGCTTGCCAACGCAATTTGCATTAGCATTGACTAGATAACACTTTCATAGTGCTTTGTTTTGTTCACTAAGGAGATGTAAGATGGGATTAGTAAGAGCTGCCAAGATGGCTAAGAAAGTACCTTGCCAAAATATTGCAAAACATTTGGTCTACCTATGTACATTTGTAGTGGATTCTACATTACGAAACAACTGCGACTGAGAGATAGTTTAGCTATTAACGTTTTAAAATCACTGTTTGCAGGAGAAACAAACTTCATAGAGTAAACAATGCAACAAATCCATAAAGATAAGGAGGTGTAAAAGGCCTAATTGTGCCATTATTGCTAAGAGAAGAGTTGTATCTAGTTTTTAATAACTGGTAGATGAAGCTTTATTTGTTTGAATTATGTCATCTTACCTGAAGTAGTCGCTTCGGGCAGCCAGGATGACCTTATGGGCATGGAAATGTGCCCCATCCACGACCAAGACAACATCGCTGTACTCATCGTTGAGGAAGAGTGCACCTATATTCTCTGACAAGAAGTTAATGTGCTCGATCTCGCCCGTCGGGGCACTAGTTCCCTGGTAGTGGTGGCTGCTCATTGCGTTCGGCCTGAAAGAATTAAAGTAATGTGAAATTCAGTCTCACTATACATTTTGGCATGTTCCAGAAATGGAAGTAGTATGTAGGTCTGTCAAGGTGATGTCTGGTTGACTCACGGTCGTGAAGCAGCAGTACTGGTTGACACATTTCTCAGCCAGGAGCTCGTTGTATGTGATGGTGAACACTTAATTAGAGAATACCTTCGTAATATAGATATAATATTCAATTGTAATTACAAATTTGCATTAATCCAGATGCACCATGCGCCATGTTGCAATAGCAGTGTCTATCTTTTGGGTCTGACAGCTAACTAGCACTGCTGCCACCTATTAGCTATACACTGAACTGAAGACACGAAAACGGGAAGGAAATTCAATTCAAGGATAATAAAATAAAATATGCTGTAAGAAATTAATTTATTTGTTCATTTTGTGTGTGATGCTGAATTTAGATTTCCGATGTATATAAAAATGTATTAAAATCTATCTAATCGAAGGGTATGTTTCTTGTCGAACTATATTCGCAGTTATATTATCTCCAATGTTCGTTGAAATGCGACCAATAACATTGTCTCTATTCTAAAAGGTTTGAGAACTTTGCCAAAGCCTTATCAAAATGTGTATCCATCTCCATCTCCATCTGCAGAAGCTTTGGAATACTGTAGACATCCTGGAATGATAAACAGCAATGTCAAAACAAAGCAAGCGTTTAACTTGTTGTCGGCGAATGTACAACCTAAGTTTCAATTGGCGTCTTTGTGTAAACCACCACCAGGCTAATAAAATACTGTGTTGATGTTTCTTGATGCAAAAGGACAGCATAAAATAGTCAATTATTTGGCAATTGATTGTAACTATTCATGAAAAGACAACAAGACTGCAAGATTGATTTTAAATGAGAAATAGTCTGGTTGACTGCTCTGAGAAGAGCACTTACTGCCTGCACTTGTTTGGCCTCAGGAGAGAGCGATGATTCACACGATGCAATCTCCCCCACGCTCAGCAACTGTCCCTGCACAAAGAAAAAGGTACAAGAAAAAATAGATTCATGAAATCGAAATAAAGGTGAAAGTATTAGTTCTCGGTTTGATATAAAAGTCGTTTGTAACCAAGCGCTAAAATAGGGTAAAAGTTACGAAGAATGGCTACGTACTTCGCTGAGGCTGGTTTGTTGCCGGGAACGGACCTCCCCCAAGCTACGAACTTCACCCTCCGACATCTGCAACCAATCGGCAGCTGCTTGGTAAACACTGATTATCGACAACCGATAGGGATCAGACTCCCTCCCAAGTCCTACTGCTTTCAAACTCAACAATTTTCAATTCATTCTAATTTTTATTCATTTTGGCAAAAGATTGACATTTGGGATGAGAATGGACAGAGTACACGGTATTTAACATTTTAGAAAGGGCAGGCAACATGAGCCAATGTCACTATTTCTCAATGTGGATCGATGTGAGTCGATCGATTGAGACTTTCAGTCAAATGATGACAGTTACAAAGGTCTGACAGTAGGTTCTGTGTAACTTTCTCAGCCTTGCAATTCCCACAGAATTAAAATACCAATTATAAAACCCGAGCCACCAAAGCTACAATGTGTGCTATTGTGCAAACAAATGAGCCAGCACAAAGCAAACAAACGGGTAACGAGGTGTTAAACTCACGCTGGATTGAGAAGTGGTGCAGTCGCTAGCAGAGATCGATCTTTCCAACACAGACTGTTCGTAGTCCCGCGATGACCAGACCTTGGTGTTGGATGCGCTCAGGTTTATCGTTCGGAGAAAGGTCGAGCCCAGCGTGTCCGATTGGTCGGACAGCCTGTACGGCTGCGACATCGAGGCGGTCACGCCTAATTTGCGAGGGCGCGGAACCGCACCTAAACACGTTGCTCGATTACCTTGCTGATGGGGCGGAAACTTTGATGAATCACATCTACGGAATGGCAGAAATCTACCAGTTTCAATCTATGATCATGTCCTAGCCCAATTAGATGGAGCTGTCTTTTTACTTGCAATGCAAAATGTGCTGTGTCTCCTCTATAGATGGATTTAGTTAACCTCAAACCAGCGTTTGAAGTAGGTTTCCGATATCAATGCCCACTGTGGATGTTTCAAGTGGGTGCTCTAAGTCTAGCACTTTACATCGCACTACTAAGTAACAGGTAGGTACTGATTTTATACTTTAGTTAGTAGAAAAACAACTTTGGACAATGTTTTAAAATTAACAGTTCCGTACTAAACTATATTAAATAGCTGTCCACAAAAGATGTTCCCACCGAAGGCGGTACACTTTTCTAGCCATCCGCTTCACACCCAGTTACGAAGCGTTGACACACTGTCTCCTGACTTGCCTTGCGCCTTCTCCATCAAGCCCAGAAGGTTGGCCGCCCGCAGCCCTTTCTTCCGCGCTTCGACCCTCGCCGCTGAATTGTGCCCGCCGATAGGCTGCCCAGGACCTCTAGGCGGCTGCGAGACCAACGGACCGAGAGGACCTGCCCACAGAGGCCCCGGAGACTTGGGGCTGCGGTGGTCGTCAGAGGATGGTGGCGACGGCGGCGGCGTTTTCGATCTCTCCAAGGGCGAGCTGGGCGGCGGTGGCGACGGCGGCGATGGCGGCAGCGGCGGCGGCGTTGTTGATCTCTCCAAGGGCAAGCTGGGCAGCGACGGCGGCGTTAAAAGGACCTCCGATGTCGGCTCAGCTTGGAAGGTCAACGACGGGGCAGCCGTGGGCGCCGATTCATTCGCCCGGTGAAGGTTTTTGGACAGTTGGATCCTGTTGAAAGTTTTGACGATGTTAGCGTGTCGATGTGCAGATGCGATTCGTGACGCGAAGTCCGAAGATGTTCGAATAGTGGGACCAAATCTTTGGTTGCTTTGAAAACTGTTGCTGCCAAAGTGAATACAGCTGTCTGTGCTGCCCATTGCAAGCTTTACTTTCAATTATGTCTCTATAGTAGAATGATTTACAAGCACAAACATGTATGAAACTTCAAATTCAATTAAATATGTCCAGCCGCTCGGATATTATTCAAATGTTGATTTTGCGTGGAATGACCAGAATTTGTACCGTTGTTTAGCTCTTGGCAAGGTTTAAGCAAAGAATGAATGAAGAATGAAAAAGCAGGCAGATTAATGAACGTCCGGCAGGCGGTAGTGGCTACGAACCGAAGGCTGGCTGCCGACGGATCCACCGATGAACCGGCCAGCGAAGTCAGCAGCGTTTCCGGGATCGGAGTCACCGCCTCCGACAGCTTGGAGAACTCGGAGGCCAAGCTGCGCACGCGTCCACTCAGCTCGTCCAGCGTGCAAAACAGCGAGACCGCCGGGACGTTGGGGCGGCCGAGCGGCCCCGGCACGCCCATCGAACTCCACGCTCCGAACATCTCCGGCATCTCGGAAACCGAGCTTTGTGCGAAACGGCCGGGCAACAAGAAGGTGCCGGAAGGTTGCGAGACCAAGGGGATTGCGTCATCTTCCGGGCCCGGCAACTCGGTGGACGATGGATTTTTGTCGTCGGCGGAGTCTTTGGTGACATGCGCCACGCTTTTCGGGGCTGCCTCAGAGTTTGTGACGCTTGGAGTCGAATTGATGGCCGAGTGGCGAGGGCGCAGAATAAAGGAGCCGTGCCGCTAAAACAGAGGGCGAACATTGATGCGCGGTAACAGAATTCCATGCCTCATCTCAGAATTTCATGGGAGGGTAAAATAAAGGAGGGATCTTTGATGTATGAGGTTGAAAAACGGTGTTTCTCAAGCTTAACTCTCTGCCGATCCCTGTCATTCATTACCGGTGCAAGCGTAGCTCGCTCGTGTTACCATATAATAAGAAGGTTATTCTATGCTGTTACCCTGCGGTGATCCGAACGACGCATGCGTGTGACCGACAGCTTGGGACGGCTGCCGGCGATCTGACCGAAGCCCGCCGCCAGCTTGCCGAGGATGCCTTCGACGCGGCCGGCGCTGGTCTCCCCGCGCGATTCCAGCCGCTCCAGCCGGTCATTGAGCGCACGCACCTCGGCGCCTGCCTCCTTCTCCCTGGCGGCAGCGTACGTGGCCACCGCCTGCTGGCCCGCGGTCTCCTTCGCCGGTTTCACAGCGGCGGCATTACCTTTCCGGGCCGGCTCTTTGCCGGTGCTTTGCTTCGCCGCGTCGTTCCTCACGACGCAGATCGGCGTGATGCCTTGTCGCTCGATTTTCTCCACAGCCATGTTCTCGATGGGGACGCTGTTGTCTTGCAGTTGCAGCGTGGGCCCCACCTGCCAAGAGACCGAAAAGACAGGTAAGGACGAGACGCGTTGAGAGGTTGCTTAACGCCCACATCGAGAAATATCGCTTGCATTGCCAGTTAATTAGAACATGGATAGAAATACCTCTAATTACATAATTTGCTACCCGAAAGGGAAAAGAAGAATGTGTCAAAATCAGAGTCAACCAACGATCACCAGAGTCAAAACAATTAGGGTAAAATCAGGGCGGCTGTGACAACTTCAAGTTGACAAAATGGATACTTAAAACCAAAATTGTAGGTGCTATCACGGACTGTATCACTACATAACATATACGAGCATAGAGAGCCCTGCCATGCTGACGCCGCCGTGTCACCGACCTGCACGGAGCAGCTGCGCTTGATGGTCAGCGAGGGCAGCCGCTGCGCCGTCAGCCGCCGCGCGCGCCGCCCGTCGTCCTCGTCGGTGCGCCGCAACTCGAGCACGGCGGCGTTGACGGCGCTCTCGCGACGTCGCAGCTCGATCAACGCCGCGTTCTCGCGCACGGCGTCCACCACCGACCGCCGCCACTCGTGCACGGCGGCGTGCGTCGCGGGCTCGAGGCTCCCGGCGTCGTCGACGCCCGGATGCGGCGGCGGCGGCGACGCCGGGTGCGCGCGCACGTAGTCCTCGAGCCGCGGATGCGTCGCCGCCGTCGCCATCGCCGTCGCATGTGGCGAGTGTATGGGACACTGCGATTGGCTGACCTCGGCAATGCAGACCTCGGAGAGCGAGGCGTCGCCCGGCTTGCCGTCGGGCAGGAACGCGCTGAGCACGACGGGCGGCTTGACGGACGCCTGCGCGAAGCGGTCGCCCGACGGCAGGTCCATCTTGCCGGCGCTCTTGGCGACCATCGGGTGAAGCGGATCCTTGGTCGGACGCTGCAGGATCAGCGACGAGCAGTTCGGCTTGTGTTTCACTTGCTTGCCGCCGCCGCCGCCGCTGCCGCCGCCGCCACCGCCGCCGCCGCCGCCGCCGCCGCCGCCGCCGCCGCCGCCGCCGGGGACGACCACAGCGGCGGCGGCGGCAGCGGCGGCGGACTTAGCAGCGAGTGCAGGCGTTCTGAGGTTGCCTGTTGGTGGTCTGAGGCTGGGTACAGGTGGTTTGAGGCTGGGTACAGGTGGTCTTAGGCTGGGTACAGGTGGTCTGAGGCTGGGTACAGGTGGTCTGACGTTGGGTGCCGGCGGTTTGATGTTGGGTGCCGGCGGTTTCAGGACCTGTCCTTTGGGGTTCCAGGCGGGCCCGGCGGGGTTGCGCACCGGCCCCGGGGGGTACCATTCGGAGCGGCAGCGGTCGACATGGTGGGCGTTGCGTGGCGAGTGCTCGCCGTACGATTCCGACGTGAAGCAGCTGTGGACGTCGGCGTTGACGCCGTGCGGGTAGTACGTCGGCGACAGGCTGCAACACGCGACACGGGGGCGTTGGACAGGCTCGGACGGCCAATCTACTGCTTGCCGGTTGTCTGGGTGTGAAAGGAGGGATCTAGACGGATCTGTCTGTTGATTCGGATGGTGGATCTGCATGACAGCTATACCTGGGCATGGACTACGCTACCTGGGCATGGACTACGCCTACCTGGGCATGGACTACGCTACCTGGACATGGACCAAGCCTACCTGGGCATGAACTACGCTACCTGGGCATGGACTACGCCTACCTGGGCATGGACTTCGCTACCTGGGCATTGACCAAGCCTATCTGGGCATGGACTGCGCCTACCTGGGCATGGACTACGCTACCTGGGCATGGACTAAGCCTACCTGGGCATGGACTGCGCGACGTCTGCGCGGTCCACGCGCAGCCTGCGCATGACTGCGCGCGCCTCGGCCAGCACGCGGCGCGTGGCAGCCTCGCCGAGCGCGTTGTCGTCGGAGTTGATGAGGCAGCGCACGGTGCTCGGCGACACCACCAGCATCGGCGAGTCGTTCAGCTGGAGGAGAGACGTGGCTTGCGGGAGCTTGTCGCTGGGATGCCCCAAGAAGGCGGTCGGGACTCGGGGCTTCATGTGGGCTGATGTGAGAGTGTTTACTTTGCAAACTGTGGGTCCGACGGCGAATCGGATACGAAAGGCGTGTTGGGGATGTTAAGTCGGGGACGCATAGCGATTTTGAGTGTCGCAGTATGCATTATGATCATGGAAGGTAGTCTATATTGGACTTGACTTTTTAAAATCTCGAGTCCGACGGGGCTAAACCTCTACGGACCACTATGGGGCAAGAAACCGTCGAGGACGTCGGTACCGAGCGTCCTACAGCTCTCTGAATGGACCGTCTTGGCTAGAAACGAGTCGTACTCACGTCTGAAGGCAGATAGGCGTCCAGCGGGCATCCAGCAGGCTTCAACCACGACGGCGTCTTCCACCTGCACAAGACACGGTCAGAACATCCACTCTCCTCGGTCGCAGAGTAGAGGTAACAGTCGGTAAATACCTGTAAGTTATCTGCAACCTGGCTTCTTAATTTGCATGCATTATTTGTGATATTCTTATGAGTATGACAAGAATCTCTACTAGTATTTTCTAACAAAACAATACGCACACTCGCCACTGGTCAACCCTTAGCATTGTGAAGACATTCTCTCCACTTAAAGTATGTTAAGTGTGGTCAGCCCCTACTTCTGAGTTCCAAGCCGAGTTTCAATAGGAAACTGTATAACCAAGCTAATAGGTAGATGTATACTTGTTGATCTTAAAGTGTTTACCAATGAAACTTTCCAACAACAATGACCTATATTAGCACTAAAATCATCTCTCATTCTTCCAAAAACCGTAGCTTTGCAGTAACTTCCAGCAACTCGATGCGAGTCCCGGGAGGAACGAGGAGTCGGGATCGAGGACAGTAGAGACAAGGCGCAATGAAACGTCGGCGGCTGGATATTGAACACCGAAAATAGGCATATTTATTCCCGCCGCGGCCCGTATGTACACGTTTCGGTGGGCGGCGGCAGGCGGGGAGACGAGGCGGCCAGCGTTCGTCTGCCGGCCGCTACAATATCATACAAACACACACCCTGCATACGATCTGACAACCGTACAGCCGTTACAACCAAACGTTCAATTCGCCCAGTCTGCGAGCAGCGTTCTCGGAACGCTGTGGCTTGGTGTCATTGTGAGATTTACTTCACGTAACACTTTGCCTTCGAGCAGACATCGTTGTTTTTAAACTTTGATTTAGAGGCACATTGGGCTGGTTTAACAATGTCCAGTAATGCAGCTAAAAATCATCTCATCTCCAAGCTCATCCGATGGTGACAGCCAAGTAGTTACCTAACTGGAGGTTAACTGTTTACCTAGTCATTGTTAAGACGTTCACTAAGGTTTGGTATTGACTTGACTCTGCGCTTCGAGTGCGGCTTGCAAAACGGGCAATTGGAACCAACTTGTGTTTGTCGTACAACGACTACCTAGTTGCTTGCAGCGCAAAGTCGATGCGCTGTTTCGCACACCAGGGGGTGTTGGTAAGGAGGTCAGCCGAGGTCTGCGGTCGAACTGGCTTTGGGATCGGGATCGGGATGGGAAAGGAGACGGCCAATACATACTGGCCGAGCACAAAGTCGTTGAGGAAACACTCAATTTGATACGAAATGCTTCGCGAAACAAAGCTTTCCAATGAAGACTGGCTTGCTTTGTTGTAGAAAAACATTAGAGTGACCAAAGCAGCCGAGTCTAGATAGGAAAGCGTCGTCTGTTCAAGTTTCCTGGTATCAAACGAGCAATTCTGTACCAGCTTTTTTTTTATCAAATTTACATTGTCAACTTGCAAGTTACTTCCTAACATAGATAAAAATCAATTGGCCAGTCATTCAGTTACCGCGACAACAAGACAGGAGTCTCGGTAAGCCTGGCCCAAGCATCGTAGAAAACAAACGCGATTCTCTTCCGCTCCTCCATCCGTCCGACACAAACAAACAAACAAACGTTCGTTGACTCGTCGCTAGTAGAAAAGAATAAAAACGTAAGTGAGGAGTCTGTACATTAGCGAGTAGGGGTTCCGATGGTGCGGGTCTGGCCCGCTGTGACTAGGTCCCGGCCGGCCAATGGGGAGCCGGGAGGGAACTGCCGTTCGCCGCCGAGAACAAAACACGTCGCCGTGACAGAACGTTTGGCTGGAACCGCCAAGATAACGAGACCGTTGGACTGCCGAAGGGTGCCGTAGAAGTTACGTCACACAGAACTTACACAGAAGTTAATTGCGTAGGTATAATTTCACGTAGTAACTGACGTGACGTTAAGAAATAAATAAGCCTCGATTTGTGAAGCTTTGAGAATGAAATACACCTAAATGGCACTGATCTTTGACATAAACTTGAGCAAAACAAAGCTATATAAATTTAACAACATACAAAATTACAAATACATAAGATACACGCAAAATTAGCATAAGCAAAACGGCAAATGAGAAGAAAGGTCCAATACTCGAGACGAAAACGACAGTTCCAGCCTTAACGATACAATTTTACGATACAATTTGATTGTTACTTTGCAAAGACGCAGTACAAAACCACGTTATTCAATGATCCTGACAGAAATGCTCCGTTTCGACACGACAATCCAACAAAATACCGGTCTGGGTGGCATTCCTGGCAGTTCTCCCCGCGGCCCCGTGGCCCAGCCGCTGTGTCAAGACTACGCTAGGGGCGCTATGTACACTGCGAGGCGGAAGCGCCAAGCGCTATGTACACCGCGCGGCGGAAACGCCGGGCGCTAGGCGGCCTCGGCGCCGCCGCCAAACTAAAACAAACCGCCGCAATCTGGTTGCCACGCAACCGCGGCTGCTGTACACTTCCCACAAAATACTCGCATCCCATTTGGTGGAATTCACGTGGCATTCGAATACGATTGGTTTAAAGCCGTTGACAGCCACGCACGAATGGTTTTACAAAAACCGGTGGCACTCGAAATCTTATTGGTTGAAAGCAGTCGGCAGCCACATCCGATCGGCCCAGCCGGTGTTGGGGCATCCGAATCCGATTGGCCCATCGCCGACGGCATTCGAAAAACCTCGCCGGCAGCCCGGCGCTCGCGTTCGAATCCGAAACAAAGCCGCCGCCCCGTCCGAACCCGATCGCGTTAGATCCGGCGGAGCCGACGGCGCAAAAAACCCCCCGACCTCCAGGGGAGGGGGGTGGTGGGGGCGCCGGGCGCGAAACAAGCGGTCGTCGTCGGGGGCCCAGCGCGCGCGTGCGCGGAGGGACGGACGACCAAAACGACCCGGAGGTCGCCGCGGAAACGTGGACGCTGCGTCGCCTTGCGCCGCGTCGCATGCCTAAGTCTCGCGCTCCTTCTTCACCTTGAACTCCTCGCCGAGGATGGTCGCGATCTCGCCCTGCATGAACGCCCACGGCACGTTGCTGTTGGCCAGCGGGCACTTCTCGCCGCTGGGGCAGTACACCTCGGCGCCGGCGCCCTGCCGCTTGATGGAGTCGCGCGAGCACGGGAAGCAGAACTTGTGCTGCTGCACGCTGGGGCACTGCACGAAGTGCGTGTCTTCCAGCCGCTCCTGGCACAGGGTGCACTTCAGGGTGGCCGTCGTGCCGGACGCTGCGGCGGCGGCGGGCGCGGTGGCGGCGTCGGCGGCGGGGGCGGCGTCGGCGGCGCCGCCGGGGGGTGGCGCCTCGCTCGACGTCACCGTCGTCGAGCTCACGTGGCGGGAGCCGGAGGAGCGGCGGCCGCTGGACGAGCCTGGTGGTGAGGACGTACAAGGTTAGTTGCGGCCGGTGGCGGAGGGGTTGCTTCCGGGAGGGTTGCTAGCCGTTTCGACGAATTAACTGGGCTCACACGGTGTTCTGATTAGGTGCATTATTTGATAATCAAGGGCCAAAGAACTTAAATAATCCAGTTTGCACAGCATTCATTGATTGCCTTCATTCCTCTGATAGCGCTGTCTGATGATAAGAAGCGACAGAAAAAAGTGCTGATTAGGTGAAATGTGATAAAAATTGGAAATTGCTGATCCTATTGGCATGTGTATTGTTTCAGTTCGGACATGGGTCCAGTAAAGACCATTGACATCAACACTATAAACGCTCGTTGCCCTGGGAGAAAACAAAAAAAAACGGTGATAGAAATACGCGGCGTGCCGAGAGATAGCAATGTTGTCAGGCTACTGATAGCTGCAAGCTGCTGGCTGATAACAAGATGTTCGAACTTCGGCTAACGCTCAGTACGTCACTCGGTGCACGAGTGCACAAAGACACACCTTGTCAAGCTGCTATCGCACCCCAGCGTCGGGGCCTCTTTGCCTTCAACACCATTTACCGTGTTGGCACCGTGCTATTTATGTTGAACTATTCATATTCATATGTCATGTTAAAGTTAGCCTAGCAAAATTGATACGCAGAGATGATTGACAATGTTGCATTAAGCTTGCAAGTTGCAACCTGCAAATCTCTTTCCGAAACCGAACAGACTTGAGTTTCGAGAGGAAGGGACACCTATTTTATCAGTTGCTTAACTCGGGTGGCATATCCAGCATTTATCTGGCGCCTATTGTGTCGGCATGCACCGTGACTGGGACCGCGAGGGCTTCTGTGGCTTCTGGGGGCTTGCGAGGATTTGTGGGGGCTTGTGATGATTTGTGGGGGCTTCTAAGGCCCGTGGGCGCCGGAGCTCCAATTCGGATGCGGCTCACGGTTATCACCGGACCGGGGCAGGGCCGGATGCGTGCTATCAGCGTGCAGGGCAAACAAGCCGGCTGGCTGGCAGGCTTGTTTGCGCCTGTCAGCAGGCCTGGCCGGTGATAACAGCGCCAGCCTCGCAGCCTTGAAGCCCTGCTGGCCGGCCCTGTGCGACGCAACGGACCCGTTAAGGCCACGTGCGTTTTCCACAGAAGCCAAGAAACGCGGCGCTCTGCGCGATTTCAGGCAAATATTATTGAAAGTCTGCTTCCATACCAAATTCACGTTTTTTTTTTAGATGAAAAGGTGTCCGTGGCGCTGTTTCGAGGTGAAATGTTAGAAAATGTGTAAGAACGACTTATATCCGACAAATAATTCCGGTGTGGAAGTAAAATATACTCGTTTGGAGGCGACTGGGGCCGATGAGGAATCAGGTATTGCAAGGTATTTTAACCCCGAAACGCGTAAAACCTTTCATTGCAGCAGCACACCACGACACAAACAAATGCCTCCACATCCGCCACGGCGGCGTTGTTGCCGACAAAGCCGTTAACAACAGCTAATCTATGCTTCGACGCGTATAGCGACGCGTTCCTGTGACGCTAATCTGCGAGTCTGTTATCAGCTCGGATAAGCGCGAATCACCGCGAATCACTGCAATCTCCTTGTCAAGGTTGCGCGGATTCGCGCTGACAGTTGATCGATTGCTCGCTGGCAGCCGAGTGCCGACCAACGCCGACACACACTCGGCCGAAATCAAGGCGAGGTGCACACGTGCACATGCTCCGCTCTTTACCCTTGAGATCACACCATGGTTACACTGGTTACTCTACGCTTACAATGTTACATTCAGCTCGCCGTTGCGGCTTGTTTGGTCATCGTGAGCTACTTGGTTTGGAGTGCACCGAAGCGCACACGACTCTGTACTATCGCCAAACGCCTGTGTTACTGCGCTGCTAAGCGTTGATATGGTGCTATGCTTCGATTGCTGGCCATCCTTATGCTCAACAGTGAACAACATAGCAACAATCACACAGTGGTAACACCGCTGTAGTGTTAGGTAAAGGATTTTGGTGATGGCTGAGGACAAAATTGAAGTTTGGAATAGGTATAAGATATTGGTGCCTGAGATTCGAGACTCCATGGAAGAAAGCTGCAAGAAGATGTATGCTTCAGCGGGTTCAAAGAGTGCCAAAAGCATGAATCAAGGCAACAGCACAAGGGATGGATGAAGTTGAAGACTAATCGGATTTCTATAGCACTTGGAGGGGGGTATTTCCTGGGAGAAGGGTTCAGGGACGGGGTCAGGGACGGGGTCAGGGACAGGGACGTAACCCACCTGACGAGTTTGGCGAGTGCTGCGAGCCCCTGCTCGCTGATCGGGGGGGCCCGGCGCCGGGGGGGCTACCCCCCGCCGAGCGCGGCGAACCGGGCGCGAGGTTGTCGGCGGCGGACATGAGCGCAGCCATCGGCGACTGTCCCGGCTGCGCGGAGCCCTGCGCGGTCTGCGCGGGCTGCGCGGCGGGCTGCGCGGGGGACGCGCGGCCGCCCGGCGCAGCGGCGGCGACGCCGTTGGGCGCTGCGTGTCCGGACTGCGCGTAACCTGGCGGGGATAACGGGTACGTCAGTCTTTGGCATCTAACGATCATCTCACAAAATACAAGCTGAAAGTGGTGCTAAGATTTCAGCAATGCCTTCCCAAGTTATGCAGAAAACATTTGAGGAAGCAGACAGTAGGCTGAACGTCGGGAAAGTTTAGTGAAAAGCTAAAGGCATGATCAAGATTTTCGTTCGTTTTAAAAATTAAAGCCTTGCTGTTAGGAAAATGTGCGAAAGAATGAGGAAAGTCATCGAAACTGCAATCACGGTAAGATATAGAACAAGAAATTGCATTTCGGTCATGATACAGAAAGATTTAAACGGAAAGATATGTCATCCAATTATTTGGCACAAAATCTCGTTGAAGTTGCAACGAGTGAAATGTGGTTGCAATTGTTCGGAAAACAACTGCGTCCAGCCAGATGCTGAGTGGAAAATGTGACCGCAAGCAAAACAGGCCGGCTGCGATTGTGGACCGCAGTTGCACGGAGGGAGCGGAAAGTTCAGGCCTCGGGATCGCCCGCCGGGAATGGGAGGCGTTGGGGAGGCGTTGCTCTGGGACCGGGGATGCTGGGAAGGAGATGCGTCACGAGCTGGCCAGAAGAGTCACGTGGGACGGGAGGCATCTCAAATCTAGCACATAGTGACGAAGCCAGAGTTTCGGCTCTCTGCGTGGTCCGGAGAGGATTACTCTACGTGAGTCAGTACTCAGTATGGGTTGGTGATACCAAATGTGATACCCACGGTTCGAGTCACACAGATCAGAGATGGCTCGAACAGGACGACTTCATTGATGCGATGTTAACGCGGTGGTCTCGTGCAGTGGGACACTTAGCGGTACCGAGCAAGACGTCGCTGCCAAATCCCAAATGTCAACACCATTCGCATGATATTATATAAGTGCCTGACAAACGTTCGCAATCGCCTAGTTTGAATGTCATCGTTGCAAATCCCGGTACCTGCGTAGCTAGAATCTTCACCACGTACCACGCAAGTCAGTAATTATTTTCACACCGAATTGATAACGCGAGTCGCTTCTTATTTCTGATGCAATTTCGCAACCCACGCCGCGCGTGCTCGCTCCTTGCGATTGGATCGCTCCTTCTGAGAAACGCGAACACAGAGCCGCTGTTGTTATTTATGCGTCCGGCTCGCCGGTCTGCGTCGGCGTCGGCGTCGGCGTCGACGACGCCAGCCGGACGTAGGTCCATTCAACGCCGTCGCCGACCCTGCACCCGACCCGAGCTGCTTGGCATCGATACGACACACACCGAACGGGAACACACCAGCGTCGCCACGATAACAACATCATTGGCTTGGCCGAGCGCCACACGGCGCCGCGGTGACGTTTTCTAGCCCCGGCTCGCGACACGTCAGCACGCGACGCGGACGGGGGCGTTGCACACGCTCGGTGCATGTCGCGTGGGGTGGCGGGTGGCGGGCGGGGGCGACGCTAGCGCGGGCGGGGGGACGTATAGCGTGTAATAGCGTGCTTCTGTCGCAGCGGCGGCCGCCGAATCGTGTCCGTGCGACACGCCGCGTTCGGGGTGACCCTTGTGACTGGCGGAAGGCTGCGTGACCGAGTTAACCTGGCACAGAGGCCGAGGGTGGGTGTGATGCTGGCACGTAGTCAGCAACGCTCCTATCCGGAGAATGACAAGCTTGGAGATGCTCATGTCGCGATACCGTATTTCTAGCAGGGGTCGAGGCGTCCGGCACCGGAGCACAGCGACGGCGAGGGGTCGACGTGGTTGCACAAACCATCTAGCATCCGGCACGGTCACCCATTCAACAGCGCCGCGACGCCCGTGTTGCTTAACCCGCTGCCCCGACGACCCAATGTTCGCCACGCGCTTGATGACGTCATCGCACGTTACGTTGTGTCGATGAAAGTGTGGCCGGGGCTCAACTCCCCTCCCCCCACCCCTAGCCCCCGGCTGCCGGCGTCGCCACCTAGCGCGTCGCGACGCCGGGGAAAGTCTCGCGTATCGACCGGCGTCGGCGTCGGCTGAGGTTAGGGTCGGCGTCGCGGCGGCGGCGCGTGGAGCAGGCAACGTCGCACGCCGACGACGTGGGGGCGTCGGTAGGGGGGCCAGGGGGGAGGGTGTCGCGTGACGTCACGCACTGCGGTGACGTCGCGTGCGACGACGCCCAGCGACGCCGGCCGTTGGGGGAGAGGGGGGGGCGTCGCGTGGGAGCGAGCAGCGACCGGGCTGCGTTTAGCTGAGGTGGTTGCTGCCCCCCCCTCCCATCCCACCCCTACCCCCGAGACGCAAGTCACAACAGAGTGCGTCGCGGCAAACAAGCCGCAAACAAGCAACGCAATGCACGCCCGCGTTGCGTCGTCGCGTTCTTAGCTAACTTGTTTGCGTCGGGACGCACTCGCAACTCGCAACTCGCAACTCACAACTTGCAACTCGCAACTCGCAACTCACAACTTGCAACTCGCAGCTCGCGTTCAATTGACTCGTTTAAATGGCAAATCCCTGCGCCAACGTGTCGCTACCACGCCATGCATTTAAATGTACACTTGTCGTCTTGGAGTCATTTATCTCTTTTAAATGCCAAATCCGATAATAACAAATCCGATGTGCAAGTCTGGCCATGGACGTGTACAACGGATTTGTTACGTGAACGAGTGACTTGACGCTGCTAGCTGACATAGCAACGAGCTGCTACAAGCTGCTAGATACCAGCTACTAGCTACTAGCTGCTCGCTACTGCTGCTAGCTGACATAGCTACGAGCTTCAAGCTGCTAGCCGCTAGATACCAGCTACAAGCTGCTATAGCTACCAGCTTCTAGCTGCTAGCTACTAGCTGCTAGCATTTAGGTGCTAGCTTCTAGCTGCTATAGCTACTAGCTGCTCAGTGCTAGCTACGAGCTACTAGCTACGAGCTAGCATGACACAAGCTACGAGGAGCTCGCTGGTCGTTGCCGGTGCGCTGTGTCGGGTCCAGCAGCAGGGAGGCGGCGAGACGTTGTTGACAAGGCACCGGCCGAATGGCAACGCCGCAAGACTCGGATGCAGCATCCGCCGGTCCAGCCCGCCACCGCCGAGGCAAGCAAGCGACGGCGGCGAGCCGGCTCCGAGGAAACCGTGTCACGGAGGCGTTTAGCAGGCTAGGTGTCGTCGGACGGGGCGTGGGAATCGCACGTCGGGCGACGAGATAGCGAACAAGGCTCGCTTGTCTCGCCACGAGCGGGCCGAGGCCGAATTTAGCGCGAACAGCGCAGGAGCATCTGAATGGGAACCGTAGCGAAGCTATACGAGGGGCGTTTGGACGAGTCTACTCGATGCTCTCAGCGGCGATGGGAGATTGAATTGAGAGGAGATTACGAAGCGTCGCCGCCGTGGGAACCTGCCGGTGGTCAGCTTGACCCTCGCACACCGAATTCCCCCGTTGGAAAGCCTGCCCCCCGACACCTTGCCTTCGTTTCCAGCCGTGCTGCACCCTCCCCCCAGGAAATCTTTGCACACTCGACTCGATAAGACACTGGAGGTGCGCCCTCGGCGGTTTTCAGTTCACGGGAGCGCGGAGTCGCTCGCACGGAGTTGTTTGAAATGTAACGCTCGGTGGGCAAGTGGGTCTCACAGCTGTGCGACGGCCAGATAATAGGGAGGTACAAGGCCAAGGGTGCGCAACTGCCCCAACCCTCGGTATACCTTTGCGCCCAGCCCTAACTAGACCAAGTCATGGGTGCAAATGAAAGCATGCGAAGCCGAAGGGTCCGTCTCACCGTGTCTTCGCACGTTTCAATGCCGGTGACAGTGATCAGGGAAGATGCCTCTCTGCATTTTGGTCCATGGACTCGTGGATTCATTGAGAGACAATTAGCATGCGAAGAGATCGGGGAGGCGATGCAAGGCGACGCATCGGGCAAGTCACGGATTGTTATCAAGGCGGGCAGTCCGTCGCGTTGGCCGGCGGCGGCGTTGGGCAACGCAAAGTGCAAGCCGTGACGAGCGGCCATTAGCAGGCAGCGCGAAGACCGGGTAACTCAAAGAATCCTAGCATTGCATGGACGCGGGCAGGGGGGGGGAGAGGAAAGAGAGAGAGAGAGAGAGAGAGAGGGAGAGAGAGAGAGGGAGAGAGAGAGAGAGAGAGAGAGAGCGACAGAGACGTCCAAGGCCACGTCACGTCACGAGGCTGCCAGCTGGGCCGAGCGTGACGTCACCCGCCGCGAATAGCGCGCCTATTCCTAGCAGCGGAGGCGACGGCGACGGCGGCGGCGGCGGCGTCAAGTTGAAGGACCCCGTCAAGGTTTCCCGCCGCCGCCGCCCTCGCTCGGACCTGCCGTCCCGTGCACGCGCCGCACTCTCTACGACGTGGTCCTCAACGCGGTCCATAGCGGGTCCAGATCGCAGGGAGCACGCTGAGAGCGAACTCCATCCCCGGAGGAGGATGTCGTTGCCCGGTGTGTAATGAGCAAGCATGCGGGGGGCGGGGGCGGAACACGGGGGTGGCGAGGCTCGTTCGCATTGCGAATCGCGCAGATTGTTCGACCACGTGCCGGCCGCCCGCCGCTAGCGACATTTGACCCAGAATAGCCGGCGGAAGAACTCGACAGGACCAGTTGGGCGATGGAATCGGCTAACTTTAGACGGCGTGGGCGAAACAACGCTGATACGAACCAGAAGCGGCAGCAGACAGGTTGACCGTAACGCAGAATTCGAGATTCGGTTCGAATGAACGAAGCAAAAACACCCGCAATACGAAGTAAAAACGCGCGCGTACAAGTAGATGAGGATAGTTGGCCGGCAGACTTTCAATTGGGACCATCATTCGCCGAATCCCTACAAGGCTGAGTCTATCGTCATCACAGTCGGACAGGGAAATCGTTCAAAGCCCACCGAGGAGATGAAAGACACCCCGAATTCAAGATGATTTTGCCCGCTGAGGACGCTGCCGGGGAATGGACCTGCACAGCGCCGAGCAGCGTATCGCAGCCCGCGGGACCAGCACAGAGAACAACGGGCTGCGGAGACAGCCGACCTATTCACGCCCGATCGTCCGCCTGGGGAGGCTAGCGATGCCAGTGTGACGTCAGTTCAGCAAGCTGTTCGACGCGTCATTGTATTGTCCTAGGCTGGCAGGCAGGCAGGCTGTGAGCTGGGAGGGTGACATTGTGCTGGAACCTGCCAGCGGTCCGTTGCCAGCTCCCTCCGACAAGAGCATGAGACAAGAGGCACGGGGGTCGGGGGGAGCTGTCCGGCTTCGTGAAACGATTGAAGCATCGACTGCAGAAAGGGGCCACGATGGGTTGATGCTCACAGCGGCTTGGAGATCGAATGAGCTGGATAGATCCAGGAATTGTCCACTAAGCGAGTGTACGATACGCGCTAATCTCGCTTATCTATAGCTGACCGGCTGCGTAAGTCACGTTCTGTTTAGCGGGTTTCCGTCCTTAGCTACAGGGAACCGGCGAATACAGCGCGCGTGGGAGCCAGGGCCAGGGGGAGGCGGCGGCGACGGCAGGAACAGTCCCAAGGCGGCCGGGGGGGGGGGGGGGGGGGCGGGCGGGCAGGAAGCCGAGGAAGCGACGCGAGCAGGAAGCGGCGGCGGCCGGGAATCGATCGCGTGACGTCATAGCGCGTGACGTCGGGGTGGCCGCCGGGCCGGGGTTCGAACCCGGCCGCGGTTCCGCGGAATTGCCATCCGGGTACCGTTCTAATCGGCTCGAGGAAGTGTCCCGAGTCTGACGCGGCTAGCGCGCGGGAAAGGGAGAGCTGTTGAGGCGTCCGGTTCGCCGACTCTCCGGGTCAGGAAGGGGAACCGTTGAAAGGCAACGCTGGGGCCGAGGCAGCCGCATGGAAACACCGGCGTCCCGTCTGACAGGAGGGAGACACACATGGCGACGAGGGCCAACACAGTACAGGGTAGAGTAGAGTAGAGTAGAGAACAAGTGTTTGTTGTCCGACACTCACCGTTGGGCTTGAACGAGGTGGCCGTGTCGAACGAGGGCGCCCGCACCGGGTGCTCCTTCTTGAACTGCCCGCCGAACGGCGCCACCAGGCTGACGGCGGGCAGCGACTCGCCGCGCACCAGCGGCGGCCGCGACGCCGCCGGGTGTTCCTCAAGGACGCGCTTCGGGCCCTCGTGCTCCGGCTCCTCGTCGTGCGCGCGCTTCAACGACGATCCACCGCCGCCGCCGCCGCCGCCGCCGCCGCCACCGCCGCCGCTGTGCGCCTGCGCGGCCGCCGACGTGCGCGCCAGGTGCGTCGCCATCACGTGATGCGCCATGTGGCCGACGTTCCGCGGGCTGCGCAGCTCGAGCTCCTCGCCGGACATCGTGCGCAGCGCCGTGGTCGTGCGCGGCGGCGGCGGCGGCTGCGGCTGCGCGGACGAGTACTCTTGGCGTGCCTGGTGGAGCATCGCGTAGTGCGCGGACGCACCGCTAGACTGCCGCGACGCGTGCGCGGCCTCGCCACCGCCGCCGTTCTGGTGCGCGGCGTCCATGTGCGCCGTGCTGCGGTGCTGCGCGCCCTGCAGCTGCGGCGGCTGCTTCTGCGGCTGCGCAGAGTGCGACGAGGTGGGCGGCGGGGGCGGCCCGCGCGCTTCCTGGAAGCCGTGCGCGCGCTTCATCTGTCTCGCCGTGTCCAGCACCAGCTCGATCCGGTCGGCGCCTTCGTAGTTCACGCAGCCGCGGCACACGGCCTCGGTGAAGTCGTGCAACATCGCCCAGGGCATTCGCGGCAGGTCGCACAGGTAGCAGTGTTGCCGCTTCGCCATCACAGACATCCTGACCATGCGCCACTGGCTAGCACTCGACGGAGTCGGCGCCGCCGCAGGGCATGCCTCCTCGGGCAACGACGCTCACTGCACACGCACGTCGCACGCACTGTGTCACGCACTGCACTGCACTGTCACGGTGGGGCGGGGGTCGGGGGGGAGGGGGCGTTTGGCGGGCTCGGTGCGGGGAGGCGTTGCGCGGGCTCGGAGCGGGCGACGTCCTCGCAGGTCGGCGGCTGGCTCGAGACTGACATCGCGCGCCGTCGTCGCCGTCGCCGGCGACGCGTCATCGGCTCGATACGGCACCGGCGCACAACGCCGCGGCGATCGCGGAGCAACGCGGCCCAAGGTCGCGTGACGTCACCGCGTGATGCGCGCGCGAGGGCTTGTGACGTGGGGGGAGCGGGCGACTGGGTGTCAGGTGCCGGTTTTCGTTGCTTTGCTGCGCGACGGTTCTTTCTTCCTGGAGGATCTTCGTTTTTCTGAGTGGTTTTCACAGGTTTAGCTGTCACTCACTTCACTGAAGCGCCCTTTATTAGTGACTGTTAATTCGTAAAAACTAACACTATATTTAGATTTCAGAACGGGTTTGTATTTCATTTTCTTACACAAGGGTGCAGGATTGCTTAACTTACCAACGCATAGAACGTTATCATTGTTCTAGACAATTAAACCGATATTTGAAGTATTTCCTAACAACTAACATGAAGCGTCCTTTTACTAACTTCGAGCCGCGAGGGTTGACTAGAGGTAAGAAGCGACACAAGACACACACCGACGCGCTATGCATCACCCATCAGCCTGTTGCATGGCTGGCAACTCCCTGCCCGTCGGAAACTCTCTCGCTTGTCTCCAGCGCGCCGTGGTGAGCCAAGCACGCGACACGTTCGCCGCGCTGCCTTGCCCCAGCGCTAGTGCGCAGTGCAAGCCGCCAGCCAATCGCAGGCCACCGCTTTGTCCGCTCGCCGCGTGTCCCGTTAGACGCGGCAACACCGCAGCCGCCGCCGCCGCCGCAGCCGCCGCGACGAGCCGGCAACCGCGCGACCTCGTCGCCGGCCATCTTGTGACGTCACGGCGGTGCACTGTGACGCGGTCGGGTGCGCGGAGTTAGCGAGACGCTGGGATGCCGGTGTCGGTCGTACCTGGGCTAACTTGGGCGAACTTGGGCGAACTTGGGCGAACTTGGGCGGACCGAGGCGCTACGGTATGGTTTAACGACGCATCCGTGGCGCGCTCGGACGTGACGCGTGTTTAACGGCGGACGGCGGAAGGTAGTCGGACGTGACGCGATGCCGAGCGACGGACAGCAGAACGATGCCGTTTTGTTTATCTATTGGATTCAGTTACTTGCAGATGAGTTCACCCGGCTGGGGATTCGATTGTCTGTGTCCAAACCCTAACGGATACCGCGTTATAGGTCAGCGCTCGTTTCGGAATATAAATTTATTGTTAAGTTATTTAAAAATGTCGCGAAATCAAAGTCATTTGCAATTCCGCTCAGCGCAGACAGAAAATCCATTTAAATAAATTTCCTATCAATAATCTCCGTTCGCTTGCGGATTTCCTCGACGGCTGCTGCTTGTCATGGACCAAGATGATAAACGTTTCCTGAGCGGAAATGTATTTCTAAAGCCCCTTCCTCCCTGCGTGTTTCAAGTGATTTCATCACACCTCCGTATCGCAATCACGTCGACACTCATGGAGCACCGCGTTGTTCCAGCAGCAAACAGCAAGCAGCGAGCAGCAAGCAGCCAGCAGCCAGCAGCCAGCAGCCAGCAGCCAGCAGCAAGCAGCAAGCAGCGCAAGCAGCAAGCAGCGCAAGCAGCAAGCAGCGCAGCGCAAGCAGCAAGCAGCGCAAGCAGCAAGCAGCGCAAGCACCAAGCAGCAAGCAGAAAGCAGCCAGTAACGGCCTAGAACCCCCGCAAAGTCTCAACTATCTGCTGACATGCAGGAGATGGGTCATACAGCAGAGCACACGAGACGCGACGTCTGGCCTGCTGAGACCGAACAGGTGAACACGGGGAGACCAGCCCTCCGTGCCACAGCGCCAGTATCCACCCTTCGACCGACCCACCCATGAATGGTGAGGCTACGCGAAGGTGTGCCACGGCTGTTCCTGCTATCGATAGCGGTACGGGGTTGTATCGCATTCCGAAGCGGCTCGCTGCATCATCCTACGCATGGCCAGCAGCGAGTCTGACAGGCAGGCAAGCCACGTAACGCGGCCAAGAGACGTTCTCTGCTTTCTAGAGGTGCTTACTGCTGGCACCGACGTCTCAACGTCTCAACGGAAGAAGACGGCTGGCAGCAACACGAATCGCCTCACACGGAACCGACCCCTGCGTGCACGCCGCGATGAATGGCAAGCGAAACAAGCGCGTGTAACGGCGCCCTTCAAATTGTATCGCATCGTATCGCAACGCATCACATCGCATGGCATCGCATCCCATTGCATCGCACCGCATCGCAGCGCATCACATCGCATGGCATCGCATCGCATCGCATTGCATCGCATCGCATGGCATGGCATGGCATCGCATGGCATCGCATCGCATCGCATCGCATTGCAACGCACCGAATCGCATTGCATCACATCGCATCGCAGCGCATCGCATCACATTGCATCGCATCGCATGGCATCGTATTTCATCGCATCGCATCGCATGGCATGACATCGCATCGCATCGCATGACATCGCATCGCATTGCATCGCATCGCATCGCATCGCTTCGCATCGCATCCCATTGCATCGCATCGCGTCGCGTCGCGTCGCGTCGCACGGAGTCTGTGCTCCGAAGGGGCCTCTCGAATCTAGATGGACGCTGGCCTTGGAAGCCTGCGATGGCGTCACCCCGGTCTCGGACCCGACGACGGCGACGTGGGCACCGAGCGGTCGTGTCGCTCGTGACGCCGTCCAGGCAAGCAGCCGACGGGGACCTTGGACCGGCCGCCACCACCCACGACCCCCCCCCCCCCCCCCCCACCCCACGGGGACGTGACGCGGTCGAACACGTTACCTGTTGCCTGGTCACGCGGACGAGGGGACGGGGGCGTCGGGGACGTCGAGGGCGCAGGGTTCGATGCTTTGTGTGCCCCGGCCGCGGCCGCGCGGCCAGGCGAGGTGATATCGGCCGCTGATAGGCTGAAAACGAGCCGGGATCGACGCCGGTGCAGCCTCGCTGCGAATGCCGGGAGGCGAGCAGAAATCCGGGCGCCCTTTGTTCGGAAAGTGGGCTTATTAAACACCAGAACGACGCTGCAGGACTTGTCTGTATTTTGGGGTGGTTTTTAGGATTATTCCAGTAGCGAACCCCACGGCCGTCCGCTTAGCACCCAGGGTGCCAGGGAGATTCTACGATGACAACAATTAGTTTGTATAGTGGAGCGAGCAAACAGGCGACAGACTGACTTCTCACATCAGGAGATAACGGCAGCTCTGATATTGATAGATCGTGGTGGGGAACAAGGGCAAGTCCACACACTGTGAGAGAGTGGGCATCTTCGCAACCAAGTCGCCATGTTTCCACTGACAAAACAATGCATACGTGCGCTGCCGACGCGGCTTCATTCCCCATTCGTTTCCGACACAGCATCCGATTCAAGATTAATTAGATTCCAACGCATATTTATATATTGATTAGCTTGAAATCTGCGTCAGCGGCCATAAATTCGCTGAGCAAGCAGCGACGGCCTCTCCCTGGTCTGCGAGTTGTCTCGCGAGGCGATAGCAGCTCGGCGTGCTCGACGCGATGCTGATAACGCGCATAGCGTGATAGCCCAGATAGCGGCCGGCGTGCGAGACGCGAGATACGCACGCCACGCAGTGAGATAAGATATAGCGACGTGACCGCGCACAAGGCTGCACGTCCACGCCACTGGTGACGCCGCCGGTGACGCCACTGCCAGGCCGTCGCATGCATCGCGCTGTTGTTGTGCTTAGTTGTGATTATGATCGTCGCTGCTCGCTGTTGCTAAGGACGCGACCGCGACCGCAAAATTTCTAGCTTCTCGCGCGACAGATAGAGCAGGAGATCAAAGTCAAACCATAGTCAAACGTCTAATCCCGATGGCGCGGCTATATAAGCCATAAAGAGGTGGGTACACGCTTACATTAGAGATACAGAGGTGGACATATGCTTATATTGGGAGATAGGTGTGACCAATGAAGTTATTTTCTGTTTGCAGCTCTACGAAACAAGCCCCTTCCGAATACGCAGAGACTGTTGTAAGGAATATTCTAAATGCCTTAGACAGGTCACGTCGGAATGCTGCAGCAACAAGCGCATCGGATCCGACAGATTATCAGCCCGTCGTGTGTCTCGCCAGACCATCGCATCCTCGGATTGCAAACCTCGGACGCAAAGCGATGGCCAATCTTGGGCGGATTTACAGACATAACATGACATAACCATGTTCATTGACGGAGTGTATCGCGTGGAACGACGCCGTGCTGGCGTCAAAGCAACCCCGCTCGCCCTAGCAGCCCTCGCAGCCGGCGAGCGGCGCCCGGGGATTCCCTGCCGTGTAGCCAGCCGCAGCCACCCCATGACGTAGCGCCCGCTATCAGCCCGGCTATGTGCGTGACGTCACGGAACGCTAAGATGGCACGCTGGGGTTGTGGGTTGTGCTCGTCGCCCGGACATGCACGCTATCGACCCGTCGCGCGGCGGGGTGGCGAGGGCGGCACGAGGGGGAGGGTGGGTTGCCATGGAGACTGCGGGGAGAGCGATCTGGCCGGCCCGGGCGGAGTCACGTGACCCTGGCCGGGATGGGGTGGGGGATACCTGCTGCTGCTGCTGCTGCAACCATTGTCTGGGTGGACTACTACGAACAGGGGTTGTTTTACGACTGGCGTAGACCCCGTGGAAATAACAGGATACTATATCGCGCTTTCATCGCGTTCCGTTGCTTTATCGGTTATTAATAGGACATAAATCACGAAACGAGCCACCCGACACAGACGGATTTCAACCTTATTCGCTTTAGTTTACAGTGTGTGACCCCTCAATTTGTGAGAAAGCGAATCTGTACGAATGACGCCGCCATTTCGGGGTTCCCAGGGCCTACGTGCTCTTACCGGCGCGCTACCGCTTTCAATTCAGGGTCTGTCCTTCAAATGCGATGTAACTACCCTAATGCCACCACTGTTGTTGGTGCTATTGGGAGCCTCGATTGTTGCCTGTTGGCATTACAATGAGAGGCCTTACCTAATTCTAACAATCGTACAGCACCTTAGCAACACTCTAGTGAAGCCTTTTGCTCCGGCGTTTGGTGGCAAGGGGTGTCTGGTGACAGGCCGGGATACCGCGAGACAACGCGGCGTAATTTCGCGACGTAACTCCGACGCCGACGCCGACGCCCGCAGATCGCCGGTGGAATGCAGACACCGATGCAGCCGTGCTAGAACCCCCCCCCCCCCCGTCATCCCTCGCGGGGCCGGAGAACCACGTGACACGAGCGTGCAAAGCACGACACGCGATGCCCGGCGGTGAGCGCCGCGACGCGCAAGGAGTTGCGGACTGCGAGGCAAGCTTGCACCGACTGGAGCAGCGAGGTTTGCAGACATTATTCAGGGTCTATTGCCACCAGGGGCAATGCAAGTCCCACTAGGTCCACGGTGTGTTTCATTGGCGATTACAAGTCTACCCAATTCGCGGATAATGATAACCCCGCTGCGTGAATCCTGGTCAAGATGTGTTCTTGTCATAGATAACGGACCGTGTACACTTTCTAGGGAGAAGGTGCGATACAAACAGCTTTCCACACAAACTATACCTCGATAGTCTATAATAGCTATATACAATCCTCTATATCCAAGCAGTAAAACCAACGAAGTTTTCTTTCATCAGCTTGACAGTCTGTCTTGTGTCGAACATGGCGTCCACGCGCGGAGTAGGCCACTCTCTGGCTGTCAAGGCTGCACAGCTTGACAGTCTGTCTCGTGTCCAACATGGCGCCCACGCTTGGAGTCGGCCACTCTCTGGCTGTCAAGGCTGCACAGCTTGACAGTCTGTCTTGTGTCGAACATGGCGTCCACGCGCGGAGTAGGCCACTCTCTGGCTGTCAAGGCAGCACAGCTTGACAGTCTGTCTCGTGTCCAACATGGCGCCCACGCTTGGAGTCGGCCACTCTCTGGCTGTCAAGGCTGCACAGCTTGACAGTCTGTCTCGTGTCCAACATGGCGCCCACGCTTGGAGTCGGCCACTCTCTGGCTGTCAAGGCTGCACAGCTTGACAGTCTGTCTCGTGTCCAACATGGCGCCCACGCTTGGAGTCGGCCACTCTCTGGCTGTCAAGGCTGCACAGCTTGACAGTCTGTCTCGTGTCCAACATGGCGCCCACGCTTGGAGTCGGCCACTCTCTGGCTGTCAAGGCTGCACAGCTTGACAGTCAGTCTCGTGTCCAACATGGCGTCCACGCGCGGAGTCGGCCACTCTCTGGCTGACAAGGCTGCACAGCTTGACAGTCAGTCTCATGTCCAACATGGCGTCCACGCTTGGAGTCGGCCACTCTTCGGGCAGCGAGGCTGTCGGCTTCGTGTCGTCCCGCCGCCGCCTGCTGGAAGTTCTCGTCAAGCCTCGCCGGAGACTCTAGGATGGCGTGCACGCCGCTCGGATCGTGATGAAACCTGCCGCGCCGAGGGGAGCGCCGAGGGGAGCCAGTGGGGAGCCGGGGGGGGAGCCGGTCGGCATGGGCCGCAGCACGGAGTAAACAACTGCTGATGTCGTGCTGCCGCGCCGTGCGTGTCGACGCTCGCATGTCGAGGTGGCATCAGATCGCCTGCACGGAGGCGGCCGCTGAACAGCAGGCTGATTGCGCCGGGGCCGCGGCTACCCTCGTGGTGGAGGGCGTTGCAGCGGCTTGGAGACCTTGTCCAGCCGCTCGGCCGCAAGAAATGCTTGGCGCCCCCAACGCAATCGGCGACGTCGCGATTTGTTACCAAGCGGACCGGCGCGAAACTATCTTCGGATGGCCGCCGCCGGGTCCTCGCGTCCCTCGGACGGGGGGCGCCTTTCTCCAACTTTTCCTTGAATTCGCCGCCGGTCCGACGGCGTCCCGCACGCGGAGAGAAACGCGGGTCGCGTGTGACCCCGTTGGGAGTTCGGCTCGGCGCACCGGCCGCCTCGCGAGACAGGCCCGCGTTGAGCACCGCGTGGTGCCGCCAGGTGTTGGATGGGTGACCACCAACATCGGTTGCTCGAATAGGAAGGGGTAGGACACGGGAGTTCCGATTGCACAGCGAACCACTCAGCAGCATGCGGATTGGATGGCCGTTTCACGATATCCTTTATGCCGGCGCTTGTATGCCGCCATCGAGAGGAGCAGGCTGCGTGCCGGCACCGGGTTCACTCTTAGCTCGCTGCTAGGCTTGGTTAGCTTCATCATCAGCATGTCATTAATCGGCACCAGGTTCACCCTCTACTCGCTACATCAGCGTGCGTCGTGGGCGCCGGTCGAAGGCCATTGTCGCCGACGCCGACATGACTTGCGCAGAGTCTCGACGGGCACGTGCAGTGCAGACCGTGCAGCGCGTCCACGCCTGCGCGACGCCACCAGCCGACTGTGCAGCGCCGCGCAGCCAGCCACTCTCCGGCTGTCACAGCCCTCTACACAGCCTCGAGGCGTACACAAAGCGGAGCGTGACGACCTCATGGCCACGGCCGCCTAGAGAGGCAAGACCGCGTCCTGCCCGCCATCTTGGAATACTAATGCGCGGCGGCTGCGGCGGCGGCGGCGGCGGCGGCGGCGGCAGCGGCGGCGGCGTTGCACCAGCCGGCCGTGGAATGCCGTCCGTCGCGGGCCACGGTCCGGGGGCAGGGGCAGGGGTGACGTCACGAGCGCGCCATGCGGGCAAGACTCGCTTGTCGGTTGCTGTTGGTCACGGCATTGCTGCTGATGCTGGAAATGTCCGTCTCTTCGGCTGGCGGTCGCTACCACGAGTTGCCGCTTGAGATGCCAGACGCTCACCGCACGTCCGCTGTGTGACCGCGTGAGATGCAAGAAGCTGCAACCTCTTTCGTGCTTCGTTCTTGAGACGAATACCATCGGTGTCTGGCGAGGAGTCATCCCTTGAGTTGCAGAGCCATGAAAATCACTACGCTCAATACGATGTGAACTTGTGATGCTTATCTCTTGGTAGTTCGTAATAATTAGGTTATCTCTCGATATCTCGGGACTGACATGGTTATCAATATAAAATTGGTTTAGCCTGGCCATTGATCCACGTATCAGCCACAGAGGATATGGTAGACGATTCTGTCGTTCATTTTGTCGTTCATGTTGTTCATGTGGGCTGAATTGGGACCCCATGCTAGCTGGCACGCAGTCGAGATCAAAGGTGAAATGACACACGGGCGGCGACCGCTAGCCGGCTTGTGACCTATATTTCCACTCCAAGAGGCTGCATCTCATGGGGCAACGCGTCGTAGATTGTCCGACGCGGTCGTAGGGGCGAAGCTGACCGTTAGATTGCCGACGGACCATGTGTGTTGTGTGTTGTGGGGCCAGCGTGTTGATAAACAAAGGATTAGGTAACCGCACGCGTTAACATTCCCCAAGCAACGCGTTTCGTGGTGGCCACCGTCCAAGCAACCGCAAAGCCCATGGACACCGTGTCACGGCCGGGGCCCATCTCAACACGCGCTGCGCCAGCCGTGCCCGACGCTTGAAGGCCCTCTGACCGTGGTTCCTAGCTCTCCGTCTTGGTGGCTTGGTCATCAGGAACCGAGCCGTACGTATCAACTCTACGTCGAGGAAGAAACTGCATTTCATTCGAAAATCTGCCCAGAACGGAGCAATGAACACCGGTCTTCAACCATCGCGGCCGCTGCTGCTTGCATCATTTGAGCTTTAGCGACAGTATTGTGTCTCCACACTCGAGACCGAAGCGGCTGCAATTTCGCGATCAGAATGCAAAAAAAAAATACAATTTCAGGTATTTTCTTTCCAACAACGCGTCGGGAGTGTCGGACACGTTCTCGGCATGGCGACCGGGTGCGAAGCGGCAGCGCAGCGTTTCCTAGCTGCCTGCACATGACACGGTGCAAGGTGCTCGTTGGACGCTGCTGTCGGAGGCTCATTAGTCGCGTCGGACGAACGCTGGCTGCTGACCACCGTTACTTGCAACCTGTCGCCGGCCAGACACTCTTGCGTTGCGTTGCGATGCGGCGCGTTGGATGGCAGAGCACGAAAACCACCTGTCTGTCGGTGGCGTCCGTACAATGTGTTGCCCCCGGATACCTGAATACCTGTACTCGCTCACGTTCGCCCAGCTACTTGCGTGAGCGTCTGCTCTCGTCTTGCCTACAGCCGAGTTGGCGTTAGTTGCCCTGGTAACACGCGAAGTTGGCGCTACCGCGTAGTCGCTACAGATTGTTTGGCGTAAGATTGCTTGGCTGGAGCCGCGATAGCAAATAGCTTGCCATTAGCTACAGAAAAATAACCGTAAGGTTGCATTCGCTTTAGAGACGAGCTAGTGTTAGATTTTATCCACTGGTCTCAGAAGGTTTCCATTGACGAAAAGTTGTCTAAAGTTAGCGCTCTTTGAGGCGAACGTCATTCACAAAGAGTGAAGAGTGTGTGATTGTGAATTGCGTCTAGTCTGCATCCTCCAAACAGGATCGTGTCCACGAGAAACCTTCCGCGCGCAATCGCACGACGATCTGCCGCCACCTCGAGCTGTCTTCAGCCAATCGGCGCACAGGCAACGTAACGCAGCGGCCGCGGCGAATTCGCAACGGCGTGACGCGCGCGTGCGTCGGGCGGCGTAACGCACGTCCTCCGTCCAGGGCTGAGGCTGCGGCGTGCCTGGCAGCGACAAGACGTGCTCTCCAAGCAAGACGGTTGGTGGGGGTTTCGCGAGACAGCCGAGTCTCTGGAGGTGCAAGAGTGGACAACTGTCGGGCACTGATTGCCTGTTGCCGGTGGGGCGGACCCCATGTTTTTACAAACATCAAATCAGAGCATAATCGAGAAGTCATCTACTGCATTCGTACAGAGATTTCGATGTTCAAATTGCCCTACATCATTGCCATATTTGATAAACACCGGATAAAAACAACCAAATCGAAGATAATCGTGGCGAAAAACATGACGGTATTGCATCGGCAGTATCCCTATACATAGAACGAGCACAGCGGTGCGGAGTGCATCTCGGTGATAACATGGCGGCATTACGGCACTATTGACTACTCTAGCGCTGCATACAAGGCTGCCTAGGCGAGAGCAGCAGACTGCGAGCAGACAACCTAAATGCTGGCTAGCTGGCTGGCTGGCTGGCTGGCTGGCTGCTTACAGCTAACAATGCGGCAGCTGCATTCCAACGCAACGCCACGCAGCTCACATTGCATGGCCGGCTTGACGTCAGACAATTCCGTGTGTTTCACACTCGAGTCGGTTCGGTGTGTGAACCTCGTTTACTTTCTCATGCGTGCCTATTGTTGTTGTTGTTGTTGTTGTTGTTGTCGTTGTTGTTGTCGTTGTGTGCTAAGTCTGTCGCTGTATTAGTCATGCTCCTGTGTGTACGTTTCTTAATTCGTAGCCGCGAGTTTGCCGCGGAGCGTAGGCAAATGTAGGCAAAGGTGATAGGGTCGGCGTATTGCGTAGCTCACGGTGCGACAACCGCTTGCCCATTCGCGACGCCGTGACGTAAACGCGGGAGGAACGAGGAAGAGCGGCGAAAAGTAGGATTCTTTGCGATGAAAGTTGTCGGCACTCGTTTCAGTCGTCGTCATCGTCGTGCACTTTCCGAAACTGGCAAAGTCTATTCGACGGAAAGAAAAACGCAGCGAATTTTGCCACGGCGCCGCGTCGCGGCCTGATTGCCGCCGATAGCGTCTTGAGCGTGGGCGGAGAAGCGGATAATACGCGACGAATTCACTGTCAATGGATTTCCCGGCGTGCCGGTTCGGCGAGCAGGGAACCCGTGCGAAGAGCGAAGACTTGACCCTCCCAAGGGCACGGGGTCGTCGGCGAGGTCAGTCCGTGAGGCGCCGTGCCGCGTTCACGGCGACGTCATCCGGGGCCACCGAGCGTGACAAACGCCTCCCTACCGTCCCGACACAGCCGACGTCGAATGGAACGCCGATAGCGGCCAATCTTCATGCATAGCAGACTTCGCGCTCGCGGTAGAAGAGATAGCGAAGAGCACGTTGAGATATTTATAGCTTTGCGGTCAGAGCAGCAGCCGCGATGGCTGGAGACCGGTGTTCGAGTCCCCGAGTGGATGGGCATTTAGCTCGGCGCACATAGCAGCAGCCGCGATGGCTGGAGACCGGTGTTCGAGTCCCCGAGTGGACGGACATTTAGCTCGGCGGTCAGAGCAGCAGCCGCGATGGCCGGAGACCGGGATTCGAGTCCCCGAGTGGATGGACATTTAGCTCGGCGGTCAGAGCAGCTGCCGCGATGGCTGGAGACCGGTGTTCGAGTCCCCGAGTGGATGGACATTTAGCTCGGCGGTCAGAGCAGCAGCCGCGATTGCTGGAGACCGGAGTTCGAGTCCCCGAGTGGATGGACATTTAGCTCGGCGGTCAGAGCAGCAGCCGCGATGACCGGAGACCGGGGTTCGAGTCCCCGAGTGGATGGATATTTAGCTCGGCGGTCAGAGCAGCAGCCGCGATGGCTGGAGACCGGAGTTCGAGTCCCCGAGTGGATGGACATTTAGCTCGGCGGTCAGAGCAGCAGCCGCGATGACCGGAGACCGGGGTTCGAGTCCCCGAGTGGATGGATATTTAGCTCGGCGGTCAGAGCAGCAGCCGCGATGGCTGGAGACCGGTGTTCGAGTCCCCGAGTGGACGGACATTTAGCTCGGCGGTCATAGCAGCAGCCGCGATGGCTGGAGACCGGTGTTCGAGTCCCCGAGTGGACGGACATTTAGCTCGGCGGTCATAGCAGCAGCCGCGATGGCTGGAGACCGGTGACCGAGTCCCCGAGTGGACGGACATGTAGCACGTGCCGAGCTGCCAACAACGGAGTACACGCTCGTCACCTCTACACTATCCTAGTTGCAGCTGCAAGACGAAAACCGCCATCTTGACACATCTGTCTTGCTGCCGGCGCGCGCGGAGTTCCCGAAGGGTCCGCCGAGGGGCCGGCCTACGTCACGCAGCGGCCAGCTGGGCCGTCGCCTCACTCTCCTCCAAGCAGCTAGCCGAGACGCTAGCGTCGAAGGATCTCATTCTCTGAAGCGCCGGCCAATGCGAGCGTGACGGCTTTGTCTGAGTTTGCACGGGGAACTCAAGGACAGAGGATGACACAATCGCGGCACGCTCGATTTCGTCCGCCGATTCGGCGCGCGGCGAGATGGCAGTAAGGAGCCTCGATCGACAATTGGTACGCGGCGGGAGAGGGGGGTGGCAGCGGAAGGCAACAGCAGCTGCTGTCTGCTGCATACCTTCACACACAATGATGTGATGCAATCATATCAAACGTGGTGTTGAGTTTCAACATCTATATGGCGCGTGGCTTCTCGTATTGTCACACGTCACGTGTTTGGATGGGATTAATCGGAATCGACCAGCATTCCGGCAGCAAGCATCGATACCATCAGCAACAGTCGCGATACAACTGACCTATCCCAAACTGCGGATCCCGCGGTCCGAGTGTCCGGGTCGACACCGCGGGCCGGGTCACAGAGGTCACACAATCGTGGTCTCAGCTTGTTATCAAGTCAAGACGGAACGTAATCGTAAACTGGACACTCTAGTGTGCCGTGATGAAGGGATACATATTTTGCACCGATTATCCGAGATGTCGTGACCGCCTCAGACATCTGACGGTTTAGCTGCTCGCAAAACGAACATCTCACGCTAGCAACTCCAAAGTACTCTTGGACAGCAGGCCTCTAAGGACTGGTTTTTCCATGGCTCAAATTGTTGCTATTTTATTGGCTGTTGCCATGAAGATAACACGCTCACGGATTGTAAGTTAGCCATGGCCCTGCAATGTCATTTACCAACATAGCCTCCATGGATGGACATTCTGGGTAAAGGGTAAAGGGGTCTGGGCAAAGGGTAACAAGCAGTGCCAGTGGTCAGTATAAAGTCGTTCAATGCGGATGGGTATCGGTGTGTGTCTTGTCTTTGGGCGCCTGAAGGACTGCGTGTTGCGTTGCGTGTCGCGAATCGCACGGGCGAAAGTTGCGTGTCGCGACACTGCCGGCAATCTAGCGCCCGACGATTGAAGAGTTGCCCAACTCGTTGCATCGCGTAACAGGCCGCTCGCAGAACGCGGTACGCTGCCTCTTTGTCAATAGGTACTCGATTGCATCTCCAATGGGGTGCCAACCGAATGCAAGGGTTGACCAGTTGAACGGTGTGCGCTGGCGAAATTCACAATTGAGTAGAAGGAAATGGGTCCTACCGTGCCCGCTGCGACTGTGTTGACGTCGGGGAGGTCCCTGTAATGTAAGAATTTGGGTAAATTAGAAGGCGGAGAAAGAAAAGATGGGTGAATGGCGGTAGATGGCGAGAATAAAAAGCAAGTTGCGTCGATTGGAGAAGGACAAAAAGACTGCCGAAACCAGGGATCGAACCAGGGACCTTTAGATCTTCAGTCTAACGCTCTCCCAACTGAGCTATTTCGGCCAGATGATGGAGACGTGGGTTATATTCGATTGCTAGCTAGACCTAGGTTACATTCCCATTTTAATAACGACTTGTAGACAAAAAATCTTCCTCAGCTATAAAAATATAAATATATCTATCAAGTATCTTACAACAGATACTAGGATAAAGGCTCATTTCGACGAAAGCTGATAAATGCGAGACGAACAGAATGATTTAGCACCGCCATCATGCCCCCTACCAGAGAAACTGATAACTAACTTCTAAATTAATTAAATAGGAAAAGTGGAATAATAAAAACCAAAGCAAATAAACATTTGAAACCATAATCTGTGCTGTTTATGGGAACATGTAACACGAATCTTATTTGAATTTTATCTCACCAATATCTGATGAATTATTTGGAGACATGTCATTCTCTGTTGCCCTCACTTTCTGTTCATTTTCTTTCTTTTCCTTATCTTCCTCCTTTTCCCGCTTTTCCCGCCTTTCGTGCCTCCCATGCCGCTCCTGCTTGAGTTCTCGTATCTCTTGGCGTATCAACGCGACCCTCTCCGTGCGGTTGGGGCGTGCAACGGTGGCCTCCGATTGCTGCGGGGGTTCCGGCGCCGCGTGAATATGCTCCTTGTAAACGCACTCGCTCGTTAGTTTGGCCTCCTGGAAGCTGGCTCTTCGCGGTCGGTGGCTGTGCTTGATGGATTCGATGCCGCCTGGTCTCGGCTTTCCCGGCCGGAACTGCACGGCCGGTTTGCTGTGGGCTTCGAAGTCGCAAAATCGTCGTTCCACTCGGGATAGCTGTTGGCCAGTGGCGGCGATTTGGTTGCGTAGTTCGTTGGTCTTGCCCTGCAGGAAGAGGAGTGGACATTCGTAGCCAAGAAATCGTCTTACAGATCTGGGACCTCCTTGACATCAGCAACACGGCATTTCACTGACTCAGATAACCTTTGCACGCTTACGACTAATGCTAGTCGAGTTGTGATGTAGATAGTGTTTGCCTAGTACTAGATACATTTTCCATAGCATTTGATTGTTGTATTTATTTAACTTTAACGACTTTAACAAATAAATCTGCTAAAGATTTGGGGAATATCAATCTGTAGGTAAGGTTGTATATACCATGGATTGTTTGTGAATGCTGTTCGTACTTTTTGTACCAAAAAACTTTCAACGCACCGGCAAAGGTATACAGACGAACATCGTTATTTCGGTCACTATATTTGGAAATATTTGCTATGTTCCAAGAAATAAATTTCCCATTTTTGGCTGTGATCTTAGGCTATTGGAATCAATTTATCAAAAAATATTTGCAAAATTAAGAATAACCAACTCTCTCCAGATTCTGGATACAAAATTTGTGTATTATATTTACACAAACATTACCCTAAATTACAGTCCATGCACACTGGACCCTGGCCAATTTTTTTTCTATATGGAAATTGCACAGGTAGGTAATTGATAAACTTCTCTATCTGTATACAGATAGTTGGTTGAAATTACTGACAAACAACCTGATTTTGTACTATAATCAAAGGCCTATAATATCCAGGCAATATAACAGAACAACAATATACCAATACCAAAGCTTCAATCAATTCTATGAATCCTTGAATGTTTTTGCAAATGCTTTGATCAGTAGGTACCTATTCACTGAAACCAGCAGAAACATCAAACGCTGGTAAAATTCACTTACCAGTTGGGTGAGAGAAGCTGCAGTACCAATGGACTTCCCTGCAGCCTGATGGGCTGGAAACTCATCAGACATATTCAGGAATGTTGGCACACAGCTACCAGGATGATGTTCACGAGGAGTTTCGTTGGTCTGAGTGATTTTTTCGACATGGTACGTTGGCTTCGTTGCAAGACTTGTGGCCAAGTGACTCACAACTTGGGAATGAGCTTTTCCTTTTCCACGATTGCTTTGTCTTTCCATCGTTTCGGAGCGTGTTCAGTGATTACCAATGTAACGTATGAACAGTCCATTGAATATTATTAACTCAACATGAAATACTTAATAATTTTTGGCTGTAGAGGTTAACAAGGGATTACCGACACAAAAGATGCCAGAAGAACAAGAACCGATGGCATATCATAAAAACCGAAATAAACTAATACACGAGTTTTGCCAAGGATAACTGAGCTGCGAAACTGACGCTAAATTAATCTAATAAACTATAAATTGTCAAAATAACCGCCACAATGACGGTTGAAACGTTTGGCGGTGGCCATATTTGAATTTAGACTGATGAGAAAAGCCCGCGGGCTACGTCACGTGCCCACGGACGTTAACACCAAAGATACTGGTATTAGTAGCCTTCGGCTTTCCATAGACATGAAAATTTAATAATTTATGGATATTTACGAAAATTTAGGTATTTTCGATCATAATTTATAATCTGAGGAAAAATCATTCACAACAGATTTCAATTCCTAATCACTCCGAATTTTTCAGTACCTACATTGACTGAAGGTGCCCTTACACGATCAACTTTTTGCGTCAACATGTTGACTCAACATGTTGACGCAACATATTGCCCTGTGTGAACGAAATAAAAACATTTCCCGTCAATATTTGAAACATGCTCCTTGGATCGCTTACCGATTGTCAGCTGTTCACATTTTGACAGCTAGGTTTTATTTATATTTATATTTATATTTATTATATTTTTTATATTATATTTTTATATTTATTTCTTTTATTTATAATGTGAATTGCTGCTGATAACATAATAGTTACAACGCTTTCTTCGTCCTCTGTATCCATTTCGAAATTTGCGCTGGACTGTCAGAATGACAGCAATGACAAATGCCACGTGATAAAAATGGCTGTACGTGATTGGCTGATCGTCGTCAATATTGACGAGAAGTTGAACCATGTCAACATTTTGAAAACATTTCCCATCAATATTTCCTGAAAGTTGATCGTGTGAGCGCTGACCGGCAATTCGTATGTTGTTTAACCTAGGCCAACTTGATGTCAACATTTCCCATCAATGTTGAGTCAACATGTTGACGCAAAAAGTTGATCGTGTAAAGGCACCTTGAGAAATAAAATCCTCTGAGCCAGCTCTGCTTGTGCCAAAATACTTGAAAGAAATAATATGTTCACAAAAATGCAATATCTGTTGTTTCAATGTTCATGAATATGTTTGTATGTCATATGTGTCAGAAAACAATATTTCAATGTAACCAAATAGGTGCATATGTAAAAAGAAAATGTCTATAATTTTTAATTTTTAAGATACATATTTTTATTATCAACACACAGACATAAGCAGCATACAGGCTCCACATTCGCAAGTCAGAACCAGTATAGGTAAATGCATCTCGGTTACTTTACATAATTTGCATGTATGTATATATTTATATATATATATATTATAATATATTTATTCATTACGACATAGTACCTTAAAAAACAATATATAAGACTGATAATACATGATAGCAATATACATCACTACTGATTACTTCAACGAGACAAGTAGACGAGTTGGCAACGGGGGCTGGCGACGGGCGAGGTCATTTGGCAACGTGGCTGGCGGGAAAACCGATTGTCTTTCTCTCTACATTCCTAACTACCTACGCGCGCTGGAGCTTAACTTCCGGACACGACCGAAAGCCTCCTCCGGATGGGTGACGACACGGAAACGCTGAAACCTTCGACAGTTTCCTAAAACGGTTCCGGCTTGCGACGCCACAAAAATTTGCTTTACGCGAGTTACGGCGTCAGAATTATATAGCATCGCGCAAAGGCTATATTCAACTAAATACACAACAGATATTTATGGTTAAAAGGGATTCAAAGATTCTGAAATCCAAGTAAAGAAGAAATGTGTGAACTAAGCAGGGAAACAAAATCAGGACCACTTGCCTGAGAGCATGCATGAGAGTATGCAGTAAGCGGTCTCTGGTTCTTGTTCTAGGGCTCGTATTCAATAACCTATGTCCCTGTGAAATGAAAAGATAGCTTTAATTTGTTCCATCAGCAGCATTGACCCAAGTGATTTAATCTAATTTCAGATTGACACGGGTTATAAAGGGTACAAGTCCAGTTCAGGCACACATTGCTCCTACTTGATTCCACCCCAACCGTGGGCTACTGCCCCAAGCTTCTACCAGAACAAACAATGTCTCACACCACGATCTAAGACCTTGCTACAAACTTTACTCGACGGCTGACTTCCGGCCGATCGACCGGTCGAAAAGCCGCGGCGTTTCCCCGACAAACGCAGTGAAACGAACAACGAAAAGCTCGTCGCCACAACGACCGCGCCGCCGCCCGTGGGGACGCGGTAGTCGCGGCAACCCACCAGGGTGGGGGGGAAATAAATAAACAACTTGCGAGGGTTGAACAGAAAATAAAAAGAAAAAAAAAAACGAAACACACGACTCTCGACAAAAACTCCGGCAGATCTCTTTTTTTTGTAGTAAAATCACGGCAAGCCGCGCCGCCTCTCGTCTCTACGCGATGGGGGTCGTGGGAAGGGCGTTGTGGGGGGGGGGGGGGGCACACCAAGATAGACACCGATTGTAAAATGACAGAGAAACGACACGTTTAGAGGTTAAGTGGCCCGCGGCGACGGCGGCGCCGGCGGGGACAAGTAGTAAAATGGCGTCGGTCGCGGATTCCGCGCACCGGCTGGACCTGACTGTGATTGGCAGTTGCGCCGCGCTGGGCGTAGCGGCTCGCGTCGGGGGCGGGGCCCGTTGCGTGGGCGGAGTCGCCTACGGGGCGTCGGTCTCCGATTGGCCGGCGGGTGGCTCCGCCCATCAGCTGGGAGGCTCGCCGTTCGACGACGGGTGCAGGAAGTGCTCGGAGAACGGCACCGGCCGCAAACGCGCCGGCTGCTTCTTCTGCAACGGCAACGAGCGACCCGTTTGCTTTGAGGGACTTGCAGAGTACAATTTCACTTGGACAATGCATGGAAGGTAATACATCCTCATACGTATCGCAACCTTCAGTTTCAAGGCCGTCACTATTAGGAGTTTTATTTTCACTGTCTCGGAATAAATCATAATCCGAGATGTTAGAAGGCCAAACTGGACAAGTAGCTTTTTAGAAAGATAGCTTGTAGGTTCTGGGTGATATCTGAGAAAACCACATCAATTGATTCACAAGGCAACTGCTTTAAATAAGTAAATAATGACAGGAACTGATAGGGATGGAAACATATAGGAATTGGACACTTTGTTCTCTAAGCAGCAATCGCTAGAGAGATTCACGGACATCGGTGAGATGCTTGCGGAAGGGAGCAACTAACACTAGGTAGCGGGGACAAGGCGAGTTGTTGCACCGACCTTTCTGCGGAACGGGAAGCAGCCGTTCTTCTCCGGTTCCGGCACGGCGTCGACTACAAGGTCGTTGGTCGGCGAGTTGTTGTCCCCGAACTTGTTGAGCTCCTTGAAGCACTCGGTCTCAATCATCTGCAACCGCCGCCGCCGCCGGATCGTTAGGGCAGCGTTCGCGGTAACGATGCACGTCCACTGCGTTGAGAAGCAACTTCGCAAGCCGGCTCCTGGGTGCCGCAAGCTTGCACTAACTTTGGATTGCTTCGATTACTATTTACTGTTAAGATTGCTTGGCTTTCAAATTGCTTTAGGTATTAATAGTTTGCTTTAAAACTAGTGTCTTCCTTATAAGAGCTTAAATTTCACAAGGTTTTTGAATTCTAGCCCACACAAAACTGTAAGATAAAATAATTCCGAACATTCCATATTTTAGGCCCAGGATATTTCCTTAAAAGTTTCAATTTCAAGGCAAAAATAACTTTAAGCGGCCGGCAGACCAGTTAGAAACATGCAAACCACTCACAACGGCAAACACATGCATCGTCCACCGCCCCCACCAGACTTCGGCAATACGCAGCAAAGCGGAACCGGTTGCTGTCTTCGAGGCTTAGACAATCAACCAAGGCTTGGTCCGTAGAGCGACAGACACCCAGGCACAGAAGGAAATCAAAAGCGTTGGCTTGCATAGGCTGCGGTTTGTTCATCAGGAAAAAGGAAGAAATTTCGGGTTGGAAGTTGGAAGCGTCAGGTTGGGACAAGACAACGGAGTACAAGACCACAATGATCACATACCATCATCCAACAATCTGCTCCAAAATTCTAGATGCAACTCGGACACTGCGGATATGAAGGTTAGCACAAGAAGGACGCACCCAACGATACCAGTAGACGTTTTCACAATCCGCGGACTTCTCGATATCGGTTGATTCGTGCCGATTACCTTCGTAAGCCGTGGACACTACATCAGCATGCCAGCACTAAATTCTCATGCTGAGGAGTTCTTGTAACTCCAAATACAAAAGTTACAAATACAGGACAAAAAGAGTTTTAAGCATGTAGATTAGTTGGTACAATCACTATAGCATTCTTAGCAAAACCATCAAGCAGAGAGAGCATGCTTTTATTGGATGGTAGACTTGTTAAAATCAAGCCGGCTGGTTTCACACACACTGTTTAATTCTTACGAAGAATTTACCTGGCATACATCTTATATCGGATGCATAGCCAGTGTTAAGCTCTGTCAAGATTTAAACTGCACGGGTGAAACCCAACTTGAGGTGGCGGGACGGACATGCTTTCGGAGTTTAGTAAGCCTAGAGTGCGGTGGATGCGGCTACCTCCTGCTGCCAGGGAATCGACACCGAGCCCGTGTTGAACTTGGTGTAGAACGTGTCATCGGTGGCATCCAGGTTGACGCCCTTCACCGTGGAGAACTGCTCGATGTCCAGCACGTCCTTGGCGTAAACAGCGTGGGGCTAAACACAACAATGCCCAACGGCAACCTCACTCTCCTGCGCTTGCTGCTCATCACACCGACGCCACCGTATCAACGTTGTCTTCCCTCGCCGCCTTTGCGCAATCGACTAAGAGGCACAACGTAGCTTTGCTTCTACCGGGCGCTACATAGCGGCCTAGTCTCTCTCGGCTAGTCACTCTAGCTGGCTACTGGGTGTTACGCACTGGATGGAGAGGTGATTAGCAGGTTTTTGTGCAAGATAGAGAAAAACACGGGAAATAAATCGGTGCTCCCATTTGCAAGCCCCGATTGTTGGAAAACTCCAAGTGACTGCGACACAGTTGAAAAAAGCAAATAGTTATGAAAATTTAAGAAAATTGTCTAGATAATGACGTAGGTTGCCACAACAAAACAAAACTGGAAAGAAAAACAAAATCAATCGAAAAACTCTGCACGCTCAACTCAAACGCAGCAACCGGCCGAAAGTTGCTCTGATGTGCCGAAAACGATTGTGCTAGTTTAACCCCCGAAAAACCGTGCCGAAAGGCACGAAACACGTAAGCTCCACGCCCTTGTATCAATGACAAACGACGACAAAGCGCCACTCCTCTGGGTAAGGCAAAAGGCAGGACCCTGTCCGTGGGGCATCACCTAAAACCACCAGTGAGCCAGCGCTATAGCTGTGTTGGCATAACTATGGTCCTACGATCGTTGGAATTAGAAAAGGAGAAATGCCAACAATGGAAGTACCACGGTAACTCTAGCACCACAATAACACCGGTCAATCGCTGGCGTTAGGTAAGGCCACTGGGGAAGGAGCTCAAGCCAACGCCATGGCACACTACTTAACGCGACGAATAGACCGGTATTTCAGAAGTGTTGGAATGGCCAATACACTGGCATAACGAGCCACCGGCCACTAGGTGTCATTAAGCTCAACCCTGGGAAGAGCTCGTCCACGCCTGCCCCCGGAGACGGAGCTACCTCTGTCTGGTACGGGATCGAGCAGCTGCCCGACGCAAATTCGCGGAAGAAGCGTCGGTCTCGCTCGTCGAATTCGCCGACGCCCGACGTTTCCGAGAACGCGTCGATGTCGCTGACGTCCTTGCAGTAGACGGCGCGGGGCTGCACGACCACAACGTCACAAACGCTCAAAGCACGGCGGCGCTGGAAACCCTCCGCTCGACGGCGTGGCGCTACGCTAGCCGTTCAATCTTGCAACGATGAACGATGTTCTTCCGGGAACTACGTTCCGTTGTTGTTACCGACGATCGTTTACAGAACGCTAGTGACTGTGGTACTAGATTCTAAAGTTGGGAAGTGCAAAGGAGAAAGTATGCAACTGGCAACAAGCTTGAGAAAATACACTGATGACGTACATAGGTACGTATTGTTTAGCACAGTATTATTGCCAGGTTGTATATATTTCCTTTCCTCCATCCCAACTTTCATATCAAGCCACTTCATTATCCCCACTCAAGGTTAAGACAATACTTCCCCTGGCTGTTTCGATCAAGAATCCTTAAATTAAGCTTAAATTACGCTACGACTCTGCTATAGGTCGATTGATTTGTAATGTTAAACGGCACATCAGCAACTATACTATCTGCACCAATCGACACGCTTTGCGTAGAAGCACGCCCGAGGATACAAAGATCCCAACAGAGGCAGCTCCGAGGAAACGTCACCACGACCGGCGTCGAACGCAATCGGAACTCACGTCGGGCACGAACGGCGGCTCCCAGACACCGGCCTCCAGCCGCTTCCAGTTGAGACACTTGAAGAAGTCGTGCTGCTTGACCTCGGCGGCGCCGTGGCGGCCGAGCCGGCAGCCGAGCCGGGTCTTGGGCGACTTGCGCAGCAGCTGGCCGCAGAGCGCCGCTGCCTCGTCGGTGAACTTGCTCGAGTACTTCTCCGTCTCCTGCTTGACGCGGCGGTCCACCTCCTCGCGCTTCACCTGAAGAGCACGCCGAGAATCAACAGCCGTGTTAGCAAAACGTCGCCTTGGCCGAGAGCACGGACCAGCCATGTAATTGTATTAAGCTAAGCCCCGTCAGGTAACAGTTTGGCCACTGTCCAGATATCAGCTGGGAATGTCTCCATCGCTGGCTTTGGTAACATATTCCATTGGTATATCGAGCGGCCCAAGGTGAAAGAATATTATATGAATCAAGCTATCACACAAGTTCTGTATGCTTGGGCATGCTTTTCCGATTCAAATACCTATGCATAATAGATAACATGGCAATATCCTGTTAGTTTCTAAATGTTGCCCCGGGTGGCAACATGAAGAATTCTACTCTTGCAAATTGCAATTGACTCTACAGTTATTAGCATAACATAATGAGATTTGAAAGCCAGCAATAATCTCTAGGGAATAGCAGAGACTTGTGATCCTGTCACTCTGAGGTGGTACAGGAACTAGATTAGGGTGGAGCAACCTCTAAAAAGATTACCACTAGGAAAACATTCCCACCCTGCCAACCCCATATCGGAGAACAAGTTGCATAAGCGTGACGTACCTTCTCCTTGCGAGCTCGGTACGGCGCCTGGCCCTCGATCATCTCGTAGATCAGACAGCCGTAGCTGAACCAGTCCGGGCTGAACGTGTACTTCTCGTTGTCGATTAGCTCTGGCGCTGAACACAAATCCGGTAACGGTTACAACTTCACATTGTCAATTAACTATGTATACAGCTTGACAATATATAAACATACACAGTACACCTTACTCTTGGATTTGAGTTACAATCTGAAATGAAACCTATTCAGTCTCTGCTAACAATGAATGACATGAATTAGCTTTGAACATTAGTCCCTCCAACTGTGATTGTCAGATATACATGTAGAAAGGTCCAAACAAGGGCAGCAACCCTGTAATCAGTAGGCAAATGCGGGTGACGTCTATGACAGCCTGAGTAAACTGTGCCTGGAGTACAGTCCGTTTCAAAATGCAGTTGACCTAACCTGTTAATTTCTAGCAAAACTCGCACCATATCCCCCCCCCCCCCCCCACTAATCCTACCTTTCCTGACCTGACCCAACTTCCCAACCCAATTTGTGTATTTGAATCATCTGCTGTCCAATCCATTTAAAAGATGAATTTACACATTTTGACAGATATTAGATTCATTGACCTTGAGGCACAGTTTACTCAGGCACAGTTAATGCTCTTCCAGCAAATGCTCTGTGCTGGACAAACTTAACCAATTTTGTTTTGAAAAATCCTATCCACCGCCTTTGCCGAAAGCGCGGACGAAACACCCGACCCTACTCACCCATGTAGCCGACGGTCCCCACCCTTCCGCGCACCATCTCCCCCTCGGGGATGTCCACCGCCAGGCCGAGGTCCGATATGCGCACGTGCCCGTGGTCGTCCAGCAAGATGTTCTCCGGCTTGCAGTCGCGGTATACGATGCCCTGGACGTGCAGGTGGTCCAGACCGCACAGCACCTGCAACGAGGCCACAGTCAGCCGGATCTGGCAGGATCTAGTCAGCCGAACAGCAGGATCTCACCGACAGTATGCGCTGCCGTCAGGCGAGGCGAGTGTCGTCGTTGCACTAGCTACAAAGCCTGCACCCTCTTGACGAAACTGAACAAGTCAAATAGGAGGATTCTTTTAACAGCCCGTGCTGTTGAGAGTTTTAGCAACGGGAGTGCAGCTGTTACGCTAGCTTCAAACCCTGCAACCTTTCAGCAGACCACCATTATTTGTTAGTAACTAGGGTAGCAAAGGTTTGGACTTGCAAAAATGCACGAAACTTCTCAAAAGATATCAGAAACTGAACTGATAAATTAATTCATGGTTACCTATCCAATAGCATATTCAGCGCAGAGTTGCTCAACTTCAACGACTTCAAGAAAACCTGTATATCAAACAATTGCAAAGCATTCTAAAACTTTGCTTTAGTGCAATTGAGAATTTTAACACGACTCCGCGGTGATGCCATCAGCTATGAAGTCTGTGTGTCATTGGAAATGCCCTAGGACAATTCGAACCCAGCCTAGGTCTGCCGGCCAGGAACGCTCGAGCCTGCTTACCTCAGCGGCGTAAAAGCGGGCGCGCGGGATGTCGAAGCCGGGGTCGCCGCCCATGTTGTAGATGTGGAACTTGAGGTCGCCGCCGTTCATGATGGTCAGCACCAGGCACAGCGCGTCCTTGGTCTCGTAGGCGTACGCCAGTGAAACCTGGCGTTGACGAGCGACAAGCTGCTGTTAAACCTCTACTTTTTCGCCGGGGCCGAAGGTTTGGTCGAGAGTGCTTGCTCCAAATGGATTCGGTCACTGCAGGTATGTGCATTTTCAACTGAATATGTTCTAGCCAAACTATGTTCTGTATGAGCGCCTGGTATCCTGTACTCTCCACAAGACTAGAAATGTGAATTACTTTACCAAGAGGGCTTAGGAGATTTGCTATGAAAAATTTGCCTCCAAAGTGTTACGATATAACTTCAAGTTAGTACGGTTACTTCTAGAGTTTTCAGAGATCAATTAAAATTCACCTAAAATTCACCAAGTTAATTTCGTATGCCATTATTTTTGGAGAGGCAACCCAACCTCCTAACAAAAGCTCAGCCAGAGAAGCATTCTTGAAGGTTGAAAGTTTTGTAAAGGTAGAGATGACTGACAAGTTTGCTCCCACTCAAACGACGAGGGCCAGCGACCATCATTTCCCTGCGGCACTCACCACGAACTTGGAGTTGATCTTCTGCAGGATCTGCTTCTCGATGAGCACCATCGCCTCGCCCTTGCGCTTCTTGATGCGCTTCTTCTCGAGCTTCTTGCAGGCGTACATCTTGCCGGTGGCGCGCACCTGGCAGGCGCAGACCTCGCCGAAGCCGCCCTTGCCGAGCACGCGGTACATGCGGAACGTCTTGTACGTCACCGGCTGGCTGCCGGAGAACGCGGAGACAACGCTCGGGTTAGTGACGGCATTCACCACTAACACTTTCTTAAGACATGCGTCTCTTCCTTATCTTAGGCCAGTTTTACCATTTTAATAACTCCGAGTTCAAGTGTTAGTTGAGCTGCATTGCAACAGCCAACCAAGTGCAGTGAAATTTAACTGCTTCATTGGGTTAAATCTCATTCTCAACTGAGAGTTGAAAAAAATGGTAAAACTGGCCCTTAGCATGTTAGTTTGCAGAAAAAAAAAACTAGCTAACTGGGTTTTTGAATGCTCAGCTACCAAACTGAAAATTTTCATGACGTTTAGCAAAGATATGCTGCCTGCTGAAGGTTCAAGACTCAAGATTCATCTGCATCTGTGTTGCAATTCAGTTCAACAATTGAAATTTCAATATTTGTGATGCTACAATATGACCTCACTGCTGAAGCCCGAATAACCAAACAATAAAGTCCTTTTTTAGATTGGTGGACTGAAATTTAGGCTGGTGTTTGTATTACGATTTACGAAGATGTCCGTTTTTGTTGGCAAAATGTGCGCTCCACTTTCTCTACTGGCAATCACTCAGTAATCACTCAATAAGGCTTACAGCATATGTTTGAGAGGGGCCAAAGTTAGGAAGACAGCAATATGGTAACCTGCTCATGGCATAGGTTTAACTCTAGACATCATGTAACTTTTCTCCTAAAACTGGCAGCAGCAACATTTGGTTACCACGCTTCTGTACACAGCACTGAGGTTGTTGTTTGATCAACGCGGAAACTCTTAGCCGGTCGGCCGTGATCATTTTGACAGAGCGGACCAAGGTCGCAAGGCGGCGAGCTTTACCGGCACAAACAACGCGGAGAGAGATGGAGCCGGCTCAAAGGATTAACGCTTTACGACGCGCTTGCGTCTAAGACAGTGTTTGCCAGACTCTGCGGCTCGCGGCCTTTACCTTGACAAGCCGGATACATGGCCGCCACTCCAACAGATATTTTAAGTTTCGGGCAAAGACAGGTGCTGAGGCAGCGATCACTGGGAAATAGGAATTGACCCAACGGACTTTTCAGTCATTGTTCATACAAGTGCCCGATTCCACAACAAAATAAGTTGCGACAGCGGCCATCTGCCATTTAAACAGAAATAATTTAGATTTCTAATCCGAATCTTTAATAGGTTAAATGTTTAATTTAGCAAGAATTCCCTGATCATTTTGATTCACATTTTTTATTTGTTTTTGATCATGACTGGCCAACTTCTTGAGAATGAACTGAGAGCACAACAAACAAACCTATCAATAATTGGTAGCCCCACCAAGAATCCACTACTAACAAGCATATACAAGCATATGGCTTCTTCAGTGTTTCGGTGTCTATAAAATAAGCAACGATCGATTCTTTCCTCATTCCTCCCCTACAAGATATTTATCTGAATATATTGGCAACCAGAACAGACTTTCAAATCTAGCTGGCTAACGAGCCAGTCAAACCGAGTGGTGCAAAGCTTTGGGCTCACCTCTCCAGCCACTTCCACTGCAGGTATCTGTGGAAGTACATGGAGCACTCGAACTCCTGGAACGGCTCGCCGGCAAGGAACGCCTTGACGGCGGCCATGCAGTCGACGAACAGTTCCTTGCTGCCGGCAGCCATCTTGTCGCGGCATCGCTCGATCATCTCCGCATTGAGCACGTCCACTGCCTCCTTCGCCTGGAATCGGTAATCGTTGTTATTTATTTTATTTTTCAAACAGATTTGGGAGTTTTTGTGTCTGAATTCCTACCATTCAAACTGCCATTCTCATACATTTTTTGAACTTCCTCACACTTTCCCACTTTCCATCATGCCTGGTATGAAATATAGCTAAATTCACAGCTGGGCAAGGATCATGATTGACATGATTAACGTACTTTTATTCAAGATGCCTAGGTGTTATTTAGTGTTTTTACGAGTGCCAAAGAGAAATGTAACAAGGTTGGAATGAGATATGACGCAAAGCTCTCTACCTTCAGCAGAAGCAAGGGCATCCTAGCACTAGGCATCTATCACTAGGCATCCTAGCACATCTTTTAGGAGAAATACCTGATTTGGCATTATAAGTTTCTAGAAATGATACTCTCTGCTTAGATTGTGCATAATCCATTTGCTAATACTTCTGATGAAGGGAATTGGTCAAATTTTGTGATTTTGGACCAGAAACTACATATCTCATGTAAAACGGGTTTTAAGCACAAGTGTACTGGTCAAATGCAATAGTAACCAAATTAAATTTTTCAAAAGAGATCACTGAAAACAATTAATTTCTGGGTTAAATTATACCTAGCATGAGTTTTGTCAAAAAGAGATTTCAAACTAATTGACAATGGGGAAAACTTTTAAATGCCTAGGCTTGGAATCTGTTTTTGTTTGTTGACCTGGCAATGTTCACCCCTAGGGTTCATTCTACAATCTAACCTAACCGTGCCTAGGCAAAGATTGAAGCAACATCTCCGGTACTTACGTCGCGCACCAAATATCGCTGGTACAAGATCTCCGCATCCTCCAGCCGTACCTCGTCTGACTCGATTTCATACCGTTCCTGAAATCAATCCGCAGCTCGAGACATTGTGCCCACTTTGCAAAAATTCACTGTCCAACTAATGGGTACACCCAGCCTAGTTACAATGTCAAAACTCTCACCATTGAGTTTTTAGATAAAATATTGCTCTAACTGATAAGACCATTTCAGCCTGCAATTTCAGTGTTGATAACAACAACAATATCACATACAAATTATAAGTAGAACAAGGTAGTTACACACCACTAATGGCTTTGTGTTTATTTAGTCAATAAATCCAGCCAGCTTAAGTGACCAAGTTTGATGTGGTATTGTCAACTTACGATTGAGTCTAAGAATATGTTGTATCGATGGTATTCCGGTTTGGCAAGCTCGCAGAATGTGCGGAAAAGCAGCCTTCCGATAGGCTGCTGGTCCACGACGTAAGAGTATCTACCATCTGCAACAGCAACGCTGGGTCAGCCACCACAGTTCGGCACCCGATAATCCCATTTCAAGCAGCTACCCCGGCAGACTTCACTCACCAATTTTGTTCCGAATGTCTAAGCACTGTGATATGTGTGGGAACTGTAAGATCTTTCTCCATTTCTTGCTCTTGCCTTTATTACTATCTCCACCGCCTGCAACAAACGAGACACGAGAAAGCCGGTAGAGTAGAGTTGTGTCAAGCGGTGACGTTTCAGATGTCCCAACCCCCAAGAGAGCGAGACTCGTTTCCCTTGGGAACAGCTTAAACCGATTGGCCAAGCCTGCCGAAACACGCAACAACGGCTACCTACCTTCTCTCGCTTTTAAATACACCGTATTTGCAACGATATTCTCTAATTCCATGAGTTCCAGTTTGCTGAAGTTCCCGTGTCCCGGGCCGAACGTATCGACCGTCTCCCATCCAAATGTTTACTACAGTTGGGGTGTGGTGTGTCTTTCTGCAAAGATGGCGAGGCGAGCGCACTCCACACGAACGAAACTCGTCCGCGCACTCTTCGTCGCCCGCTAGGCAGATCGGTGCGCCGACGAAACTCGCTGCTCCCGACGCCCTCCGACCGTTGATTAACCCCGCCGATTAATTAGTGCTCGCCGCGAGCGAGTCTGTGAGTGACAATTGGCGTCGTCGTCAGACTCGACCGCTCTGCCACTGATTGAGGCAAGTGACTGACGAGTCGCCGTCACCGACAGGCGACAGCGCCAGCGCGCACTTGTTGCATTCTAGCGGCCGTTGCGGCAACTACTCGGGAAGGCGCATGTCATGGCGGTGAAAAACAAAAGACCACCACAAAATGCGATTAATTTCGATTGAAAATGATGATTAATCGCTTATTTATAGCCGCTAAGAAATAAATTAACAGCGTATTCGAGTCTTTGAAGCCGACTTTTTATTAGAGTCGGCCGGGTCACGTTACGTAATGGTCTGGCCAGCGTCATAATCCCAGGTCCTGAAAAACCAGCTTTTTAATCGGCGTGCCTAATTATTAATTAGCAATAGCAGGCAAATGGATGCCCAAATAAGCGTCGAAGGAGGCGCTAACTCCGCCTATTGATACCCAGCGAGTTCAAGACGTCACGACCAACGCTTTCTTAGGCAAACAATCCAATCCTTTCAGAGGAGGACTGTTCAAGCATGTGAATTCGGGCCGTGTGGACGAAGATCCTAGATAGTATACGCCAGTTTCTGAGAAAGCTACCGAGCGAGAGGTTCGAACGCCGGACCTCCCTTCGCCATGGGCTCGCCCGAGACTTGCGTTGATCTCAGAGCGTAGCTAAAATTAGCCGTAACACTTGAGATTAATTAACGAAGCTATGAGTCAATCACTTGACTTATCCGATCCGTCCATCGGGCTGATTGACTGACAGCTGCAATGGCAACTAGCAAGGCAACAGATAGACAAAAAAACAGAGCTATGAGTCCAACGACCGACCCTCACCCAACATCGAGTTATCCAGCAGTTAACTCGGATGTAATCCAAACACCGAGGGATGTTACGAAGAAAGTACAAAACATTTCTCATCACCTCATCATTTCATGATCAATATGAAATTACTAGCAGCGGAGCCCCGTGCCTCCGGCACTATGTGTTTTTTGACTTTCACATAATTTTGCTTAAAATAATATTTTTGATATAGTGTGGTTGTTTAATTTGATATTTTCAAGCCCATGTACTCAGACCACTTGAGTGTGTCAATGTGGTGATTTGTATCAATATTCAGATATACTCGTTGCGTGTGTTGCGGATTTTGTATTATTATTGCATTGTATTGTATAACGAAAATAATGCTTGGCCCTTGCCGGACGAACTCTGGTGCTTATAAACAAATACCATAGTATATAAATAAACACCTGTAAATAAATACTCTATTCGGTTATAAATAAGGTACTACGTAATTAAATCTTGCCATCGATATGACAAATTAATTGATTGATATTCAATATATTGAATGTATATATTGAATGATATTTAAATTAATTGAATTAAATCACTAAATCACTTAATAATTTGAATCACTTACCACCTGCACATATATGTACAATTTGTAAGTAACGACAAATAAAATAAAATAAATAAAATAAATGATAAAAAGGTAAAAACATTGAAAATTTTGGTGAATTTTTGTCTCATCTTAGCCCAGTGTGGCGGCAAATATTATTAAATCTGTGGTATTTTTAGCGAAGCTCCTCATGTAAAAAAAGGTACATAACCTTATAAAATTGGTCCGTGGTTGCTACGCATTTTCATTTTTTTATTAGTTTTGAATTCGGCATATTGGTTTTTTCCTCCTTTGTAATAATTGTTTAATGCCTCATTGTTGCTGAATAACAAATGCATTTTTTTTCAGTATCTTTTTTCGCTGTGAAGATGGCAAATGGGTATTTTGCGCAATCTAATAGATTTTTCGATGAGATGATTTTGAATGGTATGTATAAGATAATATTATTTATTTTAAAGTAATATTGAAGATATATTAATAATTGCTAATATTATTTTTATTAGAAACTCTTATTATTTTGCATACGATTGTCATGCCTTATTTTTTATTTGTTTCACAGACGATGATGCGCTAGCACAGGGCCGCAAGCAGGGCACTGAAGCGTCCGTGCTTGATAGGAGCCAAACGATGGAGACGACTTCGGCTCCACCACCAGCGCCGACGCCAACGCCAACGCCAACGCCGACGCCGACGCCAACTGGCAACGCCAGCGCCGTGGCAGTAGTGAAAAAAAAGCGTAGGTGGAGGCGTCGAGGGGCCCGGAAAGGGGTGGGACAATTGGTCCATGGAATTTTCAGAGGGAACGTGACGGGAAAAATTTATATTCAAAATGGAAGAAATGTTTTGCATCTAAATTTGTAACTATATCGAACCAAATAAAATTATACTTATACTATGATGGAGTTGTGAGAAATTATATTTGCTACTTCAACCGTCTGTTATCAGCACAATTCCTTCCTGACAATGTTCTAGAAGGGATTTCCAGCCAACGATGTTTGTAAAACACATGAACATCTTGCAACATAATATCATACTTGCATTAGCCTCTGCGCTGGCAACTGCAAACTACAATTGATCGCATAATAACAAGTAAGTAAGGTTTAGATCAAACATGCAAATTATCTGGCAGGAAATGTTGTTTCAATAGTATTGACATCTTACTCTTAGCCCCGCATGCGAAGCATCGCGCAGATTCATTACAGATGCAAATTGCAAATACATACGGGTGCTCTTTGAACCCCAAGTTTATACTTGCTCCTGATGAGGATGAGATTTCTCATTCCTTGCTAACTACACACAGGAAATATATTCACTTATTGAATATTTTCTTGAACATCATTTTTTTTCTGGATAGCGAATCACCTGACATCATCATGCTATGTCTTCAGCCACGACCGCAGCGACCAGGCTTCGCAAACAACACCGACACAGTAATAGATGGTAATAGTGTCCTCGATGACGCCTCCTGCGAACTGCAACCCCGTCGTGATGACGCAACGTCTCGATGCTTACGTCTGCAGCATCACGTCGGCCCCGGACCATCTGGCTGATCTGACATGATCTAGCCACGATCTGACCGTGGAACCTACAATTCCATGATCAAGAACACTAGCGTCTCGGTAGCCGCGTTCGGCGGTCCTCTGCGCTTTCAAGCTGCTGCTGCTGCTGCAGTCAACAAGGATCAAGTGTCGAGGCGAAGGAGGCTGCATCGTAGTCCACCGCAGTGCATCGCTCGACGAGCAGCGAGTAGGGAGCTGGTCGCGGATACAGCAGGCGACAGGAAGCAGTGAGTTACGACGTCGCTGTCCTTCGAGGCACACCATCGGGATCCGGTTGACGCTGATTGCAAAACATATTTCGCGGATTCGAACCTGCCGGATTGGTCAGCAGTCAACATTATTCAATATTTTGTGTCACCCGCTAAGATAGAAGTTTCCAGAAGAGATGTTAGGTTGGCTGAAGGTTACACAACGCACATTGAGATGCTTGCTGTAAGGCGAAAACAAGCATTCAGCTGATGTTGGACAAGGAATAAGGAACGTGGTGTCATTAATTTTAATCCAGGTTCCGTGTGAATGTGAAAAAAGGTCAATTTATCGGTGTTGAGCCCGCGGATTGCAGCCAATACTTCGTAATGGCTGGCGTTATTCACCATGCCATGCGTTCAATCCGTGACAACGCGATCGCGAGGATTCTGTCGCGGTGGTTTGCCAATACTAAATTAAGACAAAATGTAACGCCAATGCAAAGGCATTTGCAGATCATGGTCCCAAAGTTTCAACCCTAGTCACAACGGCGGGCTTCAATGGTTCTGTAGTTACTAGGTAAACGATTAGTAGAGCCTACACTCGTTGCAGGATGAGCGAGCCGTAATCTCACTGAGGAAATCCTAACGGAAAACATTTGACAATCATATTGTTGAAAACGGTGCTTTAATGATCAAGTATATTTTATTATTACTAGGCTATGCGAACACTCATATAATCGTGTTGTGGATGAGCGTAATATTTACGATCACCCACAACGCAATTATATTGCGTGTACGCATAGCCTAGAGGCTTTTATGATCAATTTAAAATGTTCGACGTTAATTTAGCAGTTTTCTCAATGACATTTGAATATTTCAAATCGTAAAAATCGATTAAAAGAAAAACTGTTCAATTGATTTGGTTCAAATTAATACAGTATCTTCTTTTTACGATTTATAATGCACACAGCAAATTTTGTGAACATCGGTTGAAAATAAAGTTGCTTTAGTTGCAAAAAACTGAAAAAACGCTAAAAAATCGAAAAAAAACGTCATTCAAGCGCCATTTACAAGAAAAGTGCTTAACATATAACAATGAAATTTTTACACAAACATTAAATCGTGAGGGTCAACATATTCCGAAAGTTTCGTCAAATTATATTCAGATGCTTGGCCTCTAGAGTGCAAAACGTGTTTTGGAAAAACTGAAAAATTTCGTAAAAACTTAATAACATAAAATTTACTCGTCCGAATTGCTTCAAAAACGTGGCAGGTCTAAGTTCAGAGAAAACGAAGGTTCACAGAAATTTTCATCAAAATCCGTTTTGGCGTTTGGCCTGTAGAGCGCGAACAAACACACAAAAAAACATACAAAAAAAAAAAAAAAAAAAAAAAAAAAAAAAAAAAAAAAAAAACATCGGAGACTTTTTTCTGCAGTAAGTGAAATTGAAGATTTCGCTTCACTCGCTACGCTCGTTACGCTCATCAATTAAGTAATTTTATTTTTCTGATTAGCAAAATACTTCATGCACGGAGCTGAAACTTAGGCAATTCGTTTACCTTGTTATTATATATATTCAATCCAAATTTGGTGCGGATCGGTTAATTAGTTACAAAGCAAGTACCAAAAAACTGAAAAATTTACGGGTTTTTGCTCATTTAAAAAAAATGGCTGACCAGATATTGCTCAAAAACCATACAGCACCTCGCTGAGTCACCACGAACGTTTTTGCCAAATTTCGTAACGATCTGTGACCTTTAAGTAGGGCTGCTCGTTTTTGTTACAAACAAAAAAAAAAAAAAAATCCAAATGCTTTTCTTTCCCCTATGTTGTTAAATGAAGGATTTCGCTCGCTTCGCTCGCTTCGCTCGCTCATCCAAAAATAAAATAAAATAGGTGAAAGTCAGCTTGACTTCTAGGCAAGAGCGACAAGCGCTCGGTAGATTTAAAACCAAGAGCGCCTCACCCCTCTTGAGAATCTTGGTCTTGTTTGTAGACGAGCCCGGGGTGTTGCAGATGGCGACAGACTGGTTCCGGTTGGCGCTGCTGCTGCTGACCGCGGCGGTCGTCTCGGCGCTGGCGGCGCTGCCCGACGCTGGCCAGCGCGCGCGCAAAGCGACGCTCGTGCGCCAACACCTGCGTCGCCTCAAGAAGAAGGACGGCGTGGTCAAGTTGGTGGACGGCCGCGGCGACTTCGAGGGTGAGTCGAGCCGACGTCGACACAGGGTTCTTGCTCGGCCGGACGGCTGTCAGCGAGTGGTAAAGAGGCGTCGTGATACGTAGGGGATGCTGGCCCGTGGTTATTCATGGCGCTCGGCGGGTAGCAGTCTGGTGAAGTGAACTCGATGGGACGTCGCGTGATCGGGTCGTTGACGATGGTAGAGGGAAGGCGACACCGCGTGAAGACCCGAGCGACGGGTCGAGTTTCACGTCAACAAACTGGTTAAAAACTAACAATGCCAAAGTAAAGTAGATCCGATAGCGCACCAAAAATGTGTCGCTTATAACTGGTTTATAAAATTTAGGAAGATTGGAGGGATCATACGTTTCGAGGCAGTTGGAGCTGGGAAGACCATACTAACGAGGATATAAGCGATGGCTGAGGCTGGTGCTTGATGCTTGATGCTTGGTGTTTGGTGCTTTATACTTGATGCTAGATGCTAGATGCTTGATGCTTAATGCTTGATGCTTGGTGCTTGATGCTTGATGCTTGATGCTTGATGCTAGGTGCTTGATGCTTGGTGCTTGATGCTTGATGCTTGGTGCTTGATGCTTCGTGCTTGGTGCTTGGTGCTTGGTGCTTGATGCTTGGTGCTTGGTGCTTGAGGATTTTTTTTGTATTTTTTTTAAATTTGTTATTTCACAATTATAAACACATCAGTACAAGAATAAATACAAAATATAGTATGGTGGTCTTAAAGGAGTGTTTGGTCGCCAGGCAACAAGGCGGTGCTAACGGAGTGTTTGGTCGCCAGGCAACGAAGCGGTGCTAACGGAGTGTTTGGTCGCCAGGCAACGAGACGATGCTAACGGAGTGTTTGGTCGCCAGGCAACGAGACGATGCTAACGGAGTGTTTGGTCGCCAGGCAACGAAGCGGTGCTAACGGAGTGTTTGGTCGCCAGGCAACGAGACGATGCTAACGGAGTGTTTGGTCGCCAGGCAACGTGGAAGTGCTGCACGGCGGACGCTGGGGCGCGGTGTGCGACGACGAGTGGGATCTGCGCGAGGCGCACGTGGTCTGTGCGCAGCTCGGCTTCCCGGGCGTCGAGCGCGTCACGCACAGCTCGCGCTTCGGCCCCGCTCGCAGTGAGTGCAGCCCTGCGCAGCCCTGCGCAGCGCCGCGCAGCGAGCCTCCCATCCCGCTCCCCTCGCCGGCGTCGTCTTCAGCGGGAGTCCTTTACCTACGCGCCGGGTTTCAGCCCCGGCGGACTCGCGGTCGTCGAGATCCTATAATCTCACATCGACCCAATTCTTGTCACGCTCGGCTTTTTCTACTCAAGCATGTCCCGGCATCTTAGCATACGTCGCTGGGACACAGAAGTCCACTCACGTGTCTGAATGTCCATCCCCTGCTCGACAATCAAGTCGGTTCACCCTCCGGACACACGGGTGGTTAAATAAAAGTTTTGCATCAACCCTAAGCGAGCCGGCTTTTCACTTCTACATATTGTGCTGATGGTCGCAGGACAGGAAAAAAGTTCCGAAGGGAAATAAGTGCATATTTAGAGTAGAACGTGAAAACAAGGACCGCTTTACTTCAATTTTCTCAGATAATTAATGGCCAAACTTAAAATTTAAGTAATTGATACAGCCGATTACTCATTTCTTTAGTCTTTTGGGTATATGTTGCCAGCTTCGTCTCGGGTGTAAGTTCAGCTGCAGGACCCATGAGAAAGACAGGGTATGATAATTGGTTGTTGCGTTTAGTGGAAAGACAGCTGGTATGAAACGAGTGGTTGTTGTTTTGGACGCAGGGAAGTACTGGATGGACAACGTGTACTGCTCGGGCTCGGAGCCGGGGCTGGCGTCGTGCCGGTTCGACGGCTGGGGACAGAGCGACTGCACTCCGTCGGAGGCTGCCGGCGTCGTCTGCACGCCCCTGGACGACTCCCACCTCACCACCACGCCGACGCCGACGACGCCGACGCCGCCCACGCGGCACAAGCACCGCATACAGGCAAGCAGGGAATGCCGAGGTCAACCCCAGCAAGTATCTGGGAGTCATCCTGGATTCTAAGCTGAGCTGGAAGCCTCATGTCGAGACAATCAGGAACCGTGAAATCGGTAAGATAGGATCACTGATGCCTTTGTTCAAATCGAAGACAATGTCCATCGATGCAAAACGAAGACTTTACGTGACCATTATCAGACCAACCATCAGCTACGCATCGCCAGTCTGGTGCATGTGCAAGCTAAGTCTCTTTGCCAAGATGCAGCTCGTGCAGAACAGGGCCCTTCGCGCAGTCGCCGGCCTGCCCCAGTTCACACGCACCGACGATATCCACCGAGAACTCGAAGTAGAAACCCTCGAAGAGTTCGTCAACACGCTGAACGTGGACTTCTTTGCGGAGGTGCTCTCCAATAAGAACCCACTGATCTCAGGCCAAGCTGCCTACGTCACCATGCCTCATGACAAGTACCCGAGGCCACACGCAGCCCTTTCAAGCCGGTTTCGGCCCTTTTTGAAATCGGAATATCTAAGCCTGTGTGTCATACTGGTACAGCCGGGGGTGTCTAAAGCCTGGGTGTCATACTGGTACAGCCGGGGGTGTCTAAAGCCTGGGTGTCATACTGGTGCAGCCGGGAGTGTCTAAAGCCTGGGTGTCATACTGGTACAGCCGGGGGTGTCTAAATCCTGGGTGTGTTACTGTCATACTGGTACAGACGGGCGTGTTACTGGATAAAGAGAGACTCACGTGTTATAGGGTTTGTCCTCTCCGCGCATGTCACAGATAACGTTGGTCAGCGCTATTATGTAGTTCCGATTTCAAAAATTCGGAATGTATAGTTCCGATTCGGCGGTTTCAAGCCCTTTCGGCCGGTTTCAAGATATAACAACCCCGACATGAATAATCTAAACCACCACTTAGGGAATCACGCGTAATGCGGATAATCCCTCCCATCCTCGGCAACACCGACAACAAGTACGGACGGAGCCGAGGCCAACCTCTCGCTAGAGGGTTTGAAGTTAGTACGACAACTTCACTCGCCTTGCTTATCAACCTCTCGACAGCACGGATTAATGGAGGAATCCTGTTGTTTGAGTTGTACCGTCCTTCGGAAGGGACGTACAGCCGGTGGTCCCCTTGGTGCTTTTCGACAGGAGTAGGCAACTTGCCGGCACCGGGTTTCCCCTCCTCCCTTCTATAGGCTAGGTTAGGTTCAGAATCACCCACATCATCACCCTTTCATTCACTGACGTCATTAGACCAGTGCCAAAGGGACAGTCAAAACAGTGCATCGTGAAACTTTGCTACATTTCCTGTAAGCGACGTCAATTTTAGCGTCATTTGAACAAAATGCTAGAAAACACAAACGACGGGCAAAATTTATCAGAGAGACAGTAGGATTATCGGTAGGACCTCTTTAGCCCCTGCGCTGAATTTGATGCGGACTCTTCAAGCTTAGCGATCCAACTTTCGAATCTGATCTTCTCCGAAGTTTGTGGTGATTTTAAAATGGCATATGCGATATTTCATTTTGAATATACTAGGGCTTCGCGAACGCTCAATATCGCGTTGTAGATGAGCGTACTTATTTAGGGCTTGAGGATAAGATTTAAGACCTACAAGAGTATGAAGGTAATCGCACCTAAACCTTCCACTTGAATCTCGAGGGATAAATAGCTAAGAATCGTAAAAAATTGTCGGAAAAATGCGAATAAAAAATGAACAAGATAAGATATAGATCCAAAAACTTCAGCAAAGCTGCATATCAATTTGCTTAGTATGTTTCTCAAGTTTGGTGTGATTATATAAATAACTTTTGCCTGTAAAAAATAATAATAGTTTTGAAAATTCTAAAATATTTTGTAAATTTTGAATATTTAAGAAACTGTTTCCCCGAATCTGCTGAAAAAAGCAGGGGGTCTAAATTGAGAACAAAATATGGTTTCCTGAGATTTTTATGAAAATCGGAGCAGCCGTTTGGCCTGTAGAGCGCGAACAAACACACATACCTACACAGAAAAAAAAAGAAACAGACACGTGTTTTTTCCGCTAAGTGAAATTGAAGATTTCGCTTCGCTCGCTACGCTCATTAAAAACATTTCTGATCGTTCTATCCTCCCCCTCTACCTTGCGCTGACATCTACCTGCCCACCACTTCCCCAGGACCGCCACAAGGGGCAGCTCTCCGTGCGCGTCGTCGGCGGCCGCGTCCCGTCCGAGGGTCGCGTCGAGGTGCTGCTAAACTCCACCTGGTCGCTGGTCTGCGGCGACGGCTGGTCGCTGCTGGAAGCCGGCGTGGTGTGCCGCGAGACCGGCCTGGGCTTCGCGTCAGCTGCCGTGCAGACGGGCTTCTTCGGCGGCGACCTGCACGCCATCGCGCTCGCCGGCGTCGAGTGTCGCGGCAACGAGACGCGGTTGGCGCACTGTCGGCACGACGCCGTCGACGGCGGCCAGGGAGTGCGGTGTCCGGGACGCGGTGGGGACAACATCGCCGGCGTCGTGTGTTTGACGGGTGCGTTGGCGGTGGCGTGGTCAATTGGCTGGAGTGTGCGATGCAGGAGGACCGCAGCGGTTTCATTGAGGATTTTGAGGATTTTAATCAAGATTTTTTTTTTCATTTTCCGTCTGTGAACATCTCATAGAGTTGAAATAGGCAATTGTTCACAGCTTCAGCGCTGTGCTTTCAGTAATAGTGTTTGTATGTTTATTAATTTTCCATCTTTATTCTGCTCGCTGAATGCACACTAAGTAGGTGACATGAATTATTACCTTCTTTAAACTCATGTCTTTTCCTAACTGGATATTGAATGCTAAGTCCCAAGTTCCTCGAGTTTAGATCCTTGTAAAGCAGGCAGCACAGCTTTGCGAAGCCTCGGGATAAGATTGAGTTTGGGACTTGCATTCAATACCTAGTTAATAGTTTTTCTGTCTCATGAAATTCACGAAGAAGACAGATATGCCTGCAAGCTCTTTTACTTAGCTCTTGCTGGCAAAGATTCGCTGCTCGCTACAGCCTCACATAGCAAAGCCCTGGCCCTCTAGCAGCCAACCTGTGGCAGTGGCGGTCTTCCCATGCAGCATCACGCGGTCCTCTGCTCGTTTGCAGAGCTGGCCGACCTGGAGATCGACGCCGTAGAGATGGCACGCACCGCGCACTTGCAAGACAGCCAGCTGTTCTTCCTGCAGTGCGCCATGGAGGAGAACTGCCTCGCCGCGCAGGCGTACCGCGCGCAGCGCGACGCAGCCAACTGGCACCTCGAGTCGCGGCGGTTGCTGCGCTTCACGGCGCGCATCATCAACGTGGGCACTGCCGACTTCCGCCCTCTGGTGCCTAAGAATCTCTGGGAGTTCCACCAGTGTCACATGTGAGTTAATGCTAGACCCTTGCCGTTGCATGGTGATGGGGGATCCTTCTAGTCGTGTCCCTCTGGCAGACTTTGTTGGCGCTTTCCTTGTGACTGACTAGCTGGTGAAGTCAATCTAGTAACTAGAGAGGAAACTGAGGATGAAATCGGCGCGAGAATGCAGTTTTCTCCTATCCAAACGCGCTACCCCGTCTTAACTATGACCTCATGCAACTTGAACAGGAGGATTGCGCCAAAAAATCCGTGTCGATAGGTTGGTGAGAAAAGTGGGCAACGCTGTTGCAATTAATGTTTAAACCCTGAAACCTCTCGACGAACTGCTTGGAATTGGTGGGCACCCATCCGATAAGTGATCTAGCACCGTGTTACTTAACCTCGGTAATTTCATGACAACCAAGTTCTTATCACACTAAAGTTGTTAGAAATATTTTAAAGGTCAAACAGAGCCTGTTTACAGTGCAAATTAAAAAGTTTGCACGCCGCCAATCCGACTCTAAGAAGAACTCATCTGATTGAATTGCAATACACTTTTTGTAGAAGACATGTTATATGCATGTGCGTGGGTGCATTGCATGACAAGGATCGCTGCGTTGCAGGCACTACCATAGCATGGAGGTGTTCGCGACGTTCGACATCCTCGACGGCGCCGGCACGCGCGTCGCCGAGGGCCACAAGGCGTCCTTCTGTCTCGAAGACAACCAATGTCTACCCGGCGTCGATCCCGTGTACGCGTGCGCCAACTTCGGCGACCAGGGCATCTCGGTGAACTGCTCGGACATCTACCGACACAACATCGACTGCCAATGGGTGGACATCACCGAGCTCACGGCCGGCACCTACACCTTCAAGGTATCTGTCGAAGGAATCACCTTGATGATACTTCGCAATGCGATGGTGTGGTGGCACCGTGGCATTATGGCAAGGCTCGCTTTGCTGTTAAGTGGCTTGGAACTCCGCTGATTACCGCATGGATAAGATGAAAAGATTGGCTAGACTCAGGCCAAGCGACGCCAATCCGGCTGGTCCAACATAGCTTTGAGATACGGAGTCAGAACACCGCAAGGCTGGCTGAAGACCAAGGTCCCACTGGCATGGCTAGCCCGTCGTGCATTGTGCCAGCTCGTAGCGTGGGCGTTTGACGAGCAGCGTGGCGTTGTTGCAGGTGTCCATCAACCCCGAGTTCAAGGTGGGGGAGGCGAGCTTCGAGAACAACGCGGCCGTGTGCTCGATGATATACACGGAGTCGTCGGTGCACGTCAGCAACTGCACGCTGCAGCGGCCTTGAGTCTCCCGTCGCCTACCATCGGGGCTGACTCCACGGCGGAAACCTCCCTACCGAATTGCCGCGGTCGGCAGCGTGGCCCGCGTCGACGCGATCCTCCTCTACAGACCGTCGACGGGGACCTGCCACCATAAAATCGTCGACGCGATCTACTGTGTTCAATAGAATTAGCGACTCCTCTCTCTATAGGATTAAATCTCAGCTGGAATGACAAGCCAACAATGGTTGTTTTCGTCAATTACGATGAAAATCTTTGCCTCTACACTCCATGCCAGCTCCAAGTCCCGGCCTGAAAGACTGGTCTGCAAGATTACTTCCGTCCGCCGGTAAAGTCAAAGGGAAAGGGCGTCATCTGGACTCCCAATATATAATTTCGTCACTTCATTTGATGCAAATGGTCAACGGCGACCTCTAAGTTTCAATTCTGCAGTCCACCATCTCTCTGTTAGCAGCGTATTTTGCTCTTTATAGTTAATTTAGTTCGAGTTAGAATTTATTAAATTGGGTTATATTGGGGTTATCTAAGAAAACCTGATAAGAAAACGTATTCTTGTGATAAGTCATAATATAGAAAGTATTATTCAGGTTCTTTACTTTAATAGTGATAGCTAAATAAGATCTAATAGGATTCTGGTAACAAAATGAACACAAGGACGCCTCCGTGAAGTCAAGCCGCGATTCCGCCGAAGCCGTACACCACCCCCGACCCCCACCACCCACCGCGGCGCCCCCGAGCGTCGGATCGATCAACTAACGAGTTCTCCGGGGCTTCGCGCGGCGCTGCATGCGTGTCGGCGGCGTCGTCCCTCGAGGCGCAGTCGACGGAGTCACGCGGCGCGTTGCACAACCTACGTCGCGACGCCCACGCCGACGCCGACGCCTGTCCGCGCGATGACTGACGCCGCCTCCACGACCGTCGCCGACGTCTGAACGCGACGACGCCATGAGGACGCCGTCAACGCTGGTGCTGGTGTTGCTGGCGACGGCGACGGCGACCACCGAATGTCCGGCGCCGAGTCTGAGGCTCGACGGGAATGTCACGCTGGTCGGTAAGGGATGGTCGGTGCAGGGTCAGCGACGGTCAGGTCGGGGTCGGCGACTGCAGGAAGATTGGTCGCGTGGCTGATGGTCTGAGCTATGAGGAGGACACTGACGGCTTCTAGTTACGGATCCACACAGGTGGTGTTAAAAACCCTGCAGGCCGGGGGTTAACTCGTGATCATTGTGGCAGCCAGCGGCGAGCAAGGGACGTTGACGCAAGGGTTCTGTGGTAATCCGGCGCCGGCAGTTTTTTCAATGTGGTTCGTGGCATTGCGCCAGCTTATGAAGCTCGTATATATAATATGTGTATACGCATAAAATTCTGTTTCGATAAATACAGCAACGATTTCCACTGCAGTGTAGCTGCAGCGTAATTTCTCAGTTTTAGGGTTGATGCAAATTTCGCCAAAGTGAAATTCTAGCGAAAGTTGAAATGTGGCCAGCTTTCTTGCTTATATCTCAATGCATCTTTGGCATGATCTTCCTCCCGCTCTTATCCCGTTCGGCGATTCGCGAAGCAAACGTCCTCCGCGCGTTGCCCGCCAGCAAAACAAACGCAAATGACACATCACTGACGTAAACATCGAGCCCTGCCAGGTTTCTAAGCACGAATCAGAGCAATCGGCAACCTAAATCGGCGAGTGAATTAGCTGGGCCGGCTTGGCCGGGCGGGGGGCTGGTTGCCGTACGGCACGCGATCACCAGACTTGTGTACTCGCCGCAGTGCTCGCTGGACGGGGCATCGACAGCCACGGATGGGGTAACGCGAGGGTGCGTGATGTCCCTCGTGTTGAATCGATAGCCCGCGCAGCGTTGCGTGACCCCACGCGAGCGAGCCCTCGGACGGGGCACGCACGTCGCAACACTCGCCGGATTGTCGAAATACCGCCCCTCGATAGCACCCCCGGCGACGGGGTCTGCAATAGCGCCCGGTGGTGCGTGCCGGTGGCGAGTTGGGAAGCGTGGGCCGGCGTATACTTCTTTCTCGTGGATGTAGTGCGTTTAGCAGTATTTATAATCTGTATAGGTAGTACTCTGCATTTCATACATCTTTGTTGGCAATTCTAATGATTTTGGGAGAAGGCCTGACGAAGATTTCGTCCAGGCGAATTATTCTTCTCGAGTTAAGTCATTGGTGGTTTGGAACGAAACTGATGAAACCATCAACAAATACTGCAAAGGGCACACCGTTTAACCTGAGGTCAATTCAGTGACAGCCGAAATAACGATTAAACCAAATGTAAACAAGCTGCATAACATTATTTTATGCCGAAAATACATGATGTAAATACGGCTTGCAGATGCCTGCATGGTATTTTATCCATCTCTGCATAGAGACATTCAGAAATCAGAATACGAGTAGACTATAGATTTTCCTGCGAGCTTTCTCGACATTTACATCAAGAAATATATCCGTTGACTTGCGAAATGAAAATTAAATCGCACGTCTAAAAATATGATTCCAAGAATTTTATTGGTACGACATGAAACTCGTATCCCACCTGTCAAGTCAAGATGTTGTATTCCTGTTTAGTAGCTTTGTGCCACTAGCAGTGGTAGTGGAGGATTTTGTAACCTATGGCAAATAGGAAAAAAAAACAGTGCGGATATCATATCAAATATTAAAATCTCGTTGGTGTATTTTTGGTAAAGTTCACGTTCATACGAGCAAGTAGAGAGAAAGAATGTCGCTATTTTTAACACGAGTATGCATCGGTTGCGCTGCTTCCCTGAGGGATGGACGTGTTGCGTGGTGGAACGCAGTTCTATGTCTAAATCGGTCGCAACTTGATCAAGACAAGGGTGGAGAGGATGCAACCAAAAAGCATGGACGGTTTCAAACTAGGCCCACCTAAGTTGACTTATTTTCCCAGTTTGCATCCTATATTTTATTCTCACACCGTGGTGCAAAGAGAACGAGGTATCAGAATCACGAAGTTGTTTCTTTCATCGTACTTTTACCGACACCGCATCGAGTTTATAGGGCTCGCAATAGGAAACACTCTTGAATAAAGGGTAAAACCTCATCAGCTCTGTGTGGCTGGGCATAACGAGCTATGCCAGCTATAACCGCGATCAATTAAATGTGCACCACCACGGATTGATTGTGACGCATGGCAAGTGGCCGGTGTCGGTGTTTGATCGATGAGGAACCTTGACGAGGGAAGCCGTTGAGGTGTCTCAACCTCGGCGAAGCCTTCCCTGTGTCTGATCCTTCTTGCAGTGCGCTAGTAATCACGTGTGGACAACGGCTGGGACATTGTCTGGTCTGGAATTCGCTCGATGCAATGCACGACCTTCCGCTATTCGTATATGTCACAAGATGATTGACTTCTTGAAAATCGCTTAAGGGATTTGATCGCGAGAATAAAGCTTCGAACAACTTTCCGAATTTCGAACACCCGGCAAATATGTCGAAGAAAATGACCAAGCACATTAGCATGAACACTTTTGACTTGCCATGAGCGCCTTAACTATACGGCTTTACCAAGATATGAAACTCACGCTAAAATACACTTTCTCATACAAAGTTTTTCACAAATGTACAACAATATTTTTTCTGTTGTATTGCAGTTATTTACTTAATTCCTAGCAGTGAAGCTCGCGTCTTCGGAGCTGTACAGTTCCTATAAACCAAGTCTAACGGGGTGTCATTTTTACTATTTGCAGTCGATTTGCATTCTGCAATCTACAGCATTCTACCTGATAACATTATAACGTATTCTCACCTGAAGAGAGCTAATTAAATTATTTAAGTGCTCTTGCTAACTTTCGCAAATTTCCATTTCTGATAAAAGTGGCGTTTTTATTGCAATTTTCAATGCATACTAGTAGGAGATCTATAAGACAGTAGATTTTTAGATTCACTAACACTATCATCATTATCGAATCGAAACAGTCGATTTGATGAACAAACATGGAGATTTCTAAATAAGTCTTTAATCTTCGCACAGGGACGTTTTCAAAATAAAGAAATTTATATACTAGGAATTGAAAGCCTCAATCGTTATTCTACAATTTCATGGCGGGAAAAACAGAAATACAAGAAGCAATCAATTCCCACTGCATATTCCATGGTTAATACATGGATTATCTTTGGAGAAAGTATTCCTCAAGTACCTGGTATCGACATCGTGGACACGTGGCTTTGCAGCGATCCTCGACGGCCACTCGGGCGCCAACTGCTCGGAACCGGAAGTCCGCGGGCTGCAGGAGATGGCCACCGTCGCCTGGCTGGTCAACGCACTCAACCACGCCCACTTCCTGCCAGGACACAAGATCGGTGAGTCAGAGTCAAAGCCGGTCCGAGCATCCATGGAGGTATGTAGGTATCCATACCTCCATGGACATACCTCCATGTCCATACCTCCATGGCAGAGTCTGCAGCAGACTCGCCAGTTGGTGCGCGTGGAGGAAACAAGCAGCAAAAGTTCGGCATTGAACTTCCTATAGGAAAACATTTGGTTTTAAGAAATCGGCAACAGATTTCTCTGCAATGCGTTGGGATTTCAAATTGTGCAATAATTATGAAAGAGAAACCGCGGTTTTTCACATATTTTCCCTTTGTTTTTCTATAGTAAGGTAATACCTATAAGCCATTTCCGGCATTCGCATTCGAATCTAACGAAAATACTCGTTGCATGCACGACAGAATATATATTTTTTTAATTTCTGAGCAAATCTTGAAGCCTGAGTCCCTACCATTCCAACTACCATTCTCATCCCCTCTTTAAACTACAGAAAGTTAGCGAAGACAAGAGAAATATCCCTAGAAGCCAATGTAACTCTTTTCAACTCTCCGATAATCGTTAAACGGATGTTTTCAGAGCCCATGTTGATGGTAGTAGTGGCTTCACGGTTTCTGCTCTGTTCGATTGGATTGGTGGTCCTAAAAAGGACCGTTGTCCGACGTTTCGCCAACGAGCGCGTTGGCATCTTCAGGGTTGTCTGGTGTACTAGCTCCCGCGACAGGTGTTCAAGTCGTGGGAGTAGTTCCTCTTGATTGCAAGTCTGAAAAGTGTAGAATTGCCTGTTGCGTTGCGTTTCAGGTCTGTCTCTGTTTGACGGGTGCTCGTCGACGGCCACCTCCCAAAGGGCGTTGGTCTCGGCGCTGGCCGAACACGGATGCCACGACGGCGACTCCATGGGTAAACACTAGAGACGTAGAAGACAGAGAACGCAGGGCTCCACCGTTCAACGATCATTTCCCTCGACCCTTCCTACATTTTCTTCCTGCACCATGCGACGAAGAGTGACGACAGAAATTCGCTGGCCTCTCTGTGGTCGTCACTCCCCAGACATTTAAACCACATATTTATGGAAGGAAATGTTTACTGGAAGCCGCAATACTAAAAATATACTAATATTATACGACATGCAATATCAGAGACAAATTTATTGATTGATGATTGGTGTTTAACGACGCACTGTTTTGACAACTGGCCCTATGGCACTGGTCTAATGGCGTCGGTGAATGAAATGGTGATGATGAGGGTGATGATGATCCATTACCTAGACTTAGAAGGGAGGAGGGGACACCCGGTGCCGGCACGTAGCCTACTCCTGTCGAAAAGCACCAAGGGGACCACGGGCATTACGTCCCTTCCGAAGGACAGTATACAACTCGAACAACAGGATTCCTCCACTAATCCATGCTGTCGAGAGGTTGATAAGCAAGGCGAGCGAAGTTGTCGTACTAACTTCAAAACCTCCAACCTCTCTCCCGAACAGAACTGATCATGGGCATGATGGTCACCCATCCAAAACCTAACTCAGCGCTTAACTTCTGTGATCTCACGAGAACGTTGCCAAACCGTTCGGTTCAGAGAAAAATGAGTACAGAAAAGTGTGATCCAAAAGTGACGATTTCAACACAGCCGTGGTTCTTGACGCAGGCGTGCTGCTGTCGTCGAAGACCGCCATCCGACTGCACGCGCTGACGACGGCGCTGCGCCTGCCGCTGCGCACGACGGCCAGCGCGCTGCCCACCAGCCCGCTTCTCGAAGCCGCCGCCGCGCTGCTGGCTGCGCTGTCGCTGCGCACCGTCGACCACGTGTTGTTGCCCAGCGCAGCGCTGCTGCAGCCGATGAGCACGGCTGCGCGACGCAGCGGAGTGTGTCTCATGCAGGTCGGTGCTAGGCGGTGATGGGCACCGACATGGTCGTCGACACCCCCCCCCCCCCCGTGTGTGCATGGGAACAGATTTGCTCATTTTATCAAGCATCGAAACTATTGCCATTTTGCAAAACATGGTTTAACTGAAAGTGTATTCCATACAAAATTTCAGTATATCCGAAATTTCAACAACCAACTGAATCTTTAATGTCTTTTTGAAATTCAGTTTTTTGGGAAGAGACTAGGTACTCTTTATAAAAGATGCACATTCAACGGGGCTATCCAAAAATATATAGAACACGAATTTTATAGCTGTCTCTGCAATCGATAAGCAATTTCACTTGTGGAGTTTATGTGTAGCAAAAGTGTTTCCAAGAAAATCTTTCACGGTAATTTTTGTTCGAATAAAAGCGATCATAAAACGACTCTCAAAATTGGACCGCAAGTCTGCAGAAATAGCGTCCTCGGTGTCTAGGATTGGGAAAAACAGATATCAAAATTCCCATGCCACGACTGTTTCCACCAGAATCTGCATCACTCTTGCCCTCGGCATCCTCAAAGGCATGGCGAGCACCAAAAACACAAGTCCTGCCCCACGTCGCAGAGCTCGACGTCCCCTCGACGTCGCCTCCATCCTCCTATCAACCCCCTTAACCTCCAGGTACACGTCGGCGGCGACCCCCGGGAAGTGACCCTCGGCGGCGTCGTTCTCGCGCTGGGCACGGCCTCGCAGCTCGACCTCATCGCCAACCTCTCGACGGCCACCCCCGACGCCGGGGTGCAACTCGTGCTCGTTGCCCTCGGCGACATGCCCGACGACGTGCAGGGTGAGTCCCGACAGACACCCGCTAGAACCTCCCCAAGACCAGCTTTCTGCCAGCAGGGCCAAATGCCGGGGCACTTGCATGGAGTTATGTAACCGAACCACCTGTCCGTTTCGTAGTATTCAGAAATAGGGTTAAGGCTTAGAATAGTAGAATCACATATAACATATTTATAAACTTCTGGCTTTCACAGGCGCTACACAAGGGAAGGGAAGATAACTACGGTTCCGTTCACCTTGTTTTTATGCCGACGCGGTCAGGTGATGTCGCCATGATCGTCGCCGCCGCCCTCGTTGCTCAACGCCCTCCCTCCACCTTGCTCAACGCCCCCCAGGGAGCGGCCCACCGCACGCCACGCTAATCTGATCAACCCCGTCCGTAGCCCGGTTGCCAGCGCGCTCTGTGCTGCTGGCGGCGAACCCGGTGACGCTTCGCCCGCCCGGCTCGGCCACCCCGACAGCCTGGGCGTCGGTGGGCAGGCAGCTGTTTATCGACGTCGCGACCGCAGCGCTGTCTAGCGTCGCGCCACGCCGATGTGTGCCGGGCGCAGCCGCTGCACGGTGCGGCCAGACCGAGCTATTGCGCAGGCTCGCCACGGCGCTGGGCATGCGCACAGGTAAAGCACGCAGGCATGATTCAATGTGATGCCAGTGCATTGACTTGAACCGTCAAATAGGGAAATGAAGTGACAACCCACCGTTCAAGGCCACACAAATTAGAAGATGATGAAGTTTTTAGCTGTAATGCTTCGTTTAGTGCTACTAGAAAAAACGTCGTGTGCAAACTTTGCGCGCAAATAATCGCGGTCGGCCAATCACAGCTCGATCTATGGTCACGTGACAATCCTCGCGCCACTTTGTTCGGCTACGTTTTCAGACTTCAAACAGTTGAACTTTCGTCGCGCCGCAACATTTTGTACGCGAGAGAACGGGCGGCGGACACTTTGCCAGGGGACACTTTGCCAGGCAACCCTTCAAGACATGCCCCCTTATATAGAGAATACTCTGCCTTGTAGGTACCATGTAAAAAGTTAGAGTAAAATGAAACATACAATAAAAAGATCAACGCGAAGATCCAAGTAGCCGGGGTATTGTATTTGCGATGATTTGTTTATTCTTTCCTGTCTCGAAGTCGAGATATTATTATTTTAGAAGAGATTTTAATTGAGATCGAGTTTTAAGTTTCAAACGAAGTTTTTTTGGTGTGGGTTGAGTCGGGTCGGGTAAGGTCAGGTAGGGTAGGGAAAGATTAGGGGTGGGGGGGGGTCGGGTCGGGTAAGGTTAGGTAGGGTAGGGAAAGATTAATGGTGGGGGGGGGGTTAGGTCGGGTCGGGTAAGGTTAGGTAGGGTAGGGAAAGATTAATGGTGGGGGGGGGGGGGGGTTAGGTCGGGTCGGGTAAGGTAAGGTTAGGTAGGGATAGATTAGTGGTTGGGGGGGGGGGGGGGGGGGGGGGGGGGGTTAGGTCGGGTCGGGTAAGGTTAGGTAGGGTAGGGATTGATTAGTGGTGGGGGGGGGGGTTAGGTAGGGTCGGGTAAGGTTAGGTAGGGTAGGGATAGATTAGTGGTGTGGGGGGGGGGGGGGTTAGGTTATGTTTGGTTTGGGTTGTGTCGGGTCGGGTAAGGTCAGGTAGGGTAAGGGTAGGTTATTAAGGGGGTGGTGGTCGGGGTTGGGGGGGTGTGTCAGTTTAGGTTTGGTTCGGTTTGGTTTGGTTGGGTTGGGTTCGGTTGGGTTTGGTCGGGTTAGGTAAGGTTAGGGGGTGGTTGTGATTTTGAGAGTTTGGGGTTGAGTTAGGTGTTGATTGATTGTATCTTTAATTCAAAGTCAAGGTCTATCATTATAGGATCATATTTTCATATTATCAAATAGGACCTGTTTTGAATAAAAGTTTATCTTCCAGCTCCCAACAGTTCCCAAACTTGGTAACCCTGCAATTGTGTGGAATTACACTTGAATCTTTATATCTACACATTAACACATCATTATGTATGTTTCATTTTACTCTAACTTTTTACCTGGTACCTACAAGGCAGTGTATTCTTTTTCTAAAGGGGGCATGTCTTGAAGGGTTGCCTGGCAAAGTGTCCCCTGGCAAAGTGTCCTACGTTCCGAGAGAACGTCGAATAAAAAATGGCGGACAGATACGAGTCGTCAGATTTTTGATTACATCTGACCGAAAAGTTGTCATTTTCGAAAGAGATGGGCCAACAATGTGAAGCAATTCATCGAATTTTAGTACTGACATTCGATGAAAATTAAAGTAGCTATGGTGGTCACTCAATCTCATTTCTGCCACTAGGTTATGGTGGGCGCCTTGTCTGCGTCTGTTCAGTAGAATTGCGCGGACGTGACAGCTTCTTCGTCGAGGTGTCAACCACGAGAGAGCTAACAAAATAAATCTGTATTATTCTATGGCGCACAGCAAGATGGTAGCAGCATGTTTGCCACAAATAAACACATTCACTGTGCCACTGACTGACAGCAGCATCATAGTCCGCCATTTCTGTTGACATCTGCTCGACGGCATGCCTAGCGCAGCACTAAATGATCATTCGCACGCAAAGTTTCAACGCGCTACAAATTTGCGCGCGAAGTTATTTGCACGCGACGTTTTTTTTAGTAGCACTAAACGAGGCATAAGGCATGCATTTGATGATGTTTATACACCGCAAGAAACAGCAACAGTCGGACAGCCATAACTTAATGTGAAAGGTCAGGAAGTTTATCTAGGCCCACCCATCAAATCACTGAATGCTGCCAGTAGAAAAATTTCCTGGTCAAACTGATTTCGAGAGGGTGAATTACATTCACACAGACAAACATGCTACGTCAATGAACGAAAAATTGGTAAAATTGCTTGCATTTCATCGAAATTTCCCCAAAATCGAGCGCGTCGCGGTGATCGCGCCTAACCGACTTTGTCCTCGCGTTGCAGGCGACAACGCCGTCTTCTACGCGGCGTCGCGACGCCTGGACGGCGGCGTCGGCGAGCCGCTAGCAGAGTTCCGGCTGTCCGACGCCTCCGCCGACGGCGTGCTCGTGATGACGCCGCTGAAGAACGCCACGGCCGCCTCCACCGCCGCCGTGTGCGACTTCCGGCTCAGCAACAGCACGGACAACGAGTTCCGGTGCCGGAAGTGCGTCAACCGGCGTCCGGACGACGGCGGCGACGACGACGACGCTGGCTTCGAGGGCCGCTTCGCGTTCCACACGTACGCCTTCCGGTACGACCTTGTTAACGCCTCGCACGAGGGATAGTATATACATGAACACACGTAGTATGATTATAAAGTTGTGAATTGAGAAATAACGGTACAGTTTTTTACCAAGCCTTTGGGAAAAATAGTTAAAATATTCTACTCAAGATGTCGAAAAGTTAGGAGTGTGTAAAGATACAGCCAGGACTTTTTTTGTGTTTTGATGTTCACTGTGACCGATTCTGTTTTTTATGATCTAATTTTGATGAAATGACAGCGTATGAGATCTTCGCGATCAGCAAAGCAAACATTTTGTATCGTGGAAACATCGAAATAGCAGCCCAGATGCGAGTTGTGCCGCGCATTCTCCGCTCCATAAACCAGATCGCTCATCAAATCGCCGCCACCGTTCATTGCCAACCCACGCCTCCCTTCCACCGACAGCTCCGAGCCGTGGGCGGCGGCCCTGGCCACAGTAATCGCCGTCGGCGCCCTCAGCACGCTCGCCGTCGGCGCGTTCATCGGGGTACGCTGCTGCAAGGGTGACGTGCTCGAGGGCAGCCCGTGCCTCTCGTTCCTGCTGCTCGCTGCCATCCTGCTCGCCTACTTGGCGGTCGCGCCCTTTGCCGTCACGCCGCCGCTCGCCGACGGCGTCCTCTGTCACGTGCGCCTCGCCGCACCGGCGCTCGCCTACACGTTGACCTTCTCCGTGATGCTGGCCAGGTCGCTGATGCTCGCTTCGTGCGACGACGAGGGCGGATTCTTGTCGCACGTCAACGGGTATCTGCAGGTAGGTGAGGCGGGGGCGGTAGCTGGTTCGAGGTGTCTTCACCGATGGAAGGCGTAGGCAATGGCTTCTTGCTGGTGCTTGTTTCGGAAGGTGCTCGCGATCTTCGTCCGTGTTTTGAATACAACCATGCTGTTGTCGATCAATTGATAGCTTAGATTGCGGGTGCCGAACCAAGCAGATCTATGAATAAGACACCAAAGGTTTTAAAAAAGTGTATAAGAAACGCAGAGTTGTGTTAGAGTTTCAGTATAGCGTGTCGCCAAAGGAAATTAGTGTCAGTTTGGGTGGGAAGGGCTTGAATTCGGCACGTATCACAGCACAAATTTAAATGTGAACTATTATAATTTTAAAATCAAAAATGTATTATACAGTATTGACGGATTTATTCATCCATAGTTTTAAGATGGCATGACGAAACTTGTATTACTTCACAAAAATGTAGTCACAAGAGGAACATATGAAAAGAAAAATACAAATGATCCTCAGCAGCAAATGCTCACTGAGGCATAGTTATAGGACGATCTCTTCCACGCTCTCTACACGCATGGCGCTTCAACCCATCCAGCAACGACCGGACCACGTCGAAGCTATACACCACCAGCTCACAGCGTCCCTGCACCTTCCGCAGGCCACCCTCTGCTTCTTCGCGCTCGCCGTGCAAGCCGCGCTTACCACGCAGTTCGTCCTGCTTAACGCCGAGCTACCGGCGCCGCTGTGCGCCCACTTCGCTACCGGCTGGCGCTTCCTCGTCTCGCTCGCCTACCCGGCGTTGCTGCTGCTGCTGCTGCTCTGCGCTGCACCCTTCGCCGCGCGCTCCCGTCGCAACTACCGTGAGGGCGCCTTCTTCGCCGCCGGCGTCGTCGCGTTGCTCGCCGTCTGGCTCGCCTGGGTGGGGGCGTTCGTCTGGCTCGGCGACCTGGAGGACGCGGTCGTGGCGGTCGGGCTGACGGCGTCCGCGAGCGCCGTGCTGCTGTGCGTGTTCATCCCGAGGACGTACTTGATGGCGTCGGCGGTGGCCAGGGATAACTTGGCCAACGCGCTGCCGGCGTTGGCGTACAGCGCGAACAGCGTCGCCGAGCTCAACTATCGGGGGTCGACACAGGCGTTGTACGCTACGGTGGGTAACGACTTGTGTTTCAAGGCGATTGACTGAATTGCACACTTGCACAAAAAACATAACCTTACATTCAATTCCATATCTTTATGTATTCCAAATCCTTATCAATCTTTAAAAATCGCACAATTTCCCTTTTCTCCTCTCAAAAACAACTGAAAGTCAACTCTATCTCGCCAATTCTTCTCGCTGCATATGCTTTCCTTCCAAAGAAACCTTCAATATTTATACCGCAATCCTATACCTATATCATTGTAGCTATCTAACAATATTTGTTTCAAAAAAGCGCCTTGTTTTCGCAAGATCACGTGGCGAAAGACGCAAAATCTGAATGTCGAGACATTTTGGACGATTAAGTCGAGTTTTCAGTGAGGGTTTCGCGTCCGATCTGAACGAACGGGGGTGCGCCGATGTCGCAGGTGGCGCCACGACGCGACGGCGTCTCCAACCCGAACTACTACGCGGCGCCGACGGCGATGGGGGAGAGCGTCGCGCCGGCGCGGGGCAAGGCGAAGGCGAAGGCGACGCCGCCGGGGAAAGAGCCATCAGAGAACGGCACGGACAGCACCTACGAGCGATACGACGTGCCGCCGTCGCCGCCCAAGGTCACGCGCTTCTAGGGGACGTCGGGCCAGACGACGCCGTCATCGGACAAACGTCTCTCGTCGTTCAAATAGACTCATCTCCTATGGCCACTGTTTAAACCAAACGATACCGTTTTATTTTCTATTGCATCCTAGATGCTCCATGGTGATAGGAGTAACAATATCTGCTAGCGAGAAAGTTCTGTGTCGGAAAATTCTAAGAATATGGCAAATTAGCCCAGTTTGAGATCAAAAAATTGAAGACAAGCCTTGAATATTACCGATATAAATTTGAAAAACGGTCTATGAAGTTCGAAGTGTCGTAATATATTGTGGGTGGCCGAATGTACAGAGCTGTGGAGCCACGACGTTCAAATGGTGACCGCTCCAGGTTTTAGAACACGAAACAGTTGATGTTCTGTTCCCGTGAATCCAGTTCTTCAAACTGTGAACCCTAAAGTGTCCTCATTCTCTGGGTAGTGCAGTCAACGTAAGACCTGCAGACGTCTCCAGCAGTTGAAGGTCTAATCTTCCACTCAGTTTCCGTTCCGTCCATTAGGTTGATAGTTGCCGAGTGTCACTAGCAGTATATCGATATGCAGACAGGACGAAGTTAACTTTAGTAACTTGGCTACACATCTATGGATAGGCAAACGTGTACGCCATCTGGAGCAAGATTCGACACGATATACTTGTAAATTTATGTCTTAACCAAAGTATAAATCATTGTAAATTAAAGAAAACTTTCGTAGAAGTGATTGATTAATAAATCTCTCGTTCGTTTCTCTTAAGTAAAATATACGGAATTAAAAGATGAGCAGAGAATTTCTTGGATGTTGATAAAAGGGAAGACAACCAGCATCGCCAGCACCTACAATCTGCAACATTCAAGTATTGCGAATATCTGCATTATAAAACTCCGATGTGTTTCTCAATCCTGTAGACTGATTAACAATAAAGAGTGGCAAAATGAGACCTCTCGCTCCATCCCTCGCAGAAGCGATCGACCGCCACGAAGGATGGACCACCCCCTTCCACCTACCCACCCCCACGACGTAAATCCACCGAGCCGCGAGCAAATTGAATGACGTTGCGACGCCGGTGTCGACGTCGGCGTCGGCTTATCAAGCGGCCGCATGAACGCGCGCTGATTGGGCTAACTCGATCAACGCAATCCGAACGCCACCTGTTACAGCCGGTGCCGACGACAGCCAAGCTTCGCGAGGAACGGCGGACTGGGACTCGGGAGGCTGCCTTCTGGACCAAACTGTAGCGGCAGTCTTTGTCAGGACACGGCCCTTACCTTACCGGCAGCATGCAGACCCGGGTGCTTTCGACAAAAGTTTATAGTTTCGTCGTAGTCGCGATCGTCAAATATTTCAATGAAATATAGAATTATTATTATTATTATCAGCATTTTAACTGAAAAGTAGAAAAAGATGTTGAGTCTTCTGCCTCATGGCGTCCACACTTGGATTCGTTATGATACCCCATGGCTGTCAAGGCTTCACAGCAATTGACAGTCTGTCTTTTGTCGAACATGGCGTCCACGCGCGGAGTCGGCCACTCTCTGGCTGTCAAGGCTGCACAGCTTGAAAGTCAGTCTCGTGTCCAACATGGCGTCCACGCTTGGAGTCGGCCACTCTCTGGCTGTCAAGGCTGCACAACTTGACAGTCAGTCTTGTGTCGAACATGGCGTCCACGCGCGGAGTCGGCCACTCTCTGGCTGTCAAGGCAGCACAGCTTGACAGTCAGTCTCGTGTCCAACATGGCGTCCACGCGCGGAGTCGGCCACTCTCTGGCTGTCAAGGCAGCACAGCTTGACAGTCAGTCTCGTGTCCAACATGGCGTCCACGCGCGGAGTCGGCCACTCTCTGGCTGTCAAGGCAGCACAGCTTGACAGTCAGTCTCGTGTCCAACATGGCGTCCACGCGCGGAGTCGGCCACTCCCTCTCCACGGTCTCTCCCTGTCACTGCATCCTGAGCGTCGCGACGCCGACGTCTCAGACCGCTCTGCTCCGCGCAGCGAGCAACATCGCCTCTCCGGCGTCGTCGTCGTCGGTGTCCTCCTTCATCACCCTCCGCCATGCTCGCCGTGGACGTCACCTCCAAGAAGCTGCTGGTCGGCGTCGTCTACGCGGCGCTGTTCCTCGACAACATGCTGCTCACCGTCGTGGGTATGTTCCGGCCTACCTCCACCCTCTGCCGTCGTTGACGACGCCGTCCCCTTGCCGGCCGCGCTCATCGGGAACGTTGTGTTTCAGTGCCCATCATCCCCGACTACCTGTTCGCGCAGGGGACGGCGGACAGGCTCGCTGAGGGGGGCTCGCCGTCGATGGGGTCGCCGTCGAGGAATAATAGCGGCGGGGATGCTCTGCAGTCAACGCCGACTGCTAATCCCGGTAGGTACTGTGCAGTTTTATTGGATGGAGGAATTTGTACTCTTTTTAAGTTAAAATTTTTAAGACAATATTTATGCACAGTGCAAACGAAGGTTATAATAATGGAAAATTGTAATTCATCTGCGAGCGAACTGCGGAGGTATCAAAATATCTCTCCAAGCGTTTCAAAAACCTAGAAGAATTGTCTGGGTCGTGTGGGATGGATAAAATATTTCTTTGCGAATTTTTTAAAACTATGGTCGCGTTCCAAGCTGCTGACTTGTAACTGAAATAAAATACACAAAAATACAAAAATAAAATAATCCTTCAGCAATCCGCCAACTGTGACACTGATCACAGAACCCTCCGCTTCGCACAGATCCGTCCACGCCGCACGTCGGCGTCGGCGTCGGCGGCGTCGGCAGCGTCGGCAGCGCGGACGCCGAGTCAGGTCGCGTGGGGGCGTTGCTGGCATCAAAGGCGCTGGTCCAGCTGCTGGCCAACCCTGCGGTGGGCTACGTCATCGGCCGCCTCGGCTGCCGGCTCCCGTTGATGTTCGGCACCCTCTGTCTGCTCACCGCCGCGCTGCGTGAGTCCGACCGCGTCGCTTCTCTCCACGAACATCCACCCACAGAACCTTTCTTGCACTCGTTCTTAGCTGCTTGTTGCCCGAACAAAGTGTGTCCATGCTTCAAACTGAGACATTGAATACAAAACTTGACATGTTCAGCCAAAAGTTTCAAGTGACTGTTTGGCTTCACTATATTCCCGCCGTTTGTTGCACAGTTTCGCAGGCGATTTTCTTTAAAAACAAGTTTCCAAGCTTAAAACTTGGATATTGCAAGCACTTAAGATCAATTTTACAAAGTCCAGCTTAGTGGCTAACCTGCAGATAAAAACTCATCCCCATGGTGACAACCATATTGTTAGCTTCTGTTTTCTTCCCACCAGGGAATAATTATTGTAAAACCGCCCCTAGCTGCGTTTCAGCGCACTGAACATGCTGGTAGTGTCCATTCTGCGTGCTGGGCCGCAGCTCAAACATGCCGTCAGCGTGAACATGACGGTGCCCGTACAGTTGCCGTTGTTGCTTAACCAGCGGTGGTGGTTTTGCTGGGTTGCAGTGTTCGCCGTCGGGGAACGCTACTGGGTGCTGCTGGCCGCACGCAGCCTCCAAGGCGTCGCTTCGGCCTGCATCGGCGTCGCGGGTGAGCGTCGCTTTCTGCGTCCTTCCCTGTCCTTCACCTTCGTTCTGCGACCTTCGAACATTGCGTTCAGGTCCTACTTCTGTGTCCTTGGATTCGTTTTACCTTTTATATGATGATACTCGAATTAATCAAAAACTTTCTTCACTCAAGTCCGACATGAATCATGATGCACTATCAAAACCTTTCCATGCTACACAAACGGGTTTTTAAATAATTTAGAGCGCTTGAAATTTAGGGCGCACTCCTCCACGAGCGCTAAGAGATTGTGTTTCTTGTCCCGGCCGCTTGCTTCCTGCTGCTTAGTTGCTGCTTGCCTCGCTGCTTGCTATACTCGCTGCTCGCTGATTGCTGCTTGCTGTTTGCCGCTTGCTACTTGCTGCTTGTTGCCTGCTACGCTTGCAGCTTGCATGCTTGCTGCTCGATGCTCGCTGCTCGCTGCTTGCTGCTCGCTGCTTGTTGCCTGCTACGCTTGCTGCTCGCTGCTTGCTACTCTCTGCTTGCTGCTTGCATACTCGCTGCTCGCTACTCGATGCTCGCTGCTTGCTGCTCGCTGCTTGCTACTCGCTGCTTGTTGCCTGCTACGCTTGCTACTCGCTGCTCGCTGCTTGCTACTCCCTGCTTGCTGCTTGCTACTCGCTGCTCGCTACTGGATGCTCGCTGCTTGCTGCAGGCATGTCTGAGGTCGCTGCGCTGTACGAAGACGAGCGGTCGCGGTCGCGCGTGCTGGGCCTGGTGCTGGGCAGCGTGGCGCTGGGCGTGCTACTGGGCTATCCGCTGGGCGGGCTGCTCTACGACCTGCTGGGCAAGGCGGCGCCCTTCCTGCTGGTCGCGGCGCTGGTCGCAGCCAACGCAGGCAAGTCTTCGCAAAGCGTCAGTGCTAGTCTTACCAGAATAATAGTGACAAGCGTGCTTTTCGTCTAACCATCTTGGTCCATGTACAAAAATGTACCTCCAATACAAAGAAATGAGCAGATGTTTATTTTTTCAGAACCGAAATAAATCCATCGATCATGTCTGATGATGAGGTGATCTGATCTTTGTCGTGCGTTGGTCGGTTTCCCATCGCTTGTGGTTGAGTTTCATGCTTGGCTGGATATCAGCTTATACTGTGTATTTCTGGTTGCAGGAATGCAGATCTTGTTCCTCGACGTCACTGCCGGCAGCGGGGTGAGTCCCGAGTCCTGCCTCAGTCTGGGGACTCCGTGCCGTTGTTCTTTGTAATCTTCCAGCATACGCATGCTCTGGTCATCCAAACCCCATGAGACTCGTTTCGTGTCTGATTCACATTTATCTCGATAGTACGTTTTTTAATCGCGGGGTTAACATTGGAGCAGTATGATCGCTAAGAGTAGTTATTCTATACTAATTTAATATAATATAAAAAAAACTCATAGATATAATATTATAAATCTGAGTATGACCGAGCGTCGGGATTAGTATCGTCCGAGTTCAACAAATCCATTGCTTAAGATTGCTTGTAGCTTGGCGATGGCAAGTCTGAGAAGTGAATTTGTCGTTGGTCAGGTCCGTGGCGCCGGCGTCGCGGCGGACGCGTGGTCTGCGCCCCTGATCGCCGACCCCCGGGTGCTCATCACCGCCGGCGCCATCCTCGTCTCCACCACGGCCATGTCCACGCTGGAGCCCTGCCTGCCCATCTGGCTGATGGACCACCTGCATCCACAGGTAGCCCCTCGCACTGTTGCTTAACTCGGTCTTCTGGCCCGATCAGTCGGTCTCTCCTCGTGACGGAGAGGATTGGTTTAGTGAGCTGTCTCAAGCTGACAGCATGGAGTGATATTGATCGTTGAAAAGTACCTCATCGTTAGAAATACGGGATCAAACTGAGAAAGAAAAAATAATCTTCAAACTCTCGACCTTTCGAGTACTTGATTGGATGATTGCTGCGAGGTGTAGAGATCTGTTGGCAGATTGAAGGTCTTGTCCCTAGAGCCCCTCTAAAGATTGTAACCCAATTAGTCTCAGGGAGACCTAGGAACAGAGTAAAACACAAAAAGTTTCTTCGGGTTTTAGTTTTTCGGAAAACAGGGTCAATTTATTGATTTAGTTATTTGGATTTTGGGTTTTTTGAGGAAGCTCATAGGTAATTGTTGGTTCTTTTGTTAGAATTTTGTTCTATCTGGACTTATGTTGATAAAGCAGACAGCATAGCTTTGCGAAACGTCTGGAAAAGCTTAATTTTGGAAGCTTATATAGCATTTGATAACCCAATTGATAGTTTTGTTCTGTCAACTCTTGCCCCGTCGTGTCCCGGCCGGCGTCAGAAGTGGCAGCTGGGCGTGGTGTTCGTGCCCGACTCGCTGGGTTACTTGCTGGGCACCAACCTGTTCGGCGTCGTCGCTTTCCGCTTCGGTCGCTGGCGCGTCGCGGCGCTCGCCATGCTGCTGGTCGGCCTCGCAGCCATGTTGGTACGACCACAGACCAGGCTAACTCAATGATAACAGCCTTCCAGGGCCGAAACCACCCACACGCCATTGTACTTGCATCCCGTGTTAAGAACCTCTGAACGCGATATCCCGCATGTTTATAATATGCCCTGACGGGCATCCCCGCCGTGTTAAGGCGCCTTGATCGGCATCCTTGTGACTATTGCCATCTCTTGCCCTCCGTTTGGTGAATACCGCCAATTTAGTTGTCATCTTTGACTATGCGAGGGTGCCACCCCGCCGGGTTTTTGTTTTTGTAAAACAGTTGAGTTTGCATTGTTTTTACAGAGACAAGACTAGAACTTAGAACTAGAGACTACTAGAGACTAGAACTTTCCGCGATTGTACTGATTACTGAGTTTGCCTTTCCGAATATTAAATTAATGATTTCACCGTAACTATTACTACATTCGAGTTGTGTGCTTTGCGCGTGTGAGAAAACCGATCTCAATAACCCTCCACCGCAAATTTCGGCTAAGTCATTTAACATGGGCTCTTATGGGAGATAATGAAAAATTCGGCTATGTCCCGTAACATGCCGCAGAGTAGTACTGGTAGTACTACTCCAGACAACACCTATATGTAAAGGTGGTCTGACCGACCTCGTACGCGTGTTAAGGTGCCTAGCGCGTCGGCGGTCTACCAGCTGGCGGCGCCGCACTTCGGCCTGGGGCTGGGCATCGGGGTGGTGGACGCGGCGCTGGTGCCGCTGCTGGCGCGGCTGGTGCCAGTCGAGCGCTACGGCGCCGTCTACGCGCTGCAGCAGACGGCCGTGTCGGTCGCCTACTGCGTCGGTAACGTCCGGCACATGCGACTCTAGAGTTACACTCCCTGTCGGAGGAAGTCTACAATGCGGAGAGACGGAAAGTTTCGTCGTAAAAACTGATTTGCCAGAAAATTTGCTTCACAAAACGTGGCTCATCTATGTTCACAGATGGAATGATTTCCATATATTTTTCTTATCAGAATAAAATGAAACCATATATGAGACTTGTTAATGCAGGGCATCAAATTAAATTTGCTTGTTTATGATGTTAGTGATTCAGATTGCGTTGCTGCTTGGGTTTCACTTTGCAAGACTGATTTGAGGGAATGACTGGAAGGAATGGTTGAGGTTTGTAGGGACGTCTTCCTGTAGGCTGCTCCGGTGTGCATAGGACCGCTGCTGGGGGGCGAGCTGGTGCACTCGGTGGGCTTCCCTGTGCTGATGCGTGCTATCGGCGTCGCTAACCTGCTCTACTGCCCGCTGCTCGCCTTGGTCGGAGACTCGCCTGACCTCGCGCAGGTCAGAACACTCCCCGAGTGCGGAGCCATTGAATTCAATGGCGGAGCTCACCACAGACAAACCCTTGAACAATCTCTGAACGAATCAGATCGGTGTCTCCAATTTCTGCTATGAATGCAGGATTTTTCAGGGAACAAATTCGAATGAATGTAGCTACTTTAAACTCAACTGTTTTATGTTTCCAAAGGTGCAGAATAAGAGTGAAAATAGGTGGCAGCTAAAGAGAAAGGGGCTGCGACACTGTTTCAGCGCCAACCGCTGGTCGCCGCCGCGACAGACGTCGTTTCCTATAAAACGGACGGTGACGGCGAGGCGGACTTCGACGCCCGGCCGCTTTACCGCCGTTTCCTCAACTCGGAAGACAGCGACTAGCCTAGCGGCCGAACGCAGTCTTCAACGTCATCAAGCTATTGTTTCATTGGTTTAATGCTCTTGGAACGTTGTCAATGTATTAATATTTATATGTATTATGTATACAATCTGTATGTGGTTTTCTTAAAATTTATACTTATTGGTTGTTCAGCTATATGAGCCTATGCACGATAATAATCATCAGAAACGTCAGCGAGTTTGTTTATAGAAGCAACAGCATTTTAAATTAAACAAACACAATTGGCATTCAAAATAACCAAATAAAAAAATAATTTATTGATGTTAAGCATTGGTTTCTTTAACTAAATTAAAACCCACTACTCGAAAATACTTTCGGAATATCAAGATTTTGGATGGGAAAGCTCTTACTATTGTTAAATAGGTTATATAGAATAAGGATTATATCCAATAAGATAGGAATGCATGTAAGACCAAACAAAATGTTCCAAGATTCCTAACCTGTTCATCATGTCGTGAAATGTGCTTGTTTTCAAACTCGAGAATTGACTTGAGCACAGAAGTAAACATATCCACATTCAATCAAGTTTTGATTCTTCATGTTGACAAAATACTAAACATTGTTGTAAACACTGGCTTTAACTGTGTAACATCAGAACAACACCACTCCTATTCCATGCGCTTGCTCACTGCAATACAACTGCCTAGGGCAAAGGCCTCGAGTACTGAAGTCACTAAGCTAGGAATTTAAAGAAAATACCACAGTTCCCACAGCCAACATTATGCTGGTTAGAAGGCTGTGATGCAAATAATGTATATTTCACCACAATGATTGAAAAATTGATGTAATTTAGGGATTTAAAAGTTGTCTAATAATGTGACAGGATTTGAACTTGTCAATAACAACACCCTTAGTTTACAACTTACATAAAGTAAGGTACAAGGGAACGCACTCGATGCTTGATCGGTCCGAGCAGTCTAGCTGAAAACCACACATTTTGATCTTTCGGCTCGATTTGCAGTGCCACTGAATGATATCATTATATTTTATATGTTGTAAGTTGCCACTGAAGCGGCCTCATTCTCATCAAGTCGTTTAACGACGCACCATGTATGCCGACAGCTAACACTGTGGTACTTGGTGAACGATAAAGACATATATTAATGTCGAAACATTTAAGGAAAACTGATGCCGACTTTGGCTTTGTCAAAGCTTTTCTAAGATCACCAAGAACTAAAAAGACCTAAAATAAAGTTCCTCCCAAAGATCGGTACATCATCGATTGATTAGCAATTGTGGCAACTGGAATTCAGCCAGAACAGGGCCCCATCTAGCCCCTGACTAGGCGCTAATGTTGCTTAACATTGGTGATCTCACGAAAACAAAGCTGTAACATAGACATAGTTGAAGAAAAATACAAATGCCTCGACTTGCTTATCAGTATTATAATTGAAGTACAAAACAAAAACACCCTAGAAATGTCACACATCCAAGATGATACAAAATATTAACCAGTGTGCCAACATTCCTTGAATTGCAACAGATGGTTGGTAAGCTGACAATGAGCGTAGTTTTGGGGTAGCATAATGCCCATATCACAACTCGGCGACACCAATTTGGCTCTGATGGAACAATAACCAGCCAGCTTCTGGAACAACTTCATTGCTATATTCTTCTCGAAACTAATTAATTGACTATCCATCACTAAAACCATACACGCACAATCATAAGTCGTTTTACACAATATTCATTTTCTTTCTTCCACTTTCTTCCAAGAAATTTATCAGCACTGTTGGAGAAGACTAGATTGAATACCAAATGCTAGTAATCAGTAATCACCTTCCCTCCTATGCTTTCACCATTTTAAAACAGGTCCAAAATTCTTAGAACTGCATTAATTGCCAAAGCACAGAACATCATATTATATATAAACAAACAAAAAAATCTACTTACTTCACATTGCTGCTACCATCCCTAATAGCCTCATCAATAAATGCCACTTCCAGCTAATGCCAGCAGTAAGGCCCTACTTTAACAACAACCCGAATAGAGTTGATTTCTTATCACATTCCAGTCCGTGCATTCTCTTCCCCATAGTGCAGCCGAAGGGACTATTTTGCGACATCTGCTAGTGCCACAGCACATAACCCTTGCTCAAGGGGCAATTTCTCTGGAAAATCTCCACTTCGGTAAAAGTTAAGTTCGCCTGACGTGTCTGGTGATTTGATTTTTCTTTCATTTGAACTGAGCTTCATGTTTGTGCTGTGAGATAATTATGGTTGTAGGTTTGTTTGGGGGGCAGGCTTCATTTGCACTCAAATAAATGTGCTGGCATTGATTTCGGGAATGACGTTATGTGAGGCATGTCCCGTTCCCGTCAAGTCCAAAGTATCAAACAAAACAAATATTGAAAAAATATAGCTAATACCTGTCAGCTCGACTATTAAATTCGGATTAATTATCAGAAATATTTTTAGACATCCAACAATAAGATAATATATTGACGACATTAAGTGTTATTAATGACGACTACCTTTTACTAACTATGCTCTATTTCAGAAACTCATTTGACAGTTGAGATTTGAATGTTAATCAGGTATACAATGCATTTATATTTTATATATAAATTCGGAAACCAAAGTATAGAAACCAAAATCAGACAAAATAATAGGTAAAACAACTACTTCGCAAACAAAACACTATAAACACAATGGTCCGAAGGTAACGCAAACGGAAATGTTCAAGATGGCGAAAGTAACGTACCCGCCGATACTCGAGGCAGAGGGTGAACGGAACAAACCAAGGACTCGATAAGGGCGAGGGTGAACGCTCCACGCAAAGCGGCGGCTAGTTGAGGGAGATGGTGACGACGACAGGCAGGTGGAAAGCCCCGTCGCGGCGCACGCACACAATCTCGGCGGTCTCCCCGCGCACGTGGAAGCAGTCCACCGCCAGGTAGATGCTTGCACAGCGGCTCAGGTCGCTGTGCACGTTGCGTGTGTAGCGCAGGCAGCGGTTGGCTCCGTCGCGACGCGTCTCAATCGTGTACTTGTACCTGCGACGCACAACCTCGTTAGTCCCTCCGCCTTTGAGTTTTCAACAGAATATCCAATCGAAAATAAGTGTGCAGCCTGCGATAAGAACATAGAAGCTGGACAAACATTTTAGATTGGATATTTCATTTCTTATGCATGAAACGAGATTTGATTATTGAACTATTTCTTGGGCCATTGAATTGTATCATATGGTGATCTAATATTTATGATTTATAAATATTTATAACTTAGGTGCTAATTTCTTAGTTAAATTTAATTTACCCCAAAACTATACAGATCAAGTCTGAATTCTGATACATTAGGCATCCATCCGCACCCCATTCACAGAGGTATTTGCTAAAATGGCTAGGTAGTCACTTGGCCCGAGATTCGGGCACTAAAAATCAGACAAAACAAAACTCATTCCAACACAGACCAACATGTTACTCACAAGTAACAAGTAAAAAACTCTTGGACCAATTAAATCCAAAATCTTGGCAATGTGCTTAGCCTATCACAGACCCCGATTGTGCCGCGGGATAAAATCCCCTCGCCCGGATTCACGAAGCAGGGTTATCAAAACCTTAGAGGTAAACTTATTAACACAATGGTGACAGAGTGATTGACAGTGATAGGAAATAAGAAATTTAACCTCGGGGCTACAATAACCCGGCAAGGTGAGCCCGTGCGCCGCGCGGCTAGCATTGGTACGGCGGCAGCGAGGCTAGGCTAGCGGCAGCGAGGGAATCACCTGTTGGCGCCACTTCGGGGACCGATGAACTGCACGCAGCCCAGCACGTGTTGACGCTGCGGCGTGGAGCCCGGCGTCGTCGGCTGCCCGCGCTTCGGCGACACAAAGTTCACGCGGAAAAGCTCGTCGAACGCGGAGATCAGCCAGTCGCGGCTCACTACCTCTTGCAGGTCCAGCACGTTCACCAGCAGCTCCTGTGCAAACAACGCCACGTTACACGCGACTCACGTGAGCATTCACACTCTCAGCTGCTAGCTGGACAGGGTAGAAAGCTCTACTGTGTACCTATATAATCCTTCAAGCTTCATCATCAAAAGGTGTAAGCGGATGTCATCATGTGACCTTCCCTGTGGGTAAATCCATGTCAAGTCAACTAAAAATTCTCAATTTCTGTAATGACAATTTTTAAAATCAACCAAATATATGTCTATCCTTAGAGTTGGTCTAGGAAGGATTAAAACCAATTTTTTTAAATATTTCCTGCGCACCGTTCGTGCGCTGCGGTCGGCGCAAGATAGGCTGTTTTGAGTGCTATTTCGCGCATTCCTCCACGTTTCGCCTTGTAGCGCCCGACTTGTTCAACTTACAGATTTAAAAATGATATTTTTGGAAAGCTGAGAAAATTTCCTATCAGATAAAATAACTAAATATTAACCCTAAAAATAACCTACCCCTAATGTACAATCATCCCCTAAACCGAGAAAAAAGTCACTTACTCATATTTTGATTTCGACGAAATTTTTACAGGTTGTAGTTAACAAGCAGATTAAGCTTTTCTGAAAGTCTTGTGGTGGTTTTGCCAGTGGTTAATTTTTTAAAAATAAAATAGTGAGTTTGTATGAGATTTGCGTGCGTGTTTGCCGTACGTCGTAGCAAGTAAGTACAATTTTCGGCAGGTACTCGATATTTAATTTCATTAATTTTTTAACAGGATGGGCAGGACACTTGGGTGAAGCTCTCTAGGAAGTTTCGTGGTGGTTTTTTCAGTATTTTGTTAGTTTAAAAATAATTTATATTGCGCGGTACTTCATTACCCTCCCTTTTCCAAGTTCATTGTTGTGTAACAGCGCTCAAAGTAACCATCGTTTTCGGCGGTTACTCTTCATTCAATTGGAACCATTTAATACCAATATGTGCCGGTCACATAGGTGAAGCTCTCTAGAAAGTTTCGTGGTGGTTTTCTCAGGAATTAGATGGTTTTTAAATAGTTTATATTGCGCGGTAGTTTATTTGGCCCTCTTTTGCAACTACTGTGCGTAACAGCGCTGAACGTTACCATCATTTGCGGAGTTGACTTCTTTTTTGCAATCGGAATTATTCGGAAACAATTCGTACCGATCACTTAGGTGAAGCTCTCTAGAGAGTTCCGTGCGATTTTCTCAACGGCATACATACGAACGAGTTTAAAAGTCAATACAGCGCGATGCAAATTACTTAAAAACCACCAAAGTACTTAGAAAACCACCTTTCTTTCAATTTCTTATGAGCTTCACCCAAGTGAATGGCATATATATTTTTTTTAAATAATTCCACTAAATAAAACGTAACTGCCTAAAATGATGTTTACGCTGAGCGCTGTTAGTAAAGGGAGGGCAATGACGCACCGCGCGATATAAAATATTTAAAAACATTCAAAGTAATGACAAAACCGGCATGAAACTTTCTAAAGAGCTTCATCCAATTAATCGGAACATATTGTTACTAAGTATCTCCAATGGCTTAAAGAGTAACTGCCAAAATTGACGGTTATTTATTATGTACTGTATGAATATAAAAAACACTCTGCAGTATAAATTATTTCAAAACCACCGAAGCACCGCGAAAACCACAATAATACTTTCTGGATAGCTTCATCCAAGTAATTGGCACATCCCATTATTGCATTGTGGAAATAAAATACCAAGTACCTGCCGAAAATTCTGTTCAATTTTTACGGTGTTACGCACAGAACGGCAAAAACGAGCGCAAATCTCATAAAACTCACATTCTTATTTTTAAAACAAAAACCACTGAGAAAACCAGCACGAAACTTTCTAGAGGGCTTCACCCAAGTGTCCTGCACATAATGTTAATTATCAGTGACAATTGAATAAAGAGTAACCGCCAAAAACGATGGTTACTTTGAGCGCTGTTACACAATTTGCACTTGGAAAAGGGAGGGTAATGAAGTACCGCGCAGTATAAATTATTTTTAAACTAACAAAATACTGAAAAAACCACCACGAAACTTCCTAGAGAGCTTCACCCAAGTGTCCTGCCCATCCTGTTAAAAAATTAATGAAATTAAATATCGAGTACTTGCCGAAAATTGTACTTACTTGCTACGACGTACGGCAAACACGCACGCAAATCTCATACAAACTCACTATTTTATTTTTAAAAAATTAACCACTAGCAAAACCACCACAAGACTTTCAGAAAAGCTTAATCTGCTTGTTAACTACAAGTAACCTGTAAAAATTTCGTCGAAATCAAAATATGAGTAAGTGACTTTTTTCTCGGTTTAGGGGATGATTGTACATTAGGGGTAGGTTATTTTTAGGGTTAATATTTAGTTATTTTATCTGATAGGAAATTTTCTCAGCTTTCCAAAAATATCATTTTCATCTCTGTAAGTTGAACAAGTCGAGCGCTACAAGGCGGAACGTGGAGGAATGCGCGAAATAGCACTCAAAACAGCCTATCTTGCGCCGGTCGCAGCGCACGAACGGTGCGCAGGAAATATTTTAAAAAATTGGTTTTAATCCTTCCTAGACCAACTCTAAGGATAGACATATATTTGGTTGATATTAAAAATGGTCATGTCAGCTCATTGGTTGGTTTGAAATGGAAATGCCCCTGTATAAATGAAATTATTATATTCTATGACAGCTAGATTTGCCAGAAAAAGTTGCATGCATTTGATAAGGAAAGTACCTAAGAATTTTGTTGTCAGTATCAAAGCCACCGACCTCTCTCCTTGGACTGATCTCGCTCCCAAAAAGAACCGGGTTCTGACTGGACCGGAAACCCATCAAACCAATACAGTTTGATTGACAAATAAAAGCGTTACATTATAAAATTTCCTGATGTTTTGGAACGCTAACGTGCCCGGCTCCTCTAGAGTCTATGTGTCCAACAGCCAGCTTTACCCACGGACGCAAACGGCAGCCGATGGCTTAGCAAAATGCCGACCCAAAAGCTCAACCTTCAATGCCCTGAGGGCGATTGTGTAACTTTTATCAAGGTGAGATGGTACGTCAATGTTGAAAAAATGAACGCTCTCATATCCTTGTGAGTTTAATCTTAAATGCAAATACTTGATGCATGTACGGTAGACAGTGATTATTATCAACGAAATATCAATTCCAAAATTTACATCATGCCGGAATTGAACCTGGGTCTTTGCCTGTCCGGGGCACTGCACTTATCCGTTATGCTACACGGACAACCAACTGTGAAATTGATATTAAGTTTATTTGAGTTGTTGGGCTCAACTCAAATAAACTAAAAAAGACTCAAATAAAATTAATATAATTTCCACAGTTGGTTATCCGAGTAGCCTAATAGATAAGTGCAGTGCCCCGGAGAGGCAAAGACCCGGGTTCAAATCCCGGCACGGACGTGAATTTTGGAATTGATATTTCTTTTCTAATAATCACTCTCGTGTCATCACACCGTGATAAAAGTTACACAATCATCCTCCAGGTGACGTGCGGGGCAAAAGCGTTTGCCGGGTGTTTTTGCGCGGGCAACAACGTCACCTGCTTGCTGCCGAGAAGCAGCACGTCGCGGTGGACGGTGAGGCTGTGGCCGAACAGCGCGTCCTTCAGGCCCTTCCACTCGCACGGCGCCAGCGAGCACTGGAACGCGCGGAACTCGCAGTTCCCCTCGTGCTCCAGCTTGTCCTTGAGCCGCAGCTGCGCCGTGCAGCCCGCCTCCAGCTCACGGTTCTTGCACGGGTAGAGCAGGCGGTCGGCAACCTGAGACAAGTTAAAAGCGCCACGTTACGTTAAACGCAATGTCAAAGTTATTAATGCCGTACTACAAGGCATTCACGTTTGCCAGCAAGCAAGTCGCTCATTGCTTCAATTCAACAGATTTAATCAGAAGACCTCATCTTCTCTTCCATTTTGTTATTTTAAACAAACTAATGAATGGGATTTTTTTTCGTCATACTGTTTGTCAAATTGAAGATAATATTCATAGAGGATAAATAATGGTTCATCTAGAATTTGCAAATCGCAAATCATAGAGTCAAAGTCTTTCTCGCACCCATTTCCTATAGGTACCCTTGCCAAGGAATCGCTGGGAATCGCTACTAGTCATTCGCATTTACGGTTTGATCTCAATTGGAGAATCATTCATTTTGCATTTGCAAAACACAAAACCTAAGGACTTGTTCTTAAATAAGAAGAATCAATGTTGGTCCCCTGTTTGCTAGAAAATGTATTCTTAACCAAAGAGTGCTGTCCAGAACACAATGTAGAGGTGAGGACAAAGCTTTAATTGTTGCAAATTGTTTAACAAAGACATAGAAGACTAGCACCTCAAAACAAAAAGATATCGCAGGTAACTCGAGTAGTCGAATGAAAACTGACCTGCTCCATGGCGAGATTCCGGGAGTCTGTGAAGCGCGAGCGACAGGTCGGACACTGCGGCAGCTTCGGCTTGCAGACGGCACAGAGCAGGTGGCCGCGGCGGCACTGGTGAATCGGCGGCACCATGTACTCGGTGCACACGGGGCACTCGAGCAGCGAGATCAGGTCCTCGTTGAGCGACTGCTTGCTGTCGCCGCAGCCCGCCGCCGATGGCGCCGACGTCGACGCGGCGGACGAAGCCGTCGAAGAAGCGGCCGCCGTCGACAGCGGAATCGGCGGTGGCAGCGGGATGGCCAGCGAAGGCGGCGTCGCCGACAGCTTGGACACCGGCTGAGACTTGTTGAACGTGAAGAACGAGCCGCGGAGGCCGATACTCGAGCTCGAGGCGGTCTGCCCAACACAAGGTGCCGGTGTTTGTTTTAAGAAACGATATATGCCAGATCAGGATTGAATAATGTGTGTGATTATCAGGGAGATGCTCCATGTTTGATGCTAACTGGAAGATCTACCTGGGTTCCAAGATCCGGCTCTAATTTAAAATATCAACTGTGCATTCCAAGTGATTTGCAGTTTGGGGCCGAAGTGGTGGCATGTGGTGACCTTTATTAGAATCATACACAATTATTGGCATTAACGGGGGATATCATATTAGAGAAATTAAATAAAAAATACAAAATGAACAACAAGATGGGGAGGGAGATGTATGAATTCAAAATTGTAATGGATAGGTTGAACAAGTCACAAAAAAGCTAATTATTCATCCACCCCTTTCTTCAAGGTTACTGTGGTCAGAAATATGCCATTGATTGTTAATGATAATAGCAATCTAGTAGTGAGAGAGGGTGTTGTATAGCTAATAGAGCTTCACTTGTGACAAATAAAAGTTCACTTTGAGTTTGTCTGCTGATGAAAAGGTGAAAAAAATCGACAGATTGACAGAAAAACTAAGACCTATATCACTCGGCTGGCCATGCATCTGGGTACCTCTCGTTTTGTAGCAAGTTGCTACGATCGGTTACCTGTCGTGCCTGGGGTTCGGCAGCCGGGGACTGCTGGTCCTCTACGATGACGATGATCTCGTCGTCTCCGGCGGCAGGGCGTTCGGCAGGGCGGTCGGCCGCACGCGGGGGAGTCCGGTTACCGCTGGGCCCGGCCATCGAAATCACCTGCCCAAGCAACGCAACGTCGTAAGACTCGCGAGTCCCATCGCACACTCGTCAAACTATTTGAGACAATGTTGAAAGTCTCCTCTTCAGCAGTCAATAACAATTAGCTAGTGATGAAAATAAAGCATCTCTTCATCTTTGGGCTTGTGGTTAATTACGAATTATCATATTGACAATGTGGGTCCAGAAAGGAATACGTATCCCCAACCTTTGATGTGTCTGGGTAAAGCTCTAAAAACTGGCTTACGAATGGATACTGAGCCATTTGAGTTGTTTGGCTCCATGGACAATGATGAACACACAGGAAAATGATCATCAAAATACTTGATTCCTAGGAAAGTTGGTCTACATCTAAATAGTTGCTGGGTTTTTAACAAATAAACATCTGCATTGCAACAGAGATGCAAATTAACTACCTACATACATGCATTTATAAAGTTTTATAAGCATTCAAAATTTAATAGAAAAAATTAAAATTATCCTGTTGGTACCCAGTATCATCAAAAAGCTCAATTCTGGGAAATTTGGTCCACTTTTGCTGGGTTTTTGACAAATAAACATCTGCAATGCGACGTGCATGCGAGTTTACCACCTACATGCATTCACAATGCCTTTCAAACACTTCAACCTCGTTCCAAATCCATTGCGGGCCCGTGACAAGCATCGGCCATCCCATCTCAACGCTACCTGCACTTCTGCCGAGCTTCCCGACGCGGCGTCGTGCCTGGCGGCAGCAGCAGCGGCGACGGCTGCTGCCGACCTTTCACTGAGCGGCGTCAGGTCGTAGAAGCTGCGCTGGAAGGCGGGGGTGGGGCCGGAGGCGGCGCCGCCGGCCCCCACGTCTCCCCCGGCACTCACGCCGCGACGCACGAACTTGAGCTTCACCTCCGGGCGGGCGCGTTCGATGGGCGGCCGGCAGACCTCGTCCCCGCTGTCGTCCAGCTGCTTGGAAAGAGCAGCGCCAGTTAGAGAAATTAGTCGTCATACGCTCTTTTTAGTTTGAGAACAACCCTGGCCGCTCAGCGCTAGTAGTCCATATGCCAACACAATACGAAATAAATTTGCAGACACTAGTAAATTTTTGTTTCGGGATGGACAAGTTAAAAACTGTAAAAACAACCTCACTAGTGAAATTCTTGAAGATAGGTATGCTAGAAAATAAGTGTTTACGCATAGTTCTAGTGTTTCTTTTTGATATTTTGATGTAGAGCAATGCTATTACAGCGAAATAAATAAAGCGCAAATCGCAATACTGTTTTACGAGTCGGCCTTTTTTAATTGTGACCTTTTTTTGTATAAAATAAATCCTGCTGCAACTTGGTATTAGGTATTATTAGGGCTTTCACAGTATTAAAATAAAGATAGCAGCTCTAATTTTGACATAGTATGTTTTCCAAGCTTTGCAATTTTACAATTTATAATTATACTTGTCATTCATCTTAGTGACTGAATCTGAAAGTGCGTGCCAAGTACAGTCAGGCGGCGATAAGCCTAGCAACAATTTGAAAAATTGCCGCTTGGAAATGGATTTTTACTTAACGCCAACGCAATTTCGGCCGACTGCGGACTTACCATGTCGTCGGAGAGGGTGGTGTTATCCGGCCTGGCGACTGGAGAACGCATCACGTAGAGGTCCTGGTCGATATCCTCAGGGTCCACCCTGCACGCAAGATCGCTCCGTCAGCAGACAACCTCGACCGATGACCCATGGCCACCGCACGAAAACGCAGACTTGATCCATGCTCGATACACGCTTCGAGCGGCGGTCTTACTCTTGTTATAAAATATCGCCATATATATTGCCCTCTAGAACTAATACCGACTATGCGAGGCTGCCACCCCGCCGTGTATTTTGTTTTTGGTAAAACAGTTGATTAGATTGTTTTGGTCAGAGAGAAAACACCGGTCTCGGGGCATTTATCTGATTTTGATCCGATTACTAAGTTTTGTCATTTTGAGGGTTAAACTGAGTTCATCGTGATTTTTCTATAATATTCAAGTGGTGTGCTGTTCTGCGTGTGAGAAACCGATTCTCAATAGCCCTTTGCTACGGAGATAATACTCGTATCACTCAAGGTTAGCGTCAAGCAAACGCCTCGGAATGTGCAACTTTTACAGCAGGAATCTAGGAATTTGGTGTTTAAAATTTACACTGTAAAAATGGATGCATTGAAAATTACGAGTTCAGAGGGATTTAAAGCTGATTTATGCCAAAGTTTTTTTTCTGCTAAATGAATTATACAGCATTAAGCATAATAATGAGTAATTCAAGCAGAAAGTCCAAGCTCTCAGTGATGAGCATCCTCTCAAAAACAGTGTAAAATACTTGGGGTATTAAGAGGGCTAGGACACAAAAGAGGAGACTTTCTAAAAAGTCACTATATACAGGAAGCAAATGAAAACAGAGGTTTATAGAAAGCTAACAAGCACAAGGCAGCAGAACCAAATCGAAACCGGCCAGAAACCGGTGCAAGTGTTGCATGGGGTGCTCTTTGTAAGCGTTGCTTAACACTCACGACATGTTCATGCGTGGTTCCAGCGGCTCCACGGCCGGGTTGAGCAGGTGGCGGTGTAAGCGCGAGCGCTTGCGCTCTCCGCCCGGCACGTAGAAAAAGTTTTCGCTGTTCAGGACGCCGGAACGGCTGGCGCTCAAGCGGGCGGCGCTCAAGCTGAAATCAATGCGAGGAAAGTTATGATCAGAAGGGCCGTGGTTGTTTCACGTATTTTAAAACAGAATTCTACTATAAATGTGGGTGATGTGAGAAGTTTTGATATCTTTGCATTACATAGTTTTGAGCATTTTCATTTTTTGCCTACAAAAATCTTTTGAGGGCTAGATTTCAACATTTCACGATTTTATTGCTCTAATGTTTGTGATATTTCGCTGTGACCTTGCAAAAACCCAGTAGGTACCAACTCTGAAAACATGGAGGAGCATGGCAGACATTTTGGGCTCAACTTAACCCCAGATTGTGAAATATTAAAGAACAAACGCCAATTGGTCAGTTAATTGAGTTAAGGCAGCTTTAGTTCTCAGGTTGTATACTCTGAAATATTGAATTGAAGAATTTTGACTAACACGCGATTAGTTTCACGACCAAAAAAATGCAAGCATTTCCAATTTCCAATAAGGCTTCCACACGTTAGAAGCATCATCTCGAAATATTCGGGTGTCTTAAAAGAATAAATATTTTATTTTACTTATAATTCACATTTCTACTCACGTGCAGTTATCACATAAGCAGTTATCGTTATTCGAACAATTCATTGTAGCCGGAAAAAGAAGGGCTCAAGCAACAAGTTAACTACTAAACTTTCACCCTGTGTCTGCACAAGAAATGGCTGCCCAACATCTACAACCACAGTTAGTTCAATCAATTGCCACAGGAATTTCTTTTCCTTGTTTTTTTTTATGTGGCCTTGAACAAAAGATACTAGAGCCTGTGCTAGAGCCATTGAGTAACAAGAGCTGTCATTCCAGTTCGAAAATGTAAAATTAATTAACTTGGTTTGGGTGAGTTTTAAGCAAAAATTCATAGATTCACGGATTTGGCACTGCCATTTTTATTGTTTAATTTAACGAGCTTAATCTAAAATTGATATAAGATTAACAACAAAAGGACCAAATATTGATCTAGATAAGTCCAAATTGGCTGGACTAATCAAATGATTATAGACCTATTCCACTCAGAGAAAAATTACGTCAGGTACCCACTGGATGCACTACCAGTTTGGAAAAAATATTAATTAGCGTTGCTAAATAAAATAACAAAGGAAGATAGGGAAATCATTGCTCTGCCTGGCTTTAGCGAGTGGGTATCATGACGTCATTTTGAAACAATTTTGACAGTGCTGGGTAAGCTACTTTTTAAAAGTAGCCCTGCTACCGCTACCGCTACTCGGTTTTTAAAGTAGCTAACGCTACTTTTGCGCTACTCACATGGGAAAGTAGCTAACGCTACATTTGCGCTACTCACATGGGAAAGTAGCTAGCTAAATGCTCGCTACTTTTTAAAAAGTAGCGCGCTTTTTTTTCGCTACTTCCAATTTGCAACACTAAATCGACGAGCGTGCACGCGTACACAGCAAGTGCAATCAGCGCAATTCTCCGCATGCCACCACGCGGCCAAGGCGGGTCTCGGGTAGCGGCTAGCGAGCAGTTTCAAGGGCTCTAGCTCTGGTCTGGCTTATGCTAGAATAGCCTAGTTTTTTACCCTTTTCTTACCAATGGACATTCAAAGTAACATTAAAATAGTTAAAAAACGGCTGAGTTAACTAAACTTTTAATTAATATCAACATTTTACGAAGCACATAAAAAGTAATTTTTGACAAACGTGACATTTTAAATATTAAATTATTCTTCCCTTTATTTAGTTTGCCGAGTATCAAAAATTACGCAGCCCAGGGTAGCGGCTGCGTCTCGGTTAATTCACTTTGTACTAAATCACGACCACACGATTCTTTCTCCATATCGTCACCACTAGTCACCGCTAGTATCATCAGTCATCACTACCCGCATTTTCACTTTCCATCTCAAACAATAAATGTATGTATATGATACGCCTAGAACGAACTACGACAACCGAAATGTGCACACGATCGCTTCACACTAGAGTGGGACTCCCCCAACGTCGCAAACGGGCGATGGCCTCGAACAGGCTAGGGGATTAATGCGGATACTTGCATTCCATCCAGACAGCGTCACCAGAGGCCTGGCGTGGGGGCGAAATTTAAGGGATTGATTACAAACATACTTTTCGACGATTGTTTTTCAAAATTATAAACTGCAAAACATATTTTTGCGAGTATTCATGGTAAAAGAGCGCGATAATTTCCGCTACTTTTCGCTAACGCTCCTCAATAAAATCAGCTAGCTTCTCGCTAAACTACCTAGTATTAGAAAGCAGCGCGCTTTTGACCACGCTACCAGAAAAAGTAGCTAGCTTCGAGTAGCGCGCTACTTTTAGCGCGCTAATACCCAGCACTGAATTTTGATTGAATGGAATAGGTGTATTAGGAACTTAAGTCAATCTAAAAAACCACGTCCACCTGTTCAAAAGCAAATAAAATCCAGCATTGGCAGGCACAACGCAGCCGCCGACTCACCGCAAGCCAGTCGACAGTGGCTTGCCCTGCAAGTCCCGGAAATAGTCGTGCTCGGCATCACGCTCGGCGTAGTCGTGGTGTAGCAGGTGATAGGCGGGCGGGTCGGCGCCGGGCTCGTCGTCGCCGTCGTCGGGCGGCGTTGGCGCCGGCGCGGGCCGCTTGTGCCGTTCGGTGCTGTAGCGCGCCAGCAGCGAGGACAGGTCGTGGTTTGGCACCAGGCTGCGAACGCGAGCGCGCAGGGACTCCCGCGCGTCGGCCAGCGTGACCGTCGGGATCGACGTCGATGGGCCAGCGCCGTCCGCGCTGGCGCCGCCGCTACCGCTGGCGCCGCCCCCGCCGCTGCCAGCGCCGTCGTAGTACGGACGGTTCAGCACCAGTTCGTTTTCTGCAGCCCACATGGCCCGGTTAGCAATTGGGATGCTTTTCGAAGGGAAAACAGTTGAGTTTTGGGATTGTGTTAATGGAAAATTGACAGCTGTGTACTGTGATTTAGTAGGGAAGATGTGAGAATATTTTTGTTTTTAGGAACATTTTGCAAACCAAAACATTGTACGGAAGGAATTGAACCCTCGTGTGGTTGCAGTGTCTGAGAATCAGAGTCCTGTTTCTATAGTCCAGTTTGCTTAAGTTGCCAGGCTAGATTAAGTTCCTGGGACACACATTTTGATTGGATATTTTGTGTCTAATGATTAATACTGGACAGGGATTTTTAGTGTCTATTTATGAGCAAAGAAACATTTTTGAACTGGCAATGCCTTGTCAAGCGTACTCAAGTTCATCCCCAGTTCACCATCAGTCATTAATCGATAAGGTTTTAAGAGAGAATATGTAAATTTGGTAGCATATTGTTTGAAAAGGTGACAGTTGCTGGTGCTCGGTTGTGAAAAACTCGATAACGAAATCAGTTGAACATACTTTTCTTTTCACTACCACAGGGAATTTAAGAAAATGGAGTGATACCTAGGTACAGATAAATCTGCACATTACCTTTTCCATAATGTAGTCATAGACAGTTATTGGAATTGGAGCCAATGATTTACTTATTAACTTATTACCTAAAATCAGCCCAATTTTATATTTAAGTTGTCTATACCTACAGGGATTTTTAGTGTAAGAACATATTTGGAGCACCGAGTCTACGTTGATTTCATCCGAGTTTACATTGATAAAAGTGGACCACCAATGCCAAGTAATTTGCAGTGAATTTGTCCCCTCTTAACACATTGTAATATGTACTAACAACTAAATGGACAAATTCTATTAATGGGTCCAATCAACTAGGCAAGCCTACAGCTAATTTTTCATGCGAGTTATACTGGTGTCATGATGCGAGCATCATGCTCACGGACTCATTTACGCACAGCCCCCAGGCACACGTGCCGCGGGCAGGAAGCATTAGCCTCGCTCGGGTGCACATCCGGCACACTCGAGGCAGAGTCATCATAACAATCCTCCCACTACGACACCTCTCCATAGGTGACGCGACGCTGGATCACACGCATAAATTAGTAGCCCAATCGTATATAAAGAGCGCTAATTTTCACTTAAATACACATTCTATTCAATTCACTCATTCTAGTCATTAGTCTTGTTGGAGCCAGATTAGGCATCGGTGATCGTCGGAAGGGACTCGGTATTGTCATCAAACTCGGTATTATCTTAAATTCACCACTAACTATAATTAGCATTATAGGAACCTATAGTTACTCTTGCCGAGGACTATAGAGCTAAAGTAAGCCGCTGACTACTCTTACCAAGGATTGGCTGGTCTGACTTTAGAGCTCTATTTATAATTAGCATTATAGGAACCTATAGTTACTCTTGCCGAGGACTATAGAGCTAAAGTAAGCCGCTGACTACTCTTACCAAGGATTGGCTGGTCTGACTTTAGAGCTCTATTTATAATTAGCATTATAGGAACCTATAGTTACTCTTGCCGAGGACTATAGAGCTAAAGTAAGCCGCTGACTACTCTTACCAAGGATTGGCTGGTCTGACTTTAGAGCTCTATTTATAATTAGCATTATAGGAACCTATAGTTACTCTTGCCGAGGACTATAGAGCTAAAGTAAGCCGCTGACTACTCTTATCAAGGATTGGCTGGTCTGACTTTAGAGCTCTATTTATAATTAACATTATAGGAACCTATAGTACCTCCTGCCAAGGTGCTATAGAGCTAAAGTAAGTCGCCGACTTTCTCATGAAAGATTAGCTTGACTAAAACTTTAGAGTTACCTAATTCTAATCTCACCTATTATTAAGAATTAACACCATACTAGTATTCCGTAGTTTAATGCTACGAAGGTTATCCGACCAGTAAATCCGAAGTACAATACCGAAGTCCCTTAGTTAGTTTATTTAAACGTGGTTCCCTTTTTACTCTTTACCATCCTAAATCTTAAACAAGTCGTTATCCATCGTCCGAGTCACCTTTGGTAAGTGAACACGATATTAAATCTATAATTCTCTCCTCCCCTAAGAATTCATGTATTCATCTGTATCATTTGTTCTCACTTTCAATAAACACTGTCGTATTCCCATTATCTAGATATATTTACTCGGGTTACTCCCCGACGGACCCTAATCCCTAGATCCTCTGAAGTCAGAGAACACTTCACGACAACTGGTAGCAGCAGTGGGATTAGTACATATATCTTCTAGATAAAAATTTTTTTTTACTCCCCAATTTCATCTCATAAATTTTTTTTTTTTGTTTTTTGTTTTGTTGTAATTTTTGTTCTCCCAAAGTTTTACCATGACGGACAACGACCCCAACCACGAACTCCAGAACCCTAACGTTGATGGAAACCTATTGGCTCAATATAACTTAGGTGGTTTCATAGCCATGGTTCGCTATTTTTCCGGCGACCCGGCCACCACCACAATCAAGGAATTTCTCAGTTCCATTCGCACCGCCAGTGCGTTAGGCTCCTGGTCACCTGAACAACAGCTTGCAGTATTTAGAGCCCGCCTAGTAGGTCCCGCTCTCCAGTATCTCCGAGCTTGCGATTTTCCAGAAGATGTCACTTGGGACACAGTCCGCCACCGTTTTAACACCTGGTACCGTGATACTCCCCCTCTCTTAGATCCCATACATTCATTTTATCAAAGCAGCCAACGCACTTCAGAAACAGCCAAAGGTTTTGTTACTCGACTTAAAATCGCCGGTATCATGGCAGTCAATCACGGTATCGACGCGGCTGATAAAGCAGCCCGCCAAACCCTCATCGACTCCGGCATACTGTCCGTTTTTATCAATGGTCTCCGCGATGATTCTGGTAGTACTTTCCTCCTCATGAATTCCCCCGACGATCTCGATGCCGCCGTAATCTCCGCAACACGCTACGAGGCCAAAATCAGACCTCGCAAGCATGCCTGTCCCGTCACAAGCAACGTGTCCTTTTCACCTTCCCCGTCGCCACAACACGCGCCGCGCAATTCTCGCCCTCCTCAGGACGCACCCTTACCGTCGCCTCCTCCACAACAGCGCCCGCCGCGTGCTCAACGACCAGCCCCTCCTGAGTCAGTACCTAGCCCCGTCGTGGACCCACGACTCGGTACTCTCATCCAAACTCTCGACAATCTCATCAAAACCATCGCTACCAGCTATCTCACTCCTCCGTCCCCTCGACCGCTCGTCCAACGTACTCCCGGCCCTCGTATTCCGGCCCAACGTACGGCGTCCGATTCAGATCTCGCGCCCGTATTATGTTATCGGTGTGGACAACTCGGCCATTACGCGCCTCATTGCAGAGCGCCCACCGATCCCGCTCGCCAAAGTCTCCGTTGCGATCACTGTCGTACCAACGGCCACTCCAGTGAGGAATGCCGTCGGGGCCCTACGCCCAATTCCCAAGGCCCCACGTTCCGTCCCAGGCCTCAATCATCCTCCCCTCATAACGAAAGGCGTCCAAATTTCGGCCGTCGCTAGTCCCGACACCCTCACCGGACAGCGCCTTCGCACAGAGGGTTTATTCTAACATCACTCCCTATTCCCGCATGCTCGGCTTGCATAAGCCAGCTATCGAAGTTTTTCTCACTCATCCTGAGCAACCAAACCTGCGTTACTCTTTTCCATGTCTCTTGGACACGGGTTCGGACGTCTCATTGCTCCCTGCGTCGGCCCTCCAAGCCTGTCGGATTCCCTACTCATTTAACTCGACACCCCAGGTTTTTGGAGTCACCGGGACTCCGTTGCCAATTATTGGTTCCACTCCCATCACAATTATAATCGGTACTAAATCCTACACGTACCCATTTCTTATTACCTCCGATGAACTTGCTATAGGACACGGTGGTCTTATTGGTTTCGACATGTTCGACTTTTTCTCCTTTAGCATTGATGGTGTCACATTGGAACTCGTTGATGGCCCGAATCGCGTCCCTTATGGTCTCAAGCGCGCTGGTATTGATACCCCGGCTACACCACTAACGGACCCCCCTCGCGCCCTATCACGTTCCCCTATTCCTGGGCACGACACCGTCTGTCAACTGGGTCACACAGTTTTGTCCTCCCGGCCACGGCCCATCGATATCCAGCCAGTCGCACCACTGCCAGTGCCCTGTGCCTCTCCAATTCCATCTGCCTTGTTGATCCCACAACAAGTTCAGATACTACCGCCGTCATCTCGGCCGTTTTTTCCGGCTCCGGACGTTTTCTCGTCCCCACTCACTAATGCCTGCACTCCAGCCATTAGCGTTCCGCATTCCCTGCCGAACAACGAGTGCTCCTTGAGCCCGCCATTCTCTTGTCCTCCGGATATCGTTGTCCCACAATTGCCTGTCGTTGTCCCCCAGTTGCCCGTCGTTGTCCCCCAGGTCGTGATTTCACCACCGCCGTCAATTCCCCTTAGCGACAGCCCTCTGCCGGGCTCCTTCCCAGTCCAGACTGCGAGTTCTTCTGAGCAGCCACTGCCCAGCAGCTCCATCCAGGCAGCAGCCACGACGCGTGCAGTAACATTTTTATCCCCGGTCCGGCTCCTGAATGCCGTTACTATTCCCAGACGTAGTGAATTTCTTTGTGCTGGTATTCACAAAGCACTTCGTTTCCCAGTGGACGCTAAAACCTCGCCGGTTTCTCCGGGGTTAGACACGTCTTGTCTGAGAGCGGTCCAATTTGAGCCCGCCACCATCATTAAGCACGGCGTCTCCGCGGCTCGATCTATAGCGTATATCCGTCCCGACCGCGTCATCCAAATGTCGTTACTCAATGTTACCAATGAGGACATCACACTTTCCGCTCGCATTATCCTCGGGCATATTCAGCCTTTCACGGAGCCCCAGGATGTTCCTCCTCCAGTGTCCCTCGACGCCTCTCATCCCCTGGTCGCTTCCGTCACGGCTACTCCTCCTACGCTCCCACGGGCGGACCGTCTACAATTCTTGCGCGAACGCATTATTACAGATCATCTCCCCCCTGACGACCAGGACAAGCTTTGGGCCCTCCTCAATGAATTTTCCGATCTCTTTTTCTGTGAAGGCGATTTTCTTACGCGGCACCCTACGGTGACCCACAGGATTGATACAGGAGACGCTAAGCCTATCCGTCAATCTGCTTACCGGATTCCGCATACCCTCCGGCCGGTTCTGGATGCCCAGATAACGGACCTGCTTCAGAAAAAAGTCATCCGTCCCTCCTATAGTCCCTGGTCCGCGCCATTATTACTGGTAGAAAAGAAATCCCAGTCAGGCGCTAAGGAATACCGTATGGTAATCGATTACCGTAAGCTCAACAGTGTAACGCGCAAAGACTCGTATCCACTACCGTCCATTAACGAGACGCTCGACTTACTTGGGAATTCGATATACTTTTCCACTATGGACCTTTACAATGCTTATTTTCACATTCCCATTGACGAACGCGATATCGAAAAAACTGCTTTCGTTTCGCCACGAGGGTTATTCGAATACCTCCAATTACCGTTCGGACTCACAAACGGGCCAAGTAGTTTCCAACGAACCATGAACGCGGCTCTCCAAGGCCTAATCGGAGAGAAAGTGCTCGTTTACCTCGATGACCTCGTTCTCTGGTCTGCCACAGTCGACGCTCACCTCGATAACCTCCGCGCAGTCTTCCTCCGTTTGCGGTTAAATAACTTCAAACTTAAACCCAGCAAATGCTATTTTTTACGTTCAGAGTGCGAGTACCTTGGACATATTATTTCTCGTGACGGTATCAAGACCACTCCTCGCCTCGTCGAGGCCATCAACAACTTTCCTCAACCAAGGACAGTCAAACAGGTCCGCCAATTTCTAGGTTTATCGGGTTATTTCTCTCGTTTTATTCAGTCCTATGCCCACGTTTCCAAGGTCCTCTCCGATCTCACAAGGAAAAACGTGCCCTTTTTGTGGACCCCCAAGCACACGGAAGCTTTTGACTTCCTTCGAAACGCTCTGTGCACGGATCCCGTTCTCAAATATCCACGTTTCGATCTCCCCTTTATCCTAACTACCGATTGCAGTAACACGGCTGCAGGGGCAGTCCTGTCCCAAATCCAGGAGAATAACGAACACGCCATCGCTTATGCCTCCCGGGTATTGAAAGCAAGTGAGCTCAACTATCACGCCACTGAGCGCGAGCTCACAGCGGTCCTCTTTGGCATCAAAACATTTAACTGCTACCTTTACGGTCGTCGTTTCACGTTAATAACTGACCATTCGGCTCTTAAATTCCTCATCTCCGATGTCAACCCGACATCCAAACATACACGTATGAATTTGACTCTTCAAAATTACGATTTTGACATCGTTCATCGTCCGGGCCGTACTATACCTCATGCTGATGCACTTTCCAGGGTGGTCCTTACCAAACCCGCCACCCCCGATCTTCACACAGCACCAGATTTTACTATTTACGCCACCAACCGCCCGGAACCCTCCCCGACGGATATTGAAACTCCCATCCCCTACGAACCTTTCTGGGACCGCCACTATATCTACACCCAACAACGCGCTGATCTCACCTTGCGTCCCATTATTGAGAACCTCACCCGACTTCCCGATTCGGTTCCCAAGTTCACCTTAGACGGCGATCGTTTGCTTTACCGACTTCGCAAAACGCCAGACAAAACTGACCGACTGGTCGTTCCATCATCCATGCGCCACCAAATCATGGAGAGTTTTCATAAAGCTCCATACGCGGGACATCCAGGACACCAACGTACAGTGTCTTTAATCTATCCCCGTTTCTACTGGAAGGGTCTTTTCGCGGACGTAAAGGAATATTGCACTAATTGCATGTCCTGTCAACAACGTCAGTCGCCCCCCACCACTGCCCGTGCGCCTCTCCAACGTTTCCAAGAGGTCCTAAGGCCATTTCAAAGGGTATCTTTAGACATACTGGGTCCATTTCGGACAACGCCTTCCCTCAACCGTTATCTCCTCACGGTGGTCTGCCACTTCAGCAAATTTATCACCATTATACCCTTACCCAACCAGACTGCCGTCACTGTAGCTCGCGCCTTCTTTAAAGAAGTCATCAGCAAACATGGCATCATGGAACAACTGCTCTCCGACCGTGGTACGAATTTTACATCTAAACTCTTCACCGAACTTTGTTCCTTACTCAAAGTACGACGCCTTTTCACTACTAGCTATCATCCAGCGTGTAATGCGGCTATAGAACGGGCACACAAGGTCGTGGCGACCGTCATGTCACATTATGTAACAGACACCCAAGCCTGGGATACGTTCGCACCTTTTGTGTCACTGTCCATGAATGCGTGCGTCTCAACCACAACAGGGTATTCTCCCTTCTACCTCCTTTACGGCAGAGATATAGATCTCCCATTCGAAACGATCATCCGCCCCACGCCAACTACCCATGATCCCCAAAATCACTATCCTACGGAAGTTAGTAACAAATTGACAGAGGCATTTGCCCGCGTACGTGAAAATATTCGCCGTTCCGCCGAACGCAACGAAAAGAATTACAACAAGAAAACTACTCCCGTCTCACTCCAAATCGGCGATTTAGTGCTATTATATACTCCAGTCATCCAACCTCACGTCACAAAGAAACTGGCAAAGCTCTGGCAAGGCCCTTACCGCATTATGGCACAACATAGCCCGGTCAACTTTGATATACAACACGTGTATACCAAAAACAGTCAGAGGGTCCACGCGAATCGACTCAAAGCTTTCCACACGTTCGACCCCACGATCTTTGAGGACGACCTCACAATCAGGCAGGACGCCATCGACCAAGATTCCACCATGACGGACCCAACATCTGGAGACTCAACCAGTATGATAAATAACCCCCTGTCTACGTGTCCCGAGTCTCTTCCTAACAGTGAGATTGTGAATGATCCCCTTCCCAATATGGATCCTGATACACTCTACCGACACCAGGTACAGCCACCTATAATTTTTCCAAACGCTGTGACCCCACTACCAATCCCTCCCCCCTTACAACCCCCAGCGCAGGTTGTGCCACAGCACGTGCCGCCAGCCCCTTTGGAAGTCACGCCGCCGGCCGTCATACCGCCCCTCGAGCAGCCTGCTGCCACACCACAACGGGCCACTCTTCAGCGACTCCCGACCCACCAACCCCTGTTTCGTGACGTTCTAAGCGCGCCTCGGACTCGTCCGCGTGCCCCGACACTTCGCGACTTATGGTCCCGAACCCGAATACCACGACCTCACCCACACCCTCGTTCGGCGCCACAACACACCGCCGCAGGACCATCGCGCCCAACACGGCCTACCAGCACCCCAGGCACTACGCCTGTAGCTCGACACAGGCCCAGCCAACCACCCGGAGCGACCCCTCCAACTCATCATTATAATTTACGGCAAGATCCACCCCCACGTTCTCGTTTGCCTGACATTTTCCACAGACGCCGAAATCTCCATTAAGGCGAAACGTTTGTTTTTTGCAACCTGTTCCAGACAACACCGGTGATCTACTCGCAATTATGATGAGTGTCCTACTGGTCCTCCTTTTTCTCCTCCATATATTTCTAGCTACCACAGTCCAAATCCTCCCCCATCTCGCATCACTCGACAAAGGCATTGTTTTTCTCCCTCAACCCCCAATGCTTACGCGAGACTCTCACTGGACTATTGCTATCGATTTTTCACTCACGGCTTACCGTACCCGTGTTGTAACGATTCACGATCTCCTAAGCCGCACCACAGCGCTAAACTTTACGGAAATTTCCAAAGAAACTACACTCCTATCCGCTCGTGAAATTAATCAAGTCCTCCTTCACCAGAATAATTTTTTGTTCGAGAAATGTACGGACATTTTATCAACCATCGACAACTATATCTTAACATTAACACCTTCGTCGGCCACCGATTTTAACCACACCAAAAACGAAGAGTTTCCCGTGCTGTTTGCACCTCCCACGTCTCCCGATGTTGCCAACATAAACTCCTTACTTACCTCCCCACACTATCGCAACACGCCGCCCTCATTTTTATTACATAACCAAATTTCCCATCTTAATTCCAGCACGCATGCATATGCTCGCTACGGTCGCACAATTTCGTACCTAACACATACAGCGCTCACCCTTAATTCTCACATTACCAGACTCAGCGAATTTCTTACTGCCGCGAAAGCTCCAGCCCATCGCCTCGTCGGTCTTTTATCATCAACACAATCTCTTTTTCGCGACTTTGAGATATTGTTAAATTCCCTGTCAACCGACTTACATCGTTTTGGCTCGGCACTTACTCGCCTAGCATCTCATGTACTTCCGCCGTTTTTACTTTCCCCGGAACACCTCCTCGTCACCCTTCAATATGCGCAACCATTTCTTCCAGCTACGCATACCTTTTTGACCGACCTTACCTTGCCAAGCATGTATTTTTACTATTCTATCGCCACCGTAGATTCCACATATTTCAATAACAAACTTCGTATTTTTGTCTCGATTCCCTTGCGTACTACAACCAACTATTTTCAACTCTATCACGTACGTTCACTCCCCACGTATGTCCCTGACAAGGACATGGCTATTACCGTTCACCCACCATTTGAATATTTTGCCCTCACCCCGGATCGTCTGCTGTATATGCAGTTTAACCACGACGACCTACAACAATGCGCGCTTAATCTCATATATACCTGCCCCTCTCTGGGACCAGTACACACATTCTCCACAGGCCCCTGCCTACCCGCGTTATTTTCTGGCTACTCATCTCCTAGTGCTCGTTGCGCTACATCTCTCTCCCCGGTGTTTCAACCACAGATTTTCCTGACACCTTTTACACATCTCTGGATTTACTCCGTCATCCAGGAGTCTCTGACTCTGAATTGCATCACCAACGCCTCCAATCAGGCTGTATCAGAAACATACCTTACCCTAACGGGCACGGGTACGTTCCGCATTCCCCCTAGATGTCAAGCAACATCGAAGAATTTTTTATTGACCCTCCCAGCTACCGCGAGTTTTTACTCCCCTGTTACTCGCGTACGTTTACAACAAACACCCATCGATATCGCCTCGACCAACTCAAGTTCTGCGAAAAATCAGCAACCTATTTTTCCTTCCACAACTCCATCCCCCAAGACACCATATTCCCGTTTGGCAGATATATATTTCCCACAGACATTTTTGACCAAACATGCGTGGATATTTGCAATAATCTATCCACCCGCGCTGCTCTTCCTTGTCGGTTTTTTATACTGGGCTGCTAAAACTTGGGCCCGACCACGTCCCCTTCCTGCCCCCCCATCAATGCTCGAATTTCCCCTCCTGGAATGCCCGCATTCCACTATTCATACGGGAGTTTAAAACACACCACCTCCGTTTCCGGTCCTAGCTTATTCATCCGCATTTTACTGGGCCACTCTCCCTATTTTTGGATCTCGTTCTTATGTTTCCAGATCGGAAGCTGGCAACCTGACCTCCCCGGACGTCTGTCCCAACATTATGGATCTCCTATCGCCATTCCTCCTGGTCCTTTTTCTATCCGCCCCCCTAACTACCGCCTTAGTCGGCTATGACTGTGTCGGCCGCCGAGCTAACATCACAGCTATCTCTCTCTCCCGGGTCACGGACTGTGTCCAAACCCCCCCCATTGACAGTCAAGAGCGCATTAATATTCAACTACTTCAACGCAAGATGTTTGGCACTATACACGTCATCGCTTGCCTTCTTGAGGTGTCCACACTGATTACCCATTGTGGCATGCACTCACACAGCTCACTCGCGCTTGACGGCTTCACGGTTGGCGAGTTATGGAAAGTTACCTATGAAACATGTCAAAACCTCCATACCACCGGTGAATACACCTCCAATTCAGGTCGTGTCATGGCGGGTTTTAAAGTTAACGCCACACTCCGTCACTCCGTAGTAGACATTGGTATGATCTCTACTGACAATGGTCAATGTCAGGGTGGTTTCTATTCCTATAATAACCGGAACTATGACAATGTCTTAGTCACCCGTTCTTATGCTATCACGCTCCGCGAGGAATATGCGACAATGGATATTGATTCCGCCGCTATTAAAATGTCTTCCGGATACAGCTATGCTCTGGCTACCGATAACGGTTTTGATTCCGAATATGGAAATCTGTTTTGGAATTCCCGTCAATTAGATCTCGCCTGCTCGCCCACATCGCATGTAGTCCTGTACCAAGGTCCTGCTACTATTTACAAAACAGTGGCCGGTGGTAAGACCCTCATGATAAATACGTCTACTCATGCCATGGCCATTGGGATCCGCGGCGACACTCTTATCTGTCAACAGCATGGCTACGATACAGATCATCCCAAACTCAGCGTCGCAGTTAGTCAATCAAACACTTTCTATTTCCGTCCCGCCCAAATACTGGCCTTTAACATCGATATGTTTCTATATACAAATAGTAAATTCGTTTATCTCGAACGCCACTTTGCGGGTCAACTGGATTCACTTTACAAACATTTCTACCTGCAAATGTGTAAACTAAAACATCAGTCCCTTTTACAACTCATATCTTTGGCATATATATCCCCAGATGAATTCGCATGGGCCTATACCCAAAGACCAGGCGTTACCTCCCTCTTGCGTGGCGAAATAATCTACCTAATACAGTGCATCCCTATTCTTCTAGAGTTTCGTAACACTCCTGATTGCTATCAAGAAATACCAGTCACGTATAATAATCAATCCTTTTTCCTCAAACCCCGCACGCGCATTATCGCCAAGCACGGCACACAAGTGGATTGCAACCCCCTTGCCCCTGCTCTGTTTCAAATCAACCATGCTTGGATCCAATTATCCCCAAACCCTATCGAAGTCAAGGCACCTATTTCCCTCGATCCCGAATTACCAGAAAAATGGGCGTATACACAACCAACTAACTTAATGACCGCCGGTCTATACTCCCCGGAGGACCTCGAAAACTACCAACGTAAACTAATGTTTTCTTCTGAAAAGGCCGCCATTACCAATATCCTCATTTCCAAGGCCGGTGGAGCTAACATTCATTCTCAAAATGTCGACATTGGCAGTCTCCTATCTCAGTTTACACTGAATAATATTCACAATACCCTCTTTCAACGACTATATGGTGGATTTTGGCAGTTCTCTGTTTATGTAGCTGGTTTCTCCGGCATCATTTTTATTGTTTTACTCGTAAAAAGTCTCTTTAATATGCTTATCAATGGCACACTGCTCTATAAAACGTTCGGCTGGTCCATGACCTTATTTTCAGCCATATGGGGAACCCTAGCTAAACATTTCCTGTATTTCCAGCTGATAGAGAGAGCAGTACCTAAATCTGACCCCCCCTCGTCCGCGGTAAAAGAAACGACAATACTAATCGACGACCCCCAACCTCAAGCACCACTTCCGGAGCGCACTTATCACCCCATTTATCCCATGGTATCGTAACAGCATTTTTCTTCTCCTTCATAAGTATGCCTTTACGCATACAATGGTGTAAACACCTGGTGGCAGAACTACGTTACCCTCTGCAGACCGCCCTCAACGGTTAACACTGCAGTGACTCCCATCCCCCAACCCCTTTTCTCAAATATTTTCTTTTTGCGTTACGATACTGCCTTTTAATTTCCCGCCAGCATAGTGACAATGCCGGCATACCCACTGAAGTTCAACTCAGCCTATTTTCCCACACGTCGCCCTTGTCATCAGACATCGCCTCGTCACCTGTGCCCATCCACGCAGTTGCTCCACGAACAGCTGGGTCGGCGATCACGGTTCATCTCATCGCATTCGGATATCTCACGTACCAAGGGTGTCCATCACCTTGGTGTCACCAATCATGCATCGCCAGCACATGCCGGAAAGCGACGCACTACATTCTCCAGCGAGATCTTACAGCAGTCTCCCGGATCCTAGCGTGGTGTTCCAACATCACCGCGAGCCGAACAGGCGCTCCCAACCCTTTTCATTGCAACGATTTGCGAACACCCTCGAGTCATCCACGAATGACCACACATCTCACGGTGGTTTTTCTTTACCACACTCAACCTCGGCGCCCTTAAACGCTATGGCAGGCCCTGCCGCGTCTCCCCGACCTCTATCATATGCCTCGATCGTCCCCACACTCCCACCATTACCATCCGAGACGATTCCTGCGGGTTCTCGTTCCCCGATTCCGCGCTCCAGGTCTCCAACGACACTTTCCCAATATTTTGGTACGCATACATATAACCCGCGTCGCCCCCGTTCACTTCGACGATCGAGTCAGACCGCTACAACGGGTGAGTCTACGGGACTCGACCTCCTGCCCCCGTCCTCGTTTTCACCGCCGATGTCTACCGCCTCCTCTCCGCCCATTGCAGTCGTTCTACCCTCGACGCCAGCATCACAACAACAAGCTACGCAAACTCGTTGGACCACTAATCCCATTTACCACTCACCTACCCCATCACCCTCTGCCTTGATAGCCGATGCCCGTATTCCTACTCGGGACACAACATCGACTACCGCGCTACCTCGTCCTTTGCCGACTCAGCCATTTGCGTTCCCTCTTGTGTCCCCATATCCGAGGATCAAAGTGGACACATTTTGGGCTGTGACACAGGCATTTCCGCATCTGGACCCTTATGGCGCCGAAATTGATACACTTTGCCGCTATTATTCCCGGCTGCCTCCCTTGGTCGTTCCCTTTCCCGGCTATGGACCTCATTTTCCTCGCTAGCCACACATCCTCGTCACAGAGTCCAAGTACGTTTAAATCACTCCGGTGATGTTTTGATCTCTTTTTCCTTGGTTTACGAACACCTGTGGTGTGCATTTACACATAAGGTGTTGGTTTATTTATTACTTGGTGTCAGATTAAATTTTTTTTGCTAAATCCTATATAAATTTTTTTGTTTTGTGTGTCACACGAAATTTTATTTTTGCATCCAACATTAATTTAGAGCATTACCACATGCTGTGTTGGTTACTTATTGGTGATGGATAATTTTAGGCCATTCGCATTTTCGCCGATAGGCCGCCCACCGGTGTGTGTATCCCACACTATATAGTGCATTTACATATACGGTGTTGTTTTTTTTTTGGTGTCAGCTAGTTATGTTAGTGATAATCACATTCCTCGTTCATGTACAACGACAATTTTTTTTTTTCACATTAATTTAGTACATTTACATTTAAGGTGTTGGTTCACTCTACTTTTAAGACAAGTATTCATTATTGTTTTTAATGCACTCTGTCACTGTGTGATGTTAGTTTCCCGTCCAATTTTTGTCGTTGTTTACAAGAGTCTTCAATTTTATTCTCCCCCACACAAATAAATTCATGCATGGTGTGAAATTGTTTTCGAAACCAGCACTGGTCTCGCCCGTGCTCGACCCGGCACCCGGTTCCTTATTTAACCACTAGGGACCACCACTGTGATCGTCACGCGGCCACCCTTACCGACCAGACGGAGGAAGTCTTTTCGACCACCCCTAGGTGGCGTGTCTAATCATTTTTTCTCCTCAACAACCAGCCAGCGCCACCACCGCGACCGGTTTGCCCCATTGCCACCCTTGACGGCATTATAAAATCTCCTTTATTATTTATTAATTTTAACTCCACATCCCTAATTGGCCGTGCTACTGTGCAACTGCCACTTAATGGCCCCACGCTCCTGTGAGTAATGGGTCCGGCCAGTTTTCATTGCCTGTCTCATCGTTCTGTTTCAATTACCTGTGCTACCGCATTTTCAGTCCCTGCACACGGATTTTATGAAACATAGACCGACAATGTCACAATTTTTAAGTCACGCTCTGTGTGTTAAGTATAAGAATTAACACCTTCCCCGCTCGGATCCTGTCATGTAAAGCATCCAGCTGATTTTTTTTTGATTTTTTTTTTTCCGAATGTGGATGTTTTTCAGGTTTTTCATGTTTTTCATGTTTCATGTTTGTTCATGTTGTTTTTCATGTGGATATGTTTTTGTTTTTCCCTCCGGAGCGGCCGGGATGTCAAGTCAATTCCTGCCAGGCCCCTTCGGCAATCTAAGTTATCCCTCGGTTTGCCACAGGCTACCGAAATATGGTTCCCAGCAAGCCGCCATGTCCAGTTTATATCGGCTTAGCTACGGAATGATCGAGTGTCAAAATGACCAAATGTCACTTGGCATAATCGCATATAGGAGCCGTGCCTAGCGTGTGCATTACACACACGCCGCACTGCTGCCTGAATATCTTGTGAAGGTTTTTGCAAAACATTTTACTGCCGAAAATATGTCTTTCATGTAATAGACAGACGACCACGCAGCGCACAACCCGAGGAATGACCACGTACACCAGCCTTCCGACACACTCAAATGCACTACAAACGCTGACGTCTGCTGCTGCATACATTTGCCTGACGACGAGGACGCTCCAATTCGGCCGTCCGGGGATTCACGACGCATCAACGACCAAACACCAACCAACAATATACCACAACAGAACAATATCGTTGATCCAACATGCGTCGTTGAACTGATCACCCCCCCCCCACGCTCAAAACTTTGGCAAACAACAGCAGAGTCAGACCGTTTAACGAGTTGCAAAACCAAACATGCAATCTCCAACAAGTGCAGTGTCAACGGCATTCAAATGTGTCGTGTCAATCATTACCCCAACCTCGAGGTTAGTGTTCGCACATCGTCGGTCTTTTCCAAATTCCAACTTGAAAAACAAGTTATTCCATTTCGTAAATTCATTCCCAAGTAAAATTATTTTTTCCAAAACCCTTCACGATATTATGTGTAACATCCACGGGCAAAACGATACTCTAGCGTCACATTTAACTGTATTTTTTTTTGTTTTGTTCAACGTACTCTTGTTTTCTGTTATTCTAATGTTCAAAACATCTTGTTTCAAGTGAACATATCAATTTCTTCAAACAGAAATTTAAGTGTGGAACTATTGTCTATTTATAATCGTTAACGACGAAAGTTTAATTCTGTCTAAACATGACATATATTTGTTTTTCTTTTCACATTACCTTTATCAAATTGAACTTTGATACTAATTGTCATTTGATTCGAAAGTTAGTTTTATGACCAGTTATAGTCATGAAATTTTAATTTGGGAATTATTATTTTTTTTTCTTTTTTTGCTTTGCTTTATTCACACTCCCCAAATTCATGTATAAGCCATTTTTTTTTGTCGCTTGCTGGCCCTTTTTGTTCACATGGGCAGCAAGCTATCGTGTTGGTGGGGGTGTTGTCATGATGCGAGCATCATGCTCACGGACTCATTTACGCACAGCCCCCAGGCACACGTGCCGCGGGCAGGAAGCATTAGCCTCGCTCGGGTGCACATCCGGCACACTCGAGGCAGAGTCATCATAACAATCCTCCCACTACGACACCTCTCCATAGGTGACGCGACGCTGGATCACACGCATAAATTAGTAGCCCAATCGTATATAAAGAGCGCTAATTTTCACTTAAATACACATTCTATTCAATTCACTCATTCTAGTCATTAGTCTTGTTGGAGCCAGATTAGGCATCGGTGATCGTCGGAAGGGACTCGGTATTGTCATCAAACTCGGTATTATCTTAAATTCACCACTAACTATAATTAGCATTATAGGAACCTATAGTTACTCTTGCCGAGGACTATAGAGCTAAAGTAAGCCGCTGACTACTCTTACCAAGGATTGGCTGGTCTGACTTTAGAGCTCTATTTATAATTAGCATTATAGGAACCTATAGTTACTCTTGCCGAGGACTATAGAGCTAAAGTAAGCCGCTGACTACTCTTACCAAGGATTGGCTGGTCTGACTTTAGAGCTCTATTTATAATTAGCATTATAGGAACCTATAGTTACTCTTGCCGAGGACTATAGAGCTAAAGTAAGCCGCTGACTACTCTTACCAAGGATTGGCTGGTCTGACTTTAGAGCTCTATTTATAATTAGCATTATAGGAACCTATAGTTACTCTTGCCGAGGACTATAGAGCTAAAGTAAGCCGCTGACTACTCTTATCAAGGATTGGCTGGTCTGACTTTAGAGCTCTATTTATAATTAACATTATAGGAACCTATAGTACCTCCTGCCAAGGTGCTATAGAGCTAAAGTAAGTCGCCGACTTTCTCATGAAAGATTAGCTTGACTAAAACTTTAGAGTTACCTAATTCTAATCTCACCTATTATTAAGAATTAACACCATACTAGTATTCCGTAGTTTAATGCTACGAAGGTTATCCGACCAGTAAATCCGAAGTACAATACCGAAGTCCCTTAGTTAGTTTATTTAAACGTGGTTCCCTTTTTACTCTTTACCATCCTAAATCTTAAACAAGTCGTTATCCATCGTCCGAGTCACCTTTGGTAAGTGAACACGATATTAAATCTATAATTCTCTCCTCCCCTAAGAATTCATGTATTCATCTGTATCATTTGTTCTCACTTTCAATAAACACTGTCGTATTCCCATTATCTAGATATATTTACTCGGGTTACTCCCCGACGGACCCTAATCCCTAGATCCTCTGAAGTCAGAGAACACTTCACGACACTGGGAACATGTTACAAGCACGCATAGGTACTCTAATGCCTATTAATTAATTCGAAGCAAGATAGATCCATCACTTTTTCTTATACTACTATGACATTATTTCCTACTATTTTTGTACAATATTCGATAAAGGTTGGAAATTGGGAAAAGCAAATTAAACACTTGCTAAGAACTAATTCTACTTTGCAATTCCTACCGGAATGAACATCGGATCAATTGAGTGTAACTTCAACAAACCTTGGCATGTGGCATCTGAAAATAAATGTCTTAGCATAAGCATAGAATAAGTAGGTACCTATCTATGCCACTTAATGCCCGCAAGATAGATGTACTACTGGGTTCCTAACTACCACAATGTAGAGGACCGTTTTAAAAGGTTGGTAGCTACCATTCTGACTTTGAGCTAGAATGACTTAGAAGCAATTGGTGTTCTTAAAGAGCTAGCATGCTCGAAATGTTACAGACGTTATAAATAGGTGCCCGTTAAACATTCATTCAGACAAGTAGTACAACGTCAAATGTTTAGAGCCGTTGTGATAAAACATTCTAACAGACATCGAAAGTACCTCACCACCCTTTAAGAAGAGCCGAAACAGAGCAAAGGCAATAGTAAATATAACAACATTTTTGCAAACATTCTGAAAATTTCGGTATCAAGATCACAAGCATACCTAGTTCACCTATTTTAAACGGTTACAAATTATTCCACCAAACTCTAACCTATAATGTGTTGGCGTTGGTAATCTCACAAAAGGAAATATGCTAGACCACTACTCGCATGAGAAAGGTATAAGCAAAACACACTTAGCAACTAATGAAATGAAGTGGACTGCATTAAAATGTATAATGGCATTGTAAAGAGGCATCACCTGTGCTCCAGTCAGATGAGGAATCAGAATCGCCAGATGGCTCAATGATCCGTTTCCACTTGTCGTGGGTTTTGCTGTGGCGTGAAGGGCGTTCTGGTCTCTCCATCGTCTTTTCTTTACTCGGTTGATCGAAAACACGCTCACTTTTTACAGACTTGACAATAATTACGTACGACGGACTTGACAGGGATACTTCGACGAGCCTCAGGAACACTAAACGCCAACTGACGTTAACGATTGATCTTCGTAGCAGTGATACCAAACGGAATCTGGCGCATGCGCACGAAATGGGAGACGTCAACGAGTCGACGGAATAGCACCATTTGGAATAATAACTTATCGGCCATTTTCTGCCACACCGGAATAAAGCCACATGCCATATGGTCTTATTCCGGTCCTACGGGATTAACGCCTTGTAGCCATAATATAGATAAAGCCATATAGCCATGGCCATAAACCCATTAAAAGGAACGTCAAATTTTTGAAGCCGGAATAGCACCATCTGATTGATGGACGATGGTGTTGTTCCAACAAGTGCCGGTCGGCCGGTACTGCGTCGGCGTTGTCCGAGTGTCGATGTCAGTCTACATACCTAACAAATTTTGTTTTTAAGCAGGTAGATATTTTTCAAACACAATTGGGAAACCAAAAAGTAAAAACCTTCCGAGCTTGGAACGCAGTCAATGGCTGGCTAATTTCCGTGCAAGAACGGCTTTATATGACTAGCTGCCCCAAGATCGCAAAGTAGCATATTGAGTAGAAAAATTAAAATCTGAAAATTTCAGATTTAACAAAAAATATGCGTTTAAACTCCTGAGTCTGTGTGTAAATAACACGTTTATCATAAACCTCAACTTTTGGGGGCATTTTTAGTCTCCCAATCACATTCAAAGTAAGAAAAAACAACATAATTACTATTTTCTTAAGGGTCAAATGAAGTTAATGTTGCATAATTGAATTTATTGTATAGCTATTGAAATAAAGTTCCAATGACTGTTCCCAAAACATAAGTGAGTCTGTAGGACCAAAACACAACTTGGCTTTCTTTCAGGGATGTGAAAAGAGTTTTCTACGCCAACAAGATTTTTTTCATTCAAACAAAATTGAATTAAGTTTTCATTTCTTCATGATCATGCATCAATCCTCACCAAAAATAGGTTTGTGCCAGGTAAAAAGTTTTTTTTTGCAGTAGGATTTACTAGAGTATAAACTTTTGACAATTGTATTCTTGTTTTACAATGCAAGCACACTGCAAGAAAAAACAAACATGGTTTTTCATTGCAAGGTCTTTTTGCATGAAATAAAAATTCAGGAAATGCTTCGAGGGAAAAAGTAGCAACACTTAGATTCAAACAGTGTTTATTCGAAATTGCTTATCAGTTATCAATTAGCTATAATCAACAAATTATTGTCTCAAGGTCCCCTCTTTCTTATGTCTATCTGTACCTTTATGACAAAGAATTAACTACAATTGGTTTTTGTGGAGGAAATCTAGTAAATAATTATTTAGTTAGATAAAAATGACTAACAAGTCAAAACAATGCACACTATTGGTAAAAATCAAATTTAGCCAGGGAGCACCTAATACAGAAAGCATATTGAATTATTATCACATCCTATTTATATTTTAGTAACAATAACAATGGGGTTGACTATAAATTTATATAATTAAGTTGTTAGTCTAACAAAGTTGATAAATAACACATATTTTCAATATGCTAACAACAAGTACTAGGTACTAAAACAAACTGACAGCAAAACTGGCAAGGCAGATGAAGATTTATTTGAAACAAGAATTCTTCATCGAAAAACACAAATAAATAAATAATACCTTGGCTAGATAATACTCATCAGGTTAGATAATATCAAAATTAATGTATTTACAATACTGAAGTAGAGTCGACGGGTAAAGACTGTAATAAATAAATTCCGAATAACAAGAAAAATGTAACAATTTAAACTAGATTCACAATCTATCCTCCAATCCGACGGCCTTAATTTAGAACTAGATTATCTCGTGCCAGGGCCGTGCGGAAACGCACGCTCACTTGAGCTTCTCGATGACAGCGTTTGTGAACTGGTTGGTGGTCGCCTGTCCCCCGATGTCCTTGGTCTTCATCTTGCCCGCCCTGAGCACCCGGTTGATGGCCTTGCGGATCATGATCGAGTAGAACTGCAGATTGACGTGGTTGAGCATCTCGGCGGCGCAGAGCAGCATCGCCGTCGGGTTGGCGACGTTCTTGCCCACCGCCGTGGCGAAAGTGTGGCGCGCGCCCTACGGAAGCAAGCCGCCGCCGCCAACAATCAGCAAACGTCTCGTACCTACTCTGCACCTCCACCCACAAGTTGCTCCAACTCTCAAATGGGCCCTAGTGTGTTTTTTTAATGTATAAAATATTTTCCATGCAAAAATAGTCTCTCCTGTGCAAAGAAATTCAATGCCACAGTTGAGAACTACATGCAATTAAAGTACCTTTGGAGATATTCACATGATATACCATCACCAGTGACCTTGACTGTTGATTATGTATGGATGTTTGCAAGCAAAACTCAAGGGGTCAAGAACAGACAAGAGATTAAAGCAGATAGCCAATATCCCTCTCTCCCTCTTCCTACCAACCAAATTGTCACTTATCAGCCTGATTCTGTTCAACCACAGATATAGATGTAACAGCAAATCATCACTGGTAATTTCACGCGACCGAAACACGGTCGGTGGTGAGGTCTCACCGGCTCGAAAACAACGCACTCGGCGCTGTAGCTGGCCCCGGCAACAACGCCGGCTCCTCCGACAAGGCCCGAAGCCAAGTTGTCGACGATGTTTCCGTACAGGTTGGGCGTCACCAACACGTCGAACTGGTGAGGGTTGGACACCATCTGCATCGTGCAGTTGTCCACAATCATCTTCTCAAACTTGATCTTGGGGTAGAGCTTGGAAATCTGCAGGAGAAATGTTAAGATTCTTTTGATCCATTTTATTAGGTAAACAAATGGCACATTTATGGTAATATATTTACAATATTTACCAGTGAGTGGGCAATTAAGCTCCTATATAATAATTAGGAACATAAGTAAGTCAGGCAAAGGCAATATTATATTCAATTAATATTCCTACAAACCTCTTCACAGCTTTTAAGGAAGAGACCATCCCCCAACTTCATGATGTTTGCCTTATGAACAGCAGTAACCTTCTTTCGTTGATTTTTGGTCGCATAGTCAAACGCAAACTTGGCAATGCGCTCTGACTTGACAGCTGTTACAATCTTCAGGCATTCAACAATGCCCTGCCAGAAAAATAAGAAAAGTTAGAAGAGTTCCAAATAAAACCCTAGGTATAAATATAATTCATTTGTTGAGAACATACTGGAACACATTCGTGCTCAAGAGCAGAGTATTCTCCTTCTGTCTGTTCTCGAATGATTACACAGTCCACGTTTGAATGGCGACATTTGATTCCCGGAAGACTCTTGACATGCACAACGTTAGCATACAAGTCCAAATCGTTGCGCAATTTCATGTTGAGGGTCTGCAGCTCCCCAGTGTGACTGTAGTCAGGAGTAGTCAGGATTCCCTGCAAATGCACGAGATTTATTAACCAATAGGTGGGGGTAAACATAATAGCAAGTGATATTGCAATTGAAATGGAATCAAAAATAGTTTATAATAATCAAGTTTGTTGTATGTACCTTGAGGCAAATGCCATTCTTGATAATAGATTTTGCAACAACGTCGAATGGAACGCTCATTGTGGGATTGACTTCTGACAGGAAATAGTCCTCAAAATCGACTGGAATACCACCCGCTTCGAAAACTTGCTTGACAGAGTAGATAAGTTCGGGGCCAACTCCATCTCCAGGGATCAAGGTGCATTTCGTACGCCCCTCTGGCCGAGAAACTGGGGCTTGCTATGAAATAAAAATCGATGATAATTATGTCTAAGGCAGCTAAAGCACGAGGAAACAGAGGAAAAAAGCAGCTTATAGGTACTTACAATTGCAGGTGTCACCGCTGATGCATGGATACTTCTTCCATATGCAGATGGGAGATTTTGACTCGCCTAAAAGTCAAAGAATCCCTGATTAATTTAAAATTTACAAAAATACACTCTACGGAGCTCGAAGAGAGAAGATAGGGAAATTTAATTCTTTAAAAAAATTCTATTCCAAAGATTGTGAAGATCAAATGGGTGCCTTGGGAAGGTTAGAGCTAAACAGAAATATTGCGATATCATTGATGTTTCAAACGGTAATTGTGAGACGGAGAATAACTCTGATGCAAATTTCAAGCAGTTGAAATAGATCCAAACATCGTATACGAATGATTTTCAACTTACTCTGAGCACTTTGCATACGATTCCGTTGAAGAGCGCCATGTTGAAAGGACGTCGGTCGACGATTGACACACGTGCCGCGGGAGCGCCACTTCTCGAAGTTGAAGATGGCAGGATACCCTTTGACAACCAAAGCACCTGGAAGAAAACAATGGACTTTACATGGTAATTTAACGATAAAAGCTAATGTAAATTGCATTTTTATATCCTTTAATCTGAAATCAGGCAAAGCAAACGTTTAATCATCCCAATTACTAGCCAAGCGTATACGGTATTTTTCTGACATAACCTATAAATTCCATGCAATTGACATTTCTCAAAATAATAAAAGTTTGTGAACGACACTCTGAGTACTCCCGTGAATAAGCGAACCCTCTATACAATTAGTATTGATCATTTATCAAATACTGTGTATTATGATATGCTACAGTTCAAACTCTATGCTCATTGATGCATTCCATCATCCCCTCATAAGAATTATTTAACACCCCCTCCCACCTCAAAATGCCATTGCTACCTATATCTTGGAGCTCCGTAAAAAGATAGTATTTCTTTAGATGGCCCTCGTGGCTCACTACGCCGGTTACGGAATCAGCTTGCAGAGGATGGGTGTCCGGAGTCGCAAGTAGTACTGGCGAAACAATTACTTGATGAAAGATGTGGTACGAATTCAAATTATTTTATTTCAAACTGGAGCCTTCTAGAATACTTCTAGAAAATTACAATGATTCAAGCTCTGTTAAGTACAAGAAAGATTTAGATTAACTAGAATTTTAATTTGTTTTCTTTTGTAGATCTAGAAGTGGACCGTGATGAAAACAACAGACTCGGTGTTTATTGGCTGATAAAGGCATCTGAACAAGGAAACCTCGAAGCAACGGAAATATTAAAGCAATGCCTGGAGAGTGGGCAAGGTGTGAACGAGCAGAACTACCTCGATGTCAAGTCCTGTCTGACCATGACTCAAGACGAAAAGCTTGCCAGGAGAGCTGCCAGGGAGATGTTCAACAGGTACACGCTATTCAGTCATCATCGACAAGAAAACCTGTAGCTTAAAATGAAAATTATTTTTAAAATTACAGCCTGTCAGCCGGCCAGGATTTTATCACCACCGACCAGTTGCAAAGAAGATTGCTGAGTGCCGGCAAGGATCAGAGGGAAAATGGGCCTAGTGGCCAAAAGTCTCTGGAAGGAGCAGGGGCTGGAGATGAGGAAGTTGAAGCAGATGAGGCTTCTGAGACTTTGGGAACAGGGACTGGTAAGACTTTTCCTAAAAGATCTGTAGAATATCTCCGACTGCAGTAACATTCTACAAGACTGGAACCTTTGTTCGGACTAGCCTTTCTCTGCAGTGCGATTCTGTTATTGTGAGATGAGATAAGAGTGTTCATTTGTTCCATTTAAAACACTGACTAAAGTTCTCATCTCATCTAATCTTGCCTTAAAATAATTAACAGAATTACACTGCTGACCTCCAAGCTATAAAACAAATCAAAAATGTTTTATCTGACTATAAGCCTATAGAAACCATGTCTCAAGAAAGCAATTCAGCAAAGCCTTCATCATAGTTTTTGGCCATTATCTTGTTTATTGCCTGTCAACAACATCCAAACTTTTGACAGAATGGTCATCACGAGGGGATTACTCGGGCGAGAAGCTCACTGAAGACCACCTGGTTTCCGCTGCGGCTACCTACGCTCACGGCGAACTGCCGTTAGTTCACCGAGTCCTTACCCTCAGCGGGCCTCAAGAACGCGAAGTGGAAACCATGAATTTCCTACACCGAGCTTTATTGCACCCTATTATCGCATTCAAGTCACTTTACCCGAAACTAGTCGAAACCGTAGCAAAAAAAGGCACCCCGTTCTTGAAGTTCATCTTCCCCAACGATCTGTCGCATATCCAAACTTTGGTGATATTGTTTCTGTACTCGATTCTTGGTTCTGAAAGTGTCCTTCTCTTCTTCCCGATGGCCTTGTATTACGCGTCGTTCAGCGTCATGGTGGTGGTCACGTTTCAAATGCTCCATCGTCATGGAGAATTCAGAGACTTTAGAAATTGGTCGGGTCTTTTCTTGAGCTACAGCGGTGGGAATCTGAACCCTCAAGAAGCTGAGTACCAATACTGCAGCAACAAATTAAAGCCTTACGGCCATTTCTTCATGGCTCTGGTCGTGAACCTCATGGTTTATCCCATCATAGCGCCGCAATGGACTCCTCAATCGGAGATGACCATCCTCGCATTCTTCTTGACTTTCCTCACTCTGTATTCATTCATGGACGATCGTCGGATGCCAGACTTCCTCGCTCTCTTTTCGTTTGCGATTCATGTGCTGGCGAAATACCCGTACGAAACGGACGCGGTCGTAAGCCAAGGGTGGCGGTTCCTGGACATCCGCATCCCGACGTTCGCATCGTACGTCGTCGGCAACGGCATCGAGTTCTGCCTGAACTTCCGCGCGTTCTTCTACCTCCTGATCCCGGCCATTTTCTACAAGATCGCGGCGCGCGACAACTGGCGCGGCGTCTACAAGACGCTGATCCCTCACTGCGTCACCCTCTCCTGGTGGCAGGTTGCGATAATATCCTCGCAAGGCGCCACGTGGTACGGACTCATCCGCAGCACTCTCGCCCTGGTCGGCCTGGTCCTGTTCCTCCCGTTGGCCGGCTTGGCGACCATCTTGCTGCCGATAGCCGCCGTCGGCCGTTACCTGCAGGATTCCGAGTACTTGTACCGGGTGGCCGCCACCACCTGTCTGGCGTCGCTGCCGCTGGCATTGTCCTGGTACCTCAACAAGTACAACCGCAACTCGAACTACGTGACGCGGATGCAGATCTTGTTTGCGATAATCGCGGCGTTCTCGTTGCTGTTCCCCGCGCTGAACCAAATGGAGGAGCAGGAGGGCGGCGGCGAAGACGGGTACCGCGACTCGGCCGTGCTCACCTGGGAGCAATATCAGAACCACTGCCACCAGCCGGCGTGGGAGGCGAGCTCGGTGGCGGTGACGCAGCTGCGGTGCGCCCACCTGTCGGGCACGCCCATCCACTGGGAGGGTTACGTCTCGGAAGTCAAGGTCAAGTCGGTCAGCAACGCGTTGGCCGGCGTCTTGGTCAAGCTGCCGGCGGCGATGAGGGACGTCCTGACCTGCGTCTACGGGGAGAAGTACGAGGCGGCTTGCGACGCGACCGCGATGGGAGACGTCGACTTCGGAAGGTGCAAGCTTCTGAGGACGCTCAAAGTCAAGCGACCCAAGTGTCATCTGGAAGCCTGGAATCGGTGAGACTTAAACGTTTTAATGTTTCGCGTTGTGTTCTGTTACGAGATTAGGTACTTATTTGTTTGATGGCAAATTTCAGGTATGATTTCGAGGTGGTTGTTAAAATGAAGTCTGGAATCTGGGGGAAAGGTGCGGACGTCTCGCTAGAAGCTGACGATTCGTTCCGTAACTTCACGCTGGCTTTGCGGCCAGGAGACCGCGTCTGGTTCGTGGGCACACTCATTAATGATGGCAAAGGTAATTTGAGACTCTTTATTTGTTTTAAGCTTTTCTACTCATTGGATACGCATTGTAACCAACAGAAGTTACTAACGTCCATGCTCGTGCATTTCGTGAACCAGGCCACCAGCTGCTGGGAGGAGCTACCCCTCAAGTGGAGCTGCTCGAGATCGGGTGTCTCGGCTGCCACAAGACCGAGCTGCAGATTCACAAGCGAATCGTGGTGACAGTCACCTACGTCGGCTACGTCTACATTGGAATTAAGTCGGTGCTAAACTTTTTGTTCAACCCCCTTGTCATATTTAAGTAGCTTGAATGTTTCGCCAAAGAAGTAACCCGTACGTCGTCGAGTTGCCTTCAGAGTCCACGGCGGAATTTGGGGCTGTTGAAATGCCAAATGTTTAGATTGCTTTGCGTTTTTGATTGGACTTATTTTTTTCAATGCTGTTACTGGAAAGTGGAAAGTCATATGGCTAGAACTTCAATTTATTTGACTTCAAGTTACTGTGTGTTGGGATTTGGGATTACAATAATTCCATTTTGTTTCCACGACATTCTTAGTAATTGTGAAGTAAGAAGTTAATTAAAAATATACCACATACTGCCTATTAATTCTCAGTTAGTAAGAGTTTTTAGATGAGCCATGTAATTGACAATGGCAGAATATCATTTCTCTCCTTCCGATTCAGCTAGCATTTCATCTTGTCGCAGGGCTGTCGCGAAATATCAGCGGGCACGTGATCCACTGCATATTTATTTCACTTGTTTCCACTTTACTGTCCGGTATTTCTGTCCCTGCGAGCAATAATGGGATGAACTCTGATATCGGCAACGCCTATGGGGCTCTAAATCACGATGCAAATGAGGCCAACGTTAATATGAGCTTGACTAACTCATTAAAAATGCATTTATAACATGTTAAATGACTGAAAGAATTTAATTGTGAATTCATTTATCTTAGATATTCTATTATTACTCTTATAATTAATAATATTTTTAGTGTTTTCAAAGTGTAGCTATGTTTGTTGCTTTATAATACAAAATCAAACTAAATGTGTGGGCTGTTAAATTAATTATAGGTGTGAATTAAATTTTCTAATTGTAGTTGACCTTCTGCTTTATGTTACACTTCAACAAAGTGGAAAATTCAACAGTGGGTCTGATAATATTTTATATTTATTTTGTAATTAATAATCAGTGTAGTAAGAAACTAAGTGTCTTATGTGTAAATAAGAAATATTGAAGAAAAATAAAATATGTCTAGGTGTTGTGTGACCGTAATACCACAGCCAACTGGAATAAAATATTTTTTACTATAGTAAAAAATATGTGATTTCAGTTGGCTATGGTAATACAAACCAATTTAAGTGGCATTTAAAATTTATTATTTTTCATCATTGTCCAAAAAAACCAAATAAAACAACAGTCAATATCATAAGAGGGTTCCAATAATTTTTTCAATATAAGTTGATTAACAGCTATTGTTCAGTCATTCAAAGTGACAAATATCATAATATGATGCACTTGAGCAACTTGATGCAAGGCCAAGTAAAATTCAATCGACTTTTCATCAAACCAGCATACCTCCTGCATCACTCATCAGTATGATTGGAATAGTTGACAGATTGACAACCCTGCAACCTCTCCTGGAACACTTTTATCTAAACACACTAGCTAGAGAAATAAAACCCATGGAAGTCCAACTCTTTGATAATGGACTAGAAAATGAAGACCAGTGCTATAAAATTAACGGTGCAATTAGCTAAGGGTGCTAGAAAATAGAAATAGAATCAAGAGAATCTATCCATCCATCCTTGCTAGAATAATGGTAAGTTACGAAAATGTGCAGACAAATGACACAGCAGACACTTGCCATCCTGGCTGGACAAGGAAATATTCAATTCACTCTCGAAGAATAGAATGAATTAGAATGACAATATCAAGGTTTAACCGTCCCAGACAAAACGAAATTTGCCGAATCTCTTTTTTTTCTATTTTTGTTCAGTGTAGAAAGGCACTTATTATAAATTTCTTATGACAGCCTGCTCTAATTTGTGTTTGAAACTGTATAAATTTTATCAAATTTCTTTTGCAACGAGCTTATTTTAACCATGTAGATAAGGATAATTGTACAGTTAATTAACTGCCAAACAAAGCCTTAATGTAAGGTTACTGATAATCCTACACTAAGTTACCTCACAACACAGACCATGTAGGGGTTGGGAAAAGCCACAGAAACATCTTGTGCTTCACACCCAATTTAAAAGCGCATTTTAACAGCTAAAAGATTTCACTTTTTACAATATGAAGTTGATCATTTGACACATTATTTGGACGTGAGCTAGGAGTTTGAAAACTTGTCACATTTTGAAGCCAGACATGATTCATTAATTAATTACCCAAAACAGTAATGCATGCAATCCTAGGCAAGCCCAGGAAAACAGAGGAATTTTGAATTTTCTATTTTCTAACTACAATATTTCTGTCATACTCCCATACATTATTACAAGATTTAACAAAAGGCCAGTTACATAACGGACAGGAATGAACACCTTAATTCTACAGGGGATACTACGCACGGTTAAAACAGTCACACTTGTAGGTAGGTAGATATATTCCGTACTCAACCTACCTAGGTTCAATAAAACATCCAATGTAATACCCCCACAGTCCCATGACATACCATGCATTTCCCCTACACACCGACTTAGTATTTCTTTTTAGAGAATCAATACAAGATGGTAATTTTTTTTTTCAAAACAGGACCCAATCAATCCCCAGTTTGAAACATTGTTTTCTCTAAGCAAGTGCTAGGTTTGCACACAATGACGCAAGTCTTATGCAGCAGCTACTTTTTGGCCCGGCATCGTTTTGAGAAGCGTGTTGTGTTGGAGTGTGTTCGAGCGTTAGTAGAAACGCTTGCGGTTTCCCTCCTGTCGCTTCTGGTAGAACATGATGCCAATGACGACGCAAGCAATCACGGCCAGCGTTCCGAGCAGCATCAACAGGAAGATCTTAATCCCGCTCAGACCGGAAGGCTTAGGGTCTTCCACGTGATCTGCTGACAGAAACCAACAGTTTACTTAGCTGTGATCCAATAGAAATGTAGAAAAGGAATGCTAGGAATGCTGGAAATGCTGGAAATCTGTCAAAAAGATTAAGGTTGCCAAAAATCATACAAATTTTTGTTAACCAGTGGAGTGTCATAATATACTGTTATATGAGGACAGAGAAAGAGAGTTTGAATACACAGTAAATAGGAAAAGATGAGTGGGAAGACCAAGAGAAAGGTGGAGTGGTGTGATAAAAGAAGACTTGGAGGAAAGGAAGATGAGTTGGGAGGAGGTTGACAGAGGAAGATTGTGGGAAAACGTAAAAGGATGGAATGCGCTGGTAGAAAAGGAAGAAGAGTCGGATGATGAGGAAGGAAGTGAATTTACTGATAGTGAAGAAAACACTGGGAAACCGCCAGGCTTGGCAAGCCGGATAAAAAGTAGTCCGAGATGCCTTAGATGAAGATGAAGATAAAAACTTTACCCTGTATTTAAGGGAACAAGAAATAAAGATAATATATCAGGACAGCCAAACTCACCTCTAGGAGATTCAAAGAATGTTGCAGATGGGGATATCTGAGATCTGTCCTCATCAGCTTTTGGCTGAAAAGAATATCATCATATATCATTCAAAATTAAGGAATTAATTTGTAACAATACCAAACAGATTTTTTCTGATAATAAAAAGTTATAATTGTCAAAGGAACTAAATACAGATCCGAAACATACATCGGGAATATGAGGGTCACAACATTTTGGGGGAAAGTTAAGAATACAAGATACAATTCGACGTACACTACAAATAAAGAAAAACTTGATTAAATAGACATTTAATCAAGCAGACATTAAACTTACGTCATCTGGCAAGTCGAGCTCGTATAGTTTGACGGAGAGAATGTCGTGATTGTCGGACAGATCTCCAGTTGCGGCAGTCATGCCGAAATAGTAACCAGTTGGCAAGCGGACGCCTTGCACTGAGAAGCATTCCTTCCAAGATGCCTTGTTCTCTATGTCTGTAGAGACTGCAAGTAGAATAATAGATAAGTAATCTGACTGCTGACCTAGCATTCGTTTGGTACGATTCATATCTGTATTCCTTAGATAGTTTTTATTTATGCTATTATAATATAATGAGAAGAAAATGTTTTGTGGTAGGTAAAATTACTGACACAGATATTTATTTAGGTAATTAAATTGAAATGGACACAATTTTCCCTCGAGTAATATTTTTGATTTCAGATGCAGCAAGTGCTGGAATTTCTTATTAATCTAGGACTGTGCATTGACTTGATAATTAACAAATATCATGCAACATGCATTAAATTCTTTTGATCAATTTAGTGCTAAGTACAAACAACGATGTAACTAATACACCAATGCATAAAACCAACTCGACAGTCCACAAGGAATAACTACCGAATCTGGAGTAGCTGAAAGTAGAGTCGTCTGGGTAAACAGCCACTGAGCCAAGAAATAAGTGAATTTGCACAGAGAGAGAGAGACAAGAGAAACAACATTTAAGTCAGCATTTCAGGACTTGTATTTTACAATGATCATGCTAAGAACTAAGAATATAGCTGTTGGCAAACATCCCGACCTATGCAAATGTATGCAATCACTATCTGAAATTTACAAGACTCCAATAAATAAACACTAAATACCACACTTAATAAACAAAAGTGTGCCTTTTTTAATGAATGCTAACTTTGTAATTATAAGAGCTTCACTTTATTGCAATATGATAGTATCATCATCATCATTGTGGTTAATGGTTAATGGTTATTGTGGTTAATGGTTGTGGTTAATGTTTATGGTCAGAAATCTCAATTACATTGATAACCAGTATAAATACGGTACATAAGGATAAGACACACCAAACACAGTAGGTAATCATTCAAGCTTCATTTTTGTAATTTGGAAACCACTTTTAGTGAGTTTGGTAGTACCTGCATACCATAATTGCAGATAAAACTATCAGTGTCTGAAATAACTAGACCAAGAACCTACTGCAGAGATAGGCAATAATAGCAAACCTATCTGATTATATGTGAAGTAGGTGAATCATATACTTCCATTTTGTTTGCCATTTAGAAATAAGTATAACCATGGCATAAACACCCCACATAGGTATTCAAATATTTACAAGCAACATCATATTATCATATTATGATCACATCCAAAGAAAATCAATGCCAATCAATTTCCACAAACTTAGCAACACACTAAGAAACAAACATTATAAGTTGATCAACACTGTCAATGCGATAAATAATGTCCCATTAGGGCTACATACCAGTAAGCGTATCTTGTTCGTAACGAATCGCGATGTGAGTGTCGTGGTCGAGATTTCGTAACTTGGCTTCGCACCCGGCGATTTGTGTGTGCGTCCCGTCTCTGTCGTGATCGTAATGAAGAGATCCGTTATTTACCATAGCCGAGATGTATGGATGTTGATGCTGAAATTAACCAGAGCACGGTGTAGAGAAAGACCATTCTTTCACCGATGCGATTAAACACCAATAATAAGTAAAGCACCTACATTGTGAGGGCCGTTATGATTGCTGTAAGTGTCAAGAACAATTCCAAGACCCTGGTGATAATCTTGATTCCCAAACACATCCCCAGTGATCATTCTCTCTTTGGCATACCAAATCGCAAAGCCATCTCCGAACAGATCTTTTCCTTTTCCGTGGATTTTGAACTGAACTTGAATCTCCCAATTTCTGACTTTACATGGCTGGAACAAAAAAAAAAATCATTAAAAATTATTTTCCAACACAAAATTATGGTATTTGCATTGCAGCATTGCCTTACCATTGAGTTCCAAAGTATTCCTGTTAAGCTTTGGTCGTCTGGGGTAAGTCTGACGTAGTTGTTGGTTACCATCGTGCTACCCATGAAGTCCCAGTATGGTATATCATTGGTTCCAGCACCTAAAATTTTTATAAGATAATTTTGTAGATAATGAATCTGATTGCAAATAGTCAGCATATCTAGTTTCTTTTAGATTGTCGAGGAGCTTGCTGAATTTGCAGAAGTGAGCACATATTATATGTGGCCATAAGAATTATTATTCCATCATTTTGAAAAAGCAATCGGCTTAAGGATAGGACCAAATCTGTTGCGCATACGTTGAACAACTTATGACTGCTGTTTTAGGCGATTATATGCAATTAGCTGGGAAGTTTGACATAAGTAGGGTTGAAAGTAGCATACCTCGATAGGGTCTAATGAGAGAATGTTCCCGTTTCATGTAATCTTTTGTATTCCATTCACTTTTAATAAGTACAGAGAAAGAAAGGACTAATAATACGTGCAATTCCACTCTTCGAAAACTGCTTCTAGGCTCCATTATTTATAATTTCCTACTTAATTAGTCACAATCCGACAGAGGTTCGCAGACGACAACGACAAGCAACTTCTATCTTTCGGTTTCATTTTTGCATTGTTGGTGTCACTTGGATGTAAGTTGGCAGCTCTGTTCCATACCAGAGTTGATGGATCGGGGTTAACTTGTCTCATCAAAAGTTTGGGTTTTGGCACAAAACCCTTTGTTCGTCAAAGTGGAGCAGGAACATCAACAAATAGACAATCGTAAGTTATTTCGTTAGTCCATAATTTCCGTGATGTTACTATATCATAGTTTTTTCAATAGGACGTAGGTGCTTATCACAAGAGCACTTTATAATCTCATCAACACCTCGTTCATTTTCTCGATCATGGAGGGCCTTGGCCTACGCCTAGGCCTAAATGTGATAAATAGTTGATTTAGCAGTAAACATTCTCATGCTTTTCACATATTCAAACCACGGTCACGGCAATTTCCCGGTTTTTTGTCGTTAATACTCAAGTTATGTCATTATTTTGACTTCTAGAACTCTATTTGCTATTGTTGTTTATAGGCCTTCATATCCTGTTTTGACTGTAGTCAACATGGCACATGCCCCTATGCATGTGTGTTCAAGTGTGACTAATACAATTCTCCGAACTGACGTTTCGCTGATTTCCATACAGGCTCTGTCTATACGACGATGTATCAGCAGCCAGGTCCCGTGGGTCCACCACGGCCCGTGGCAGCTGGTGTACATCCCGACGCGGCGGCGGTAGCAGCAGCTGCCGCTGCCGCCGCTGCCCAAGCTGCGGCAGCCGTCGGCGTCGTTGGACATCAGCCACCCGTTCCACCTGAACTGCCCATGTTCTCATGCCCCCGGCGACCCAATCTCGGTCGGGAGGGACGTCCGATCGTTCTCAAGGCAAACCACTTCCAAATCTCTATGCCCCACGGAGGATTTCTCTACCACTACGACATCACCATTCAGCCAGATAAATGTCCACGTAAAGTGAACAGAGAGATTATCAAGACGATGGTCAACTCGTACAGCAAGATCTTTGGCACAATGAAGCCAGTATTTGATGGGAGGAACAATCTTTACACGAGGGATCCTCTACCGATCGGAAATGAAAAGGCAGAGCTGGAAGTGACATTGCCTGGGGAAGGAAAAGATCGAGTATTTCGAGTCTCTATCAAGTGGGTGGCACAGGTTAGTCTCCGATGCATTTATTTTCTATTGCTTTCTAATCACTTCAAATTAATTAGTGACATGGAAGGTAAATTTTACTAGTTAAACAAAAACATCACCAAGGACAGATCATCCATTAAAACTAAACCAGTAGTCTTAATTAGTGCTGCTGGTTTACAATATATTTCTTTTAAATGAAACCATGTTGAAATGGAAACATTGAACTCCAGTGACACTTGAGATTCTTAGAATTAAAAATTCATTCATTCCAAAACATGAACTTAAGCTTGATTTAATTCTGTAGGTAAGCCTGTATGCGCTGGAAGAAGCGCTGGAAGGTCGAACGCGGCAGATCCCGTACGACGCAATCCTCGCGTTAGACGTGGTGATCCGGCACCTCCCCTCCATGATCTACACGCCGGTGGGCCGCTCGTTCTTCTCCGCCCCCGATGGCTACTACCACCCGCTGGGAGGCGGCCGGGAAGTCTGGTACGGCTTCCACCAGAGCGTGAGGCCGTCGCAGTGGAAGATGATGCTCAACATCGACGTGTCCGCCACGGCTTTCTACAAAGCGCAGCCGGTGGTTGAGTTTATGTGTGAGGTGCTCGATATCAGGTCAGTCACATTGTATTTTTGTCGAGCTTCGTTAAGTTTGCAGCAAAACTGCCTATGATTCTGAAAACCTCCTTGTTAATTGCCTTGCAGTCATATTATCATAAATTATCAAGTGATTTCACAAAGAATCACATCAAAATATCTTTTAACTTAATCTCTCCAATATTGACCTACTATTTAAGATTATCTTCAATCTTGTTATCAAAATAGATAGGTAGTTCTTTCTACCTTTCCACCTTATCTTTAACATACTATCAAACTGCGTAGCTGTTGTAAAAAGAGGCAGTGAACTTCTTAAAATCATTCCTCATGTCAACAATGTCTGGCAGATAAATACCAAATTGGAATATGTAATCTGACAGAGAAAGTGATCTTTTATATACTATCGTAAACAAAAATACCTACTTGGGTGTAAACAAAATACGCAAAAAAGATAATAATGCAAAAAAATGTTTTCATTTATTGCACACACATTAAAAAATTATTTTGATGAATAATGAAATGCAATGTCTTAATGAACAAATCAATAATTTTAACTGTCCGTCGTCCTTATAAGTATTTTATTTTCCTTACTGTGGAGTGTGGACATTCTCATGACTTGCCTCCTGTAGTTTCTAACAAATTAAAGAAACTCTGCAAACCACCAGACTTAAACCAACACCCGAACACAAAGCAGCCGAGTAAACCCCGCGTCCTCCTCAGGGACATCAACGAGCAGAAGAAGCCGCTGACGGACTCTCAGCGGGTCAAGTTCACAAAGGAGATCAAGGGGCTGAAGATCGAAATCACGCACTGCGGCACGATGCGGCGCAAGTACCGCGTGTGCAACGTAACGCGGCGCCCGGCGCAGATGCAGTCGTTCCCGCTGCAGCTGGAGAACGGACAGACGGTCGAGTGCACCGTCGCCAAGTACTTCCTCGACAAGTACAAGATGAAGCTGCGCTACCCGATGGCGCAGTGTTTGCAGGTGAACGCAGCTCCGGCAGGTTTCCCATAGCTTTTCGCCGACGTTGTTTTGCACTAACAGGTCGTATGCCTTGGTTTGAGCACTGACATTATTCTCTGCATTGTGCACAGAAGTTCTCAATACCAGTATATGATACATAGAACTGTCTGCAATCAACCAATGCCTATAGCAGCCAGTTGCCAAAGTCATTAAGTGAGTCTCAGTGGCTTGAATGTACAGCAGCATTTGCTGCCGCTTGCCTTGTATCTCGTCAAAAGAGCAGACATTGTCAGTCTGGTTTTCCTTAAAAAGCATTCTCAACAAGCAATGTTCACTTCATAAGTTAGCTAAGTAACTAAGTGAAGTTCTAAAAATTACAAGCAAAGGCTTGTAGTAAGTCGGGGAAAGTAACACCATCTGTTAGTGTTCTAGTAGAAGTAGAATCACGTTGTGGCTGGTCATTGCAGTAAAGGCATGGGATATAAGCCAAAACACACTCAACTGTTCAAGGGTTTACGATGAATTGCCAAAATAGGTCGTACCGACCTTTATAACGCTGGCTAACCCCCTCCTTTCACCTCACAGGTCGGCGAGGAACACAAGCACACGTACCTGCCGCTGGAGGTGTGCAACATCGTGGCAGGGCAGCGTTGCATCAAGAAGTTGACCGACATGCAGACGTCGACGATGATCAAGGCGACGGCGCGCTCTGCGCCCGACCGGGAGCGCGAGATCAACAACCTGGTGCGCCGCGCCGACTTCAACAACGACCCCTACGTGCAGGAGTTTGGCCTGTCCATCTCGAACAACATGATGGAGGTGCGCGGTCGTGTCTTGCCGCCGCCCAAGCTGCAATACGGTGGGCGCGGCAGCTCGTTCAGCGGCCAGACCAAGCAGCAGGCGATGCCCAACCAGGGTGAGTGGCCGCCGCTCGCCGCTATGAGATGCGTTGATTCAGCAGTGTTATGCTCGAGTGGAACGGAGTGGTTTTAGGGCCGATGGGCGATGTAGAGTATGGTTGTGCTAGTGGAAGATGATTAAGCCATCGAGGTCGAACCGAGAATTTACCAATGCAATTAATTGTTCTTCAAAGAGCACAACCATACACTAATTTTACACTGTTAGTGTTACTCAGCTTATTTTTTTTAAGAGGAACTTTTTCCGCTTGACTAACGTGAACGGTGAACATTTTTTTAAGTATAACCATGGTATGACCTTATCTTGTATTACTAGCAAGCTGGGAAATGATGGCTACATACTTCCTTGCTGTGTTGCACACAGCTAAGGTTCCGATCTTCTTAATGGTGTGGTTCTTAATGCTTAATAAATGTGTGGTGTCAAGCTTAGCATGTAAAAAAGTTGTGTCACTAAAAGCCAAGTCGATTACTTTGGATTATTTCAGGCGTGTGGGACATGCGCGGCAAGCAGTTCTTCACGGGCGTCGAGATCCGCGTTTGGGCCATCGCGTGCTTCGCGCCGCAGCGCTCGGTGCGCGAGGACTCGCTCAAGAACTTCACGCAGCAGCTGCAGAAGATCAGCAACGACGCCGGCATGCCGATCATCGGGCAGCCGTGCTTCTGCAAGTACGCGACGGGGCCCGACCAGGTGGAGCCGATGTTCCGCTACCTCAAGTCGTCGTTCGCCTCGCTGCAGCTCGTGGTGGTCGTGCTGCCCGGAAAGACGCCCGTCTACGGTGAGTCGGACGGTCGGGTCGATCGGTTGCGGTGAAATCGAAACGGATGGCGGCTTGGTCGATCGTTCCCGGACATGCACTTTACTCAGTGGGACGCATGCACTCTGTCAAAGTGCACAGAGCGATAAGCCTGATAATTAGTTGGTCATCATTCACTTCTGTTATGTTAAGGTACATTAGCAATGTTACACACAAAAATGTTACTATGGTCCATACTATACGCATGACTATTGAGCAATGTACTTGATGCTTCTGTTGTTTACTGTGGTTGGGGGAAATGTCTGACGGAACAATGAATCAAAGTACCTATGTGGTTCTTCTTGTGGATTGTTTGGAGGAATCAAGATTCAGTTCAAATCATATCACCTGCAAGTGATGACCTATCAATGGATCCATGAAGTAGCCTTTTCAAGCTGAGTAGAAACCTAGCATTGTTATTTTCTCATTCTCATGCAATTTGATTTGCAACCAGTATAATAATTAATGTTAAAGGTAAACACCGGTTGATTCTGATCACCAATTTGTACCCCCGCTCCTAGAGTGAAAATGAAACTAATTGTGCCAGAGAGTGCTTCTGCTTGGTGAAGAATGATTATTAGTAACAAAATATCAATTCCAAAATTTGTATCCCTACGGATTCATAGTCCTGAATCTATCTCCATGGAGCCCAAAAACTCAAATAAACTTAATATCAATCCCACAATTGGTTTTCCTTATAGCATAAGGGATAAGTGCAGTGCCCTGGATTCGAATCCCGGTACGGATACAAATTTTGGAATTGATAATTCGTTACTAATAATCATTGTCTACCGTACATGCAACGAGTATTTGCATTTAGGTTAAAATTCATATTAGTGCTAGCAGAAGGCTGACTGGGGATGTGCTGGCTTGTGCAGCGGAGGTGAAGCGCGTTGGCGACACGGTGCTCGGCATGGCGACGCAGTGCGTGCAGGCCAAGAATGTGACCAAGACGTCGCCGCAGACGCTCTCCAATCTCTGTCTCAAGATCAACGTCAAGCTCGGCGGCATCAACAGCATCCTGGTGCCCAGCATCCGGCCAAAGGTAACCCACACCTTCATAAAACATACCAACCACATTCTTGCCCAATAGTTCTTGATGAATTCATGTTATAAAATTGATATTGTAAACTGATTTTCTTCCATTAGCTCCCAAATTCGAATTTTCTAATGAACTGTAACTGAATATACTTAAAACAGATCCTGCATTTACAATAGGTGTAAACAGTTTCTTTAATTTGTGGATTCAAATGCAAAAGAGCAACAAACATTCAACCTTTAAATTGCCAAAACAGTACATGGCTAGGGAAAGCTGGATGCTTTGCTTGCTGGCTGCTAACGCCCTGTCCGTACGCTCGTGCAGGTTTTCAACGAGCCGGTGATGTTCCTGGGCGCCGACGTGACCCACCCGCCCGCCGGCGACAACAAGAAGCCGTCAATCGCGGCCGTTGTCGGTTCGATGGACGCCCACCCGTCGCGCTACGCCGCCACCGTCCGCGTTCAGCAGCATCGGCAGGAGGTACGTTCGCGTTCGGCGCACAATCGGGCGTCGCAGCCGTCGATGCAGCGTCGCTGGGAGGGAAGCCGGCTGGGCACGCATGGATTGATGGGGAACTACAGTAGAAACGGTCAAATCTCTTCTGTTTTGCATGTTGTGGCCGGTAACAAACTGATGGAAAACAGCACAGTCAGAAACACATAATTGCAGTGCTGGACTCTTTCAGACAGGCAGACGAGCGGGTGGTTACAAACAAATAATCCGGCTGCCTACTTAGTTTATTTAATGTTTGTCAAAGTTTGTTGCTAAGATCAAATATGGGGCTAGAGTTTAATTTGTAGAAGATTTTACAGATCACAAACCCGTCACATCTTCTACCAATTAAACTAACTCCTCATTGCATCCTTTTAATCGGGTGTATTTCCATGAGCTATTACGGCGCTAACCGTTTGTCCCCGACGTGGCCGCCGCCTGCAGGTGATCCAAGAGCTGAGCAGCATGGTGCGCGAGCTGCTGATCATGTTCTACAAGAACACTGGCGGGTACAAGCCGCACCGCATCATCCTCTACCGCGACGGCGTCTCCGAGGGACAGTTCCTGCACGTACTGCAGCACGAGCTGACGGCGATCCGCGAGGCGTGCATCATGCTCGAGGGCGACTACAAGCCCGGCATCACGTTCATCGTCGTGCAGAAGCGCCACCACACAAGGTACGCGGAGCCGAGGCTGCTAAAACGGATCGCCGCTGCCAGATTTCGTCCACGTCTCTTTGTGACAACAGTTAACGGATTAATAGCAGATGATCCTATTTTCCATTGGTTGTTTAGATTTTAATAGATTTAAAAAAAACTTTCCAGGGATTCGTTGCATTTGAGGCTCAAAGCAGCTTCAAGCAGCAAACTGCCAATTTGTAGTTGGAGTACTAAGTGCCAAATAACTAACTTCTCGATCTCCTGCATGAATAGAACAGCTAGGGGCTAGTGCTATAGGTGGGTCAGGGCATTCTGCTGCATATTCATGTTAGTACCTATTTGCTTGGTACCTCCTACTACAAATTTCGATCCAATTGAATTGTTCTCAAGATAGTACCTAGTCGCTTAGCGCTCAGCGTTGCTAACGGAAATTGCGGCGGTTCATTTCTAGACTGTTCTGCGACGACAAGCGCGAACAGTCCGGCAAGTCAGGCAACATCCCTGCCGGCACAACGGTAGACATCGGCATCACCCATCCCACCGAGTTCGACTTCTACCTCTGCTCACACCAAGGAATTCAAGGTAAGACAGGAGGCCGATCAACTGACGAGCGCTGGCTCGTAGGTAGCCAGAAGTTATCTTGGCTTCCAGGGAAAGAATCCTGTTGAAAATGAGTCTTGCACCCTATTCACTAGCTTCTTCATTTTCCAATCCTACAGAATTGGGAAAATTTTGGCTGTTGTTCCCGAAGGAGGTGGGAAATCATAGCTGAAATCCACCCAATTCCGCAGAATTATAAACTGACAAAGTTAGCGAATGGGGGCCCTGGTAGTCTTTACCCCGGATTTGTATTAAACCAGTGAACGATAATGCCAGATCACAACTTTCTCCGGCCTCGTTCCAAGTTTGCTACCCTCGGAAACGCCACGACGCTTGCAGTCGCGTCCGAGATGGCCAACGGGTATCTCGCGAAACACAAAGATACCCCGGGATTCAGACAAGTTCTTGGGTCCGTCTTGCAGGCACGAGCCGGCCGTCTCACTACCACGTGCTCTGGGACGACAACAACTTTGACGGCGACGAGCTGCAATGCCTGACGTACCAGCTGTGCCACACGTACGTGAGGTGCACGCGGTCCGTGTCGATACCGGCGCCCGCCTACTACGCCCACCTGGTAGCGTTCCGCGCGCGATACCACCTGGTGGAGAAGGAGCACGACAGCGGGGAGGGCTCCCACCAGTCTGGTACGTGCTCCGACAGAAGAGGTCCGGTATCCGTTTTTTACCCGTTTTCTTTCTTGAGAGTTTTGAGGTTTCGGCGGGGAAAGGACGGCGACGGCGTACCGAAGATTTGGATGTCGGCGCCCTGGATGGGTTTGGTTCTGTGCCGTTGAACGACTTGACCTTACAGCTTCAATGGTTTCTTGAACTTTTAAAAGTTTCCTCCAATCAAGGCAACTGAGGGGCGTTTTTATAAACCTTGACTTATGCCGACATCATTTATGTCTTCGGGATGCTGGGCCCCCTCCCTTTTCCTCCCAAACCTTAAGTTATCCGGCCATTTGGCACTTAAACAACACACTTTCTTGAGGATCTAAACTATGCGGGTGAGGTTGTTGTGTTGGTCTTTGCTGATTTGTTTTGTTGTTTTTGTCTGGTGTTTACTTTTTTGGATCTCATGTTAAATATGGTGCCAAATGGCTGGATAATTTTGAATGAGTAGAAGAGAAATTCACATCTTACCAGTAGATGGGGAGATAAGTCATGAAGTAACTGCTGTGGTTTTGACTTTTCATCAAGAGCAGTGACTCAAAATGTCAGTCGTGAAAACCTAAGTGTTCTCTTCCGTTCCTGACTCTCGTGTTACTGTTTGTTGTGTACTTCTCCATTCATTATGCATGTTTTGCATGTACCTAGCTTACAGAAATGCACTGGTGGTGGAAGGTCCTTTAACTTCTGTTCAGCCTTATTTCAGTTACTAGTCTAATTGAGTTCAGCTAGAAAGAGAAATATGGTTGGCCAGCTTTCAATAACATATATAACAAATAATCTGATATCATTATTTTTTTTAACATTCTCAGTCAATAAGTACAGGTTTTAATCAGGGTTAAAAGAAAAAAAATAGTTTTACAATAATCTACAAGATTTACGGTTGATTACTTTTCCATCAATCTACCAAAGAATTCAAGTCAAAATTTTAAATTGCTCATTTACTCGAGTCATGCCTAACCAAATGTCAGGTAGGTCATGCTCGCTTTAGTTGCGTTACTTCTTAACTACGTAAATAGTTTCCAAAACAAAGGACCGGATTTTCATCGACTCGTTAAATAGATATCAGTATGTTTCCTTGTTAGCAGTGTGGCTAAAAGCAATCATTTGCTCAAATGCGACTTAAACATAAATCTTTTCACTTGTAACTGAAAATCCGGCCCGGATGTTCCGTAATGCAATGTCGTGTTGTTTTTATTATTAGAAACGAAATTCCAACCGTGCGGACCGTATTGTAAACGCACATTTTCGATCAGGAATTTTGTTTCTAAAAATGAACGCCTGCTGCTGGTGCAGAGAGCTGCGCCATTGTGAAGGTCGTGCGGCGTTAACTTGTTGCCGTGCGTCGGCGGTTGCGTTCCAGGCTCGAGCGACGACCGAACGCCGGGCGCCATGACGCGCGCCATCACTGTCCACGCCGACACCAAGAAGGTCATGTACTTCGCCTAAGCCGTCGCCCCCCCACACATGCCGCCGCCCCCGCCCCACGGCACGATACGCTTAGATTACGATAAATATATTTTGTGCTTCGACACGTAACGAGCAAAACGGCTGCCCGACGCCCGCGCACCGAACTCGAAGCAAACGTTTCCGTCGATTTATATATGCCTAGTGAATTCTCTTCCCGGTAATAATGATAGTTTGTTTATACGGGTAAAAAAAAAATCAGGAGCAGTTATATTGCAATTGCCAATGCCTTCTAGTGAACTCATGTAAGCCAAATTGAATCCGTGAATTTCGTAAACTAGTGGAAACGCGTTCGGGTTCGGTGCGGGGCTTCGTGGCCAAGGCTCGATTCCGTGGGGGTGGGGCAGCGGCTTGCGGTCATGTCAAGTCCGGGGCACCGTCGTTGTCCGGCTCGCCGGTTAAGGGTTCCAACGAGCACGGGTCTTACGTTGCCGATCGCTTCCGGCTACTCGGCTCGGTGAGTCGAGAGTACGGCATCGGCCGATATCTCGCGGAGCTGCGAGGTGGAGTTGGTTAGTGCGATGCCGTGTCGGACGACGGCGCGTGGCTGCTGTCCCCCGATTTCTGTTATGCCCGGCGCCGCCGGCTCCGGCCGGGATCGACGGCGGATCGACGTCGAAGAGCGGGGGTGTCTCGTCCGTGTAGTGTGTGCGCCGCGCGTCCATCCACAAGTCATTCCATCGCAGAAAGAAAGCACCGTCCTGCAAGGGCCGGGCACGCGTCCTCCCTCGAGCAATGCGGCCAGAATCTTCAAACACACTCACACACACACTAATATTTACCCGCCACGGGTGCATCGAGAATTGCGCCGCGCGGTCGTCCGGTTATCGGCGTGCCGTTTCGCGCCGCGTCCGTTTCGGGACGCGTATCGATTTGTTTTCTTTCGGGTTCGTTTTTTGTGAACGTCTTTTTTTTATTGTCTTGTGTAAGCATCATTTTATTTGGACAACGGAATTCGGAGAGATTTATTATTTTTTATTATTTTTCGGGCGTTTCAGAGTTGTGATAAGATTAAGGTCAGTTCTTTGGGTAAACCTTGCATACCAGACATGTGTTTGGTAGTAGAGTGACAAATAAGCCTGCGTTCAATTCCCGCTACTTGCGATTGGGGCGACTGCCAGTAAGCCAAAAATGTTGGGGGCTAGGTTTTCTAGCCGTTTTGGGGCTCAAACTGTATCACTTATTGTTGTTTATTTTATTTTATTGATCTTGTAGGGATAAGCGCGGTAGAGTGAATCGTGTGAACAATTCTCGATGCATCTAAAAGTATATAAGTGTATCTCAAAGGCTACACTCGTTTATTTGAGCTGTTGAAGGAAGTTGAAGAAAGTTAACAATGCCGGGAAATATAGCTATGTAGTTAAGTAAAATTAAGTCGTGTACTTTCAACAAGTTGCTCTCATTGACAGAAGTATAAGCTATTTAAAGCAGTTAATCTTGGTGTAAGCCCATCGTAGTTGATTCTAAATATAGGATATGTTTGAAATTAGACTATAACATTATGTACATTGTATTATCATTTTGATTCATCCTAGGACATAACTTTTCGAGGATTAGGGTTTTTCTATTGGACAATTTCAAGTAATCACCACTGTCATCGACAAGAGTAGATTTTTACAAGACAAAGCTCATCAGCTTTCAGACCTGTCTAAGGAAATCAGAATGCTCAATTTCAACTTTGACAAGTAAACCAGGTGAATAATTTAGCAATTTTAATATTTTCTTTGTGGGTGTTTTTTTTCTCTCGCCTGCGCTCGCATAATTTAGACCTATTTAGACACCAACCTCTTCTGATAGGATTCAAGTGATTTGCTCACGGTACAACCATATTATTTAGTTAAAGAGGTATGCCATTCCCAATTCGATAATTTGCATCATCGTCGCATTCTCGTCGTTTTATGCCTCAAATGCAAGGCTCAATCCACCGATGAATTTGGTGTTACTTGGTCCTGTAATCAAGTGCCAGGGTGCGCAATGGCAGGCCTTGTCATGCTATTGTTTCACCGTATTATTTGACACGCTACCAATTATTAATATTATTGTCATTACTTGACCTTTTATTTTTAAAAATCATTATGCCTGACCACTTTTGCATTAATTTCTATTTATTATACACATATCCCACTTCGTTGCTTCTAGCCCACGAATACATTCAATATACCTTCATATGCAAAATGGTATTTGGTTTTTATAATGCTTTATAATTATTAGCCTATAACTAAGAGTACTAGAGTATGTAAGTAGCTGTACACAGATTATACATGGGATTATAGTAAGTATTCTAACATTGTCGTTGATTTATAAATCGAATCAATGTCGATTCATCTTGGGTGATAGTATATTCTCTCATTTGTAAGACAAAAAGTTAGCAACTTGCAACATGTTGCAGCATTGCAACAGTCTCGGGGAAAATTTTAGACCAATTGAAAGTCATCCTGTAAGGAAAATTATACGCTATTTGCAAATACCAAGTGCTCACATTGCCGCAAATCATCGTGCAGCTTAAATATTTACATTTGCCAACGTCTGATCGTAGACCCTTACCAATTTTTGCGTAAACTGTCTCAACAAGCCAACACACATGTATGTGATCTCACTCGTCTGGGTCTAATAACGAAATGAATATCATGGCGGTTGGACTTAAATCTCATTCGTTCCAGCACAAAAATCTGATTAATGGAAGGTCCAGTTTGTTACATACCTGGCGCTAAACGCTTGTCGGTATTAATGTGCGTATGTTTATAGTTAAAAGATTTCTAGGACATAATTCAGTGATCACTGATCATTATCATAATTCTAAAAAACTGAAACGCAGTACCATTGATTAGGTAAGGTAATAGTGTTTAGTTGCTAGCCAATCATGTCCATATGTATGTCTATTGCAAGTAAAGACATTATTTAGAAGCTAGAAAGTCAGTTGCCTCTCAGTCTCACAAACTTAAATTCTCTCTTTGGTGTAAAAAAATTCTTAGTTTTCCAGCTGAACCATATTATATTATATAATATTACATACAATATTATTATATTTCTATACGTTTAAATCATTTAATGTGACATAAATTGATATGATACAGCTTTCATTGATGTTATTAAAATGTCTTGACGTTTTATTTTAGCTTTTCATTGACTAGGTTGACATTTATTCTTATCTATCCTAATAATACCATTTACTTTTACAGTTTTACCTAAAAACAAGTTGCATTCGATGAAATGGCGGCCTATTCTGGATCCATGCTTGACTGTAGAGTGTCTCTAGAAGTTCTAGCAGTACCAGGTCTTAGGCTCGTCCAACAGTCAGAAATCTGCTCGAGGACTGGAAAAGAAATGCCGGTCATCGGAGGAGTCCTCTGGCTTAACTTCACTAGCGAATGCCTTTGAGAACACTTACTTGCGGTGAAGAGCGGTGTATGGAGGTGGATTTGGTCGATAGATAGATCCTCGTTCCATAGAAATCCTTGAAATGTAATCCTATCATTAGTCCAGAAATCCTCGCTTACTAGCTCATAGTTACCGTCATACAGGTACAAAAAATAGTGGAAAGAATATAAAATTTGCCAGAGAGTACAGTATATAGAAGACAAAGCACAATCTTGCATTGGTATCTAAATTAAACCTTTTGCTATATCAACCTCGGTGCACCACGCTGAGGTCCAGTTTTTAAACCGGCGGCTGAGCCAGAATGCGATCCGTGCGATGTCGTTATAACGTACCGGGGCGTGCTGGTCCGGGGTAGAGTACTGGTCGGGCTTGCGGTACACGACCGTCCAGACTGAGAGACCGTGGACTCCGGCTCCGTTGAAACCTGCCGCTGGCTGGACAATGAGCGGAGCGTGTGAGTCGCTCGATGCACCGCCGCGTAGCGAACCATCTGAACGTCGTTCGTGTCCTTTATACGCTTGCTTCTGGAAATATTAAGCGTCGTCTCAGAATAGTCTGCGGTTGATTTGCAAGACTGCTGCACTCTGTAGTTAACTGATGTTGCTTTCGTCGGATCGTAAAAGTTTTAAAATTCCTTTTGCTTCCTGAATGATTGCTGTCAAATATGTGTAAGAATGGTGTAGTTACGAAAAACTAGGCTGTTACGTTATGAAAGGCTTGGTGATCTTATGAGAAATGTACGGGAAGAAAATCAAACACAAAACATGCAAGTGTTAACGGCGTAAAGAAAACAGAACCTCAAGGTTATCAAATTGGAATCTTCACACCACGCTGGTTTTTGTCTAGTTCTCACCCTATATAATCGTCAAAGACATCAAATATTGAATCAAAATATTCACTTGAACCATCGGTCCTGGAAAATTAGAAATACACAGGAAATAAGATCATGTTATGATGAAATGAAACATAATGAGAAAGATTCAACACAGAGAGTAGAGTTTTTGTGTGTAGCATAAATGAATTGTTTTTTAGACAATTCAGTATTTGTAGATGTGCAATGGATAGAGGCTCAATTATTGGATTTCATTCATGTACAGTATAGATTTGCACCAGTTGATCAAATATTCTGTTAATGTCCTTTACCTTTTCAATATGGTTCTGCTTAATGTACTTACAATTAAATCTCAAACCTAAACTAAAATCACGGTAAAGAAAGTAATTTGGAAGATTTTGTTTTCACCTTTGCAAAAGTTTGGAATCTGAATTCAACTAGGCTAGAAAATATCCAAGGAAACATTAACTAGCTTGAACAAAGCCACAACTTACATGCCCTCATGATGGAAACAGAGAATGGCTGATAGAATCAACACTAGCACAATCATCACCATCATCGGCACAAGAATCGTGAGCACGAAGTCGGAAACGTAGCTGCGTTGCGGGATCTGCTGCTTAGTTGGACGGGTCCACCTGTCAGAGTCGAGGATTGGACCGCCGACATCCATGGAATCGCTGGGATCACGAGGTTGCTGCGACACTTCTGCATCGTCTTCTATCTAACAGCAAACGGACAATTTGCTGAGGTAAGCTTCTTACTAATTTACAGTGGTTCCTACACTTATTTCATTTTTAACAACAGGGCATTGCCATTGATTTATGATTAAATATAATCTTGGCAAAATATATTTTCCAATCGGGGTAAACAAGGCTCAGAAAGCATGGCTGTTGAGTTAGGCAAATAGAACGGTCAATGCAAAATTCGGCTCATCCATAGGGGGGCTATATAAAAATGTTGCTTGGTTGTGGTGTGGGCATCTCATCCACTCCAGTTGTTTTGTATGGCTTAACTAGAACTGAGCCCCCAACAAAAATACATTCAATGTTACCAGTTTAAAGGTGCACCAGTCGAGAGCAAATCCCTCCTCGCGGAACAGTCTGTCGACAGTGGTGCGTTTGAAGTCACGCGGACAGGAGTTGAGCTTCCACAACGGCTTCACTTCGTCTTGCAGCTCGGAAAGAGAGGCAGAAAACCGTGCTCGGCTGCCAAGACGCATCACAAGGCTAGGGCAGACAACGTCATAAGTGAAATATATCTACCATCCAGCTCTCAGCATAATAACGAGAAGTTTGACAATAAATGCTTAGGACTCGAAGGTCAAGTAAAGAATCAAAGTTTCTATTTGTTTCAGTTATTGGGTGAGGAGTAGGATTTTTTTTTTCTTTTTTCTTATAGACCCTTGATAATGCAGGCAGCATAGCTTTGCAAAATGTCGGGAAAAGTTTGAGTCTTTGGGACTTAGCATTCATTACCCAGTTAAATAGTTTTTCTGAAAACTAACGTGCTACGATCAGGAAAAGACACGAGTCTTAAGAAAGTAAGGAGTAGGACTTGTTTAATTTTTTATGGTACATATCTAGAACGTTTCTGACCTTAATTTGAAGAAGCCAATGAAAGATTAGACATACCCCTCTCCTTCAGTAGGTCTCAGAGGCATCCTAGCACCCATCTGAACAGCAGAAGCCAAGAATGTTAGATAAATGTCTTCCCCGCTTTCCGGCCACAGCTTTCGTCGGAAAACATCCAGCAGCCTTTCACGACGTTGCAAGTCGAACATGTCTTCCACGTTGAGATTATCGATTTTAAGTTGTACTTCATACTTTGCTGGATCTGTGTACATGACAACAATAGTATTAGCACATTCAATTTTAGAGTTGTTTTACGCAGTTATTTCCTGCACCGTTCCTACCATTTTTCTCGAGAATATTCATGTGTATAATTTGACTGTTTGTCTCGTAGCTTTTACGATTAAGACCGACAATTTCCAGCTGCACCATAAGTTGCTGCTTTGGTGGTACTCCATAGAGATATCCAGTGCGGTGACGGTTGCTGTAGATGTAGCTGATCCAGCTCGGTAAATCGGGGGCGTCTCGCAAGGATGGCCTGTACGAGAATTGGTCGCCCTCACCCGAGAATCCTTGATAAGTGGTCCAGCGAACAGATTGGTTAAACAGTTGATGTTATGGTTGAAAGTATGTGTGCAATACTCTTGATGTTTAATTTCTTTACCTTGCATTGTCCAATTAAACATGACTGGTTTGATCGGAATAATAAACACTTCAGTGCGGAGCACATTTTCTGATTCTATGCCGCTTAAGAAGTATGCTAAGAATGTCAAGTAGTAAATCAAGTACATTTTGAAGCTGTTTCACTGAGTCTTTAATTTTACAGGTAGAGTAATCAATAGTATGAAATCCCTGTACGCATGTAGGTATACCATAGAAGTAAGAAAATTGATAATTCTACTTCAACTTGTATTTTTAAATGCAGTTTATCTACATGCAACTATTGGGATAAATACTTTTGTCCTCACAAAATAAATAGAGCGAGTTTATTCTGGCTTAAGATTCCTTACTGGGCAGGTTGCCCAAAAGTCTGGAATTAGATTGATGTTCCTATGACCCAGTGAAAAAATGATTTTTTGATGTAAAATTGTAACAGTGAGTTGGTAATTTGCAATTTAAATTTAAGTTAAGAATTAATTGCAATGACTTGAATGGTTAAAATGAACGGAAGTAACTCATGTGTGCATTGTAATCCACTGTCTTGACTTAGTACTCGACTAAAATCAATAACAGAGAGTGGGATCCATGCTTTCAGTGTTTATTTTCGTACACAGTTCAAGTTGCCTTTGCCATTGACGTCTGTAAAAGTAGGAGTGGCTAACAAAGCACGTCGGTGGGAGCCTGGTTTGTTTTGTAATGGCTGATAAAAAGCAGAAGTAATTATGTGTTGGGGATGTGCACACATTAGAGCATACAACAGTTACATAAACCCATAAACGTCGAAGTGTGAAGTGACTTTATGACTTCCAAGTGGAACATGCTATAGAGTTTAGAAGTGAAAGAAATGGCAGGGAAAAACATTCCTGTCTTGTTGGTGACTGCGAATGTCGGGTCAATATTTGAAGATGTAAGTCAATGATATCGATTTATATGTTTATTATGTACCTGCATCACAATTCATGACGTCTTTTAATATCCATACTCATTAATTCCTGATTATAAGTCGGCAAAAAGTGACCGATAACCTTAAATGTAGGTTAGCCAAGGGTGTAAAGACCTTGACATGCCCCTAGGCACCCCTTAGAGCACTGTAGGTCCTTGAACTTGAATGCCTCCTTTCCGCACATTCCATTTATCAGTATTGACCCATCATTTTGTGTATATTTCCTAATTTCCTGCTAAATTCTTGCAATGCCGCTGCACCTTCTGTCACGTTACCTCGGCTTCAGATCCAATTTGTCAGGCTTGTCAGGTGTGGTTAGGAAGACGCAATTGTTTATCACATCTTCTGTGTACTGTAAACTCTAGTCCATATGGGTATTTCATACTTTGCACAAATATCCATTATCTTTGTTATCTTTTATTACCCATAGAGTGTTTGGTTTGTTCCACTTTAATTTAGATTTTAAATAGAAATAATATTAACATCCTTTCAATTGCATCCCTACTGTTTAATCAGTTTTAGATATAACTTTATAACTGCATAGTGGATTTAGATTTCACATATTTGAGAGGAGAAGATTTCCTCCTCATCATTTAAGATAAATGTCATTATAAAAGCTAAATTCCTCTATTTACTATTTAGGAACTGCCAATATTTTTTCTTGTCTGCAACTTTGACAGATTCTTCGTAGTTATGAAACATTCTGTTCTTTTTAACTGTTGCAGCCTTCAGTGATGCTGAAAATATGGACAGAAGAATTCCTACAAACTGTTGCTCGTCTTGATCCAAAATTCATTGCTGTTCACTGCCAGGAAGTAGGAGGAAAGAATTATGAACGCAGCATGAAGCATGTTGAATATTTTGTTCGGTGAGAAATCTACCAATACTTCTATGAAAACTTCGTAGCCACAGACACACTTAAATTCATCTCTGAGCCGAGTGGTAACCATTTTTGTCTATGTATTTTTAGAAACATACTAAATAGGTAGGTAGTCCTGAAATAACACAACTGGCCTACTTAGTTCTGTTTTAAAATCTTTGGAAGCCATAAATAAATAGGTATATGCTTCGCCAAAGGATCTTAGTAATCTGAATTAATTCCGTCTTGTTTTGTTGGCTTCTTATCAGATATCCTCAACCACATTGATTTTCCTAATGGTTATCTGTACATTTATAAACTTTTGCGTGTTTTAAATTAGTAAAACTCAATGAAATGGTAATTGCAGCAAATCTTAATGACAGAATAATTAAATAAACAACAGAGTAGGAATAGGAGCTAATAAACTCTGGCTTGTCATCAAATAGAGTAGGGTTGACAACTTTTTGGATCTTATGGTCACAACTTTACAGCTATGCTTTTTATTTGTAATCTCCACCTAGAGACTAACTTATATTACATCTAATTTGTTTCAAGTGTTTTGGCTGTTTGAAGCTAACAACATAGCTGCCTTCATGGCATAATTTCTTAACATATTCAAAAGATTACATCCAAGACTTTACTTTTACTAGTCTACCTAATGAATATTTTTCTACTACTGCTACTAATACTACTGCTACTACTGCTGCTACTTCTACTATTACTACCTACTTCTACCTACTTATATATTTTTAATTTCCAGGTTGTTAATGTCCAGTGAAGAACTACGCTTATTTGACAAAGTTCGAATTTATCTCGACGAAGATTTCTCATCAGCTGAAAATTTTACTGTGAGTTATTCTTTCTCTGCAGAGACAATATTTTTTTTAAGTTTAATTTTGTGATATCTTTCAAATTCAAACATACTCTTCATTTCCTCAGGCTCTCGGCAACTTCTACTTCATTCATGAATCTCTAACTGACGTCCTTCTTTGGGACTTTGCGGCCATGTCCTTTGTTCCTGCCTCAGGGAAAGAAGTGCACTCGGGGAACATAGAGGCAGTCACAACCAAAGAGAAGGCAAAGTTTCCGCAGGACTTTTTCCCATCGGTGAGTCAACATAATTGCTCGGTGAATTTTTTGAAAACGCCAAAAGCACGTTCTCATATCGCCCGCCGATTATTTCCAGTGTAAATGGTCTCGCAAAGGATTCCTGCGCACAAGATGGAGCCTAGATGGCACCGTATTCGATCTGATCAACATTCATCTATTTCATGATGCTTCAAACTTTGTGGCTATGGAGACGGTGAGGATCTTATTCAATTTTCAAGTAGGTGTGGGAGCATGTAAGAGATGGCTTGGCAACGCACTGTAGTGATGCCCAATTTCCGATGTTGTGCAAATACTGTCTAATCATGTAGGTAAATCAGATACAGTTTTTACTAATTTTAGCTACGGCAAAGTTTTTACAAGCAGTCATTGTCGTTACTTCTCCATAATTACAGTTAAAAAAGATTGTTGCTGTTTTCAGAAAACTATTTAACTGGGTTATTGAATACTAAGCTAACAAACTCAATCTTTTTCCGACATTTTGCAAAGCTATGTTGCCTGCTTTATTGAGGGTCTAAACTCAGGTTCCAGATTTGGCCAAAAATCAAACAAAATTACCACGGTTGCTGTTTCTTGCAATTTAATTTTTATTTGCATGTGCCTTTGATGTGCCTGCAGCATTCACCAAATACAGTTTTGTACCGATTTGTCTTCAGAACCCATCGGTTTATTGCACGAACCGGAGGCGAGCGCTGGAGCACACGTTGGACCGGTTCCACACGGATGCTTTCGGAACCGCCCCGTTCTTCGTGTTCGGAGACTTCAACTTCCGCACAGACACCAAAGGGGTGGTTAAGGTACCACATCATCGATTATACACGTGAATCGTGATAAATTATATCTGCGTGGCAGGGAATAAAAATACTTGATTATACTGCATATGATTCTCTTTGAAATTTGAAGACCTGAGGTTGTTGATAAAATAAATTGGATTTATGGTTTTTATGATATCATCTAGCTTAAAAGTACCTAACCATTTTTACTTTGATACTTTTTCCTTAAACTTAGAGCTCGTGACCTAACATGTCTATTTGTAGAAATTTAAGCAATAAATAAATCAATGTACCTAATTACTAATTAGGATTTAGGTGTGCGATCTTTAATCTTTTTTTTTTCTTTGGCAGAAATTGTCAGAGGGCCTAAGCGAGACTCGTCTTCAGAGTCAGAAAACCGACGTAACAAAAATGCAGTACCAAGATGATACCAGTCAGGTGAGTCCTCATTCCTGCCCCTGCAACTAGGTACTAAAATTAGATGCGCTCAATAAATATTTATCACGCAAAGTTTGTATAATGCCATTGCATGTCATTTATTGCCGGCAATTTATTGCCGGTAATTTATGTAATAAGGCTGAGTGAGCAGTAGAGCTGTGTTATGGTTGTGCAACATCAGATAGTGGTTCATTGTTCCCGGTGGAAATCAATACCAAGTTTGGCGTTTACCTCCCCAGGTCGTGCTTTCCTTGGGGAAGAAAGAGTTCAGCCATCAGAACCACCAAACCGTGTTTCAGGGAGAAGACGGAAAGTGGGTAAGTGTCGTCACTTGGGTAACCTTTGACCTTTTGAGGCTTGAAGGTCAGAATTGATTCATGACGTCTAGCATTATTAACTAACCCATGTGTTCTTTATTGATTTTGATCTTCTCGAGCTTCTACCACCGGGAAATCCACTCTAATATTATCTTATTAGTTAGGAATTATGTTAATTTCCTCTAATTTCCGTTTCTTTCAAAAATTTTCCGGGTGCTATGTATGTACTACATTTCATTTACAGTTGAAGGCTTTTGACCGGGAGCTGGAATCTTTCTCTGGGCGGCTCTTTGAGTTCCCGATCGCTTTCGGCCCAAGCTACCCGTTTGAAGAGAACGAGAACGGGGCGAAGAGCTACATGAAGACGCGCTGTCCTTCTTGGTGTGATCGAGTCATCTTGTCCAACACCGCTACCTCACTAGTCAATAATGTAAGTTGACTTCTTGCTCGGACTCTGCACGAGTTGACACAGTTATACATATATATAAATTTAGGTAGACATTCTCTTTCTATTTCTGATTCTACCATACTATTTTCAATCCGCAATGACTGGAACGGGAGAAAATTGGACATGGACTAAGAAATTATAGAAAGTTTACCTTGACAAAAGTTTCTCTGTAGATTCCATGTCACAAACTTTGATTTCACCATCCTACAATATCATTGCAGCTTGATCCTCAGAACTTTGTAATAATCGATACTTTTCCATTAGTTTTCAGATGTAAGCGGCATTGAGTACAACGTGATGGGTGCGGAAACGTGCATGGGAGATCACAAGGTAAGCCCTCTGCGATTCCGGGGCCCAGCGTAGTCGGTAGCCGGTAGTGCAGATCCTAGATCGCTTCTTTGCAATTCACTCGGCTGTGTTGTCTGGTCGAAACAGTCTTAAACCGGTGCGATCTCAACAAAATGGCACATACGCTGCTTGCGATGCAATAGGAAACTTGCCGATTAATTTAACTTATTTGTTTCGTAATCCTTCAATTAAAGATTTTCAACTAAATTATTCTGCTGTGCATGCTGGTTGAAATTGTAAACATGAGTTTTGACTTTGTTTGTGTTCTTGAATGATTGAATGCCCACAACAGAAAACTGGTCTTTGGGTACTTTTATTGACTTGAAATCGAATCTTCCTATGTGCTAACTATAACTAATCTTGATTCTCGTTATATCACTTATGGAGGATTACGGTACACTTCTTGTAACAGCTGATAAAGATAAGGATTCAGTCAATAAACTGTTTATGAAAGACTTAAAAAATAAGGTTTTCAATTAATACAATAATTAAATTCTGAAACCAATAATTTTTTAGCTCAAACTCCTGAAACTTACTCTTGGAAACCTTTACCTCTTCAGCACAACCAGTGAAAAACCTCCTTTGCACTATCCAAACTTGATATTCAGCTAAATTCTGCTCAGTTGTGTATACCGTTTGGAAAACCGTTTGTGATGCGATGCGAATTTCACCTAACGTTTGCTACTAGCTTTATGATTTGACGTGTTGATTTGATTGACTTGACGTTCACACATGCAGCCTGTCTACCTGGCTTTAGAACTCACCCTCGGTGGAGGCTGCAGGTAGTAAATACTTTCACGAGGCCTATCGAATAAGCGTGTCCGTTACAACGACCCACTGCTGGAGAGTTGCAAGGGGATCTTTTAACGGACACACTTTTTGCATGTAGATCACTTGGAGTCTGATGGCGTTATCGGAGATTGATTTAGGCGTTCTACCTTGAATGTTTCACAAGCCACACACTCGCTTCTTAATTACATAGTAGTTTGCAGTCAACCGCGTCATAAACACAAACTCGTTCCTGACTTTGTTGACTGTAAAATGAGTATGAAACTGTTGTTGCTGAAACCATTTATCATGATTTATCTGTTATAATATCCTGCTCAAGCAATTCTAAATAATTGTGTCCATGTTTTAATTGTCGCCTTAACTACGTCAGATCTCTGAGTGTCTTTAATGTTAATCAGTTTTTTTACGATGTTGTTTTAACATGGTTTCCTGAGATGTGTGTAAATTATTTTATTTCTATATGTATGGGTTTTTTTATAATTATTTTTTAATTGCAGCATGTTTTCTTTTTTATGTCTTTCAAAACAGACTACAATTCGGTTTGTTGTTGATTTTTTAGTTGACAGTTGCATGAGATAAATAATAAACTTACCTAACTACTTTATGCTTAGTAATAATGGAAGGAGTTACCAGCCGTACATCTACTAATTTGCAAAAGGTTTTTATGCCTTCAATAAATTGCACAGTTTTGTCCAGGAAAAAAAGTCGGGATGTAATTTCGCATCTGTATTCATGTTGATTCGTCCTCTCAGGCAATATTTAATTCTTAATACTGGTGCCTCAATATCCACTAATAGCTCTAAAGCAGCAGTTCAATCAGCCAGTAATAAAAACTTGTGAAAACATGACCTACCATAAATAGTCTGAACTAGTTCAAAATTATCTGTAATGAAAAAGGGAAGTGCACTCAAAGTGTTAGTGTTCCTAACAAGGCTGCAATTCTCGATAGAACCAATGTCAACTATCGTAACAGAATGCAGCCTTGCTCAGCGGGTAGCTTCCGAATACCACACCAGCGACCCGACAGCAAAACTCGACTCAACCCCGCGACCTGACGTTCTGCTCCGTTCTGTTCCAGCCCGTCTACCTGAGGCTCCAGCTGTCGCCGGCCGCAGGTACCGTCGCTTGCTGCCCGCCTGCCCGCGGCTCCGTCCCCTGCTTGAACGGCCTGTCTCGCTTCGCCCCGCTAGACACCCTGACCCTGCCGCGGGGGCCCCGCGTGCATGACGACCCCTACACCCCCGAGAGCATGGACACGCCCTCCCCGCTGCCCTCGCCCGTCCCTTCCGAGCCCAACCTCGCGCACAAGACGTTCAACGACTCGGTGGCCGCCCGCCTGCACCAGCACGGCTACCGAGGGCCGCCGACCGCCGCCGAATCTCCGTTCCACTTTGCCTGCTCGGAGGCGCAGGGCGAGCGGCGGCGGGTCGATGGCGACGGCTTCGCCGACTGGAACATGGACAGCCCGCGGGTGCTGGTGACGCAGTACCCGCATGCAGAGGCGGCGGCGTGTTTGGAGCCGGCGGGCGGCTGCGTGGACAGAACGGCAGAAGCGGCCGACGCTGACGGGGGATCCGGGTTCCCGCCGCTCGTGGATTCGTTCCGATCGGTCAGTCCGACGTCGCCGAGAGAAGAATTTCCGGTGTTCGACTGTCCGAGTGCGTTGACGGAGAGCGACATGTGTCTGGCGAGGCTTGCCGACGCCAGGCCGTACAATCTCGTGCAGTCGCAGTCGGTGTTGGAATTAAAGGTTTCTGCGTTGGAATACGACAAGGCCACGCCGCTGAGGAGTGACCGCTGCTTCAGCGATGCTTCGTGGCTGAAGCAGAACAGGCGGGTTCGGCTGATATCGGAGAACGATTCGGTAACGCGGCTGCAAAGCCACCACAGTTCGTCGGACGAAGATTGGTTCGAGGAGGACGCCGAAGCTGACCCAGTCGTAATAAACGGGAACTCACGTCATAAGCCTAAGGATGAGATCAATATTGTGCCCCGAAACACATCGGTGGTCAACTCGTTCAATAACAACGTTGATTTGAGTAAGGAGTTGAATATCATTTGCCCTCCGCAAGAGATGCGTAGCTCTCTTATCAATGGTATTGCTGAAGGGACAGGCTTGCAACTTGTGGTGAAGAAGCCTGAATATGAGGAGAATGGGGGGGAATGCGAAAGCGAAGAGTTCTTGAAGTTATACAGCACGAGTTCAATTGCCGTGGATGTTGGCAATAGCGTGGAGCGTAACAACACGTTGAAAGCATCTCGAAGTTCTCTCGGCGGTAAAAGGAGGAGCAAAGAATCTGAGAGAAAGAATAGCGGAAAATGCTTGTCTTGCGCAATATTGTGAGAGATACCTGATGATGGCAAACCCCATGGTGCTGATATCTGGGATCGAAGTTCTCAGAAGTATTATCGTCCCAAAGTTACAAGAAAATTAAATTTCCAATGCAAAAACTTTGCAATGAGCTAGTTGTGCTTCAAAATGATTGGTAGATCCTTACCCAATCCAATGCTCATTCAAACCTCTGCTCAAGAATGAAATATTTCTGTTCATGTGCTAGCACTTTGGTTTTTGCATGTTTATTTTTGTTTTGATGTTTATTTTTAACTAGATTTTTCCTTTGTTATTTAACTTAAATCATATTATTTACTAAATTATTTGTGTTATGCCGCATGCAATTATGCGATGTGCACTGAAATTTGCTTGTCATTATTAAAGCAATTTGCTTGATTTGATCTTATCTTTTTAGCTTTGTTTTCAATTTTCTTTCTAGCCTTCTTAGCTGAGTTGCATATTGCTTTCCTTCTTTACTGCATTTGTAGTATGCATCATCTTGACATTTCAATTGTGAGCAACATAGGTGAGTCTTAATTAATGATTTGATAATTGATATTTGATTGGCAATCAGAAGTTACAAGTGTATTATGTGCTAACAATATTTAATTTTCTAATTTAGCATATAACCAGTCTAACAAAGGATATTAATTATTTTCACTTGCACCAGATTTTTATTTGAATGCGAGTGCAAAAGTAAAAAATTAAAATTTACGGAACTTGATAAAAATTAACTTATAATAATTTAGATAAAAATTTGAGCTTCTGCCAAATCATTACGTGGCTATAAGTGATACGGCTACGATTATCCCAAATCTGATTCAAGTAATTTACCTTGCAGATCGAGCCAGTACGGACGACTGGACGAATGCCAACGCCTCTGAAGCAAACCCCAGCCTAGACGCGACCACCATAACCAGGTACATCCACTTCAAAGCCGACACACCCACTCTCATTTTCAAGGAGACCACGGTCTAGATCGGAGCCGGGCATCATTCCTCACCAGCTGCTGGACTCTAGCACCGCACGTTTTCACCAACCGTTCATGACCTGAACGACGCCAGCAATTACAGGTCATGAAATGCTTTAAAACGAGCTTATTGTTATCAATATTGTTATAATACGTATTTTTCATGTATTTGTTCAGTCTGGTTATATGTTTGGTTTACCAGATAATAACTGTTTAAAATATCTCTTTAGTTTGCATGGCGGTCAGTTATTCACTGCGTCTGCAACTAAATTCTGAGAGTTAAGTTACTGGCCATCAATACCAGCTCTGTTAAAATCATTTTATCCTCTTAAATCATTATCTATATATCTGTGGAAAGGAATTGTCTTTAATAACTTAATTAACCTAGTCATGTACTTACAACTTTTGAATGGAAATTTCATTGTATCCATAATCCATATGTTATTTCTGCAGAGTCGCTGCCTACACTTAATTATGCTGTGACCTAAATTCAAGTTCTGTCATCAAACCAGGCATAATGCCTGGTTTGATGTCTGGCTGATGATGAAAATGAAGTTTTTTCAGATTTTTCCTTAAGAAGAATAAGTTTTCTATTCTTCATATCTCATTCAATATTAAGCTCTCTGACTGTTCATTGTTAAATCGATGTGATAATTGTCGCTAATTGTTCCCTTACCGGTAACAGTAACGTATTGACTGTATAATAACACCATTTATCACGATTCAACCAATCGAGTTTGGTTTCTGGAACAAAATACCACAATGCCAGTGTAATAAGATGTATTTACAAAAAGAGTTTTGTCTACAAACACATTCCTAGCATATACATTTTAATTTAAAACCAGTGGGAGTTGCACCTACTCTTTGAGTTAGGTATACCTACTAATTATAGTAACTGCCCAAATAATTTAATAATCAGCTATCGATGTTTAGCACATACAATAGTCGATAAGAATTATCGATCTGTACTTATGTTATATGAAGAATCGAGTCATAATGTAGCTATAATCTAAGAAGAAAACCTATCTACATGTACCTACTTAACTGCCATCAAATATGCCATCATGCCATGATCATTTGGGACAGTTTTCCCAATTTTAGTCCTACAAGACCATTTAAAATAAGGAGATAAACTCAGCTACTGATAGGGCTTAAAAACATGACACGTAATTTTCTTGGTTCATTGATTTGTAAGAACTTGGTTGTACATCGGTAGATACTCAAGATGCTTGATTGGACGTTCTAAAACTTAAAGTGTGACGGTTTAAGAAGTTCATCAGGTAAAGTGTACACCATGATTGAATCACTTGTGTGTTTTTAAACCTATCAATTTAGCTGCTCTTTGGTGACCACGAGTTCTTTTCGAAGGGCTGTACAGATACTGCAGAACACCGGTCCATCGTACTTAAATACATAATCCGCCTGATGCCAACGTCCACAAATAAAAATGATCGGACTTAATTATTATTAATGTCTGGCATTTGAAAAATATTATTTACAAAAAAGGAATCTATAAATAAATAAATGTATTCACAAATGAACTGAATATTTTGCACCAAATATTTGGCTGAGCTGTTCTTTTGAAAATCTAATTGTTGCAAATGTTGACAATATTTATTGTACTTAAGATGTAATACTAGAAAAATGTATGTATCTATTCAATGGGACTGCGTGAGAAACTCTAAAGATGTCTTGGAGTTACTCGACGATGTCAGAAGTGTATCAACAATATTTAATAAATGTTTCAAATTCCAGTGTAATGTCTAGCTTATTTTTCCGCTTGAATGCATTAGTCTCTTCCAAAATAATTGTTAGTATCTATAATTTGTCCAACATAAAATTCTAAAAATTCTTTGGGAAGATAAGATTTTTCTCTTTTATCAGCTTCTACAGGCTCGTATCTCCTAGCTAGGAAAAAAGAGTTTGAAATCGACATGATGTTGCGGCTACAGCGTGGCCCTAAGGGGCATTGGGCCTCGTGTTTGAGCCTTACTGTCTGTGCTTTCGAACCATGGCCAAAGAAAACAGCCAGGATCTAGACTTTCGGCACTACTGCTGAACTTGTTTATACGGCATCTCCCGTGTAAGTATCCCGATCGTTCTACAAGTTGATGCAGGATTGGACACTAACTTAAATAGAACAGTTGCAGAGAAAATTACTGTGGAATTCAAATTCCCCAAAGAAAAAGCTCGTTTTCAACTAATCGATTCAGCCGATTTAGCCGGAGAAACGTTATATCGCGTCTTTTTGGACACCCCTACACCTATCTTCATCATTAACAATGGAAGACTGACGTTGATTCAAAATTCACCATTCTGAAGTGTCAATCAGTGTCTGCTGGCAAGCAGGCTAATAATTTGTGATGGCGACAATGGAGAAGCTAGTTAAAGCCTTAGAGTCTTTAAAAATTCTTCAGTCAGGACCATCAGTCATTGACGAATCGTCAATACGGTAAGGAAAAAAATTCAGGGTTAGGTGTCCTTTCTGACAGATTTAGATTTTATTTATTTTTGGTACAGCATGTTTAACTTAATTGTACGATTTAAACTGTTTTTCAGAAGGAAAGAAAAGATCAGCTACTGTTTGTCCGTCGCAGACTCAATATGTTACTCAGGAGTTCGTAGTTCGTCAAACTTCTTACATTTGCTTAGTGTGACAATCGAACTACTTCTACAGCTCTGTGATGATTCGCATTCCGATGTTAGAATGATAGCTGATGAGAGTCTTAACCGTATAATTAGGGTGAGTTGATTGGATCTAGATGAAGAAATTTACCAGCCAGCCTGCATCACAATGTCCTATTGTGAATAGCTTATTGATCGTTAAATGCCAACCTGTCGAGCTTAATAAACTTGTATTTTCAACAGGCGCTGTCTGATACTAATGTTGTGAAAATCCAAGTGGAGCTTCACAAGGAAATAAAGAAGAATGGGAAAGCTCGAAGTTTGCGTGCGGCACTTTGGCGATTCGCTGAGCTTTGCCATCTTATACGGTAAATTATTCGCTTATAGATCATACTTTCATTGGTACCTAGTCAAAATTAGTGCATACGCTACCTGATTGCTTTTTATTGTATGCATTAATCACATCTTTCTACTGTTACAGACCTCAAAAATGCAAGCCATATGTTTTGAACCTAATGCCGTGCCTAATCCACATAGCACGAAGAACAGAAGAGTCGGTATTGGAGACATTGGCAGCGGCGATGCCGAAGATATTCAAGGCTCTTGGCACCTTCACGACCGACAACGATGTCAAAGGCCTACTCAAAGCATTCCTACAGAATCTGTCATCAAATTCTGCAGTCATTAGACGCACAGCAACATCCAGCATACTCACCGTTTGTCTGAGTTGTCGCAAGCCTGCTGTGTTTATCTCATACATTCTCAATACTCTGTTAGGTAGGTGTATTGGTCACGATCAACTTGAAAGTACCAATTGATGTAACGAGAGGCTGATCGTCATGTTGCCTTATCTTTGCCAGACTGCGTCGTGCCGCTAAGAGAAACCACATCGGCCAAAGTTTTGGGCGTCCTTGGTGGTTTGCGGCAGATTCTCCCGCACGTGGCATCGGAAGAGAGCTCCGAGGAGATGAGAGGAAGCTTCGGTGTTCGCCGCCGACACCAGGCTTCGCCGCTTGCTGTCGACCGGATGATTCAGGTTCGTTCGCATCAGAAGAAATTTTCGGCATGAAATTATGATAATTTGCAAAATGTCAAATTTTCATAATTTCATGCCAAAAATCCTTAGCCACAGACAGCTTACAAATAGTAAAATCCATAACCATGATAAGAAATCTTCTAATAAGCAACTAAATAGAAATTATGATTGAAATAAAGCTGCCCGTCATATCTTGGGCAGAGCACAGTTGAAGAGATTTTGTCGGATAATGTTTAAAAGTTAAACACTCTGTTAGGTGTCGACTTGTGGTCCTTTTTAGGATCAATCAATAATCATTCATTACAGAGCAAAACCATTTCCATCTGTTCCATTACGTTTTTAAAAATGATTTGAAATCCACATGTTATGCAACCAATAACGTAAGCTATCCACGTAAATCGACGAAGCAAGAACCTGAGCGGCTTGGTGACATGGCGATCTGCAGGTGTACGAGCTGTGCCTGCATTTCACGAGCCACTCGGACCACAACGTGGTGAACGCGGCGCTGGAGACGCTGAGCCAGCTGCTGCAGGCGCCACCCGGTGACCTGCTGCCGGTGCTGACGGCGCCCGCGGGAATCACGCGCAGCCGCATCCACGCCGGCGACGCCGCCGAGAAGCTGTCGCGCAGGACGCTCAGTGAGTTGGCCACGTTAGCTGCACAGCTGGACAGCAGCTTGACACGGCGATGACATGGATATCGCATCTTGGTTGTCCCAAGAAGCCATCTGGTTGTATCAGCTCAATTATTTCGTTGTGATTTCACAAGCTTTTTCTGTAATTTTAATTGATATCTTTATATTTAGTTGGTGTTTGTATTATTAATACGGTCTCAGTTGAGGTATTCTGATTGGAACCATGGCCTGAGAATACCTCTGTTGATAAATATTTATTATGTTTCACATTTTATCTTGGCTAACATCTTAGCTGTCAAATTTTTTGAAATTCTCATATTCCATGAACATTAAATCATACATGTCAACGTGCGTGGCTTTTAATTCCACGAACAGGAGGGATCAGCCGTCTGCCGTATCTGCCGTCTGCCGTATTTAGGGCGGCCAAAAAAGCAAACACCTGGCTTCACTTTGTTTGATATTGGCTCAATACGATCCGCTAGTATCCATGTTATTGAGATCAGTGGTCCACGCTTGGCGTCGGCCTTGTACCAACCACGTTGCGTTATCGTTGCATACCTTTGTGTCGCGTTACGTTCTCGTTGCGTTACGTTAAGTTACATTACGTTACGTTACGTTGCAGGCGAGATGAGCGTCGCCATGTCCCTGGCGCCCGGGGACGAGGACTCTTTGCTTGACCCCGAGCCGGAGCCGGAGCCGCCCGCCGACCTGCCGGGAGTCAAAGCGTGGGTGGAGAACATCGGGAACGTGGCCGCGTTGGTCGACGAGGCCACCAACACGAGTCCGCTGGACGAGCAGCGCCCGCTGCCGCTCGGCCAGCAATCCGAGTACTCCAACATCGAGATTGGCAGGATCGAGGGTGAGATAGCCAACCGAGTTTGTTTGTAATGCCGAGAGACTTTGGTTGAATCTGACGTCATTTTGCAGTTTCTAGCCTGTTGGTGTCTAGGCTTTTTTTGCAACCAAATAATTATAACAAGGGGCAATTGTTTTAAACATGACAGGACTTAGTTTTGAGGTACAGAACAGAAAGATAGAATTGAAAATTCATGTATGAAATAGAAAAGGATTGAAAGATTTTGTCAGAGAGGCTTGGGATGGAGTTAACTAAATAAATATTTCGGTTTCAGTTCATTTTGTTTTCACAATTTAGTCACCTTTCATTCACTCTGTTCACTTTGTTCACTATTTTAACCAGTCTGGCCGCAATGGTTGTCATTGTGTGGCGCAATGCGTTTGGTCCGAGACAGAATCACCGGAGCTTACGAGGAAGTTAAACCCACCGCCAAGGTATTGACGCTGGCCGTGTTTCCCTGGGCAGACTCGGAGGGCGTTGACCTGCCGCCGACGAGCCCGGCCAGCCTGCCAACGGAGAGCAGCAGGTTGCTGGACAGATCGGAGCTCAGCGACGAGCCCAAGGAGGAAGCGCGGTCGCCGTCGCCACCTCCCAACGCTTCCATCGCGTCAACAGACGTTCCCTACAAGGTAGCCTGCCGTTGGCCGGATGGAGCTTATCAGCTTTTAGTTTCTTCGGTTTAGTTTGGTTAGTAATATGAGCTGGTTGTCGCACATCTTAAAGATAGCACAAAAATGTTGAGGAAAACATTAAAAGCGCCTAAGTTTTGGCAAAAGCCTTCCTCGTTGTTGAAAGAGTTTGCAATTATTCAACAGAGCCGTGATCAAGCCAATGTCTAGGCTCATTATTAGACATGTGTCATTACCTAATCTTAGTAAAAATAATAATAATTATTGTTTATTGTCTTAAATATCAATGAACAGACATTTGTATTTAGGCTTAAATTTATAGTGCTGGCCAGCCACACCAATGCTCTTATCTTTATTAATCTTCTTCTTCTTCTTCTTCCTCTTCGTCTTCTTCTTCTTCCTCTTTTTCACACATTTTCTTCCATCCTCTAACATCTTCCCACCTTTTCTCTCTCCTAGTTTCATCCCACTTCTCTTTTCTTCTCTCGACATCTTCTAATTTATCCATTTCATTCTTGGTCTTCCCACTCTTATTTTTCCACTCTCTGCCTCTTCAAATTCTTTTCTTGGGATCCTTTTACCCTCCATCCTCTTCAAATGCCCAAACCATTTTAATCTTTCCCTTCCAATTTTAAATCCCACCCTTTCTACTCCCAATTCTTTTCTTATTTTCATGCTTACTTTACTAATCTTAGTAATTATAATTATTTAAAAAACAATCAACAATACAATCACGGTATATACTATAAGCAATACACTACATACAATGATTCAATAACCACATACAATAACGAAAAACGATACAGAATACGTTAATTTAATACGATAAACACGATAAGACAATACGAAAGAATAAGGATAAGCGAAAGATTCAATACCGATCCGCACAATGAAGAGGGAACCAACGTTGCGGTGGGCAGGAGGTGTACGCGGGCTCTCCGCTGGACGCCGAGGTGGCGCTGGTGTTCTGCGCGCGGCACGTCGCGTCGCGCTTCCTGCTGACGGGCGCACCGGGGCACACGATGCCCGACCGGAGGGCGCGGGTCAGCGTCAAGGCGCTGGCGCTGGGCTGCGTCGGAAACGTCGTACGCCTCCATCCCGCCGCCTTCCACCTGGCCCTGGACAGCCGAGTCGACGCTGCACAAGGTACGCCGAGTTCCCGGGGTCGGTTGGGCAACGGTTTCAACCCTGGAATTGTGTCAGGGTTAAGACTTGGTTTCACTGGTGGAACCTTCTGCCAGTAGGCAATTGCTGGTGGGTTAGCTAAGCAGGAAAAATGCGTTTCTGAACTGGGATACGAACCCGCGACCTTGCTTGCCGGGCGGTTGCTCTGACCAACTGAGCTATCCGGATGCACAAGATTCCTGCTTCGCTGGGTGAGGAAAGGGCTCTCTCGGGAGAGAAGGGGAAGATGCGGCTCGTAACCGTAGACTGGTCTGACGTTTTGCACTTAGCCTCATTCTCAGTAGAGGTAGAATGGATGGGAAATTGTTTTCACTGGTGGAAGCTTATGCCAGTAGGCTATTGTTGGTGGGTTAGCTAAGCAGGAAAAATGCCCGTCCAAACCGGGATACGAACCTGGGACCTTCTGCTGGCCTTCATTGGCCTATTCCATTCAAAGAAAAAAGACGTCAAATACCCACTGTATCCCCGGTAGTACCTATACCGTAGGTACACATAGCGTTTTGCGTTGTTTTTAATTAACGAACAGAACTGTGCCAAAAATCAAGGATGTATAATACGGTGCACCCAATTCTAGCGACGATGACCCGAATGGCGTAGTGTATTAGTTTGTTATAACAAAGCTTACGACTCGGTTGCCGCGGCCAGACGAGAGCAGCCAGCTGCTGTCGGACGTGCTGCTCTTTGCGAAGCACGCGGACCCGCAGCTGCGCGGCATCACGGGCTCGCTGGTCGGCGGGCTGATCCAGTCGGCGCTTCAGCAGGCCGAAGGCAACCTCACCGACTGGCTGGCTGGCGGACCCGTCAGTCTGCAGGACCTCGTTCTCTTGTTGCTCGAGGTAGGCGCTTGACGGCCGTTGCTCTTGACCGATTTGCTTCCGACGGTTTGATGCAAGTTTTGAGGCGTGTCTGAGTTAGTTTCTGCTTTGAATGTGATTCTGTAGTGTTAAATCTGAGTAATGTCTCGTTTAGTGCGTTTAGGAAACAATATTTATGTGTATTGTTCGACCATGTCTTCTGGCGGGTTGAACATGTCACGCAAGGATTGTTTTTATAAATAATAGTTGATGAATAGACAGAAGGTATTGATCGATTTTCTTTCACTTCTTTCACTTTCTTTCAGCTCTGAGACCCCTGGCAGTATGGCTTTGATCAAAGTTGAGAAATTTTAGCGAAAAGCATATCATCCGTGACGAAAAGCCGTTTTCGGCCTCGGTACGGTGTCTTGTAGATGTTGCCTTCATAAATTCTTCTCGAGAAACACGGTGGGTGAGTTAGGTTCGGTGATTGAAGAGTGAAGACGTGGTTCCGTTCCCCTGCCTGGACAGGGCCTGGAAGACGAGAGCTCCGTGTGCTGTCGCCAGACGCTGACAACCATCGGGCAGTGTCTGACCGATCTCCTCGAGAGCATCGACAGTCGGGCGTCGCTGCCGTTGCTCAAGGCGCTGCCGAGGATCGTCGACAATCCCTACTGGCTCGTCAAGGTAACTCGGCCCGAGCCGAGGTTCCACTCGGAGTTTGCAGCCTGGGTGATTACTCGATCATGTGCAATATAGGCATTTTGGTTGTTGTCTTATGTTTTTTTTTTCAGCCAAGACAAATTTGTAATTCTGTTTTACTGTAATCATTCTGCTAAATTCCATTCCCTATTATGGAATGTACGTGAACGTGCCAATATGCCTTGCTATATTTCACGACAATTCACGATTGTTTGGTCGCAATTACAAGGGATGCAATCCTTCCGATTACTTGAATAGTTTGTGCCGTTTCACAATGATAGCGCCTGTATTTTTTGATTGATTGATGTAGTTTAACGGCACGTTAACGTCTTGGCTACCTTCGCATATCCCGAGAAGACATCAGCTACTAACCAATTTCACACAAGTCCCAGAACAATTTCTCATTCAAATCAAAGTAGTGATCTTTTTGATACTTTCCATATGTGGATCTTTTGGCGGATGATGCAGATTCCGAATAGCTTTAACGTTATCTACTTAAAGTCTGTACATTAGGAGATTATACCGGTAAATATCCTACATTTCAAATATCATACCAATTGAAATTAAGACAGAGACTCAAATAACCAGTGCAAACTTAGAAAGTGGAACCATCTGCTTCCAATCATAGATATATAACACGTAAAGAAACCCGATGTGATGACCCCTGTTCGTTTGATTCTAAGAAGTGCACCGTATCAAGTTGGTACGTCCACGCGATGCATCCAAAACTGACGCTCCCGGTCAGATGTTAACTCGGCTCGGTGAAGGAAGTGCAAGCGGCTGGTTGCGTGTCTCGCAGGTGAAGCTGGTGGAGGTGGTGAGCGAGCTGCCCTATGCCGCGGTGCACCACCTCACTGGCGGCAGCGGATTCCAAGGCAAGGTGCTCGATCGCGTCATCCTGGCCCTGCTCGCCGACGAGGATGCCAGAGTTCGGCACGCCGCCGCCGTCGCCGTTGTCAGGTGACACAAACGTTGCTCCTTCTTCTCTTTGCCCGCGTAGAATTTAATACACCGGGTTTGCAGGTGCTCACGGTAGATTTTACAATATTTCTTACTCGGGAGTCAATAGATAGACCTCGTAAAGATTGAGGTTTACCGTATCTAATCTTCACTGGCTGTTACCAATTCATTTAATTTCTTACTTTAATCCAGTGTTGAAAATAATTTAAAATTGACTCTTAATACTTGTACTTCTCTCTTATTAGTACTCTATACTTAACTCTGGTGTACTCAAAGTTGCAGTTAGTCGAGTAGTTGATGTATGATTGCAGCATAGTGTCACTGGATTCAGCAGCTTATAAGTGACCTCCATAAAGCCCAATAACTCAAAAAAGCTTAATATCCATCATCAGAACAAAATATCCATTAGAAAATTGTATCCGTAGTGAAGCAGTGATACCCGTAGCGTTTATTGTAGTAATAGATATCTACTGTGCATCAAATAAATAGTTGCAGTTTGGCTCCAATCAACTTGAGCTCAGCACACATTCGTGAGTCGGCCATCCAGGTAACTCACCCTGTAGAACGATACCCAGGCAAAGTAAACGTCAAGTGTAAAGTGTCTACTTCAAGGACACACATCTTCAATCGGACATCCCTCGTCTAAACGGCATCGCCGACGCACGCAATGTTTTCACCCTACGCCGCGGTGCTTGCAGACTGGTGCCGCGCCTGTTCTACGCAGCCGACTACCCGCAGCAAGACCCGGTGGTGGCGAAGGCGATGTCGCAGAGCGTGCACTTCCTGCCGATGCCGTTGCCGTCGACGGGGCCGGCGACGGCGCACCGCGGCGTGCGCAGCTTGCCGCCGCCGTACGGCTGCACAAGGCGGGACGGGCTCGGGGAGGCGGTGGAGGCGGCGCTGTCGCGGATCGTCGCGCTGCTGTCCCGCACGCTGCTCATGGCCGCCTCCAAGCATCTCACGGTGGGCGGCCGGGCCGGGCTTGTGGTGGCGTTCCGTCGGCTTGACGCTTTCTTTCAAGACTTTCTCACGGGTTTCCTCGTTTGGTTTCATTTTCGTGAAAAGTTTTAATAGTGTTTCAAAGGTTTAATGAACCCATGTCGGTAGAAGTAGTAGTAGTAATATTAGTTTGGTTTATAACAATATAAATTGTTTAAAAATATACATTATACATCAATGGTTCAATTTCACGGTTTAATTACATTTTCTATTACATGGTGCTGGAGCACAAGGAAATTCCATATGGCACTGGGTATCTACTCTTGGTTATACCTATAAAGCTTATTGTATCTATCTATTGCATAATCTCTTACATAGTGGTAATCTAATTCTAATAACCACTTATGCATGACTAACAGCCTAACTAAATTACACCCCGTCGCAATCAACTTGTTCATTCTTCAGTAACGTATTTGAAATGCTTTAAAAATGCATGTAGTAGATAGTAAACAGAACGATTGTCCATAGTATTTCAATTTCTATCAAGTTCTAATCAATCGGTCTACATTTTATTTTTCCTTAAACAAAATCAATTGAGAGTTTCACTATCAACGGGCTCGTCTGATTTCAGTACGGATGCTGCGAAACGCTGTCCCTGCTCTCCATGGAATACATGACTACGGTTTTCCCGCAAGCGTGGAACTGCGTTGTGAGCCAAGTGCCGATTAGGAAGCCGGAGGTGAGGAGAAGCACCAGGTAAACAAACGTTCTCGTCTCCACTAGATTGCCTTCACAGCGTTGCCTTGTTTTGCGTCGGCTGCAAATAGTTTCATTTTCTTGTCTAATTGATGAGCGTAACAAGCGTAGCGAGTGAAGCGAAATCTTCAATTACACTTTACTGCCAAAAAATCCGGAATGTTTGTTTTTTGTTTGTTTGTTTTGTTTTTGTTTTTTTGTGTGTTTGTTTGCACGCTACCGGCCAAACGCCAAAACGCAATATAATCGCATTGAGATTAAATGACGATTAAATAAAATAAACACAGTAAGCACACGATTAAATGAGTGTTCGCACAGCCTAGGATTTTTAATTTATCTGTCTATTTAACTATTTGGGCTGTTCTTTTGTTTGATTTTGTGATTTTTGTGTTGTGATTTATTTTGGATTTAGTGTTGTACTTTTGGTTCAATCTGGGTCTTGATTTTAGACCCTTGATGAAGCTGATGAGTTAGTTTGGTAGTTTAGCATTTTTGAAAACTTGCTTGCTAAGATTATGAAAAGACTTGATACTTAAGAAACCATTAGTACGCTACTCACACGGTAAGTGTCCAACAACGTTTGACACAAACCGCAGCGCTTGTCAATCGACGAGAGCGCAAACTGACACTCCGCGTTCGGTGCCGTTTCAGCGTGTCCGGCCAGCAAAGCAGCGACGTCCCCGACGGGCCCACGAGCCCCGCCTCTGGGCTGGTCGCGCTAGCGATGGCCCTGATGACCTCGTCGCCCATCTGCCTCGACCTCGGCTGCCAGCTGTGGCTGGTCAAGTTGGTCAGCCACCTCACCGCAGGTGACTGATAACACGCTGGAATGGCTTACTAAGGTTGCTAGGATGGAGAATCAAGGAAACTCTCATCAGTTGCACATTTATCTAACCAATCTTTAGAAAATATCCTGCCTGAAAGATGAAGCTGTTGTTTTGTTAGTGATGCAAACGTGAACTCAGAGCCGCTTTGTTCTTGTTTAGGGCTGGCCGTTTGCAGTCTGCGGCCAGTGGAAATCATCGTCAAGTCGGGCGTCGACCCTCACAAACAACTCTGGAACGTGTTCAAAGATAAACAGGTACATTCTTTCTAGAATATTTTGTACAATGTTTATTTCTTCATGTAGGTAATCCGTATTTTGGTGTCGTGGCAACCAAGTCTGGCAAGCCGTCTGCTCATTTCTCAACTACACCTTGGCAATTAACTGCTAGTACTTCTCCTTTGTTTGGGAATTTTCGGGCATTTTTTTACGCTAGCCGATTGCAGTTATAGTTGCAGTTTTGACAGGCGTGTAACTGTTTGTATTCATTTGTAAAATAATTCCAGACGTGAGGAAATCACCGTGCAAATTTTTTTGTTAGAAATGAAATACCCACCGCAAAATTTGTCCCTGAAACTGAAAACCCATGTGTCCTACACATTTCACAATGGACTTTCTTAACTTTCTAATAGATAGTTTTTGGACTATTAATGAACATGGGCCGTGGTTTGTGACCTCCTCGTGACCTCCTTTGTCGTAGCTGTCGATTGTCGCGGAACAGCTGCTGGTGCACACCGTGCGCATGCTCAACGTGTTGGTGCACGTGATGGAGGAGGCGACTCCGCACATTCCCACGCCCAAGCCGACGCTTCCGACGCTGCCCACGTCGCACGTTCTCTCGCCGATCAAGCGCAAGGAGCGGCAGGAAGCGCAGCGAGGTGAACACCTGATGGCCCCACCCAATCACAAAGCGCTGGTGGCAAACCTGGCGGCAAATTTAGGAGTTTAATTAAACAAGTGCATTTGTCATCTGAAAATATATTCTTTTAAATTACAACTGTCAGTCGACACTTGATATTGAACATCAGAGGCAAACAAAGCCTCCTAAATATTATGTAAGTTGGCATAAGTGTTTTAAGTTTTAGCTAGATGGTTGTGGTGCTTTAATTTCCAATCCAATCGAACAGAGCAGAAACCGTGAAGCCACTACTACCATCAACATGGGCTCTGAAAACCTCCGTTTAACCTCCGTTTAACCCCCTTTAATTTCTTCGTTTGCCAACTAAGCGGCCGCTCAACAGTGCTATTTCGGCAGCTTCCCATATCGTAATAAATAGGATGTTAGGTAAGGTTTGGTCAGATTATTTACTTACCATGGTTAAAAAAGGATTTGAGTTACTCAAGTTAAATAAACGCCGCATCGTCCTGCATGGTCTGTCCCGCGTTTTAACCTATGAAAATGCTTGAAAACTGTGTGTCCTTGCAGGGGCTGCATCAGCAAAGGGTGGAGATCGTGACGGCGCCGAGGACAAGAAGCCGGGGAGGGGGAGCACGATGGGGTTCTTCGCTTCCACGCCGCACTACATGCGCATCTACGAGCTGGTCAAGAGCGCGTACACCAACTACAAGACCACGCTGGACTCAGGTAGCTCCAGCTCCCTACAGGACGCATGCCAAGCTTGGTACAATCCTTCAGATGAGATCCTTGACCACGGGTGATTTTCAACTAACTATAGGCTTATTGTCAGACGTTGGCTTATCGACTCCACGTTACCAAACCAGCATGGATATTTCTATGGGGTCACGGTAGGTTATCAAAATTTATCCATGGCTGACTATCTCAGGAAAAAAAACGCCATATCTTGGGCTAAAATTTTTGGGTTTACTAGAAAAATCCAGAAAAGACTTATTGGCAATCGCAGAAATGCCACATTTCGGTCTAATACATACAGTCTTGAAGATGATTGCGCCATCGTGGTGGAACTGTCGGCTTATGCCAAGGTTCTTTTCACAACCAAAAAACAAATTACAACAGAGGTAAACCGTACCTGTGACCAACCTCAAGCCACGGCTCTAAACCTCTGTGCCTTGCCATAGTAAGAATGGCGTACATTTCGATGCGGCTGACCGACCAGTGGAGCCGTAAGGTAGACGCCGAGAGCAAGCGAGGCGACTGTAAGGCCGACGTTGTTGCACAGGCGCCAGCGAGAAGTTTGTCTGCCTGCTGACGGCCACGCTGGAGTCGCTGGCGCGGCTGCTGGAGGTGGCTACGTTGGGCGAGGCGGGCCGGATCGCCGACGAGCTGCTGGCGTACTTGCGCGTGACCGTCTCAGTCGACCCCACCGCCACGGTCGAGTGCGTGCAGCAGGTAAAGCCTCCGCATCCTGCGCATGGGCGTTGAAACTGCACATTTTTTTGCCTGCACACTAGATTCATCTAATTACTCATTAGAAATGTAATATCCACTTGAAAATTGTATCTTTATTTGGATTTATGATTGATTTGTGGGGTTTTACGGCGCGTCAGCATGCAGGCTATTTGCGCCGGTAAGCTGCAATCACACACCAAAAACTTGACACTAATTATAAAGTTGGGTACGCTTTTATTACAGTAGTATCTAATTGACCTGCAAATTTCGTTGCCTTAGCGTTAGATATTTGTTATTTGAAACGTAATATCCGCTCAAAACTTTTAACTATACGCGGAGCAGTGTATTACAGACTTTCTATTTGGAGATCTGACTTTCAAATGGATATTAAACAGGTTTGCTGGGCTCCATGGAGATAGAAACAGGGCTATGAATGAACATAAAAGGCGGTGAATCTAGTGACACCATGCTGCAATCACACACTAACAACTCTACTAACCAGTTACCACAATTAGTAAGTGTATTATGTACACTTGTTTTTAGGGAGAACAGTTGGAAGTTTTCAAGCTAGTGCAATGGCTTGTGCAATCCTTCAGATGGGATTCAAACCACTGGTGGCTTTCATCAACTGCAGGCTCATCATCACATTACGACATCAGACATCACGCATTGCAAAGATGAAAAACCAGACAAAAATATTACAAGCCCATTAGCAAGAGGTTTCCAGACTACGGATAGATCTCGCTTGCGCTCGTGTTGCAGCTGCTGAAGTGCTTGTTTGGCACGAACCTGAGCGGGCAGTGGGAGGAGCCAGACGAGCGGAAGGCGGAGACGGAGGCGGAGCCTGTGCCGGCGGCGCGCGGTTTCTACAGCGAGTGCTTCCAGACGCCGTATCGTCGGCTGCAGGAGTACATCAACACCCCCGCCGAGACACGGGACAAGGACGAGGGATCCGTGTGCGTTCCGCTTGTTGAAACATCCGTTCTTATCCTACATACATTACATTAGGAAGTTTTCGCTGGAAATGCCAGAAAAAAATCTTCTTATGATGATTATGATTATGATATCTTCTTATCATTTTGTCAATTGGACTTTTATTATATTATTTTTTTAGCAGATTCATACATTTTCATGTTTTTCACTATTCCAACTAATATCCTCATCTCTTCCTTAAACTTCCTGCTAAAATTGCTCTTGACTCATTCCATTCCTTGACTCTCTTTTCTAAAATTCCTATATTTCATATTCCGCTCCTTTTCATTTCCAGCTTAAAATCATGCCCATTCTTCCCAAAAAACTTTGCTTCTATAACTCTCGTAATTTATCTGGTGAATCAACGTGCTTTCAGTTGGATGAACTACTTACGACGGAAAGGAGAGAGGAAAGCTACTTCGACTTTCAAGAGCTTCAATCACGGCGCCGATAAAGCAGCTCTCGCGTCCTACATTCGGCTGTTCGAGCCGATGGTGATCAAAGCACTCAAGGTAACCTGACAATCTTTACTAGGCACCTACACTTTTCAACCATGATTACATTACCGTGATTCCAAAGAGTTAACAGTGCTTGTTAACGCACATGTTAAGTTGTTAACATGTCAACGCCATTGTAGGAAGTAGAAACATATTGTCAGTTGTTACTATATCTGTTTTGTGCACAGAAATTCACAATTCAAGCTTTTAACTATTAAAAACAAAATTTCCATTAAAAATAGTATCTGTACTGAGAAATAAACTTAATATCCACTCAAAAATTGGCTGTCTATGTAGCAGATACAACCGATACAATTTTGGAATGTATATTTTGTTTCTAAAAATAAATATGTACCACTGTACATGCAACGAGTAATTGCAGTTTGTTTTGAATCAACGCTGTTAATAAAGCTGCCTATTAGTGCATAGGAGATGTCCACGTTTGCCTTACTTTCATTGTTCTTGCCACCTGACGATGCTGACGATTGTTTTTTCCCGCCGCCCGACAGCAATACACTGTGACAAGTGACGTGAAGCTGCAGTGCCGCGTCTTGCTGCTTCTCAGCCAACTCGTGCAACTGCGAGTCAACTACTGCCTGCTCGACTCCGACCAGATCTTCATCGGCTTCGTGCTCAAGCAGTTCGAGTTCATCGAGGAGGGTCAGATTCCGTGAGTCACACCGCAATGCCTAGTTCTCTCCGCTTTCAGTATTGTTCCATCTTTGGCCTCAAGCCACAAAAATAGTTGCCAAAATCTTCTACTTTTTTCCTTTTCTCCTTGTATGAACATAAGGAAATCATCAAACCACCTGCTCTACAGTAAAACTATGACACTATTTATTTTCTAAAATCCCTTTGATTGCAACCCTCAAAAAAGCTGGCAGCAAGATCACCAATCATTGGAAGAATTTATATTAAAGACTAAGGGCCGGTTTTTCAGTGGTCCGTTACGAAATTAACAATCCGTTAAACCTTGCAGCAGCCAATCAGAGGCCATAACAGGCTGTTAACGGACCGTTAATTTCTTAACATAGCACTGAAAAACCGATCCTTAAGCTCCTTACAGGTCCTAATTCAATATGACTTGCATTCAACTCTCTGTGATTTAACTCTGAAGTCGTGCCTAGTCAAACTTTCAACTAAAGGTGAATGTGAAAAATATTTCTTATTAGACCCTAAACATCCACTCAAGATGTATATCCGTACCGGGGGACAGGCCCAAGTCTTCTCCAATTACTCTGCCATGCAACTATCACCTAACTATAAGAAAATATTGCCTAGCGCTCGAAATGCAAGAGATCCGGGCTCGACCCAAGGTATGGACCAGAGGCGTAGCGAGGGGGGGAGGCTGTGCATGAGGATGGTAACTGTGGTGATGAAGTAGAGTCAGTTGAGACAGTCGCAAGCGCAGAAACCGAAAGCGAATGCACTCCTACTACCCCAGAATCTAGTGCATCTTTCCCAATCACATCCGTTTTCAAATACTATGTGACGTTGCGTATTTAAAATTTGATTTTAAATCGTGGGAGTCAAGCGTAACCCAGCAGCTTCGCGACGAAATGACAACTCGCGGGCCCGGCGTCTTTCAAAACATTAACGGACCATTTGGGCATGGGGCGGGAGATCGTGCTAGGCCAAAAGCATGGGGGGGGGGGGGGCGAATTATATTTTTTTTGTCCCGGGCGCCGTGAACCCTTGCTACGCCTCTGGATGGACACAAATTTTGATTGTCGTTTCTAAAAATAAATATCTACTGAGCATGCAACGAAAAATTTGATAAAATATTGTTCACCGCCCCGCGCGCTTTTTTGCAGCGACCCGCAAGAGCTGATCCCGAAGATGTTCTACTTCCTGGTGCACCTGTCGTATGAGAAGCACCACTCGAAGAGCATCATCAGCGTGCCGAAGGTGATCCAGCTGTGCGACGGGCTGATGGCCAGCGGCCGGCCACCCGTCACCCACTGCATCCCGGCGCTGGTGCCCGTCGTCGAGGACGTGTTCCTCGTGCGCGGCGTCGGCGCCGGCGGCGCGGAGCTCGCCGAGCTGGAGACACAGCGCGAGGTGCTGGTCGCCATGCTGCTCAGGCTCGTCGAGTACTACCAGGTTAGTAGTGCCGCCCTTTGGAAAAAGCCCACTTTCCTCCCCTAGACATACCTTTAGCTAGGCTAACCAAACGGTTTGCCATGCTGGAAACACCGGTTCTCGTGAGATCACCGTAGTTAAGCAGCATTGCGCTGGGTCAGGTGTTTGAAGTTAGTGCAACAACTTCACTCGCCTTGCTTATCATACAATCTTTCGACAACATGGATTAGTTGAGGAATCCTGTTGTTTGGAGTTGCCCCGTCATTCGGAAGGGACGTATAGCCGGTGGTCCTCTCGGTGCTTTTCGACAGGAGTAGGCTACGTGCTGACACCGGGTTTCCCCTCCTCCCTTCTAGGCTAGGTTGAGTTCTTCATCACCCTATCATTCATCGACGCCATTATACCAGTGCCATAGGGGCAGTACTCAAAACAGTGCATTGTTAAACACCACCAGTTCAGTTCACCAACAAGGGTTCTGGCCTACTATTTAATAAATCCAAAGCTTATTTGAGGTACTATAAACAGAAGCATAATTGAACATACCTTGCATTCACGGACATCTGCATCTACCGCTTCTCCTCGGCAGGCGCTGGAGCTGCTGAGCGTCGTGCTGAGCGAGGCGCGCTGGCAGGCGGAGGGCGAGGAGCGCTGGCGACGCTGGTCCGCGCAGGCGCTGGACACGCTGCTGCCGCTGGTGGCGCAGGGCCGTGTGCGCCTGGAGACGCGGCCGGCGCAGCTGGCGCTGGTGCGTCTGCTCAACGCGGCGGCGCCCAGCGTGCTGCGGCCCGGCGACCGCCTGCTCAAGATGCTCTTCTCCGAGTCTCCGCACTCGGTGAGCCAAGGTTGGCGGGCGGGAACGCAGAGCGGATCACAGAGAACCGTTGCCTGGACCAATCCGATGGTTTTGATCGGCAGGAGAGTAAGGTGTTTGATGAGTGACCATCATGCACGTGATCAGTTCAGTTCGGGAGAGAGGTTAGTGGGTTTGAAGTTAGTACGACAACTTCACTCGCCTTGCTTATCAACCTCTTGACAGCATGGATTAGTGGAGGAATCCTGTTGTTCGAGTTGTACCGTGTTTCGGAAGTGACGTAAAGCCGGTAGTCCTCTTAGTGCTTTTCGACAGGAGTAGGCTAAGTGCTGGCACAAGGTTTCCCCTCCCTTCTAGGCTAGGTTAGGTTTATCATTATCCTCATCATCACCCTTTCATTCACCGACGCCATTAGACCAGTGCCAAAGGGCCAGTTGTCAAAACAGCGCGTCGTTAAACACCAATCATCAATGAATCGATTGATCGGCAGGAGAGCTCGCTGGTGGTGACGCAACGGTGGCTGGGCATGGTGCTGGCCATCCTGCTTCACCTGCTCACCATGTGCAAGGAGGATGCGTTGCTTGCACAGCTCGACGAACTCGACCTCTCGCTGCTGACGCTCGGTTCGTTCCACGCGCAAGACCCGCTCAACGTCGGAGCCACGATGCAGCAGGTTAGCGCCATCCACCTCTCTTTGCTGTTGCTCCCTGCTTTCACAACATTGTGCTACCTTCACAATGGTGGGAAATTTATAATTTGATGAGGAAATTATTAGAACATGGCCTAGAGGGCAATTTTGTAAAAATAGGTTGCCGTGAAATCACTGTTTGTCTGTAGTTGTCACTTATTTTTCAGAAATAGCCTGTGTCTTTCTTAGGAATTACAGTGTGCAGCAAAATGAAAGGCAAAATGAATGAAATGAAAATGGTTCCTTATTTTAATTTTCTTAATAATTGCACCACAGAAGGTTCATAAAAGCTGGATGATGGTGGAATAAAAAGCAGGATAGCAATGAGAAGAATTTTGCTAAAGAGGGTAAAAATATAATGCTACAAACGGATTTTTAAGGCTGACAAGTGACTCAATTACACTAATAAAAATCCAGGCTCTGACAAGTATATGCATTAAACAATGTGATTGCTTTTTTTCTCTGATAATTGACCCTGGCCTGTCGGGCAAGCGCTGGAATGTGCCCCGTGCAGCACAGAACCGCCCAATTTGCCGCGAGTAAACTCCTTGCGGGCTCCGATGGTCCGACTTTGACGCTGGACGCCGCTGTTTCAGGCGGACCAACTGGCGCCCGAGCAAGTGATGGCGAGGTTCCTGCTTCGAGTGATCGGGCTCATCGGCAGCCACCTCTACCACGCCGTCTTCTCCATCGGCGGCTCCGACTGGCGCTACTTGCACGAGCAGTTCTCGCACTTCCTGCTCTACTGCATCCACATGTTCGAGTCAGGTGAGTGGCGTCTCAATCGCGGCACAGCCGACAGCGTTCCGAATCGTACAGGCATCCATTACAAAGTTAAAATGCTTCCTAGATCAACTAGAAGAATATTTTCAGACTCACAAGAAAACTACACGTCTGTACATGTACCAAAATGAGGGGGATTGTTAAAAAAGCCTTAATATGCACCCTAAAACAATTTGAAATAATTTTCTGGCTTGCAAGAAAAAACTTAATATTTCAAGGTTTCAAAGCAGCTGCAGCAGCAAACCTTCAAACCTTCCTAACTAGGTTAGGATGCATTCTAGAGTGATTTAAAGGATATTTTTGGACTTTCAAGGAGGGGTGTTGTCACATTTAAGTGACTGTGTAAGTGGGTTTCATAGCATCATTAACAAAACATCCATAACTAGCTAAATATGCATCTTATAGCGCTTTTAAGGACCCATGGTCGCTGACTCCCGTCGCTTCTCCTGCAGGGAGCTACTGCCGGGTGGCGGCGGCGGCGATGCACCTGGTCCAGGGGCAAGGGGTCAACGACCTGCCGACCTCCGACCTGAACACCCTGTTCTCGGAGCTGGCTGTCAAGTGCCCGCTGGTCACCTTCCAGTGGTGCTACCTGCTGACGCTGCTCGGCTACCACGATCAGGCCTTCTGGGCACGCATTCTGCGCACACAGCCCTACATTCTGCAAGAGTGAGTCTCTACTGCTTTGAATGCGTTTGCTTGCGTGGGATCCCGGCTTAAAGGATCATTGGATCTTTGGTCCCTGCCGTGTATGTGTTTGATATCTCATCTCTAGGGTTAAATTTGATTTGTAAAAAACTATGGAAATATGACGGGAAATTTAAAGCTTCTAAGGGCCGGTTTTACCAATTTTTTTCAACTCCGAGTTGAGAGCTAACCTACAGAAAAAAATGAATTTCAATTCAATTCAATTAAATTTTTTTATTGTCACTCTCATCTAGTACATGTACATGATTTCTTGACATTTGCACAAGCGTACAAGTTCATAAATTTATTATAAATCGCGTGGTTGGCCTTTGCCATGGAATTTATCTCAACTCCCACTTCAAGTAAAACTGGCCCTAAGTACTAGGGCTTTGCAAATGCCTATTTTAATTACGTTGCAGATGAGCAAGGTTCAATTGGAAGAGCCAGAATTGCTTAGGGGGGAAAATAAAACAAGTAAAAACAATAGCCAAAACAATAGCATAATAGCCAATAATAGGCTATATGAACACTCATATAATCGATTTGTGGGTGAGCGTAAATATTATCATTGAATAACTTGATTTTCAGAGATTCCGTCTACCTTCAAAACTCCAAGTTTTTCTGAAAAATGAACCTTTTCTACATCAATAATGTAGCAAAACTTTTTAAATATGTTAACCTTAAACATATTGTTTACCAATTTCTTGTTTAATGTTTATTAGGTACTTGTTTTTATGTTGCTTTTAGAATATTTTCACACTAAATCATTTCCAATCCAACCTATGAACTCCACAGTTTTTCAATCGGAATCATTTAAATAATACTCATCCACCACAACTTGATCAAAATAGACGTTAGCCTGGTAAAATATAAAACCTTGGTCACCACGTTACCTCACTCGTAACCGCGTTGGCCCGACAGATCCCCATCGAGCGAAGACAGCGGTCCAGCCGCCTGCCTCGGCCTGGAGGTGGCGCGCCGCGGCGGAACCATCCTCTACTGCGACTTTGTCTGCGAGAACGTCGGCGACGGCGAGCTTCTCACCTGGCTGCTGGTCAACCACATGGAGGACGTGGTCAGCCTGTCCCACGAGCCGCCCGTCCAGGAGCTGATCGCCGCCGTTCACCGGAACCCGGCCGCCAGCGGGCTGCTGGTGCAAGCCGTCGCCAACCGCTGCACCAACCTCACCAAGGTAGGCGGCACCGGCAGGACGGCGGCGGCGTGACATTCACAGCGACCGGTTCTTAGTCGATGGTTGATGCCATCTGACGTTGACTACGAGCTTCCCGTGCCTCTTAGCGAGGGTAGTATGTGTGGCAGTGAAGATGACCCATCAGCCGAGTAAACGCTCTTGTTTCCCCTGCCTCCCAGCCGAGCCTGGTGTCGCGGATGCTGCGCTGCTTGTGGCCGGTGCATCCAACGCAGACGGGTGCGCTGCTGCTGCTGCTGGTGCCACGACTCATCGCGCTGCGCCAGCTGGCATTGGCGCGCCAGGCCGCGGCGCTGGCCTGTCGCCGCACTGAGATGCTGCTCACGTTGCCGCCCAGCGAGGTCGCCAAGCAGCTGACTCGAGAAGATGTTGCCGCGCTCTTGGACGCTCTGCACTCGGAGGGGCTGGCCAAGAAGTGAGTGCAGTGTGCTGTTCTGATTGGTTCGATGGTGGTTTCATGATCCGTGGATGGATATAGTTGAGGGTTTCTTGGTTATGCTATGATTTTAAGAGTTTGATGGTCCTACAAAGGAACTTTTCAAAGTTTCAGCAGCTCACTGTCTGCTATCTTGAGGAGTACTGACAATATTTGTCCTTAATCATCTTCTGATAGTAGTTAGATTGTGGTGTGCTGATATTATGGTTTTATTTTAAGTTGTTGTTAGGCGGGAAGTCAGGACAGCACTGGTCAACAGTCCAGTGAATATATATCATTTCCAAATCGAAATCAAGTTTAATGTAGATAAAAAATACTGTCAATTCCAAGTGATTTGCAGTTTTGTGGAATTCCCGCCAACTTTTCTCTTCCATTCCGACACGTGACACACGTTTGCTTGTGAGCAGGCACAGCAACTTGGTGAGCCTTCTGAACAAGCTGGGCAGCCAATGCTATGAAATGGAGCCGTACGAACTGGACCAGGGCAAAAACAACGATCCGCTGACCATCCAGGCAATCACCGTCGACAAGACCTGGTACCTGGCGCAGGTCAAGCAAAGGTTGGTCGCGCAGATCCTCACATTCAGTTCACCTTGGTCATTCTACTTTGTGGACTTTGAATTATTAACCCACTTGGTATTGACTAGATTCTGATTTCCGATCGACATCAAATTTTAAAAAAATCTGTGATTGCTATCCTGGTTACTTGAATTATAACTGCATGTCTAGCCAATATCATCAGAACTAGCAATCTTGTTTCTAGCTGTCTGCCTGATAACAAGTCGAATCAACCCTCACAAAGTCTCGTTACTTTAAACCCTTTTACTTTGATCGGCTGCAGATGCTGCCAGAAGGAGTCGTCTGGCATGGAGACAGCCCAGCTGTTAAGTCACCTTCCTTACGAAGACATCGTCACGCTGCTTGCCAGCCGCAAGATGAACGTGGCAACGCTGCAGGATTGCGTCGAGCTCGGCACTCAACTCACCTTACAGGTAGCAAGGACGAAAAGGAATATGAAAAGAAATTACATTGGTCCATAAATTAAAACTTTGTTTTTAATACTTTCAACGACAGCATTGTAACAACCTAAGCTTTATAAAATCATTTTTCATCATGCATTATTGGACAAATGATTTCAATAACTGAAATTTGAACCCGAGCAAAGAGCTACTATATGATTTGATGAGACATAGTATCAATCAATATAATTTTAAAGGAATGAGGAAAAGAATGCTGAAAATGTTGAGGTGATAAGAAAAGTAAATTTTTAACATAGGCTTATCATTCCATATAAGCGGCATCAATATCAAAGGCAGAAACGGCAGAACTTTGGTGTTAATCGTATGCGTTTTCAGGCGTACCAGAAGCTCCCCGCGAAGAAGGCGAGCTACGAGAGCGTGCCGACGCCGACTGAGGAGGAACGGGGGCGGCTGGAGGCGCCGCTGTACAAAGCCGCCCAGCACGCCGTGCTCAACAACATCCAGAACATTCGGTCGCTGCTGCCCCGGCCGCACCAGGTACCGCCCACACCTCCACTTGCCGACCGCATGCCTGGCCAGCCTGATTTCACAATGCGTTATGTTCATTACGTTCATGCTTCAAGAGAAATGCTGAAGTTATTGCACTGAAAAGTGTATTAAGTGGTAAAAATATTGGGTCAACATAGGTCAACGTAATATCTGAATAGCTTCCTTGAATTATATCGATTTTTTTGGTCCTTATGAAACAAGTATAGTAGGTTTTGAGTAATATTTTAAAATCATTGATTTTTGATAATAGTTGCTGGTAGTTTGCATTAAACATACAAGGGGGTATACATTGATAGATTTTGAAGGTATCCTGAAAACTTCCTCAATAACAGGCAAGCTATTCGGCTTCTGGATCTCGCAAAATTTTACAAACTTTTTCTCTAGTAATGCAAAATCAACAGTCATCATCATGCAGTAATCAACGGTTGCGGTCGCAGGTGTTCAACCCTCTGGGCCGTGAGCCGTCGTCGAAGGAGTCCAAGTTCAGCAAGCGGCTGGACCAGTTGTTCTCCGACGAGACGTTCTGGGCGGCGGCGTTCGAGATAGCGCCGGCGGTGTCGTGCTACCTGGAGTCCCTGCCGAGGCTGGCACGAGCCGCCGTCTGGCCAGGCGTCCCGCCGCAGGAGTTCTGGCAGAGTCTCGCCAAGTTCGGAGTCCTCTGTCTGGAGGTGGGTAGCGGCTTCTTGTTCGGAAGCAGGAGGTTTAGACGATGGCAGAGCAAAGGTAGCAAAACGCGATTGGTAGTGTGAAATACTAGTTACATGTACGGTAGACAATGATTATTAATTATTAACGAAACATAGTAATATAGTAACGCATGGTTGTCCGTATGTATAGCATAATGGATAAGTGTAGTGCTCCGGACATGCAAAGACCCAGATTCCAATCCCGGTACGGATACAAATTTTGGAATTGATGTTTCGTTACCACTTAGTTACTTACTAATAATCAAAACGCGATTGGTGTTTGTTACGTTTTGGTATGTTACTGTCGTTCACTTAAAGGATTAATCACCAGCCAAGAAAATAAGTATAGGATTCTCTTTTGATGTGAGGACAAGTTGCAATTGATTTTGATGTTCGGTGTGTCAACTCTTTTGCCAGATAGAATTCGATTTCAGAAGACAGTCTTCATCCACGAGATCATTTCTCTTGGTTGTGACAAAAATTTCAACTCTGTTAATCTACCTAATATCATACAGAAACCACATTTACGCAACTTTTCTCAAGCCGGGGAGCTAGCTTCGACCAACATTTCTAGATTTGGGTTCTCTTTCATTGATTTTTCAAGCTTTCGATGCAAAAATTACTAATTATTTACAATAACCCTTCTCTAGGGCCACTTGTACAAAGCAAATCGACAATAATTCAGCCATATGCAACCTGTGACAGCCGCCATCACGGACCTACCCCCCACGCTTGCACGCTTTCACCCAGCAGCTTCCCCTCCGCAGGCGGTGTCCTGGCTGATCCTGACGGCGCCGACGGCCCAGCCGCAGTGCTTGGAGGCGGGGCTGCGTTGCGCCGACCTCGTGCTGCGCGAGCCCAACCTGGCGGGCGTCATAGGACAGGCGAGCAACGCGTCCTATCTCGGCTCGGCTTGCACTGCCGTCACACGCGTCGTCGTCTCCTTGCAGCAGGGGGAGCAGTTGCCTGCGTTGCCTCCCTCTGGTACGTAGTTAGTTGCTATGTAGCTAGTTGCAGGTAGCTAGTAGCAGGTAGCTAGTTGTAAGGAGCTAGAAGCTAGTAGCAGGTAGCTAGTAGCAGGTAGCCAGTTGCTAGGAGCTAGGAGCTAGTAGCAGGTAGCTAGTAGCAGGTAGCTAGTTGCTAGGAGCTAGAAGCTAGTAGCAGGTAGCTAGTAGCAGGTTGCCAGTTGCTAGGAGCTAGGAGCTAAAAGTTAGTAGCAGGTAGCTAGTAGCAGGTAGCTAGTAGATAGTAGCAGGTAGCTAGTAGCAGGTTGCCAGTTGCTAGGAGCTAGGAGCTAAAAGTCAGTAGCAGGTAGCTAGTAGTAGGTAGCTAGTAATAGTAGCAGGTATGTAGCAGGGATCTTCCGGCTAGTAGCTAGCAGCTAGTAAGTAGCTAGTAAATAGTAGCTAGCAGCTAGTAGCTAGCAGTAGCAGGAAGCTAGTAGCAATGGTCCTGAATAGGACCAAATGTCTTGATGTTTCGACAGAACGCGCTCTGTCATTCTCAGAGCTACATTTACTATTGAAAGTAAACTTTTCACGGGCCGGATTATTTCCCAAACTGCGTTTAGCAAATAAAAATTAACGACAAAGCAGGGAGTTGTTTGTAGCGTGGCCGTTGCCGTGTTTTCAGGGCTGTCTGCGGGCCTGGCGGACGCGGAGTCGGTGTGCGCGGCGCACTCGTGCCACCAGCTGGCCGTGCTGGTCGCGTGGCTGGAGCGTTCGCGGCCGTCGCCCGCCCACGTCCCGCCCTTCCTCTGCCGGCCGATCCGCGGGCTCGTCGTCGGGCTCGCTCGCATGCCGTTGGTCAACTCGTACGTGGCCACGCCCCCGGAGGCGTGGCGTCAGGGCTGGGCATGCGAGCTGGGCGGGGTCGCCAAGACTACGGTGCCGCCCTTGCCCGTCGAGTATCTGCAGGACATTGAGTTGCTGCAGCAACTCATCTTCAGGTGGGTTGCGCCTCCTATTTTTTGCCGGATGAAAGAGTTTTAAGTTCCACTTGTCTAGTTAAGCTGAGGGGTTAGAGCCGTTTGTTGATGAAGAGGGTGTGAACGGTTTTTCTACATCATAATCGAATTTTTTGTACTTTGTTAATATTTATATTCAACTTGTGAAATGGGTGCCTAGCTTTCTTATACAATATTCCTTAAACCATCCATATATTGATAATTGATTGGAAATACATTCCTTGGTTGCATTATAACATGGCTTTGTTTGTTTGTATTGAACTTTTTGGCCTATTCTGCCTTTTTGCAGTTATACTGTCTCGCTCTTATATCAACACAACAAACTTTACTTCATTAATTTCATTCTAATGAGTAATGACGGACTGAAAATCAACCTAATGTTCCTTCTGTTACCACAGACTCATTATCAAACTTTTGTTTATTCTATCAACTTTTACAGTTCTAAAGATAAATCCAAGGCCATCTAAAGTACCGACCGCAATGTCGACACCTCCGTTTCCGTCCGCAGAGTGACCTTGCTGGGCTGGACGAGCCGGCAACAGTTCGAAGAGACGTGGATGTCGTTCCTGAGCCTGCTCAACTCGAGCACGACGGAGGGCACGGGCAGCGAAGATGCGGCAGCGATGGTCCACGCCAGCGCCCTGGCCGTCGAAGCGCTGACGGCGCTGCTGGTGGAGACGCTGCTGCTGCCGATCCCCGGCAACCCCAATGCGGGCCGGCTGATCCACCAGCCGCGGGAGCGTTCCGTCGCCACCGACCACGCCAAGCTGCGCGCCGTCCAGGAGGCTCTGAGCTGGCGGCTGGACGGAGCGCGGGGGAAGTTTGCCAACGTGTTTGCGCGGGCCAACGTGGAGCGCGGGAACAGCGGGGCTCGCTACGGCCGCAACCAGGTCTCGCTCGACTACCTGCGGACGGCGACGCGGATGATGCCGGAGAACGACGCCGAGAGGGGGTCGGGTGAGCCATGTTTCCTGTGTTGCCTACGTTCTGACGTTGTTTGCTGGTCGACTCGACAAATCTGAAAGGTCATGCATGTTTGTTTGTTTTGCCTACATTCAAGGTATCTGGCTGCAAGCCAATTCAATTCCAGAAATCAAATACTGGCTTAGATTACAAATTCATTACTTGACATTTTCATACATGAGGGGTCTGAAAATTAAATTTTCTCTGATGACTGAATTTTTTATCTTAAAAAATTAACATTTTTCCATGAGGCCATGGAATAGCGATGGTTGGAAGTAAGAAGTGCTCCTATAAATTTGATAAATTCTGTGAGAAGTAGGGGGAATTTGGGAGTGGGAGTTGTACGAGAGTGAGGACTGGAGATTTTTTTCTGCGTGGAAGCTTGAAGTTTTGAGGTTCGAGTGAGTACAAATGAAAAGTAGTAGTTTCTAATATTTAAAATAGTTCAAGAAATATATTACAAAGATGAAAATTAAAAAAAAAAGAAGGTTGACAAGCACCAATGGAAACAAGAAGTCAAACCAGAGTGAATGATAAAAGATTGAAAGAAGTTTCAAAACCCATGGATTCAAAACCCATGGATGGTGAAAAGATAAACATAAAAAATATTAAAAAGAAGAAAGATAAAATCAACAAAGTGGAAGTGATGTCTACGGAGGAAATGACAGAATGGACGATGGAGTGCATTCGGCAGGAAGAACGGGATCACGCCAAGAAATGGACAGGTAGGAAAAAGAAAAGAGGTAGGGTTCTACGGTCGGAAGTGGTAAAGGGTATTATTGCAACGTTCATATATTTGGGGAAAAGGTTGGAAAAAGTGGAAAAAAGAATCGAGGAGCTGGAAAAAAGTGATAAGAGCAAGATTGATGAGAAATGGGGGGAAAGGCTGGAAAACGTGGAGGAGATCATCAAAGTGATTAACAATAACAAGAATAATAATAGTACGGAAAAACAGAACAATGCAGCATCTAAATTAAGGTTAGCTGAAAGACTTTGTGAGAGTACAGAGCTGATTGTCATGGAAAGGACTTACGACGGGGAAGACTTTAAGGATACACCGGGTGATGAGGAGGAAAAAGACCAAATTGTAAAAGGAAATAAAAGTGAAGTAAAAGGACAAAGGATGATACCAAATGATAAAGAAACAAACAAAGTGAGTAGGGAATTAGAAAGTGTGGAAATGAATACTGAATTACTGGAAAATGAGAAAAGTGTCAGTGACAAAAAAACACTGCTTTTGGGGGATGTGGATGGTAGACAAGCAGGGGAATTCTGTAAAGGATTAGACCTTAGAGCAAGAGTGGATCCTGGAATAATGATAACAGAATTGACCAAGAGAATGCAAGAGGGTTATTATGCTCGATCAATAGGGAATCCGCAAACAATTGTTTTGAAAGTTGGAAATAAAGAAGTGAGAAAAGGAAGGAACAGCGACGATATAATGAGAGATTTTGAACTACTTCTTGAGACAGTAAGGAAAACATTTGGAAACAAAGTGAGAGTGTTGGTGTGTGGTTTCCAATCCAGAACTGGAAAATATCTCAATAATAATTTGATGGAATTACAGGAAAAGAATGGTAATTTTGAATTTCTAAATTTACCATACATACCCGGATTTTTGAAAAATAGATGGACATGGGAAATGATGTCGGGGAAGGACTTAAAAAGAGAAATTGAAAATAAATTGAAGATTGGAATTGAGAAGGAGATTAATGAAGTCGTACATAAAGAAGGAAAAGAAAGGTATAACGGGAAGGGAAATGAATTGAAAGGAGAGGTGGGAAAAGAGCTACAAGATGAATTGAAGGTACCGGTTTTTCGGTCAAGATGGGTGTCGAGAGTAATAAAGTAGCAACAGACCAAGACGAAAAAGGGGGAAGGAAGGGAGATGTGAAATTTTTTAATAAATGTCAACAAAAACGACGTGGCAGAGAACGAGAAATAGTGGTGGCTACCATAAACGTGGTAACCCTAAATGGAAAAATTCAAGAGATTATCGACGTTATGAAAGAAAAGAAGATTGATGTGTTGGGTTGCAGCGAGACAAAATGGAAAGGAGTTGGTGAGAAGGATTTAAGAGATGGATTTAAACTATGGTGGTCAGGGGGAAAAGAAGGGAGGAACGGAGTTGGATTTGTGACCAATGAAAGAATGAAGAAGGAAGTAATCGATGTAAAGATTGTAAGCGATAGATTAATCCGAATGAACATGAAAATAGGAGAAAGAAATTTGGATATTTTACAAATTTATGCCCCACAAGTTGGGAGAACACAACAGGTGAAAGACGATTTTATGACCATAATGGAAAAGGAAATTAATGCTTCAAAATCAGAGTACAGTATAGTGATGGGAGATTTCAATGCAAAGATAGGATATGAAAGAAAGGGGTACGAAAATATAATGGGAATGCATGGGTATGGAAAACGGGATAGAGAAGGTCAAAATTTACTGGATATGTGCGCAAGAAATGCACTCTTCATTTGCAACACACAGTTCAAAAAAGGAAAGAAAGAGAAGATAACAAGAGTGAGTTGGGATGGATTAAATGAGACTATCATTGATTATATTATTGTGGGACAAAATTTAAAAAAGGATATAAGAGACATGAAAGTTTTATCTCACGTTAATTTAGATAGTGATCACAGAATGCTAGTGGCATGGGTGATTAATAAAAATGAAAAAAGAAAAGAGAAGAGAGAAAAGAAAGGTCAAATGAAAGGCAAGATTAAAAGTTGGAAACTACAAATAAATTCTATCAAACAAGAATTTAGGAGAAGATTGGTAGAGGTAGCGCCAAAAAATACAGAGTTGCAATCTGTAGAAGAGGAATGGAAAAGGTTTAGGGATGAAATAGTGAAAATCGCGGAAGAAGTATGTGGAAGAACAGGAAAAAGGAAAAAATTAAAGGAAACACCATGGTGGAGTGAAAGAGTAAAATGCATGGTTAAAAATAAAAATGAAGTTTGGAAGAATATGATTGTAAATAGAACCGAGGAAATGGTAGTAAAATATAGACAAATCAAATATGAAGTGAAAAAATTAATAAAGAATGAAAAAATAAGAACAATGCTAGAGTGGGCTGAAAAATTGGAAAAGGATTATGAAGGGAATAAGAAGATGATATATGATATGGTAGAAATAAAGAGAAGAGATAATATAGATCAGAGGTATATGAGATATAAAGGGAAATTAACTAACGAACCAAGCATGATAAGACAAATGTGGGAGGAGTATTTCTATACGTTGTTAAACGGACATATTCAAATACGAGGAGAGGAAACAGAAAAAATTAATATTCACAAATATTCTGACAAAGAAGAACAGAATCCACATTTAGAAGAAGAAGAAGAAGAAGAAGAAGAAGAAGAAGAAGAAGAAGAAGAAGAAGAAGAAAATTATAGTGATGAACAGGAAAATGGTATAAATAGAGAGGAAATAAGAGAAGCGATAAGAAGAATGAAAAATGGTAGATCACCGGGAATAGATCAGATAACGGTAGAAATGATAAAGGCGGGTGGTGATGTGACATTAGATTGGATTTATAGGGTGATAGAAATAGCGTGGAGAGAGAAAATAGTACCGGAAGACTGGGTAAAAGGAGAAATTGTAACAATATTCAAAAACGGAGACAGGAAAGAGTGCAAAAACTACAGGGGTATTACTTTATTGAGTCAATGTGCAAAGATATATGAGAGGGTAATAGAGAAAAGAGTAAGAGATAGTGTTGAAAATAAACTGAGAGAAGAACAATACGGTTTTAGGAGAGGAAGATCAACAATAGATCTAATATTCTCAATTAGACAAATCATGGAAAAGAAGTGGGAGGAAGGCGAAGATATGTGTTTGGTGTTTTTAGACCTTGAAAAGGCATACGATCATTTACCACGAAAGAAGATATGGGAATGTTTGCAAGAGAAAGGGGTTGAAGATGCGATGATCAGAAGGATTCAGAGTTTTTATAAGGACAGTAAAAGTAGGGTGCGATTGGCAATAGGGAGTACAGAATGGTTTGTGGTTAAATCTGGTGTAAGACAGGGTAGTGTTTTATCTCCACTATTGTTTGTAATTGTAATGGACGAGATGGTAAGGAGAGTAACAGATGAAGAAGCGAATGGAAAAATGATGGTTTATGCAGATGATATTTTAGTTTGGGGAGATGCAAGTGCGGAGGTGCAAGAGATGGTCAACAAGTGGAGTGATGTTACTGAAGAATTTGGAATGAAAATAAGCGAGAAGAAGAGTGAATCGGTTTTTATGTTTAGAAGAAGAAAGAAGAATTTTGACCGAGTAACGCTTATGGGGAAAGTAATTGAGGAGAGAGAAGATTTTAAATATTTAGGTACTTTGGTAAACAATGAAAACAAATTAGAAAATGAAATTAAAAGAAGAATTGAACAGGCAAATTTTTTTTATCAAAAAGTAAGGAAACTTTTATGGAATGAAGACTTCCCCAAAAAATGCAAGTTATTATTATACAAAGTTTATTTTTTACCCATCCTTTTGTATGGGTGCGTTACTTGGACGTTGAGTGGAAAGTTGGAAGATTTGTTGCAAGGAGCAGAGATGAAGTTTGTGAGAAGTATGGCTGGTGTGACAAAATTGGATAAGCAGAGGAGTTGTGAATTGAGGAAAAGAATGGGAGTTGAAAGTTTAAGATTTAGAGTAGGCAAAGAAAGATTGGGTTGGTTTGGAAAAGTGAAAAGGATGGAAGAAAGCAGGATAACAAAAAGATTTTTTGATATTGAATATAAGAAACGAAGAGTGGGAAGGCCCAGAGAAAGATGGATTATGCAGGTTAGAAGAGATGTTGAAGAGAGAGGTGAAGAGTGGGAAAAGGTTGTTGAAGAAGAAAGATGGTGGGAAAACAAAGAAAAGTGGAAAGAGTTGATCGAACGAAGGGAAGAAGATGACGGGGAGGAAGACGGCGGAGAAGAAGAAGCCAGGGAAGATGGAGATAGAGAGAGTTAATTAAATATATATATTTTTTTTTTGGATGGTGGGTTCTTGGCAAGAATTCACCGAGATATCCGTGTGCCCATGTGCAATTTTCTACCCGTTGCTATTAATGGATTAAGGAAATAAAATGATAAAAAAAAAAAAAAAAAAAAAATTAACTTTTTCTTTGGTACAGTCTAGTTGAGCTGGTGAGCCTTCTTAAACCTAATTGAGGCCTTAAAAAAATTGCTTTTACATTTTAATTGTGTCATATTGTATCAATATGATCGTATGAAAGCAACCAAATAGACAATCTGGTAGAGGAATGTTTTTTTGTTCTGTATACCACGGAATGAGAAATTTAGACATTAATAAAATCAGAGTAATGTACAGACAATAAATAAGACGAACGATCCAGAATCCATATCCCAAATGTACGGCCCCCACGTCACCCACGTTTTGCACCGTCTAAAACGCACCGCATCTCCCCATCGGCAGTGTCCTCCGCGTGCCTGGCGCGCGAACAGTGCCTGGCGGCCAGCGGCCTGGACCTGCACTCGTGCCTGCACTTCCTGCTGGACCTGTTCGCGCAGTGGCTCCAGCCGTGCGCCAACACCCCCCTCCGCCTGGTCGGCCAGGCCGTCGCCTCGCTGCTGGCCATCTCCGACCTGTTCACCGAGCGCGCTCACTTTCGCTGGCTCCTCGCCGCCTGCCTCGACCTGGCCAAGACGCACCCGGCCGAGGACGAACTCACGCACGACGACCTCGTGGTGGGCGCGTGCAAGGCGGCGGCGGTCCTCCGCCCGGACGCCGACACGCTGGAACGCGTCCGCCGCCTCGTGGAGCCGGCGCTCAAGTCGGCGTTCCTCCCGTCGCGCATCGCCGGCCTGCACGGCCTGCTCTACCTGCTGCAGGCGGGCGGCGAGCAGCGTAACGAGGATGCGGTGGGCGTCTCGCTGCTCGCCGTCGAGTACGTGCAGCGGAACGCCGACGGATGGGCGAGGCACGGAGAGGAGCACGGCCTGCTCGTGTGGGCCGTCGTGTTCTTCCTGATGGAGGCGGCGGAGGAGGCGGCGGCGGAAGCGGAGCCAAGTCCGGCGGCGCTGCAGCTGGCGTTGACGTTGGCGACGGCCGACGGGCTGCCTGGGAGTCTGCACGTCGCGTTGCTGAGCGGTGAGGCGTTGGGAGGTGGCGGCGATGATTGGTGTCGGAATTTCGGATGTTGTTGGCCGTGGAAAGGCTCTCCTTTGAGAGGTTTTGATCGGTATTGGTCTTGCGGGCGTATTCACATTGCATTTGAGAGAAAATTGTGTCAATGACTAATGAATTTGATGTCACCCATTAGGAAAATCCACCATTGCTATTGAAATTTTTAGAGGAAATAAATTTGGCTGTGCTTGTTGATAAGTATAAATTAACCAAGGAACAGAAAACTTTTAGAATTCTTAGTTTTGAATGACCTGTCTGCATGAATGTTGGAAATTCAATTTGTAAACTTGCCTTGTTATTTTAATTTAGAATTGCCAACTCAGAGATCCTTATGATAATTATTAGTAGCCCATGCTTTGAAGTTCCCATTGTGAACATCAGGTACTGCAAATATGGACTGTTTTGGTCACAAAAGAAAACATTTTCAATCGAGAAGCCAAAGATGGGGAAGCCAAAGTCGTAGGTTTCAAAAAATATGAGTAACCAATCCTGCATTTCCCCCAAGCAGTTGACCTTCAATGTTGTAAAGCCACAGGGTGTACTCGGTCGCTGTGTGATCTTCAACGATGGTGATTCATCACGAATGCACTGTTTCAGGCCTGGAAAGACTGATTCTGACGCGGGCGATCGGCGGCAAGGTGTCCGAGCAAGTGACCAAGCTCGCTGTCGACCGTTTGAGTCATCCCAGCTCGGAAGTGTGCGTGCCGGGGCTACAACTGCTCTTGACCTGTCTCTACATCGGTGAGCGCCATGTCTGCCACTTACCATTAGAAACAAAATATCCATTCCATAATTGCATCCGTACCGGGGGTCAAACAAGGGTCGTTTGCCTTACCAATCATGCTATACAACCAATTTTGGGATGGATATAAAGCTTATTTCAGTAAATAGGCTCCATTTATGTAGAAACAGGACTAAGAATGAACATAGAAGGCGCTGAATCTAGTGACGCTATGCTGCAATCACAGACCAAAACTCAACTAACCCCAATTATGACGTATTAGATTTGATTCGACCCAAACTGCAATCATTTGTTTTTCCGATAAGGCAAAAGATCTGGGAAAACACAATCATATTTTGCTTCTAAATTCTAATAATGAATATCTTCTGTGTAGGGATGTGAAAAATAATTGCAGTTTCAAATCTAACATGCCTGCTATTAATAAACATTGTGTAAACACTGCCAATTGATACTGGTCTTTCAGGAGTCGATAACTTTGTTGTGTGCACTACCAGCTTAGATTATATTGGAAGGCAGTGACATTATTACTTATCAACATTGATATTTGATAGTAGAATGTAGGTACTGCTGATTGTGGTGTTGATCTTAGGTTCATTGCAAGATATGACTCTCCCTATAACTTTGCCTGTTGTATAAACACAAAATGATATGTTAAAAACTTCAAATGTCAATGATGGTACTTTTGAATCAGATGTTTTAGATCAATTAAGAAACACTTGGTTGAGCAAATCTATTATTTGTTTGTGCTCTAATATCATCGTTATAGTCTCGTAATCACATAACTGATTAGGCTTCTGATTGTAGAAATGGGAGTCACACATTTCTACCAAGATTCCGTATATTTATTTGTTTACAATGAATTATTTTAATTAGTATTAAATCAATAGATAGTAAATAAATATTATATGGTAATTGATATGATGAACTAAATAAATTATCTAGTTTAGTGCCAATTTCTGAATTTTTCTCTATTTTTCTATTGCAATTTTATTTGCAAATTGATGATAAGCTTCCCCTTAGTTTGGACCTGGTGCCCATTTTTATACGTCAAAAAGCTCCAAGGAATAAAAAATCTCGTGGAAGCTTGCATTTTATATTGCAAGATGCTGTATTTTTTTAATTGCTGACATCAGTGGCAACCAATGTATGATTATTTTATCCTATCCTAAAACAATGCATAAACTGCATGCCAGGTTAACCCTCTGTTTCCCTGTCTGGCTGTCATTTCAATACTGGATTGTTTGATTTTAAAAACTGATAGTTGGTGCATTATCAATCGCCCGTACATTCAATCATTCAATAGAACATTCAATAGTGGATTTCATATGTAATGTAAACAGAGGAAATCTTGTTGTATTCCTTTACCTTCTACTAGGCTATGCGAACACTCATATAATCGTGTTGTGGATGAGCGTAATTTTAACGCTCACCCACAACGCAATTATATTGCGTGTACGCATAGCCTAGAGGCTTTTATGATCAATTTTAAGAGTTCGGCGTTAATTTATCAGCTTTCTCAACGACATTGAATATTTCAAAACGAAAAAATCGATTTAAAGAAAAACTTTTTAAATGATTTGCTTGAAATTAACACAGTATCTTCCTTTTACGATTTATAATGCACACAGTAAATTTTGTCAAAATCGGTTGAAGATAAAGTTGATTTAGTTGCAAAAAACTGCAAAATCGCTAAAAAAGCGTCATAAAAGCGCTATTTCCAAGAAAAGCGCTAAACATACAACAATGAAATTTGTACACAAACATTAAATCGTGTGGGCCAACATATCTGGAAAGTTTCGTCAAATTATATTGAGATCCTTGGCCTCTAGAGTGGAAAACGTGTTTTGGAAAAACTGAAAAATATCGTAAAAACTTAATAACATAAAATTTACTCGTCCGAATTGCTTCAAAAACGTGGCAGATCTAAGTTCAGAGAAAACGAAGGTCCACCGAAATTTTCATCAAAATCGGTTTTGGCGTTTGGCCGGAATCGTGCGAACAAACACACAAAAAAAAAAAAAAAAAAAAAAAAAAAAAAAAAAAAACATTCCGGATTTTTTTAGCAGTAAAGTGAAATTGAAGATTTCGCTTCACTCGCTACGCTCGTTACGCTCATCAACTATCTCTGAAGCTTGTGGGCACAATGTTTGAACAAATTATTACTTGCTTTGAGATAAAGAAAACTGCAAGGAACACATAAAGATAATCTTTATTACTTTATAAATAGTCTGCCAAACCTCATGGAATCATCAAATGACTCATCGATTAGTTTTACCTATAAAATATCTAAAAATTAGTTACCTTACAGAAACAAAATTCCCAGTTGCATTTCTAAAATGTTATATTTCTAAATTCTAAAAAATACGCCATTAACTCATCGATATTTGCAGCTTGCTTTGATACTTGCATGGTCTAAAAATGAGTGTTTCAAGAATTAGAATTAGAATTGCCAATTTTGATTTTTGCCTTTGCAAGATGCAAGATGCATGCAAAACTAGATGCAACACCCACAGGCAATTCACGACCTCGAAAACAGAGGTCGAACAGATAACTTGTATCAGGAAATCAAATTGCAGCTAAATCAACAAAACCATAGACAAAACAAAGAAACTAATTCAAACATGAATTGGAAAAGGTGAATAGGGGCCCCTGGCCTTTTAGATACCTACATTTATTTGTCCTTTTTTATTGATGAAAAGTTTGTGTTTCCCAACTATTCCATTTAACTTCTAAAGACTTAATATTGACATCCGATAACCGACGATGACATGCAGATAGCATAATATCATGCTTACATGGGACCACACCCTAGCATCGAACGCTTGCCTTCAACACGCCCCCTTCGTTTGTTTTGCAGGCTCGGATGACGTCGGGGCAGACAAAGATCCTGAGCGGCTGATCGACCTGATGGAGAAAACGTCAGCGCTGTTCGACCGCATCAAGCGCGGCTACCCGTCGGAGGCTGCGCTCATCTGTGCCGTCTTGCCGCACCTGCTGTCCGACTTCTTCCCGCCGTCTGAAGTGCTCAGCAAGGTCATCGGCGAGTTCCTCTCTCCGCAGCAGCCGCACTCGCGCCAGATCGCTGCTGTCGTCTTCCAGGTCAGCTGGAGTTACTTTGTCTTTATCATTTATTCTCTATTTGTTTTTACAACTTAGGAAATTTTACATATCTAGTGGGCATATCTAGTGGGCATATCTGCTACTCACTGATTCCAAGGGAGATTGGGGATTTGAGATTGATGTCTGTGGCATTTGAACTAAATGTGCATTTAAGCAAAGCTAGGACCTCAAACACAGGTGATTAGTGTATGTCAAGTGTAGACTTCCTAGGTCCCATTTACCTCGTCTTAGATTCTTAATTAGTATTTACTCCTCAGTAAACTTCAAAACTGTTAAATCCTTGACATGCCTCAGTTAACAGAATGTAAACATGAGTCATGTCTATAATGTTTGTTAAAGTATTAAGAAAACTCAGACCATTATCACACCATTATATTGTCAGATTACTATGATTATGTCATGATTATTAATTACTATTACCTACATCAAATAATCAGTTTTAACTTAATCTAACCAGACATCTCGTCATTAAATTTAGTTCTGATCATAGATGAAACATTTGTGATAAAAGGGATGCAAAAGCTGTGGCACATTTGTACACAGCTAAAAACTAAATCGTATCAAGTTAGTAACTCGGACAATATTTCTGACGTCCCGGCAAACAAAGCGTGACAAACGTACCGAAAACTTACGGCGCAATCTCCGACCCGGCAGGTGTTCGAGCAGGCGTGCCAGCAGTCGCAGCTGCCGCTGATCCAGGACTGGGTGGTGATGAGCCTGGGCAACTTCACGCAGAGCGCGCCGCCGGGCGCCGCCTGCTGGTGCGTCACGTGCTTCTTCGTGGGCGCTTCGACCAACCGCTGGCTGCGCTCGCTTTTCCCGCACGTCCAGTCGCGCGCCGGCCGGCTCGAGCCCGAGGACAAGCGCCTGCTGCGGGTCGCCGCGCGCGACTTCTACCGCGGCCTCTCGGATCCCGCGCAGCGCGACACATTCGTCGCGACGCTGCGCAACGCCACGCAAAGCCCGTTCGACGATCTGGCTGCGTATCTGTGAGCGCCGCCGCCGCCGAACTAAGGGATGTTGGGGATGGCTGGCCCTTGCTTTGCTATAAGATCGCGCCGATATACAATAATAATAAAAGTTGACCGATTCCAGTGGGCATCGGATACGATGGTTGTTAGTTTGAAATATGGGGTGGTCGGGTGGCCAGGTAATCCAATAAAGCCCTGTTTTTCAATCCTCTGACAGTCTGAAATTAGCAGTATTGCTAGGCTGCAGCAACTGAGTTTGAGGAAAATCTTTATGGCTGTTAGTTTTTTAACCGCCTGTTGAAAAACAAACCTCAAGAAAAGAATGTTTAGTTGTGATTTCCTTGACCGTTAATTGATTATCTGTTGATCAAGGACAATAGTGATATCACAATTCAAATGGCTTTTGTAGTGGTGTTAGTGGATCGGTATCACTAAAAGTTTCGTCAGTCTATTTAGCTTAAATTTAAGGATTCCATAGTTGCAACTGCGTGGTTAGGAAACAAATTGCCAATGCTCTGTTTGAACTGAATATCTTTGTACAGATCTGTATATAACTACAAGCATGCATTAGTGTGGTTCTCTGACTACCTACTATTTATTTAAGTTTAATCATACCGTCATAAATACTGTAGAACCTAATATGTACACAGTATTAGTTCAAATCTCTAGTAAAAAAATGTGGTAATGCAGTTATTTTACGCAATATTTGCAGTCACCTTGACTGTGGCTATAAACAAATTTTTAAGGTTTTCTTTGCTATCTTCTATATCTGTTTTAAAATTGAAAATGTTATTTTTGGTCAGTGAATTATACAGATCCTTTGCTTATTATCAGCTAAAGGTGCTATGATAATGTTATGATAGAGATGCCTTCAGTAATAGCAAATTTAGAAGATTTGCCCGATTTCCAAGATATCATGCAGCGTCTGTTATAGCACGGTTGGAGCCCTTAAATGTCTGATTAACTCAGCGAAAGCAGGAATACTCATTGATCATGATGGATTCATCAAGTTTTTCTTTTGTATATGACCAAATTATGATTTAGTACTTCTAGTGCAAGACAGCTGTAGGCCCTTGGGTTATTTACTCAAGGGAAAACCCGGAACAAACTAATTTTAAAGGAATGTAGACTGCTTGATGTGTGCTAAGCAAAACTGCCGAACACGGATATATTGTTACATATTTGCGAGGGAGTAAGTAGTTTCCATATGTACTATAATTTCCAGGTACAGAGTCTTACCACTTGTAAAGTGAATATATAGTTAATTTATTTTAAATAAATTCCATTACATGTTATTTACATCTGGTTACAATTACAACATTTGTTCTAGCAAGTAGAAATTAAAATTAGGTTTCAATTAGCTTCCTTGTATAATATGAGAAGGATAGTGGCCATGAAATGCCTCACCCAATCTTTTTGATTATAAAGAGTTTATTGCCTTTCATGTACGACATGAGATTATCAAAGTCCACGGACACAGAAGGACCACCGTTGAAAAGGGTGTCAATGTTTTCGCTGTCCAAGTGCATTTTGCTGCCAAATGTTTCCCACTGACCAGCATTTGCTTTGGACATGCGGAACTTGTACTGGAAGCAAGCTGCGGTTTCTTTGTTTCCGATCAGTTGAACGGCCATGCACAGCTTTTTGTTATCGATGTCGAATTTCCGCGTGTACAAGAACAACTCTCCGAACACGAAAACCACAGAGCAGCAATCACTGAAGCACTCCGGATTTGAAATTTCAAATTGGAAACAACGTTCCCCAGTCAACTTGCCGGTTCTCAGAATCTTACGCCGATGATAACGCATAATGTGGTCCTTGATTTTGTTGCGCTTTCCTTGCCACTTGCAACCGTCCGACTTCTCAAATATGCAATTGTGTATGCGGTAATTGCAAATAGCTAGATGGCTGGTCAGATGGGCTGCCTGGACAGCAGTTGTACACCCAAACTCTTGATTCGGGCAGGGAAAGTTGACGTCTCGGGAGATGTTTTCCAGGGCGACGTTCCTGATGACCAGCAGTGGGCAACGACAGGTCGGGCAGTTGGGCAGGCGCGGCTTGCATTCGTGGCAGATGTTATGCCCGTTCTGGCAGAGGGTGATCGGCGGCTTCATGTACTCGAAGCAGACAGGACATTCTAGCACTTCAAGTAAGTTCTGACTCAGATCAGAAACTACATTGTTGGAAGTCTTTGCTGGTGCCGGCTTAGCTTCAATTGCAAAACACTCCCTTTTAGATTGTTTAATTTGCGAATTTGGTCTGCCAAGTAGTTTGCCCATATCTCTTACCATTTCCATATTCAAAACGTTGTCGAGACACTGAAATATTTTGTAAATTATTTTAATTCAACCAGTACTAGGCCATATAAAATCTTGCAAAGACAGCTTCTGAAACCTGATGGTGTTTAGAAGAAGTTGCTTCCATGACTGAATGTTTGATGTTGGAAAGAGTGAGATTGTCAGCTTATCTCTATCTAGGTTTTATCTTTTATGTTTTTATCTAAAACTAAGATAAGGTGATTACTACTACCAAATTGATATAACTAGGTTCCACAGAGTTAATAAAACACACAGTGATTTTCTAATTCATTTGCCTCATTTCCAAATCTTTTCACTGCAAACAAAATAGCATGGCCAAATCACATGCTAATGATTACTAGCTAGAACTAGACGTAGGAGATGAAATCAGGCCCAAGAGTACACAATCTGCTTCCAACAAAGTGAGATCCTGGTTAGCTCCAAGAAATCTAGTGGATAGTTCAAGTTCCTTGATTCTCAATCTCACTCGACTTCCGCGAACATATTCATTTCCGTTTTTGTTTGGTCGTCGACACACACAATGAAATTTTGAGCCGAAGTCGATGTACAAATCATCGCCCACCACGTGAAAGATTTTCCCGGAAACGACCTTTCCTTCAGGCAGACCGAGATCAATCAGTTTAGAGTTTCTCATCATTGAGGCAAATGTTTCTTCAGTTTCAGGTGATGTTACTGCTGTCTCTGGCTCAGCAGTATACTTTTCAAAGGCCTGGGCAAACCCTCCTCGTCCCATAACATCCTTGCCACCTAACTTTTCTGAATCAACCAATGAACTTAAGAAACGAACATTCTTTGAAGCCGGTGTTCTGACCAATAAACTATGTACTATTCTTATTACTTTTGGTAAAGAATTGAAATTTAAATTCACACGAGCTACAAATAGAGCCGCCATGATTATAACCTCTATAATCTCTAGACAGCTTTTATATCCACGAATTTCGTAGCGTGGATATAGCGGCTGAGGCGGGAGATTTGTGCACGACGCCCTGGAATATTTTACACGACGAATGACAATTTCGTTTCGTGAGTCTGAACGACTCCATAAAAAGTGGAAATATATTCAAAGAGTACTTAAAGAAATCAAATTATCTGGTTCCCGTAAGAGAGTCTAGTTTTTATTGCTAACATTAAAGTTTTACACTTAAAGTGTTTTAGAGCATCCTCCATGTCTATATCCCGTGTTTATCTTGTCATTTGTCTGGTTTTAAGCCCAGAAATGATAATTATGTTGTTGTGGCATCGTATAAGATTTTGTACTCTGGTAACCCCAAAAAAACATTTGTATTCGAATACAGGAGCGTCATTTCAAACAGTAACAAATACCACGAAACCCCTATGACTCGGCACGTAAACCAACACGATAAATGTCCGCTGACCAAGATGCGATCTGCAAATATAGAAAAGTGAACGTCTTGTGCTTAAATATTAGTCACCTAAATTCACACGTAAAACACATTTATAATCAACACGCGCGTCATTTCACATTTCACACACTTTACAACATTTAACAACATTTCACATACCACATAACAACAACATTACAACATAGTTGTTGTGCTCTCCTTCAGTACGTTTCACATAGCATATGTTTTTGAATTCCACTTAAAATCAATTCGCGAGATTAAGGGAATACTTAAGTAGGTAATATATTTAAAGTCTTGTGGAAGATAATCAAATACAAAAAAATAGTAAGAAATTATATGTTAAACTTCCTTTTGCTTATCAAACACAAAAAAATGATCCGCATTTTAGATACGCGAGGGGGTGTCAAAGTGTAAAAAAACATCTTCACTGGTTTTGAACCCTCAAACTCCGCGTCCTCTGTTCAACTGGCTCACCTCGCGACCAAAGACAGAATGAATCGATGCGAGACTATTGATCGAATTTATTTCATAACATCGATTTGCTTAGCACTCCATAGCCATTCCTACCTAAAGGGGGCCTATAGGGTGGGCTGATTTCGAGATGTTGAACCGTCTCCTTCGGGGATCCACCGTGACGTATGTCTCGGTGGTGACCTGCAGAGGCTCGGCCTTCCGGCGGCGTCTTGCAGTCGCGCGACGCTCGCTGCGGCTGCATTTGTCTGTCAGAAGGCGAGCAGGCAGAACTCGACGCCGGCCGCGACGCTCGCTGCAAGTTCGCGTCTGCGCTTTTCGAACGCGGCGTCGCGTGTGTCGCTGTCTCTGTCGGACGGCTCAGCACAATTCGCATAGCTGATGCTGGGGCGATGTCATGGGATGTCATGGGATGTCATGGGATGTCATGGGATGTCATGGGATGTCATGGGATGTCATGTCAAGCTGGGATGGAACATGGTCATGGAATTAGGGTTGCGTTAGAAGGAAATGCTCAGAAATCTCTTGCTTAAATACATCTTCGGCTAAATTATAATTTTGGTATGATTTTCTATTTAAATATTTCGCTGGTTTTCGGGTGGCGTGCTGGTTCAGTGAAATAGTCCGTTGACCTGCATTTTAACGTCCGTTTGGCGCCGTTATCATTGCCTTTTTTGCTATTTGGACTTTTGGATAAGAAAGCAGCCTCTTCTAAGCGCTTGACATTTAATCGTCGAACACTTTTCGTATCAAAATCGTTCGGATAAAAAATAGTTCTGAGCTTTATTTTGATATTACAAAGCACCTATAGTAAACACGTCGATCACCTGGCAAATTGGCTCAGTGGTAAAGTTGCTACATGCTACTAACCCGGCATGCGAATGGACGTCGTTCGAGCCCCGTGGCATCTGACTTTTTTACCATTGTAAAGATCATTCAAATTATATATATTATTTAAAATATCAGCTTTTCCGTATCCCTCGAATGGCCGAGTGGGTAAGTCGCTTGGTTGGAAACGCAAAGATGGTGCGTTCAAATCCGGGTGGCTTTTGAGCTTGAGCTGGCGGGGGTACGTCCTCGCCAATGAAATTTTAATAAGTACAAAGGGTAAACAAACACGTGGAAGGTGCACCTGGAAAGTCAGAATAGAGCTTGATTAGTTAAGCATTTCATTTACACTGAAAATACACTCAAAACTCTATAATACGCCGACTAGTTTAATAACGTTAATATTGGTTCTGTGCCATCTTCTGGTCGGCATGGCGACTCGGCAGCCGAGTGGCTAAGTTACGTGATTGTTTATCTGAAGGGCCCAGGTTCGAATCCCGGCTAGGTAAGAGGCGCGAGTGCTTTTTTGCAATTCATTCGGGCGAATGTATTAAAGTTAGTAGCAAAAATCCAAACCTCGTTCGCTTCGCGACCTTGTTTTCGATTTTGCGGGAAAAAAAAGCACGCCCCACCCTAGCGCCCTAGGCTTCTGCATTTTGGTTGGCAAAACAGTTTGGTCTAAACAACCATGAGTTTGCACAAAATTGATAGACAGCGCCATCTGGTAGCGAATAATGAACAAATCTGTGACAAGTTTATTTAAATTTTCATATTATTTTTCACGTGATTCTACAGATCTACACTGAAGGCATTCACCTCTCCATCTTCTAGAGGTCCAAAAAGTGGGGACAGCGAGTTTGAACTTGCACCACCGGATTGCCAGGCACGGCTATCTGCAACACCACGCCATCGATGTTTTCCTGCCTTGAATTCTCCCTTCTCGTTGCACATGGTGAGCTGATGTTCTATTTTTAGAAGATCGACTTGTGTTTTTTAGCTCGCTGATATCCAAATCCCATTCTTCAGTGTTGTCCAGTGTGTCTTCAGTTCTGTGCCAGCGCCAGACATTCCCAAAATGCTCCGATTGCTGTTGGGTTTGAACCCGGGTCGCACCGAGCTATACCAACCGCAACCCAATTCGTACAACCCACTGGACCACGATGATTTTAGCAAACTTCTGTGTATTTGTCATACCCATCATTGTGATGATCTTGAAGGCTATAACAAAATACACTCTCTCTGGCTCACGAAGGCCCCTCGTGACACAGGAGCAGAGAAAATTGTGCAACGAGTAACATTCAAATGCAGATCGTTGGACAAAAATCTACCCTCTCGGTGGAACTCGAACCTGTTAGTTCTTCGTGGGAGGCAGAGAGATTACTCACTTGACCACTCGCCGATTTGATACTGTGCAGCATTTCTTTTGTAATTAATGCTCACTGACTGCTGTTTGGATAGTAAGTTTTTACACTAAAAATCAATGCCTCCCGTTGAGATTGAACTCGAAATCGCAACGGTATCTCGTTAGGAAGCAGGCGTTCAATCAATAAGACCACGATATTGCTTCTCTATTGTAGAATGGAATGCAACTAGCCTTCTAGGTTCACATTGCGACCAGTGTAATACAATTAAATAGACAGACGACCTAGTGTATTTTTACCTCCATTTTTTTTTTAGTAGATTCACTGCTGTAACTGTTTTACTTTGATATCAAGCAGCGTCCCATCAGAAGATCATTAGCCAAAAACGATGTGATCCCTGGGACACGAACCCGAAGCAAGCAAACGGCCACGCGGTCGATGCGTCAGTGTTTTGCCACGGACGGACCTGGATCCAGCAATTCATTATAATTTTATAAACTTCGACTATTTTATGCAAAACCACTGTCGAGAGTCCAGTATGACCAAGTTTTCCGAACCCGGAAAGGATATCTTAGGAAAGGATACCTTAGGAAAGGAAACCTTAGGATACCTTAGGATACCTTAGGATAGGTACGTAAGCCACTCGGCTGCCTTGACGTCACGTCTGCAATCGTGCCAAACACCCTCAACAACTCGAACCCGTAAGTCACCAAGTAGGATAGCGCATGCGTAGAGCAGCGTGATGTTCAACGGTCATCTGACCCACGCAGGCGACCACGTGACATAGAATTTAAGCTGCTTGACAGGTCTGCGGCGTCGGACGCAGCAGCCTCCTCGAAGGCGCAGCTCTTTCTGGTTTGTTGGGAGTCTTCAGGAGTGACGCTGTCGGATCTAATGAATGTTATGACTAGATTTATCTGTTTAATCTCATGAATCTTATGACTAGCTTGCTCTGTTTAATAAGGTGCCAATCTCAAATAGCCGTCTAGAACACGATTCAGTAAAACATTTTGAGTAAATGCTTTACTTTAGAATCAAAAGTTCCGTCTTGACGACAGGAACAACTTCTAGCCAGTGTACATCGCCGGAAATTATGCGGGTGGCCTAGCGCGGAGGTCAAAGGTCAAGCGCTAAATGGCCAATGCACGCTAAACCAACATTCGTGATACCGTGATTTTTTTTACTAGCTTTCATGTCCAGCATTCGAAAGTTCTTATACAAACTAGTACATGCAATGCAAGAGATCCCTCATTGCAGGGGTGTTCATAAAAACGTGTAGGATTAGAAAAAGATAATATAACTTGAAATAACTTGACGTTACTAAACACGTTTCATATAAGCAGATCTTGTAATAAATATATTAACTTGTTTGCTTCGTTAGTGCGTTTTTTGCTGGTTGATTGGTTAGTGCGATTTTGGTGGGTGTTGAGAAAAAGATTTTTCATTCATGTTCAACCTTCAACATAACTTCCGAAACGTCACCCCTGCGAGAGAATTATTAGATAACTGGCGTCAAACCATGCACACAATTTATAAGATGACAGAGCCAATTGATGACAAAAAAATGATAAACACAATGAATTGAGTCTGGATGAAACTAATACTGAAAAATTGTATAGTTGGTGACAAAAAAGACAAAAAATATATTATAATTAATTATTATGAGATTGGCATTTCAAATATTCACAAAAAGACAAGATTTAGGGCAAAATTGAGACTAGTTGATACCTGTTGTCTGATGATGAGCAGGGTGTGGTTGTGGGTAGGCGTAGATTAGGTGGAGGGGCACTGTAATTCCTACCCACATGGGTATGATACATGTGTAGGGTAAACTCCGCTAGATTAGGCCAAGACACACTGCGGCCTCCGCTGCTATGTTGAGCGTGTGTTTGACTCGGAGGGTGGCTGCCAAGTGACCGTGCTGCTTCCGTGACGTCACGGTCTGCCCCTGATTCTCAGCGACGCCGCCCCGAGTGCTGGTGTGCATCGCCGGTTGCCTACCTTCAGGAGCTGCGAGCTAAGGGCGACGAGGGAAGGTTCGGTAGCACCACGCTCTTCTAAGACACACAAAGAAACACAAAACAACATAATAGCTGTTCGGTGCAGTTGTAAAAATAACAGAGAAGATCTCTGTTATCTTCATTATTTAAACAATACTTAATTTAACAAAAATTACTACCCAAAACCAAGTCGTAAGATGACAAGCATTTAATTAGAAAATGGATTCATTCTTTATTAGTTTAGATATTTTATTGCGCTTTATTTTATAAGCAACTTAAAACGTTTATTTTCAAGCTAATTGGCAAGCTACAAGTCAATTGGCCAGTTAATTGGCAACCTAACAAGTTGATTAACAATAGTAGAAATAAATATAGTTCTGAGACAAAATTTCGGGTTAATTTATGAGTAAATTTACTTTAACCAATTATTTTATTAACGAATGAATGTAAATTTTTGGAAGTAAACGCAATGAATTGTAAATAATGTAAATCGTACAAAAAATCCGTACAAGAATGGGGCTGGCATTGATGGCTACAAGGAATATTCTAATAAGTATCAGGCGCGCAGCCGGCGGAGGAGGAGCCAATGCTTCGAGACGCGACAGATGGCGTACATGAAATCTTGACCTGCACAATATTTTTAATCCCGCCCATCGGTTGACCGGCCTCCTATTGGCTGCTGTCTGTTTGTCATCTCCACAATGGAATAAATGATTTTATAACGATTTTAAGACCCTAATTAACTTATCTTATGAAAAGAACATCGAGCAAATTATTATTTTTACAATTCATTTAGATTGGGATGATTTGTATACTGCCCTCAATAGCTACAATAGCTTTTCCACATTGTTATAAATAGATGAATTAAATATTATCCGATTACGAGTGAAGCTCACACACAACCAGGTGAGAAACTGTGGAATTAGACGCTATGGGATTTTCCGAAGTTATTTCAATGAAATATTACACGCCAGGCCACGGACTTCGGCTTGATTCGTCCACTCTCGGCCGGTAAAGTAGTAACGCGTCCCGACACTCTCACTGCATAGTTCTATAGTGGGCTACTAGGTGTGGCAAGTGGGCTTCGGTTGCCATGGTTACCAAAGGCACCCGCTGATAGGAGGAGGAGTCGATCCCAAGTGGGCGGGAATCAATTATATTGCCGTCATGAATTCAAGTACGTCACTTTTTGCGACATACCATTGAAACCTCCTCCGTCGGCTGAGCGCCTAATATTTCATGAAAATAACATCGAATTTAACAGACAGGAAAAGCTCCTAGCTTGTAGTTGCACCGTTTCCCACCTCGTGGTGGGTGCGCTACACACGCCATTGGATAATATTTGATTTCTAATTAATTAAACCAATTAAACTACTGCGTAAACTCGTCAAAACATCAATTTAATGCTATAAGAGCGTTGTAATTAATCGCGATCAAAATGAATAGCAAAAAAAAATAACTATGATCAAAACGAGACTCGAACCATGGACCTGGAAAAATGTTTGTATTAAAATTTTTTAGTCAGTCACTTCAACAGGACAATCGTAATTGGTGTTAAAAATGTTATGCGTCGGTATCATCTTAAGCTCACTGCTAGCTGTTAAGTTAATAATATAAGTTAATAACGTAGTCTAAAACAGTCTCAAACCATTTTTGTAATTATTGAGATGGGAAAGAGCGTCAGCCAATAGGAGGCGGAGTGTCAACCGATGGGCGGGATTAATAATATTGCGCGGGTCAAGATTTCAAGTGCCCAACCTCTCGCGTCTCGAACCTTGGCTCCTCCTCCGTCGGCTGCGCGCCTGATACTTATTCGAATATTCCTAGTGTTAGAAACCAAGATATTATTTGGTGTGGTCGACCAGCTTGATTGTTTTATCATTGAGTTGTAGTAGGGTCATGGTGAGATGAAGCGATTTAATTTACAATTAAAAATTTTATCACTTTCACTTATAGAAGTCAAGTTTTGATAATAAAGTAACACATTTGTTAGCATTTATTTCTGAAATACGTATGTAGGGTACTAAATTTACCAATTGTTTTGCGACAATACTTTATAACCTTACCTGATTGCTTTGGTGCTGGTGAGATCAGTCTGATCAGAATGATTGTAGATGTGTTGTCACAAATCTTCTGAAGCTGAAAATTGCTTTTAGAGTGTGGCTCTTGGAACCTGATGATGGATCGGTTCTGATCCAAGGCCAGTTCAGGATCCTGCCAAGGTTGAGAACTTGAGATACATCTCAAGTCGTCGATGTGCACACTCATTGAGGAAGAATACTTACGAGAAACACTAGTACCTTTTTTACTCTATTTGCTTACTTGTGACACTATTAGTGTTCAGCAAACGCCCCCCCCCCCCCCCCCCACACTATCAACCATCAGCATTATGTCATGTTCCCTACGTCAGCGACGTTACCATTTTATTCCCACAATCGTTACAATCGCTTATGGCGTTATTCTGATTCTGGCACCATGCAAAATTGCTACCGTTGGCCACGAACTACGTGATATATTATTTTAAAGAATTGTTAATATTAAAGTGGAATTGTTTTCTTGCCACATAAATTCAAAACTAGGAAGTAATGAAAGCATTGATGTGTTCTGGGTATGAACTACAGCAAAGGAATTTGAAATAACATGACGTGTACTCCACGAGTTCCAGTCAGGTTTGAGACAGCCAAATAGGGTTTTTGGCACAGAAGGTAAATAGCTTTCATATCTGCACAATTAATTATTAACATACTGTTAACTTGAAGAGCTTTTACCTTGTTTATAGTTGTTACTAGAACTAGTAATACTAAATACTAAATAGTTAATTACAGAAGGCACAAATAGTTTAAAAATTAAAATGCAGGAAATGCTTAAAATTAGGTGTGAGAATATTCTGTTACACAAATGCATAATTTTTTATCAGTTTAATTATTTGTAAAAAGTTATTTTTCAGCATAAATTGATGTGAATCAATTAATTTCTTCTTGTAGTAGTAGGTATACCCATTAGCAATCTTCTGCAAGTTTTGTAGGGTAAATAAATATGTTAATCAAATTTTTCCTCGGCAAAAATAAATCAACGACTAACACAGTGAAAATAATGATAATAACGTGAGGTAATTTACAATGCGGGTCTCACGGGTGTGTACGGTTACTTCTTGCCTCCCAATAGAAGCTGCCGGAAGTCCTGGTTGCTGAGAGGTTTTGAGTCGGCAGGCGGTGTTCCGTTGGCTCCCTGGGCCGTCGAAGCTGCTGCCGCCGTACGTGAAATCTGCACCGAGCGTGGAACGAGCGAAGCAGCCATCTTCACCCGGCCGCGGCTGAATTCGGGATGGAAGGATACATTATAGTCTAGACGTTGACGGGACATGCAAAAATCAATAGCCATCTGTTTACTATCGAAGATCAGGTTCATTCTGCTTTTACCAAAGTGCCAGCACTCTACCAGTCAGGGCTATACCACAAGGGAGCAAAAATGTTCAAAGCGCTGCCTGCCAATCTAAGGAGCATATAGGGAGATGAAGTTTTTAAGCAAAAATTCAAAGAATATCTGATGCAATAAGAATTTCATAGCATTGATGAGTTTCTCATTAAAGACTGATTAATGTTTTACTACTTATCATTGAAAATAATAACATATGTTGGGAAATCCAGTTGAAATGTTTTTAAAATTCCCGTAACAGGGCGTTTCAGTGAGCGTAAGCTGTGAGGCGGAGGGAATGTTCCTGACCTGCCGACTTCTCTGTCACCGCCCCCGCCTAGCGTGGGTACGGGGGCGGGGTTGAGGGGAGGTCGCCGCTCGGGCGGCTGGCTGATCGCCACGGAGACGACGTGCTCGCCGAACGCCCGGCCGTCGACGCCCAGCACCGCTGCCCCCGCCGCTGTCGCGCTCTCGAAGTCCACGTAGGCCAGGCCCTGCGATCGACGGTTACAAGCGGCTTGAGTTGCGTTCCGCAATACGACCTTTGCGCCGTAGCTTTACTAGCGTCGGGCTATTAACAGTGGAGCGTTGATTTCCGTTTGGCATTTCGAGCTTTGCGCTGTAGTCATACTAGCGCTGGGCTATTAACAGTGGGGCACTGCGTTCTTGGACTCAATGGACTTCACTGTCCATTAAAAAATATAGGAAAAGTCGAATTGAATTGGGAGACGGAGATTATTGGACATAGCTCAATTTGAAATTTAAATCACAGCAAACCCAGCGATCGTAAAGCTTGAAACGCACACAGGCTCTGATGAGTGATAGGAGAATGCCACAAAACAAAGCTTGAAAAGCCAAATAGAAAACAAAGCATTATAAATTAGAATACCTGCCTAATAAATTCATAAAGGGTTAAATGAATGAAAATAATAATTAAGAGACACTCTTTACCAAACTGAAAACTAATGAGCTCCAATAAATAGTGGAAAACCAATAGCAAAGAAAATCTATAGTTCAATTATTTCTTTAGCCTCCTATACAGTCAGCTTTAGGTATCATATAATATCAACAAGATGTCAGCAGTCTCAAGTAATGTGAGATTGCTCTAGGAATTGAATGCACGAGTCTCCCTCGGCTGTTACCTTAGAGTGACCGTTGCGAAACGTCACGAGCCGAACGTCGCGAAGTTTCCCAAATGCACCGAACATCAGTTCAAGCTCCGCCTTCGTCATGGAAACCGGCAGCCCTGCAACACCACGTCAACCAATCAAATAGCTTCTATCTTGAAGGAAATCAACTTCTTTAAAAATGTGAAATGTGAAAAATTGTAAAAAATTGTTTAAACAAATATAGGATAACTGAAAATCCCGTGTACCACAATCTTTAAATGGGTTCTATTTTTTTTTTTGTAGTACGATTTTATACCAGCAAATGACAATTATCAACGTACCAAAAGCCCAGACAGAGAGACAGACATGAAACATTGACAGACAGAAAAACAAGGGTTTCCTGTTGAAGGTCGATAAAGAATTGTTTACCCCGCACGAAGAGCTTGTTCTTCTCGAGGCCGGTGTTGAACTTGAAGGTGGGCTGCCGCGTCTGCTGGTCGGGATCGTAGCGCGACACAAACATCGGCCGCAGCCCGATCAGCTCGCGGTCCCGTGCCAGCGCCGCCGCCGCCGCCGCCACCGACTCAAACTCCACGTAGCCGAAGCCCTTGGAGCGGCCCTTGAAGTCCGCCACCAGACGCAAGTCTGTCAGCACGCCGCTAGCTGGAAGACAAAATTCGTTAGCACTGTGTTACGTAGCTGAAACGTTGCGAGCATCGCGCTGGCTAGAACGTTGATAGCACCTCACTAGCTTTAGAAAAAAACAGGCACCAAAATGTACAAAATTTAAAAGATGGGGCAACGTCAGCCTTCGGTATGGAAATGATTGTCGAATTGGTGGACTCACAAGCAAAGGTTTCTCGCAGTTGTTGGTCGGTTACGGAGAAGTCGAGGTTGCTGACAAAGACGGTGCGCTCGTCCTTGCTGGAGTCGTGAACCTCTTCCTTCGAACCGGAGGCTGCCTCAGCTGCAGGAGGCTTGTATCCAGGTGGTGGGGCGACCTTTGCCCCTCCCTCGGGCTTGTATCCAGGTGGAGGGGCAACCTTTGTTCCTCCCTCGGGCTTGTATCCAGGTGGTGGGGCGACCTTTGTTCCTCCCTCCGGCTTGTATCCAGGTGGTGGGGCGACCTTTGCTCCTCCTTCGGGCTTGTATCCAGGTGGAGGCGCCACCTTCGCGGCGGCTTCGGGGACGAACCGGACTTCAGCCTTCGCCCGCTTGGCAACGACCGGCGCGACCAGCTCCGTCCGCGGCGCCGTCGATGCCCACTTGCCGTCTGCGTCGTGTTTGCGCTTGGACGACGTCGCGTCGCGGCCGCGTCCTGAACAGGAGACCAGCGGGTTGGATCCACTTCGCGGCGGCACCAACGACCAGGATGGGTACTCAACGATTGATATCATTGTACCAAAATAATATTTAAGTCACTTGTAATGAATTTTGTTTGAATGGAATAGGTGCATTTCAAAAACCAGTTTGAGAATAAGTTGCTGCATTTGTGATTTGCACTTCTATTAGTGTTTGATTTTATGTGGAACCAAGCAAAATACATAGAATGAAACACCAGAGAAAATCAGATGTATCTCAATTTTCAGGATATCAAAACATCCTCCCATGATTGCAAGAGGATCCACGCATCCAGTTCCCTATATGTTCAGCATTAGCAAGTAAATGAGTCCATTTAAACGGCTCACCAGCGTGATCCCTGCCGCCCCCCTTGCCGGCGTCCTGTTCGTTGCGGCCCTTGTTGGCCTGTCCCCGTCGCCGAGCAACCACCGTTCCGTCGGAATCCTGCGTCGCGGCGGCGGCTGCGGCTTTCTCCCGCTGAGCCGTCACCTCCTTGACACGAGCTCTGAACGCGTACAAGCACGACTCAAACTGGTCCAGCGTGCCTTCGTCGCGTTCAAAGTTCAGCCACGCCGTTCCTGGAGACAACGAAACCACCGGCATGTCGGATTAAGTAAAACAGGGGAGGAGTATGCATGAAACAATGCTGATTACCTGCGCTATATGAACAAAGTTGTTGACCTTGCATTTGGGACAATCTTTTTAAATTTGAGATATTGCCAGGAACAATTTTTGGATGCTGTGATGATAACAAAGTAGAAGGAAGATTTAAAAAATGAAGATTCGGGAAGAACTTAAGCTGAATCGTTTGCTTATGTATGTCATTGAATTGCTTCTAAAATTTGATTGGAATCTTAGAAATATTTCTGCAAATTGTTTGTGCCACAAACTGGACTCAGCTTCTGTCAATTCTTAGAGCCTCTGTGGAATGTGAACTCACCGTGAATAACAACGCCGGGGACGTACCGTGTCTTGGGATTCAGGATGTATAGGATGGTTCTGGAAAATAAGGATCTAAATGTTGATAATAAAACAAGTCATAATTTCTAGATGGAACATGCAAAAGGTAGCGGGCCTTGCATCTTACCGACAGACTCCGGCCAATCGCGCGCCTGCTTGAGCCCCCGCGCAAACAGCTTGCGCAGGTGCTTCCCGTCGGGCGCACAGATGCGTTCCAGCTGCGCAAACTCGAGCCAGACGGCTGCGCAGTGGGCGACGCCGGGCACGGCCAGCGCGCGGAGTTGCGCAGCGCGAAACGCGGCCGGGTCGCCCAGCAGTGCGTGTGTTCGCGCAAGCCGTTGGGCAAGCAGCGCGCACGGATCGCCCGCCACACCGAACGCTGGCGGAGAGAACGCGGTGAGATTGTTACGTGCCGTCGGGTTTTTCTTACATTAAAAAACTATAAGCTGGAAGGAAACAGGTTCACAAGTGTTGACATGACATGATTTTATTTTTTACTGTACCAGGATCCATATCCCGGTATGGATACATATTTTGGATGAATATTTTTTCGATAATAATAGATTCATAAGTCTCGGAATACCTATAATTTAAAAAGTTCCTTGCCTGATCCTGACTTTATCTGCCTTAAACAAAAGGTTAAGTTACGCTTTAAAAAATGTCTGCGACTTACATTTAATCAAATTACTAAGCCCTGATGGGGATAAATAATAATATAAATGTCATTTACTAGAACAATACCAGAACCATTTATTTACTGCTTATATACCTCCTCCTAACCTTTAATTAGAAGCAATTATATTAGACTTTTTAACTCATGAAAGTGAAAATGGTGGGCAGAAATTTGGTAGCTGACCATTTTGGTATGAATGACAATTGACTGATCTAGTGTCGAGCAAGCAATTATCTACACTGTTTTGAGAAACGAGTAGGTATACAACTTAAGGTTACTTCAGTTCACGCTGTTGTTACACCGAGCGGAAGCAGCAATGGCAGGGCAAGTAAAACGACGCTGGCCGACTCACTGTCCTCGAGATGCGTGATCGCGCGTTCGAACGCGGCCATCAGCTCGTCGTTGCGCCGACGGCGTTCGTCGGAGCCGCCTTCGGCCAGCGCGGCACGCCGACGCAAGTAGTCGATGAATGCCAGCCACAGTTCCCGGAGGTCGTCAGCGCCAGTCACGCCGCCCAGAGCTAGCTCCATCGACGCTGCAAACATCAAACTCGTTTCACGTCGGGAGTGTTACGTCCACCAATAAACTCAACTAACTGGAATCGACTTTGATAAATGAAAATATCAAAACACAATACAATCACTGTGGCAACAATCAACTATCTCCTCAGGGAGCTGGATGCTTGATGCCTATGGCAATTCCTCGGCCGCAACACCGCTACTCACTTTAATTCAGGGGGAGATGCTTTACAATTATTTAAACAAACATGCAATGTTAGGTGAAAGGTTTTGCTAAGATTTCTATTTTTGTAGATAAGGTTTTTGGAAAGGTTGTAATGCATTTATTAAAATTATTCTGGCATTAAGTTCTGCTGTGTTCAAATCGTTTTAGGATTAATAATAAGCAAGTTATACTTTTTTAGGAGCCTTGGAAAAATAAATAAATAAATATACAAACACTAATTGATCTTCAGTTTTTCTTTTAGCACTTGGTTAGCCAATTAACCTTTTGCATGTAAAAAGCATATAACAATCCTTGCTTGATAAGAAATATGAATAGGGCAAAGTTGCATAAAAACCTATGTTGGATACATTAAAAAAAACAAAAATGTATGAAATGAATATCATCAAAGGCACACCTTTGATGTCGTCGTGAGGTTCGTTTGTTCGTTCGAGGGCGCGCAGACACTCCTGCCAGATGGCCGCGCTCCACGGACAGTTCCTGACGGCCCGTTTGCAAGCCGCCGCCAGCACACACTCCACCTGCGCGGGAAACAAACGCTGGAGTCGGATTGGACGAGAACCCACGCTAATCCATTCGTGAATCTGTAAGTACTCGCAGGTTGACTCAACGTTCGGAAAGTGCCAAAACCACCATCGAGTATGTCGAACTAAACTTGACCAATATCTTAAATCTAAGCTCTACATACAACAAGAGGGATGGATATTATTTCATCCTTATTTATTTTCCTAATCTTAGCAGATTAGTAAAAACTACTGGTGTTAAATCACGTGCAAGCACATACAATTTTGGATTTCACTATAGCGTAGCCTTTTTGTCAACTATAAGTTATCACAGCCATCCCGATTTTGCCCAAATCGTTTTGACTCGGATGATTGTTGATTGACTCTGATTTTGACACATTCTTCTCATCCCTTTCGTGTGACGGACATACGGCAGCAAATTATACCATCAGAGATTTAACTGGGTTTATTATATTAACCCAGTAACTTTTCCCGTAACTTATAGCAGTAACTTATAGCAAGGCCTGCTATATCAAGGTGAAGGGCCGTCTCCGCTCACCTTGAGCTGCCGGGCGAGGTATTCGATGTAGTCCAGCCACAAGGCGGCGTCCACGGCGCAATCGCCGGCCAGTGCGCGTTCGTAGAGCGCCGTGATCCGCGCCGGCTCCGAGTCGCCCTTCCACTCGGCATCGATGTAGCGCCTCCAGCAGTCGGCACTGCCGTCAGACTCCTGCGCAGGACCGGGCGCCAACGTTAGCACCACATCGAGGGAGCAACCTCACACCATGCTCACACGCTACGCTCTCTGGTACAAGGTTGTGTCAGTACGGGCTGTTAGATTAGAGCTTATCAAGAAACTTTGATAGTACAAGACATTTTAACCGCGTACGTATGTCTCTAGGTGCGAGAAAATATGTAAAAAAAGCTTTTCCTTACAACAATTTGCGCTATAGGTAGCCAAAAATTTCCTGTTTGACCTATTTTTTAATTGTTAGGAAAATAGTTTGGGTGATTTACAATGTTCTCAGTGCAATTTAAGTAGCAATGCTTAACCTACAGACTACAGCTTCGTTCAACTGTATTGTAAACAATCTTGTGTCAGACGAGGTAAGACTCACGATTGCCTCCTCGAAAGGTTCGATCTTGTTGAGCTTGTCTGCTGCGCGCTTGAAGGCCCGTTCCACGTTGTCCTTGTCGACTTTGAGGCCGACCTCGGCAGCCCAGGACGTCAGCTCAGCGCGGGTCTCGGCCATGTTGCGCAGCGGCACGGCCAGCTGCCTTCGAAACAGCCGCATCACCCGGTCCCAAGCGGCATCGCGGTCCTCGCCCTCCTGCAAACATGGCGCAGCGGGCTTCTAACAACTCGTCTCGCAAGCATCTCAGGGCTGGCGTTTGCCAGTCGGCAAAGTGTTGAAGCAATTGGCGAGTGTTGTTGACATATCAGCAGTAACGACATAGGTTTCCCTTTTTATGTTTAACATCCTTATTTTTTAATCTATCTAGGTGTCAATCAAGAATTTTGACAGATAGCTAAACGGTGGGAGAGTTTTGTATTTGTATTTGCTAATGTTATTTGCCAAACAAAAAATAAATTTTCTAGGAATAATTAATGTTAAGCAAAAAAAGTGTTCCAGCTGAGCCAATAGACATATTTTAATCTCCATTTTACAATATCTAATCACAGTCTGTGTGCCATATACTTCTGTTTCAATGGCATGCACTCTTGGGCCCTAAGATGTACCTAGGCTGGATGCAGTAAGTCATTCATTTGTTTGACATAATATTTTAAGCATAGCTTCCTCATGTTCCCTGGCAGCAGTTCTCCAGCGTAACGAGTCATCCAATCAGCACCCAACTCACCGCAGCGGCCATGGCAGTTGGCGCGGCGACGGCCATCTCAAACTCCCTGTACGCATCCCACAGCAGCGAAGCCCGCTGCACATCAAGCCCGGCCGCCGTCAGGCCCCGTTCGAACACCGCCCGCGTACGCGTCTCCCCATCCTCGTCGGAGCCCAGGCCGCCCAGCATGAAGCTAGCGTATTCCAACCACACGTCCACCGCTGGAACAACGAGCAAACAGCTTTCACACAAAATGTCCACTACCTGCATTATTTAATGCTAATTAGGTGGTTTTCTTGATAATTGTAAGAGTTGCTATGATGACTTCCCAAACTCTTATAATTATATCAGCCACACTACATTTAATTTTCAAATAATTCAGATAAAAGGGAATCAGACCATCATCTGGACAACCACTATTTTTGAATATCCGTCATAAATAGATACTTCTGCTAATGCTTCCACTCACATGTGTAATCCAGAACGGCACGTTCAAATAGAAGTTGGACGCGATCTCGGTCCTCCTTAGTGACGGCAAGCTTGACTTCATCGGCGAGCCAGGCAAGCCACAGCGCCGGCGTAAGCGGAAAACGCTCGCTCATCTGCTCGCGTGCCGCACGCAACCGAGGCAACTCGCCCAGCCGAGACAGGGCAGCCACTAGCAAAACGTGTACATCGTATTCCCAAGGACTAGCCGACAACTGAAAATAAAATAAAATAAAATAGACCTCGGTTGTACAAACACATTAAGTGATCCCTTGGTTCTACATAAATTGGATAACAATAAACCTACTACACACAGAAATTATGGTGCATATATCTAGCACCATTTCTAAACCACTGTAATTGAATTTGGTGTGTAATGTTATGTAATTGTTTTTGAAGGACCTCACTAAAAAGCATCAGTGAACATTTAGGTTAAGTGTCACGACTTGTGTGTTGTACCTGTTTCTCGAGAGCTGCTGCTTCTTCTTCGAGCTTGGAATCATCTTCCGACAATTCATCTTCGGAGCTTTCTAACTTATCGCTCTCACTGTCAGAGTGTACATCTTTTCGGAGATTTACTTCGTCTGTCGTATCCATTGCGCTCCCGTCCTCCTCCATGGTTGTGAAGCTAGTCACTTGATTGAAGCTCGTCAACAACAAACGAATACGGCGCGCTGGCGCGCGTTGTGAGTTGTGACGGAAGCGTGCGCTTACGCTGACATCAGGTGTAAGGTTATGTTCGTCATTCCAAAATTTTTCTTAAACATATAAATTTGCCAAATCAGCGACGAAATGGAAGGAAATAAATTCTTTACATGGATAGTTAACAATATATTCAATCCGACGTATTTAGCAGGATTCACAAGTGGGATTTTATTGGCTTGGACGTACTTTAGCAAAGGCCCCAAAAAAATAACTGTGAAACCAACAGCTTTCACAGAAGAAAACTCCATCTCCTCCATGAATTCCTCATCCAGCGACGAGGTAAGAACTGTAATAAATTAAGCATATATAGACGAAAATATCTGAACCTTATTTTTTATGTTACTAATTAGTACCAACCTGCTCTATGGACAACTATATCGTACCTCTGAAACCAATAGCCGATATTGGCATCGAACTATTTTATTTTTTCATTTGCTATGTCTGGTTTTTAATTATTGTTACTGCCATTTATATGACAGATGTCCGACTCAAGTTCCGATGAAACGTACAAGATGGTCATCGTTGTAAGAAACGACCTGAAGATGGGAAAAGGAAAGGCTGCAGCTCAGGTAACGAATCAAATTTCCCATTTACTGCAACCCCCACGGTTCCATGCCCACCCTTCCAATGGCACTCAGTAATTAGTTATTGACACAAGGCAAAAGAAAGTTTACAGAACCAATGCAAAGTTGTTGAAGCAGAATAATTTGCTCAAAGTACAATACTGATATTATTTGGTATATTCACCCTTCCAGCTTACTATATTTAATGATCCAAATGAGAGAATGTAATCACTTACTACCTGCCAATTTTTTTTAGTGTTCACATGCAGCGGTGTTGGCATACCAACAAGCCAAGACCAAGGACCCGGCAGGATTGAAGAAATGGGAAAGCAGCGGGCAAGCCAAGGTCGTGGTGAAAGTGGAGAGTGAAGCAGACTTGCTGGAGATAGCGTGCCTGGCTCGTGCCAAGAAGCTCATCACCAGCCTGATCCGAGACGCGGGCCGCACGCAGATTGCGCCCAACTCGAAAACGGTGTTGGGTGTTGGACCCGGTCCAGCAGACCTTGTCGATGAAGTCACCGGACATCTCAAGTTATATTAGGCTGCAATGATTGGAATCATCAACTATTTTGTTCTGTGTTGCCTTCCAAGATTCCACGTCAAATATCAATTAATTTATAAAAGAATCTTACACCTACCTTGACAAACCCTGCTGTAAAACATAATTATTTATACAAAACCAGTTGAAATTATTTGTTGTTATAAGATTAAATTACAACGGACTTTGATGAAAATAAACAAAATTAACACATCTCATATATCATATAATATTCTTTTATGCATTTTGTAAATAAAAAATAAATAATTCATGAGTAAGAAAATAATGTAATTTCCCAACCATAAAAATATGTAAACAAAAATGTGAAAGTCCCGGCATCTTTGAAGCCAGTCAAGTCCGTATTTATACTCCAACGCACAATATACACGCAAGTCGTCTATCACTACAAAGTTACACAAAGCCTTTACAAGCGGCGACATCACGTCCCCGTCTGATTGAAGCCGGTGGCGAACGCGTTCCTACTGCTCGGTATCGGCGGCGGCGGCTGCTTGGCTACCCGTAACCTGGGCATGGGCGCCTTGGCCGGCGCGCCCTCCCTTGCCAGCCCCTTGCCCTCCTCCGCGGCTCGGTCCGACCCGCTCATTGCCGCAATGTCCTCGAGGAAGCTCACCACCCTCGGCTGCTGCTGCAGCATCAGCTTCTCCGTCTCCCCCTGCCCGAAGTACACCAGGTTGGTTCTCAGCGGCAACATGGTCGGCTTCTTGTAGCTACCCGCACTGCACTGTGAGTCTGCGATGGACCGGCCGTCCCCCTCGTCGCGCCGGCTGAGTTCGCTGCACGGCGAACCTCCGCGCATCTTGCCCTCCTCGGCCACCAACATGTCGGCCGCGGTCATGCCCCCGCCGTTCTGCAGCTGCTGCAACGCTGTCGACGACAGCCACGGCTTGTTCATCACGTTCAGCGACAGCTTGTTGACCAACTCCGTTGTCCGGGTGGCGTCCTCGGCGGCGGCCGTGCCCGCCAGCAGGCCGAGCTTGTCCAGCCCGGCCACCAGGATCGCCTCGGTGGTGCTCTCGGCTTGCGCGTCGTGCGCCCGTGTCGGCAGCAGCAGCTTGGACAGCGGCGGCGCCAGCCCCAGCCCGATGTTGCGCTCGTGGTAGACCTCGGATATCGTCGGCGTCGACTCCCTGTTGAGCCGCCGCAGCTGCGTGGCGATGATCTGGTCCTGGATGGAGCCTGCGGCGGCGGCGGCGGCAGCTGGCGTCGCCGTGGGCGTTTCCTCCGGTGCCCTCTCCTGCCCGTCGTCGGCGTAGAAGTCGTCGTCGTCGTCTCCGCCGCCTTCCTCCTCCGCGCTGAGCACGATCGGCTGGCGCGAGCCGGCCAGGTTTGACAGCTCGGTGCGGCAGCTGAGGCGGTCCAGGGCGGCGGTGGGCAGCTTCTTGGCGCGCGGCGCGGCGAACGCGGCGACGGCGGCAGCGGCGGCGGGCGCGCCGAAGTCCGAATCCGAGCTGTGCGACTCGAAGCCGGCAGCGAGCGCGGCGCCCGCGTAGAGGGCGGGCGACATCGCGGGGTGGAGCGGATCGACGGTGGCGGCGGGACGCGGCGGCGGCGGCGCGGGCGCCGTACGCGGCGGCGGCAGCGGTGGCAGCGGGTGGTTCAGGTGGGACTGCATGCCGGCGCGACGGAGAACCTGCGGGCGGGGCAGAGTTGCAGGGTTGACGGCGGATTCGTGCAAGTAGTTTCCAAAATTCTATTTCTGTCTGTCTAAGTATCGATTGATTGCCAAGTCTTGGTCGAAAAGAAACCATGACTGGTTTACAAAGAAACAGCTGACAACATTGTTGCGATTGCTTGGCCAGATGAAATCTCATGTAGGCCAACAAACTCTAGGGCTGTGTAAAGACAAAAGATTGCTAAACACTGCCATTGCCTCTATAGTTAAATATTTAGAACCTAGCATTCATGAACCCAGTAAAATAGTTAGTGTTTCCCAACGCTGTCATATCCGATAACGGCTGAGTGTGGGGACCGTACTCGGTAGGAAGGCAAGTTGTCGTAGAGCGGGGCCTTTGGGCCGCGGGGACGAGGACGTACCGTCGCGTGGCCGCTGCCCTCCCAGTCGGTAGCCGAGCTGGCCGAGCTCGAGGAGTCGGGCCGGCGGCGGTAGGAAGCCAGGTTGTCCGACGGCGGGGAACCGTCGCACGAAGCGTAGAGCGTGCGGATGCGGTTCTGATGCGCCAGCGTCAGCGTGGCCACGCACGGCGACGTCTCCTGCATCTGTCGGGTGAACGTCGGGGGAACACAGGGTCAGGTCGTTGTATGTAGGCTCGGGTTTAGCCACAAGACAATTTTCTTGCTTTACAAGAGCTTAGAGAGCTCTAGAAGGTGAGAATATAGAGATATTGAAAAATATATGTTGAAAATTATTTTTTAGATAAGTAAAATTGCATTCATGTTTGAATTCAAAGATTTTCTATGGACATCTTTGAAAGCAGATTTAAATCCCATAAAAAATATCGCAAGTGCATGAATAACTGCTTCGAATCCCAGAAATCAAGTCCATTTCTAGCCTTGAATGATAACGTTTCAGTCGGCCAAGTCCTAAAAGTGAAGTGCTCAGCTCGTGAGCAACGCCATCAACCCAAACGTGTCCAACGCCTCCACCCCGACTGACCTGCATCGCCACCGGCGGACTGGGCGTGAACGCGGCGTCGCTCTCCCCGCCGCCCCCCGGCCTGCCAACGGCGCGTCCGACCTTGACCGCCATCTTGACGATGTCCGCCGCGCACGCCGTCCGCCCGTCGGGCTCGCCGCGGCGACGCACGTAGCTGGTAAACGCCCCCCCTCGGTGGCCGGCAAGCATCAGCGGCGGCGGCGCCGGTCGCGCCGACAGAAACGGCAGCGGCGGCGGCGGGATGGTCGACGGCGGCCCAGCCTCCTCGTCGACGCCGTCCAGCGAGGCGAGGCTCTCTAGCGAGCTCGACGAGTACAGGCTGAGGCTCTTGGGCGCCTCCTGCGTGTCGAACAGCGCCAGCAGCGCTTGCAGCACGAACTGGATGTTGCGCCGGTTGGCCTGCTTGCCCGTGCGGAGGATCACCTCGTCCTGGCCGACCTCCATCAGGTCGAAGCCGAGCGACGCCAGCAGCTCGTGGCAGCCGGGCACGCGCCACAGCTTGACGCTGATCGGGATCTCGATGCTCTCCGTCTCCACGTTCTTCATCGAAAACTGGCCGATCACCTGGCGGATCACGCCGATGATGTCGTCGGCGATCTCGACGTTTGACATGAGCTTGGAGAGCGCGTAGAGCGAGGTGCCGGTGAGGCCGAGCAACGCTTGCAGACTGGCGCTGCACTGCGTCAACCGCTCCTCGGGGTCGCTCTGCGGGAAGAACACGGACGACGGGATGCCGTTCGCCGCCGGCTCGAAGCGGAAGCCGACCGACATGAGCAGGTCCTTCCAGCCACCGACGTGGCCGACCTTGTTCTCGATGCTCTTCTGCGTCGTGTACATGGCGTTCTTCTGGCCGCGGTGGATGCGCTGCAGCGACTTCTCGACGAGGTGCAGCGTGACGCGCAGCGCGTCCCGGCACTTGTCCGGGTTCTTCAGCAGCTCGCACAGCGCCTGGCCCATGAGCGCGACCTTGTTGGACAGCCGCACGTCGGCGCCGACCAGCATGAAGCCCGCCCAGTTGGCGGGATGCGCAAAGTGCTTGGTGTGCTGCACGGTCAGCATGGCCTCGGCGAGCGCGCGGCTGGCGCGTGCACCTTGCAGTAGCGCCGAGTAGAACGCGCGCAGCAGGATCTTGGTGGCCGTGTCGGGGACGGGCCACAGCGACACGAGCACGCATTGCGCGCCGGCCGCGAGGAGCGCACGCGTCAGGCCGATCACGCCGTCGGCGGTCGCCCAGCCGTGCTGGTCGCGCGTGTGGCTCGAGCTCACCTGTTGGCGCGGGGACGCGAGGATTAGCAAAGGTGGCGGGTTCTCTGCGCAGCACTCCGTGCAACCAAAAGATATCTAGGAATGCTTCTAATAATAGCGTAAGTAAATGAAAAAAATATATATTAACTAATCTTTGATTGATTGATTGATTGATGTAGTGTTTTATGGTGCGTCAGCATCTAGGCTATTTGCTCCGGTCAGATGTTTAAAATACAAAATATACATTTAAAATTTAAAACTGCTCTGAAAAGTCACAATAAAAAGGACTGATATTTGAGAATTTACATTCGAAATTTAGGAGAATCTCCGTAATTTTGTGATAAGGTGTGGATGTAATCTGCTGAAAATGGTAGAGCTTGGAAAAGCTTTTAAATTTATCCAGATAATTCCATCAGAATCGGTTCTAAAGTTTGGGCTGTAGCTTGCTGTATCTTGACACAAACAAAACAGCAACAACTGGCTGACACGGGGTAGAAGGGCGTGCGACTGACCACGACGAGCCGCGCCGACAGCCGCAGGTTGAGCAGGTCGGCGGCTGTGAGCAGGAACTCGGACAGCGACGGCAGCTCCATCGTGGACGACACCTCCGAGCCGTCCTCGTCGTGCTGCTCGCCGCTCTCCGACGCCGACGAGAAGAACCGCTTCGGCTGCTGCTCGACCATCTCGCCCGGCGACAGCACGATGGCCGACAGCTTCCACGAGACGTGCGTGGCCAGGTGCACGCACTCCGCCTCACCGATCTGTCGCAGCACCGCCTCCTTGCTGGCCTGCGGTCCGACCAGCGCCTTGGCCTGCAGCATCTCGGCAACCATGGCCGCCTCCTGCTCGGCGTACGGGATGTCGCCCCAGCCCCACTGCTCCGTCACCGAGCCGGGCAGCCGCGGGTTGCCGACGACCATCGCCAGCATGTTTGGCTGCTCGGGGCCCGCGCCCGCGTTCTTGCCGGCGGCCAGCGCCAACGCGCGCGCCGACCGCTGGTTCGAGCGCAGCGACGTCAGCGACGGCACCACCAGCAGGCTGAAGCGTTCGCACAGGAATTCGGCGCCGTCGCCGTCCGGCTTGAGCACCGGGAAGGGCACGAGGTAGAGCTCGCCCTCGAGGACCAGCAGCAGCTCGCGGCGGCCGGCGCAGCCCTTGCCGTGCGGCAGCACGCCGTTGCTCTTGGCGCACGTCGACGGCAGCACGTCCTCGAAGGGCGCGATCAGCAGCTGGTAGAGCGCGTTCAGGCACGACGGACCCTGCCAGGACTGGTGCGGCGGGCGGCGGGACCGCGTGCTGCCCGGTCGGCTGGCCGGTCCGCTGGCCACCGACCCGCCCACGCTGCCCAGGCTGAACAGGCTGCTCAGGCTGTAGTTGCTCGAGTTGAACAGGTGGTTGCGGTTGACCATGCGCAGGAAGGCGGTGCGGTCGCCGTCGGCGTTGAGCCGGTCGCCGATCTCCTCGAGGTGCTGCGACCAGACGTCCGAGTCGTCGTCGCCGGCGCGCGACCGCGCAGAGCCGTGCAGCTCGACGCCGAGGCTGTCGCGCACCGACTGGACGTAGCGCTCGAGCAGCGACGCAGCGTTGGTCATGTTCTCGGCGGCGTCGCGGTCGCGGTCGCCTTCCGCCTCCGACACGGCCGCCTCGTGGAACCGCACCACGCCCTTGCCGGGCACGATGAACCACGCGTACAGGTAGCCGGCAGCCAGGCTGTAGTAGAGCACGGACGCCTTCTGCCGGTTCACGATCTCCACCAGCTGCTCGACGGAAGACGGGCTGTTGTCGTCGAGGCGCGGCAGCCGCGTCTCACCGCAGCACTGGCGCTCGAGCAGCAGGTCGACGAAGGCGCGCGTGCGTCCGCGTTCGGCGATCAGCAGCGCCTCGTCTTGACGGCCGAGGCCGACGAGCACGCGTTGCAGCGCCTGGTAGGACGCCGTCTGCAGGTCGAACAGCGACAGCTTGTAGTCGGACGAGCCGCGTGCCTCGCGACGGATCGACTCGAACAGGTGCGCGGCGCGCTCGAGTTGCGCCTGCGCGCCGTCCAGGTCGCCGTGCGTCCACAGAGCCAGGCCGAGGCGGTGTCGGATGCGCGCTTCCTCTTCGCGGCGGCCCAGGTGCTCGGCGATCTGCAGGCCTTGAGTCAGGTAGGACACCGCCTGCGCAGTGTTTCCCAGCGCGTGGTGGATGCGGCCTGCGGGGCGGATGGGGGGACGGGGTTAGAGGTCGTCTGCAGCTGGAACCTGCGCAGAGCTCGTTGCTTGCCGTTGTTCTGAGTTGGTGGCTCAGAATCAGGCTTGGCTTTCAGCTTGTTGCCAATTTAAGCCTAGTTGTAAGGCATTAAAAAGTTAGAATTGAGGTGTTCATTGCTCATAGATAGTAGATTTAAAGGCTGGTGTTTGTAATAGCATCATGGATAACACTTGACATTGTAACTTCTGTTTCACAGCAAAAAATTGATGGCAGGAAAGTTGGTTTTGATTCAGATTGTGATGTAAATGACGTGAGTAACGATGTCTTTCCAGGACAAGGTCATACTCAAAAAATGGCCGCCATTTACATATCACCAACTCATGAAACTAAATCCACAAGGCGCTATTTCAAAATTTCAAAATCAAACACTAGAACAATGGCTAAACGTTTTATTTACCTCTGGAATATCTTCAAGCTTGCTAATAGTTACTTTATTTGTGCAGTTATATTACTTATCCAGTTAGAAATAAAGATAAGTAGGTTACTGCAAATTTATTTGCCATCATGTTGGTAGTCGTATTGACTACTAGCGCTCAGCGGACAGCGGCAAGACGGATCGAAGGTATTAAAAAAAGAATGAACGCTCGCTGGCGACAAAGCGTCCATCCCCCCCCCCCCGACACCATGAAAATGATGTCGGGATGACACTCTGCTGGTACCTCACAGTGTTTAGCATGTAAAGCATGTTGAACGTCGTACCCAGACTGCTGTAGGCCATGGTCTTGGCGAGCTTGTCGTTGGTCTGTCCAGCGACCGACAAGTGCTGCTCCTGATAGCGCACAGCCTCCTCGAAGTTCCCGAGCGCTTCGTGCACCGTGCCGAGGTTCCCGCAGGCGCGTCCTTGCAGGGAGGCCACGCTCATCTCCTCGCCGATGTCCAGGTCCTCCTGGTGGTAGCGCAGCGCCGTCGCGTACTCGCCCATCTGCTGGTACACGGTGCCCAGGCCGCACGACGCCTCCGCCTCCGCCAGCTTGTCCTTCAGCTCTCTGCAACACACACCGCTAACTGTTCACAGCACACCTTACATCTTCCAGGCTTTGGATGAGGGGTGGAATTGGGGCTTAGTGTTTCATTTTCATGGCGTTCATGGCCTCTTCGCAAAATGAGGAAAGAAAGGGAATGAAAGAATGATAAATGGTAACAATTATAGTTTGAAACGAAATAACTAAAAGTAATGTGTGTCCAGATTCCAGGTTGGAAATTTTGTTTCCAATAATAAAAATACCACGCTACAAGAGTTTCATTCGATTCTTTTAATAAAGGGATATATTTTTGATGAAATGTATGTCCTAATTGAAAGTGATAATCATCAGGTTAGAGTAGAGCAGGTATTGCAATAGATTGGACATTTAAGCAACACGAAGGATTGCCCGCAAGCTCTTTGTACAAAAAAGCTGTGGTGTCGTGCCAGGCCAGCGGAGACAAGGTTAACAGCGTCGCCTCCCCCGCTCACCTAGCGATCGCCAGCTGGTGGTCGAGACACGATATCGCCTGCTCGTAGTTGCCCAGCGTGCTGTGGATATGGCCCAGCTCGCCGTAGGCCGACGCCTTCGCCTCGGGACTGTTAAGCTCGTGTGCCACGACCAGCCGCTTTTCGAAGCAGACGAGCGCCTGCTGCAGATTGCCCAGGCACTTGTGGCTGTGTCCCAGCCCGCGGTACGCCTTCTCCTGGTCGCGAGCGATCTTCAGTTTAAGCCCTATGGCCAGGTGCTGCTCGTGGCACTTGACGCCCTCCTCGAAGTCGCCGAGGGCGTCGTAGCAGTCGCCTAGGTTGCCGAACGCTCGACCCTGCACAGGGAAACGGGGGACGAGGATCAGAGCGATGCGCGTGCAGACTTTCATCAAGATGAAACAAATTTGTGCAAGCTCCAGGCATAGAGTAAGTAAGGCTCCAGGTATGTAAGTTGCATCGGTATAAAGAAAGCGCGCGTTACATCGCACTTCACGAGCAATTAAAATCGATATGTCGCTCGTTTCCATTCGTGAAAGGTTTCTTAAAAACGTTTACTATTTCGTCTTGACGTCATTGATAGCGGTAACGGGACCCCGAATTTAAACCGCCGTCAATAAAATAGGCAATAGGCATACCGGTAATAATTATATTCAAACGAAAGTTTTCATCTACATGTGATATGTGTGCCGCGATAAAATAACGGAGACAATTTCATTTTCGTGCATTCGTCGATCGACCGCTAATCAATCAGTTTGTATCCCAGTCTCAAGATGATCAGGCTCGTCTGTTGCATCATGGTGGCCTTCGCGTCCTTCTGTAAGTCCACGCGTTCAAACAACTTGGATCTTCAGGGCAACGCTGGGAAATCTCGCTAACTTGGATTTCAGGAAGATACATCCGACATTTCGCTATATTTACCGGCCGTTTTTATCGAGGACTTTTCCATTTAGGTAATACGATGCGGATCTTGGATACCCGATTTGGCAGGACCTCCAGGATCCTTGGAGGGCAGGACGTAAGCATCCTCGACTACCCTTACATGGTAACTTGATCAGCAGACCTAACTCAAAATATCAAATAATAATACTTCAACAAAGCACATGTCCAGGGTGTGAAATAACGTGTTCTTGTGTCGACCATTGTCTAGCTGGTGTTCTCGCACTTGCACCGCAACGGGGGGTCCATGTGCGCAGCGGCCATCATCAGCGAACACTGGGCCGTCACGTCTGCGCACTGTGTCAAGTACGCCACCGCCAGTCAACTGCGCATCCACTCGAACGTGACCGACTTGAACCTCGACTCCGCCGAGTTCGGGGTGGACGGTGTCGTCGTGCACCCTCTCAGCCGCGTCACGGAAGACACGGCTGACTACGACATCGCACTGATCAAGGTAGGCCCAGACACGACGTCCTACGCCAAGGCAGAGGACCTCTTCGACCATGGCAGGCGTTCTACCGGATGTACCAGTAGTTTATGCCGGCATCGCTAATTCCAGGTGACGCCGCCGTTTCGTTTCGGCCCAGGGACACAAGCGGTCGGTCTCCCGGAACAAGACCAGGACACGGAGCCGGGAGCTCGAGGAACTATCGCTGGATGGGGACAAGCGGTGGTGCGTAGCGTTTAGCGGTTTCATTCACTTTGCAGCCGCCGGAACGTTGCTAACTCGCTTGTGTTTTGCTGACAGATTGACGACAAATACCCGAGCCCATCGGAGGTATTTACAAGCGGGCACGGTTCCGATAATCAACCAAACGGAGTGCGTTCAAATCTACGCAAACGCCCCGCAAAACATTCGCTCCGAGGTCACGGCACGCATGATTTGCGCGAAGGGCACGAGTTCTGTGTGCATGGTACGTGTCACGCGACTGCATTCGCTGAATAACTACCAACAGTTGGCTAAAACGTGTGGCGAGGCGTCCTCAAGGTCCGGGTTGTAGAGCTGCTAGCAAGTCGGGTAATTCCTGCTTCTCTGTTTCTTAGGGAGACTCGGGGGGTCCGTTGCTGGTCGATGGCCAGCTGGTCGGCATCGCGTCGTGGGGCTCCGAAAAATGCTACGACTTCCCAACGGTGTTCACGAGGGTCGCGTATTTCCGCGACTGGATCAGGGTCACATCAGGGGTGTGACCCTGACCTGGTCATGTACGACGGCTTTGCGACGGTAGTGTGGAATTTTTTTGTTTGGTTATTTATGTTCTGGTTTGTAAATGAGATAATAAAGATGAGATGAAAAGTACAAGCTTCCCAGTGTTAATATCTCTAACTATATATAGAAGAGCATGCTAGGCGCGAGTCTGTGATAAAGTTATTTCCCATGAAGGAATGCGGTCTCAAGAAATTGGTGCCACCTAAAGTTACGAAATTTTGGGTCAAAAAGAGAGAATACTCAGAAGAAATGCGCTTGAATAACTGCATCAAGTTTCTAAAATCGATTAATCTAAATGCGTTGTGTCGTTTGGTTCTAATCTATCGACGGAGGCATCATCTTAAAGTGTGTGAATTATCTCAAGCCCAGGGCATTATTGCACCTACCGACGGAGCTGGCCGAAGAAAACACAGCTTCAAAATGTGCATTGACGTCATCAATGGACTAGATTCGTTCCTGCCACCGTTTAATTGTTATTCGTTTTTTGGCTGCTAAGATATGGCTTCATTCCAAAAAAAAATGATCGAGTTCGTCAGAAGCAAACTACAGCGAACTGACCAAACACGCATCGAGTTTTTGTGATTTAATTAGAACTTCGACGTCATAGTAAATGGCTTAGAGAGCTTTCAAAATAGAAAAAAATGTGATAAAAAAGATAAATATGACGACAAATAAACGATAAGCATGCCAAAATAAATTATAAGCATCTGATAAACGTTGTTCGTTGCCTGTACGTGACCTAATTGAAGATACTGACCACCCTTCGTCGGCTGCCTTGGCCAGGAACGCAGGCAACATGCCATCTCGGCATACCAAAGAATCATCCATCACAAAATTGGTCCAAACCCCAAATAATCTCTCGTCATGCAATGTCCAGGGGCCGGGTGTCAGAGCTAGGGAATGGCGAGACTTTTTGCTGTTGGCAAGATGAGACGCAGAAGAAATACAGAGCGTTTTTTTTCATCTTTGCCCCTAGTCGCTGGTGACCTCGTCAACTCATTCGAAGCGAAGGGCGCCGGCCCACTTGTATCTACCCTCACCCTGCCAGACTGCATCTTGTAGCAGACCTGGAAGATGAATGATGATTACTGGAGATTTGCTCACCTTGTCTAGCAGTGCAGTGGGCGTGGACAGCTGCTCCAGCGTGGCGAGCTGTTGCTCCAGGTAGCCGATGGCGTCCTCGTAGTGCGCCATGTTGAGCCGCGCGATGCCCAGATTGCCAAACGCCTGCGCCTCCACGGCGTTGTCCTTGAGCTCCTTGGCGCGGTCCAGTTGCTCCTGGTAGCACTTCATCGCGTTCGTGTAGTTGCCTAGCGACATATGCACGGCGCCAAGGTGTCCGTGCGCCCGGCACTCGCCTTTCAGGTCGCCCATCTCCTGCCGCAGCGTCAGCTCCTGCATGGCAAGGTCAGCAAGGTCAGCAGGGTCAGCAAGGTCAGCAGGGTCAACAGGACGGTCAGCGGCATCAGTTTGGCAGGAGGATTTTCATTTTTAATTATTGTTTCGGGGTTTTTGTTGGACTTGTTGGTCTTTGGAGGATGCTGGTTGACATGCTCTTCGGGCAAAGGTCGCTAATAATGGGGAGTGCTGGGTCGAAGATCAAAGAGTCTTTGTTAGGGGTGAGTGTGTGGAAATGTTGCAGATTAAGATAGGATCGCCACGCTCTGTGCAAGTTCAGCTACTCTACTGAGGGGCGCAAGGTCGTGAGTTTGTAAGCAAGAATATCATGAGTGTCATTGCCAAGTGTGAAGCAGTCGCAGACACAGAGCATAAACCTGTCTGAAAGATAAATCGAAGTGATTGATTGATGAGACAGTTGATGACACAGTTGGCAACACTTGATCTGTGAAGTTGGTCACAACACCGCGTGCCGGCTTGGAAATCTTACAGATGACATGCCACCTGCGCCGACACTAGTTCCCTCGGGGTCAACTTCAAGTTGTCTCTCATTTCAAACCTCATAACGGCAAAAGCAAATGCGATCAGGTCGCTTGTCTTGACCCGAGACAAAGAACAGTCCTCTGGCAGGCCGGTTCGTCATGTGAACGTGGCACGAGGTCGCACGCAACGCACGCAACGCAACGCAACGCAACGCAACGTACCTGCGTGTGGTAGCCGAGCGCCTTGTCGAAGCAGCGCAGCAGGCGGTGACCGAGACCCAGGGCGCCGTACGCCGCGGACTCCAGTCCGCGATCGCGGCCCTGCCGGGCGAACGAGAGCTGCCGCTGGTACATCTTGACCGCCTCGTCCACGTCGCCCGTCTTGATGAGCACGTCGCCGATGTTGCCCAGCGCACGGAACTTGCCGGGGAGGTGCTTCGTCATGTGCGCGATCGCTGGAACCGGACACTTAGCTCATGGACTGTCTCTTTCATTAGCATTCTCTAGGTCATGTTCAGGATTATTGCTCGTTTTTGTACTATTTTAGGGGGTGGCTAGTTTCATGTCGCTATCTTGTGTCCTTCAGCGTCACCCGATGAAGGGACTTAATAAGACTAGGCTATGCGAACACTCATATAATCGTGTTGTGGATGAGCGTAATATTTACGCTCACCCTCAACGCGATTATATTGCGTGTGCGCATAGCCTAGAGGGTTATTTGATCAATTTAAAATGTTCGGCGTTCATTTAGCAGCTTTCTCGATGACATTCGTTGCCTGTAAATATCATGATGTAAAGTCTATTTAATATAAGAATAACCCTGTCCGCTCAGCGCTAGTAGTCAATACCACTACCAACATGATGGCAAGTAGATTTGCTGTCACCGACTTACCTTTATTTCTAGCTGCATAAGTAATATAACTGTAATAATAAAGTTACTAGTTAAAAGCTTAACGATATGCCAGTGGTAAATAAAACATTAATGCACTGTTATAGAGTTTGATTTTGAAATTTTGAAAAAGCGCCTTGCGGATTTAGTTTCATGAGTTGGTAAAATGTGAATGGCGGCCATTTTTTGAGTATGACCTTATCCTGGAAAGACTATAGTCGTCGTGAAATTATTTGAATATTTCAAAACGTAAAAATCGATTTAAGGAAAAACTATTCAATTGATTTGCTTGGAATTAACACAGTATCTTCTTTTAACGATTTATAATGCACACAGTAAATTTTGTTAAAATCGGTTGTATATAAAGTTGATTTAGTAGCAAAAAACTGCAAAATCGCTAAAAAAAAGCGTCATAAAAGCGCCATTTTCAAGAAAAGCGCTAAGCATACAACAATGAAATTTGTGCACAAACATTAAATCGTGGGGGTCAATATATCTGGAAAGTTTCATCAAATTATATTCAGATCCTTGGCCTCTAGAGTGGAAAAAATCGCAAAAAACCGTCATAAAGGCGCCATTTTCAAGAAAAGTGCTTAACATACAACATTGAAATTCTTACATAAACATTAAATTGTGAGGGTCAATATATCCTGAAAGTTTCGTCAAATTATATTCCGATCGTTGGGCCTTAGAAAGCAAAACGTGTTTTGGAAAAACTGAAAAATTTCGTAAAAACTTAATAACATAAAATTTACTCGTCCGAATTGCTTCAAAAACGTGGCAGATCTAAGTTCAGAGAAAACGAAGGTTCACAGAAATTTTCATCAAAATCGGTTTTAGCATTTGGCATGTAGAGCGCGAACAAACACAAAATTACAAACACAAAAAAAAAAAAAAAAACAAAAAAACAAACAAACAAACAAACATTGGAGACTTTTTTCTGCAGTAAGTGTAATGGAAGATTTTGCTTCACTCGCAACGCTCTTTACGCTCATCAATTACCTCTTCATTATCTGGCTATCTTGACATCGCGTGATGGGAGGTAGTTCTTAAGGGATAGTCGCGTTTCCTCCACGTTTTCAATGACCGGAATATTTTCGTTAGTACCGCACTTTGTAAAGAAGTTGCAACTTAGATTTCAGGCTTGGTGTCATCAAACGATGAGCAACATGGCGCCAAGGGATCTCTCCCGAAGACTGCACCTGCAGATGGCTTGTTGATGAGCGTAACGAGCGTAGCGAGTGAAGCGAAATCTTCAATTTCACTTTACTGCTAAAAAAATCCGGAATGTTTTTTTTTTTTTTTTTTTTTTTTTTTTTTTGTGTGTTTGTTCGCACGATTCCGGCCAAACGCCAAAACGGATTTTGATGAAAATTTCGGTGGACCTTCGTTTTCTCTGAACTTAGATCTGCCACGTTTTTGAAGCAATTCGGACGAGTAAATTTTATGTTATTAAGTTTTTACGAAATTTTTCAGTTTTTCCAAAACACGTTTTGCACTCTGGAGACCAAGAATCTGAATATAATTTGACGAAACTTTTTAGATATGTTGAACCTCACGATTCAATGTTTGTGTACAAATTTCATTGTTGTACGGTTAGCAGGTTTCTTGATAATGTCACTTTTATGTCACTTTTTAAGCGTTTCTGCAGTTTTTTGCAACTAAAGCAACTTTATCTTCAACCGATTTTAACAAAATTTACTGTGTGCATTTAATATCGTAAAAAGAAGATACTGTGTTAATTTCAAGCAAATCAATTGATTAGTTTTTCTTGAAATCGATTTTTACGTTTTGAAATATTAAAATAATTTCATCATGAAATTTCCAGGTAACAAATGTCATTGAAAAAGCTGCTTAATTAACACCGAACATTATAAATTGATCATAAAAGCCTCTAGGCTATGCGCACGCGCAATATAATCGCGTTGTGGGTGAGCGTAAATATTACGCTCATCCACAACACGATTATATGAGTGTTCGCATAGCCTAGTAAGCTGCCACACGCCGGCAGATCACTCACCCAGGAAGTACTTCTGGCACTCGAGCGCCGTCTCCAGGTTGCCGAGCGCCAGGTGTGCCAGCCCGAGGTTGCAGTACGCGCGGCCCATGCTCATCTTGTCCTGCAGATCCTTGGCGAGCGCCAGATCTTGGTCGTAGTAGCGCACCGCCTCGCGGAAGTTGCCCAGACAGTAGTGCGCGTAGCCGAGGAAGTGGCACGCCTTGCTCTCGCCTTCGATATCATGCAGTTCTTGCGACAACATCAGGTAGTGCTCGTAGAACGGCACCGCCTGGCCGAACTCGGCTCGCGAAGACAGGCAGTTGCCGAGGTTAAGCAGCGCGCACGCCTCGCCGGCCGTGTCTTTGAGGTCGCGAGCGGTGCCCAGGTGCGCGCGGTAGTGCTGCAGAGCCATCTCGTGCGCGCCCAGCGCTTGGTAGGCGACGGCAAGGTTGCCGTGTGTAGACGCCTCAGAGCTGCGGTCGTTCACTTCCTTCGAGATCGTCAGCTCTTGTTTGTGGTACTTGATCGCCTGGTGGTCGTCGGGAGAGATCGGGTTGGTTACTGTTGACGGGTCTGGGTGGAGGTTTTTTTTACCTTTTACCACGAAACACAGCAAACGAGGTGATAGGGGATTAACTTTGTGAATAGCTTCGATGATTTCTATTGGAATCAATGTTTTTACTTTACTTTCTTGAAACAAATGTCTTTTCCTAATTTTAGCGTGTGAGTTTTCAGACAAACTATTTAACTGGGATATTGAATGCATGGTATAAGATCCCAAACTCAAGCATTTCGCAAAGCTGTGCTGCCTGATTTACTAGCTAATGTTATCAGGTGTGTTTCTACTCTTTAAATGGTCTTAATAATGAGTAAGATAGCAATATGTATGTAAATGAAGTCCAATTTTTTAAGTATAAGACCAATCAGGAATTAAAATGTATTTATATTCCTAATGAATGTTCCTAGCAAACAAGTAAATGCCACAGAGTGCTAGGTTCCCACTCTTTCTGCTAGATGCCCTGCATTCAGCTACAAACTGAAATCTACTCAGGATCAGGTCCTACTGTTAATAGTGGTCGCCATTCCACCTACTCATAAAACTGAATCCGCTTGGCGCTCTTTCACAATATCAAAATCAAACTTTTGAACATTGCCCCAAAGTTTTGGATGCTGCAGTTACAAAGAAAGACTGCATCATGGTGACAGCATCATGGCGCCTGAAATGGTGACTGCATCATGTTGTCCTAGCGTTGAGCCTGAGCCTCATACCTGCTCGTAGAATCCCATGGCGCTGTGCGCGTTGCCGATGTTCCCGTAGGCGCGACCCATGCCTGCGCGGTCCTGCAACGCTCGCGCAATGTTCAGGTGGGCCTGGTGCAGCTTGAGCGCCGCGTCGTGCTCGCCCAGCAGCTGGTACACGATGCCCAGGTTCGAGCAGGCGCGTCCTTCGCCCACCTTGTCGCGCGACGACAGAGCCATGTCCAGCTGACGTTCGTGCCAACGTTTCGCCTGCAATTTCGTCGGGGTTCAGCCATCGTTGTGTTGACCGGGGGGTTGGATGGGTCACCGCTCGGATATATTGTAGCTACGTCATGGCTGGGATAGATGAGTTGCATGGCTTAAGAGTCTGCATAGCTTGTAGCCCGATACGATAATGGAAAACATAATAATCTGTGGCAGTAAAGATAAGAAGCCACGGATTATAAACGCTGGCACAAATCTGTGACTTTTGCATAGGTAACGAAGATTAATCATCAAAATGAAAAAAATCTGCTTTATCTCGATTTTCGTGATTTTAACGACACGGTTGGGTTCATCTCTGTCAGCAGATTGTATGATACTTTGAATCAAAGTTCTAGTGCACTTATTGATGATTCTGTGGCGCATTTAAAACAAGGAAAAGATTTTGTAGTGCGTCATGTTTTAAGCCGCTCTAATCTTACTCACGTAAAAACGAATGAATATTACCGAAAAAATCGATAATTTTCATCCGATTTTTTCATTTCAACATTGCTTTAGATCTGCAAACAAAGACGAATCCAGTCATATCGAAAAAACCATATGAAACACGGAATTTTATGATTTACCTTTTAACTTTTATATAACCATGTGTCGGGTTGTGCAAGCATAATTTCCAATAGTGTTTTTATCTCTCATGCTGATAAAGAGGCAGTGAAACTGGAAGTTATTTTTCACCAGGTCTAATCCGTGAAAGATTAGCTTTCTCACACGGAAAATTTTGGCGGTGCAGAGGTCCACGTGGCAACTTCTCGTTTCCTTAAAATGTTCCCTAAATTTTTGAAAAAAAAAGCAGTGGATGGTTGAAAAAATTTCTAACTCGCGATGAAAAGTCTCGTGTCGATCGGACGTTTACTTTGTTCACAAATAAATCTTGAATTTGGAACTTTTTGTGGTTTTTTAAAACGAAAAACACCATTGTTCTTTCTTTTCTGGTTGTTTTATTTTCCATCAGATCTCAATAAAAGTTTTGAAGGCGAGTTGGAGTACTCTTCCTCTAAACACTGATTTTTTTTTTTTTAATATTGGGAACATTTTAAGGAAACGAGAAGTTGCGACGTGGACCTCTGCATGTTCGGCTTTTAATCTCACCTATGCAGGCCGTTAAGATGCTATAGCATCTTCAATAACAGCTATTAAAACGGGATTTCTTGGTGTAGATGACGTTTGGGTCAGGTGCGATGTGGCAATTTTTATGATTTTTCATCAGGAAATCACGGCTTTTGTGTTGATATCACTTATTTTTTGAAATTGTCAATGTGTCGCAAATAAATTACAATGGACAAGCTCAATCAAAGTTGCCCTCCCCCAACTTTTTAAATCACGATTTTTATTCGTGCAAAAATTCGCGTACGTTTCGAGCTGAATTGTGCCGCCCTTGAAAAGTTTTGAACTCAATCCCTCGCCGAGATATTATAAGGTATATTTCGAATTTCAAATTGTTGGTAAAAACTATTCGTAGCCCCTAAGACCCATGGTGTAGACATGGCACTAATACATTGGTCCTCGCAGGGCAAGACATCGACGTGGGTGTCCTGTGTGTTTGGGACCACGGGAAGGGGGGGGGGGGGGGGGTTGCTGCCCACCTGCGTGTAGTCTCCCGCGCAGCGCGCAGCGTGTCCGAGGCCGGCGTACGCACGCGCCTCCACCGCGCGGTCGCCGAGCACCTGCGCAATGCGCAGCACGTTCTCGTGGAACGCTATCGCCTGACCGAAGTTGCGTCGGTAGTGGTGCGAAGAACCTGCGCACATCCGTCAACCTCCGTCAACCTCCGTCAACCTCCGTCAACCTCCGTCAACCTCCGTCAACCTCCGTCAACCTCCGTCAACCTCCGTCAACCTCCGTCAAACTCCTCGTCAACCTCCTCGTCAACATGAGCCTGTCCACACGAACACGCACGGGGAAAGCCAAGGCCGGATTGCTTTTTTTTACAACAATCACGGAAAAAAATTATACTATACCATATGGAAAATAATATTTCTCATTTATTATACAGCGGTTGATGATATCTTTTCCGTTCTTCATGTGTATATCGATTACTTTATTAATATTGCCAGCAGTCTCGTAACATGCCTATAAAGTCTGGCTACGCATTTGTTAATTTTGCCTTGTAAAATTGACTGAAAGACAGAGCACGATTCTTGGTACGAGTAATGAAATGCTCCTAGCAGAAGCCAGATCGCTGCAGGCGCGATTAGAACAAGGTCTCACTTAGATTGCTGTAGGCCGTATAGCATAATGGAAAGTGCAGTGCCCCGGACTGACGAAGATCCGAGGTTCAAAACCCGGCATGGTTAAAATGTTTTGAATTGATATTTCGTTACAAATACCTAATCGATATCTTGCGAACACGCAACGAGCAACGGGCATGCAACGAGTCTTTAGGTTCGAATCACATTAAAGATATCAACTAGATTGCTGTTTCAAACAAGGACCTACCTAGATTGCTGTTTCAAACAAGGACCTACCTAGATTGCTGTTTCAAACAAGGACCTACCTAGATTGCTGTTTCAAACAAGGACCTACCTAGATTGCTGTTTCAAACAAGGACCTACCTAGATTGCTGTTTCAAACAAGGACCTACCTAGATTGCTGTTTCAAACAAGGACCTGCCTAGATTGCTGTTTCAAACAAGGACCTGCCTAGATTGCTGTTTCAAACAAGGACCTACCTAGATTGCTGTTTCAAACAAGGACCTACCTAGATTGCTGTTTCAAACAAGGACCTACCTACATTGCTGTTTCAAACAAGGACCTACCTAGATTGCTGTTTCAAACAAGGACCTGCCTAGATTGCTGTTTCAAACAAGGACCTACCTAGATTGCTGTTTCAAACAAGGACCTACCTAGATTGCTGTTTCAAACAAGGACCTGCCTAGATTGCTGTTTCAAACAAGGACCTACCTAGATTGCTGTTTCAAACAAGGACCTACCTAGATTGCTGTTTCAAACAAGGACCTGCCTAGATTGCTGTTTCAAACAAGGACCTGCCTAGATTGCTGTTTCAAACAAGGACCTGCCTAGATTGCTGTTTCAAACAAGGACCTGCCTAGATTGCTGTTTCAAACAAGGACCTGCCTAGATTGCTGTTTCAAACAAGGACCTACCTAGATTGCTGTTTCAAACAAGAACCTACCTAGATTGCTGTTTCAAACAAGGACCTACCTAGATTGCTGTTTCAAACAAGGACCTGCCTAGATTGCTGTTTCAAACAAGGACCTACCTAGATTGCTGTTTCAAACAAGGACCTACCTAGATTGCTGTTTCAAACAAGGACCTACCTAGATTGCTGTTTCAAACAAGGACCTACCTAGATTGCTGTTTCAAACAAGGACCTACCTAGATTGCTGTTTCAAACAAAGACCTACCTAGATTGCTGTTTCAAACAAAGACCTACCTAGATTGCTGTTTCAAACAAGGACCTACCTAGATTGCTGTTTCAAACAAGGACCTACCTAGATTGCTGTTTCAAACAAGGACCTACCTAGATTGCTGTTTCAAACAAGGACCTACCTAGATTGCTGTTTCAAACAAGGACCTACCTAGATTGCTGTTTCAAACTAGGACCTACCTAGATTGCTGTTTCAAACAAGGACCTGCCTAGATTGCTGTTTCAAACAAGGACCTACCTAGATTGCTGTTTCAAACAAGGACCTGCCTAGATTGCTGTTTCAAACAAGGACCTACCTAGATTGCTGTTTCAAACAAGGACCTGCCTAGATTGCTGTTTCAAACAAGGACCTGCCTAGATTGCTGTTTCAAACAAGGACCTGCCTAGATTGCTGTTTCAAACAAGGACCTACCTAGATTGCTGTTTCAAACAAGGACCTGCCTAGATTGCTGTTTCAAACAAGGACCTACCTAGATTGCTGTTTCAAACAAGGACCTGCCTAGATTGCTGTTTCAAACAAGGACCTGCCTAGATTGCTGTTTCAAACAAGGACCTACCTAGATTGCTGTTTCAAACAAGGACCTACCTAGATTGCTGTTTCAAACAAGGACCTACCTAGATTGCTGTTTCAAACAAGGACCTACCTAGATTGCTGTAGGCGCGTGCCTCCTCCACCTGGTTCCCAAGGCGGCGTGCAAGACGCAGATGCTGCGTGTGGCAGTCGACGGCGCTCTCGAACTCGCCCATTGCGAGGTAGACGGCGCCCACGTTGCCGATCTCGCGCGCCTCCTGCAGCCGGTCCCCCATCTGCTTGACGAGCTGCACGCACTGCTTGTGCGAGGCCAGCGCGTTGGGGTAGTCGCCGATCGCCGTGTACACGTGGCCTGTGGGCGGGATGCGATTAGAGCTAGTGGGCAACGCTCACGGTGCACGGGGCTCGGTGCTAGGTGCTAGGTGCTCGGTGCTTGGTGCTCGATGCTAGGTGCTAGGTGCTCGGTGCTTGGTGCTAGGTGCTATAGGATGCTCGGTGCTAGGTGCTATAGGTACTAGGTGCTAGGTGCTTGGTGCTAGGTGCTTGGTGTTAGGTACTAGGTGCTAGGTGCTCGGTGCTATAAGTTGCAAGGTGCTCGGTACTCGGTGGTCGATACTTGGTGCTCGGTACTCGGTACTCGGTACTCGGCACTCGGTACTCGGTACTCGGTACTCGGTGCTCGGTACTCTGCTCTTGCAAGTCGGTAGGAGACTACGAATGGGGAAACTGCGTTGCAGGATATTTGGCCAGGAATAAATGACTATTTTTCATTTCAAAATGCTTCTGGTTGACTTCGGAGAAAGCGAATGCAACATCAGGAAAGCAAATAATTGATTTCTATATTGCCACGATTGCATCTCTGGGATTGGAACCTAGACATTAGATCGTGAGAGTGAGGAGCCATCTCAGGGTGACCCTGTCCAAAATCTGTCGTCTTTGGCCGCAAGTCTGCAGCATGCTCCATTGGAATTATTTTAACTATGCAGCTTGGAAGGTGTTGTTTTGTCCGGGGCCAACGTCCAACCTGATTTTGGTGAATGTTGGATGCATTGAGTGGCTGTAGACTGGGCTGTGTGGTCGAACGTGAACAATTTGTGTTAATTCGTCGTTGTGTTCCAAGATATTCCATCCAGCTCGCTCTAGATCATTGAGAGGCTGCTAGCGATGGGATGAGAAACTGCAGAAGGGTGATTTTAAACAGAAAGATGTGCGATCATTGATGAAAATATCGTTAGATTTACCCCATCAACGAGACGCAACAAGTCAATGAAAGATGCGCCTCATGGGTGAAGGCGGGGAGAAGAGAGTTCTTAAAAATCATCGCCGATTGGGTAAACACAAGCGATCTTCACTTCTTCTGGTGTTTTGTATGCCAGTGCAGCGCTTGGCCAGAGAACGTGATTGGAAGGAATGCAGTTCACAACATGCACTGCATTTACGATCCCCCTGTATTTTATTGGGGCAGTTAAAGGCTAGTTATTATTTTTATTACGCCCCGCGGCCATAGAAGCAAATCGATGCAATTCATGAAATTCATAAATGAAACTACTGGGGAGGGGCTATTCAATTATCACTTTATTGCGCGCGGAATCCGATGCATTATCGGCTCATGCTACTGTATTGTATGGTAAGTAATAGGGGGCAGCGACAGTATGATTTGTAGCGGAATTTATGCGAGTTGCGAAGAGAAATAAATCCGCCATTACAGATGGATTGTTGCGCAATGTTTGCGCTTTGTGTACAATGTATTTTTATCCTAAAAATTACGAAAGGGGTCGGTCGATTGCTGGCATCATGGCGAAAAACACGAGGCGTGTTTTGCTGAACTGTTATCAAACATCTCACCAGGCTATTGAATGCAGGAAGCCGAAATAGCATTGTTGACCTCTGCCGTCTATTTACAATCGAACACAAGGCCATATAGAACATCTACTATGGTAATATTGAAGAGGACATTGTTTGCCACTAAAACACCCAATCTAAAATGTCAACTGTCAACAATATATCAAAGCATATATCTTTGCAGGTGATAACTGCAATCAAATGTTTACTTAAACTTCAACCGGGTCTGCCAGGTTCGCCAACAGCGTTTTGTAGTCCGCTTTCGTCGATGGCAAGATGTCAGCTGCTAGCCAGAAGCTGCATCAACGCGACATTACGCAAGCGGATGACGTTCAGGACACTCACCGAGACTGGTGAGAGCCGTGGCAGCGACGTGGGTGTCCTTGCACTTCATCGCCAACACCAGCTGGTAGCGATGCGAGGTGAGCGCCTCCTTGTAGCTGCCCTTGCTGAAGAACGCCGACCCGAGGTTGCCGTGCGCGCGGCACTCGCCGGCGATGTCGCCCAGGCTCTTCGCCACGGCGAGGTCCTGCTGCATGTAGCTGATGGCCTGCAACGCACGACGCCGTTAGCAGGGGCAAGGTTTTACAAGCTGAAGGGTGGACCGTTGCCGTGCTATATTGGTGTTCGCCATCAGGCCGAGGAATGTGTCCTGATTCTGGTTGCCAGATAGCTATCATTCGCAAAGTGCTTCTGCCTAGCGACGCTCGTGTTACGCTCGGCTTATCGCAAGTGCTTCTCATCGAAATTGCATTTTTACTAGGCTATGCGAACACTCCTATAATCGTGTTGTGGATGAGCGTAATTTTTACGCTCACCCACAACGCAATTATATTGCGTGTACGCATAGCCTAGAGGCTTTTAAGATCAATTTTAAATGTTCGGCGTTAATTTAGCAACTTTCTCAATGACATTGAATATTTCAAAACGTAAAAATCGATTTAAAGAAAAACTATTCAATTGATTTGCTTGAAATTAACACAGTATCTTCTTCTTACGATTTTTAATGCACGCAGTAAATTTTGTCAAATTCGGTTGAAGATAAAGTTGATTTAGTTGGAAAAAACTGCAAAATCGCTAAAAAAGCGTCATAAAAGCGCAATTTCCAAGAAAAGCGCTAAGCATACTACAATGAAATTTGTACACAAACATTAAATCGTGGGGGCCAACATATCTGGAAAGTTTCGTCAAATTATATTGAGATCCTTGGCCTCTAGAGTGGAAAACGTGTTTTGGAAAAACTGAAAAATTTCGTAAAAACTTAATAACATAAAATTTACTCGTCCGAATTGCTTCAAAAACGTGGCAGATCTAAGTTCAGAGAAAACGAAGGTCCACCGAAATTTTCATCAAAAACTATTTTGGCGTTTGGCCGGAATCGTGCGAACAAACACACAAAAAAACAAAAAAAAACAAAAAACAAACAAACAAAAAAAAAAACATTCCGGATTTTTTTAGCAGTAAAGTGTAATTGAAGATTTCGCTTCACTCGCTACGCTCGTTACGCTCATCAATCAGATTTTTACAAGGTACCTACACAGTGCAACGAGCTAAGGAGAAGGCGGCTTCTGAAATAATTCTTTAACATTTTCTTCATTTCTTATCGTCTTTGCGCTCGATTTCCCTCTGATCCCTACCTCAGCACAAAGCAGTGAGCCATAAGCAACCGGCAATAAATGTGACGAACAGGGTTCGATTCCCCGTGAGAACATACTTTTGTATAGTCAATTTCGTTCGGTGCATAAAAATACACCGTCATTGGAAGGGATAATAATGTGGTTTGATTCCTAAACCTACCAAGGTATTCTTTGCTTTGAATCGTTATTTGAATGGTTTTGATTGGACAATGATCTTCAATAGGTTGAGCCAGAATTAATTTAGTGGGAAATTTAGTGAGAATCAGTAAAAGGCTAAAAAACAACACATACAAGCAAATTTAAGCAAGCAAATGTATTCTGAAAATTTCATCGAATTTGGTTTCGTCTTTTATAGCGAACAGACACAAAAAACATTCTCAAATTTTAGTGTTGACTCGAACCTGAATTGACCTCTTCTACTCAAAGAATAGTGACATTAGATAACCACTGGGCGTACTACCAGTTTGGAAAAGAATTTAATTAGCTCTGCTAAATAACAAAGAAAGATACGGAAATCACAACCTGAATTTCTGTACCTGGCTTTACCGAGTGGGTGTCATGACGTCATTTTAATTGAATTTTTATTGAATGCAATAAGTGATATATTCCGGTACGGATACAAGATTTGTACCGGATATTTCGTGTCTCATAACTAGGGCTTCGCCAACGCTCTTTATCGCGCTCAATAGACGCTCAATAGACACTCTGACCATTCTTAAAGAGGTTGAAATACCATTATTATTATTTCTTAAAAAAATATCGATCACAGCGTAAAAACGGCCAAAAACCACTCAAAATCATTCGAATAGTGGGAATTAAAAACGAGTGTGAAGACATGCGAAGACATGCGAAGACTTGTGTAACTAAAAATTTCGGGAAAAGTACATCCCAATTTTATTTTTGTTTGTTTGAAATGATTATTTATTTGTTCTTATTTTTGGGTTACAAGATATAGAATTAGGTGAAAATAGATATAGAAATACAAAAAATCATTAAGGTGAACATGTTTGTAAAGTTTGGTGAAGATATTATCTTGAGTTTTTAAATTTTGACAAAAAAAAGTGATTTTTTTGTAAATCGATTTATCAGAAAACTATTATGCATATCTTTATAAAAAAAACGTGGAAGATCTAAGTTTAGAGAATTTGAAGTTTCCCTGAAAGTTTCATCCAAATCGGTTGAGCCGTTTGGTCAGAACAAACATACGAACAAACAAGCAACAAAAAAAGGAAAAAAAAAACATGACCGAATTTTTCCTCTGGGTAGTGGGAAGTCAAATTGAAGTCTTCGTTCGCCTCGCTTCGCTCGCTCATCCAATAAATAGATACCTACCGTACATGGAACGCGTTACACCGAGCATTCACGTACAAATAAACACCAACACTTGAGGATGAATAATGATTGTTAAAAACGAAATATAAATTCCAAAATTTACATCCGCAGCGCCTTCTATGGTCATTCATAGTCCTGATCCATCACCATGGAGCCCTCAAATATGGAACACCTCAAATAAACTTATAATCAATTCCACACTTGTTTGCCCGTATAGCACAATGGTTAGTGCAGTGCCCCGGCCAGGCAAAGACCCGGATTCGAATCCCGGTACGGATGTAAATTTTAGAATTGATATTTCGTTTATAATAATCATTATCTACCGTACATGCAACGAGTATTTGCATTTAGGATTAAATTCACTCTAACAGTTGAGTGTTAAGCAGCACGTGTAGCCGAGGGATGCAACAAGCAGGGGGTGCAGCAAGCAAGTACCTTGTCGAGCGAGTTGAGCGCCCAGTAGGCGGAGGAGAGCGCCGAGAAGACGGAGCCGCGCAGCTTGAGGCTGCACGTGCCGATGCGCAGCGCTGCGTCCAGCACGACGACAGCGGCAGCGAACTGCCCGACGCCCAGCAGCTCTTGTCCAACCACCGAGATGATTACGAACGGCGACTTGTCCAGGTTCATCGCCTCCAGCTGCGCGAACGTCGGCTCCAGGGTCGCTGTGTCCGGGGAACGCCAGGGTGAGTTGCACATCAAACTAGAGATTCTCAAACGTTTCTTTCCTTGTAGATGCTTCAAGCTTATGAACTTAAAATTGTTCGCTATATCTAACTTAGGGAGGAAATACTCGAGTTAAAATAAAAATATTGGTTCAATTTGCTTCAAAATAATACAGAATCTTCTTTAATCTTTTGAAGATTGATAATGCAAACAGTAAATTTTGTCAGCATCGGCGAAGATATAGATGATATCTAAAATGCTAAAAGCTTGCTAAAAGCTACAGAAAAACTTTGTAGAGACGCCACCAAACAAGAGAAGTGCTAACCATTCAACAACGAAATCCTTATACACAAAAGTCATATTGCGATGTGTATCGGGATCTGGAAAGTTTCTTAAAATTCAATTAGATGGTTCAGAGGTGCGAAAAGTGAAGTTGAAAATAGATTTTTTTTTTAGAAACTGAAAAACATAAACAATGTTGTACCGATTTGCTTCAAAAACGTTGCAGATATAAATTGAGATATTTCAAATGTTTACAGCAATTTTCATCAAAATCGGTCGAGGCGTTTTGCCTTTAGAGCGCCAACAAACACACGCTCGGCAACAATGGCCAGTGATCGAAAAAGTGACAACCATCGGGACTTCGCCGAGGACCCCGAGGAAGTCTGCACTGACCTCTGAGTGGCGACTTGATGGAGGTCTCCACGAGGCCGGCCAGCAGCTGCGAGGACTTCGGGTCCTGCGCCAACCCCGAGCTGAAGGCGGCCAGCGCGTCCCCATGGCGACCGAGGCACTGCAGCGCTACGCCCTGCCTGCTCACCGGGAACAAACAAGTGGTCGGGATACAGCGACGAAACCCTCAAAGATTACACCAAGTTGCACCAACTTCCTGGACAGAAAACCTCGTTACTGTGGTCGCCCCGGACCCCGTACACAACTCATCAGAAACGACTGAAGTGGTTCCCCAACAAACGAGTCTGATTTGAGGCAAATTTCAACTTTAACTTGCAAGGGACACCTGTACCTTCGGCAACTTGGGGTTGCGGTCACATGGGGTCGAGGTAACCAGGATTGAGTGACTTGGGGGTTAATTTTAAGGTCATAGGTATGGGGTGCTTGCTACCAGCCACCACCAGCCCCAGCTACAAGCTACCGGCTTATAAGATAGCCACCTGTAGAAGGCCTTTGACCACCTGGGGTTGCGGTCACTTGAAGCCGAGGTCACGGGGGTTAAGGTCGTATACACAGGGCTGTAAGCTAATTGACACCCACCTGTACGCTAATTGCCACTCACCTGTAGTAGGCCTTCGGCCACTTGGGGTTGAGCTCCTTTGCGCGCGCAGCGTCCTGCAACGCCTGCGCGAACTGTCCCATCTTGACGAGCGCAGCCGAGCGGTTGGAATAGAGCACGTGGTTGGTGGGATCCAGCTGCAGTGCGTCGTTGTACAGGCCCACCGCCTTCGGGAAGTCGCCGCTCTGGCACGCCGCATTCGACTGCCGCACCTGGCGGTCGCAAGGCGGTGCATGGTTAGTTCGAGTTGGACTTGACACTTGATGGCGCCACCTTCACACAGATGGCTAGATTGTGAGGCGTGCGTTTTTCCGTGGTTGACCATCTCCTGGACGGGATAGCACAAGAAACTTCTAGGAGCTTGGGCACTGCGGGTGGTTTATAGCAGGAGGGATGGTTTAGGCTTGAAGTTAGATCGATCGTCATCGATCAGCACTTCCACAGGGAAATGGAGGTTGGTGTGATGTCAAGATGACAACAGCGCTCGATGGTGGACATCAATTTAGTAGGTACTGTATTTGATTGATAAACTTAGGATGACTATGTTGGCCACATTGACGAGATGGGAGATGGAATTGGGGATGGACATGGTGTTAGCAGGGCCGATTTCGGGATGTCTCTGCATTCTACAACGAGATATGTTCTGCCATAAATAGTCTGTGGGTCTGCAGCCTGAAAAACCTGCCAGGATGAGGGATTAAATATCATCCATGGATGGTATGTCTGAAAATGATCCATGCATAAGAAAACGTTTGAACGTGTTGAAAGTGGCGCCGGATATAACGTCGAACTGTTGGCTTGGCAGGATGGACTCAATGCGCTGCAGTTCGCAAACAAGCGCAGAAAAACAGGGGAGGTGGAATGGAGGAAGATGACTTGTTATTTATCACAGAATCGAAATGTCCATACGAAGACGATGTGTTCAGATGAGATATTGAGATATTTATTCTTTAATAAATATCTGGCGTGCATGCAACGAGGTTGGCAGTTTGGTTGAAAGACTTGTTCGTTGGTTGACGCTGAGTGAGAGGCGCAGGGTCCAAGGGGGCGTTCAGAGGCGATGTGGGAGGTGGGGACCGTCGGGGGTGATCGTACTCGATCAATTCCAACTTGCGATCATTGAAAATACGTCCTCTCCGGATAATACCATACTTAGCACGCTTCAGTTCAGTTTCTTCTGTATAGCGTGCATTGCAAAAGAGAACAAAGTGTAATTTTTGTCAACGTCGGAGTCGCTTACCGGAGCTTTCCTCGATTGAATTGGTTGCTGCTAGCTTCGACGGAAACATTTCTTATCCAGAATAAGAGAGAAAGACAGGTAGACAGAGAAAGGGAGAGAGAAGAACGTCGTAGAAAGATAGGATCTCTTCCGCTGACAGCATGATCTCCCATGATTTCTCGCTAGTGACTTTTGCAGAAAATGTACGCTCTAACTATGACTGATGATTTCCACAAATCTATTCCTAATTGTGTGTTCAGTTCAACTGCATGCAATTTAGCAATGCCACTGTTTACTTTTTTTCCGCCGAGAATATTTCAATAAGAACAAAATAAAAGTAACTACAAAAGATTTCGTATGGTAAATGATCAGCTAACTTGCTTTTCATTTTATTGCCTTTTACCAGTCGAGTTGCTCTATCAAATGTCGACTATAGAAACGAACGGAATTATACACGCGGCTTTCAACAATCCTTCCATCTCCGTCGAAAGTGCAAAGCTATCATTTGGTTATTAACCAGAAACTATGTGGGTGGGATATGGCTTTTTATGATCACATAAAATTCCTGGAAGTTATTTGCATCATTAGCGTACAGAGCAGCTCGGATTGTGGGTTTATCACTATCAATAAACACGAAATCTTCCTCTGGACTGTGCCGCTACAATTCGTGCATTCAATACCAAGAGTAAAAGAAAATTTAGTCAAAAATGATTTACCTTTTCCAAAAACAGCGCCTTGCTGGCTGCTGGCAGCTCAGCAGTGCCTTCTGGTTCAACCTGGAAAACAACAGAGCGCGATTAGTCACAGATTTCATCTGCAGCAGCAGCAGCATCAGCAGCAGCAGCAGCAGCAGCAGCAGCAGCAGAGTTTCTGCCCAAACGTTTCCGTGAAATCGCTCGCGATTTAGAAAAAACCACACTGTCACGCCTAAGTGCCAGACGATCTTGTCTAAATATTCGTCTCGATTGAAAGTTGAAACTCGCTATCATATTTTCCGCTAGACTGCACCTCGGTCGTCGGCACCTCTGCATCTAACCGCGCGCCGGCGTAGACACTTGGAGAGCTCGAAAGCAGCCTGCATCTATAAGGTAAGACCCGTCGAAGAACCGTCACGATTTGCCGGTAATAAATTATTTGCTGCTCCGATCTTGCGGTGGCGGGAACGCGGTCGAGTGGGAATCCTACCCCGGTGCATTCTCATCGCAGTCTGTGTAGTCGCGGCTAGCAGGCAAAAACCGACAGCCTATTTCACGTCTTATCAAAATTACCTCCGCTCCGCTAACAGGTTTCCATAACTTAAATATTCGTGTATTATGTTTTTTTCAAACATCACGTCAATAATTTCTAGTTATTCGAACGGAGCAAGAAGCAGGGTATCTAAGGAAAACGTGAGAGCAATGGACCATCCGGCGATGTGCATGTTCTTGAGCGGTTCACTCTAGACATCAATGGCATTGCTGTAGCACATAGAATACCATCATCCACACACGTCGGCCTGTGCTTATTCAGGCCATGGTGCTAAGAAAATGTGGACATTAGAGAAAGGCACGATTTTTCGGAGGAATGGAAGAAAACCGGTGATTGCCAAATTTTAGCAGGTTCAATATACCTCCACGTTCAGTGATGATTTGTCAGAGAGTTATTGAATATCGCAATGACAGGGACTGCTGATGATACTATCTTCTACTTTCCTACATGGAGTATCGGATGAGATGATCAAATGCGCCCCAGTTCCAACAACGTGCCATTCTTTCCTTCTTGTGAATTGTGATGTTTCTCGATGCCGCAGAATTACGCCATTTAACCACCTATAACTGCAAACCGCGCTAGAAACGCAGGTAGCTGCTGCATATCTGTCGGCCTGGCGAATAAAATGCAGTGCAAGTGCAGTGTGCAACACGCCACCGCCTTATCGCCAAGCACTGGGTTGCCTTTCCATTCTTCGAGCTCTGCTCGACGATCGAGTGCGACTGGCATGGCTCGTTTTTACCATGGCAATCGCATATGATGAGAAGATGCTATGTAATTTCCAAGCATGCATCCTCCTCGTTGTTTATTAATTGCGGTAAAATCGGTGAATTCCTCACCGTCGACATCAGGCCTTGCTGTCGAGGAGCACGAAGTGGTATACGTTCTCCCTCGCCTCGTCGCTTTGCGTCGCTTTGCGTTACCTTGCTTTACCTTGCGTTACCTTGCGTTACCTTGCGTTACCTTGCGTTACCTTGCGTTACATCGCCGATCATAAAAATATTAATGGTATACCAATCAATTTCACATAACAAACTAATAGTTTCAACACATGTGCATTAAAATCTTGAATATAAAAAATTACACGCTTATTTCTATGATCGTATAAACGTTTCTGTTGAATGGACGTATAATAATGCGAGTCGAGAAGAAAACACACACACACACACACAAACACACACGAAGACGGATCTATGTAAGGATCGGTTATAATAATGATCGAGTGATCGAATGCTCGAAAGGAATTTCCCATCTGTATAGAGTTAGATAGTATCGCTAATGAGCTTTCTGGTTAATTACTAAAACGCGACTGGGTTCCTCGAGGGCCGAAAATCGATGGACGTTTTCAATGACCGCTGTGGTCTGCACCGTACAGAGCCAGGACCGTACGGCGTACAGATGCAGGGCCAACAGAAAGCTTCACGCCTCGAAGTGGCCATCACAGACCCGGCACCTCCACGCGCAGAGAGCTACTCCGAGTCTGCTGGCACGTTCCAGATTTGATTCCGATCAATTAGAAGTGGAGAAAAAACAGCAAATGTCCTCCAAGTTATAGGTTATACCGACGTCGAACGTACGGACGATTTCTGCGATAGATTGCCAAAAAAAAGTAATCGTGTATTGCAGACCGGTTCCGCAAATTGCATTTTGGCATTACGTCCATACGTCCGTCGATATTGTATCCACACATTACAATACGCCATTACGAAACTATAACAATTATTAATAATAGTTATTAGCTAGCAATGTTCACAGACACCCGTTCCCAAGTCATGTACTTGCTGGCAGCTTATTGCTTCGCGAGCAATGCAGTCCGTCGCGTACCTATACCACCTAGATACCAGACGCGTATAATAACACCGTGAGAATATTTATTGTTCTAATATCAGGACGAGCGAGAGAGCAATACGTGGTCAGGTGTGGAATAGCAGAAGAAAACATACATCTTATAATATTATTATACGAGATTGACCTTTTCTTATCCCAGTGCTCATCAAAGAGTAACCAATCCCTTGGTCCGAAACTAATTACAAAGCTAAAGTAGTTATTAATTCGATCCAAGTCCTAGTTAATTTCATACCAATTCAGCCGATCGACGTGGATCGCTGTTTGGAGGGTCAAAACTGTGATCGCCGCTGCTCTCTAGGAAATTGCCGCGATGATCTCGTCTCATCGCTAGCGCATACCACACCACACGTACTCCTCGTGAAAACAATAAAGATCCCGCGTCTTGTACTCTGGTCGAGCATCGGCATAGCCGCTTGCTCCGACAATGTTCCGTTTCATGTTTCAGTGATTGAACATTGTAATTTAGTAAACGCGTTGCTTTTAATTTCGTGTAATCTATCGTTAGATTGACCGGATGAACGCATGATATCGAAGGTATGTAATCTTCATTCTTTGTGGACTATGGTTATTTCGTGTTGCTGCTTTCGGAAGATTGGGGTGCCCCGGTTGCTTAACATGTGGCGGGCGTGAGAGGTTGTTGAATTTTAGGTAATTTTGTGGGAAAGATATTAGTTAGTTACCTGTATCATCACACTACGCGCGTGCGTTCACAATGAATGATTTACAAGGGTTTTATTCGTGGGGTGTTTCCTGAATTGCGACGAGGGGATGAAGTGTTAGCCAACTCCCACAAGATATACCTGGACAAAACCTGACTTTTAAAACCACCTCGTCTTGAGTCGAGAGTATTCTCACAGATTAGACGTGCCATATAAACAGACATTTATGAATATGTAATCAGCGTACTGTCCCGTGCAAACGCCCAAATGCATAAATTTTCAACAAATTTCGGTAATCGTAGGAACTGTGAGAAGGAGACGACTTGCTGACTGAATCAAAATAATGAACTTCCCACTAAAACATACATTGTTAGATAGGTTCACGTTACTTTATCACCGTTACCACACGAAACCCAAAATTCCATTCAGTTGCCGCTGGAAGTCATCAAAAACGAACGTTTCCGTTGACTTTTTGACAAAAAGTTGTCATTAAGAGATATTAAGAGCAATATGCTCGCGGGTCTCTCTATCGAATTTATTACATCAGCAAAAAAGGGTAATGTACCTATTAGTTTAAGGTTTGTAGAGACTATAAAAAAAATCTGTAAAATTCACTTGGTTCATTCATCGCGTCGACAATCGGTGCCCTCCCTTGTCGAGTAAATTCAAAGAAGATTCGTTGTCTGCGATAGTGGCACTGGCATGGTGAGCAGCGCTGGTCAGCAGTGATGCTGTGGTTCTGTGGTTCTGTGGTTCTAGTACCGAGTGACATGACATGCAGCGCTTGCCGGTACCAATGCGTCCGATGGATGATTAATGTGAATGATGACGAGTGAAAAGGAGGGAAAACATATTCCATTTGGTCGACTATGTTCTTGAGGAGGTGGTCCTTCTTTCTCGGCGTGCTCGGTAACAACGTGATGGACCAAATTGAGAAGTAATAGCAATGACTTTTCAAATTCTGTCAGGTGGGTCTCATGGGCAGGAAAGATTGTGAATTTTGAATCTGATTATCTAGCTAGGTTTTTTGATTGTGTCTATCTAAACAGTAAGTGGGTGAGATGCATGTGCGATGGTTCGAGCAAAAAAGCCTTGGCTAAACGTCTGCAAATTTGCATTGTATGTTGGACAAATATTTCCTCCAAATTGAATCCACAGATTCTGTGAGTATTTGATCATCTTTTCGAACCTACGACTAAAAATCGAATAAAGCGTGCATATTTTAAAGTTTACGCAGGTATTTTTGTAAGGCGAAGCAATCTCTGAAATCAATCCTGCACAATGCACATATTGTGATCAAAGTTCAAACAGCGTACAGAATGCAAACATCGATGCGAAGATTGAAGAAAAGAAACTCAAAGACGACAAACCCAAAACTGAATCGACGAACACTGACCGCCACATTTCGTCCGCATGTCCAATATTTGTCGGAGACGATGAGTTTTTAAATAAACAGGTGGTTGCTGTGGTACCTGTGGCATGGATGGAGGGCCAGAGCGTGTACAATGAGACTTGCCGCTATTGTTAAGCCGGTAGGTACATCCAACGAAGACACGGGACACAACTTTATCTAACATGGTGAAATAATAATTCCTCCCATGGCTACGTGATGTCACCCAGCTGACAGTTGACATGACGTACAACTTATATACACATCCTACAATACAAAAGTTATTCACAATAACGCATAAATATAATTTCAACGTTTTCATTCCAGACTTCCATTTTATATGCATATTTTAATGAATACAACTGTCATTTAACTTGATATGTTTTTTTTTTACCATCTATTTTTTAAATTGGTATACATCCTTAAGACCATTGTAATTCGTTCACAAGAATAAAGTGGCTAAATCAAAGCGCGACATGACAAAGAATTTAAATATTTCATTTATATTTATTATGTTTGAGGAATTTGCATTTCCTTTTGATAAATTTGACAGTCAGGTCTGGCGGGTAAACGCGCTATCGACTCGGGACTCGGGACTCGGGACTCGGGACTCGGGGCTCGGGACGAGAGATAGCAGCCTCGACCAAAACAGGTCTGCTAGCGACGAGTCGATGCTTTGTGCCAATTGTCAAAATGAGCAAGATCTTCGCATAAAACAGGCGTACAGCGAGAAGAATGTCCCGAAATTACAGTCGGGTCGCAAAAAAGCAAGTGCAGCGACGACGACGAAACGAAGGCTGTAGCGGCAAATCGAACCCAAACCCGGCGCCTCCACCACGCAGTCGCAGACTTGCAGACTGGCAGGCAGGCAGGCCACTTGGCGGAAAACCACGCGAAAATAAAAGATGGGAGGAATTTCCAAAAGCGTTTGGAATGAGACAGCGGCGGCGGCCGAGGTAATTTACGTCTCCGCGCTCCGCGGAGCTCGTATAGAGTGCGCACGCGCAGACGCAATGGGCTCTTTGCCGGCAGGACAGCGTTCAGATGTGCTCCGTTCAATTAAGATTTTCAAGAGATTAAACATTGCATTACTTTTTTATAATTGACGCAGCTTTTTCTGAAAGATAATAAAACATCTTTGCGTCGATGGGAAACCTACAATTACACGCATTACGGCCGATCGGTCCACAGAAATGCGCCTTCGTCTGGCAATGAGAGATGTTGCGAAACCATCTCTCATCATTTCCACCTGGCAATAGCCATTTCAAATGTTTGACAAACTATATAATTATTTCCACTATTGATTATAATACATTTACATATCAAATGTTCACTTCTAATGATAAACTAAGGCATGATGTGCTCACGCCTGTAGCAGAGCCAGCCGAGTCTGAGCGTTGGAATGCGCATGGCATGGCCGGCTATAGGTGCTCACTTTTCATTCGCCTCCTGCCTGCCTCTTGCCTGCCTGCCTGCTTGCCTGCCTGCCTGCCTGCCTGCCTGCCATAGCTGTTGCAATCTTATTGTTCAACACCAGCATTGATAGCATTATTTCATCACGGAATTGTTTCGAACGAAAAATCTTGACGACCCTTTCAGAGTTTGTAGTTAATCGAAAGGGCGGAATCCGACATGCAAATGAACGTCTCATTTTAATTCCTTTTACTTTACATCATTATGTAAAACAGATACCAGAGGAAATTAGGTCTGAGGGACGATTCTGTCCATAGACTCCGGAGTGTGTATACACATTTTAAACCCATTTCAGTAATTAGCAATTACCATAATTGGGGCCTTCTTGACTGAATATTTATGATGAATCGAGAGGTCTTGGAGTATACGATACACACATAATTAAGCAGCGTGTATCGCAGAGCGTAAATCACAAGTCTTGGGAAAGGCAAGACATGCTGGTGGTTAAAGACAACGCTGATGATCGGCCAAAATCACCGAGAGCCACTGCTTTACTTTTCTCAGATCTGACTGTATTCGTCTCACAGCCAGGAGAGCCGTGGTCGGTGAAATTCATCGCCCTTTTTTACAACTTATGTATTTAAGGTTTTAAGCTACTGTATTTTTTTTCTTTGCCTCGAGCGAGCGTCCGACTTTCCATCCTATTACCTACCATTGAAATTCCTATGCATATATAAATTGCAATGGATTCTTTTCGGCGCAAAGAGCGGCGCGGAACGCAAGTGTGCACACCTGCATCGAGCCATGCTAAACATTCGGACCAGTTTCTAAATACAATTTGAATATTATTGTTGTTTATTTATTATGTATATAAATGTCTTGGGCACGAAACTCTGCATAAATGTTTGTTAGAAAAAGGCGCAAAGCATATATAGCTCAATGCAGACCTTAGATGGGCCAAAAGAAGGACCACGCGATTTCAAACTTCTTTTTGTTGTGCGCTTTTTGCAAAGTACCACACACATAAATTACTCGATTGCTGTGTTCCACACACTTCCTTCAAGTTTCAACTGTGACGTCCTCCGCTGATAACGACGGCGTTCTTCCCAAGAGTTCGTCCCACCCAGGGTCGAGTCACAGATGCACAGAGGGCACTTCTGAATTTCGTTGTAATTACAACAATGATGGCCGCAACCGGCCAGGGCAAACACGAGGAGGCAGCTCACGCGATTCACTAAACATGCATGCTAACTCTTGCCCGGGTTGTGTAGCGTTGGCTTGCGTGGTAGCAATTGGTAGTGACTTGGTAGCACTTGCTTGCTGCACACTCCGATGCTAGCACAATCGGTCCAAGAATTGTAGTCGTAAACCTTGTCGGACAGGTGAGTCCAACTGAACATTACAGCCCCGACTACAACTAAATTTTGTAATTATACTCGGCGATTTAACCCGGTTTGTAGTCGCATGTATAGAATAAGCGCACTTAACTCGATTCGATGGCAACAAGATTGTAATTTAAAACCTATAAGGCGCATTGCTAGTAAAAATGCCTTTGGAATGAATGGAAAATAAACGTAGTCACATGTGCAAAAAATTAAAATTGCTACCACAATCGTAATTAATTGACAAGGTCAAGCGCATGGCCGCCGCTTCTCGAGAACTTGTTGATGTATGTTAATTTTATGGGATTTTTTCAATATCTTTTCAATTTTCAAAAGAAAGCATTTGGCAGGTCGTAAGTTAAGCGGTCCCGAATGTTTGGCTGAAAACGCCACCGTGATTACAGATCCTGTTTCAAAGGAACCGTGAAAACGAACAAAACAAACTGCACGAGCGTGTTATCTTCGAGAGGTCCTCAAAGTGAAGTTTTTGCTTCACTCGCTTCGCTCATGTGGCCCATCTAGCAGCCTTGAGTAAATCCCGATTAAAGAGCGTTCGTGATCTGCGCGATTCTGCGTCCGCACGCACGTTTCAAAGCAGCCAAAAAGCCGAGAACAATACACGGACTCTTACCTTCCTTGTCCTCGTGCCTCCGTCGGTCTTACCACAGGCCTTACATCTGTGGAGCACGCAAAGACCTTACGGCCGGCTCGTCCCACAAAAGATGGTGGCGATGTTTCGACAGCGCGGTCGGGGGAGCTCACCAATTCCGCGCAGGAACGGAACGGAATGAGATAATATCACGGGGCACCGAGTGACGTAATGTGCGGTGGGTAAGAAGTAGAGAAGAAACCTTGCCCGAAGCCGTGAATATGTGAATGATGATGATGATGAGGAGGTCCGAAGACTACGATCTACGATCGTGGATGATGATTATCATGATGATGATGATGATGGCGATTTGATTGGCACGAGCTCATCGAGAGAAGCTGCTATTGTGCTTTTCTCGCAATTTTGGATAGTAATTTTGGGTATTGCGCGAGTGTCTGTTGCTGCTTCTTGGTCTGGTTCGCCAGTGAATGTCGCGGAGCGGTGCAGCCGGTATTTTGTGAGAAACATGCACAATGCTGAATGCACATCCGCGTCCGCAGAGGCGATGTCTTCGTCAGATTAAATCCGACCAAAATACTTGGCTCGGCTCGGCGGCAAGGTTCGAACCCGTGACATCCAAGAATGTTGTCCACGCTCCGTGCTTACGAACGATCTCGGTCTCTGGTCGTGAAGGCTCACTGATGCTGTTATATGTACGGAGCACGGGAACATTTTCGCCATGATGCTCGTATCGCCGGGCCGATCACAATTCGGACGATATATGTATTTTAATTGAGTTTCTACATTAATGAACAGTTACATAAACAACCTCTGAAGGGAGATTTTAATTGTGTATAAAAGAAATGAGCAACTAAAACAGGAACGGTGCCGTCGAGACAGCGAGACAGCGATGTGACTAATGGAAAATAACCAGACATTTCCATTCCATCGACTCGAATCTCGATAGTTTTAATTTCTCGTCACTTATTATTGGACGCCATGCTACACATTCTTATATATGGAAAATTAGTTTGGTTATTTTTTTTCTTTTAGTTAACGGTGATTAAAATTAATTTTAATTGAATACGTGTAGGTTACGGCTCAAGTTGAAAAGGAGTTGGAACTGCGAGATTCCTTGCCGCGGTGGGATTTGCTGTAGGTATATTTGTTATAGTATAACTAATTATTTGCATTGTCAGAGGCAGCACTCAGCTATTATTTAGATGCTGCTACAATGTGGCCACTAACAAAACAAAATTATCCTCTCACCGAACTGTGCGCTTCAAAGGTAATTGAATTGAAATTAAATAAGTTTCAATCGCGCAACGTATATATTTACATCGGTATTGTCGAGCCTCCTCCTAGTCCTGACGGAGAGTAAGAGTCAGCCAAGTTAATTGGCACCAAGCAAATTGGTCATTTCTGCGAGTCTTGTTCAATGGACAGGCGGCGGAAGAAGAGAAGCATTAGCGTAAGAATCCATCGCTGCAGCATCCTCTCGCCGGCCAGGCCACTAATCGAGATAAAAACTAAAGTGACACTCAACTCTAAGCGTCCAAACGACTTCTGTGTAAAGGAATGTTTAGAAAAATTAATTTAATTAGAACCCGTGGACGGAATGCTGGACAATATTTGAGAAGACAAATGATGCGGATCTGGCCAACAACAACAACACAGAAAAATAAAACTGTTTAGAAGGTGCTTGCTTGATAGTCGGCCGATGCGCAAGCCGGCGCATTGCGATCGGACAGATTTCTCAATCGGCGTCGGCGTGCCGGCGAACATCATTAGCCCGTGCACAGGCATTAGCTCGAAATCCGAGCACAAAGAATGTGTGATCCATGTACCAAATTTGGTAAAATCAATTAGGATAGGAAGCGAGCACACGGCACCGGCGGCGGCGGCGGCGGCGGCGGTAGCGGCAGCGGGCGAACGATTGTGCCGCTGGAAGGCAAAGAATCAACGCCGCGGCCGGCGAGGATGGACCAAGATGCTGTGGGCTCGGGGCACAGACTTGATGGCTCAAGTAGGGGGTTGCTGTGATGATGCCCGGATGTTTTCCCTCAAGCGATAGCCATGTTTTTCAGAGCGAATTCGAAACACGGGGATGGGGTTCGAGTTTACCTCTTTTCAGTTTTAAGCTGAACTGGTACAACCCCATTAACTAAGAAGGCTCTGGTTAGTATATTGTTAATTTTTTCTCAAATATTTGCTTTAAGATGGCACAAAAATATATGCAGTTGGTTATCAGAGGCACTTTACTGATCACGGCTCCGCTCATTTTGCTACTATTTTAAATTGTTTTCGAAAACCTCTCAAAAAATAGCAGGGCTCTGGTTTAAGGTGTGGTGACAAAGGGCATCCGGGGTGATTTAAGGAGACGTGACTGCAACGATAAAGTAAAACCGTCTCTTATGGTGGTGCAGCTTTGACTTAACATTTTAACGAGCTTGCAAAAACACTCGGCCAGGCGGCCGTGTACAATGAACGGTCATAATTTCCATCATGGCCAAAATATAGAAGCACTTTTCGGCAAGAGACATGCGAGGAAAAAAGCGCGCGGTGAACGATAATAAAATATGATTAAAGCTGAAAGCAGCGAAAGTATATATGTAGTAATGCGGTTGGCCGTTTTTGCAGCGTTCGTCGATTTTAGCTTTTTGACGAATGAACGATTCGCAAAAATGTCTAAAAACCGACCTCACTGCAACCATCTGCAACGACGAGTTCAAAAAGCAAAGGAAGCCGGTGAAAAACTGCGGGCAAACAACCGATGCTTTCTGTTTCTAGACGCTTCTAACGAGATTTGCGGTTCCCGAAAACGTGCTAACGTATAATTATTGGCATTATCTGGCGACTGGAGACTGCGGAGAGAAATGGGTAGCAAGAAGCGGCCAGAAGTCATCCGAGTGGAGACAATAATAATATCGCGGCAGCCGGACGGTCATTACGCGCAATTAAAGCCGTCGAGCTGGCAAAAAATCGTTCTTATTGGTCTTGATTTTGAATTCGAAGAAGCCAAGGAGAGCTGTGGTTTGCGTCGAAGCAGTCGAAGTCCGAAGACGCATGAACACCAGTGACGCCACATCCGCCGACGACACGCCTATCTCACCGTGGTCCCATTTCCAGGTTTCCGGTGACCACAATCATTCACACACCAATTTCAAGCCGATTGGAGAGAAAAACAAAAGAGAAAAAAAACTTTGAAAAAACGAGTACTACCAATTATCCTCTCCCGTAGCATTCGGCCCCCACAAGCACCGTCCATCACTTATACATTACAATGCAGCTGTCGCAGAGAATACGCCATGATTTTACTTCTTGTATTTACTTTGTCTACGGCAAACCACGTCCATTACGGCAGGCCAATCTTCAAATCACTTGAGTCATGGAATCACTTTAGTTTTTTCAGACTATTAGAAGAAAGGCTACATTTTCTCATTCACTATTATCGTGCTGACAATGGACAATTAGGTAAATGGTTTGCTGGTGCTTCAAGTTGGCGTCACGTGAGGACCACTCAAACAGCTGCCTCTGAGCGCTGTCAGGTTCACAGATGGAATTGCTGAATGGAGGTAAATCTTGGAGAAAAACCTATTAGCATTTCACTGTTATAAGGCCAAAGAAAACTGCATAAGAATCAAGAGGAATCGCTTAATTTCTTGCCATGCAGTGTTTCTGGAAGCTAAGATAGAATTCGATACTCACTCGGTTGTATTCTCCGTCGAGAGTTTGAGCGCAGAACAACGTGAAAATTCGCCGAAAACAAACAAAACGCTCAGCACGCCTGAGGCTGGTGCCAGCTCGTCAGGATGATGCCATAGGGGCAACGGCGGCAGAAAATTTCCATCCACAATTGACAATGCCCACATGGGGGTTGTCTGTCCGCGGAGAACGAAACACGCGACTAGGTAGAAGGAGAAGAATTGAAGAAGAGCAAGTGACGACGTCTCGATAAACACCCAAACAAAAGACAGATGAAAACAAAACCAAATCCGATTACGAAGAAGACGGGCCTGGAGAGACAAAGCGACGCTATGCTCCGCGCCCTGGCCGCTGCCTCCATAAAAGGATGCAATTATCCCGTATTGTCTCTCCACACAATCGCATTTAATAATTATTATTGTTTCCCGCCAAGCAGGCAGCACTGATGATCAAGCAAGGCGCACTCACTATACGTTGTCTGCGCTAAGCGAACGCTAGGCAGCGACGCCGGGGCCAGTCGGTGCTGAAGACGAGGAAGAGGACGAAGACGAAGACGAGCAAAGATCTATCCCCTAGGGCTTCCATCCGAAGACTATTCACATTTTTACTATGACCGATGACCCGCGCGCCGGCCCATTGTGTAAAAAAGGTTATACATAAGTGTGCTCGCCAGGATCAGAGTCCAACAAAAAGGTTCAGTTTGCCTACGGGGGGTCCTCCGAGACGGGTGGTGGGGACGGCGGGCAGGCGACCGGCCGGGGCGACGGGGGGGGGTGGGGGGGGGCGGCGGGGAACGGCAGGGAGGGCAAAACAGGGAAACAATAAATTAGGATCGCAACCACACGACCGGCGTACGTTGACAATGCCACCTGCCAGGAAAGTGACACCTTCAAAATAAGGAATCGCGTTTAAATAGCCCCGGCTAGTGTGGTGGCTGCGTTGGGTCGGGGCCGCGACACGGGAGTGTGGGCTCCGATGGTGTGGGGCGCGCGCGCGGAAGCCGGCAATCGTCATCGCCGTGGACCAAGGGACCAATGGGCCAATGGACCGGGATCTCGGTTCCTCGCGAGCCGACCGAGCTCTTCGTGCAGCGAGGACCTATTTCAATGCACCGCCGCCCGCTCGCTAATCTAATTCCAATCGCTTTGCTTTTTTCTTGTTGCGTTCTCCGGGTTTTTTGTTTCTCTTTCGATGTAACGCGAGTCGGTCGCGGGAGACGAGGAGTATTTTTCTCTTTCGCAATATCATAAATCAAATGAAAAAATATTTCTGATGCACGACTATCTAGATTTCTGCATTCTTGTGGTCAGAGTATTCGGTGTGGCGTGAAACCTAATACACCAGCGTATACGTTCACACATCACCGTCCCACCTCTCGCTGTACACCACAACACAGCGCACCGCACCACACCACACCACACGAGCACTTAAACCCCCGAGTGCAGTAACACCCGTAGCACCCAGCACTCACCTCTGACAAATCGCGTTGTGACATTGTATATCCAAACTTCTGATCATGATCTCAACACGCAAACACCACCGCCGACGAATAATCCGTGCACAGTCCTTCGCAGCCTCCGAACACAGACTGTACCAACGGCACTACGCATGTCCCTAACACTCGCACACACAAACGCAGGTCGCACAAGCGTGCGTCACGCGTCGCACTGCACTCGAAACTTAGGCGACACCACGCGCAATCACAACACGGCAACGACTCCCAACGCAGTCCGATCGACACTACACACAGAGAGCCCTGCTAGCGTAAACCATCAACATACCATTAGGGCACCCACTGCATTCCGAAGGATCAGCCATTTTGGAATGTGGTCTCCACTGCTGAGGACTCGACCCCAAACTAAAGCTCTTCCATCTGGCGAGGCTCCTCCCCGAGTTAACCTTGGGAATGCTTACTTTCGTCCGAGCGGCTGTCGAGCTCGGAGGAGCAGTGGTGCTTCGGAACGGCGAGCGGCCACGAAGGTATCTTCCGAGGAATAACTAGAAGGAGTCGTCGGAGCGGGTGGTGGGGTGAGGCGAGGGGGCGAGGGGTGGGGGAGGGTGACGACGTCGCGACGCTCCTTCGGCCCCAATTGGGGGGTGGCTTTTGGTGGTGTGAAGAATGATGTTGAGGTGTAGCACTCGACTTGCAAAGCTGCAAACTGCTTTTTTTTTGGCCTAATCATTATAATTTTGTACTTTATTTTTAGTAGTTAGGATAGATGCGCAAGTAATTGGTGAAGTGAGCAGTTGGTTAAGGTGTGCTACTTTCAAAGAAATCGTGGAGATTCTTCTGACCTAAGACACCTATTTATGCTTCATAATACAAATCGAGGTAGTAAATGAATAAAATGTTTTCTTTCACTAAAAGGGTTGAAAAAGGTCTGACGACTGTTGATTGTCTATTCCCGTTATATCCCGCATTTTAATGAGGGTGGGATAGTAGATTTCACATCCTCGACATTAAACCGTAATTATATCATGGTGTTTTACATCCTTTAATAGGAAAGAAACGCTTAAGCATGTCGGCCTATTTGAAAGAACTTAGTACACGGCACCAGACGGACTTGTAAAGCAAGGCAAGGTACTAGACACGTCCTTAATCGACGCAAAAGCGATGTAGACGACGGATCGCGCTGCGTAGGAACAATTGAAGCCGTGCGTCGTGCGTCGTGCGTCGGGCGTCGTCGGACGCACTCTCCGCCGGGTTTCCGCGCGTCGAACTCTCCATGCTAAACTATACCGGCGGGCGGCGCTACGAGCTACGAGCTACGAGCTACGAGCTACGAGCTACGAGCTACGAGCTACGAGCTACGAGCTACGAGCTACGAGCTACGGGCTACGAGCTACGAGCTACGAGCTACGAGCTACGAGCTAAGAGCTACGAGCTACGAGCTATCGAGCTACGAGCTACGAGCTATCGAGCTACGAGCTACGAGCTACGAGCTACGAGCTACGAGCTGCGAGCTACGAGCTACGAGCTACGAGCTACGAGCTACGAGCTACGGGCTACGAGCTACGAGCTACGAGCTAAGAGCTACGGGCTACGGGCTCATCGCCGGTCCCCCGATCGCGACCAGCCAAAATATACCGTTTCGACACCCGTCTTGACGATGTGCTGCTGCGACGGCGAGGTGACGGCGACGCCGCAGCAGCAGCGGTTTTTTCACGTGACTTTTGGCCTTATTCAAAGCGCGCACGGACAATTTCATTGGCTTCGCTGCAGGATATAATGTTATGTATGTGTGCCAATCACATCTGAATATCACGTTTGTGTCAATGAAAGGCTGTGCAGTGCATTTCGCAGATTCTGAAAGTGATAAGAGTGTGATCAAGTATTCAAAACGATTGGAATATGCGTATTGGATTGCTTTAAAAATATATAAAAAAAGGTTGAATAGTAGTCGTAAAAAAGGAGTCCTCGATCTCTGGCCCGGTCACCAAGCGGAAATGTATACCGCGCACATTTCTATGAGACTTCGAGCTCGGCCGAAACTTTGTAGTTCGTATGGCGGTGGAAAAGCGAAGAGAGAGGGAGAGAGAGAGTCGTATCTGCAGAGGATACGGTGCACCAATCGTCCAACGAAACTCCTCCGCGGGTCCTGAAGGCGCAAGCTGCAGCGGTGGTGACTTTAAACATGGCGATATTGAAATCTATCTCCTACCACCGGCCACCGTTGCCGAGAACTTCTGTATTTCATCGCCGCAGAGGTCTAACATATTTTTAACAGACAATATAAAACTTGGACGTAGTATATAATGGATCCAAAAAAAATGCGAACGGGGCGGGGGAGACAAGAAAGAAATTCTTTTATATATAGATTAAATATCAACGCGGTCCAGCAAGCAAGCAACACGTATCAACCACGAACATGTCGACTGTCCAATGTTATCAAGTTTTCGGTAATTGATGGGCTTAACGTTTTCATTAGTGCCACCCCCAATGTTTACATTTTATCCGGTCTATCAATCAGAAAATATTACACACACATCCACGATCGCAATCTCGTTGCCGGTCTCCCCGCACAGACAATGACACGTACCTAACTAATTAGTATGGACTGTGGACACACCTTGGCTTCTAAATAAGACCATCCACATGTAAGTTATATACGTGACGGACGAAAGAACAACTCTACGGATCGTAATCTAGGTTTGGCTCATTCTCTCTCTCTGGCTCCAGCCATTGCATTTGACTCGCCGTTTGTCGTGCTCTCGAAACGGAGATAAAACTTTGGACACCGGCGTCCATGCGATGCCATGCGATGCGATGCGATGCGATGCGATGCCATGCGATGCCATGCGATGCCATGCGATGCCATGCGATGCCATGCGATGCCATGCGATGCCATGCGATGCCATGCGATGCCATGCGATGCCATGCGATGCCACGCTATTATCATTACATTGTAATGTATAGTAGGTGTGTGCGAGGCTTCTCCTCACAGCCACGAGCAGTGCATTGTCCATGCACTGCAACGAGGGAGGGAAACCGAGTGTCTAATGAGCCACTTTGTGTTACTCTGGCGATGGACGATTAATGAGATGATTGGTTGTAGAAATAGATGGGGATCATTCACTCCTACACGCGGACTCGTCCACGAACGGCCCGAAACATTTGGGAAACTTGATAGTTGTGTTTCGGGCGCATTGACGGATGAATGAGCATGTTGTTTAATTAACCTATTTTCTGTTATTTTTTTTGTGGCAAACCACAATTATTTCCTACAAGGTCGCCTAGTTGAAGATTTCTGATTTTCTTGGCAGGTATGCATAGTAAAGTTTTTATCAAGCTGTTGCTGTTGCTGTTCTGTCGATGATTAAAATAATTGTCGTCAATATAATGGTGTAGTCTATCGGGCACGGACTTAGCAAGAAATAAAAAGGTGTTCAGCTTTTTCTGAGCTGACTGAATTCTCGAGAACCGAGTGAACGCATCGTTGAATTGGGCTCGTGTGTGACGTCCGTGCGTCGCTAACGCAGGGAGCCCTTTGAAGCGACCACAAAATAAGGGTTGCTGCGTGGATTATTAGACAGGGTTTATAGGACATTATTAGTGTCCTTTAGCTGTTCCCTCAGTACTTTTCTTATTACTGTTTGTCGGCAAGCACCCCTTTGTTGGCCCATCGAGCCCGCCCTGGCCGCCGCAACACGCAAAGGTATGCGACGAACGCTTCCCTTGACAATTCGCTCTACGCACTACGCTCTACGCAATACGCTCTACCTACGCACGTCGCTCTAGTCTCTACGCACTACGCACTACGCCATCCCCGGCCGCGGCAGTACCTAACCTAACCGTCTCCAAATCTTTTACTCGAATTTTTTGACGTAATTGGCTAAAATTGCCGAATAAGAAAATTCCAATTACGAGCTGCAGTTTTAAGTTTTTACTTTAGCTCCACGTTTCAGATGCTGGTTACCTTCACCTGACTAGCTGCTTCCTGATGTGGAATCGTGAAAAAAATGTAATATCTATATATTTGTTACGTTAACACATCAATTGTGCTGAAATTGAATCAGAAATCTCTTGCATCTGACTTTCCCTTACAAGATAGCCGCAAGAAATTTCCGACAAATGACGTTCAAGTCCTTATCGCCTATTTGCATGTCATGCTAGGGTAAGTAATACCTGTACCCCCGCCACCCCTCCACCCCCCCGGTCGCGCTTGGCATCCCGAACCTCGAACAATCACGCAGCAGACCCAACGCACGAAATCGTCACGAATTCTCGATGAATGATCGCTCGTCCCGGCAAGGGCAGACTGCAAGACGGACACGTGCGGAGGCTGCGTTGCTAACACGGCTTTCCATGCGCCCCGGAGCAACATCCAACCCTTGGTCCATCCGAGACCCGACCGCCCCGGGCCCCGTCGCTGCCCCCCATGTCCCCAGCCCGGCCACGCAAGCCGCTAATTGCGTGCAATTGCACGGGCACGCACTGCTTTTAAACACATAAAAATATAAATAAGATTAGAATGGATGGTCACTCCTTTTTCTTGGCGGCGAGCGAGAAAAACAACAAGAGACGGGGAGAGAGAGAGATAGAATGAGTTAGAGAGAAATGGAATAAAAAGTTGACGTTAGCTGTCACAGCGACCCATGCTTTTCATTTTCAAATTAGAATATTCGCTCATTACGAATTGAAGATTATTATTAGAATAATAGGACGACGATGGCCGAGAGCATTGTTCGAGTGCAGGCTTGTCTCTGGCAAACACTACTTGAAGTTCGCGGTATGTATCATTCAAAGTAATAGCATGAGCCGAAAGCGAAAGGCTAATACATTGCTGCGCTTTTAACGCCGACGCAATTACGTCGTCGCGAGATGGCTTGTGGTTAGCTGCATTCGTTACGCAAGTTAATGGTAATTAAAACACAACTGCTATTAGCGTTAAGCCGGGGTATTTTTATCTATCGCCAATACTTTATAGCCTATTAACCGACGGATACCCACCACAATTAGTGCCTTAAGAAGTTAAAGCTTCTAAGCGAGTTTTTTTTTGCAGCTTTATTGGCGATTTTGTGGTCTAGATTGGCAAAGTCAAAGAAGAACAATAAAATCTTGGGTCATGAAAACACGCTTATCGCTGCTATAATGAGAAAATCAAGGCAGAAAAACGCAAATATATGCCTAGCAAGATTGAACGCGGCTTTTAGAAAGAGAGTGGTCGAGGGACCAATTTCCCAGCAGTAAGTGAGCAAGCTACTCTTTGGGGTGTCAGATAGGTTTGCTATCAAATATAAAATATTTTAAAAGTTTTTTTTATAAAAGTCTCTTTTGCAAACATCTTATGAAAAACAAAAGTTATCCAGTGGTGGAATGCATGAAAATATGTCTGCACATATTCCAATTTCACCCGTGTCGGCATGGCAGGGCTTGAAAGGATCCGAACGATATTAATTAAGCATCATCATTATCAGCAGGAAATTGAGCGGCGTCCCTGGACCAGGTCCGTTCTTCATCGTACCGCCTCGGCTGACCTATCGTGTTTCGTTGCAGCCTGAACTCGTGGTGCCCGGTCCAGCATCCAGCGAGATGACCAGGACCATCGACGAGCCGCTAAAAAATCGATCGAATCGACATTCGAAACAAAAAGTATTGAAATTCAAACCAATTATTGGTCATAAAAATTCAAAGCAGGTCAGGATTTCGCTAAAACCATCGAAATTAAGAATGCAATGCATGTTTTACGAATTTGCCATGTGTACTGGTGCTCATTTCAACCCTCCGCATATGCGTCTCGTAGAGCTATTCACCGAATTAGACCAATGATGATCGCTTGGTTCAAATTGTCGTCGAAATTTCGATCTGATAAAATCCCGATAAAGACTGCTTAATCCCGTTTCGAGACACAGTTGATGGTTGCAGACTTTGCGAATATGGTGTCCATCGCAGATTTCTATCCGCTGCTGCTGCTGCTGCTGCTGCTGCTGCTGCTGCTGCTGCTGCTGCAACGTCTTAGCGTGACTCGAGGATTGGACGTGTGTAATTATTTCACTACATCTCGAGACGTTATCAAGCTGCCGCGAAGACGTGATCTGGCAGAGGAGGCTGCGGCGGCGTCGGCGGCGGCGGCGGCGGCGGCGGCGGCGGCGGCTGGACCAGGCTGAAGGCCGGGCGCAAGACAACACCATGCAACATGCAGAGCCAGCCGCATCTAGCCTTTATAATTGCAGTCATTTCTCGGCTAGTTAATTTTTTTCAACTTAATCATAATGAATATAAACTAAAAATAATACAGATATAGGTACCGAAATCATATTGGCAATATGCGAAGCTGATATTCTGCTTTAGGTATTTTGTTTACCCTGCCGAGATGTCAGCCTTGTTCGTTTCGAATGAGATGTGTTATTTTGCATATACGGTCGGTTGCGTGATGGATTTTTTGCCTCTCTTTGTGGAAAGCCATAGAGAATGAATGATTACTAATTAGATTGACTTTTGAGTTATTGCTTGACCCCGCGATGGGAGACGGAATCATCTCTTGTAATGTGATTGACCTGTTACCGATTAATAATACCGAATTGTAGATTCATCATGATCGCGCGGCTGAAGAGATGTAGATCGGGATTACCTCCGTCGGGGAAGGGCAGGCCAGGGATGAGGTCACGGTCACGGTCAGATCGCCAAGCTCTTACAGCCGCGCCAACAATTCTTTCAAATACAGCTGATAAAATAAATTTCCAGTTTCGAAAACAGCGAATCTCTCGCTGATGTACTCAAATGTGAATATAGCGTCGATAACGTCTCTCCATGAGACATGAATGCAGCGCTATTCAAGGAAAATTCTTTATGGAGGAAAATTCACAAAGAAAATTCAAGTCTCAATCTAAAAAAAAGCACGACTGTCGTAGGCAAACGATTGTAACAACAGCGAATAAACTAAACACATCGAAATCATGGGCAGGAAGTTTCGTATTCGTGTCTCGCCATCTCCTGATGAGAAAAAAGTCTACGAATTATATATCATTTACGCTAATTGTTTACACTAACATACAACATAAATGCAAATTATAATTAATTAATCCGAAGTACACGGCGAAGAGTCGGCCATGACTTTGTCTGCGCGCACGATTTTCATGCGCGATGCTGGGCCCGAGTCCCGATGGTCGTTGCAGCTTGCTTATCTTAGCGGGCAGGCCCGCTTTACCCGTAGTACCTATCGGTGATTTACAAGATTCACCGCTGATCAACTGTTATTTGATATACTGGCTATAATAAAATTCCATTTCATCGATTAATTGACCAGCACTACCCAAACCTTACAAAGGCCTTACTTTATTGCGTACCTATCGGCGATACGTACAGATGCAAAAATGCATCTGGCAAATAACTTACAGGGTAGGGTACCTAAACACCGCTTCGTGCATACCTATAGCAACGCTATGACAGTACACCAGCAAGACCATGAATTAATACTAGTCCCATAATTTACACGGAATTAAAGGACAAAAATGAATTGAAATTTATTTACGACATATAAAACTAGAATATTTATAATATAATGGAACTTTACCCGCCACCGTCGTCTGGCCCTGGCTTGCGTAATGGAACGCGTCAACGCAGCGGTGATTTGGTACCTGATCAGAGGCGTCTCTGGCCGATGCCCAGCAGGCTTAATGAGTTCACCCCATTGCATCGCAGGGGTCACCCAAATGAGAAATGACCCATCAAATTGTCTGATCGCGGGGCTTGCATGGTGGGTGGGGCGGGCGTGCATCGTGATTGATCGATGGCCATGTGAATGTGATGTGTACCTGCACTGCGAAACGCTCGTCAAAGAATGGAGTGGAAATTAGCATGGACCCTAAGACAAGGCGACGCGATCGCTCGTCTGCCGTGTTCCTTTCAACGCAGTTACTGACACAAGCTGGTTCTTCGCATTCGCTTTTTCTTGCTGTTCCACACTTTTCTTTGATGCTTTGTCATTACGCACTCTTATTACCCTTAGATAGTTCTTATTTAAATTGTTATATACTTAAGGCAAGTTGTTCACCGTGCGCATTTGCTTGTTTAATATCTAGTGGGAATATGCAGAACGTGTTTTCGTTCGTTTCGCGAAGTACTATCGATAAAGACTATTTGAAATTGAGAGAAACCGAACACCAAAAGCAGAAGGTGATCTCCCGTAAAGAAAGAGTTGAAACAGAAACAAATTTAGTGATAAACTAAATATAGACCATTGGCCGTCCACTTAAAATATCGGTAGAACACCACTCTTTTACAAAGTACCGCAGTAAAACTTGAAGGAGAGTCACCAATGCTTGAAAGTGGTATATAACAGTCGCTAATTAAGAATACAGAATACAATTATTTCGGCTGGGGACTCTTCTTTGAAAAAACGCAATCTGATGCATGATGTTGACTTCGGAAACTCTCTCGTGGCTAAGGACGAGCAGAAAAGTATCGAGCAAAAGAAAAAAAAAACGAGCAGCAGGAATGGGGCACGGTCTCACCGGGTCTCACCGCGTCTCTAGCGAGAGCAACTAGAGCCCCGGCGACTAAATAATGAGTGTGTGTACTCTGCAGGTACTGTGTACTGTGCAGGAAAGAGTCGTGCCTTGTCCAGAGCGCACTCTAATCTATGCACGACATTGCGCGTAATGACACATCCCGTATTTGTATGTTCTTGTACCAAAGTGTTACTTGTTTAGTTCGAATGAAAAAAAACACACACGGGGTAACAAAACGAAAGCGATGTGCATTCGCCAGGCCAGGACTTTAGTGCCTGGTGAGGAGGATCTCGCCAGGGTTGCTCGGCGATCGTAGAATTGACCGAAGACACAGACGCGGCTGCAATCACGACCAGCCAAAGTGGGCAGGACAATTCAATCATTTCGTTATTACATTGATCAGGCTAAAAGTACGGCCGGTCCAACGACAACAACCACAATGAACATGCGCAACCAATGAGTCTTGTTTCACGGGCAATCATGGTACCTACCGATGGTTATATTAGCTATCGAAGAAAACACAATTTCATCTCGCAGAGAAATATTTTGTTTTTTTTATTGACGTATTTTATTTTTTTAATGAATATGCTAGTTATTTTATGTACGTATGAGATAATTTGCCGTTGTTATCTCTGCTGTATAGTGTGTATGAAATCGTGAGTTTTTAATGGAAAGGTAATACGTGCTTGATGGTCGTGGTGTGTTCGAGTATCTCAGTCTCGGGTCTTGGGTACCTACGCTAAGACGCGATTGGACGTGACCTCTTGATGTTCGGGGCTGTGTGCACGCTGCACGGCTGTAACCGAGGGAGCTAGGCGGATAGATAGCCGGCTATAGGACGCAGGGGCGTTATATTGCGTTCTTGATAAATAGCCAGAGAAAACATTTTTAAAAGCACGAGTTTTACAACCAACTGCATGTAGGTATAGGTAGAGGAGGTATGTGTTCGGGAACAAAATTCCGCCGAACAGAAATCTCGTAGTACGGAGTGCGTTCGATATAATGCGAGATTTCTCAAGATTCTATTGATAGGTAACTGGATTTCCAAAACATTTTAATGCTCGTTTGTTGAGTTATTTTTACTGTCCTGTCCCACGATACCTAAACAGTGCACAAAATTTTCAAACTCGTCCGACGCCGCGGACGAAAAGCAAACTGTAATAGATAGGTGAAAATAATAAAAGTAATTATAAACGATGGTCGATGAGGCAGCAGTTTATATCTGGCTTGTTTTTCTCCAACAATTACCATGCTAGGCTCGCCTTGTTGGTGTACCTCTACGCGTCAACTGATGCCGAACAGAAAAAGAGTCAAATGGTCGAAGGCCTGTGTATTCATTCTGGATACCATTTTGACATATTAATTATATTTATTAGCTTCGACACGATCGCTGTGCAAGGAATGATAATTTACCTTCCAGCCAGCCATCGACTTGTTTATAGTTAATGAATTACCATGGACTGGACAACAGCCGCGAGACTGAGATGAGAAGTTGAGAAGCCCGAAGAGACCGAGACGCAGTACCACGCCAGAGAGAGAACCATCGTCAGCTTATCAAACTTTACACCGATGGCCATTCTGTTAATTTAGGCATTTTTAATAAGCAAAGAAGCTCACTTATTTCTTGCATTCCTCAAACAAGAACGTCGGAAATGGCTGAAAAAAATTGGTCGCTAAAAGGTAAAAATATCGGCGCGAAGACTTTCCGTGTATGGTGGAGATGCCTGAATCGCGCCACTCCCGACGGACTATAAAGGTGTAAAAAACTACACCGGTCCACGCTTTCTTGTTTGGAAGGAGTTACACGGTTCCAAGTGCCCATCGGTTATTGGTAAATTCTTGGAAAAAGCATGCGAGAATACCACGGGACGACTTGGTTGACTTATTTTATTGGTGGCTTCAGACAAGACGCATGGGAAAGAGCAGAATTTATACGGCGAAGAAGAAATCGTATGCGATGTCCGGGCGGGAAACCTTCGACGAGATCAACGCAGCATCAACTACTTCACGCGTCACCCATTCAAGAATCAAGAAAAAATACACAAACTGTATTTCTCTATGCTTTTAGGGTCAATTCTATTTGGACGCACTACGTTATGTGTGACATGATAAAGTGTTAAAGTTTTATCATAAAAAATATCTAATCTCTGGGAGGAAAGCAAGCGATGGCCATGTGCTTGGCGCTAGCGTAGAAGAACAGTGGGCGAAGTAAGGGAGATGGTATTTGTTCGAGTATTTGCTCAACAGCCTCCCTTATTGACGCAACTCATTGCACTTAATTAGCAGCTCTTAGCGTAGCTATAAACTACCGTGCAGCTAGCAGGAAGCCAATAAATTCCTCGTCTCTTTGCTCTTCCATCTTCCCATGAGCCAGAGCCCATCGCAGGACAAGACGATACGCTCAGTAAATACTACATGCAGTAATATGCTAACTATACAACTATTGTATCAAATTTGACCAACGGCTCTGCATGTAATGAGATATTTTTGAAGTTTGTAGCCGACTTCCCATCATTGTCGATGTGAGAAATGAATCCCGAGTTCCGAAATTACACGGCAAAGCTGACAAAACGACGGGAACGTACAGTTTTATAGTAATCAATTAGAACTTTTAAAACGAATTAAATATAAATTTTATATTGAGGACATTAAGGCAGATTTTAGATGCCAATAGGTTTCTTGGAAACCATTTTACGACCACACAGTAACTGCAACTGAATGAAGAGTTTGCGAATCCGAAAATGCCAACGCGACGCAACCCGATCCATGTATAACTTTCTGGCAGCTTTAGCAGTTACCTTTGGCGCCAATGTAGGCTATTTCGCGAGAAATCTCGTCTTGATAGTGGCGAATCTTTGTTGTTGCGTTCATCCTTCGAATAACTTGCACTCTCTTCCTTATCTTGCACCAAGGCTTGGACGTTTGTGCACTGAAACAGATATCCTACACGCTTGAATACCAGCTACCATATGCAAGCAGTATCCTACCCCAAACATGCAAGTACAACTAGCTTACCCACGTAGTAAACATAAACAAGAGTATCAAAGCCACCATATTCATTACCTTGGGGTCATCAGTCACCGAATGAAACTAAAACACAACCCACAACCCCAAAAGTAAAAGAATGTCAACCCAATCCCAATCTATTACGGCCAACAGTTTTTCTGAAAACTGACAAGCGAAGATTTGGAAAAAATAAAATAAAGAATAAATAAATAAAGAAAAGGAAAAAATATAAAAAAAGGAAACAACATGAAACAACAAAAGCAGCCTGCTCGTAGACTAATAAAATGTTGAGTAACATAATTACCATCTACTAATCTATAGGTAATTAATGATTTTATTAACTAGTTATTAAATATGATAGCTATTATGGATGATTGATTATTTGCGGTATTAACGAAAATAATGCATACAAAAATGATTTAGGAATGCTTGAAAAACGATTGGTGTGGTTGCACATTTTTCTCTTTGTAATTAATTGTTACTCATATTAGTGAAGGAAATTGGATTATAAATGAAGTATTGCTATCAACATCCTCATTAAATGTATATTTTAAACAAGAATAACAATGTAATATAGTAGGGAGACATCTTTTCTCATCATGATCATACAATAACTTACAAATTATCAAATTTTAACATGAACTTGCATCAAAATGCATGTGACATTACATGGAATTTTCAGATGCTTGCTACAAATGTTGGACAACAGTGTCAAGGAATAATATAATATTACATCTGTGAGAAGGGCCTTATGCATAGCATGGTCTAAAATCTAAATCTAAGAATCTTCATGGCGATATTTGTAAATAGAGAGGAAGGAAGGTAGGCAGGTAGAGGATTTGCTTTAAAAAGGACAGAAGAAAAATTAAATTAATTATTATTATTATAATAGAATGATTAAAGAAATCATCTATGGCACAGCAGAACATTACATACATCATATAGGTACAAATTTAGAGATTTTAATTAAAATTTTCTCTAAATTTCTATATATCAAACTATTTTTTCAACTTATACTAGGTACTACTTTAGTAATACATAAAACCAAGCAAATAAAAACAAAATTTCCTGCCACAGATAATCAAAATTTCTTCCTACCTTTGAATGCAAGCCAAATCAAATAAAATATAGTGTACAAAATAAACATCAGTCTGTGAAATAATAATTTTACTTTCAAAATCTCCTGATTGTGGAGGGCAACATAAAAGATCGGCAATCAAGTCTCGAGTCTCGAGTCAATGTGGACGCGATTTGTCGTTGAGATCTAGATGTCCATGGGTAGTTTGTCCATGGCGATGATCTTCTGTTTATGCTTGCCTTTGATGAGTGCATAGCAGACAAGAGTCATGGCCATCACAAAAAGGAAGTAACTGGTGTGTACCAAGTGGAGGTTGATCAGCGAACGATCTCTCTGCAAAACAGGGCGCTCTTGTCAATACAAAAACATTACCGCGTTATCGACATCTTGCTGCTTCAAGTTTCCTACAGATCTTCAGGCTCTGTTTTCAGGTCTGTTGAAGTGTTTGGATTTCCTGTTTTTGCTTTGTTAAAAATTATACAATAAGATATGCGGTATATGCATATATATATATATATATATATATATGCATATATATGCTTATATATATATGCCATATACCGCATATCTTATTGTAAAATTTTTAATATGGATATTTATATATATATATATATATATATATATATATATATATATATAAAATACATAGTACTACTGGTTAATGCTACGAATAAAACTTTAACTCACAAAACTTTGTGAATGCTGTGAAAAGCATTGTGAATGAAAATTCATAGGCTTTGTGAATTAAAGTTTTATCAGCATTAACCGCTAATATGTATTTTATTCAAACTTCGGGCTAAGAGAATTTACACCATGAAATATATATAATGTACTAGCTGGTACCCAGCTAGGCCCTGCGGGCAGCTTCTATGCCCCTAGGGCAAAGTTATGCCCATAGGGCAAAGTTATGCCCATAAGGCAAAGATATGCCCATAGGGCAAATGTATGCCCATAGGGCAAAAATATGCCCATAGGGCAAAGATATGCCCATAGGGCAAAGATATGCCCATAAGGCAAAGATATGCCCATAGGGCAAAGATATGCCCCTAGGGCAAAGATATGTCCCAAGGGCAAAAAATATGCCCATAGGGCAAGTATATGCCCATATGGCAAAGCTATGCCCATAGGGCAAAATACTGCCAAAATAATATGTCAATATGCCCATAGGGCAAAACCCTATGCCCATAAGGCAAAAATATGCCCATAGTGCAAAACCCTATGCCAATAAGGCAAAACCCTATGCCCATAAGGCAAAAATATGCCCATAGGGCAAAGATATGCCCCAAGGGCAAAAAATATGCCCATAGGGCAAGTATATGCCCATAGGGCAAAGCTATGCCCGTAGGGCAAAATGCTTTATTATTTTATTTGAATATGCCCATAAGGCATAACCCTATGCCCATAAGGCATAACTATGCCCCTAGGGCAAAAAATATGCCCATAGGGCATGTAGATGCCCATAGCGCAAAGCTATGCCCATAGGGCAAAATGCTGCCAAAATAATATGTCAATATGCCCATAGGGCAAAACCCTATGCCAATAAGGCAAAACCCTATGCCCATAGGGCAAAATGCTGGCAAAATTACATGTCAATATGCCCATAGAGCAAAACCCTATGCCAATAAGGCATAAATATGCCCATAGGGCATATAAAAACATGCAAAACAACATCAATATGCCCATAGGGCAAACAATATGCCCATAGGGCAAAATGCGCGTGCGTGGCAAGAGTTTTAGTGGCGCAATGTGTCTTTATTGCATGAAATCGTAAACTACTGTGTACTTGTTGCATTCCAGTGCCAAAGTGATATTTTCCATTTTTATAGTGGATGCATTTTGGCCGGCCGTCGGTTGCATTTGTTTTTTTTTCAGCCTAGACGAAATTAGATTTCTTCAAAATTAAATTAGAAAAAGGTCACAGATCTCGCTCAAAAACGAAAGTGTTGTTGGGAAGGGAATTACCAAGGTTTTGAAAAAAACCCCATCAATTTTCGTCCATTTTTCACCTTTTCTATAAAAGATTAATGGAAGACAACCCCAGAAACCCGGATAGGTACAAAAACAGCTGAAGATCAAACCTCTTGTAAATTATATAAGGTTGATAGAATGCGGTGAATCTAGTGACGCTATGCTGAAATCACACGCCAATAACTCGACTAACCCCGATTATAACGTGGCTCCATGGAGATAGAAACAGGACTATGAATGAACATAGAAGCCGGTGAATCTAGTGACGCTATGCTGCAATCACACGCCAACAACTCGACTAACCCCGATTATAACGTGGCTCCATGGAGATAGAAACAGGACTATGAATGAACATAGAAGCCGGTGAATCTAGTGACGCTATGCTGCAATCACACGCCAACAACTCGACTAACCCCGATTATAACGTGGCTCCATGGAGATAGAAACAGGACTATGAATGAACATAGAATGCGGTGAATCTAGTGACGCTATGCTGCAATCACACGCCAACAACTCGACTAACCCCGATTATAACGTGGCTCCATGGAGATAGAAACAGGACTATGAATGAACATAGAATGCGGTGAATCTAGTGACGCTATGCTGCAATCACACGCCAACAACTCGACTAACCCCGATTTTAACGTGGCTCCATGGAGATAGAAACAGGACTATGAATCAACACTAGCTGGTACCCAGCTAGGCCCTGCGGGCAGCTTCTATGCCCCTAGGGCAAAGTTATGCCCATAGGGCAAAGTTATGCCCATAAGGCAAAGATATGCCCATAGGGCAAATGTATGCCCATAGGGCAAAAATATGCCCATAGGGCAAAGATATGCCCATAGGGCAAAGATATGCCCATAAGGCAAAGATATGCCCATAGGGCAAAGATATGCCCCTAGGGCAAAGATATGTCCCAAGGGCAAAAAATATGCCCATAGGGCAAGTATATGCCCATATGGCAAAGCTATGCCCATAGGGCAAAATACTGCCAAAATAATATGTCAATATGCCCATAGGGCAAAACCCTATGCCCATAAGGCAAAAATATGCCCATAGTGCAAAACCCTATGCCAATAAGGCAAAACCCTATGCCCATAAGGCAAAAATATGCCCATAGGGCAAAGATATGCCCCAAGGGCAAAAAATATGCCCATAGGGCAAGTATATGCCCATAGGGCAAAGCTATGCCCGTAGGGCAAAATGCTTTATTATTTTATTTGAATATGCCCATAAGGCATAACCCTATGCCCATAAGGCATAACTATGCCCCTAGGGCAAAAAATATGCCCATAGGGCATGTAGATGCCCATAGCGCAAAGCTATGCCCATAGGGCAAAATGCTGCCAAAATAATATGTCAATATGCCCATAGGGCAAAACCCTATGCCAATAAGGCAAAACCCTATGCCCATAGGGCAAAATGCTGGCAAAATTACATGTCAATATGCCCATAGAGCAAAACCCTATGCCAATAAGGCATAAATATGCCCATAGGGCATATAAAAACATGCAAAACAACATCAATATGCCCATAGGGCAAACAATATGCCCATAGGGCAAAATGCGCGTGCGTGGCAAGAGTTTTAGTGGCGCAATGTGTCTTTATTGCATGAAATCGTAAACTACTGTGTACTTGTTGCATTCCAGTGCCAAAGTGATATTTTCCATTTTTATAGTGGATGCATTTTGGCCGGCCGTCGGTTGCATTTGTTTTTTTTTCAGCCTAGACGAAATTAGATTTCTTCAAAATTAAATTAGAAAAAGGTCACAGATCTCGCTCAAAAACGAAAGTGTTGTTGGGAAGGGAATTACCAAGGTTTTGAAAAAAACCCCATCAATTTTCGTCCATTTTTCACCTTTTCTATAAAAGATTAATGGAAGACAACCCCAGAAACCCGGATAGGTACAAAAACAGCTGAAGATCAAACCTCTTGTAAATTATATAAGGTTGATATATATATATATAGACATATTAGCGGTTAATGCTATGAACAAAACATTAATTCACAAGGCCAATGTTTCGCTAGGCCTCCGCCTTGCTTCTTCAGGGCAAAGTTAGTTAAAACTGTTAAAAACAATTTTTTTTCCCAAAAACAAAAAGGAAACTGAAAACAATAATTATAAAAATCCTGCCACATGGTATCAAAATTATTACAAACATGGAAAAACATAACAAAACAAAGTAAGCTTGAAAGTCAGGGAGGATGGATTTGGACTTTCTTCATGGATTGCGCCTTGATTGATCTGATGACGTTGGCTTTGTGAATTTAAGTTTTGTTCGTAGCATTAACCGCTAATATGTCTTTCATTCAAACTTTGGGCTACGAGAATATATATATAATATATATCATCATCAAACAGTAAAAAAGCTGCTTTTATCTAGCATGTAAAGAGGACATACCGCAAAGATCACAAACTGAATCAACTATTTATTTAATCAATATCCATTTTCCCACAATAACAACAATAAATCTAGTGAAGCAGTAGCCAGTCTGATCATTTCTTCATTAAATCTTATTTTTTGTTTTCCCTCCTTTCTAGTTTCACCATGTTTCACCTGTTTATTCTGCTTAGTTTCCCATTTTTCTCTAGCCTTATGGCAACATCTTCCTCACTCCTCAGTCACAAATTCATGCCGTCTGCAGACACACTTTTCCTTGTTCATCCTTCATCCCCAACGCTTTGCACAAAAGTATGTCCACGTCTATCGAAACATTTGCCAAAACCAAATCAAGGGAAAACACTCAGAGCCAAGAACGGGCTCCAGAAGGAAGGAAATCCATTCATACTTGACACTGTAAAAAAATCCGCTGCAAGAAAAAGAGCTTATAGAGCTGATCGTACCATGGTTAGCATCACGCCCATGACAGGGCCCAGATGGTAGTTGAGTCGCATCTCAGCTCCCGCCTGGCACCAAGAGTCGTCGACGCGTTCTCCTAGCGCGTCCGGAGCACTGCTTCGCGTTTCCAGCCGCGCTGAGCCGCTTCCCTGGCCCCGAGACTGCCGAACACAGAGCAGGCTTTATGCTAGACATGCTGCAGCCAAATTACAAGCCTATTCAAGGATTCAGTTTGCAGCATTGATAAAAAGTTTTCAATCGGATGTCTTTGATTGTCTGAGGTCAGATCGAGTGTCAATAGAAAGGAGAGTGACCGAAATATTTAAAACCATGTATGTACTAACTAGCTGCGTAATACTATTTAACAACATAAAAATACGGTTTACTACTGCAGTGTACGGTGTACCTACTACGGTAATACTAAAGCTTATTAGCATTCTCCTTTGATGAATAGAACGTAAGACTACAATGACAATCACTCTAACAGCAAAGCAAGGTAATTTACCTGAGTTGGAGTGCAGGCAGGAGGTGACCGCGATATTGGCAGTAATGATCGAAGACCAGAGAATGTAACGCATACATCGTGGGGGTTTGAGAGATTCTGTGGCAACGTGATTGTGATGTTTAGAGCTGACTCGGTTACGCCTGGATCCGTCATACATAGGCTGCTCCAGTCTGCAAAAATAAATAAATAAACAAGTGCATGTATGGTACCTACTATCTTAAGATTCAACACCTCAGAAACATTCCTTAGACGGTACAGCAGCAAGTAATAAAATAGAAACGTATCTGTGGAACATATGTTTACCTGTGAGTGGAAGAACACCGGTGACCGTAGTAATATTTTGCGGCAACATCGAGAAGTGATTCAAAAGACTCAACGACGCTGTTACAATAATCGACACATTCCCAAACGACCCATCGTCTGTGTCATCACTGAAACGACTTATGTTTGGTATTCTTTGTTGCATTGAAGATTCATTCGGCGTGATACAAAGGTCAAGGGCACTTAAGTGCTTCAAAAATGATGTCCAATCCTGTGGAAAAGCAAAACCAATATGTGTCAGTAGTGATTTTTAGTTAAAGATGAAAAATCTATATGTTAATCATGAAATCTACCTCGAAACTTACCAAAGTAATATCCGGATTTGGTATCGACTCACTTGTCCGAACAAAATATGCTAGAGACAAAGTTGTCAAAGCAAATGCAGCCAGACATATGGTGAAAACTAACAGTGGAGGCCTGCTCGAAGCAAAGCCTTTCAAGTTACCGAGAGGCGAACTAAAAGCCATCTTCTGCTGAGCTCTGTGGTTATAAATCAATGGAGACTACCTGAAAGAGTACAAACACGAATATGATTTGAAAGTGTCACCCACATAATCTCAGTGTCTTTAGTCTTACGGCTGAATTATGCAATCTCGTAATAAGAGAGCGGTAAATGGTAATGACACAAATTCAAAATGTCAAAACAGAGAACCTGCTTGTACTGGTTGCTCAGGCTAATCGCAAGACTATGGCATTCCCCTGACTGCAGAGTGGTGTAAAACACACTTACCCCAAAAACAAATTACATGATTATCAGGAAGAAACACTACGACATTTACCGCGACTAAAATAAGCTGTTTCACATGAAATTACATTCGATTAAGATAAAAATTCTTCACGTCTGCCATCACTGGACACCATTTTGAAACTGCGTTCCGCGCCAATTAGCACGAATTTCAAACCTTCTAGAAAGAAAAATTACATAGTACACATAATATTATTATACTCTACTATTGTATCATAATTTCGGCAGGGATAATTATAAAACCCTTAAAGATAAAAGGACATCAGGGATAACCTTGGGATAATATATGGAACAACAAATGAGGTAGTGTAAAAATTTGATATAAATACATCATAATAATTCTGAATTGGTAATACTTGTTTAATAATAATGAGAATTTTGGTCATAGAAATGATATGTTTATAAATAAATCTAACATAGAACTATCATCCAACTGCAAACAATGCAAAGCTCTATCATCTTTCTACAAGACAACACAAGTCTAGGCCTTCCGTTCCATTGTGGAAAAAACTATCTACCTACAAGAAAACTACCGGTAAAATTTGGCTCGATTAAACTTTCCACATTAACTGCTGTGCAACATACACCTTTTTTCTTGAGTCTCTTGGCACACTCTGTACCAATAATAAATATGAACGGTAATTTATTTTTAGGCTTACAATCTATGTTGAGCATAGGAAGCAATAACGTGGCTACTCCAAGATTATCACCAGCAGATTTCTTTCACAGGTTCTCTAAAATTAACTGAGTACCTACTGCTAAGATTTCACCAATCGAGTCTGTTTATTATGAATAGCATCATAGACTAGATCTTGCTCCTTCTTGAGAACGTCTTTCATTGTTACCGTATAAGGATCGAAGTTCACTACTCGCCTCTTGCGCCGATAGATACCCTCCTTACGTTCGAGGGCGCAAGCGAAATCGGATTCTTCAACGTGCAAATCGAGGAAGGTGAGTAGGCTTTTTAGTTCGTGCTCGACTTTTTCCACAAGCTGGTCATAGAATATCACATGAATAGGCCCGGTGAAGTTGTACAGCCAATCTAAGTTAGTGTGCTTCCATGCTGAGAGCTTGTCATTCACAAATTGCTGCCAGTCTGGAAAGGACATTAAATCTGTTTAGGTGCAACTCAATTTGGTCGACAATCTCTGTCTTAAAATACAAAGAATCCTTTTATAACCTTTATTCAACCCTGGAATAATGTCAGAGTTAAGAAAAACATCATGGTAACAACCAAACAGATACAGTGAACCTCAAATGTTTTCTAGTATTATCTCATTATCTTGTCCAGAGTAAGGAATAATGTTAAAATGTATCGGCCACCAGACCTGTGCAACTCACATTTGCCCTTGTTCCTGCGGTACCTATCGGGAGACGCAAAGCCAATGTGGCCTCCGCTCTGCCGGTTAAACTCGGCCTGTATAGCCGCCCGCGGCGTCCGGACAATGAGAACGGCCTTGTCGAACGGCCTTCGAGCCAGCGGGCCCCACTCGTGCGTCTTCACGACCGACACAGAGCCGTTGACCACAGACTCGGCCGGGAATCCGTTCTTCAGCAGGCCGTAGTCTTTGTACACCGAGCCCGTGTAGATGCCTGCGTCAGAAGATGCCCACAATTGTTGATTGAGGGGATGAAAACGGTTGTGATAATGTTTGGTGTGAATACACGTTACCTGCCTCTGTCATAGAGTTGCAATATTTATCATTTACCTACTTAACAAGGCACAAAGAAGCTCTTAAAAAATCAATACAACATCAACTATTTGGTATCCATCGGCTTAATTATGTATGACTTACAAGGTATATGTCCAATGCAAAGTGTTGAAACTTGGAACACTATTATACATTTAATAATTTGATCAAACCCACTAAGACACTATATAGCTTACAAATTGTGAAAATGAAACTTGTTTGCCTGAAAAACTCTGATTTAACTTAACTAGTGGGGTTGAACCAGGAGTTATTCACAGAAAAAGTGCAAGATCAACAGGATAGCGTCACCATTGTCACGGAAAGCAAGGAGAGGGTCTATAAATCTGCACCGCGGAAGCAGGCCAGCAACGGCTGAGCAGCGGGCAGAGGGCAGGCTCACCGGTGGCTTGCTGAAGCAAGTAGCGAACCCACGTGTTTCCGCTGCCGGGGAAGGAAGCCAGCGCGACGACGGGCCCGGGGTCGGAGCGGAAGCGAAGGGGACGGCACCACTGCAGCCTGTTCCGTCGGGCGAGGGTGCCTCGGACGCCGGGCGAGCCCAGCTCCATGCCGCCACGGCGGCTGCCCGACGAGCCCGTCGGCTGGGACACCTGCAACCGACGGCCGGTCAGCCAAATTCGAGACTAACAGACATAATTATCTCACTCGGACCTCTCCATAGCCATGGGAAATCTAATGAGAAATACTATTGCGAACGTAAACTGGAAGCATCAGTCACCTTTGTGTACGAGCGTTGCTCGATCGTGACAGAGGACAGGAGCAGAATGCCAAGGAGGTAGACGGTGAGCAGCAACCCTAGCGCCAGCAGTCGCCCTCGGTGCATCTGCATGCTGATGTAGCCTCGCCATTGCTTAGTCACCCCACTCAGTCCACATCACCTGCAACAGCGGATTCGATGAGCCTGGTAAGCACATGGAACACAGTTGCAGAACTAGTCCAAACTTGACCAAACTTAACAAACTTAAGATGGATAACAATTCGTATTTGGATGTAAGCGTAATTGAACAAATACTAAACATCAACCGTATATGGAATTACGAACAGATATCAACACCTAAATAAGGCTAAAAAAAGGTCCCACAGAAATAGGAGCGGATACAGGGGGGGGGGGGGGGGGCGACCCCCCCCCCGGGTCGCCGTGAAATTAAAAAAAGAAATGCGAAATACGGATAATTCAACTGCGATATTTGGTTGAAAGTTAAGAAATGCGACATTGATTCAAATTGTTCAAATTCAATTTTGAATTCATGGGAAGTTGAGCGCCATATACTCTTGTGCCAGTGCGGATTACTTTTAGCTGACTGAGACTGACAGTGACTTCGTCGGCAAGCGTATAAAGAAAACACACAGGCGATTCCATGCGTGTCAGCTCATGTCGAATATTGTGTCACACTCACATCTCGGTGGACACAGTGCGTGGGCAGCAAGCTACCGACGCATATTGATATTATTTGATTGCCATTACATTTACACCCAAATCGGAAGATTGTCCTCTAGTAAGGCGTCATTGAAATTCATCCCTCAATCTGCTTCTAATGAAATCGGACAACTTCACTAAGTTCATTGACAGAGTCGTGGAAACCACCCGAAAATAATGTGTCTTGCCATTTTGGACCTATTCCACGCAGAGAAAAATGACGTCAGATACCCACTGGACGCACTACCAGCTTGGAATTATCACAACCCAAATTGCTCTACCTGGCTTTAGCGAGTGGGTATCATGACGTCATTTTGATAGGATTTTGATTGAATAGAATAGGATTGAAAGGCGCTATTTAAAGCATTTACATCTCGATCTTTTTCCTTGGTTTGAGTATTCACCAGTCTAGGAAGGATTATTTTGCAGGTATATTGTGCCCTCTTCCTGGATTCTCAGTTTGGAGGGCAAACCAGAAAAATATTTAAGTTCACAAACTTGTTGTGTCTTCTCTAACGATGATCCGAATTTCTGAGGAAAACACTTAGAATATTTATTTTATCAGAAGAGTGAAATACGCTTATAATAGTTTATGCAAACATATAATGTGCATAACTTCAAAAAAAAATCGGTATGTTTTAGAATTCCCCCCCCCCCCCCCCCCCAGAAATCATAGCTAGGAGTACGATATTATTTAGTCCTATCTAAAAATAAATTTTTCTTGATATTTTATACTTAATATTTGAAATCTGACCCCAAGCTGAGGCTGATGCCTATAAAAGTTAGCGTGAGTGCAATGTTTGTCTAGTGAAATTAGCCGAATAAAGTTAAACAAAAAGCATAAGTGTCATTATTCCAACTCCCAAGTACCCTGTATGATTGTTATGTCAACAAACTGAACCAATATTTACTCGGATAGTGACGAGTACAAAACCCCGAATGAGACGTTAGTATCCAGTAAATTGTGTTTGCTTCATCTGCCAGACATTCGAGCTGGCAACTCAAATGTTGACAGAGGTCTCAGGAAAGCCCGGCGATATGTCATAGACTGTATGGCTGGCTAATGATATACGACGACCGCCGCACTGGGCAAATACAACATGAGTACCCTCTAGGTAGGCACTGCACTGGGTAGGTAGGTTCATACCATGCCTATCTCGCCAAGGGGTGGAAGTGTCATTAAAATTGCATGTGCAAAATCCATTAGTCACATGTCTGGCACTACACGGGTAAATTAACTAATGGTTTGCGATATTTTTTTCTTTCGCTAAGGGAAATGTCAATGCACTCTGCTATGCGAATTGCTTCAAATTAAAGGTAAATAGGCTTAATTTCCGACGGGGGTAGCACGTTTGACTAAATCAATAATTATTGCCAATTGGAAGTAAATAATAGATTGATACAAATACTAAAATAGGACACAAGAGAGAAATTGCGAAATATTGCTGACATCAGCATGTAGCTGATCACTCACTCCGTAAGCATTCGCGAACAACAACTCGATCGAGTGATCTATTTACGGTCCCCTGAAGCATGTGCGTGGGCCCACAGCGGACTGACAACGCAATCGCGAACAACGCAGCGAGGCAAAATGTTGACCCTTAGCACCTAACCCTGCACAGAGACCACGCGACGCGAATTCCCTGTTCCGTCGCCAGCACAATACGTCCCCGTTGCCGCGACGCGAAACGAAGATGTCAAAAAATAGCGAACAAAGGCGTTCGAGCGCGTGATGTTTTCGGCGTATAGCGAAAATCGAATGCGAGCCCCTGGCAAGACGAGCCCCATCTGACCTGCTTGCATCCACCGCGGAATGGGGGGCAGCGCAACAGCAGCAGTGGGGCGCCGAGTCGGGGGATGTTTTTGCGTTACCCTAGCGACCACAAAGTTTCATTACCTATCTACAGGGTGGGAGCGTTTATAGATCAAAGACAGGACACGAACGCCTGGCGTTCAATCTTCGTGCCGCCCGGTCCAAGTACACGCGTGTCTGAGTTACGACCTCACGTGACGTTCTAATGGGGTGCATTTGGAGTGCGGCGAATGCATTAGGGCCCGCATTTTTATCGATCCACCTCTCGCCGATGCAAATCGCGAAAACGCACACACACTAACACACACACAAGTACGTCTCGCGCGCGATATTAGCATATTCGTTTCGATATAAAGGTAATGTGTGGGCACAAATGTATGTATTTTTTCGAAAGGGCGATCGATAAAGTGGGCAGTCTGCTTACAGAAAGCAAGGATATACGTGCGATGCAGCGGACAGCACCGCAGGGGGGGCGCCGAGCCATTCAACACGTAAACTTAGAGACGTCCCACAAGCATTATAAACGAGCCGCGGACATGCGACGCACACCGCGATGGCAAAAAATCACGCCATACAAAAATAACAGAGCCCACAGTCTTGAAACAAAATTAATTAACATAAGAGACTTTTTTTATTTACCTAAATCTAGTCGTGTAGTCCGAGACCGCTGCATGGTAGGCGTCTGCCGGCATGGCTGGTGAGGCAGGGTGCGTATTTCATGCGATACATCGGCGGTGGTACACAGGATCCCTCGACGTCGAGCGAGCCTCCCCAGCCGCATCAGCGTTAGCAGCAACACTGGCTGGCAGGGATAGCGGCCCTAGCCGCGTGGATCGGTGGGGGGATGATTCACGGAGGGGTTGCTAACGCTGGGGGCGCGCGCAACGCGAAGGGGTGGTGAGATAAGGGAAGTGCGGAGAGGCTGGAGTGCGGCGATTAGAAATTGATTTCATCGCGCGTCGGTACGTGCTGAAATGCGCCGGGTTGTTATCTTCGCACCTGTAGGCGAGGCTGCAAGGTTGCGACGTCGTGAAGTTCGGCATTGTTTGCTTGCCGAGTGGAAGCTAGCGCTTAAGAACGTGCGACGCCCTGTAATCGACATCCCGATTACCCGACTTGCTGACTGATCAGTGGGATAAGCTGTTCCCATGCTCATAAACGAAGTGAGATATGAACAAAGATGCCTCTGATTCATTAAATAAATATACTATCGTTGTTTTCTTGATGCTGTTTCACTGGATTTCTTCCCAATCTTGTCTTGATTGTGCTCTATTCTTGGCTATTTTCATCTTCACTTCGCAGATCACAGCGAGTTATTGCTGATGGTCTCGCAACTAACAATATAAAATTATTCTGCAAGAAAACATCAGGGCACAAGTTTGTTTTTCTTCTGATAAATGGGGCGGTAATTTGGGAAAATTAGCAGCAGATTGCTCGGCGATCTTTCGTACTTTGGCTTCCAGCATAACAACGTGTGGGCAGCTAGATGACCTCAGATTAAATTCATTGAATAATCTCATGGTCCACCCATGACAATTTTTGAAACCCACAAAAATTGCTCACTTCCTTGATGGTAGGAGGTAAAGAATGTACACGGATAGAAATAAAGCTATAGCCCAGGTTGATTGAATGTTCCAAATGTACATATAATAATAGTATAATTCTATTTCAAGTTATATCTAGCAACTTAATATATACAGAGTAAACTGAAAATGTACAGTATTCCTACTAGCTTATAATATACAATAATATATAATCAATCTCTGCAACCTTTGTCAGTCTAGGGTGGTAAATAGTACATCACTTGTCAGTCACAAGTCCAGGATTTATCTTGCTCGCATAGGAACCAAATGGTGAAATAAAGCCAATAAAACCAAGATAATATAATTCTATACATATATCTACATATGTAAATGGTGCAAATATAGGTACACTAAGATGTACATAAAATATAATTTGGTAAACTTTTCTTAAATCCGAGATTGTAAGAGATCACAGTACCTAATTAAAGCAAACGATTTTGTATGTCCATTGATGGGCAACCCAATTGCAGGATAAGTTGGCTTAGGAGAGCCTGGGGTTTCTGATGCCAGTGCTAATATGTATTGGACTGTGGCTTATTGATGAAAAAGACAGGATATGTTCTGGTGTGGGTTTACCCCCCCCCCCACCCTCCCTCTCCTAAAACAGGATATGTTCCGTGCAATATCCACCTTAGCAGCTCGGGAAATAGGCCTCAGGGCCAGAATCAATATTATGTGTACCTAAACACCCACAACCTGTCAATCAATTTCCTAGTTCAATAGCAGCAGGCATTCTCAATGCTTCTGTTTTATTTCTGGGGATGCATCTCTTAAATTCAGGGTTAAGAAAAATATTTCACCTGGCACAGATAAAAAATAATTATGAACACGGTAAAAATATGAAAAATATGATGGTAGTAATTGAAAAAATTGCAAAAATTTTAAATAAGTGTTATTGCAAGGTTGAAAGCATCATTAATAACTGTCATTTTATAATAATTAATGATTGCTGTAAGCCCACTTGGGTTTATCCAGCCGGAAACGGTAAAAGTCAGATAAATTCCTGTACTTGCGACATCAAAGATTTTGGCTCTACCCAATTTCGTCCTGCACCTGTCAAATCACATTTCACATTGTTATCATATGAACAACTCTACGAGTTATTCGACTACAATATCTACGATGGCTCCACTCTTTACCTCATATAGTATACAGATAATTATTAATGCTTCGATTTCATCCACAGGTTAAAACCAGCAATCACAAATCATTCCTCCCGAGTGTCATTAGTACGACTTGCAAGCAGTCACGCAGCTACTTGCAGTTGCATCCAATCAACGACAGATCACAGATTCTATTGTTCCACGAAACAATTCATTGCCAAAAGTTACCAACCTCCTTTACCATGCAAAAGAAATGCAGAAACTATATGCTAACACTTTTCTTAAAATTTATAATAAATACTTAAATTTTCATTATTGTAACATCAATTTCCTTTTTAAATCATTCGATTTTGGTAACAAGTCATCACTGAAATTTAAATGTTTTGTCAATGAAGTATCTTTGGAAAGCAGTTTTAGATAATATTTTTGGGCATAGGATGGACAAGACTTCACGAAATCGTTTTAAATACCAGCTGGCAAATTACGACAAAAAATTGTAAATCGTAATAAAAAGTACGTACTAAAAATCGCTTGCAAAGTGGTTAGAATGTCCGGAGCACCTTGGACGCTCCATTAAATTTTAGTAGTAGGTAAGCTTTTTCTTTATTTGGGTGTGGTCAACTCGGTTCTCGTAACATTTCGAAAGTTGGCTACCGGCGTAACTTAAGTGGAAACTGCCGTGACTACGGATTTGGTGCAAGAATTACTCTCGGTCTCCGACCCGCACGACTGGTCGATTCCGTTGGAGCATTTCGCGGGAACATTCACCGGATATCCGTTGGCGTAGCGTTCGCTCTCCGCGAAACCGTTCGCCTCGAGAAGACTCTCTGCCGGCTGGGCGTCGTACTTCGCCGAGCCGTTGGCTTGGACCTTGATGGAAGCGTACCCGTTGGTCGCGCTGTCCGCCCCTCCGTTGGTCTGGCCGTTGGACTGGTCGTACGTCGCGACGCCCTCGTCCCGGCTTGGCTCGAAGCCGTCCGCCTCGATCTCGTCCATCATCTGCCGGGCAATGCCGTTGCCGACGGCGCCGTCCAACGGGTCCAGGTTGCAGTCGGGGGAGTCGCCGACGGGCGGCGGCGGCTGCGTGCCGGCGAACGCCGACGGGTTCGGGTTGAGGAGGGCGTAGCAGGCCGTGCACACCCGCACCGGGTTGTACAGCTGCTCGTCCGGCAGCGGTACCGTGAACTCAGAGCAGTCCGAGCAGAAGATCTTACCGCAGTTTCTGCAAGGCGAATAGTTGACGATTAAGCAATGCTTGATGCGTTCGGTCGGCACAGTCGGACACGCTTGCTTTTGTTGGGAAAGATGAGATTTCGGTCACTTTCCATCTCTCTAAACGTTAATGCCACCGAGTCGTAAATATACAAACTAGAAATTCAAATTGTTCTCCATTCATTCTAGATTCTGTGGGTTTTTGCGGAACCCACTTCTAAACCAGTGGTGGAGTGGCATTGGCAATGTCGCTACGCATGAATTTTTCTCTATTTGCAGTTTTCTTACATATAAAAGAGTATAAGATCAACAAACATTTGTTACTAATAGCTCAAGGCCACATTCTTGTTACAATCAGCAGCTATTGTTAGTAAGTAGTGCTTATCTACCAATCATTATCATCATGTTAGTTTATTTATACTACTAGTAGTGTGTAATTAGTGATTAGGTATCATTAGCTCAACTAGAAATAACTGTTTTCCTCATGGCCTTCCACACAGCATGTCAACACAAATCAGTACCATACCATCGCATCGGTATTGCCCAGTACGTAGGTATTAGTTAATACACCCCCTGTCTGATCATGATCAATACGAAGCCACACTAAAGACTTGAGTAATCTGCCAATTCAACACTGAAGGCTATTAAAGAAATGCTGTTACGTGTGAATGACAGTTGACCTATCGACATCGTACAGGCAAGTCTAATTAACGGGAGCATAGTACCAAGCTCATCAAATGAAGCTATTCAAGGTATGATAGGATGTCTACATGGAAGATTATGTTTGAAATGGTTTCCATTTGGAAATAATCAATTACAAATGAGCCCATATAAAAGAGTTATTTCCTCACCTTTAAATTGGAATTGATTACTACAAAGATTGGAGAAAATTGAATTTTTACGGGCTTCAATTCTTTAGAAAATGTTAATGATGATTGATTTATGTTAATCTTCATGAAAAAATAACGATTGGTATAGATCTTTTTTCCATCTTGCAACTGCATAGTTTTACCACAAGCAACCAAATCCATATCCAAATTGTTAACAACAGCTATCACTCAGCAATGCCCCAAATTTTATACCTCTCCTCTTTGATACGTTGCTTCAAACTAAGCCGGCACCACAAAATTACTCCAAGCTATGGCTGTCGGTCCCAGATCCAAAAGTTATTGCCATCCTGGCACATATACGTAAATAAGCCATCTAGCAGGCTTAGCTCCTTCATTCCCCATGAACATCATCAAAATGACTATCCCAACCTTTGGGAAAAAATCTTGCTACGCTGTAGAATATAGGAAACTCTCCGCAAAATCGGACAGGAGTGCACTGGTGGCCAATCTGTCAACTCTTTTCTATGAAAATGGTCAGGTGACATCCAAGATTTAGCATTTGTGCCAAGAAAGCCTCCTGGACATTTTGTACGATGAAGTAAGTAACGTATTGTTATGGCCGTGGTGCTCTAATTTCTAGCAAAGCCACCTACTCAGTGCTGACAATTCTGTCCCCAGCTAAAAAATGCTATTTCGACAGAGTTTCCTGCGATATTTTCTCTCAGCCCACTAGACTCAAGAAACCTAAACCGCCCCTCGTTTCGCTCTCACCATCGAACACAACTCGGGAATTGAAATCTTGCCTCGGCGAGCATCGTGTCCGAGAGCGTCGAAACGAGCGGCGGTTGCGGCAGCGGCCGTTAGTGACACGTTACGTGTACCCCCATCACCTGCAGTGGTGCTTGCGTCTGCCTATCCAGAAGGTGGTGTTGCATCCCATGCAGTGACTGACCGCGTGGTCGGGCACCCACAGGGTGGGACCCGCGTCATCGATCGCTTCCCACGACACGTCGCTGGGCAACGACTCGCCCGCAGAGACGTGCTCCGAGTAGACAGACTCGGGCAGCGAGCCCTGCAACACACGCACATTCGTTGCTTGCCGCCGGATTCACTAGCACAAGTTATGCGTGTGCAGATAATATCAGGGATCTAGATCAATTACTTGTCTGGATACACATTTTTTAAGTGGAATTTAGTTAAAAATGTTTTAAAGAGATTTGCAAACAGGATTTAGTTGGGTTTTGGAAAGAGTTTACAAAAAGTCAAACTTGTCCTTTGTTTTTTCCATGAACAAATTACTATGCCAAGGATTCAACTATGGACTCGATGTACAGTGTTACTTTCGACCACTGAACTAATTGGACCACCAAAGCAAAGTCAAGTTTACCCAAGTCACTATTTTTCTTATTGGCATAACAAGTTGGGTATTGGCTTTAGAAAACAGAGAGAATTCAATGAGTATTTGAGGAAGTGGCTAGCGCATTTATTTCTGCCCTGAAAATATTTATGGCATCTATGGACTACCTATGCAAAGTGAATTAAATGCATCCTCATTGCTAATTTGCCAAGGTTATGTCAGGTCATACTTTGTTGTAAAATCCTCGACGCGATCCGAGCACAGCAATTACTTGAATTTAAAATGTAATTCAAGTTCAAAGAGGCGTTTGCTTTTGAATGCGATTCACTTAACAATTCCATGTAAATTTACCATTTATCAAAGCAGCTAAACACGTATTCAATTTCAATCTCTAATATGCTAATTTATTGGCAACTTAAGCGGTTGTGAGGATAATTTCAACTGATTAAATTACATGACACACATGTACCCACTGGCGAGTAGTGACTGATTCATGTACGCATGGTGTTGTACATAAAGCAAGCATGTACCAGCCCCACTCATGACTAATAGTCAATTAATAAATCACTCATTTGCATCCAGTATACCTGCTAGCAAGCCGGTAGGTATTGCATGTACTTCCAACAGAGATTGTGACAGAACCAGCACCACAGTATGAAGAAAAAAGTACCTATCTATGTATGCACCTATGTGTGGCTTCAATTTCTCTTTCAGGTTTCTGTATAAGGTTGGTATGCTTTGGCCTAGAATGCCCACGGGGTCAATAAACCATGGAGAATCATGCACATGGGAAAGTGAGGAAAAACTTGTGATCTATTAGAGGCACAAACTAAACCGATCTAAAATCAATCACCATGTACGGACTGAAAATAGCTTGCATGTTGCCTCCATTGGGATTCTTTTAATGACATCTTTGCTATACTTGCAAACCCTACTGTACCTGAGCATAAGATAATTGAAAAAGTCTAGATCAAGCCGGGAGGTATTTAACCTTGTTCCAGTCAAAGGAATTCCCAATAGTTATGGTTATGGTCAATCCTCATTCTTTACTAGATTAAAGTACTACTTAGATAAAAGCAAATCCTGAGTGCGGAAGAGACAAAGAGACATTTGAAGATAATTTAGTTAGTATTAGCAATTCCAAGGGCTAATGAAACTCACATTCTAGCCAATTCTAGCATTCTAAGCATTCTAGCATTTCTAGCATTCTAGCTTCTAGCATTCTAATTGAAAGGCCTGCATTTGGTCAGCAATTGCAGTGAAAAACGACCCACCGGCCAACGATAAAATGGTATATCTGACAAAGATGACTTACCGTGTCATCCTGCCTCTCGTGGTTGTGACTACAGTGGTGACAGACCTGCTGGATCAGAGCCAGCCGCGTGGAATGAAGATCCCTTTGAAGAGCCTCTTCTTTTACCTAGAAACACAAAGACACAGAGCTGATTTAACCACAATAACCACATTGCTGGAATTTATTCACATGAACAGGATACTTTTTATCTGATATGGTAATGGAATAGTGTGAGAGGCCCGAAAGTGGCCTGGAAATCTGTAAAAAGATCTTAGATTACTTTGAAACTTAATGGACATCTTCACCAAGGGTTGCTTAGTTATTCTATTATCCCTAGTTATTATACCTAGACACCCAATTTCACAAAATACGTGAATATTAGCAAACTAAAGTAGTGCTACTGTATAACATTACTGTATAACATTACTGTATAGCTACTGTATAACTCTCCCGAGAGAGCCCTTTCCTCACCCAGCGAAGCAGGAATCTTGTGTGGCCGGATAGCTCAGTTGGTCAGAGCAACCGCCTGGCAAGCGGAAGGTCCCGGGTTCGTATCCCGGTTCGGACGCACATTATTCCTGCCTAGCTAACCCACCAACAATTGCTTACTGGCGTAAGCTTCCACCAGTGAAACCCAATTTCTCATTATAACTAATGCTTAACTGTCTAACGCTTCTTCCACACTTTAAACAGTACAGAACATACTGAACAATAGCCTAACATTAGCCAAAGGTGTATTTGTTACGCAAGTGGCCAGTCTTTGACATCAGAACTTCACTACCGCTCCCTGCACACGGAGAGTACCGATTGCTAGCCGCCGAAACCGTGCCCACCGACCTTGTGCTCGGTGATGATCTGGTGGAGTCGCGCCTGCACGTCGCTCTGCACGGGCGCCAAGCCGTCGACGGCGTCCAGACGTGAGGCGTTCCCACGGTGGTGCTGGCACAGCGGCTCCCGCTCCTCGTTGGGCGTCGGGTAGCCCGAGCTCGGTGTTCGCGAGTACAGCGGCGGCGTCGAGTAACGTGAAGTCTTGCCTGCCAAACCGTACGCCAAAGCAACGGGTTTACAACGGGATCACGGCCAAGAGGGTTGTTTCAACGATTTAGTCGTAGGTTGGCCTAGGGACATGGGAATCTACGGGATAGGTACCTACAACCAAAGAGGTACAACTAGGTAATCAGACGGATTACCATGGTGGATGGAGGGGGTGGTTTCACGGTGTTGTTTTGAATTGATTTTGGTCCTTAAAAGGACTGGGAGAACCTGAGTCATGACCCACTCAAAACAGGGCTCTAACCATTCACCAGTGGAACCACCTCCTAGAACTACGTTAGCTCAAATCAAGCCCAAATCTAACACTAATAAAATTATTTTTTCGTCACCCTTCAGCCACTGCAATTGCCTGAATGCATGCTATCAATGCCAAATTCTTAAAATATGGCTATGTAAATGGCCGGGACATTGACTTCCATACGAAAAGACACATGTTCCAGTGCATTAACACAGCGTTTAGCGTAGCGGGCGTTGGACTCACCGCTGGCTGAGCTGCTACCGCTGCCGTCCCTGTCCTTGTCGGCCAGAAACCGGCGGCTGCTTGCGCACACGCGGCAGTCCTCCCCCGTCGCCACGACGCCGTTGAACGCCATCGCCAGTCCGTTGAGCACGTGATCGGGGCCGTGCGCCGGCTTCATCAGGCCGTTCACCAAACTGCCTTCCTTGAAGAACACTTCCCTCGCGCCGCAATCCACCATCTCCGGCGGCGGAGGTGGCGGCGCGGGGGCGACGCTTGCGACCTCTGCAATCGAGCTCGCAATCTCCGCCACCAGCGTGTCCGTGGAGCTCTCCACCGACTGCGCGGCTAATACTTGGACTTCGTTCGCGACGTTCGAACTGTACATGGTGATTTCCGAGCGCGATTCCGTCGTCTCCGACTCTTCGTTGTCGGACACGTCCAGGCTCTGGGACTGACACGAGTTGAACGCGTTCTCTTCGGGCTCGGAGTCTGCGTTGGACGCGTCAGACGCGTTGGGCTTGGGGTCGGCGGCGGCGTCGTCGGCGGCGATCGTCAGGATCTCCAGCGTTAAAGTAGGATCGCTGGATCTTCTCTGCGGGTCGACGTGTTCTTGCGCGGCAACCAGATCGTCGTACGACCTGCAAAAGACACAACGCGCACGGTTATCATTGGCTGGCATCATGTGTGCCCATTCAGGAAAGCGTAAAACCTAGTAGAATCTTCTGCGAGTGTCTCAATGACGCACCTGGTCTTGGTCATCAAAGGCAGCGGTGCGGTGGCGGCGGTCTCCTCCTGCTCGGGCAGCGGAGACTCGGGGCGTTCGGGAGGCGTCGGCAGCATCGAGGTCGGGATGGACGTCTCGCCAGCTCCCAAGTAGACTTCGCACCAGACCACCAGGTCCCGCACCTTCTCGTCGGGAAACACACGGGCTTGGTCAGATCGGAATCGTCGGATATGCAGCCACGTTATTTAACCGGTCAATATGGCAAAGTAAATCTAGTGTCGCTACCTGAACATCCTGTCAGTGAACAGCTTTGCAATGCAATAGTACCTACTACCTCCTCAAGGGCTGCAATATGGGTTGTTTAATTTATCTAGTTTTTCCAATGGAATCCAATACAAGAGATCTCACTATGGGATTTGAAGACAACGCTTACTACAGATAAACCAGCGATTATTATAAGAAAATAAATATCCAATCAAAAATTGTTTCCAATCAAAATTGCAATACGTATAAAAAATTGTATTGCATCTATGTATTTGATTGGATCTCTTGTTTGAAACAACAAATGTGCACCGCACGTGCATCGAGATTAGCAGTTACGTTTGATTCCCACTATAATAAACCGACGTCCCTCACCTTGCAGCTGGGCCAGATGACCCTGTCCTTGGCAGAGAACAGGTGGTTGCGAAAGGTGACGGCGCGCAGCAGGTTCCACGCGGAGAAGGTGCGCTCGTTGATGCGGTAGCCCTGGCGCTCCTGCAGCGAGTTGCCGAGGAACGTGCCGAACAGGTTCGAGTAGACGTGCTGGGCGAGCTTCACCAGGTAGCCGGCGGAGAACTCGAAGGCGCACGGGAACTGCAGCGCCATCTGGTGCACGCAGTCCAGCCACTGCAGGAACACGGGGCAGCGTTCGTTGGGGTCGTCCGGCCCCACAGTGTGTCCGCATCGGTCCGCAAACTTGTGTCCGAAGTCCAGCCACTCACGTTCCACCAGCACCTAGGACAGGCGGGACAGGACATAGCAAATAAGTTTCATTCTGTCAAACATGTTTCTCTTGAATATGAATGCTCTACAGTGCAGCAAATGGGAGCTATTCAGAACAAGATTAACTAGGTACGGAGTTAGTCTCGGCTCAAACACAATGCCGTGGTGGGTATTTTTTCCGTCGATTGTAAATTGCTTGCAATAACCAGCCACAAAGTGATTGTATTCGTTACTTGATTGCTTTTAGATGGCGATACATTCCGTGACATTAGGACAAGTAATTACTGATGTGATGTGCGCAACTTTCGATTCATATTATCTCTTCCGTTACCCAACAAGTACAAGCGTTCGTAGCAGTGAATGGGTGAAGTAGATCTGTGCAATATCAAAACATGAACTAAAAGTGTTGCTTCAGATAGAGGCTTGAGAGCCAGTCCCTACACAGCATGACCGGTTAGTAACTCGATAAAACCAGTGAAATTAGAAGGTGTGCTTACCTGGAATCCGTTGAGTGTCCTGTAGTACGGATCCAGCAAGAGTTCGGCAAGCGAGACAATCTGCGAAGTCCGGTCCCAGCCGTCAGAACAATGCACCAGCACCGGCCGGCCCTCCTCCTCGATCGACGAGACCACCGTCAATGCAGCCCGGATCAGGCCCGACATGTGCTGCAGCCAACGCGTGCTCTCCAGCAAGCCAAACCAGCTGCGAGCCAAACGTAACGCAACATTAGTCACGGTCGGATGGAGATAACCAATAAGTAGGGGAGACATGTTATATTACATTCTTAACACTAATGGCTTTTCCTCATCTTAGCAACGTAAGTTTACCCGTGAGATTCTTTCCGTGAGTTGTCTGCCTTTTTTTTATAAAATCGATCAGCGTTCAAATAATTACAGCAATTTGGCTCACTATCGAAGAACAAAACTATGCATTTTCAACCTATTTCAAAGATCCAAAGAAATGGATAGCATAGAATTTGCAAAGTTTCAATGTATTAAATCCTAGTTATCGAGTTCCTAAGCATGCGGCATGATTCTAATAATCCTCCGATCAACAAAACACTGGGAGCTGCTGTGGCGAGCAGGGAGTGAACAAGACATGCGGCTCAATGCGGGTGCTTGGCTTACTTTGGCTGGTCGGCGGCGGTGGAGCACAGCTGACGCAGCGCGTGGAAGCTCTTGCGTATCGAGTGGATGTTGGCGAGGTTCATGAACTGGATGTCGCAGCTCGGGTAGTACTCGGGGCACTCTACTCCTCCGCCACGAGCTCGGTTAGCCACGGCTGTCGTGTACGATCGCGCGTCCATTATCAGCACCTTCTGCTCGCAAAAACAAGACAAACGTCAGACTTTCAAACTCTAGCCTTCAGCCGCAGAGTTTCTTTTGGCTTCACAACTCTGCTCTGCTGTATGTTTTTTTTGGGCAAGTATAAGTTACCTGCAACAACCTGCCACAAGATGAGACTCGGCTTATTTACCATGAAAAGTCAAACAAGACTCCAGTGGGCTTCTGTTGAATGGAGTTGGTTGGAAAACAAATCTGTCTAGCTCCACTGTTGGAATGGTGTAAAGTAAAACAATAGATCAACAATGATACTGCGCAAATGAAACTGGACGAAAAAATCTTGACTAATTGGCATAAGGTGACAAAAATTTCGATGCTTACAGAATGATGTTGATGTATTCAGAATTTAATTTGAATGTTTTTCCTTTTACCTGAAACCTGTTTTGCAATGCCAATGCCAAAGGCAATGGCTTAGAAAATTTAGAACGAAGGTCATTTTTTCTAGGAATGTCATTAGGTCTAATGACCAATTTCAGCAAGAGGAAGGTGTTAATATTGGATTCCAAAACATTTTTAAGTCCATTATCTCGTGTAAGTATATTTCCCTCCAATTCAAGAAGATTAATCAAATGCATGATAGCCTCTTCATCGACACAGGGGATGAAACAAGCCTGGCTCTCCACCTTTTCCATAGAATATATCATACGGCTTTAGGTAGGACCTGCATTGCCTAACACTTCTGCTAGGCCTTTTCATTCCATAGGACATCTATTTTTATCTGCATTTATTTACAAATTCAATGAGGACATATACGAATTATATTATATTATAGACATATGTCCTACTGAGTAACAAATCTACAAGCAGCTGTCCCTTGACTGTCCAAGGATTTTCAGGAGGTTTTGCAGTAGATAATGCATAATGATAATGCATGATTGTTTACTATCCGTCTCTAACTTCCAGCATTCAGGATCCTTCAATCCCTGGTCGTTCTAGCAGACCCATCTCCGTGCCGCCTACCTTTCCCTGTGAAATCATCGAGTCCGAGTCGTCTGCGCCGTTGGCGATGGCGTCGATGTCTGTCGAGCCGCCGCCGTCCATCATGGTGGTGTTTCCGCGGTCGTAGGCGCAAGCGTCCGCGATGGCCTTTAACAGGTCCTCATCCTCGGAGCTCCGCCAGCCCAGCCAGCCGACTTCCGGCTGGGAGCAGCGCGCAATCACCGCCCCATTGCCTGCGTCCACGGACAAGTAACCGTTAGGAACGCGATCGACAATCCAAAGCGTCTGGCATCACGGGGAGCTGCTCTAACCGATTAATGCTTTAATTGTTTGTTGGCAAAGTAATCTACAGGGCCCTTTCAACCAGAAAAACTGCCAGTTCTCTAAAAAAGACAATCTGCTGCATAGTTTGTTATCTTCATAACAAAGTTAATGTACTGAGCAATTGCATTTAAGTCAGTTAAGATTGGTTTTTTACATTTTTAAAAGTGCAGGCATGAATAACAAAGAAACTCAAGTGCTAGGCAATTCTGAGATCTGACATCCATAAGAATAGTTGACAAAGAAGAATTTGTATAATTAGATGTGATTATTAACTTTTACTTTCAAGTGCTGTAATAGATTATCCCATCCTGTCAAGTACCTAGATAAGTAGGTAGTTGGTATAACTAGAGTTTGTTCATCACAGATTACATTGCACTTGCAAAGCTATTGCATATTTTATCCGCAGAAGTTATGAAAATGATTCTAAAACTACTTTTCTTTACTAGATATCATTATATTTTTTCTCACTTTTTAAAATTTCGAATGTCTTACAATATTGAAATTACAATGGGCAGTGAAATGAAAAGGGGCGATTTCTTTATCGAATTCCTCAAGCCCGGTCTCGAGCCCGGTATCGAGCCAGCAGCGCAGACGACCAACCTGTGTGCCGCCAGACGACGGCGGGGATGCGACGCGAGCTGCGGAAACGAGACACCGTCTCCAGGACGTCGTCGCTGATGCACGCCGGCACCAGCAGCTGGCGCGGGTAGCTGGGCGACAGCTTGTACTCCAGATTGGCCTGCGACACGCGCCACGCGCCGTGGATGTCGAACTTGAGCCGCTTCACCTCGTCGCTGAAGTTGAACGCCTTGTGCGTGTGGAAGTTTCGCAGCCGAGCCGTCACCTCCTCGCCGCCCTCTTCGCTGGACCACGCGAAGAACGCAAACGCGAAGATGTCCTCGATGTTCTTGCCGGGCGTCGTCGACTTGTGCAGGCGTCGGAACCAGTCCAGGCAGACTTCATTGCTCGTGAACGTGCATCTGCGAGGAAAGTTAGCGTAGGGTGAGGAATAGCGAGGAGGTAGCGATTTTCGGCATGCAACGGGTAGTTGCATTTTGGAACAAGCACACTTTGATGCAAACATACGCAATGCTGTAATTGGAGTATTTTACAATACTATCTTCTACCTACTACTTTTTTTATACAATTTTCAAGTGGATATTTTGTTAATAATAATAACTATGGTAGCAAGGTCTTTGGTGTTATGAGATCAGTGACACTGCTAATTACAGATGAGTATCAGTTAAGTACATAGTAGAATGCTTGGTACACAATTCTGAGAAGATATTATTTGTCTTGAGGACAGACTTTAAATGCATATATTGTGAAAAATAGCATTCTTGGAAACATGCATGGATGATATTTTCAAATGAGTTGAGGAAAAATTACCTATGTGGTGTCATACTTGGCTTGAAAACAAGCTAGTTACATCAGTTACATGCAACTGTAAACTGTGAGGAAATAAATACCATTTCAGTATCTAGACGTTTTTCAACAAAAAATTCCATGGCACAGGAGGGAAGGAAAAAAAATGTAGGTCATTTTGAGGTTGACTTGAGCAGTTGGGCATCTGCGTCAAATGATAAGATAAAGTTGAGACACTCTTGTGATTTCCTCACCGAAAACAATAGATAGGGCATTGGAAAATTTGCTAAATTTATGCTGTCAGACAAACATAAATGACCTTGAAGCTCTCGACCAAAGATCATCATGTGGAAACTATTTTTAGCACGAGGCTTGTGAGAAAAACATTCCGATTGTCAATTTTATGTATTACACTGTTTATAAAATTGTGCAATTGTTTGAAGTGGGATGGCTTATTTGCCTAGTTCATTTTAGTAAACATTGTGCAAGCTTGTCATCCAGCTGGGATAGAGGCATTGTAAGCTTCTACCTAGTTACCTAGTTCAAGCGAAACTATTCAGGTCAAGAAAGCTGAGGGTAATTTCAAGCTTAGGCTGGCTACAGTCTCAACCAATCTATAAGGAAAACCTTGCAAATGTACATTCACACTATTAAGACTGGGGTTTCCTAAAGGCCTGAAGGCAGATGAAATATGTGTTGAAACATAATATAGAAATGTGAAATATATATATTGGCTAGTTGTCACGATACGGTTTAGAGTAAATTATTTACCTTAGAGATCGTGCATCTTTACATCCAATGTGGAGGAAGAAAATGTCCCGAACTTCAATCAGCTCAATCAGACCCAGAGGAATATTGTAATAAGTGTCTTTCAATTGCAGAAAGAGACGGTAGTTGGACAAAGCCAGGACCCCATCTGAAGTACGGCCGAGGTATTCGACGGATTCACCGCAGATTGGAGTGAAGGGGACCGTCAAAGAGGCGTCGTCCGATTCCAGGGACACCTTAGGGAATATCTCCGATGCCCGGACGTGGCACATCGATTGCAAGCTTGATGGCTGCTCGGAGCCCTCCATTTCCAACTGAAAACATCGATTCTCTATCAACGACAAAAAGACAGACAAAGCAGCAACACAATTACTTTTGTTTATTCTATCAACGAAAAGAAAACACACCCCAAAATTGTTCATTACTACTTGCATAGCAAATAAACTTCCACTTTTCTTCGAAAACATGCTCTTTAAAAGCAAGAAAGAAGAGAATTTAATCATGGTGCCATCTGTGCTTTTCAATAAAATGGCTGTAGGTAACTTAGTGAGGTCTGACTGACAATTGGGATTTAATAAGATGATTAAGATTTATTTTTCTAGCAATGACAATATTATTTCCCCCATTGAAATAAGAGTAACCTTTGGCATCCTTGTAATCTACACAAATATGAGTTCAAGGCTAGATTATGAACTGTGGGAATTTAACTAGGTATGGATTAAAAGAACATAATACCTAGGTACAGATACAGCCGGCTGTTTAAGTAAAATGCATATGCTTATCAGATGAAATTGCATAAGATGCAACGTTGTTGATATCAATGCAAGATAGATAACAAAGTGCCAAAAAACGTGACCACTATCGTCATTATGTTATGGGCTTAATGATACAATGGAGATAATAGACAAAGCCATAATACCGGTTTTGACAGATTGAAAGTTAGCGCCTGTCAAAACCGTCAAAGATGTTATAACAACAAAGAGTACAAAAACGCGCGTCGTGAACACTTTGAGACTGGCAAATCCATCAGACCTAATTAAATCTCATTAATGCTATTTCTAGTTACGACATTCTAGACGGCACGCCTTTTCTCACCTTCACTCGAATTCCCGTTTGATTCTAAGGTGTACAGCACTTGAATGATATCAAAGAACTACCAAAATTTACATTGAATCCAAAATACAAACGCAAGAAATTAAAAAAACTTGTCGGAGCATTCTAAAGCCACTCCAATAACACAACAAGTGTTGATAAGGTGTTCGTAGATCTCAAGGCCTACGGCCTATTCGATGGCCTATTTAGTGCAAGACGTCAGAATTATACACAGAAATAGTCAATCTTTAGGCTTACCGAAATCTTTACGAACTGCAGATAATAATCCCCTCACACTCACTTAGACATTACGGACGAGTAATGTGTAAATAATCACTTCCATCCACAAAAAAATCTCTATTTGCATGACGTCTCACAGCTGATTCTTTCTGAATAAAATGGAGAATGGCGGACTCCCCACGAGCATGACGTCAGCTTCTTTATTCTAAAGGTAGTCGTTCAAAGCGCCACCAGAATGCAGGGTATCGCGTAAATCGTTCATTTCGTGCGAATTATAATTTCCAGCATTTCTGGGACCTTTCACTAAAATTATCTTTAAAATGATCATGTCCCCCTCCCCTTCTTTCCCAAATCACACCACTGGATCAAACATTATTTTTTTCTCTAAATTTAGGAATGTCCAACGCTACAAACTCTCGTTTTGACAATAAACAGTAAGAGTTATGACCCCCTGTGATAAACCCCTCCTACAAAATGATGAGCAAAAAGTCCTCAAATTTTATTGTCATAAATTATTCAACAGATATCATTCCCTAAAAGCATAGTACTACTATTTACTGATAAGAACTTTCATCCCTCAATATGTAGACTTTGGCTGCTTGATTTATAACTTGAAATCCGTTTTATGGCGAATTCAAATTCAATTTGTTTGCCAATGGGGCCGAGGTTTTTCAAATAAACAAAACACATTTCGCTCGCCAGATATGAAGCAATTGAAACTATGAAAAAACAAGCCCTCATTATCCGCTGTAATAATAATAATGTGATATGTTGATCATAATCTCGCAGGAGCAATCCTGGCAGCGGGGAATGATGCTCGATTTGGTATGGACAGTTCCCAGACCACCAAACACGGCCGACACCTTAACAGAAAATTCAATTTCAATTTCCTGAAACGTCTGTAGATAAAACCCTATTGTTAAAGGCAACATCTCGCTCGGACAGTGACTTTTCTAGAATAGTTGTACTACTCAAGACCATAAACCTTGACCACGAGACAAAGTGTGATACTTCACAATTGCTTACGAAATTACAGATTTACACACGAGGCCTATCTCAAAAATCGATATTTGCATGCAAAATGCGTTATTTTAAAACAGATTGACTGCTTCAATTTCTTAAAGGGCGTTTTATTTATTTACCATAGATTCCCTTCGGAAAATTGCTGGCCATGAAAACTACAAATATGAGATAAGTTAACAGGAAATTGGAAATGATCTACGCATAATATTTCGCCCACGATCATATCCGCCAATGCCTCATGCATGTGAGACTTTGAAAACGATCAGCAAAACAAATTAGTGCAATAAGTATACTGGGTCATTGAAACGATAAGCATTCAGAATCAATACTGGAAACCAGTTTTCAGGGAGAATCGCTAGAAACCGATAGAGATGTTTATGAAATGCTCCATTGCAAATCAACACAATGACCTATTGTTTGACTGGCCATAATTAGTATTGGTAAAAGCTAACACCTATCAGATTGTGCAATCTCAGCGTAGTGGGAAGATGGATATAGGGAACTCCAAGAAAGGACAGATCAAGCTAAGAACCTTGGGACCTTGGGCGAGTCAGGGTCTTGGCTATATAAAAGAATACTTTACCACGAGCATCATCAAAAGACAAAAGTTTAGAAGAAGAAAGACATCTTCCAGGCAAAGATGTCTGTAAGTAATAAAATCACTGTTATAGCTTGGCAAATATTCAAAGCGATTTCTTTTGTGTTTGTTACAACATTTGAATATTTTTCAGAAAATGTGGAGAGAATCTCTTGTTGTTCTGGCCGTTGCGCTGTGCTTAGTGGCCGCAGACCCGGCACCGAAACCTGACCGTAAGTAAATTAAATAAAGCACACACGTTATCTTAAAGTGTAAAACAAACAAAATTTAAATATTAACTTAAATAATTTCTCACAATCATCATAGATTGTTCTAAATTTAAATTTGATAAAGCAACAAAAGTATTACGGTATCAAATGTCCGCCGCTATTTCCAAAAGTTATATTTCTACTTTGCCTATGCATCTAAAAAAATATCATGGCTTCACAAGTCAGCAAAAACAAACACCCAGACAGTAAACCCCACACTGTCAAATAACCAAAGCTTTGCCCAGTGCCCAGCAATCTTTAGATCGTTCAAACATTGAATTTGAGATAACAATGAAAATATTTAGCTGTCCCAATGCTTGTTAAAAAGGCTGAATTGCTGCCTTCAGTGTGCATTTAAAACATCAGCTTTGCAAGACAGCAAAGAAGCATCTAGGATTTACTGACTCCTGTTAGTAATTTGATTGCTTTGGAACCATTTCTGCTTTTGTTTCTTCATGTGACATTATCGTGGTGTTGCGTTATTCTCTGGCATTGGGCGACGTATATATCCCTCAGAATTTTGTTTATAGCGCTTCCTAAAATTAGCATTGTTAGAACAGTTGATGTAACACAATCAAAACAAAAGTAACATACACTATCACATAGTTAAAGACAACGGGGTTGCGTTTCCCCCGGTTGCGACCCGCCCGGCAATGGTTGTGTGTTGGCACGCAGCGGACGGGCGTTACCCTGAAGACCGTCTCTCCCTCGCAGCGCAACGCTACGACACGTTCGGCCGCCAGCTGGGCAACCCGTGCGCGCCTAGTCCTTGCGGCAGCGGCGCTCAGTGCCAAGTGTCCTCCGGCCGCCCCGTCTGCTCCTGCCTGCCCGGTCACCATGGCAATCCCCTCACCGTGTGCCAGCGCGGAGAATGCCAGAGCAACTCAGAGTGTCCGCTGCACAAGTCGTGAGTGATGCCGGCATCGGAGGTTCGAGCCGTTCGGTTGCTGCTAGGCGGGAACGGACGTCGAGGAGGTTTACACGAGACAAGCATGCTAAAAGCGTTAGGCTAAACACACTCAATTATTTGATTAGTGATTAGTTGAGCAATTCTGTTTATATTTTTAGGTGGAGATGAGAGGAGAGCATTCATTTGTTTCATTCAAAACACCGACTAAAGTTCTCAATTCATTGTATCTCACATAAAAAAATTAACAGAATTGCACTCCTGTGGACCAAATCCATTAAGGAAAATATTGTTAAATATTTCACTTCTCGTGTGCCGAGAAGAAACCAGGTGCCTTTGTTTTGATCATAGAAACCAAAAAAGAGTCAAAAGATTCTGTCTTTTGACTGTCTTTTGGTCCTGACAGAAAATGGTGTGTCTGTGGAAGAAAACCGTCCGAACGCAAGTGGTGGCGTGGCCTCGCTGGTTGATCGTAACCGGCGTGCAACCGTTGCAGGTGCCGCAACAACGAGTGCGTGAACGTGTGCGCGGGGATCTGCGGCACAAACTCCAACTGCGAGGTTAAGAACCACGTGCCTGTCTGCTCGTGTCCCGGCGGCTACACAGGCAACCCGCTCGAGTACTGCCGACGCATGGATCCCCGTGAGTAGCGTTCTTGACAACATTGCCCTGTGGTCGCGTTCCTCGGAACCGGTTGGCCGTTACGCGGACAGATACTTGCTACAGCGTGTCGAGCAGTTGTTAGAGGGACGGTTACGGAGAAAACAGAGCGGTACAACGCCGGGTTAGTGAGTGAGAAGAAAACCAACCAAACAGTCTGAAGCAAATCGAAAAAGAAAAAAATCAGTCACAAATTTGTTTCACTCCTAGGCAGACTATTCTTCTGTTACAAACATGATTTCTGTAATTAAATTAAATGCATTACATTTTATTCAAATTAGACATAAAAATTTTATCAGTTAAATCGAATGCAAACCGAATGCAAGCCGAAAGAAAGGACGCAAGCCTTTTCCCGATCTTAGCACGATGGTTTTCAAAACGACTTTTTAACTGAGTTATTCAATGCTAAGATTTCCACCACAACTTTCCCTACGCTTTGCAAAGCTCTACCAGCTGTGTCGAGTGTCTAAGACCGAGTCGCAAGCACCGAGCCGAGCGTACTGAACGTTGTCTCCGTTGCTGGACAGAGGAGCTGTGCACGCCGACGCCGTGCGGGGTCAACACGGCGTGCCGCGTTGTCAACGAGGTCCCCGTCTGCTCCTGCCTGCCCGGCTTCCGTGGCTCCCCGTTGGCCGGCTGCAAGCACGAGTGCGAGAACGACTACGACTGCGGGGCGCACCAGAAGTGCGACGGGAACTTCCAGTGCAAGGCGACCTGCACGCCGGGAGCCTGCGGCTCAAACGCCAACTGCCAGTCGAGGAATCACCGAGCCATCTGCACATGTCCTGAGGTGAGGAGATTTTTTTTTTTATTGATTTAGTTGAGAGAGCAATTAGTTGTGTTAGTAATAAGAAATGATAGAGATGTATTAGCCATTTGATAAGATGATTTCTATGGGAGGATGGTTATGTGCAATATTAATCTGTTAATACTGATATGGCTTATCAGTTTATGCATTGAGAGGCTGGCATTGGCTTAGTATGCTTTATTTACATGCAAAGCATTGACCTCTTGGCTTCTCTGTATTGATAACTAAATAACTTGCGGGATTTATTTCAAATAGAGTCTGGCCTTAACGAAAAGGGCAAAATGCCAAACGAGTGCAATTGCATAGTTTTGTGTTAGTAAAATGATCAAACATGCAAAATCTTGTAATGTAATTTTTCTATTAATAGAGATGAATATTCAAAGTACTTTAAATCACGCAAATGTGTAGAAGAAAAAATTCCCAATGAGCTGGCAACCTCCAGACATAAAACGCCCCAGGGTTGAGACGCTTTGATTTATGTGTTGAGTGATTTTTAATACCTTCTTTTAGCACATTTTATTGGGCTGTCTCCTTGAACAAATTTGCTAACTTTCTCCTTTTCAAATATGTGCAGGTTTGCAAGTGACACTTATAATAATTATAGGTTGGTCAGTGGGCAGCCTGTAATTATGCATTAGTTGCCTTGCATCACTGCAATGTGGGCATTCAGATCAAACATGGAAATATGAAGAGGAGAGCATTGTGTAATTTGACTGCATCAAACGAGTGCCTTCGATTTCGGACAGACTTGTGCTTAAGAATAGCGTACAGACAATAGTTGCATGCTTCATTGAAAACAAAAGCCGGTAAGAATGGAAGGTTGTCTACTGGAAACACTGTGAGAAACCTTCAGACCTTCACACTTTTTGGGTGTGCACATTAACGGAGACAACGGCTCAATACATTAACATTGACCTTGGCTTTGTCCAATCGGATGTAAACAAAGGGATTCTTTAGAGCGTGGGCGGATGGTGATGGGCATCATCTCAAACTGGTTATTCAAATGAGCTAGTAAGATGTAACGGCTACTCCTAATTGGAAATTACCGCCTCAAAAATCTGCGACAGCTTTTGATTGATCACTTATAAAATTGGAGGATTACTGATTAAATCAGGTTTCCACATCGAACACCCACATTGGTCGGAGTAAATATGTTGCGTGTTGGTCAAAAGCTTTGAATTTGCATAGATTTTGTCACACTGATCCATCGACCGTGGGAGACCTCCTTATAAAAAGCTCAGATCCTGTCTGCTCAGCCAAATAAGGGGAGGACCCAGCACTTCACAAGGCCACAGTTTGCTAGCATTTTGCTAGAGATGAAAACTGGTATGCGGTGATCTTTCAAACTCCGCAGTGTCTGGAACAATTATGTTTTAAGTCTAAAGTTTTAAGACGTAAACAATCCTAAGTGGCATCAAAATCAATTTTTTAGACTTTATAAATGCATGGACAACCTTGAAGATGGGTGGTTACAAAACCAATGCAAACATTCACAGACAGTGAGCAAATGTTCAAGTTCTTACAATTTCACAGCCATAACTCTTTATGAAATCCCAGAATTATGCCTAATATTACTTTCTTAGACTCATGTCTTTTCCTAATCTTAGCTTGTTAGTTTTCAGAAAAACTATTTAAATGGGTGATTGAATGCTAATGCTACCAAACTCAAACTTTCCCCGACGTTTCGCAAAGCTATGCTTGCTATATTAAGAGTATAAACTCGAGTCAGGCAGACAAGTCTATTGGCAGAAAAGGAAAAGACACTAGTCTTTTAAAGTAATAAGGAATGCAGTGGCCACTCTGGCTCGTCAACGGAGCCGGCAGGGACTTGAATTTCGCCGTCGGCCCACAGAACTACCTGGGCGACCCGTTGATCGGCTGCCGCACGGAGTGCACGTACAACAGCGACTGCCCCGGCTCGCGACAAGCCTGCTCTTACAACCGCTGCATCGATCCCTGCGCCGGCGTCTGCGGGGTCAATGCCAACTGCGAAGTCCGCGCAAACACTGCCACAGCCGTCTGCAGCTGCCCCAGGAACATGACCGGCGATCCCTTCAAGTACTGCCGCCCCTTCGAGAAAAGTATGTGACATCACTAACACTGAAGTCAGAGTTGCACGTTATTCATTCATAATATTATTCATGCGGCATATTCATATTCATTAGTGAGGAAAATTGGCAAAGTTATATCAAGCTGTAGATTGCTGCGTAAGCAAAAATTGCTATTATTCTTATGTTGATAAATATTTTTGGGATCCAAACTATCAAGATCAACAGCAATTGATAATACCGGACAAAAATTTGTTTTGCTGCCATCATGTATTGTAGGTAAATGAATAATTCAATACTGTGCATTTGTTAGCATTGTGCAATGGACCAACATTGTAGGGTATTACAACTTATACAACTTGTACAACTTGTACAAAATTAGCATGATCTGAAATCATTCCAAAAGGAAGTTAAACAGTTGTACATATTAAAACTAATAGAAAAACCAGATTAACAGGTTGCATGGAATAATAAATTGTTATTATAGCCATTACTTTAATTTGAATGCAAACTTTTGCAATATAAAAAGTTACCATAGTATGTTATTATTATTATTAATGTTCGGTCTTGTTCCACCAGCTGACCTGTGCGACCCCAACCCTTGTGGAACCAACGCCAAGTGCACCCCAGGCTACGACAACACAGGCAAGGAGCGTCCGGTGTGCACATGCCCTGTCGGCTACTTCGGCGAAGCTCTCTCCTACTGCCGCCGCGGGGAGTGCGCCACCGACAGCGAGTGCTCCGACCACAAAGCGTGCATCGACTACAGCTGCCAGGACCCGTGCCGCGGCCAGTGCGGCAGCGGCGCTCAGTGTAACGCGCGCCAACACATCGCTCTCTGTACCTGCCCTCCGGGATCGTCGGGTGACGCCTCCGTCAACTGCTATCCCGTCCAGAGGACATCTGCTAGAGCTTACAGTGTTCGCGGCGGATACAACAACGGTTATTACTAAAAATGTATGTGCATTTTTGTGACCAAATTGTAATCATTCCCTTCTGGTAACATGCTTGCTGCATAATAAGATGAATTTAAAACTGTCTGTGAAATAAATAAAGACGTAACAAACACAAGCTTAACGTGTGTCACTAACCTTTGGCTGTAGTGATGCCTTAGATCCTGCAATTTTATTATTTATTTCAAAACTAGTTGTGTGGTAAATCAAAACAGTCAAGGACACCTTTCAAGGAATGAAGGAAAATACCGCCATTAGGTCGTCGGCTTGCTTTTTGGTAATGAAATATGGCTGCCTGAAATCTGTCAGTGAACAGTCACAATATCTTTGTTTATAATTGAATTTGAAAGCGAAGTTTCAGTTCGGTTGAGATTCACTACATTTTATGGATTAAAGCGTAAATTAGTGATTCTCGTATGTATTGCATCGTACGTGACTGTGTGTTATTCCAAATGACAACGGAGTCAACGCAACTTCGGAACACAAAGAAAAACTAAGGTTAAGATTCCTTGAAAACAAACTAAATACAAGCAAAATGTCGAAAAAAGTCTCATATTTCTACAGTCCCGACGTGGGAAACTTCCACTACGGCCCTGGTCATCCAATGAAGCCTCATAGACTTTCAGTGATTCACAGTCTTGTATTAAACTACGGGCTCCACAAGAAGATGCAAATATACCGACCTTACAAAGCTAGTTCGCATGATATGTGTCGTTTCCACTCTGATGAATACATTGAGTTTCTTCAACGTGTAACACCACAGAATTTACAACAGCACACGAAATATTTAAGCCAGTTTAACGTCGGAGATGACTGCCCAGTATTCGAAGGACTATTTGACTTCTGTTCGATGTACACGGGTGCATCATTAGATGGTGCGATGAAACTCAACAATAACTGCTGTGACATTGCAATCAATTGGTCTGGTGGTTTACATCATGCCAAGAAGTTTGAAGCTTCTGGGTTTTGCTATGTGAATGATATTGTAATTGCAATCCTTGAGCTCTTAAAATACCACGCTCGAGTGCTCTACATCGATATTGACGTTCATCATGGGGACGGAGTTCAAGAAGCCTTCTACCTCACTGATCGTGTTATGACCGTTTCCTTCCACAAATATGGCAATTACTTTTTCCCGGGGACAGGCGACATGTATGAAGTTGGTGCTGAGAGTGGTCGATACTATTCTGTAAATGTTCCGTTGAAAGAAGGAATCGATGATCAAAGCTATGTCCAAGTATTCAAACCGGTGATATCAAACGTGATGGAGTTCTATCAGCCTACTGCAATTGTATTACAATGTGGAGCGGATTCGTTAGCCAACGACAGACTGGGATGTTTCAGTCTGTCCACTAAAGGACATGGTGAATGCGTTAAGTTTGTTCGAGACTTGAATGTTCCATTGTTAGCCGTTGGAGGCGGAGGATATACACTGAGAAACGTAGCCCGGTGCTGGACCTACGAAACGTCTCTACTCGTCGATGAAGAGATCAGCAATGAACTTCCCTACTCGGAATTCTTGGAATATTTCGCCCCCGACTTTACACTTCATCCCGATGTGGTGACTCGTCAAGACAATGCCAATAGTAAACAGTATTTGGAGCAGATCGCGAAGCACGTATACGACAATCTGAAACTATGCCAGCATTCACCGAGCGTTCAGATGAACGACGTTCCCTGCGATGCATTCCCACCGCAAGATGAAAGAATAGAGGAGCCGGATCCGGATGTGAGAATAAGTCAGAACGAAGAAGATAGAAGAATCGAGCCGACTAACGAGTTCTATGACGGTGACAAAGACCAGGACAAGTCAGGCGATAATGCTGAACAGTTGACGGAGTCATTGAAGAAAGCGTTCATTCAGTAGACTCCACTAACTCTACTGTCAAACTTTGGATTTTTGTAACTTAATAGAGGTATGGTGAGAAAAGAAATTGATCTAGGATTGTCTAGAAAATGCTTTGATTTTGTATTGGGAACTTTCTGGTTCAAATAATGTTATTTTCATCAAAAAAATGTCAAGTCCTCAACTGTCCAAGTGCATTGACATTTTTATCACAAGTTGACAAATATAATGGTAAAGGCTTGGAATCATGAAAACTTCTCCAATGAACTAAAAATCTTTTATTTTCATTGCCGTGCAGATATTATTTTTCAATTTCTAACTCATGACACCTTTCTTTCTCTAAAAGGAAAACGGCATCTACTCTGTACATAATTCTTATTATTATAACAAAACGTTTTAAATTGTCAACCTCATGTCATAATAAACACATTTTTAATAAACTAAAGTTTCTGTGGATGTATTTCTTCGAGGTTAACGGAAATGTATCTATACATACAGAAGACATAAATACCCCATGTAGTGTGAAGGAAAACATCAAACAGTCAGATGCAACATTTTCCACAAATAAGTAACATTTAACAATGATTCGACTACCTACTAGATAATGTGTGACTAGCTTATTTTATGACTAATCAGTAATCATAAAACAAATTATCCATCCACCAAAGCACAATCAACAGAGCATACATTTGCCTAAGGCAATAACAGTGATTTCATAATTCAGGAATTTATCCAGAAGAACAAGCATCTTGCTCTTAACCTGTTCTTTTTCCCAGTCTTTAGCATAATTCACCATTCTTTCCAGTTGTATTTCTTCCTTCTGGTCCCCGTTAATTCTCACCTCCTCTTGTTATTTCGAGCATCTATCTATTAGCCGTAATCTTAAAACTCGGACGTATGCATCATTTTTCTTTAAAAATAATTTTAATTCCTATTGCTGGAATGCAAATGGATTGACTTCTTCATTACCATACTGCAAATTTAAAAGCTCACTGAATTTCTTCTAGTCATAATTTGCTTTCAGCCGTGGAAGCAACACTAACTAACTACGTTTGATGTAAATTTGGTTCGAAGAAGGAACATTTTGTTGGCTAATCTACGGAACAGATAAATAGTACCTTGTATCCCAGTCACATTGATTACGTAAACGACATAGATCTAATCTGCAAAGGTAAGAAGGTAAGCACTTTCTACGTTAGCTTCTACACAGAGAAGCGGAGTAACCTTGATTGCCTCAACTAGGTAACTGTTTGAACAAAAAAACAAACCAGCCAGATTTCTGAGAATATCGTGGGAGAACGTGTGGCTCTGTCTACGAAATCAACCCTCTGCCCTGATAGTTATTTTAAAATTGGTTCATTAAGTTAATGCCATGGCTACAGTTTCCAAAAGATGAGAAAATACCATCGAATTGTCTCAAATTGACAGCGGTTCTTTGTGAGAACTACTCACCAAGCCTAATGGACATAGAATATACAAATATATAGACTTTATAAAAACGTTAAAATGCCATCAAACATTGTACATTAACTATCAAAACACGAACCATTTTTTTAAATGATCCAGCTAATGGTTTATCGCAGGGACGCGACGTATATTTTTATATAGAACACGATAAATGCCACAATTTAATTGTAAGCTTGTACATAAATGCAACAATTTTTAGGAACAACACATAGGTTTTGTTGACAACACTTTAAAATATTTTTTTGTTAGAACCTTGGTAGCTCTGAAGAGATTTTTTGACAAATTGAGAAAATTAAGTTCATGGAATAATAGCAAATCTATTACATAGAATAGGTACTTGTAAAGAAATAAGACGTTTGAACTTGCTTGTTTGGCACAATCCTTTAAGCTACTATTTTACTAACCCAATTAAAAGTGCCAAAAATAAAATAGACAAATTAAGTAAAATTTATTAAACCACGCACAAGATAATACGCAATACGGCCCACATGAAACAAAAGTGAAATAAACAATTCGAACACCATCTTACCCCAGAGATTTGTTGCAGATTCGTTTGTTTCGGGAAGCCCTGGGTCTCCGCTTGGCCACCTTCGGTCAACTGGAGTCTGTGTCCTGTACCGTCTTCTTGGCGTCGCGCACAAACACTTGCACGGCCCCCTTGACCATCAGGCCGAACCAGTAGACCTGCGGCAACATCAGCACCGCGATGCCCACCTTGCAACCGCGAGGCAGGGACCACACCGCCTAGAATCACCGGTCGCCATTCATTAACCATCCCGCATCCGATAGCACAATGCTACCACACACACCCCGTTCTTGCTCTTAGTCATAAGAAGAAACACCGTTGGTTGCTTACTTGCCAGGCAAATATCATAACTATCACTGTCAATTTGCGCAATGGAACCTTCCCGTGACTCAAACATGCAAAATTACCCGAAAAGGATCCAATTCACTGATTTCCAATGCGTTATGAAAAACATATTTGCTTGGGTTTCTATGTAAACCACGTGACAACACTGGGGCTAACATTCGCTCACCTCCAAGAATGGAAGTCCCATGAGTTGGCTGTACAAGTAGCAGACGTAGGGAAACATGATGACCCGACAGAAGAAGAACGAAATCACCATCGCCAATCCGTTGAGAACGTAAAGCTGGGAGGACTTCATCTGTGAAACAATGTCATAGTAGTGTATTCATTGACTGAGGAGAAAATGTACATAGATTTAGAAAATTGTTAGAAATGGAAAACTAAGATAAACTGTGATGACATAAAAGCTATAAGACCCTACAAATATGTGCAACCTGTAAAAGTGCAAATAAATAAATAAATAAATAATAAATAAAGGTCTTGATTGTTTACGCGTTACAAGAACGGTTTCAAATTTTAAGTAGCTAACTTGGTAGTGGCGGCACGTGCCCTTGTGCCCTTTAGCACAAACTGCCCCTGTAACTTCTGCCCTTTTCTAAGAGCAACAAGAAAAATAAAAGTAAGCAGTGCTCAGATCATAAGAGAATAAACATTATTTATAGGACATAGAACAATTCATTCAATCAGTAACTACAAGCATATTGGCATATTTAGCTTGTAGGTTGGTAGTACGATTGGAAGTCACGATTTTATGGTGTTTTGATTTAGTAAATTTCATGGTAAGATTTTGGAATTTCGGTGTTATTGCGATGTAATTAAGCGTACAGAATTGTGCGTTTTTTGCAGATTTTTGACTTATTGCACAGACCACACAAATGTTGTCATTGACAGCAAAATTGTGGCTCTTGAACTCAGTAGCCGTTGTCTGGGCACTAACTGCAGGTTTAACTTGCAGGTTTAAGGCTTAGGATTTCAAATTCTAAAAGAAGGGTTGATATAATTATGTACGTCCTATGTGTGACCCTGTACAACTCATGGTCATCATGCCAACGCAGCCTTTATCATAATATCAGCCAGGAAAATCATTCGCAAGCGATTCGCTACTGCTTGGCTATATTTGTGCATAACCCGCTTAGATCATGTGGGGTTCCAAATTGGCAATAAATAATTTAGTACCACTCTTATCAACTGAAGTTTTCTATTCCTATCTTAAAGCTAATTTAAGAACAGTCTATCTTCCTATTTGTTTTTGTGAATTTGCATAGATAAGGAAAGAGGCAAAGCTTTCAGTGTGGTACATACGAAAATAAAATAAAAATTACCCAAGATATTCAAAAGGAGTAATGCTACCTGGAGATCTTAATTAACAGCATGCCATGCTTAATCATGGTAGTAATCCTGTCATGAGTAAACAATAGCTATGATTACATTTTAGCATAATGCATAGATCGTGCTGGTTAGTACCTGGGTACATGTTATGATTCAAGATCAAATAAATTACAATTGAATTACAACTTGTCATTGAATGTGCCTCATTCTACCTAGCATCTACTACCTAGTAGCAGCTGCAAATTAAATTATATTTAGAGATCCTACCTTAAGTTTGCTCAAAATCCCTCGGAATGAAACGAAGGGTGTGCTGATTTCCATCAGATAAACATAGCCAAAAACACAATCGCCAAGCCCACCACGGAAGTACTGTGAAGAAACAAACAAATGCAATTATATTGGGATATAAACCATGATTTGAGAGATTCTCTTAAACACCAATGCTTTTTCTCCCCGTATCGTTTAATTTTGTACTACACACCACGATAATGAGGAAACCAAGAGATCCTATCAGCAGATGGTGCAGGACAATCATTGGCTGCTGTTTGAAATAATCTTGCACTCTTGCAATCCATTTACTCGACGTGCTCTGTCCAATTGCATGAACACGGTACATTGACCAGATGTCGTAGAAGAAGTAGGCAGCGCCAAACCAAGCATACGCCTCGGATATGAAGTGGGAAGACTTGAGGAAGTCTCGTGTGCAAGACCACGCACAGACTATGAAGCCAGTTACGCATGATAACAGCGCTTGTACAGCCGATACAGTCCTAGAAAAATGAAGATTTTCTTGTAACAGAGCCCAGCCACACCCAAGTAAAAAATGTACTGCTGCTGTGAATATGATGTATATAGGGGGGGGGGTCCACATACTTGTTGGAAATCTCCAAAACCTCGACGAGTGTAAGCTCATATTTCTTTCGAAACACTTGTCCCATGGAGGTTTTGAGTGCGACATGGTTTAGAAGATCGAAGAGCGAAACAAAAAATACCAAACCGAGGGAGGTAAGCCAAGCTCCTCTAGCAATTGTAATTCTGTCTTCAGGCTGAAGGAGAGCAACTGAACCTGTGGCCATCCCAAAAGAGCCGAGCACTGATAAGAGAAGAAGCGAGGCAGGAGCAGCAGACATCAGCCCTTGCCGCTGAAAATTTTAAGGAGAAAACATAAATTTAGGGTTATGTGGGATAAAATTTATCAATAACTGTGAAGGTAACCCGGTTTTATTAAGTTTACCTCTCTTTCCTTGACAATCTGCGAGAAGCGACCCATTATCACAGACAGTGGAACTAAACAGCCTAGTTCGGGCTGGTGCAATATGACGACTGCTCGGCTCACATCACTGCTTCATATAAATTGAAAGATTCCAGTCAAGTTAAATACATTCTTCCGTTGTGATCGAGTTGTGGGGTCTTTAAGGAATCTACCTCCTCTTATCAAACCTCGAAAGAGTACATATAATTAACCTAATTTCGGAAATAGTAACGCACGCACCGCTGGTGACATAAGACTGAAGTCGGTAGGCGAGCCCGGGGTCCACTTACTAATCAAGATCAAGGTCATATGCCTGTGAGATTGCGCAACAAATATATATATATTATCTTTATTTCTTGTTTCCTTAAAAAAATACAGGGTCAAGTTTTCTTTTTTATCTAGGGCATCTCGGGTTGCTTTTTATCCGGCTTGCCAAGCCTGGCGATTCCCCGGTATCTTCTTCACTACAACTAAATTCACTTCCATCCCCATCATCACACTCTTCGTCCTTTTCTACCAGCGCATTCCATTCTTTTTCAAATATAATGAACAAATATAATGAAAAAAAATGCAGGATTAAATTATCACTCATTATTTCTGCATGTATGTGTAAGAACTACCATCTATACTTGTCGAAACGCCAATTTAGGAGATAACACTATAATTGGGAAAGGGAAGGTCATTTGGATGTCGATGATGGAATGAAATGATAAATCATCATAGCTGATAGAAAAAGAGTTGTGAGGGTCTGTATTTTGTAATTTATGAAGTCACCTTAAAAAACGTATACAACAATACACAGGTATTTTGCCGAATTTTTTTACTACTGCTAGGATAATTAAAAATAATGAATTATACTGAAAAGATAATTAACTTAAACAATATTCCTAAAGTTAGTGTTTGAAGTCCAGATAAATGTTGCCTATGACCGATCTCCTCCACCCCGGCTGCCTCTTCCGCCCCCCCGGCCGCCGCCGCCTTCTCCGCGACTTCCGTCTCCTCCTGGTCCGCCCTGCCAGCTTCCACCTCTTCCTCGGGTGCCGCGGCCTCTGCCTCTCGCAGCTGAAACAAATCATTGTGTTAGAATAACGCTATGCAAGGCCACGTCCCATAGCTGTTAGTATGAACCTCTCCATTAGTGGAGACAACACAATCAAATCATCAGTACTAATCATCAGTTTTTATTTTTAGTAAACGAGTTCCAAATGCGGAAGATACCACATGTCAGCCAGAGTTTCATCCGCTTCCTGCAGTTTAATTTTATTCTGAAAAAATTTCTTAATGAAAACTATAACATTAAAATCTAGCCATAAGTTTGTTGCTTTAACAAGGGACTGTGTTCCTAGGTAGACCCCCTCAAAGGGATGTGGAAAAATTCCGTGTATTATATTCCCAAGTTTAATTTTAAGTGCATTTCACAGTGAGCAACTCCAGGTTTGCTACATCCTATGATCAACTTATTTGAAACTACGGCAGTCGCAGTTCGCTCCACGGCCATGGCTGAGCAAATGATTAGGAACTCTTAACAAGGTTGCTCGATTAGCCAGCATGCAAGAATTGTTCAGGGATTACTATCCTACGCACAACCAGAGCGACAGAGGAAGCTACTGCTATTGATTCAAACCACTGTTGTCAGCGCCATCTACCTCCAAATATTATTTTAACATTTCTTCCTTCATCGATCAAAATTACAAATAGGTAGTACTAGTATCTTCAATCACTAGTAGATCAAGTAGTGATCAAAGCTAGTATGTTGTTAAAACAGAACTTGTAGGAAAGCTAACATTAAGCAATAGGATTTACCCTCTGAAGATAATCCATGCATTATTTTTGAATCCAATAAGCTACCTATTAGTAAATGCAATGCAATAAACAAAAATCTACGAGACAGGAGATGTTGAGGTTATGATAGTAGATATCAGGAGAAACAAGGCTCTCACTGTACTTACAGGAATGAGGAACTGGACAGAACTTTTAAAAGAAAACTATACCGTAAAATTATACCTTGAGCCCGAAGAATGGCAGATTTTCCTCGGCCCGCTCCACCAGTCCCTTTATTCCCCTGTCTTTTAAACATGGGGGCATTCTTCAGCATGTCGGGCAGTATGAGAAATCTGATCTTCGAGCCTCGGATGTAGACATTTTCAAGCTGGGCTACTCTTCCATCCCTGTATGTGACTGTAATTTGTACCATCTGACAGTTCATGTTGTCCTCCGCTTCTATGAGTTTGCCCCGGTAAACCTCACCAGTGTTTGTTTCACATGTCACTATATGCCCTTCTGCTTCGTGCAGCACTTTAATTGGCACACCAATCGACATAATGAATATTTGTCAAGATCAATTCACTAAAATTAGTCGATTATCTCTAATATTAAAGACGATGTTTGATGATGAATAAAACCGGCGTCGCCTATACGAATTTCTAACGCACGAGCAACGTTCGCCGCCCAGCTGTTTGGCTTCGCGCTCGCTACCACTCGCACCGCTTGTAAACACAACAATGCTGCCAACTTAAGTGAACGCTGACAGTGACAAGCACACTGACAACTGAGTTGACGTGTTTGTTGACTTTTGGCAGTAATTGTGATGAATAATTAAATAAACCATGGAAGAAGGTACAAGTACATTTTTTTAAATATTTTCTGCATATTTTCTAACGTGATACGTAATTATCTACCTCAATGCACTAAATAAACGGAATCGAAAAAGTCATCGAAATTGTGAACTTACGAAACACTCACTGCTCTGTTTTCGCGCACATTTTTAAATGTCTTATTAAAAGTATTTATTTAATCGCTTTGGCGCGACATATTCGAGGATCTACATGTCCCAAATCATTTACTTACTAAGTAATATAATTGTAAAATATACTTGGTTTTAAATTTAGAAGCAGCTCCACGGGAACTTGTTGAGCATGTGTTAATCCACCACCGGCAGAAACACAACTGGGATTGCGGACTCTCTTGCGTCCTAATGGCTCTACCAGATATCAAGCGGCAGCAATTACTTGTCAATTTCAACGAGGTTTGCAAAGAAGAGGGATTTCAGAAAAGGTTTCTTGATTTTACAAGACAATTTAAAATGTCTTCTTTTAGAAATAAGGTCATCCTATTTTCATTAATTTCCACTTTCAGCACATGGACTATTGATCTGTGTTATTTACTGAGGAGATTTGATATATCTTACATATTCTACACAACGACTTTAGGGGTTCACCCAGGCTACCAGCATGAGACTTATTATAGTTCAATTTTAAGAAAGGTAAGTCTTACATTCTGGAAGTAATTTGATGGCTGCACCCAATTTCCCAAATAACAATACCTCTTCCAATGCTCCATGGACCAAGGACCTATAATTATTTAAAATTTCCAACAGGATGAAGAAAGAGTACAGAAAAGATTTGCAGATGCTGCAACCAATGGAGTTGTAATACGAAAGTATTCTCTTACTTGTCAAGATTTAACCAATCACCTTTCTAAGTTTGGACCAATAATCCTGCTGACCAACGCACAACTTTTGAATTGCGACCGGTGTCGCAGCAAAGCAGTATTGCTATCTTGCCTGGAAGGGGTCACTGCATATCGTGGTCACTACATCATTCTCTGCGGTTACAACTTATCATCAAAGAAATTCCTCTATCACAATCCTGGCTACAAGGACAGTAAGTTTTTCACATTCATTATCCATTCAATTGATTTGTTTTCATCTTGTTGAGTATATTTTGATAGAATCTGATCAACTTTCAGGGGTCTGCGAGATCTCGTTTGCATCGCTGGACAGAGCCAGGATGAGTTATGGGACAGATGAGGATGCTGTATTTATCTTCAGCGAGAACTGGATTGAAAACTGACCCGTGTTCAGTGTCAATGTACAAAGAAGCTGCTAGCCAAAGACATAATATAGTATCTAATGTCATACTAATGCATCCATCTAGTCCAAGGAACACCCACCATGTGAAAATTAAAGGGCATTCTTTTGAATAGCGCAGTATTACATACTTTAATTTTCATAAGTAGTATTACAATACAACAAAACAATTTGTATCTCTTCTTATTATTTTTGTTCAAGCAAATTGGAGACTAACTAGACACAAGCACACTGTTTTAATAGGTACAGTTTATAACTTTGTTTAATATTATAGTTTGAACTAAATTTGTGGCAGGTACAAATTGAAACAAAAGCTTGTTATATCCTTTGAATGAACGAAAATTGGTATGTCTGATTCCAATGACAGCGAAGGTTTTTGCTTTACAATTAAAAGAGGCCTAACTATCTTAAGACTCATAAAACGCTCAACATTTGTTCCTCTAAATGACGACTGACGAGCTGTGAATTTCCCACACTGCCAAGAAATCAAACAGTTATACAGAGTATGAAAAGCAGTAATAGTCGTCTTTAGTTACTTATAAGTTACACTGATGGTATATACTGGTAGATACATTTTGTCAGTTATTACAATAATGGGTTTTATAATCACAATTAAGAATAATTTTGTGCTTGCAAGAAATATTATATTCAATCAATGAAGTCACAACAATTCATCAACACACAATTAAAAGAAATTGAATCGGTGGCAAACGTAATGTTTAGCAGCTACCAGACAAAAATGGAATCTTTGGCAGCATCACTTTTAACACTGTCTACATACAGACATTGAAATCTGTGCTTGCCACAATACACTAATTTATGTATTATGAAATTATGACTATAAATTTCTCACAGTATGTCAAAAAAAAATACTAACCCTGTCAAAAAACCTTTGCAACTAAATTGATGAGCTGGAGTGAGGCCTGCCATCCAAGCACCATTGCACTCTTGCTTCTGTTTAGGATGAACCTTTATTAAGAAGTAATTACTAATAAACTTGTATTATACGAAGAGGGTTGTACTTAAGCGTTGCTGCATTGCATAGCCTGATAAATAGATTCCAGAGAACAAATAAGTTGAAAATATCATTTCAAACACTCGTCGATAATAATATAATTTATAAATAAGAAAATAATCGTTATCGGCTAATACCTTGCACCTTCGAGTTATGGAAAAATTTGTTCTATTGCATTTGCACCAAGCAATCCACTCAGCGTACCAATTCTCCAGACTGTTTAGAAAAGAAAAGGCAAGGAAAGTACTTACGGCTTGCCAACATCTAAACGTCTATAGATTCTTACCAAATGTCCGCATCTCAATTGAACTAAAACTGGGATCTAACTGAACATTTAGTACTACTTACAAGAGAGAATGAGATAGCATGTATTCATCTTATGAATAGTACAATTCACATAAATTTATGCGTAGTAAATCCATAAAGGAAAGGTTTGGGCCTTTATCCGTTGTGGAATCACAAATCGAGAAATCTGAGCCCCTCGACTATCTTAAAGCCATTCTAAAGAGTAAAATATAGAAAGGTTGTTGCATAAACCCATATTGTATACAAGGAACACTGATTGATAATGATACAGATGATAGTACAACTGGTATACAAGAGAATGATATCGATTCGCGTCGGTAAAAGTGGCTATGTGTGCGTTGAGACCGCTATGTTGCCGCCTTCGTAACTTTTATCCCCAAGATTTGCTTTCTGTCCAGTCCACCGAACACAACACACGGCACAGACACGGCACAGTCACGGAGGACAGGAAAATTGTCTTTTTTCATTTCGTTAAATCACTAATCACATCTCACACGGGATTCGTAGTATTTGGTTTTTCCGAGTTGAAATACGAATTTGGTCCGTTTGTAAACGCTGCTTAGGATAAGAGAAGATGGTATTAAAAATGAAGCATGTCAAAAATGGTCAGGTAAAATCTTGTCAGGAAGGAAGTGCATGAAGGGTTATCCTCGATGCGACGAAGCGATGCAACGAAGCAATGCAACGAATATTGATTAAATTCGAAGAAACAACATCACTTTAGGAAAGTTGCACAGAATTACAACCAGCTCCTCTACCCCAAGCCCAAGGAGGTCCAACTCAAAAAAGATTGATTTCAATCGACCACATAGGACAAAGTCATTTCTTATAAGCAATGATTATTCCAACAGCTGCAACAGCTGGATTTCCAATTTTATTGTTCATATAATTGCTTAACTATTTTCTACCATATTGAAACCTAGAGACACAAAGCAGATGTATTGTAAAACAGATTTGTGCAGTGGCTCACCTAAAAGTCTTGCTCACTGCTGCGACCCGCTCAGAACGTTTCATCGGTGGTATTCTCGGCATCGGCAGACAAGGCATCTTTCAGCGGCTCTACGCAGCTCTTAGGAATCAATGTACCTGAGAACACAAAGCCACAACATTACTCGTAATGTTTCATTGCACAGGATGTGTAATTTTTGCCTTAACGCTCTGAACTGAGGTGGATAGAAAATTTACAAATCACGGATTCAAATAATCCTTGCTCACGATTGGTATCGGCTATTAAACAATTTATTATCAGCACAGCAGAAAAACAAAAGCCGTAATTTAAGCATCCCACTCGCGGTCTCCGTGAACCGTGCATCTCTCGGTACTCACCGACGATTTTGATGGACTCGCTGGTTCTGAGCCGGACCACCTGCATCTTGGTGCTCTGGCCGGTCTTGTGCGCAAGGACGTTCTCCACCCGCGCCCACACGCTCAGCACCGAGCCCGACAGGACGTTGTAGGTGCGCCGCCGCAGGCCAACCTGGGACAGAACGAGCGTGCAGTCACGACGGGAGCCGACATCGCTGCCAGCGCTAACAGACTGCCTTTCAACAGCGCCACGCACATCATTTCAGTGCCCGGAGGGGGTCATTACTTTATGTTAACTGCATAATTCGTACTCCGAGCAACAAAAAAGGTAATGATTTTACTTGGAAGTGAAATCTCAGTGTGTCGACCTGCAACCACTCGAAACGAGAAATTAGCACATAAGTGGTAGATCTGGAAAAAATATTGCTAGGTGCTTTCCTAAGCTGCTTCAACAATAACTTCCTACATTTTATTTTTGCACCAAAAAATAGGAACTGAATTCAATGGTGTGAGAAAAATGTCAGTGTGTTATTAAGTAGGTAGTAAGATTAGAAATTCAAGCAGGACTTGTTTTCAATTGGGTTTTCAATGCAAGAGAGAACAATCTTAGGAGTAAATGCTGCAGGGGCCTTCTCTCCAGTCTATATAACACAGCAGATGACATCAGTCACACACAAGCTCTCACAAGGACAGGAAAATTGACAGGAAAATTGTTCTACGGGACGTTGCTGTAGGGGATGGTACCTCGCAGTCCAGCCCCAGTGTGACATTCTTGCAGTTGCCGCGCCAGTAAGCGTGAGAGCACGTGTCGCCAGACGCCGTGAACTGCTGCGTCCAGTGGGGCTCTGCGTCCTCGCTCGAGACTTTCTTGTACTTCTTCTCCAGCTCGGCCAGACTCTCTTGCCGCAGCTGCGGGCAGACGCGTTCGTTACCGTTCACGTTTGTTGCCGACCACGTTCCCCTTTTTGTTACCGCCTCTGCTTATCCCATCGTCTCCGCATTTCCGTGAAAATGGCTGAAGTTATCTTGAACTAGGTGTTGATAGTTTAGATTTGGAAGGAGAAAAGCGACTTCCTAGTCACTCTTGTTTCCTGTACCAATCCCTTGAAGTGGGAATCTCACCAAGTAGCAAATCAAATTGCATGCACAGTTAGAAACAAAATATCCACTCGAAAATTGAAAATTGCATCATGACCGGGATACAATTACAGGTCTAATAATGATAAGTGGCATATACTTTTGATTTCCAAACCTAAGGAATTACAAGTAACTTGGTTATCTACTTCAGATGGAAGAAAGAAGAAGTCACCTCCAAGTGATGGTCGCAGTTCTACTCCCCCATTCTTTCCGTGCTGACGGCAATGAAAGTTAGAAAGTCACCAACCTGGATGCCTGTGTTTGGCCTGAACAGGGTATACATAGCATCCTTCTTGCTCTTCTCCTCCTTCTTCCCCTTGCCGAGCGCTACCGACGTGGCCAACACTGCCGTTTGCTTGCCGTTGCGGATCTGATGGGACAGGTAGTAGCCCTCCTTGGGTCCGACCAGCTCCGCCCACCGCTCCATCGCTTCCTCCCACGACATGCCTGGAACAAATCGCACCACACGGTTAAGATATGATACTGACGCCGTCGGCAGGATTGTGAACGATGAACGGACGTGGCCTACCTCTTTCGACGTGAACAACGTGTAGTTCGGTGGTCGCCGTGCCCGTCGCGTGCTTGCGGAGGAATGTAACGAGTCGGATCCGCTTCACGTTCTCGCCCGCCGCTCCCAGATCTGCACAAGAAAACAGCGCCCCGGGTGTCACGCCACACAACTAACACCGTGCGGTTGCTTCAAAGCAATTTGATGATGCAAGTTTGCCTGAAGACACACACGTCAAAGGGAAAAAGTGGATTTTTATCCAACGTAGCATTGCAATTGTGTATTTAAAATGATAAAAAAGCTCCTGTTTACCTATTTTCATTTATCGGATAGAAAAAATGGCACACTTTGAACATCGAAAATAGGGCTTTTCTTATCTTGATGAATGGAGGGTAAGCTGTTGGTGATTTTCATCTCTGTGCCAACATGAAAATGCACGGGCGCATGAACCTTACATAGTTCTGTATATTCAACATTATTTCCTTTCTCGGAATGATAAGAAAATTGAGAAACGATGGCACACAATTTATTCAGCCGTATGCTTCGAGCAGCAGGCCATTAAATGTCGCCCCGTCTCAGCAGCGTGCTTCTCGGACACAGCCCATCGCTGCGAGGCACCAGTTGGCACTCACCAAGGATGCCCATGTCGAAGCGGCCGGTCTTCTTCGCCTGCAAGATGATCGCGCTGAGCGTATCGGTGAAGTACTTGAACAGCCGGTTCTGCAGGTCCACCGGCATGCCGAGGATGCGGTTGAGGAACTTGCTCATGTTGGCATAGTCCTTGTCGAGCATCAGGACGCCCGGCATGCTGTCGCTGTTGGTGATGATGCCCACGCCCACCTGCGCAAGTGGAAACGTCAGCATCCCTGCTCCCCGGTCCCGGGTAAACGAAGTGTAACCTAACGAAACCGGCTGTCACAATGCCCATAGGACATGAGGTAAGTGGCAACATATTAAAAGTGCTGCTCGGTTCATGGACATGTGATTCATGTGGCTGCAAAGTTTTTTGTTCAATGTTTTCGGTTCGGTTCTATTTGTTTGTTCTTTGTAAAGATTTTGAGGATCTATTTAGGAATTACTGGTAAGTGTGTTACTTATATGAGACCTTATTGGAGAACCACAATTAGGGTCTAACAAACAAATAATGATACTATCTCCTAAGAATTGTCACAAACTGAATGAGGTTATAGAGTTTAATGACTTAGCAAGAAGTCTCAACTCTTATAGGAGCATTCGATCCTGGCTATGACAATGTCGGCCTGAAAAGTTTTTCGTCTCGGCAAATCACGACTGGCGTCACTCCTACCTCCATTCACCTGTTACAATTTAACAGCCACAACAAACGGCAACTCCATGCCCTGTATCGTCGGAAATCCGGGTATCCCCAGGAGTCAACGTCAGCACCCAGCCGTACTCACAAGCGCATCGGCGACGTCCTTGAAGAAGTCTCCTGCGTAGTCTGTGGGTGGCGGCACCAGCGGCGCTTCGTAGCCCATGATGGTCTTCATGGTGGCTTCCAGCGCTGACCGCCCATACTTGTTGTCGATATTGAAGCGTGACAGATCCCGAGTCTCCGTTGCTCGCCTGCAACCATGGAGAAAGCGTTCAAACACGGTCGGTTCGTGCATTTTAGCACACACGGGCAGCAAGACTTGCTTGCCAAACTCCAGAATTGTCATACACAGTCTCAGTTTATCATTTTTTATGAGTGCAATGCACAAAACAACCTAGAACCACTAGAACTAGAGTTCTTCCTCTTTTCAGATTAATTTAGTCTGACCCAGGTGACAATTGCCAGCGGGTTTGATCTTGAAAAGGAGGTAAATTAATAAATTTATTTTGAAAGGGAATGCTTGAAGTTGAAAAGACTGCCTGACAAGCTTTCGTCTTCTATGGTACCACCAACGCCAAAATGGAAAACAGGTGTCGAGGACGTGATAGGCGGGGATAAGACGGTCGTACTCGTATCGTACCTGTCGCCATGGGTGAGTGCTCCGAGGCTCTCGAGACGTTTGGCAACGATGGAGGCAAACCGGCGTTCACCCGCCAAGTCGGAGATCAGGAAGATGTACTCGGGCGCGTTCACCTGGTTGCTCCGATGTGTTCGTCCTGCACAATGCCAACGCCCAACCAAATACCCGTCAGAGAAGTGTTTAACTTACAATATACAACTGTAATATCACACTGTTCCTAACAGGATTCCAAAAAAATTGTAGCTATTGCTTGGATTTATAAAAATCTTTTTTAACATTGGACTGCATGAAGCGGGGTTAACATAACCCTAGGGTTGAACTGTGGTGACAGCCAATGGCTGGCATTAGAAATTTAACTCGGGGGGCTAACTTTCTGATAACCCTGACAGCGGCATGGGAGTAGGTCAAGAAGCTGAAGCAAAAGTGAAATTTGCTAGTATATGTGTCGAATGTTGCAATCACTAGTCTACTGAACTAGTGACCGGTGAAATTTCGAACCGCTTGTCACCAGCAATATTTAGCCGGTAACGTACAAGACTTTCGACTCACCGAACTGCTGTATCGCCCTGTCGGCGCTCCAGGGCAGCTCGAGCGTGATGTGCACCCGCCGCCGCTGGTTGATCGCCCGCCGGTCGCTCTGCAGCGAGATCCCGCTCGATGCCGCCTCCGAGATGATCGCCACGTCCTTCTCGCCATCCATGAAGCGCTGCTTCTCCGTCAGGTTGAGCGTCTCCAGCGGCACGTCCACCTCCGAGCGCGACTCGTACTGGATGCCGTCCTCCGTCTGCACCACGCGGCCCTTGCGGCCAGTCATCTGTAGGCAAAGAGTCGGCAACGCCGTGTCAATGAAACAAGGGTTAGATTTGGTCATTAGTCTTTCACTCGCATTTAGCTACATCTCGAACATTCCAGCAATATTGCATACACTATGATGGATATGAGTATGACGATGAGTTAGTAGTACAAAGGGTGCTGACTAGAGCAATTGTAAGGCTTTGTGGTTCATCAGACTGCAAGGCATAGGTTTGAGCTAATTTAGACCTAGGCAAGAAGAGCCACCTGAAGCACTCACCATTTTTACCAATAAATAGAACACAACAAAATCTATCAATTATCATTGAAACCAATAAAACATATAATGCCGGTATAGCTCTACTATAGCTATACTATATAGCTCTACTATAGCAACATTGTTACACCAATGTATTGACCACATAGCTACACTCATCACTCGCCGCCACTAGACGATTTACATAGACAAATGAGTACAAGCCCAGATGAAAAATTCAAATGAGAGTCAAAAATCAAAACTTATCAACAGAAAGTAAAACTGACGGTGACTGACCTCTGCGACATTCTCCGGACCTCCGAGCTCGTCGATCAGCTGGTCGAGTGTGTTGGGCGGCAACTTGTCGCCGAGCTTCTCGATCTTCCGCAGCAGATCTTCCTTCATCGAGCACGCCCTCTCGATGGCGTCCCTCGGCGGCGGCGGCGGAGCGTTCATGTTCAGCATGCTGCCGTTCTCTCCGTCCTTCTTGCCCGGCTTGTGTGGCTTGCGCGACAGGATCATGCTGATCTTGTCCTGAGTCGACTGCGGCTTCTTCTTCGACTTGTGCTTTTTCCGCGACGACGCCTTCTTCTTGCGCCGGTCCCACGGATCTGCAGAGTAAAACATCGGAGTTAAAAAGAGACTTTTCAATTTCATTGATCCCCAAGATTCAAATGCCAGGGAAGTGCATGGCTTTTGGATTCAGGTTTTAGACAAGCAAATGTCAAGTATGGATATTCTAGAGAAACAAGAGATAAACAATCAGCACTAGCTTGTGAAACTGTCTCACCGGCATCGGAGTCGCTATCCGAGTAGAACGGGTTGAAGTCGGAACTGGCATTGCTGTCGTCTGAGGGGCTGTCGCTTTCGGGCGAGTCCGGCCCCGACAGTTTGAACTCGGAGCCAGAACTATTGCTGTTCTTCTCCTCCTCTGAGTCGGACTCATCGGACGACGATGCTTTCTGAAAGGAGTTCATTATTAGAAACGTGTCATTTCGTGCTTCCTTCTTACACATATAGGCAAAGAAACAGTGCTAGGGAGAATGGATGAAGACAATCAAATTACATGGATCCTGTTCACTAACTAAAAACCATAGTTTTTGGTCAGTTTGGTTACTTCTTGCCTTGCAATCCTAAAAGACAGTAGGGAAGGTAGCAAAAAACAAAAGCAAGCAATGCACCATAACAAAAAAATGTTGTGGCTGGAATTGTGGCAGATTAGAGGAATATAAGATCATTTAGCAGGACAGGGATTAGAGGTAAAAAGGGAGTTAGCTGTTGTTGAAGCTGAAGGATGGTGTCGGTACCTTGGCGCGCTTGGATGCGCGCTGCGCCGCCTTGCGCACCGGCTTGCGCTTGCCGTTGCTGCCGCCCGCTTCCTCGTAGTCTGCCGAGCCGCCGGCGGCCGAACCCCCTGCGCCGCCGCCGTTGTTTGACTTGTCCGACTTGTGTTTCTTGGGCGGCTCCAGGCCCAGCAGCCGGTGGATTCGATTCCGGTCTGGCGCCGGGAAGTGTTTCTCTACGAGCGTCTGCAGGACGCCCCTGATTGCAGCCAAGCAGCAGAAATGTTAAGCGTGTGTGGTTTTCAATTGGACGTTATTTTGCACTGCACAGATCAGGCGTCTGATAAAATATTCAACTCTACACTGATGTAAATCTCATAGTGAGTTTTGACTTACTTTGCCGTTGATACAAAATCGTTGAGCTCTCCGTCGTCCCTCTCCAACTGTTCTAACGTTCTGGCCTCACCCGTGGACTGCAGACCGATCACAACACATTTTCCGCACTTGACTGCCTCCCTGTAATTTTTAGTTTCAAATTCAGTTTCTAACAGTAACACAGTAACTAAAATTCTAGAGATAGAAAGAAAAGAAGCCGAGTCAATCAACGGGAAGGCTTACCGAGCTGTTATTACCGCATGGTTTACTTTTGCGGCGATACATAAGTACTTGAAGAACCGCTGATGTGACGACCAGAACTGTCCCCACATAGTCTTCTTCATCCGGTTCTCAGCATCTATCAGCTCAGCTGCTTCTTGGAACTTCCTCATTGCTTCTACCCACTGGCAAAAGAAATCCAAGAGACAGATCAATTACAAGTTACCAAGGGTTACAAGTTACTAGTTAACAAGGATTGGACCGCTCTCTTAAATGCAATTAGGATTAATCGAGTAGAGCCAGCAGCAATGCACAGCTTTCGTAGGGAAGAATGAAGAAAACTCACGAGTTTAACGGAGTCGTCGTAGACTTTGACAAAGTCTTGCGTCAGGCTGACTTCGTCGACTTTGAACGCAACCCCGTGGAAGCTGAGCTGTCTGGCAATGTACATCCCTCGAAGCTTCATGTCCATGGCGACGATTTCCATCGCTCCCACTCCCCTGGAGAACACACAAAACAATAGGTTTTTTCACCAGCCTCTTTAACGTACAATCAGCTATTTGCTCTTGGAGACGGGCATCAGTAAATAAGGTGGCAATAATAGATTATGTCAACTGGCTTCTTATCCCTTGTGGAAGGAAAAGTACCATGGTAGGTGTGTAACAGAAATTACAATACTTCAGAAATTTATAACACATGCATTACAAAACATTTCATAGATTGAGATTGGGTGGAAGTGATTTGTACAGACAGCTGGTTGGATGTATTTCACAACTAAGCAGCTCAAGCAACCCACGCCGAGAAAGTGTTGCAATGCGGCGCACCGGCACGCAATCGTGAAAGATTCAAGCCGCTCCGGCACAGCGTACCTCTTTTCGACGGCTCCGATGAAGTCGGAGAACTCGGGGAAGGTGGTGCCCTGGCCCCACATGCCCAGGCGGACCATGTATGCCATGTTCTTGGGCTCGCTAGCGCCAGTGGCCGAGGCGTACACCACTCGGCACTTGGGCAGCTTGTTTTGAAGCTCTAATACTGTCAGGCCTGGACAAGCACAGACAAAACAACAGAGTGTTGGTGAATAATGCACATAGAGTCTTTGAAGCATTATTGTGGCTTACACTCTTACAATGGTTGGTAATATTGATATTTAAAAAGATTAACAGTTTGGTACAATTCCCAAAGAAATTAACTAATCTGCTAGCAAAAGGCCAGTTTTTACAAGTGATTAAGGCATCACGTCACATTTGTATTCATCCATAAAACTATGATTGGGAATCAAAGAGAATTTGATAGCAAGTTGTGCTTAAGTGACGCACCAAATTCTCATCTTGGCAACCAAACAAGCTGCAAGCATCTTGATTTTGCACCACTTGCTTTCCAGTCAAAGTCAGTCGATTCGAAGACGGTGAAACTTTTGCCTGTGCATCGATTGCGACGTGAACGGAATGCGACTCACCAGTCTTGGTCGGCTTGGACGAGCCGACAGGGCAGAGGTTCTTGGCGCGGTGGCACTCGTCGAAGACGACCAGCCCGTCGAAGTCCTCGCCGCACCACTGCAGCAACTGCTTCAGCCGGCTCTTGTACTTGCCGCCCGTCTGCGTCGACTCGCCGATCAGCGCCGAGTACGTCGCGAAGATCACGCCGCGCTTCACGTTGCCGTTCACAGCGGACGAGATCTTCGCATACTTGAACTGCCCCCCCGCGCGCAAATGACACGCTGTTAGCTCGCGATACGACATTGCAATGCCAGGCAACGCATCGCATTGTGTTGCTTGTTTGGGAGAATTATCTGACCAACTAGTATGCAACTAACGTACTGAATTAAATTTTGCAGTCAAAATATCACGTTGAAAATGCGTGTCTAGACATGGATCTTGCCTTGTCGGGGAAATACTCCTCAGCTAGACAGCCAACTTTCAAATTGATACTAAGCTTATTTGAATTTCTGGGATATATATGGATATAGAAAACAGGACTAACAGTGCCTTCAACTTTAACTCTATTAATTCACTCTAGTCTGCTAGACAAATCAAACATGAGTATTTGAAAAATAGCACTATAATTGCAAATAGCAATATGATAATATATGAGCCAGGCAAATAAGCAAAGAAGTTTGAATCTTCTTATGATTCTTGCTGCTTACTTTGTTTAGCGGGTGGACATCGATCTTCCCTGCTCCGATGTCCTTCAGATCTCGTTCCGTGTCGTACTTCAAGTCGTTGGAGACCGATATCCACAGTGCTCGCTTGCGTCCCTTGATGTAGTTCTCGAAGATTATGCCGGCAATCGTTCGACCTTTGCCTGGGACATTAAATGGCATCGTAAAGGCTTGAAATACTGTCAATAATTAGAAATACATCTCATTATTAGAACCGGAATATTTTTCAGAATAAGGAAGTATGTTCAGCAATAGTGGTTACCAATCATATCCACATGATATGAAGTAATTTTTTTACCGACAATTTAACATTATTTCTAAGTGCATTAGAAATACTGTCAAAATACAAACACAAGTAAATGCTAAAATGTGTGCAAGAATGCTTCGGTATTGCTTTAGAAGATTCTAGAGCGCCATGCGGATTTAGTTTCATGAGTTGATGGAATGAAGGTTGCGGCCATAAATTAAGCATGCGCTAATCCCATAGAGACGATAGCAGCCTCCGGCCAAGGTGAGATGCTGGGCGAGGTAACGCGAGGTAACGTACCGACGCCGGCGCCGTCGCCGATGAGGAAGCCAGCACGTGAGCCGTCGGGCAGGAAGTGCTCGTGCTGCTGCGACGCGTAGGTGATGGCCTCCAGCTGCAGCGCAGAGAGCGCGCCCGTGTCGATCGTCTCCGAAGGCAGCGACACTTTGTACCACACGTCGGTAGGCGCCACGCTCGACAGCGAAGCCGTCTCCACTACCGGGTCGGGATGCTTGCGTCCCAGCTTCACTGTAACCCGCCACCCGCGACAACCGTCAACGTCCGGGAGAAACAATCCTCGGGAGGACGCAAGATTGCTCGGACTGAGGGGGTTAGGGTGGTGTCGGGTAGTCAAGTGAAATGCTTACGTTTTGTCGGCATGTAATCGGCGTAGGTCTCCGCCACACCCATCTCTTCGTCATCTCCCTCCTCTTCTTCTTGCGCCACCATCTGGTTTAACTTGGCATCTTCATTCTTCCACATCTGGGACAATGTCTTCCCTAACAACAACACCAAAAGATTAACAAATTATTCCAGGAAAAGACACATTCAGCATTCTAGCTTGCCCTCCAACTTTTGTTCAAAAATCTGTCAAATAAAATAACATAGTCAATGATGACCCCCAAAACGAACACCAGACTGTTATTTCCGCAAAGTCTCGATCCCACTTGTCAATCTGAATCTGTTCTACTCAAAATCTCCCACAGTAAACCTTCCCATCACCTTACATGAGGGAATGCTTTTGTTTTTAGCAATCAGGATTATTTATCGCTATTCTTACCTGACAAACTTCCTGCCCATCCCTGGTGCATGGGATTCATCCCGGGATTGAGAAGGTGGTTGAGCAGCAAGCCGTTCTGGTTCATCAGGAACGGATTCATCAAGGGGTTCATCCCCATGCCGAGGCCGCCAAGGCCGCCCATGCCTCCCATACCGCCCATCCCTCCCATCTCCATCGCTGTCAACGAAAAGCATTGGAAATTCAAAATTACATCTCTCCAGCATTGCATTCACACATTCATTCGGTGACAAAAGAACAAATATCAACTAGAGCATGCATTGCAAATAAGAAATAATAATTTAAAAAAAATTATTCTTCATGCAATTATTAGTCCTGGAAACACATCAGACTGGTTAACTAAGATAAAACAGCTGTACCCAAGACAATCTTTTAGTTTAATTAAGACTATGCAAACTGCTGACATTCTTCCGTGCAGATTAATGAGATGATAAGGAATTCAAATTCAAGCAGAAAATTAAAATAGGACTGTTGAATGTTTCTTTAACAAAAATTGTTCTATACAAAAATTGGTATAGAACAATTGGTTGTAGAACTTACAAAAAATCATCATACATTACAATTGAGGTTAGGAATCACATTCACATGCAAGGGCATAATGATTCTTTCAAAATTAACCAAATAATAAGTATTAAATTGAGTTAATAATGATGAACTGGTTATAGTGAAAAAGTTGCCACATGCTCAAGAGATTTCCATTGCATCATCTGCTAGCCGCAATTGCGTCATTGCATGCAACCCGTGCAGTAATCGATGCTTTGAACGACTCACTCTGCTGCAGCAGCTGTATCTGCGCGGCACTCAGTCCGTGCATCGGGGACATACCCCCCATTCCCGGGTAGAGACCGCCCATATTTCCGAACATACCGGGCGAAGGGAAAGCAAACGGCGTCTGTCCAGGGCCGCCCACGCGCACTTTCTCGTAGCCAAGCGAGGAGTTGCCCTTGGTGACCAAGCCGCCTGGAATCTTGCCAGGCATGTTGGATAGGGCGTTTAAAATGTTTGCACCTTCGTCTTTGATTTTCATTCCAATCGGCTCCTCTTTCACCGAAGACAGAGCACTGATTGACGCGGCTGTCGCCAGATCTTTACCACCCCCTAAAAGCATCAATATTTTATTAGATAAATGGACAGATATTGAAGAATGACATTGCTGGTTTAAAGTATAATAAAGACCTACAATAAAGCTATTTTTCGTTTTTTGATTAGTTAAGAATAGTACTCAAAATGTCCATATTTCTGTTTGCTGCTGCAATTTCTTACCAGGTACTTCGATTTTATCAGGGTCATCATCATCGTCAAAATCGCTGTCTGACCCAGCCGAACTATCATCGCTAATCTCAACAACGTCGTTATAGCTCGCCTTTTTGCCGGCCTGCAAGGAAAAGTCAAGTTAAATGCAGTGGTGAGTAGCTTTGCAGAGCCTAGGCCCTGGCAAGTTTTTTTTTTATTTTGGGGGGAAGATGAAGGAGATCCTGTACAACAAAGACTTTACACTGAGATCAGTTCCAAATCGTATAACAATGTACATGACTAGATTCTGGAACGTCAAAGAGAGACAAGCACGTTAAACGTGATCACATGCTGTACATTTCTCGGTAAATCCTGGGTTAAAATGACTTGCAGGCGAGCTGCCATAGATCATTGCAGAAACATAAAAATAACAAATGCAGTACATCGCCGGATATTCCACTAGTTTGAAATGCAACTTGGCATATTTTTGGTTTAATAAGCGCTTATTATGTTCCTTGAGCATCTGCAAAGAAATAATCATTAATCACTCACCGATCTTTTCGGGCGAGACATTTTGTCAGATCGCGGACTTTCTTTCGTCTTTTAATTGATGCTTCGTCCCGCCATCTTGAAACTCAGACTCCCAGCATGCTCCAGCGTTGACAGCAAATTTGAAGTGACACCCACCAAGGTTATCTCCATGATCCCCACCGCAGCTCACTTCTGCCCACTTCTATATTTTATCGCATACGGCTGCGATGAACCATTTTTAATGATTGGATGCAACCTAATCCAAAATAAATTATTATTAAAAAGTTAATATTTTCATTTTTCTCAGCACAGATTTAAAAATTTTGATTCTCAAATTCGCTCATTCTCTATATTTTTCGTTACATGTTGGCAACATCTGAGTACGCTTCCCTTCCGTATACAACAACCTCAGGCCACCAATCACAAGCAAGCTTCAGTAATCTGGACGACAGGTTTTATTTCACGAAGCGTTTCAATTTTTAATTAGCCCTTTATTTATTTACAAGCAGTTCAAAACTGGATGCATTATATTACATGTTACAAAGATTTTTTTCTTGATCTTTGCAATATTAATCAAAGAGTTAATTCCTTGGTTGCCTATTGTAGTTGGAGAAGCTTTTTTTAGTGTCAGTCTGGGATCCTTTATAGTTTGAAATTTATCACTCTTGTCTAGCATTTCTGGCTGAAGTTATGGTTTGCCAGTGTCAAATGCACGAGTAGCTAAATCGAGCTATATTGTTCACAGCTCAAAACTTAAAGTGCGGTGTTTTAAAAGTGTCTTGCCTAATTACGATCATTTTGCTATGGTTCGAGGTAAGAATTTTATATCTTAGGTTATTGGCCCTTTGACTGGTAATTGAGTTTGCTGGCTGCTGTTTTATTTTGTCTGGAATTGATTTATTTATGCATGCGAGTTACTGCAATATATAATCCGTTATTAACAATGACCAAAAATAGTAACTGAAAAATGAACGGAAGACGGCTTGCAGCCGTGAAAATGTCAAGTTCCTTTGCAATCTGGGGTTTAGAATGGTTTGGACCAAATTAAGCGGGTTACTTGAAAAACCAAGTTATCTGAATTTCTGAATTCTAATTGTGTACTGCCCAGAGTCACGAAAAATGTGCATATTATTAAAAATGTGTATATGAAGAATGGCTGCATACAGAAATTTTTTTATTCATCAGCCTCCAAAAGCCATCAACTTGCTTAATGATTTTGGTGGGATTTAGATTATGTTGGATTATAGAATTTGAATTATTAATATCTCTCAATTTTTTATTGTTCTAGTTCGTAAATGTGCAACAAGCCCAAAGAAACTGGATGTCTTGCCAGAAGAAGATAACATGGAAGTTAAATTCAAGTCACCGAGAAAAAAAGACATACAGATAGCAAAGATTTTTCGAGGCAAACTCTCTCATGGGACTTCCCTTAATAGCAATCCACGAGTAAACACTAGAGCACACTATGCAATTTACGCCAATTCATACGAGAATCAGAACCCTCAACTTGAAGCACAAGTTTGGCAGAATGGGCAAAGCTGTACAAAACCAGGTCCAACGAGACTAAGTCCCATCTGCATTGAAGTACCAGGACATAGTCCCACAGTTCCAGTCTGCCGCACGTCCCCACGGAGCAAATCAGGAGAAATCAAAGAGGAAAAAGTTAAGACTGAAGTGGAGGCAGAGGAGATCACAGTAGAAGTGAAACTAGAGGCCAATTCAGAAGGAGAGAGCCTGAAACCCGATGTTGTTAAGCAGGAATCACCTAACCAAGACTCCATTGCAACACCAACCTTGGAATTACAATCTCCAGATTCAGTACTATCTCCAACACCACACAAAATACAGCTGTGCGATGGAGAGATTGACAGGCCCTTAAAAGTCTGCCAATCCCCGGCAAGCGCGCTGTCGTGTTTGAAAATTGAAGCGACACCAAAGAAGGCTGTTAAGGCCAAGCGACGTCTGAACCCGAGCCAGACGTCGAACCAGCAAGTGGGACCTGCGCCCGCCGTCAAGGCCCAGCGCTTGTCCAAGAAAGAGATTGCGCTCACCAATCACAAAGTTACCGAGTATTTTCCAATCAGGCGGAGTATTCGGAAGACTAAGAGGACCGTGCTAGAAGAGCAACAGATGATGATTGAAGCGGCAATCAAAGCAGAATGCGAAGATGGTCTCGAGGTAATGTGTTATAACTTGATTCCTCAACATATTTCTTGTTTGAATTCAATGTACACTTCTGGTCACTGAAAACCCTCGCCTGAAATTTTCACAAGTCCCAATTAAGGCTTGTTTGAAAATAGTTTAGGTAGCCAGGTAGAGGCTGAGCACATTGCATAGGAAGCTACTTTCTTCGGAGGCTGGATAATTATTGAAATCAAGTTTTCTTATCATTGGGACTTGAACAAATCACATCAACCGTGCATAGCCAATCGAATTTTGTCACGATGGCAGCAAATCCCCAATTGCCTCTTGATAGCAAAGTAGCCGTTTTGGCCATGACCAAGCTCCAGCATTTGTCACAGAGTTTCCGGGAAAGATTCAGATGGTTTGGACGAATTTCCATATTCTTGCTGTAACTACATTACTATTGATATCTATATTAATAGTTAAAAACATTTACCTTTTCCTGGACAATCACCTACTTCAATGGTAAAATCACCTCTAGGTACTTCGAAAGGGTTCTGTCAAAAAAGCACATGGCATACAGCATGGTGTTTGCCCGACCTACCTACACATTTTTCAAACGAACCTTAATTGGGGCTTGTAAAAATTTCTAGTGGACAATATTTAGTGTCTAGAAGTGTACCATCAGTTCTAAATCATCATCATCAGTTCAGTCTCTAAATTTCTACTAGTGCCAACTCATTTCTATAGTGAAATCTGATAACTGGTGTGCATCAAAACATTATAACTTTGGTATTTAGCTGACTGTTGTACTTTTGGCTTCCAGGTTCGTAACTTCGAAGGGAAGGGTCGAGGAGTGGTTGCCACTCGTCAGTTCTTCAAGGGTGACTTTGTCATCGAGTACACTGGAGAGTTGATTAGCATCGGAGAAGCTAAAGCTCGTGAACAGCTTTATACTAAAGATCAAAACACTGGCTGCTACATGTATTATTTCAAGTACAAAAACAACCAATACTGGTATGTAATGCTTTTTTTATTATGAAGTAAATATAGATAACTTCTCAGGCATTCTTTATGACAAGATCCTGAGTATTCCTGAACTCTAAAATGGAAAATAAACTAACATCCCCATTTTCTTAACGAAAATTAACAAATTTGAATTTATTTCTTGTTTTAGCATTGATGCAACAAAGGAAACTGGGCGATTAGGCCGATTGGTCAACCACAGTCGTTACGGTAACTTGACGACAAAGAAAGTGTTGATCAACAACAAACCGCATTTAGTTCTCATAGCCAAGGAGAGCATCGGAGAAGGAGAAGAGGTTCTGTACGACTACGGTGATCGGAGTAAAGAATCTTTAGTCAACCATCCATGGCTTAATTTATAGTTGATCCAAAGGCTTTAAATTTCATAATTGTTATGTATGCAAATCACAAAAGTTTTCATGTATCCGATATGCATGGCAACTTTTGTAAGCACTGATGATAGCATTTTTTTTTAACTGCCCTTCTGATTATGGTCTAAGGACCCTGCATGTTAATCAGTTTGTTCATCTGCAGCTTTTACTGGGCATCTTCTTCTTGCAAAACATGTATCAATTCACGAAATGTTGCCAGCACAAAGTTAATTGTGGGTGATGGTTTCTAGTTTAGAATGTATTCTGTCGAGCGTTTTGGAGGCTTATAGTTCCCTCAACAATTTCAAATATTTTTGGTGGGGTTGTCTGACCCCATTCAAACCTGTGAAAGTATTTTCATTTTAACCTGCAGTGCAAATTTTTTTGTCTGTAAATTCCTAATATTTTCTGGCAGATTTAGCATGTATTGATGTGAAGAAATTGGTCAAATAATTTTCGTAGATCTCTACCAGTACTAATTTTACCTGGCTCTTTGTTTTGGTCCTCTAATTATTTGAGACAAAAGTAAAAAACAAAAATAATATTTGTTGTAAAACTGCCTATGTATATGTAAAAGTTCTATATGGTAATGCAATGAAATTTGATCGATTAAGTCTGCTAAGGTTAATTATTAATTACTATTGTATTGTTGGATTGTAGTTAAAGACTTTTGTTTTTATTTTAATTTATTGTCGAACCAGCGTGCTATAAAAACTGCCGGAAATGGATGCTGAAGACATATTATAAATTATAATGAATTGACATCTTGTATAATATTGTATGGCTATTAGTAGTGCAGTGTGTATCAGTGTGCTTCTCAACATCTGGCTTTACTCTGCCAATGCAATTGATATCTTTTATCACTAGAATTTAGATAAATATCGAGTAATTTTTAATTTGAACATATCAGGAGTTGTTATTGATAGGTACCTATATGTTTGGAATCGCGTTCAAAGAATGGAACCAACTTCACAATTTAGTATTGCTGTGAGCTGCAATCTCCTTTATTTATTACCATTATTGTTTGCAATTATGATTTGTTTTACATGTATTATTTATATATAGAATTGTATACAGTCGATAATTTTAAACTTTACAGTTAGGTACTGATGCATCATTTTCATTTGTATATCAGCATGTTTAAGATTGCTTCAAAATGATTTTGCAATAGGAACTGTTCTTGTACCAGACCCGGAGTTTTTTGTTCTCTTCATTATACCGCTTTTAGCATGAAATATACCATCAGCAAAGACCATCACCAATTTCTGTAAAATTTGTTACAAAATAAACTACATAATCAAAAGTTCAAAACATTGGCTGTTTCAAGTGGATAAGATATCTATCCTAAATCATTGTCGGTGCTGTCAGGATTCTATTGAAGTAAGGCTTCTAAAATGCAACAAAGAGGTTTTATTTGGAATTATTATTTTCCCATTCTGGTCTTTTTAGAAAATCTGATAATTCTTGAATATATATCCTACCATCCAAAAATATCCAACACCCAAGTGGAGACTATCAAATGCAAGTTGCCAAACTCATTTTATTGGAATGAATTTGAAGTTTAAAAGTGTGCAAATGGTTAAAAAATATCAGTCGCTTGATATCAGAATTTCAGAAGAATATTATTGGATATCATATCACTATCATGTCATCCTTAAAGTGTCACTCAGACAGTGATTGACAACAAGTATATCTTTTTCCCCTAAACATTGAAAAATAATAGACAAACCAAGGGCTAGAGTGCAAGGTATTGGGGTGCATTACATTTCAGAATAGTAAAATAGGAACAATCTTCAAATTGCTTTAAATTTGTTACATGTAGTGTGGAATTGTCTTCTGATTCCATTAATACAATTATTTTTGAATAGTGTTTAGTATTTGAGGAGCAAATCACTATTTTCATTTCTGAACACATACGGCCCTTAACAAAAACTAGCAGCGGAGCCCGTGCCTACGGCACTATGTGTTTACGTCTTATACCTTGATTTTTTTTTTTTTTCACTTAATTATAAGTCCATAAGGCAAACCCTTTTTCCCATAAAGCGAACCATATGCCCAATGCCCATAAGGCAAACCCGAAGCCCATAAGGCAAACCTATATGCCCATAAGGCAAACCCTATGCCCGTAAGGCAAACCCTTATGCCCATAAGGCATACCTATATGCCCATAAGGCAAACCTATATGCCCATAAGGCAAACCCCTATGCCCATAAGGCAAACCTATTTGCCCATTAAGGCAAAACCCTATGTCCAGGCAAACCTATATGCTCATAAGGCAAACCCCTATGCCCATCGGGCAAAACACTATGCCCAAGGCATACCTATGCCCATATGGCATACCTACATGCCCATAGGGCAAAACTATATGCCCATAGGGCAAAACTACGGGGTCTTAGTCAGGGGCGGAACAACGATTCACGGGCCCGCCCGCAGATTTGGCTGAGAGGCCCCCCCCCCCCCACAAAATTCACGGCATTTTTATATTTTTTGAAATTTTCATCAATGCAATCGCGTAGTCTTACATTAAAATTCTTTTTTCCGCACCTTCATCACTTCAAATCGATCTATCAGGGGCCCGATGGTCGGCAAGATCCTGTGTTGACTATAAATCGTTTGATTTGGGCATCCAAAACAGTGGAGCTGGTGCCATAGTGTGCCCGATCGGTTGGGTACTCGTTAGTTATCAAATCGCTGACGTTATATTGCGTCGAAGCAGTTTCTGCAGTTGCGGAAAAATATCATCTTTCTGTGATGCTGGGCTTTCCGGAGGTGCCGAAACTTCATTGCTATTTGCGATGCTGACGTCGACATTGATTTTGTCAATCACTTCACTAGGACCATAGCCAACTGAAATCACATATTTTTTACTATACCAGCCCTCTCCAATTCACGACAATAGCGTAGAGTAGTGGGAATCAACTTTCCCGGTATTTGCAGTTCTAAATTTACTCACTGCGGCGCGCTGCTCGCGCCTTGGAGATGACTGATGAATTTGTTTTAAAAATGGCTGAATTTTTCGAATATTTTTCTGTATTTTTCTTGAAACTCCTATTCATTACGTCCTAAAACCGTAAGTTATTAATAATTTAGTGTAACGGGAATTGTTTATACATATTGAATTACATTCTTACCTCAATTTCCAGCAATTTATGAATTAAAAATACTAATGACGAATTTGGTGGGCCATTTGTTGGGCCACCGCTTACTGAATTTTGCTGGAAGGATTGACATTCAGCACGCGGTGGTTTGACCCGCCATGTGCTGCCACCTACCAGTTTTAAAATAGAACTAGGATTCCTTCAAAAAGTCGAATTGGAGAGGGCTGGTATAGTAAAAAATATTTTAGTCCAGTTGGCTGTGCTAGGACAAACCACATCACTAGCACAAATCACTTCGCAGACTACACTAGCACCGGTGATCACGGCAGGCAAAGGTGCCAAAACTTGCATCCTCTGTAAGATCACCCGTCAAAGAATCACCAGCCAATTAGGTGGAAATGGGACCGACGCGGACCCCGACGGTTGGTCACTCCGAGAAAAAAAAACTGTTAATCTTTCTACACTTATTGAGTTCGTTAGCTAAAAACTTATTTTTCCGTTTTTTTGACGCCCCACTGGTCGCACTCATAGTTGAAAAGCCTCCGAAATCCAAATTGCAATCAACTTGTTCGCATCAAACTCTCTTGCAAACTGACTAAATATTGAGGCAGAAATGCTTTGTTTCATTCAATAGCAATGGTTATTGGAGACATGGCACATGTCATGGACATGCTTACGCTAGGCTTTTATGTTCAAATGAGAGGTTTAGTGTTCTAGGAATATGGATTAGTGGAAATTCTACTTGCAGCCTAGCGTAAGACAGGAAACATAAAAACTAATCGCAGAAAAGAATTGTCGCGATTTCGCATTTATATAATATGGTATCGAACGAAAAATATGAGACGGGCGACGGGCCCCCCGCGGCTGCAGCCGGGCTTGGGCCCGCCCGCAGTCGCGGGCCCTGCGGGCGCCTAGTTCCGCCCCTGGTCTTAGTAAAGAAACAGTATGCCCATCGGGCAAAATCTCGGCGCAACGTATTTATTTCGAGAACTTTTTAAATCAACCCTGGAACAGTCCCAGTGAGGAAAAAAACTGATAATCAGAGAAGATAGAATTTTTTTTGAAATTTGAATGGCAAGACATGGTGAAAATAGCTTGTTTTTTAGCATTTTTCACCTTGAAATACTTGACGGATTGCCACGAAATATAGCCTATACAACGTGACGTGAAATTCTACACATTATTCTCCCAACAGAAGTGTCCGAAATTGCGAGTAAATATGGTTGAATCGCTGAAAACATGAAAAATCCCGAAAAAACTGTTGGAAAAGTGAGCAGGCAGCCACGGAAAAGTTGAAGGCTACCAAAATAGGGAGCAATTTTTTTTATAAAAATTAGAAAACACTCGTTAAGTAACCTAAAATAAAAAAAAAAAACCTCTGTATGTTAAGGAATATGATAAACATGTTATTTATTAAGAGATTTTGATGTTCTGGCTTATTTTCTTTGAGATATTTGGAATTTTTATTTCTTTTCCATCTGATTCTGAAGTTGCTTCACAATATTTTTATAACTTTCCTAGCACTAGCAGGCCGTACATAAGTCGTTATTGCATGTAAAAAGGGAATTGTGTTCGAATTTGAGGACTTGTGTTCAAAGTCCGAATAAATCTTATATTTTGGTTTTCCAATTTCAATTGAATAGAGCTTATTAATATGATAGCTGCTAGCCAAAGTTCAAATTTCAGGAGTCTAAATACGTTTATTTTCACTTAGGTATGAAAGTTTCAAAATGCAACAGCGCCAAAGTGCATGATTATGATATTTAAATTGCATCCCGTAGGCAATATAAAAGTAAGAGTAATTTTAAAAAAAAGTCCACATGACTGGGACAGTAAACCATCACATGGAGACAAGGATTTTGGTACCTTTGTGGTTCTTGTGGCCGATTGAGAAAGGAGAGCGGTGGAACAGACTAATTGAAAATGGGAAATTGAATTGGTTTCACCGAGGGAAGCTTACGCCAGTAGGCCTTTGTTGGTGGGTTAGCTAAGCAGAAAAAATGCGAAATGTTTGGAACCGGGCCCGATTCCGGATATTAGTGCGATTTAAATTCGATCTGAATCGCTCGCTATCCCAAAGATCCTACTATACTATGCTATCCTATGCCAAGCACGTGCTCATTTGACGAGGGGCACGTTCCAACATGGCTGCTGCAGGCAATGTAAGTGTCATGTCAAACCGAATACTAGCACTTTTTTGTCACAAAAGACATAGTATATCTCTCTCTAGGCTAGTGCTAAGAAACAAATCTTCGTTTAATCAAGCAGACGCACAAAAAGAAACTCATTTTGGGTTCGAAACAGTAAAGGAAAGTGAGAAAGCCAGCAAAGGTAGGTTACCTGACGTGGTTTCACCCATTGAATCCAAATTCAATGGTTTCACCCAGATTACTAATGACATTTTCCGAAACAGGACATTTATTTGCTATTTATTAATCATCAAAGAAAATTTTCCAGAATTTATAGTGCAAATTTATTTCTCAGTCCATTCAGTGTTCGAAAGTGTAGCAGATTCATATGATGTTATGAACGACGCAATGAGTTTGGGCATTCATCGAATATGGAAAGACATGTTCATCCAGACGCTAAGCCCGACTCCTGGCACAAAATTGCTGGATGTTGCTGGTGGTACAGGAGACATTGCATTCCGTTTCCTGAAGTACTTACAACTTGAATCGCAGAAAGCTGAGAACTCCAGGGCTAGTCATGTGACTGTTTGCGATATAAACCAATCTATGCTGGATGTTGGAAAAATCAGAGCACAGAGACAAGGCCTTCCTGAAGATCAGATATCATGGCTGAAAGGAGATGCCGAGAAACTTCCTATTGATGATTCCACCTACACCGCATACACAATAGCGTTTGGAATACGAAATGTAACTCGTATAGATAAAGCCCTGGAAGAAGCGTATCGTGTTCTGAAGCCTGGTGGTCGATTTCTTTGTCTGGAATTCAGCCATCTGAATAATGAAACTCTTCAATGGTAACTATTAGTGTTTTAACATACCTTTGGATACAAGTTGATTCTTGAAACTAGAAATGCATCCCTTTTTGTCTTTTACATTACAAATCTAATAATAGATAGATGTGGCTTTTTAATGTTTTAAATTTTTCTTCAAATAAAAAAGTAAATTACTTAACATTCCATGAGACATGTTCGATAAAGTTTGATTGCCAGGATATAAATAATTCTCTGACTCCCTTCCGTCTCCAATGGCAACGGGAAAGCAATGAATCAATCATTATCAGGGGGAACGTTTAGTGGAGTTGTGTGTAGTAACAAGACAGGGGTAGGTTCGAGCCAGGCACAGGGTGATACTAACTTGATATCCTGAGTTCACGTGCAGCTATTCCACTCACATTTGGATTTCCCCAGATTGTTTTGTTTTAACTTGTTCGTGTATTGATCACATCTTGATTCGCATTTCCTCATAGCGTGCGATACTTGATAGGTATTCATGGAAAACACTGCATTTAAATTTAACCATGATAATTAAAAGTTTTGATGTTGTAAAGCTTTTCTTTTGTTTCCAGGCTCTATGATCAGTATTCATTTCAAGTGATACCTGTAATGGGGCAATTAATTGCTGGGCAATGGCAACCATACCAGTATTTGGTAGAAAGTATACGACAGTTTCCCAAGCAAGATGATTTTCAAGCAATGATTGAAGGTGCTGGTTTCAAACACGTTACCTATGACAACATGACCTGTGGGGTCGTTTCAATTCACTCTGGATTTAAACTGTAATGTTGTGTTGTTATAAAAATATATACCCAAGTTTGTACAGCACTGGAGCACTTGTATCTTTCAGTACCAAACATCATTCTTCCAAAAAATGGCAGTATTTTTTAAATCTTCAACTTGTAATTGGAAGATAAGGACTGTTCAATAGGTGCCATGATTTTTAGTGAAAGAAAAATTAGTTTTGAAACTTATGATAGATCAGTTTTATTCAAGATGCCTATAATAATAATATAATACAGATTACAGAAGAACTGTTAATTAAGTTTTAAACATTTCCAACGTAATAGGCAAACTTCTTTTACAACAGCACCAAATCAAACATTTGATCCTTTATTTGAAGTGTATCAAATAATACTACAGGTGACATAGTGATACTCCAAAAACTGTTGGAAGTTGTATGATCCCAGCGTAATATATGTGACGATTACTGATTATTAGAAGTTGAGTTGTGCATTCAAGATTTAATGAGCAAGCCATTTGTTATTTCTAGATCTGAAAATGTATGTATACTGCATGCGATATTTGGTCAAGCAATGCAGAGCATACAAGCGTTGACTGTAGGCTTCATTTTGTCTTGCAGACTTGTCAAATTGTATATCTTTTTTTAGAGGCATCAATTTCATGAAGCGAGAAATGAGATTACGTAGATCATATAATTTAATACAACAATCTTAATCAAAGATCCATCAGATGTTAATAGGATAATCAGAGCAAAATAATAATAAATTAATATTACGTCTGTTCTCAAATTTGCTCCGACTTGTGAAACATAAAACAGATAGTTTACAGTAGTTACAAATAACTTCACTTGATTTTATACAGAAATTCTCTGACACAAACAACACCGGGGACCAAAAATATACACTTGTTTGGACAAGGTACTAATTTTAAGATGTTTGTCTGATAACTGATGACCACCATTGTAGTAGGTTCCCCAGTTGCCTTATTGAACACAGCACTTAGGAACAAAGCTGCACTAAAGAGTATGCATCGATCTACTTTCCAAAAACCCCTCTTCTTGAAATGACACAAATAGTACCATAGATTAATAAATATTCAGACAGACATACGAAAGGCAAGGTTTTAATCACACCAAGCATTGGGACCTTCGATTAAAATATCAACATTCTAGAGTCGGTCGCCTTTTGCTTGAATGTAATTAAGAATGAGTCGGTGCCGATGAAAAATGATCAATTACATATCATTTAAACAATGAAATATTTATTAATGTATGATAGTACAAGTCTTGTACTCTTCGGTTTAACAACAGAACTTAAGAGGTGGAAGTCGATAACATTTATACAGGCATACAACTAGAATGTTTGAAACTCCATCAAGTTAACATCAGGGCAACATCTGCAATCAACATTGAGCTCTGCTTTGTCCCAGGGGTATCCATTACTTTGTTTATCAGCAAAACCATAAAATAAATAAGTACACTTTTGGAGATTTCCAAAAAAATCAGGTAGCTAAAATTTTTCAACCAGCAAAAAATATGTCTACCCCTAGCATTGACCTACAGAAAATGATAAAGAACTGTCAGATTCAGCAAATTCCTTTTAATGTAAGATACTAGTAGTAGTATGTAATCTACATTTTAGGTAGCAAACCGGAATTAACATTAATGAAATGGTTAAGTGTGAATGCATGTCGTCAGTCGGTCACCCCCAATTTTTCCCCTGCCCCCCCACACATCAATGAAAAAATGTTATGATTGTTCAAGGAGAAAGGCATAGCATCTATCCACTCTTGAAAAGGAGGATGGCAACCTGTCCCAAATAGAAGTAAATGAAATGTCGTGTCTCGTGGGTCACATAGCTGCCGAAATTTCGGCCAACAATACAATGCCATGTTGGGTTATACTTCTTGTCGAATTCTTTCTTGATATATGCAGCAATATCCTAAAAATAAAGAGTCCAGTTTAAGGATGTAAAAAAAATTGGGATTATAGACAAGTCAACTTTTGACGATTGGGACTACGACTGCCAAATACGACTGCCAAATCGGCAGCACTAGTATTTATATGAAATAAGATTGTTGTTGATTAGTTTGATATTCGGGCCTGCGGCTTGGTTTTTAATGGAGGTACTACACAGCTGGTAGGCGAGTGATTATTGGATTATCTATAACGACTTAAGTAGGTTGGCTGTTTAAAGACTATTAAAGAATGGTTTTAAAAACTAGAAGAGTCTTCCTCATGGCAAGTCTTCCTGGAGGTTGTTAAAAAATGAACCGGTGTTTGAGGACAAAACAATTTAAAAAAAGCACCTTCTCTATGTTGTACTTCTCAAGAGCTTGTGTTGCACAATCCACAGCATCCTGCTGCATCTCCTCCGACATATCAGCATTTTTAATAACTGCTTTGCGGTCAGACATCTTGTTATGAGACCTGAAACAATGAAATTTTTGTCACTATTTGATAATAACACTCTCGAAGCGCTGATCATCCATAATTGTGGAAAAAGTCCTGGCACACACACAAAAATAGTAAAAGTCTGTAGTAAACCCACAAACTATGCAAGCTGCAATCAACATTGTTGGGACCGATATAAAACAAAAAGTTACTCCTTATTTGAATGACCTAGGCCTAGTTAAATCTCTGCTACTTCTGTCACCTTCCAAATTGCCTAACCTTATAGCTTCACCTCTGCCCACTCGTATAATGGCATGAACTTCTACCCCCTGCATCGCGGCAGCGAGTAGGCCAAATATCTCTACATCCCATTTATTAAACGCAGAATTATCAGATTACACGGTCGATTATCTACGCACGCTACAGATGTCAGCCAAAATTGAATTGTACATCAATCAAATTCCAGCTGCAGCCAACCACCGATCAGCCTACGGGCCTAGATCTAGCATATTCAGTACATGTCTCAGGACATCCTCAATATCTACGGAAGTAATGCTACAAGAAACGAATATTTAGTTTAAACATTAAGTTAACATCTAGTATGAAATGTTGTACTAACTTTTTTCACCCTTTTAATCTTCCAAATCACTCAAAACTTTATATTTAAAGAAATATTATCGGCACACTGCTAACTTTGCGGGCAATCCTCTCCTTCACATTAAATCTATATCCAGCGTCCCTATTGGTCAATTTCTAGAGTCTTCTATCAGAGTCGTCTATCATCCCAGCATGCAACGGGAAATTTAACGATATACAGTTTGACACACGTGCTTCCGACATTCGTGGGCGGCGCGGTAATGTAATGATATATTTAAAAAATTAAACACACGTTATTTACATGATACACTATTCAGACAAACTAAATATTTGAAAATAAATACTTTTATAAAAACTAAATTAAATACACGCATAATTATTTTATGGTCCATTCGATTTTACAATGTTAGTGAGCGGGGATTCTCCCAGCTTCCCACAGCTACTCAGACACCATGCATAAATCAATAATGTACCATCATGCCCAGAAATAACAATACTCAGAAAAAATAAACGCTACGAATACCACACGCCCATACACTATAACTAGTTATTTTAAATTTACGGATATTTGTTCATGCTAGCTCGCAAAACTAAATATCCAAGAGACCTACAGTTCAATTTGTAGTAAAATATTATGTATATTTTTGGTTTTGCCTACCAATTTATTCTCAATTTAATGGAGTCAGAAAATGTTGCTTTTACGGTACTGCTCATGTGAGGTGGGTCTAGAAGTATACAAAACACATAAAAGAGCTTGCTATTCTGAACCCATCCCAGTCACGTAACAAGTCTCATGTTATTAAGATCATGTACTGTATTTTATAATAAAGCGCTCAAGTAAAATTTACAGCTTCATTGCATGCAACAGAGACCAAAAGACAGTGACTGAAGAAGCTGATATAGGATTATCTTACAACCTTACAAGTTATTTAAAATGCCTGCAAAAGAACAATATGAGAACATACCTGCTAGACTTGGTATGAATTCAGGTGGGTATTATTTCAATGCCACGCCAATTTTGTGGGGTAAATCCCCCAAAACGCAACCAATTCTATTGCAATATATTTTTAGTTAGGTTTTTATATCAATCTATAGTGTTTTGTTTTAAAAATATCACAGCCATGGAAATACAGAGTCTTCGTTTAGATATTCTATGCACTTTTTATGATTGTTGAGATCAAATGGCTTATCAGAGATATTGCTTTGCCCGGTTTTTCGCGTAACAATTTATTTGTCAAATTTCTACTCGTTCAGAGTGGATGAATTTTATCCCCAATACGCAGCTAATGCTACCAACTGTAACAAGAATAAATCTATTTTCTTAAAATTATGTCGGATTTTCGTACGGAAATAAATATATTCCATTTGTGTAATAACTTGCATTGTCTAGTATTTCACATATTCTCGATCACATTTCATTCAAAATTCCCAGAAAATATGTTTTTTTATGGATTTTAGCTGTCAAGTTTAAAATTCGATATTCAAGGTTGAAGGCTGCAGATTGCGTCCACGGCAAAAAGCACCAATCACAAGTATTGTTGTTTGTTCCCAAGCCATTTTGGGAGACAAAGGTTAGCGTGGTTTGCTTAGAATCGTTATTTACCGGCAAAGTGGAGGGTCATTCAGAAAAGTCCGACATGTCATTTGGGAGGAATGAATGTCGAATATATGTCGGTAACTTGCCGCCAGATATTCGCACGAAAGATATTCAGGACCTCTTCTACAAGTTTGGGAAAGTCACTTTTGTTGACTTGAAGAATCGTCGAGGTCCACCGTTTGCTTTTGTGGAATTTGAAGATCCAAGGTTTGTCTTTAACTTGAGATTAAACAACTCACATGGCTGCTTTCTTCGACATGCTCTCAAATTGAAATTTTGATAGAGATGCCGAGGACGCTGTTCACGCTCGGGATGGCTACGACTATGACGGTTATAGACTACGAGTAGAGTTTCCTCGCGGTGGAGGACCTGGAGGATTCCGTGGAAGTAGTCGCGGTGGAAATGGTGGAGGAGGTAACAGCAGCAGTGATCGAGGGGGTGGACGAGGTCGGGGTCCTCCAGCCCGTAGGTCCCAATATCGAGTGCTAGTCACCGGTAAGTCTCCTCACCTTTATCTGTCATCTGGGGAACCCTGTCAAGAAAAACCTTACGATAACTGAGAATTTGTTGAATTAGGTTTACCTCCATCTGGAAGCTGGCAAGATCTGAAGGATCATATGCGAGAGGCAGGCGATGTTTGCTTTGCCGATGTGTTCAAGGACAGCACAGGCGTAGTGGAGTTCTTACGTCATGAAGATATGAAGTATGCTGTCAAAAAATTAGATGACTCCAGATTCCGTTCACACGAGGTTAGTGAATAGTTAATTTTTTGTAAAGCCCTGATTTTCTTTGTTATAAAGTTATAAATAGAGTGAAGTTTTTAAACCATTTGTAATGTTCTTAATTGTGCTGACTCCTTTTCCTTCCAACAGGGTGAAGTATCATACATCCGAGTGAAAGAGGACTCTGGCAGTGGCAGCAGCGGTGGGGGCAGGGGAAGTGGCGGAGGAGGCCGTTCACGAAGCCGAAGTTACTCCCCCCGGCGTCGAGGTTCGCCCACGTACTCTCCCGTTCGACGCAGCTTCTCCAGATCGCGATCCCGCTCACGCTCTCGGTCCTACAACTGAGCCGGATCTTATGGTACAGCAACAACCTCTATCAATTGACCAGGGACTTTTTGCATTAACTGTTTTCAAAACTATGTCTTAACCTCTTGAATAGGCAAGATTTATTCTCGGATTCTAGAGTAAGCACTCGATACTTGAATGCCAGTTCTTGATTATCAACGATTGGCTTAAACAGTCTTGCGTCCCTTGACTGCATTTGCCATAGCTTAAGGCCTACTCAAAGGAATAAAAGAATTAACCTACTACCTACTAAATAATAAATTACGTACCTACTTAGGAAAATATGTGTTTTAATACTTACGCAAGATATAATAGTTTTGCTAAGAGCTAACTGTTATAAGAATTTTATTAATTTGCAGTAGAATATGCTAGATAATTGTTTCTCTAATCTTAGTTATACTTTGGTATTCTGATTTGAAATCATTGCATTTGCATGTAAAATTGACAGCTTTTTAGTACCTAACAATAATTAAGAAATGTGGATGACAAAATAAGATTGCCAGACCCTAGTTCCTACGATCACAAGCATATTGCACGATTTTAACGTCATGAGTTGATCACAATAATTTTGAGCAACTTTATGTTTAGAAACTAGAGTTAATTTTTAATTTCTAGGTGCAAGTTTTGAAAATGGGCATCTTAAACAAGTTTTGGGACAAACCAGTAGTTCAATTCTAGGATTTCAGTTGAATGTGACTCGCTGAGAAGTTGGTTTCCTTGTGATGCTTTGTTTTGTCTAATTGTTCTGCTATTGTGCTGTGCTAATAACAATACATTCCTGTCAGTCAGAAACTTGCCACTAATTCTGTTAGTCGCTATAATATTCAGCTAAGACCCGCTATAAATATCTGCTTACAATTTATTTTGTTATTTGGGCATTTCTCACTGGCATTTTCTGGAATATCCATATCTATATTCCACACAGATCTTGTACTTAACTGAGCTTTCATATTTGAATAGATCACACTTTTTTCGACAGTCTTGGCTAAATATTTCCCCAAGTTTGAACAAGGTAGTGAAACAGTCAGAAATATGAGTGAACTTGATAGTTTTGCATAGCTATTTTAGTTTTCTGCTTACATATCCCCTGTGAGCATACCAGTGATCTTTTCACCTAGCTAGGCACTTTTTATAGGCACTACTAAAATTGGTATTGATAGACCTATATAGTCTCTACGTATTTTTCATGTTGATAAATGTGTCTGCAGTGTAAGTAGTTTATTGCTTCTAAGAGTTTGTGCTAATTGAGTTGATATTGATTGAAACGTTTGTGTTAACCATTCACCAGGTAGTATTCAAATCTTACCAAGAGAACATATAACTAAAAATTTAGTACTTCAATAGCAGCAATACCTTTGCAGTCGATGGCTGTACCGGTTGGTCTTGGTATTGACCCTAAACTTGTGCTCACTTTTTTCTTATTGCAGATTAACTTGGGTCGTGTTCATTAATTTTTATGTAAAAATTCCTTGAGTAGAAGGAACTAGATTCACATTGTCTCTTCCTCTCTAACAAATAACAAGATACTAATAATTATTTGGAAATACTGGTACAGAATATTTTTTCATTTTCATTCTTGATGTGATACAGCCTACAGGAATAATATCATAATCAAATTGTGTCTAATTTGTTGTTCTTTGTTTCTTTTTTTATACACATATGGATAGCAATTGTAATGGATGTCGAATCTATGGATGATTCATTCGCATTAAAGGATATCTCAAAACATCAAGAGGAGTTGGATTTCATACATAAGGACTAAATGAGTGTGAAAAGATGATCAAGAGTAATCAGGATTCTGATTTCGTACTTAGGACACCCCACATTAACGGAAAAAAGGATCAGGACTCACCGATGGACTTGAGGAATGTCGGAACAGGAGGATGCATTCAGGACCTCCGCGTGGGATCAGAAAGGAAGGAATCAGGATTCTGATTTCATCTTGCCGGTTATCAGGATGGTGATCGTGTTCACACTTCTGCGTTGGAAAGCGCGACTGAGGACGGTGCAAAATGGACGGCAAGGACAGGACGTTGGGAAATTACGTTGTTTCGGATATCGCCTCGCGAGGACAGGAAGGAACCTTGCGTTACCCGGAGATTCAAACATTCTGGACCGATCGGGACTGCAACAGCAGCTGCATCTGCCACCTACGATGGACAGGAATCAAAAACTTACGAGGACATTTTTGCATCTTGGAGGATTACGTAACGCAATGACCGGAACGACAGGAGCCACAAATTACTGGAAATTCAAAACCTCGCGCTAGATTTCTGACTTTTCGGACACCTAAGGATACACATCTAAGGACATCTAAGGACACCTAAGGAGTTGGATTAGGGAGCCAAAGATCGGATGATTTCAATTTGCAAGGATCACTTTGTATTTAAATGCAACACTCATCGTTGGATCGCCGTTGGAATTCCATTCATAGGACCCAGCCAAGCAGCAGCAATGAGAGAAATATCATCGTACTTCTGTCGGTAAGTGGTTTGTTGCTGCTCTCTCTACCACCTCTATCTGCACACTTGTCTTGTCTTGAGCAATCTCATTCTAAATACTTTTTAATGGCATTTCTGTGATCCAAATGGTATTTTAATGGAATTTTTGCCTGGCCTTGACACTTAACTAATAAATCTTGCAAGAAAACATGTTGTTTGACAAATCTTTCTATAAATATGTGCAACAGATTAGGTAATCTTGTGCAATATCTGACTGGAGCTTCTTTAATTCCCAACAGGTCAGTTTGTGGTTTCTTCTAGCTTCCTGTCACACTGAAGTGTTTTTCCACCGTCAACACTCAGCCAGCACGTCTCGCTGGATTCCTACAAAACCCTCACATTTTTCTGTTCGTCGCCAGTCTCTCTTGTCGTAGTAAGACTACTAGACTCAATTACTGGAGGTAAAGAATTGCACCAACTGCTCATTTTGTTATTGATTGATATCGATCGTGACCAGAAGCTGTGATTTTAATTACCTGCTCTTAGGAATATAATCCGAATTTGTTGCAGTTTTGGTTTGAAGAACTATCAAGATGGCAAATAGTGCAAAGAAAAATCTTCTGCTCCTTTTCGAGCGTCCTACGGAGCCAGCTTTCATCCCCAAGGGAGAAAACAAAGTCATCTTTGATGTTCCCCTGGACTACTTGGTAAGGAAAATCATTGATATTGGCTTGGTCCTCTATCAACATAATATAGCAAAACTGTTAACTTTTTGAGGGTAGTAGGCAGTTAAATTAATTAATTCATGGCATGTCTGTCTTTATTGCATAGCATTATTGAGAAGGAATTATTATTTGAGCTAATGGATCCAACCTTCAATTTTTATTCAAATTCATATCATCTGTGGATACACAGATGCAATGTCGCAATACTCGACATTTCTAAGTTTTCCATATGTATCTGCGCCATCAGGCGAATCGCTACCAAGCATCGGGACCGGAGATTGTGTCCAAGTTCGGAGAGGAAGACACTGTGCACGTCAAAGTGGACAAGATTGTGCTTCCCGACCTCTCGTTTGCGATGGCCCTTGGTCGGCGTGAGCCCTTCTCGCTGTTCCTGCCGTGGCATCGACAGCTCGCTTCGCGACTCATCTCCATCTTTGTCGGTGAGCTCTAGAGAGTCTACAGTACCTCAATTGTTTTCCAATAGCATTCATTGCATTCAGATAATACCAGTTGCCAATTGCCATCTATCTTTGTTGGTCAATGTGGTGTTTGTATTCTCACCGACAATCCAGCCTCATGCTACAGATTTCTAGTTGACAGCAACTGTTGCTAACCTGTTGTTTGACAAATCAGTTTCTTTTGTGCAAAATAGTTCAACTGAATTGTTTACTGGATATTTTCTTTCTCTGAAGCCATTATTATACTGGGCATGCCATTCTGCTTTCCTCCTTCATGACGAGATTCAATGGCCAGCGGGCAATTTAATACGTGTAACGAACGCTGTGTGCGGCAGGCATGCGCACGATCGGCGACTTCACGTCGGTGTCGCTGTACGCGCGCGACAACCTCAATCCGTACCTGTTCATCTATGCGTACTCGGTGGCCCTGCTCCACCGACCCGACACCCGCGACGTGCCGCTGCCACCACTCTCCGAGGTTTTCCCCGACAAGTTCGTGGGCGGCGGAATCTTCGGCCGCATCCAGGAGGAGGTCAGCGTGGCCGACGTCGGGCTCAGGGTGAGGAACGGTGCCGGCTTCGTTTCCAATTAAATTGCTGTCGAAACAATCTCACAAGGACCTATATTTGGTGGGAGGTGAAAATGAAATGGTTTCTGGGCAGGTTCCATTGGAGATCCCTCGCGATTACACTGCGTCCAACCTGGAGGAAGAGCACCGCGTCGCCTACTTCCGCGAAGATCTCGGCATCAACTTGCACCACTGGCACTGGCATCTGGTCTACCCGTTCGACGCTCCGCGAGACATAGTGACCAAGGACCGTCGCGGGGAGCTGTTCTACTACATGCACCAGCAGATCCTGTCCCGTTACAACGCTGAGAGGTTCAGCAACCAGCTGGGCCGTGTCAAGCGATACGTCAACATCAGGGAACCAATTCCCGAAGGCTACTTCCCCAAGTTGGACAGCCAGGTGTCGAGCAGAGTGTGGGCTCCGCGGCATCGGAATGCATCGCTCAGCGTGAGTGCCAATCTCCAAGGAATTGGTTGATTGATTTCCAATTGATTGGATTGATTAATCGGTATGGAAGTTGAGTCTCAATTATGTCCGGAGTCAATAATTTGAAAGTGAGTGTTGAATCCAACCAAACTGCATTTCCTTGATGCATGTTCAGTACGGTCACTTTTTTGGAAAGGATATTTTTACATTTGAAAGTACCTACATTCTAATAATGCATTTGAAAGTCGTTATACCCAAGAAAGTATCAGGTTTTGTCTATTAAACAATAGTTGTCTGTGAGATACCAATAATTGCTGTATCCATGAAATGCACAAGTATCTTGGAAGCCCTAAGGTTTTTGTGAACAATTTTGCACCGTTGAAAATCCAATGCTTATGTTTTAGGATATCAACCGTGAGACAGACCAGATCAAGTTTGATCTGGCTGATATTGAACGGTGGAGGGAACGGCTCTACCAAGCGATTCACACCGGAGCAGTTGTCGATGTAAGCTACCAATCAGAAAATATATTCATACCACTAATTTTACCCGCTCGATATACCATCTTGAACTTGTTACGCTGCCAGTTTGCCCATGTATCGAGCTAGTCAACTCGGCTGAACTGAAAATGATCTGTCGTGCGTTCAGGAGAACAACCGGAGCGTGCCGCTGACAGAGACGGGGGGCATTGACGTTCTGGGCAACATCATGGAGTCGAGCCTGCTGTCGATCAACCGCAACTTCTACGGCGACATGCACAACATGGGACATGTGGCCATCGCGCTCTGCCACGACCCCGACAACCGTTTCCTGGTGAGTCTGCGTTGAACCCTCGGCCGTGAACTCTCACCCGACGGGGATCGCGCAGCTCAAGTCAGACTTTTAGTTAGCTTTGGTCGTAACTCGTAGTTATAATATATGGTGACCGGTAATAATTCATCAAGTAAACAACTGATGCGTTCGAGTCTCTGTTTCTACTTCTAACCGTAGATCTATGACTAATGTAACCTGAGATGCCTATTCCAACGTTTCACAAACTATTGCCCCTCGGTCCAAATGGCGGAACGCTAACCCACCAAATCCGTTCCAGGAAACTTTCGGCGTGATGGGCGACTCCGCGACGGCAATGCGCGACCCGATCTTCTACCGCTGGCACGCGATGGTGGACGACATCTTCCAGGAGCACAAGGCCACGCTGTCGCGCTACACGCAGCAGCAGCTGGACTTTTCCGGCGTCCGCGTTTCCACCGTCGAGGTGAATGTCACCGGGCAGCGGCCGGCGCCCAAGAACGTGCTCTCAACGTACTGGCAGCAGAGCGACGTGGACCTGTCGCGCGGGCTCGACTTCAACCCGCGCGGCGCCGTCTTCGCGCGCTTCAGCCACCTGCAGCACGAGCCATTCTCGTACAAGATAACCGTGGAAAACGGCGGCGCAGCCCGGCAGGGGACAATCAGGATCTTCTTGGCTCCGAAGTTCGACGAGCGCGGCCTGCCGATGCTGTTCCGCGACCAGAAGAGTCTGTTCATCGAGATGGACAAGTACACCGTCAACTGTAAGTCGCTTCCGATGTCGTTGGTTAGATTTTGTCTTCGCTAGTTGAGACGAAAGTGCAAAATATGGGGCCTAAAGTGCCTTAACGCTAGACGTAAGGAAGCATACCTCACGGAAAAGCATTGAGGCAAAACCATATACTGAAACCTTTAAATTTGCAACTTGCCTAGGTTAGATTAAGTTCGTTGCCCGCCATTTTGTTTCCTTCCAAGTATTCTTCCTTTTGACCCTCCGACCCCACCCTCACAAAGCCAATGCAGTTGATAACAGTATGTGTACTCGGCAGTGAAACCAGGAAGCAACAAGTTTGAGCGGCGTTCCAAGGAGAGCTCGGTGACGATCCCATTTGAACGCACGTTCCGAGACTTGGACACGGCCCGGCCGCAGGCTGGGACAACCACGGAGGCGCAGTTCAACTTCTGCGGCTGCGGCTGGCCCGACCACATGCTCGTGCCGAGGGGAACCACTGACGGAATGGTCTTCCAGCTGTTTGTCATGGTGTCGGACTTCGCAGGCGACAGGGTGAGCAAGGATGGGCCACGCTACGCCAAAACTAGGACACTACAACATTTCTGAGACCTGTGATCTTTTACTTCATCTAATAGAAACATCATAGACATCCTCTCAAGGATTCAGTTTTACTGAACTCCTGAGCCATTAGGATTTTTATGTACAAAATGAATTTTTTATTATTTACAATGCTTCAAAGTCATTTGCAGTGAAGTAGTTTTTATTTCGTTCTTCTCCGATAAAAACTTAGCAACATCTCGGCTGTGCCTGTACGGAAGTTGCCGAGACTAAACCGCAACCTGTTCCCGTTCCCAGGTGGACCAGTCGATCGAAGGCGCCTGCGCCGACGCCGCCAGCTTCTGCGGCATCCGAGACAAGCTCTACCCGGACAAGCGTTCGATGGGCTACCCGTTCGACCGTCAGCCTCGCGACGGCGCCGACACGCTCGCTCAGTTCCTCACGGGCAACATGCGCGCTCAGGACGTCGTAATCCGTTTCGAGGACCGCACAGAGGTCCCGAGAAGGCAGGCGGCGGCTGGGGCGGGAGGGAGGCCCACGCCGGCGCCGGGAGGCAGGCCCACGCCGGCGCCCGCGCCAGGAGGCAGGCCCACGCAGCCGGCGCGGCCGACCAACAGGCCCAGGCGGCCGTAGGATCGACGCGATAGAAGGAATTGACACGGCGGCGGCAGGTTGAAGAGCCGGGGCAGGGGATTTGGATTGGTTACGCAGTTTGGGGATTGCTGATGTTGGGTTGTTAATTATTGGCGGACGTCGAATCACAAATTCTGATTTATTTTTTGCTTTTACCTAATTTGGGAGCAATTTAGGATTGCTTATTTTCTTTGCAAATTCGTAATGTTGCTTTTACTTTGAATTGCATTTTTGAAAAACAACTACAGAAGTTTGTTTCTGGGCATTTGCATAGGTGGGAGGGATATGGGGTTTTTTAATTCAGGTGGTTAGTATTTTATCTATTTTTACCCATGTGTTTTATCAATTTTATTCAATATTGCTCCGTACAAAAACTTGCATTTTAACTTGTTGGCTCAATTATACGTGATAATACTTTGTTGTGTAAAAGGTTTGAATCTTACTTCTTCAGCTCACGATCCGTGGTCTCTACCGTATGTTCTGTGCTGTGTGATTTCTTTGTAATTGAACAAACGCAATTTGAAATGGTAAATCGAGTTTGGCTATCAAAATTCAACAGGGATGAGTTGAGTTAATGTTGCACGATTGCATCTAACTGTGGGGATATAATAATATCACTGATAAGGGGAGTGTGTAATATCACCCCTGGGAACATTTTCTATTTTAATTATTGTTAACTATCTTAAGTAATAATCAAAATTCTGTTTTATTCTAAATATGAATAAATTTGCTCTATAATACTTCTGGTTTGTTGTGACTTGTCCATTTCTGCTGCAACTTTCATCACTCCCTGCATATTCCTTTCCATTACCACAAGCAGATCAGACCCGGCTCAGGTTCCCATAATTCCCAAAACATTTGCTATAAAATCTGTTGAGTAGTCTTGCACTCAATGCAATGGAAATTTTGGTTATACTGTTGGGATCCACTCCCCCGGGGGCAAGACGAATCCAAGTCCCTGGGGAGAGAGTTAATTGTTGTGATGTTTGGTGACCCCGACGTGATACGAACACGCAACTAAAGCACATCAAGACATCGACCAAGATACCGATAAGTGCGCGATATTCTTTTGATAATTCATTTTCTCCGCTTGATCGTTTCGACAGTTCGCGAGACATGTGCTGTCGAAGCACATCAAGACATCGACCACCAATTTCAATCCGACGACGCCACATGGGGATCCACTCCCCCGGGGGCAAGACGAATCCGAGTCCCCGGGGGGAGTGGATTGTTGCGACTGACTTTGTTTGACTTGACTTCAAACGACGACAACGACTAGGCGTGTTTTTCTATCAATTTTACTTTCTTCTAGTTTCGGATTTCGAGTTTGGGAGTTGTGTTTTTCGTGAGAGAACAAATAAATGTATGAAATCTCGATAAACGACTTTTCAATCGACGGCGCCACAATACCATTGTTTAACGTATTGTATCGTTTGGCATTGTTAAATTGAACCAGAAGGGCTCTCTAGCTACTACTTATTATAAGACTCGACTTAAGTTGGTGTTTTGAAAAATGGATATATAAAGACTTCTAGTAACGGTAGCTGGCGGATTTGGGTGAGGTGTATTTCGCATTTGACAACCAAGTAAGGATGCTGTTATGCAGGACTTTTTTGATGTGCCCTGTTGGATAATACAAAGCTGCTCAGAGTACCAGCAGTCCGTTACTTCGGGCAAATTATTTTCAATGTGCGAGCTTTGAGAATATTACATGCGTTTGGTACCATATATCTGTACTCCAATGCCCAAACCGAATTTCTTGGAAGTTCTATGTGTTACAACAAGAGAGATCTGATATTTAGATCACGTTTTGCTCTACATAGGGCTAATAACGTAGGAAAAGTATGTGACTGAACCAGGAGATGAACCCGGGGCCCAAGCTCAGCAACAGCAACAGCGCTTCCTGGTGGAAGCGTAAACTGAAATGTATATTCCTCAACTGATTCATATCCAATATGCATAATCATGGAAAATTCCATTTCCTGTCTAAGTTGAAGAAACATCCTGTTAGTGTTAATTACGCATGTTCCCTAGATTGACAATTGCATTTTGGAGATGATACATGCATGAAGTTGCACATTTGAACAAGGATGGACTGGTCTGAGCAAGCTGCAAGATGACACTTGGAACCATTGTTTATGCCAAGGAGGATGAAGGTGTCCAAATCAGTTATTACATTTTCTATTGAGAATAGCAAGAAAAACTCTCAAAATCGTCTTAATTACAAGTTAGATTAAGGGCAGGTTTTTCAGTGGTCTATTAGGAAGTTAACGATCCATTAACTGCCTGTTATGGCCTCTGATTGGCCACTGCAAGGGTTAACAGACCGTTAATTCCTTAATGGACCACTGAAAAACCGGACTTAAGGAACGCAAAAATGTATATTAATTGAAATAGTGACCCTTCCTGCAAGACGACTTCATACTATATTAGAACCAAAGAGTGCTTGGAAAAGTTTATGTAGGTAGGTAGGTAGATAGGAATAAAAATCCTGCTACATTTAACACACGTGCCAGACGTGATATCAAAGCCACAGAAATGCTGGTCTTGTTCTAAAAATAGGGCCACACTTTTCACCAGCCCAACACTTATCTCTTGACCTGGTTAACCAAAATACCACGTATCATGAAATGCTATCTTCGCGAATTGTTTTAAGTACATTTCCGAAACTCTTTTCACATTCGCTGTGTCATTTATTTAGCAAGTTTACTTATAAAAACCCTTCCCTTCTTTGGAAGGCCACAGTCTTCATCCGATCTTGGTCAGAACGTCACAAGTTCCACCGTGTTGTGTCTACAGTTTCAAACAGCCTCTTTGGCTAAAAAATTTTCAAAAGTTATTTTACGGCTTTTTTTTCTGTGTTTTTATTAGAATTTACTGTAAACATATAGCTTGTATGATCAACAAGTTAATTTTTAATTAGCAGTATTTGATTTGTTTGTTTTCAGTTTTTGCCTTCAGAGATAGGAAAGTTAAAGCACTAAAAATGGTGAAGAAGTTAAGAAATGAGCATGTTCTTGAGCTGTTGCTCCAACGGCTCATGGAGCCAGCTTTCATGCCGAAAGGGAAGGAAAATGTCGTCTTTGACGTGCCCGTCGATTACATGGTATGCATTGCGACTGGCTTTCTGCTTTTAGAGTGCAAACACAGCTGGCACAAAGCACTCGACGCAACACTTCGAACACAACGATCAGGCCGAAGATTACGTTATCCATGTTTTTTTCAGGCTCCCGAGTACCAGCACTGTGCAGAACAATTGCTAGCGAAGTACTCGGTCAACGAGTGTGTCCATGTAAAGATCAACAAGGTTCACCCTCATCCAAGTGTAATCTTCGAATTTGCCAAAAGTTTGGGTCGCCAGGATCAGTACTCCGATTTCCTGCCGGCACATCGGGACCTGAAATCTCGAGTGGCGCAAATCTTCTGTGGTATGTCGGCACCGGTAGCTCAGACATCACAAGAAGCTGTGACCCTCATTTACGACTGATATTTAGAATTTGTTATTTTGAATCGCCTGAGTTTGAAATAAATTTAAGACTAATGGTTTCCTTTCTTTGTTCAGACACTATGAATCTGGGAGACTTGGTGTCTTATGCTGTGTATGCCCGAGACAATTTGAATTCCAGCCTGTTTGCAAACGCATTTTCAACGGCTTTGCTTCACCGAAAGAACCTGAAGGGGCTGAAACTGCCCTCTGTGTCCAGTGCCAACCCCTTCAAATTCTTCGGCGGAGATGTGATGAGTAAGGCCACGCAGCAAGCCTCGGTCATGGGTGAATTCATGGTAATTGTGGTGTGCCTGTCATAATTGAGTTATCAAATTGATGAGTGCTTTTATAATTTGTTTTATTTGTGTGTATTGAGAGTAAAATCTACAGAGTGTTTGATACCTACTGAAATATTTCCCATAGGTACCGATTGAAGCAGAAGTCACCGCATCAAACCTTGATCCAGAGCATCGTTTGGCATACTTTAGGGAGGATTTGGGAGTCAATAGTCACCACTGGAAATGGCATTTGGTGTACCCAAATAATGGTAGGTAACTAAAGTAAATTATATAGAATGGTTTGCTGAAATTTCTGATAGATGAATATATAATGTAATATGAATATAGTCGCTCTGGTTCGCCTAACCGGCAGTCAGGCAAAACATGACCACATGCGGGCTTTGCTGCCACTCAAACTATAATGATCATCCTAAAATTAAAGCAACTTTTGATAGGAACCATTTTATTATCTAATTGGTTTGTTAAATAAAATCTTTCAGAGCCATACGTCGAAAAAGATCGCCGTGGAGAACTGTTTTACTACATGCACCAGCAAATGATTGCGCGTTACAACGCTGAGAGACTCAGCAACCACCTCGGAAAGGTGAAGCGGTTCAACGACTTCAGGGAACCCATCCCAGAAGCATACTTCCCCAAATTGGCCGTCAGCGTGTCGATGAAAAACTATCCTTCTAGACATGCTAATTCAGTTCTCAAAGTTAGTATTAACGTAACTTTCTTTGCTCTGCAATGCTCAATACCCTTAGAGTTACACATTTTTATAAACTTTTGTATTTCAGGACATTAATCGTAAAGCAGAAAACTTTATTTTTGATATTTCTATGCTGGATATCTGGAGGAGTCGCATTTATGAGGCAATTGATACTGGTATGGTAAAAAAAGTTAGTATTAATTCATATTTTCTTCATTGATATACCCTTACTTTTTAATTGGTAAAATTTGCAACTGAATGATTCTTGATCAAAGAAAAATTACCAGGTTTATTTATGATTTTTTTTTACAAAGTTGCAGTTTGCAGAAATTTGCACTTGGTTTGTTTCTAACTTTGCAATTTGTTTGTTGCAGAAAGACGGTAGTTTCGAGAAGTTGACCGAGGAAACAGGAATAGACATTCTCGGCAACTTGTTGGAGTCAAGCACGCTATCCGTCAACAGAAGCTATTACGGAAATCTGCACAGTTACGGGCACATTGCTTGTGGAGTCATCCACGATCCAGACAACGCTCATCTGGTAAGTGTATTCTGCCACGTCAACGATGATGGCGACCTGCCAAACAATCCAGCAAAAGAAACTCACACAATTATTTTTGACAGGAATCTATGAGCGTGATGGGAGACGTTGCCACCGCCTGTCGCGACCCATTCTTTTATCGTTGGCATGCAATGGTCGACGATCTCTGTCAGAGTTACAAGAAAACACTTCCTCCCTACACCGAAGATAAACTGGCATGTGACGGAATCACAATCAAAAAAGTTGAGATGGTTAAAAAAGGAGGACAAAATATGAATTCCACTTTCTCGACTTTTTGGAGGAAAGATTACATTGACATTGCCAACGGCTTGGACTTTCAGGCAGGAAATAAGTCACTCTATGTAGGGGTGAAACATTTGCAGTATGAAACATTTGACTATCGCATCACAGTGGGCAACACGGAGCAACGATATGGAACGGTGCGGATATTCATTGCGCCGAAAAGAGACGATGATGGCAATACAATGAAATTTAATGAGCAGAGGACAAGTTTCATAGAGCTGGACAAGTTCATTCAATACTGTAAGACTAAGAGCAGTGAAGCACTTGAGCTGTTATCTATTCTATACACCAATTGCAATCATACACATGCTTCCAGAAATTTAGACTAAAAAAGATTCAAATGTTTCTTTACAGCTAATAAACTTTAAATTAATCTTGTTTCAGTCCAAAAAGGCAATAACGTCATTGAGCGTAGCTCTTGCCGAAGCTCGGTCACCATTTTTCAAGATGAGATGTTCCAAACGTGTAAAGATCCTCCCAAAATGCTGGCCCCTTTAAATTTGACAAAGGAACAGGAAGCAGAGAACTTCTGCGGTTGCGGCTGGCCCAACCACATGCTCCTGCCGAAAGGCCATTGCGATGGAATGGAATTTGATCTCTTTGTCATGATATCCAACTTTGAGGATGATAACGTGAGTTGATAAGAAACAGCTTCATATTTACTTGTCTAAAACTTATTTCTTATGCATACATTGGAATACAAAAAACTACTATCACGCTTAGATAAAATCTAAATTTTAGACTATAGACCACTGACCGAGCTGTTGGTAAGCATTGTTCATATTAACAAGCTAAGTCTTTGATCGAATTACCTATCGGAATGAATCCATGATCACAATCTTGATGACAGTCCTGAAGATGTCCACGCCATCGTGGACCGTCGACGCTCGACAAGGTCCTTTTTAGGACCGGCACAACGTTTAAACAGAGCAAAACCGTACGCTTTCAATTCTACTAACCAAGGCTCTGAACCACTCCGCCTTTCCATGATAATAATGTTAAATGTAATAAATTCTGAAAAGTTTGAACGCCAGATTGAAACTGATTGAACTGATTTGAGCCACCGATTGCTTTGTCCGCAGGTCGGCCAGCACAAAGAAGAGGTCAAGTGCGGAGCTCCAAGCTTCTGTGGGATCCACGACAAGATATACCCGGACAAGCGCGCCATGGGCTTTCCCTTCGACCGCGACATCGCCCCGCCAACCATCAAGGCCCAGCCAATTAAAGGAGTTCGAGAATTTGCCAAAGACTACAGCAACATGTGGACGGATAAAGTCATCATAAAATTCGAGGATAAGACCTACGAAGACCCAGAAGTGAAGAAGAAGATTGAAAAACTGAAATGTCTTGCAGTACCCGCTTTTAATAGTCCCCCTGTGCCCGAAAGTGCCCCTCAGCCAATCCTGGCTGACTCTGCAGAAGCGTTCTCCAACCCTGAGAATATCTATTACTTTCCGTCTCCGGCCTTTTAAGCCGACTGCCTTGACAGTCTGCTTGTCCACGTCTGTGTTTCGAAGGTAATGATAACTAAAATGCCAACTAAAATTTGCAACTACTGCTCGGAAAATAAAGATTATGGATTCACTGGCAAATTGACTTTGAAAACAGATATTCTGGCAAATTGACTTTCTGACTATTTGATTATCATATTCAATGCTTTAAGATTAAAAATTACTAGGGCTTCGCCGAACGCTACCTGTGGACGCGTTGTTGGATGAGCGTATTTCTTTTTATACCTGTATATAGTGTATACGGTATAGTGTATACCAGCCCAGATTTTGATCTTCCAAAGTTCATCAAATTTTTTCATAATTTTGGCATGTAAGCTAAGTAAATGATTCTTGGAAGCGAATAAATCCACACACGTCTTGATTCTTTGCCGAATTCACTGCAACTTGAATTTGTACCAAGAGATTCAAAGATTCAAGCATTATTTCAATTACCTCTGGTGAAAGCCGGTCGAATCCAGAGGCAATAAATTTTCGGCCAAGCAAAATCAGTGCCTAGCTGTCAAACTTTGTCCAGCCTAGACGACAGATGGAGTTTTCGATAATTTTCATATAAAAACCATTTCAAATCGCAGGGAAACTGTTATAACGGTACATCTCACTACGGTCAGCATATTTGTAACGTTTGTTGAAGAAAAAGCAAGGGTAATTACAGCTAAGATATGCAAAACGGCTAAAAACTTGAAAATTTAATCGAAAAATGCGATTTAAAAACGTATTAAAAACATTTAAAACATATCTCTTGGTAAACCAGCATAGTGAATACAGTATACAGGAGCTATTCTGCAAATTTCATCAAAATCGGTTTGGAATTTTAGCCAGTAGAGTAAAAACAAACAGCGAAATTATGGCGAAAAATCTGAAAATTTTCGTAAATTTGGATTTTTGAGAAAAGTTCTAAAGCTATCAAGCTGAAAAACGCAGGGGGTCTAAGTTCAGAACAAATTCAGGTACACTGAAAATTTCATCAAAATCGGATCAGCGGTTTGGACGGTAGAGCGCGAACAAACACACAAAAAAACAAACAAACAAACACATGGACTTTTTTTCTACGGGTGGTCAAATTGAAGTCTTCGCTTCGCTCGCTTCGCTCGCTACGCTCATCCAAATATTTCTTATATGCTTAGCCTCTGCGTACTACAATTCCTATAAATGTGTTAAAATTGCCAGACAAATTTTTGGCATATTAACTTTTTTGTCCGTGATTGTATATAATTGTATTTTATTTTTAAATCTGCAAACCATTAGCATTTACCTATGCTTGTTTAAAAATCTATTTGCTTTGGAAATGGTGTGCATATTATTTTATATGGTAAAAACATGTGTTCTGTGCAAAATCACGGGAATGGGATTTAACGTTAATTTGAATGCAAATCCATTTCTTTTTGCTATTTGTTAACTGTTTGCTGATAACAATAAAGCTTCTGCAATTCAAGCTTTGATCTTTGACAACCTTCTTCAATGCTATTTGGAGGTAGAAATCACTTAAGAGAGTTATCCCTTGCCAGTCCAAAACAACTAAGCTCTATGCTCTATGCTTCAACCTTAATAGAGTAGCAAAGTAGCTTATTTTGTCTTACTGGGACCAGCAGTAATTATTTTAAATTGAAGGCCATTGGACCATCTAAAACTGAATTTTACCACACACCCCATGCAATGTCAGGGATTATTATCACATATTTATCAATAAGGATATCCTGAATAGAAGATAGAAAATATTTCACAAAACACAATAAAAATTATTGACCACCAAAAAAATGTCCATGGATAGGTATAGGTAGCAAGTAATACCTATATAAGAGAGAATATTGGGACATTGATGAATGCTATATCAACATCCTGTGAAATTGACTAGCTAAACAGGAACTAATGTGGTTAGCCATAATCATCCTGTCAGTTCTATTCCTTACTTCCTGTTTTTCAACCGAGACACAATCGGTGGTTTTGCGTGAGATTTTTATATCGCCGATGGAAAATTTAAGTGGAAATTGCGCGACGTCTAGCATTCTATGCCGATTCCTCGATGTATGCTTTCTGCAGATGCAATTGCAATATCTGCAATTTATGGAATCCTTACTGGGATACGCAACCGATTTTTCTAAGCTAATTAGTGGTTTTCCTTTTTCCTTTAGTCTCAACTCTTCTATTTTATCATCAATTAGATGTGTTGCTATAAATGCACTTATATCTTCTAGCTGCCAGTTAGTGGCTTTCTTAGGACGTAAGTGATTGCACATTTCATTCTGCAAAGACTTTGCCGAGGTAATTTTTTGGTAATTAATATTAATAATTATATATATATATATATATATATATAAAATATTATATAATAATAATAAATAAATTAATATTAATTAATTTAGGTAATTAATTTTTTGTTGGAGGATGGTTGAAAATTTAAATTAGACAGTTCAATGCATTGGTGCTCTTTAAAATTTGCTGAATAATTCAGAATTACAAAATCGCTTCCAGCGGGCCATGTGCTTTAGAAGCAACTTTACCAAATTGCTTAAAACCTGATTTCAACAAAAACTAGATATTAAAAACCTTTAATTCAATTTATGCTATTAAATTTATTTGATGTATATTTCCACAAGATTTAATAATTTGCTGTGCTTTTTCTAATTTGATGATTATCATCACTGCATCATTGCTATCATTTGCAATTATACTCAACTTTGAAATATGCCAAAAAGTAGCTAAGGACCATCGAGATACTTCCAGAGTCCATGTTCCTGCTCTAGTCTGCAACATTTAGTTGGAAGCAAGCGGAGACAGCACGGCAATGGCAGTCAACGATCGAAACAACCTCCTGCTGCTGTTTGAGCGGCCCACCGAGCCAGCCTTCATGCCGAAGGGCGACAGCAACGTCGTGTTCGATGTGCCACGCTCGTACTTTGTAAGACAAGCTTTCCGATGCAGATCACAATGTTCACACACGGGGTATTCGGTTCGATGGTCTGACATTTTCTCTCCGAACAGGCGGAACAATACAAGCCATTCGACAACCAGATCACCAGCAAGTTCGGAGCCGATGACCCAATCCACGTGAAAGTGGAAAATATCGTTCTGCCCGATCTCTCGTTTGCTAGGGAGTTGGGTCGGCGAGAGCCGTTTTCTCTTTTCCTGCCGTGGCATCAAAGGATGGCAGGACGACTGATAGATGTTTTTGTTGGTAAGATAAAATTATAATTTTCAGTCCTCCTAAAAGTAAAATGGCTCGATCAGCACATTAACATAACAGAAACACAACCGGCGCAATTATCCTATTGCCTTGAAGTTGCATCGAGTAAATCCGTTGTCGCAAGATTTATAATCCGCTTCATATTCAATGGAACAATTTTTAAATAAAAAATGTATGTCTCCGGTTGAAATCGATGCTGAGGACATATAAACAATGTCCAAGACAATACTGAAAAATCATCCCGGTTCCAGGAATGCGTAACATCAAGGAGCTCACATCGCTGGCCCTCTTCTGCCGAGACAACATCAACCCGCAGTTGTTCATCTACGCGTACTCCGTTGCAATTCTCCACCGGCCGGATACGAAAGACCTTCCTCTGCCCCCGCTCTCGGAAATATTCCCCGACAAGTTCGTAGGCGGCGGTTTCAAGAACAGGCTCCAGGAAGTCATCTCCATCCAAGATCCGGAAGACAGGGTAACAAAACAATCAATTTAACACATGGACGCGGTGGTTCACTTTAATTGCTGGAATACGATAGTTTTCCATCTATTTTCAAAATGTGCATCTTTCTACAGACACCTTTGGAAATTCCCCGCGACTACACGGCCAACGATCTGGAGGAAGAGCACCGCGTCGCCTACTTCCGCGAAGACATCGGCATCAACTTGCACCACTGGCACTGGCATCTCATCTACCCGCCGTCCGGCCCCCGGGAGATCGTGGCCAAGGATCGCCGCGGAGAGCTGTTCTTCTACATGCACCAGCAGATCATCGCGCGCTACGACTGCGAGAGGCTGAGCAACCGGCTGGGACTCGTCACGCCGCTCGCTAACCTCCGGGAGCCGCTCAAGGAAGGCTACTTCCCGAAACTCGACTCGATGACGGCAAGCAGGAATTACGCGGCTCGCCACGACAATGCCGTGCTCAGCGTGAGTCCGTACACTTTCCGAGACCCGTGTGTTTTCCTCATCTTGTCACGTTAGTTTTCACATAAACTATTTAACTTGGCATTCAATAACTTAGCATTTGAAAACGCAGTTTAACGGTCTTTCTGAAAAGTGAGCCCGTCATGTTTATTAAACTTTAAGCAAGCTCAATCAAGTTAGTGAATTAAATAACAAATGAGATGAAAGTTTGTGTGTTCTTTTAGGATATCAACCGTGTGTCTGACCAGTTAATCGTGAGCATCGCGCAGATGGAACGTTGGCAGGAGCGTCTTTACGAGGCCATCCACACGGGATCCGTCTTCAACGTAAGTGTAGATTAGATTTATCCTGAAATCCACGCTAACACTCACACGTTTCGGAATTGTCAGCTGAAAGTCGGAACGTCGTTGCTGCAGACTCGTAACGAACGTGTGCCGCTGACGGAAATGGGAGGAATCGACGTTTTGGGAAATCTCTTGGAGGCGAGCATCTTGACGATGAACGCAAACTACTACGGAGACATGCACAACATGGCTCACATAATGGTCGGCCTTGTTCACGACCCTGACAACAGACATCTGGTGAGTTATAAATGTTTAGCATACAAACAGTTACAGTGGGTTTTCCATAATGCTATCTTCGGAACGTGAAGGTAGTCATGTCATGTTATCACCAGAAAATTAAATAACCGGTTTGATAAACACTCTGCTTACAGGAAAAAAAATATATCCTTGTTTAACAATTCACAGGAAACTTTCAGCGCGGTTGCTGACCCCTCTACAACCATGCGCGATCCCGCTTTCTACCGCATCCATAAGATGGTGGACAACATCTTCCAAGAGCACAAGAACACGCTGCCGCGATACACGGTCCAGCAGCTGGATTTCACCGGCGTGACCATCACCAACCTCGAGGTGAACGTCACCGGGCCGCGGCCGGCGCCCAAGAACGAGCTCTCTACGTTCTGGCAACAAGACGACGTTGACTTGTCTCGCGGCCTGGACTTCAGCCCGCGCGGAGCCGTGTTGGCGCGATTCACTCATCTCCAACACGCTCCGTTCGCTTACAAGATCACGGTGAACAACGCAGGGGCTGCCCGACAAGGAACTGTCAGGATCTTCTTGGCTCCCAAGTTTGACGAACGTGGGACACCGATGCTGTTCAGTACGCAGAAGATTCTCTTCATCGAGATGGACAAGTTCACCGTGAACCGTAAGTTTAAGACATAAATATTTTACCAATAATTCTTCAGCATGAGCGCTATTCTATTACCAGCAAAGTAAAGCAATGATTGACGACTCAGGACCACAGAATATGGCTTCCTCTCACCCGAAATCTTCTTGGCACTTGGCTCAATAAGCTAATGCATGTGCGTGTTTGTTGCTTGTCAGTGAAACCGGGAGCAAACAACTTCCAGCGGCGATCTGACGAGAGCTCGGTGACGATTCCGTTCGAACGCACGTTCCGAGAGTTGAGCGGAACGGGCCCGGCTGACGGGACGGCCGCCCAGCAGCAGTTCAACTTCTGCGGCTGCGGCTGGCCCGATCACATGCTGCTGCCGATGGGGAATGCAGCCGGGATGCAGTTCCAGCTGTTCGCCATGGTTTCAGACTTTGCAGGGGACAGGGTACGGTTTGACGCGACATCATGATGCGACGGATCAGACAACGCGGGTGGCAGAGTTATGGCGAAATAAGTCAACACCAATCAGGGCAATAGTATCAACAGTGCCGGATTTACTGTTTTGGGGGCCCTGTGCAACTGTGTGTATGTGGGGCCCCCAGAGGCGAAACTTTACTTTTTTCTGGGGTGTGTGGGGGGGGGGGGCGGAATTTGAGTTGTTTCGAGTCTTATTGAGACAGCGGAGGGGGTGCCGAAAGATGCACAAAACAGGGGGTTTGGGGCGCAGCCCCAATTTTTTTTTGAGTTCAAGGTTATTTTTTGATCAAATTTATGCGTTTCAGGACTTTCAGATAATATAAGAGACTGAAGATAGCATAAACACGAGCTATGGTGCTTGTGCACGCACAACACCCTTACTGCACCAGAGACCCCCACACAATGAGAATCGAAATGAACACTTCTGACTTATTATGATTTGAACATCACACATGTGTGTATGTGTGTGTGTGTGAGTTTCGGTATTTTACCAATACTTCGAAATTTGAGCTGGCTGTACGAATATCGCTCTCGACGCTGAATTCACGATATATAGGTAGTATGAGTAATACCCTGCCGAGTGCTGAAACAAGTAGTTACCGTGGTCGGCGCCCGACGCGGTAGCGAGCAGACTACAAAGAGTTACTGTTAAGTAAACAATGACAATTCCCTACCTAATTCACGTAAAAATAATATGAAGCTTAAAACACGTCTTTGGCATTGAGAGAATTGGCGAAAGCAGATTTCAATGAAAATAATTTTTTTTTCAGTAACCCAGAGTTTCAGCGATTCTCGTAATTTTCTCTGTTGTATCCATGGATTAACCAAATTCTCGGGGCCCCTGAAATTCTGGGGCCCTGTGCACGTGCACCGTCCGCACATGCTCAAGTCCGGCTCTGAGTATCAAGAGAAGTTATATTATTGTTACAAATGACAGCATAGTAAAGATACTGCATTTGATGTAAAAGTGGTATATAATTACAAATCCAGGTATATTTTATTGAAATAGACGGTTAAAATATCAACTTGAATCCATTTTGTATCGAAAAATACGTTCGAAATACAGTGGCGGCAACTTATGTCTTGAAAAAACTAAGTATTTGCATCATCATATCATATCTCAGGGTGTTACAACAAGAAATAATTTACTTCAATGACTGGCATTCGCAAGTAACATCGCGTCCAATTCCCCAACAGATCAACCAGTCGACGGAGGGCGCCTGCGCCGACGCCGCCAGCTTCTGCGGCATCCGAGACAAGCTCTACCCGGACAAGCGTTCGATGGGCTACCCGTTCGACCGGCAGCCGCGCAACGGCGCCGACACGCTTGCGCAGTTCCTCACGGGCAACATGCGCGTGCAGGACGTGGTGATCCGTTTCGAGGACCGCACGGAGCTGCCGCAGCGAGCGAGGCAGCCGGCGCGGCAGCCGCAAGCCGGCCGGCCCCGGCAGCGTCCGCCCACCAACAGACCGAACCGTCCGTAGGCGGCGGAGCGACCGTGTCACTCATTCCCGTGATTGCCCTTGTTGATGGACTCGGCTACGGTGGCTTATGAGGCTAGCCATGCTTTTGTTGCTTTGTGCTTTCAATTTTTAGGTTTCATCTGCTGATGCTAATTTTTTTATCATCTAAAAACTAATTTTATAATGAATATATTGAAATGAATTATGTAATGAATTAGTAATTGCTTGAAAACGCTTCGAAGTTTATCCACAATAACAATGTTTGCCGCATATAATTATATTTTATAATGTTTTAGCAGTTCTGATCTTATGACAACGAAGCTAAGCTTGCAAGATTGCATATGAAGCCTCCTTACTATAACAATATAATATTATCTATGCAATAAACTGATTGGTCTCTATAATTTCTGACACCACCACCCACACCATACCTACAAGGTTTTTGGTGACTGGTCTGCGTTTTGACAAAGTTATCTGATTCTCTTTGAATGTCAGAGTAAATTACATTGAGTTTCACCTGTGAGCAACAGAGAAGTGTCAGGAAATGTGTTGCATTATTTTCATAAATAAAGTTTTGTGTCAATTTCAATCTCAGCACTTCCGACATTATCATCGGCCAGTTGTTTTGATGAGTTGGCTTCAAAAGATGCACTGATTCACACGACACTCAGTTGTACCTATGTTGTACCCAAGGGCGGAACAACGATTCACGGGCCCGCCCGCAGATTTGGACAAAAAGGCCCCCCCCCCTCCTCTCCCAAAGACGACAGGTTTTTCAGCCCTCGATAAAATTTTGAATCATTGGCCTTTTTTAGAGCGAATCTATGCGTTGTAGCAAGAATTTTAAACATATTGCAAAGCTTTTTCAAATTGACAGATTTGGAAAATCAGCTCGATATTTTCTGTGAACCACATTTCCAAGTTTTATCTTGCACTAAGATAAGCAGGATAGACCTTTCCTGGAAATAAAAATTCAGCGTGTCTGAGTAGGTACCTATAAGATACTTTCAATCACTATAAGTGCCCCTTTTCTGTAGTTTTTCGTATTTTCTGATATTTTACTCCGTATCAAGCGAAACCTTCGTGTACCAAATTTGACCTGACTCGACAAGGGCCCCCCGCGTACTGGACCAGTCTGCCTCACACATTGAATCTGCAGTTGGCGTGAAACAAGAGTGAATAACACTGAAAGTATCGCAAAAATGAGTAAAAGTGTTTCAGATTTAGTGACAACCGACGGGCCCCCCCGCGGCCGTAGACGGGCCTGGGCCCGCCCGCGACCACGGGTCCTGCGGGCGCCTAGTTCCGCCCCTGGTTGTACCTATGAACCTAGATCAGGATGAGACTGGAAGGCAAGAGACAATACGTATCAGCTGCCGTGCGTAACGCAGCGAATGCTTTCAACGGAAGTGAATTTATCAGTATGTTAGTGCACCCTAAATTTACCAACAAATCGGTAAATTATTGCAGAGAATTCTCTGTTTGTCGGCTAAGAAATACATCCTAAGTTTACCAACTAGCGGGTAAATTATCACAGAGTCTAAATTTCTCTGCTCGTCGACTGATAAATGGGGACCTAGAACGCGATTTTGCGGAGCTTTTACTGAAACGGGCCAAAAGAGTTTAGCGAAGACAATAAGTAATGTCACAGAGAACGAAATGCCATCCAGAAAAGTTCCCTGTATAGTGGCAAGCCTCGGTTAGTCGTTCACCCACCTTTCCACCGACCAGCGACAGCAACAAAGATGATGCGCGGAGGCGGGAGGGGAATGTTGGCCACGCGGCCCTAATACAAGCCGGTCACTGAGCTCTTGGATAGGTCAATTATTGTGAAGCCCGACCTGATATTCCTCCTCCCTGGCTTGTCGAGCATTGCTGGACGCATTTAGACTCTGGTTTATCGCGGTTGTTCGACAGCGACAGCCGACGATTGATGACTCCCCTGCAACCTCCGAATGATGACATTGGCTTCGGTCTTCAGCACTGATCTTTTTCACCATCTTAGACACTAGTCTTCGTAAACACCGATTCTGAAATCAATAAACAAGTTTTCAGGAACCAACACAGCAATATCAATGTTTTCAAGCAGTATCTGGCATTCTTAGTTTCCAAGTTAAATTGAAATGAGAATGTACAATGTTGGATATTAAACAAATAGCCAATTAATTAACCCTGCCTAATTAACACATTGTACACAATGCTGCCCAATTGACTGAAAAATTTCTGGTAGTTTTTGTAGCCAAAATCCATGAATAAATACTGCATGCATAGCCTAGGAAGTATTTTGGAATAAGCATCGATGCATAGCAATGGCACAGCCATAAATCCATCATGTTTGTTTGGTATTTTCCCCTAGAAGTCGTAATTTCATCCTCAAAAGTTAAAGTTAAGATGTATTATTAGCAAAATACGTAAAGAAATACCTTTTTAAAAAGTTGTCTGTTCCATTCCAAGGAATTCACGGGTCATCAGATTGTGGATCACTCATGGTGGTTAGAGAATCTATTTGTCTGTATAAATTATGTGCAAACGGACCTTTGTTTTTAGAACAGGTTATTATAACAGAAAATACTTTCGCATGAAACTAATTTGGAATAATAATTGAATGACACAAAGGTGATACTAATGCATATTTAAGGAATTGGAAAAGACGTTAAGAATAATTGTGAAAATGCCGGGATGCAGTTGAACATTTTGAATCTGAAATATATCGCGGGCGTAAGCCACTCGAGCGCTGCAATCGGTCCAGGGATTTCGCGCCCAACTTTCAACTTTCAACACCGAAGACCGAACAGCACATTTATATATATATATATATATATTTATTTATTTAATGCTTCGTACAAAAACACTGTCTTTGTTTGAGCCTACTTGCTAAATGGGACATAAGTACCGTAAAGAATGAAAAATAAAAAGGAACATTTATTCACCACATCACAAGAACATGCTTCAACTTTGGATTATTGGGTTCTCTAGACTTTCCTCTCTTCTAGACATGTGTATTAATTTTATTTAGAGGGTAGAGTTGAAAAACAAACAATCCATTGCCTCAATATAAACTGCTTTGTAGCAAATGCAAATGATGGAATGTTGAAGTTTTGTATTGAATGCCTACATATTCAAGCATAAATATAATATTAGAATATAATAAATTATAGATAGATAATAGATAATAAATATTCAAGCCTTCATACTTCAATTACTCAAGCAATGGCAAAATGTATTTACCTGAAATCATTATTATTATTGAAGGAATTTACTTTCATACAAGGAAAACAGCTCATGTTTCTGTGCTGCAAGTATTTTGTATCATTATTTAGGAATTGTGCTTTGATAGCAACTTGCCATCTTACCAACTTCTATTATCTGGTATAAAGTTATCTCTGGCACATTAGATAAACACAGGTTCACATTTAGAATTGACATTTGGAACTATATTTTTGCATCCTGTGGAAATTTTTAAGTAAATGAGGCTTACAGTAAAACTAGTCCATAATTTTGTCAAGGTATCTATTACCTTATCCAGAGCAAAAACAACCATGGGTTTGGATCAGACCTTTGGAATGGTAATGTGTGTCAATTTACATGTAATTTTCCCTGAAGATCTGTTTTAAATTTATTTATACTTTCATCTGCTGGCTACGATCACCGTTGAATTGAGCAATGCAACATAGTTATTATATCGCTTCAGGGTTTTTCCTCTTTCCTTGGGGATGATCGATAAGTTATATCAGCAAGTTTTCTCGCTATAAATAACACGAAAATATCATGAAATATTCAGTGGCGTCTGAAATATCAGCGAGACTACACATTACAACTTGCAGGTTCAGGTAAACTACAAATTCTGGAAATATCTAAAAAAAGATAGATTGAACTTAAATAGTACATACTTTTTGACAAATTGGAAGTTATTGGGCTCACAATTAAACTCATCACCTACAAAACTTAATTTCCAATGTGTCATCTTTAGGAGATAGAAAGAAACTCTGATAAGTACACTAGATATGTTATTTTTCAAGTCTTCATCATATTGATAGCAAGCCGAAGAAAGCACAGCGATGGCAAACGAAAAAAACAACCTCCTGCTGCTGTTTGAGCGGCCCACCGAGCCAGCCTTCATGCCAAAGGGTGACAGCAATGTCGTGTTCGATGTGCCGCGCGAATATTTCGTAAGCAAAACGTCAAATACAAGGTGCAACGTATGATTTGCTCACAAATAAAAAGTACGATTAACTCGATGCACGTTGTTTTCACAAACAGGCGGACCAGTACAAGCCATTTGACAGCCAGATCACCAACAAGTTCGGAGCCGATGACCAAATCCACGTGAAAGTGGAGAAAATCGTTCTGCCCGATCTATCGTTTGCCAAGGAGTTGGGCCGGCGAGAGCCATTCTCCCTGTTCTTTCCCTGGCATCAAAAGATGTCAGCTAGGCTAATCGAAATCTTTGTTGGTGAGATATTGATAAAATATCTGCAATATATTACACTCTAGCAAGATTGGTAAAATTTACCAAAAAAAATAATTTTAAAACATATCTTCGTTCCAGGCATGCGTACCATCAAGGATCTGACGTCGCTGGCTCTCTACTGCCGAGACAACATCAACCCTCACTTGTTCATCTACGCGTACTCCGTTGCTCTGCTTCATCGGCCGGACACCAACGACCTCCCTGTGCCCCCGCTCTCGGAAATCTTCCCCGACAAGTTCATTGGCGGAGGCTTCAAGAACAGGCTCCAGGAAGTCATATCCATCCAAGATCCGGAAACCAGGGTAAAACTGAATCCTACCGAACGATACGCACCCTTACCGAAACTGGAATGCATGTTATCAAAAAAATAAGTGTTGTTGTGGCTAGAAGATTGATACCTAAAAGCAAATCCACAAAAATGTTTGTCAAAAAAACAGTTTCTACCTCCATGCCACAAAACTAATGAGCCCATCCGTATCATTATCAAGGTTCCTCTGGAAATTCCCCGCGACTACACGGCCAACGACCTAGAGGAAGAGCACCGCGTCGCCTACTTCCGCGAAGATCTCGGCATCAACTTGCACCACTGGCACTGGCATCTTGTCTACCCGTTCAATGGTCCCCGAGCTATCGTGGCCAAGGATCGTCGCGGAGAGCTGTTCTACTACATGCACCAGCAGCTGGTAGCGCGCTACGACTGCGAGAGGCTGAGCAACCGGCTGGGACTCGTCGTTCCGCTGGACAACTTGCGCGAGCCGCTCAAGGAAGGCTACTTCCCGAAACTCGACTCGTTGACAGCCAGCAGGAATTACGCTTCGAGGCACAGCAACGCCATGCTGAGCGTGAGTTGAACACACGGTGGCTGGCAAGCTAATGTTTGTTTTGTCTTAGAAGCAGAGTGTGACGTAGTGTTGGCTGTGTTTTCAGGATGTGAATCGAGTGACCGACCAGATTGTCGTGTCGATCGCTCAGATGGATCGTTGGAAGGATCGCATCTACGAGGCCATCCACACGGGATCTGTTCTCAACGTAAGCTAACTGCATTTACTTGATTCACCAAAATACTCCTCGAAATAAAACGAAGAACGCATCATGATAAAAAAACAACTCATTGTATTTGATATTATTACTGTAACAATTTGGGTGAGAGTTTCAAAACTTATTCCGCCTTTACTGCAGACTCGTAACGAACGCGTGCCTTTGACGGAAACGGGTGGCATCGACGTGTTGGGTAATCTCATCGAGGCGAGCATCTTGACGGTGAACTCAAATTACTACGGTGACATGCACAACCTGGCCCACGTAATCATAGGAGTTTCCCACGATCCCGACAACAGGCATCTGGTGAGTTCATAATAGGGCTCATTTTTTTCTCTAAACAAGCTTAAGCTATCAGTTGGTGCCTAAGTAGATACCACCAACATCTAACTCTGCTAGCTTTTTGCCTGGAAAGCACTAAGATTGGCTGGACACTAACATTTATGAATGCATGTATCATCTTAATTGTTTTAGGCATCTCTTTAACTTGGTTACAAATTCTTTCTTTTAACATTATCTTTTTAATATTGGTAATGTTAGTGTGATTCAAACCTAAATGCAAATACTCGTTGCATGTACGGCAGAGATTGATCAATCAGATACAGATATCAGAAACAGATATGGCAGATAATCAATATCAGCAATGTTTGCTGTAAATTCCAGGAAGCGTGGGGGCCGTTGGCAGATCCCGCCACTGCGATGCGCGATCCCGCTTTCTACCGCATCCATAAGATGGTGGACAACATCTTCCAAGAGCACAAGAACACGCTGCCGCGATACACGGTCCAGCAGCTGGATTTCACCGGCGTGACCATCACCAACCTCGAGGTGAACGTCACCGGGCCGCGGCCGGCGCCCAAGAACGAGCTCTCCACGTTCTGGCAACAAGACGACGTTGACTTGTCTCGCGGCCTGGACTTCAGCCCGCGCGGAGCCGTGTTGGCGCGATTCACTCATCTCCAACACGCTCCGTTCTCTTACAAGATCACAGTGAGAAATTCGGGGGCAGCTCGGCAAGGAACTGTCAGGATTTTCATGGCTCCGAAGTTTGATGAACGTGGGACGCCGATGCTGTTCAGGACGCAGAAGATTCTCTTCATCGAAATGGACAAGTTCTCAGTTAACTGTGAGTTAAATCTTTTATTAATTTTCATTAAAAAATCTTTTGACAATGCGTCTTTGCCAACTTAACATCTGATAATAACATTTCAAGCTTTTAAGCAAGAAAAGTTTTTACCGAATTATGCACTAAGCCAGCAAACAAAAGCTAAACCTGGGTAATTTATTTCTTGTTAGTGTTTTCTTTTAAAAATACACCTTTCTCTATTGAAACCATCTCCAATCAGCCATTTGGCACAGTGCAATCTTCAATGTTTCTGAGTGCGTTTGTTTCTAGTGAGACCCGGAGGGAACAATATCGAGCGCCGGTCCACCGAGAGCTCGGTGACGATTCCGTTCGAACGGTCGTTCCGAAACCTGGCCGGAACGGGCCCGGCCGACGGGACGGCCGCCCAGCAGCAGTTCAACTTCTGCGGCTGCGGCTGGCCCGATCACATGCTGCTGCCGATGGGGAATGCAGCCGGGATGCCATTCCAGCTGTTTGCCATGGTTTCAGACTTTGCAGGGGACAGGGTACGATAAACTTTGTTTACGGCAAAAGCCATTGAGATGTCGCGGAAATGTTTATTTCAATACGCAAGCGACAAGACTTAGAAAATGGTTCAAATTGAAAAAAAAAGTATTATATTATCTTCCTAGGGCGTATATTATCTCCCAACAAGATAAACTTCTTCCCAGCAAGGAATCACCGTGTGGCAAACATTCAGCTGCGGTTTTGTCTGAGTTGTTTGGACAAGATTCACAGAATTATTTCAGTGCTTAACTTGTAAATGTGAATTTTTCTTGCTCACTCTAAAATGTCAATTAAATCAGCAATCACCTTCACAGATCAACCAATCAAACGGCACCGCCTGCACGGACGCCGCCAGCTTCTGCGGCATCCGAGACAAGCTCTACCCGGACAAGCGCAACATGGGCTACCCGTTCGACCGTCAGCCACGCGATGGCGCAGACACGCTTCCGCAGTTCCTCACGGGCAACATGCGCGTGCAGGACATCGTGATCCGTTTCACGGACCGCACGGAGAAGCCTCAACGAGGAGCGCAGACTGGCCGTCCAATGCCTGGCAACCCGCCGGCGAGACCGGGGCAGAGAGCTCCCAGCAGGCGGCCATAATGTTGCTAGGGAACCACACGCCGCAACATGGAACACTGCTTGGTTTTGCTTACGGAATCGGATATTATATACTTTGCTTTTACTTCCATCTGCTACTTGCTTACAGATAATAGTTTTGGTTGTAATTTAACTTAACATATCACATTCACTCAAAGTTGAGTATGTGATTTTATGTTACTAAATCTAAAATAGATCTTGATGACAGTCATTAAAAAATGTATTTGCATTTTGTTGATACTATTCTATAATTTGTTTTTGTCAATTGCATGTTTTTCCCAATTAAACTTGCTATATTCATCAGAAATGTCTGTACTGTTTTCGTCTGTAACCTATTCACAAACTCCACCAAGATTATATCGTTGTAATTAAACTTCAGATGTTTAAGCACGTAGTGGTATTGGAAGGGAATGTAATTTACAAAATTGCAACTCAACAAAAGACAAACGTGACAACATAGATTTTTCCAAAAGTATTATTTTATCATGGATGGCATCAATCCTTAAAATATAACATATTTCCTTTAGTCCTATGATAATTTCGGTCATTGACATTGAACTTGTCTCCGTCAAGGATGTGAAGCAATGGAACATTTTCAGGAGGCTTACGTGCATTTGGCATCCTGTGGAATTGACAAGCCATACAGGAAATATCGTTGCTTAGCTGTGGTCATCCTGTTTTTGCCAGTGCTACTTTTATCCCACATTTCCTGTTAATCAATACTAATATTATCAGTGGTACTTGATGATGATATTTAGAAATGTATGCAAACTCCCATGTTTCATCTAAATTATTGAAATATTGGTAACCACTTCCCTTGTTGGGTAATAACGCCAAGTTTTAACAACATTTTTGTGGTTTTCCTTCTTCCTTTGGTTTGAGTAAAGCTTAAAGTTACTCATTTATGAGTGTGTGTGTATTTTCTTTAATTTTTGCTATAAATGCAATCACCACTGATTGAAACTTTTAGTGGCTTCATCTTCTCCAACGAAGCTACGCAACATCTGTCAAGTCCTTCATCTGTGAGTCTTAGCCAAACTTTTTGGCTAATCTTTTCTGCTAATGCATTTAACAACAGTGGTTAATTTCTAGAAAAGTAATTTATTAAGTAGCTCTGAGACTTTTCTGTATTTTTTTGCAGTATTCATTCTCTGAAAGCAGTATACCCATGAGAACTTGATTAGCATGGGATAAAATAAGTGAAAATAATTGATTTTCATTTTATAGTTTCCGTGAGAGAAAATCAAATAAGCATCAAGATGGCAAACAACGAAAAGAACAACCTTCTCCTCTTGTTTGAGCGCCCCACGGAGCCAGCTTTCATCCCGAAAGGAGACAGCAATGTCATCTTCGACGTGCCCCGCGAATATTTTGTAAGTACGATGAACATAGAACGTATTCAGAAAAACTATTTAACTGGGTAATAAATACTTTGTTTCGATTTGTTATCGATTTGTTTCGATTTGTTGGGATTTGGCACTCGAGTTTAGACCGTTGATAAAGCAGACAGCACAGCTTCGCGAAACATCGGGAAAAGTTTGAGTTTTTGGGACTTAGCATTCATTACCCAGTTAAATAGTTGTCCTACAAACTAACGTGCTGAGATGAGGATAAGACACGAGTCTTAAGCAAGTAATAACATAGAACGTAGCGTATTCATAAGAACGTGATTTGAATCAGAAGTAAACATGTATCAACAAAGGCTCTAAACTTTTCTTTGTTTTCTCCAATAGGCGGACCAGTACAAGCCGTTTGACAACCAGATCACCAACAAGTTCGGAGCCGATGACCCAATCCACGTGAAAGTGGAGAAGATCGTTCTGCCCGATCTCTCGTTCGCCATGGAGCTGGGAAGGCGAGAGCCGTTCTCTCTTTTCCTGCCGTGGCATCGCACCATGGCAGGAAGACTGATTGAAGTGTTCATCGGTAAGATTAAGTACATCAAACAAGCTGTTGACAACAATAAGCCAAAGCAATTTGTTTTCCCAGTGATAACACATTGATCAATGATTTATGAAGGATCCAATTTGCATTCTATTTTGTAAATCAACCTTCTTTAAATCTAAACTATTGAACTTTTTTCACATGACCAAGAATTGAATCACATTTGGTAACTGCCTTTATATTTATTTCCTACAGAAAATATTGTTAAATATAAAATTCTACCAGAGCAAGTATTGTTTATTCAGACAATTGACACTGTTCAATATTTCAACTGAGGTTTAATATCGCGCCATTGTTTTTCTTGCAGGCATGCGTAACATCAAGGAACTCACTTCGCTGTCCCTGTACTGCAGAGACAACATCAACCCGCAGTTGTTCATCTACGCGTACTCTGTCGCTCTGCTTCATCGGCCGGACACCAACGACCTTGCTCTGCCCCCTCTCTCGGAAATCTTCCCCGACAAGTTCATTGGCGGAGGCTTCAGGAACAGGCTTCAGGAAGTCATCTCCATCCAGGATCCGGAAGACAGGGTAACGCAACAACAAAAAATCCACATTCTGCACTGGAATAGTTGAAATGATTGCATTGATTGCATCAAAACAACACCATTGTCTCCAAAACACAAATTTATATTGTAGCGGTGACTGTAATCAGACCGAATTGCTTCAATGTTCCAAGTCTTTTTTCTAAATCGGTAGGTTCCCCTGGAAATTCCCCGCGACTACACGGCCAACGATCTGGAAGACGAGCACCGCGTCGCCTACTTCCGCGAAGATCTCGGCATCAACTTGCACCACTGGCACTGGCATCTGGTCTACCCGTTTGTCGGTCCTCGCAACGTCGTGGCCAAGGATCGCCGCGGAGAGCTGTTCTTCTACATGCACCAGCAGATCATCGCGCGCTACGACTGCGAGAGGCTGAGCAACCGGCTGGGGCTCGTCGCTCCGCTGGACAACTTGCGGGAGCCGCTCAAGGAAGGCTACTTCCCGAAACTCGACTCGTTGACAGCCAGCAGGAATTATGCTTCGCGCCACAGCAACGCCATGCTGAGCGTGAGTTTGTTCATCGATTACACCTGGTTGGCAAATTATCGTGTGCTTTTTAAATTAGAAACGAGATGAACCGGTTTTTTTCTGTGCCTGTAGGATGTGAATCGTGTGACGGACCAGGTTGTTGTGTCCATCACGCAGATGGAGCGTTGGCAGGCTCGAATCTATGACGCCATCCACACCGGATCCGTTCTCAACGTAAGCATCAATATTTTTCACTTCATTTTAAGTTTTAAGATTAAACCAATATTATTTTACCGTTTGCGTACTACCTTGTCAGGAAAAAGTTGGTACCTATATCTGAGTTATTTGAGTTACATTTCAAAAGCCATTAAATTCAGGATCATCATTAATTGTTAAGTTTGTACAATGGTTCTGTCAGGCTTTTACCCACACATTCAGCTAACTTAACCGGATTAAAAATTGGCAAATCTTTGCTGCAGGCTCGTAACGAACGTGTGCCGTTGACGGAAATGGGAGGAATCGACGTTTTGGGAGATCTCGTGGAAGCTAGCTCGTTGACTGTCAACACGAATTACTACGGAGACATGCACAACTTGGCCCACGTGATTGTCGGAGTTGCACACGATCCAGACAACAGACATCTGGTAAGTTCTCAAATTCCCCACACATATTCCTTCATTCTTGGGAATATATTTACTCAGCTGCATTAGTTGTATGTTTCTCGCTATTCTTTCATGGGTCACATTTACTTATGCTCAAAGTATCATTTGATTTGATTTTCTTAGGAAGCTTGGGGACCGTTGGCTGATCCTTCAACTGCGATGCGCGATCCCGCTTTCTACCGCATCCATAAGATGGTGGACAACATCTTCCAAGAGCACAAGAACACGCTGCCGCGATACACGGTCCAGCAGCTGGATTTCACCGGCGTGACCATCACCAACCTCGAGGTGAACGTCACCGGGCCGCGGCCGGCGCCCAAGAACGAGCTCTCCACGTTCTGGCAACAAGATGACGTTGACTTGTCTCGCGGCCTGGACTTCAGCCCGCGCGGAGCCGTGTTGGCGCGATTCACTCATCTCCAACACGCTCCGTTCGCTTACAAGATCACGGTGAACAACGCAGGGGCTGCCCGACAAGGAACTGTCAGGATCTTCTTGGCTCCCAAGTTTGACGAACGTGGGACACCGATGCTGTTCAGAACGCAGAAGGTTCTCTTCATCGAGATGGACAAGTTTACTGTTAACCGTAAGTGTTTTTGCGATGAAATTTAGGTGATTACACTTTTTAATTTCATTAGACAAAATAAGATATAATTAGACTATGAGTACCACGATAGTTTGACCACCAACCATAGAGTTACGTCAGAATTTCATTATTCTTCTCTAAAACAATTCTATCTTTGTTTCCAGTGAAAGCGGGAGCGAACAACATTGAACGCAGATCTGACGAGAGCTCGGTGACGATTCCGTTCGAACGCACGTTCCGAAACCTGGACGGCACGGGCCCGGCTGACGGGACGGCCGCCCAGCAGCAGTTCAACTTCTGCGGCTGCGGCTGGCCCGATCACATGATCCTGCCGATGGGGAATGCCGGAGGAATGCTCTTCGAGCTGTTTGTCATGGTTTCCGACTTTGCAGGGGACAGGGTGAGCGCAGTTAACGGCCTAGCAAATCACTTTAGAAGGAACCTGATGAGGAACAAATCACTGGTGTAAGCTCTAAAAGTGACTGTACCCCATCTAAGCAAGCAGATTTGTGTTCCTTTAGATGCAGTGAATCATTTGAAGACATTAAAGTTTGTATCAGAAATTCTTCGGATTTTTTTGGGGATTTTTTAAAATAGGAAATTAAACTTGGCATGGATAAAATGTCCAGCCAGTGCAAAGTCGTTGCAGTTTGGTTGAGTTCCTAAATTTGATGCCAACGTCTAAAATTAAAACTGGTTTCTCGTCTCGGACAGATCAACCAGTCGACGGAGGGCGCCTGCGCCGACGCCGCCAGCTTCTGCGGCATCCGAGACAAGCTCTACCCGGACAAGCGTTCGATGGGCTACCCGTTCGACCGGCAGCCGCGCGATCGCGCAGACACGCTCGCACAGTTCCTCACGGGCAACATGCGCGTGCAGGACGTGGTGATCCGTTTCGACAACCGCACGGACACGCCGCAACGGAAGCAGGCAACGCGGCAGCCGCCAAGGCAGCCGGCCAAGCCCGCCACGCAGGGCGCCCGCCCCCAGCAACGTCCGCCCACCAACAGGCCCAACCGCCCGTAACGCTGCGGCCCTGCCTTGAACGCGATCGGCGCACAACTGACATGCTACGTGAAATTGCCAATGGATTCGGAAATACTAACGGATTTTTTAATTTTTTTATATCTTCTTTATTAAATACTGCTGGGATAAATGAGATTTTAGTAGGTTTGAGGATTTGCTTTTGTTAAAATTTGGCTGTAACTGTGCTTAGAGACCATCAAATAACTCGCTGTATACCTTTTTCAACTATTTTTCCCATAGAATAGTTTCTCTAGCTTAATATTTTGGTATTAAAAATATCACTAAGCCACGGTTTATTTCTATTTTCGTGACAAGATCATTCATTATTCATTTTTTTACTCTATTATTTTATAATTATCATGCCTTGATCATAAAAATAAAATGTGTTATTCATGAACCTGAACTGTGTATTGTTTATGTTTATGCCCAATACCCATCACGATACCAAAATAAACATAGTACTTTCTGAATAAGGTCACATTGCAAAAGTTCCGATCCCTGAAGCTAAAATCGCGGCACGCTGCTTCGTCATGTATAGCTGCAGACTTGTAGCTGGAGGTCTACACTTGATTTCTGTCTGCTTATTCTCCTAAAATCTGCGCTTTGCGCTGATTTGCGTGACAGAGGAATTGCATATCACAAAGTATGACAACATGCCATTAGCGGTACTTGTGTTCAATTGGTGTGCACGGAACGGGCAGCTCATAAAAGAATATGGCTCCTTTACAAGCACTTTACAAGCACGCTGGCACGAGCTCCTTAGAGCATCTAGAGATCGGGAGTGCGTGACGTGTGAGAATTTTTAACTCGACCTGACTCCTGAGCCCTGAGCAGACGTGATCGCTGACACACGAACCAACGAAGTCTCGTGGAAAGATAAGTTTTGCCAGTGGCTGGATGAAACTCCTACGACGGAAGCAAACCGCACCGCACTTTGCCCACATCTTAATCAGTGTCGCATTTGCCAATTATTACTTCAAATGATACGCATAAATAGTAATGAATAAATAATTCAAATTAATACATGTGTTGTATTAGAAATATTCATTTCAAATTAGAATCCACGACCGGGTTCGATTTCCGCAATTGATATATTGTTTCTAATAGTAGATATCTATCGTTAATGCGTCGAGATTATCAGTTTCGTTCTATTTCCATCTTTGCAGAATGAATTGGGCTTATCAATTGGAATCGTTATTAAATTCCTCAAAGGCGACATATCAGGGAAACTGCCCTAAGATAACAGAAAACGAGAAGGAATTATTTCCCAGCGGTTGATGTTGGTTGATGGTCGTGAAAAACCCCACAACAAGAGACACTGCATCCTGGTTGATGTTGGTTGATGGTCGTGAAAAACCCCACAACAAGAGACACTGCATCCTGGTTGATGTTGGTTGATGGTCGTGAAAAACCCCACAACAAGAGACACTGCATCCTGGTTGATGTTGGTTGATGGTCGTGAAAAACTCCACAACAAGAGACACTGCATCCTGGTTGATGTTGGTTGATGGTCGTGAAAAACTCCACAACAAGAGACACTGCATCCTGGTTGATGTTGGTTGATGGTCGTGAAAAACCCCACAACAAGAGGCACCGCATCCTGGTTGATGTGCTGAAATTGCGTACGTGTCATAAAACCAAGTCAATGAAATTAGAAAATTTAATTGTGCGTTCCTTGCGCGCCCCAAAATTTCCTTTCAGCAAATGTAACCGGGATCTTTTGGTAGTGGAAGCAACATCTTATAATTTGGGTGTTTGTTAGTGGTACCTATAGGCATACATATTATCATAGTTTATTGGTTTATACCACGTGAATCCCTTACAGCACAACACGATTAGGAAGCAGGAAGGAAGGAAGCGGGCACGAAATACTTTTCTTGTGGTCAGATAAGGATTTTAGGTAAATTTTAGGAACGGAATATTTATAGGAGACAACGAACTGTCTTCAAGTTCAAAGGATGTGGTTTTGTCAAAATCGGCCGTCGCCACCTGTTAATATAATATCTCAAACCGCAATTTATCTACACAGGATGGGAAAATTGTGTGTCTTATTTGGGAGAATCAAAACATTCCGCTGAGAAAAAGTCAAAAATTTCTAATTGATAGTGAGAATTTCTTCTAGATTTTTAAATGCACCTTGTTTGATTCGTGGTGTCAAAAAAAGATATAATGCGTAGATAAATAACTTGCAGATGCTTTCATGATGCACAGATGTCATGAGAGGGGTATATTATAGATTGTTAGTGGTGCAAAGTCGTGAAAAACAAACCAGTCAGGGTCACCGTCATTTCTAATTGATCCAGAACAGCTTAGAAGACGAGTTGGTCCCAAAGGTCAAATAATAGGACTTCATGCAAAGATCCACATTTCGAACGAAAATAACTGATCCTCCTAAGATATGAAAATATTATTGTCACGGACAGAAGACTTCCTTGCTTACATCCTTGAATAATTTGGTGCCTGATCCTATCAGTCTAGATTCACTTAGCGACAAAACAATTACAAAAGCTCCATAACAATTTGAACAGAAACAGGAACACCAGTGTAATTATTTCCGGAGTCATGCGAAACAATAACACGATTTAACCACCTCAGATTATTTTGTTATCATCGGCAATCGATTGCTTTCCACAGAATAAACAAATTCGTGTGGAAATCGCCACAAACACTTCCTGTTTTTGCCAGGTTTCCACTGTTACACTCGTCGTCGAATGCTACCGGCGAGTCCCATGTGAAACTAAAGAGCATCCGGGCGCGGCGGTCCTTGCACCCCACACTCGGTGTTTCTCCATCCCAGGCCTTATCTTGTTTTGCACCCGCAGCGTTTCTTACAAATACGCCGAGCTGCCTTCCACTCAGCGCCAGTCTCAGTTCGACTTCAGCTCGAACCAGAACACTTCTCAAGCTTCAAGTAAGTACTTTCTTAAGACCCCGTGTCTTTTCCTAATCTTAGCGAGTTAGTTTACAGAAAAACTTGGGATTTGGCACTCGAGTTTAGACCGTTGATGAAGCAGGCAGCATGGCTTCGCGAAAAGTCGGGAAAAGTTTGAGTTTGGGACTTAGCAAAGCATTCAATACCTAGTTAAATAGATTTTTTGAAGAGAAGTGCTCTTCGGAAAATTCTCAGAGATCATTCTTGGCTCTTTTCGACGATTTACCCACAGTGATCTGTTTCACTTTCTTCCTGTATTTAACTCCGTTATTTATTTCATTTGTGTATAAATTTCCGCGATTCAGTTGAAGCCTTTACGTTTCCCGTGTATATTTGTAACCAGTTCATTTTTTTTCCCTCCACATATGTATTATTTTCTTTCCGATAACAGAATTTTGCTCTGATTTTGTTACAATCTTTGATAAATAATCCTGCCTGCAGATAATAAGTCTTCAAAATGGCAAAAACCAGCGACAAGGATAATCTTCTGCTGCTGTTCGAGCGCCCCACGGAGCCAGCCTTCATCGCCAAGAATGGAGTCATCTTCGACGTGCCTCTCGACTACTTGGTATGAAATGATCGAACGCATCATTACGCAGATGTCTTTAATCTCGTGATGTTGAATCTGAGGGAATGTTTCTTGTGGCTAGGCCGACCGCTACAAAGCGTCGGGCCCCGAGATTGTCTCCAAGTTCGGGGAGGAAGACGCCGTCCACGTGAAGGTGCAGAAGATCGTGCTGCCGGACCTGTCCTTCGCGAAGGAGCTGGGACGACGCGAACCATTCTCCCTGTTCATGCCGTGGCACCGAGAGATCGCCTCGCGCCTCATTGCCATCTTTATGGGTGAGACACCACTGCAGCTGCTCATTATTTGCGCCAGCAGGGTTTCAAACTTTCCAGGAAATATCAAGAAGAAAATAATCATTGATCACCATCCAAAGGCAGCTCTAAATCTATGCATTTTAAAGAATGAAATTCGGGACAAATTTTTTTAATGACGATATTAATTAAATTCTCCTCAAATCTAGAGAAATGACAGAGAAGGCAACTCCAGCCAGTGGATGGCAAAGACAAGTGCTTGGATTCATCTCCTTTGTACACCCCACTAGTGTGGCACTCTTATATTTTTGTAAGCCATTAGCATAATCAGTATCAAGGGGTTGCTTCCACTAGGTCTTAAGGTGAAGAGTTCAAAAATATTGTATGGCAACACCATGGTAAACACCAACAAATCCTAGCATAGGACATCACCGAGCATTCCACCAATCGTGTGTCAACTCTTGCGTGCGGCTTGCAGGCATGCGCAACGTCGGGGACCTGACGTCGGTGTCGCTCTACTGCCGCGACAACCTCAACCCGTACCTGTTCATCTACGCGTACTCGGTGGCCATCCTCCACCGGCCGGACACCAAGGACGTGCCGCTGCCTCCGCTCTCTGAGACCTTCCCCGACAAGTTCATGGGCGGCGGCATCTTCGGCCGCGTCCAGGAGGAGATCAGCGTGCAGGACACTGCCCTCAGGGTGAGACCCGTCTGTCGGTGCAACATCGTGGCGTAATATCTTGTTTCGCTCGTTTCCTTGCTGCACAGTCAATTTCCTTCACTTCTGTGTGTCTCTTCTGGCAACCTACTTGAAACAATTAGTTTTATCCCATATTTTGCCAATTAGAGATTTTTTCTTCTGTTAAAAAGGTCACTTTGAGCAAAATTTTATTTATACCGTTATATCACAGGATCAGTATTGTTACAGCACTCCATAATCCTGAAAATAGTGGACTGAGTGCCCCAAAAAGGCCAATAATCTCGTCAACACTAAAGCTCGATCGAAACACTTGACTCAACGTCCCTACGCCGTGCCGAGCTTCCGCAAAAATCTGACGGCATGCCTTGTATTTCAGACTCCGCTGGAGATTCCCAAAGATTACACGGCGTCCGACCTTGAGGAAGAGCACCGCGTCGCCTACTTCCGCGAAGATCTCGGCATCAACTTGCACCACTGGCACTGGCATCTGGTGTACCCCAACGACGCGCCGCGCGAGCTGGTGAACAAGGATCGCCGCGGAGAGCTGTTCTACTACATGCACCACCAGTTGCTGGCTCGCTACGATCTGGAGCGCTTCAGCAACCAGCTGCCGCGCACCAAGCGGTGGGTTTATTTGCTGTACTTCCATGCGCGACGCAGTACACGCATGCTGGCAAGGTTTCCCAGAATATCTTCCTAGAGGTTCTCTTCTCTAGTAATTTTTTTCTCCTGATATACATACTCATATAGCATCCTCATATACTATTTGCTTCAATTTCAAACTGTTCGATTTATAAAAGAACATTTATTCGATTAATTTTTCATCCCTTTAACAACTTCTTTCCAATTCTTTGAGCTTTTCCTCTATCCTCCTCATAATGCAATGAAGATAAAAAAGCCCATACAATCTTTCCAAAATTTGTCCATCTGCATTTATCTCAGTGGTAGTGCATCACCCCAATGAGGTGAATGATCAGAGTTGGTCTCCTGCCTGAATACAAATTCCCGGTTGGATACATTCGTCTTTGACCCTTCGCCCGGCAGGTTCGTGAACCTGCGTGAGCCGATCGCCGAGGGCTATTTCCCCAAGTTGGACAGCCTGGTGTCCAGCCGCACGTGGCCCCCGCGCCACCGAAACGCAACCCTAAGCGTGAGTATCGGCCTGGCGGTGGAATCCTCTTCCCAAATCGCTTGTCAATCCAAGCCTTGTCAATCCTAGTGCTTTGCTTTGCAAAATCATTCTTCCAAGCACGCATTGGTTACTCTAAATTTTTCAAATTGGCACATTGAGATGCACTTTGACAATGGAATTTTTCCGTTTATAGAATAATGTTGGTGCTTTACTAATTTTGTTCAGTAATTGTACTGAATCTTGTATACGCGGCACACGCAACAGCAAATTGATTGCAAAAACCTGCTAGATGCATTGAAACCCACGTGACTCAACAATATCAATCTGTGTGTTTAACAAACGAACGCGTTTCCTCCATCAGGACATCAACCGAGAGGTGGACCAGATCAAGTTTGATCTGTCCGACATCGAGCGCTGGCGCGAGAGATTCCTGCAGGCGATCCACACCGGCTCAGTGGTCAACGTGAGTACTTCGACGCGCGCTCTCGTCGCTCGGCAAGTGGACGGCACGCGATCCCAACGTTGACACGCTGATTGGTTTGCAGACCCGCGGCGAGAACGTGCCGCTGACAGAGACCGGCGGGATTGACATCCTCGGCAACATGATGGAGGCCAGCATTCTGTCCATCAACAAGAATCTCTACGGAGATCTGCACAACTTGGGCCACATCGCCATCGCCTTGTGCCACGATCCCGACAACAGGTTCCTGGTGAGTAGCATCAACGATTTGACGATCTACAACCACAGTCGGTTGCAGCAGGAACAATACGATCTGTTGGACCCTTTACTCTCAAACTGTGCACCAGGACATTCTTGTCAAGGTTTTAGTTGCCACTTACATGTTAACACTGTGGAATAAATTAAAGATTTAAAAACAAAATAGTCAGCCAAAACACTACCTAGGAAAAAATAACAGGCAAAATTTAGTTGTTATTTTTCGACAGTACCCAGAAGGTTTTTAATCAAGGAATGGGAAATCCTCACTGGCTTTCACGGAACTACGGTAACAGACGTAATCTTGACCAATCACGGAGTAAAACATTGTCCAGGAAACGTACGGCGTGATGGGAGACTCTGCGACAGCGATGCGAGACCCCGTCTTCTACCGCTGGCACGCGATGGTGGACGACATCTTCAAGCAGCACAAGGCCACGTTGCCGCGCTACACGCTGCAGCAGCTCGACTTCACCGGCGTCAAGGTCACCGGGCTGGAGGTCAACGTGCTGGCCAAGCAGCCGCCGCCCAAGAACGAGCTGTCCACGTTCTGGCAGCAGAACGATATCGACCTGTCGCGCGGCCTGGACTTCAACCCGCGGGGCAACGTGTACGCCAGGCTGACGCACTTGCAGTACGCGCCCTTCTCGTACAAGATCACGGTGGAGAACAGCGGCGCGGCGCGGCAGGGTACCGTCAGGATCTTCCTGGGGCCCAAGTTCGACGAGCGCGGCCTGCCGATGCTGTTCCGCGTGCAGAAGGAGCTGTTCATCGAGATGGACAAGTTCACCGTCAACCGTGAGTGTGCCTTCGTATGCAATGTATCCGACACGCGATATCTAGTTCTGCCCACGTAGATTTTGCTTCTTGTTTGGGTAACTGCTACTAGTTATCAGTTTAATAACCTGGTAAAGTCTGATTTTTTAGTAGAATGTATGACACAGTTCACTCTATACGGCTGCAGAAGTCCGTTTTATAACCATTGTATAGAAGCTCCAATATTGATATTCACTTTCAATGCTTCTCGATAAAATACACGTCCGCAACGCAAAATAATCGCTAAGCAATCCAGCTCTTGGTAATCTCCAACTCCAACGCAATGTCTTCCACCGTTCAGTGAAGCCCAAGACGAACGTGATCGAACGGCGAGCGATCGAGAGCTCGGTGACGATTCCGTTCGAACGCACGTTCCGAAACCTGGACGGCACGGGACCGTCGGACGGTACGGCCGCCCAGCGACAGTTCAACTTCTGCGGCTGCGGCTGGCCCGATCACATGCTGCTGCCCAAGGGCACCGCCGAGGGCATGCCGTTCCAGCTGTTCGCCATGGTTTCCGACTACGCCGGAGACAGGGTGAGTAACGTCACGCTTCGGATATCGGCTTCAAGCACGTTTGATGGGATCGGAAGTTATGACGCAGTTCGAGTTTGTTGCATTTGTTCAGATACATCAAAATCTCAAGGGATTTCCTTGCCAGACAGTATGCAGCTTTTTACTGAAGTTAGTAATTAATTAAAAAACCAAACACCAAAAGACAACTAAAACAACCAAGTATTGCCAGTGAACACAAATAAGAACTCTCAAAAAAGAATCTCTGTTCAAAATCAGAGCATCAAATACAGACGAAATATGTTAATAAACTCTAAACAAACGTCAGTTTGTGTTTGCCACCTTTGCATAAACGCCAGTTTCCCGAAACCATGTCCTAGAGAACAACTATTGCTTGGGTATTCAACCCGTCGGTAAACGCCCATGGCATCTTTGATCGCAGATCGACCAGAAGCTGGAAGGCCAGTGCGACGACGCCGCCAGTTTCTGCGGCATCCGAGACAAGCTGTACCCGGACAAGCGCAACATGGGCTACCCGTTCGACCGTCAGCCGCGTGACGGCGCCGACACACTGGCGCAGTTCCTCACGGGCAACATGCGCGTGCAGGACATTGTGATCCGCTTCAGCAACCGCGTCGAGGTGCCCAAGGCCGTGCAGGCCGCACCCAGGGTAGGCGCTCCGGCCGCGGCCCCCGCCAAGCCCAAGAAACCCTGAGCTAACGCAGCGGCACCGGGCTCGACTTACGACGGAAATTATACTACGGAATATGGTACCTTGAGATGGCATGTATAAAATTACTTTCGACTGTGAGATAGCATCGTAGTTACTTTTTAATACAAAATCAGATATGTTTTTAGCATCAGCAGAAGTAGATTCGGAATGATAAATTAGGAATGTTGAGTGAATGTCTACAAGTTTCGTGGAGTGGTTGAATACTTCCAAGGTTTGACGTGAGCCATCTAACAGTGGTTCCGTCAAAGCAAAACTTTTATGTAATTTGAATGTATTGAAGAATGTAATAAATATGATATTCACCTTGTAGTACTACTTCTATACTTTATTTCTCAAAAAATAAGTAGTACCAAAAGCGCTTTATATGGGTAGCAAGTACCAAATACATATCACAAAACATCACATACTTAGGTAGGTAGGTTTTACCATAGATTAAGGGTAGGTACTACCTAAAAGCTATGAAAATCCCATTATAAAAATAAATTATCAGCCACCAGTCTATCCATTAGTTGTACCCAAGTGGCTAAATCACCATCATGAGTCCTTAGCTTTCTGAAGAGTAGATTCTTATCAACTCATCAGCACTAGCTGGGTAATTTGTGACAGGGCAATACTTTTTATTTCTCAGGTGCTGCACAATGCAGCGGTAGCAGAAGACATACCTACAATGAAACATTGATAATTGAATAAAAGATCTAAATATCACGTAAAAGTTGATTATTTTCAACAAAAACTTTAAGAAAATCTACATACCCCGAAACGGGAAGAACTGTTTCGATTTTCCTTGGCTCAAGACAGATGGGACATTTGTTTGAATAATCTTGGCCATCAGCAATAGATGACTGGAATTTAAAACAAGTGTGATGTTAGCAAAACAATAGACCATCATACCATTTCCAGGGTCATGGATAATATGAGGATAATACAATGGAGTACGAACCTGAGGGGCTTTAGGTACCGGCAGTGCAGTCAAACTCTGTGTCGACTCTTCCACATACCACCATTGCAAGAACTGCACGAAGAAAGCTCCAAATTCCAATGACCTCGTCATAACGTTTCCCAAGACACGAGCCGACAGTTCTGGCAGATTGAAGTTTCCTTTCAAAATCTGTCCCCACACTGTGCCCCACTGGAAATCATCTTGCTCCGTGTTGTACTCCAATGTAACTCCAGCCAACCGCAATAGAGGCGAGTGACACGAAGAATTTCCACTGAGGTATGACAAATACTGGGCAAGAATAGCGCCTTCCCACGTCATGTGTAATATCGCGTGAGCTTTCACAATCAGTTGCCGTGTGGTGTGTGACAATGGGCTACTGTTCACTCCTTCAACTTCTTCTAGTCGAAATTGCGTTGCAATGTTTTCTAGTTTCGAACGTAGGTAGGGAATTAAAGTAAGGCATAGCAGAGATAGGCGTTCTTCTTTCAAAGGCAAACAAAGTGTCGAGGAGTTATCACCGGTGGCGGCTGCCACTCTTTTCAATCCGTAGAAGTTTTCAGCAAACGAGCTGCCTTGCCGCTTCAGATAGTGATATTGTACTACAATGTTTAGGGCAAGGTAAACTTCGTCAAACCATTTAACCAGCCACCCATAGCGTTCCGGATCAAGCGATGCTACATACTGTTAAAAAAAGTCAATAGATTTTCAATTAGCAAGTATTCTGCAGCTGAAAGAAAAAATAAATGACATATTTTTATATTAGGGATGTTATGTATGTTGTCGATTTGTTTTGAAAGTGACAATACATACTGCAATATTACTATCCGATGCACAATTAAGGTTATGTAGCATACCACTGCAATCCTTTTGAGCGCTGGGTTTATGGCCGATGTAAGTGAATCTTGGGCCACAACTTCAAAAATTGATGGTTTTGGCTGAGATGTAGCTGTTAGATGTGCTCCTCTCTCCGCCATCCTGCCTCAGCACCAGTTAATTCACAAGAATAATTGAAAATTCTCCAACTGTCAAAGTTCAGTTACAACCAGTTCCACTTGTTGATTCTCATTTCCCACACTGAAAAATAAAAAAAAAGGTCTACATCAGACTGCATCCATTGGTCGGAACTCTGAAAGAACTGTCAGCTGTACGAAATCGAGCGACACGATTGGACATTGCATACTCGTCATAATTTGAATAAGCTCAAGTGTAATCATTGCATTTGGCAGACACCAAATTGCCCCAAAATAAATTTTCCTCAAAGCACACTGCCAAAAAAAAAAAAAAAACTTCCGAAATTGAAACTTTCAATGGTGTTCCTTGTACCTTGTGACGCCTCTGCATTCCTCTGTGTTACCTAATATTTTGAAGTCAGTACAGTTCATTCTTGGCTGACAGTCTACCCACCCCCTGCTACAGATATATTCTGTGTGAACTTCAATACCTCCGAGCTCGATTTTGGGGGAAAACACAAAATAGCACTAACCCGAAGCTATCCTGAAGGTATGCAGCTGTGCCCAAGTTTTTGGATCTTTATCTTATCTGGTTCATTTTTTATTCGCATTTTTCCGACAATTTTTTATGATTCTTAGCTATTTATCCCTCGAGATTCAAGTGGAAGGTTTAGGTGCAATTACCTTCATATTCTTGTACGTCTTAAATCTTATCCTCAAGCCCTAAGTAACTACGCTCATCTACAACGTGATATTGAGCGTTCGCGAAGCCCTAGTCTATTTACGAAGCTACCAATCCTCCTTGTATCTACATTTCTCAGTTTGCTGCTTTTTATAAAATCCTACAAGAGTTTTTGGGTGCAGAGGGAGTTTGTTTCTACTTCTACCTACAAGCTTCTCCACCATTTGTTCGTCTTCACCGACTGATTGGTCAGCTGGACCCTGGCATGTTTGAGAAGAGACACTGCCAGTCATATGAAGGTATGCTTGACATTTTCACAAATTGTTTCACATTTCATCACAATCATTTTGGGACAATTATCTCTTGAATCACATTCTTTGCAGAAATTGGGGCAATGACAAATGGGTTTGATCAAAAACCTCTCAATATCACAGCATGTTTCAAGAACTACCGCCACCCCACCCTACTTTGGTAGCGGAGAATGTAACGGGTAAACCCAATGATCTATTGAAATATTTTAATTTTTTTTAATGTGCCAAGAGATTAATTTCCCTTACCCAATACAAGACTGTGTTCTGAAAGCTGATTGTTTTTTGTAGATCGGTGCTTTGGAGGCTGTTGAGGGTGGTTGGAAAACAGAAGGCTTGGTTTAGGAAATAAACGTAAGACGGATGGTAAATAAGACCTATCATCAAGACTTCTGTGTAGACTCTCTTTTATCAGCTAGTTCAGACAAGGAAAATAATAGAATTGTGGCTGTGTTTCAAACAAAGCTTGTTTTTTAAGGTTGCAGTGGCTTTAATAGAGTCACTGCATCCCCAGACAATGGCATCAGTGATACCAGATTGCTGCAGACACATTGAAAGAAGTAATTACTCAATAAATTTCATGTCAACATATTTTTAAGCATCAGTAGACAGCTGTTGTTAAAGACAGAACAAGTGCATGCTGAAAACTGAACTTGTTGTTTCAGGATTTCGGTGAACCATCTGGTCGTAAAACTTCAGGTTAGAGAGATGCCGAATTGAAAATAACCACCCACACTGAAGATGGTTAGCTTGATGTTGCTTTTACTTTAACTGATAAATTATTTGCGTGGAGAAGTTTTAGCAAACTTTTGTTAGGGGATTTTTCTAAGGGCTCTTATATTCAGGCTGCCGCTCCAAATCTGGTCGGAAAACTCAGCGGGCTTGCGTAATTCTACAAATCGCAGCCGGTTCTTTTGATGGTGTGGGCAGCAGCTTTGGGTCAACCTGCCAGCTCACGGCTCGGCAGGTTAAGGAGTGTTGGCCCCTTGGAAGGAACACACATCCACATTCACTGTTTATTTTTTTGTGCATAGAAACATTGTGGAGACTAAAAAATTTCTTGTTTCTTGGCAGAATTCACTATACCCTTTGATTGCAGCTCTGGGACTCTGCTTTCAAGAAGAAGAAGAAAAGAATATGAAGAAATTACAGTTGGGACTCAAGCACAAGGCAGACTTTGCTATTTGCAAACATGCCAGCAGTGCTGCTGGCAAATGACGGAGAACATTAGCACAGCTTGTTTTTCAAGGGAATGTGAAAAATCGAAATGTAGCTGCAGGATACAGAGTTCGAAGTTAAACTGCGTCGATAGATTTGTGTTGATGGCGTACGAGAAGTTAATAAACTTGCATAGCATGGGGGGGAGAGGGGGGGGGGGCTAAGGGCATGGTCTTAAGGGTGGATACTATGGGGGGTGGGAACCAAGGAAGGTGGATAAGGGGTTTGGTGCCAGTGGGTTTATTTTTTGGGTTTTGAAGGTTTTTTATGCAATGTTTTTTTTACTTCTCTGTGCCCCACACATGAATTAACATCAGGCATGTAAACAGTAAATTTAAAACGTTGACTAAATGTTAAAACGTTTTTGCAAAGTTCAGTAGATTTTTCACAGTTGCTGAATTTCAATCTCATCAACCTTATCAACCTTATATAATTTACAAGAGGGTTGATTTTCAGCTGTTTTTGTACCTATCTGGGTTTCTGGGTTTCTGGGGATGTCTTCCATTAATCTTTTATAGAAACGGTGAAAAATGGACGAAAATTAGTGGGGTTTTTTTCAAAACCTTTCTTATTCTCTTCCCAAATTATTTTCCGTTTTTGAGCGAGATCTGTGACCTTTTTCTAATTTAATTTTGAAGAAATCTCATTTCGTCTAGGCTGAAAAAAAAACAAATGCAACCGACGGCCGGCCAAAATGCATCCACTATAAAAATGGAAAATATCAATATAGCACTGGAATATTCAACAAGTACACAGTAGTTTACAATTTCATGCAATAAAGACACATTGCGTTACTAAAACTCTTGCCACGCAGGCGCATTATGCCCTATGGGCATTTAATTTGCCCTATGGGCATATTAATGTTGTTTTGCATGATAATATATGCCCTATGGGCATATTTATGCCTTATTGGCATAGGGTTTTGCCCTATGGGCATATTGACATATAATTTTGCCAGAATTTTGCCCTATGGGCATATCGTTTTGCCTTATTGGCATAGGGTTTTGCCCTATGGGCATATTGGCATATAATTTTGCCAGAATTTTGCCCTATGGGCATATCGTTTTGCCTTATGGGCATAGGGTTTTGCCTTATTGGCATAGGGTTTTGCCCTATGGGCATATTGACATGTGAATTGGGCGGCATTTTGCCCTATGGGCATATTTTTTGCCCTAGGGGCATAGTTATGCCTTATGGGCATAGTTATGCCTTATGGGCCTAGGGATTATGCCTTATGGGAATAGGGTTATGCCTTATGGGCATATTGACATAAAATACTGCAGCTTTTTGCCCTACGGGCATAGCTTTGCCCTATGGGCATATACATGCCCTATGGGCATATTTTTTTGCCCTCGGGGCATATCTTTGCCCTAGGGGCATAGGGTTTTGCCTTATGGGCATATTGACATATACTTTTGGCAGCGTTTTGCCCTATGGGTATAGCTTTGCCCTATGGGCATATACATGCCTTATGGGCATATTTTTTGCCCCAGGGGCATAGTTATGCCTTATGGGCATAGGTTTTGCCTTATGGCATAGGATTTTCCTGAGGGGGAAACATGCCATCATATGAACTAAAAAAAAAAAAAATTAATTTAAAAAAAAGTATAAGGAGTAACCACATAGTGCCGGAGGCACGGGTCTCCGCTGCTAGTCTGTTACAAATAATAATATCAATTTGAAAATGTAACTAGAATTATGGTTTTACCTAATTCTTTGCAGTTCCTGTAACTAATTCTGAAGACATCTGATAAGACTGTCTGGCTGAGGTTTTTCATGGTTTCCCTTGGCCTTTCAAGCAAATGCTGGGTCAGAATCAATGCAGCTACACTTGAAAGCTGGTGCGTTCTTGTGAAAACGCGGCCATGACCGTCTGCCTCATGGTACTCCATATTGTATTGGCAATTTGGGTTTTGTAAGGCCATCTATATTACTTTATTTGTAAACGCTTAAATATTTGCTATTGCTTTGATTACTTTTGTTAGACAAGGAATCTTTAATTTTCTCAAAATATTTGCTTGCACGTTTGATATCCTGTAGGCTTACTGGTAATGTGGTAACTTGGACTATAACTATAATTAGCTTATTAAGTACAAAATGGGGGATTTTTACACTCTCTACTAGCCTAGGAAAATTCCTCACTGGAAGAGGAATAATCAAAAATTAGAAAATTAAAATACAACCATTTTGAAGAACAGCCGATTTGCCGCCGACCAAGTAAGGTTATGAATTTATTATGCGATCCTTGTAAGGTGGAACAAGGTAAATACGGTCGGTGCCTAAACACATTTTACTGACTCTAAAAATTGATGCTGTACCTTTTCGCTATCATGAGCTCCACCCTAAGGACTTCTTGCAAGGAACCAATTAATCACCAACTCACTTAATGAGATTTTCTTCGAACTGTCAAAGCCGCATACCTCAGCCTCCATGTTTCGTAAACACCTGCATTCACTTCATCAATGGCGGTCATCGAATTGTGAACGGTGTCGTTTGACATGTTTTGTGCCTTTAAGTTTACATATAATTGCATGCTACAGCATTTGCAGATAGTTTACTTATTTGGTAATGGGTACTAACAAAAAATGAAGGATAGAATGCCACCATTTAGACGCAAAAAGTCGGGGAAGTCATTTCCAGTGAAAGTTTGCACTCTTGATGCAGAACTTGAGTTTAACCTAGAGGTTAGTCATTGTTTATTCATTATTCATACATTCCATAACATTTAGTGTGACGAATAATAGATTGCTCTTATGAAAAGAATGAAAATATTCCCATTATTTAAATTACAGTGGCGCGCAACAGGACGAGATCTGTTCGATTTAGTTTGCCGGACAATCGGTTTGCGTGAAACTTGGTATTTTGGACTTCAGTATGAAGATTCAAAAGGGTTTATTTCTTGGCTCAAGCTTGACAAGAAAGGTATGGGCCATTATTTTTCTTTAATCCGTGTCTCAGACTAATTTTACAATGAAGACAAGGTTACATAATACTTACATTGACAATTTTCAGTCCAAGATCAAGGAATTTCTCAGCAGCCAACAACACCATTCATGTTCCTCGGGAAGTTTTACCCGGAAGATGTTGCTGAAGAGTTGGTGCAGGAGGTAACCCAGCACCTGTTTTTTTTGCAAGTGAAACAAGCCATTCTCTCTATGGACATCTATTGTCCACCTGAAGCATCAGTGCTGCTGGCATCATATGCAGTTCAAGCTAAAGTAAGTTGGATCAATGCATCATTTGAGTATCTCATCATTTTTCATGTACATGTTAGGTAACTTTCTAAATAAATTAATAGAATCTAGTTCAATATTGACATTATTTACCTGTTGTTTCATTTAAGTACGGCGACTACGATGATGCCACTTACAAGCCTGGAATGTTGGCAAGTGAAGATCTGTTGCCACCTAGAGTTATAGATCAATATCAGATGACTCCAGAAATGTGGGAGGATCGTATCAAGATCTGGTATGCAGATCACAAAGGAATGTCGAGAGATGAAGCTGAAATGGAATACTTAAAAATAGCACAAGATCTAGACATGTATGGTGTAAACTATTTCTCTATTAATGTAAGTATCCACACAGATATTTTTTTACTCTAATTATCTATCTACCTCCCTGGAATCATTGTATTTGTTGCCAGATTAAATTAACTGTGTTGTTCTTGCAGAATAAAAAAGACACCGTTCTCTGGCTCGGTGTCACGGCACTAGGTCTCAACATTTACGAGAAGGAAAATAAACTCACGCCAAAGACCACGTTCACTTGGTCCGAAATCCGCCACATTAGTTTCGACGACAAGAAATTCATCATTAAACCAGTCGAAAAGTCATCTCCAAACTTTGTATTCTTCTCGCAGAAAGTGCGAATGAACAAGCTCATCCTAGATCTGTGCATCGGCAACCACGACCTGTTCATGCGGCGTCGGAAGCCCGATTCGATGGAGGTGCAGCAGATGAAAGCGCAGGCGAAGGAGGAAAAGTCTCGACGCCAAATTGAACGCAACAAGCTCGCGCGAGAGAAGCAGCTGAGGGAGGCGGCCGAACGCGAGAAAGCCGCAATGGAGCAGCGACTTATGCAGTACCAGGAGGAGATTCGCTTAGCAAACGAGGCACTTCGACGGTCGGAAGAAACCGCCGACCTGCTGGCAGAGAAGTCTCGCGTGGCCGAAGAGGAAGCGATGCTTCTGAGCGAGAAGGCGTCGGAGGCCGAGTCCGAGATCACGCGGCTGAGGCTTGGGGCGATGAAGACGGAAGAGGAGAAGGTGCACCTGGAGCGAAAGACCCGCGAGGCGGAGTTCCTCACCGCGAGGCTGGTCGACGAGTCGGAGAGGAGGGCGGCAGAGGCAGACAGGCTCAAGGACGAGCTGCTTCGAGCACGGGTGGCAGAGAAGCAAGCCAAGGAGAAGCTGTTGGAGTTCTTGTCTCGAAATGCTTACAACAATATTGCGGTAATTTATCTCTTACTTTACATCGTCAATTGGTTCCATTGGTGAATGCAATAAGACATAGAAGATTGATGATGCAAGGGGGATTGCTCCTTTATTTCACAAGGAACTGGAATTCATAGTTGAGCAACTAGCTTCCGTGAGACTCGCGACCATCTTCAAAATACAAATTAAACTGGTATACTTTAGACTCTTTCCTGTAAAGAATGTTTCTGAGTAAGTAAGTTTGTAGCTACTTGTCCGCTACAAACTGGAATTCATAGTTGAGCAACTGAAGCGTCCGTAAGACTCATGTCCATTCCTAATCTTCAAAATACAAATCTAACTGGTTTCCTCTAAAGAAAGTTTCCGAGTAAGTAAGTTTGTAGCTACTTAACCGCTACAAACGTGCAAGCATGGTTGGTGTTGAATATCGCAACGTTGCCATGCGCAGCCGGTGGCGACGCTGTACCCCAGCAGCCCGGTGCTCTCGTCGGACGTCCGCGCCGACCTGGCAACGCTGCGGCTCGAAGTGGAGCCGCTCTCCGCCGAGCTGACGGCCTACGACCTCGCCACCGACGGCGACATGGAGCAGCTGTCGCTCGAGATCGAGAAGGAACGCGTCGAGTACCTCGAGAAGAGCAAGCACCTGCAGGTCAGCCCAGAGTCCATGCTAGATGCTGTCTGTGATTTCGTAGCGATTATCGGCTTCGTTCGGTTTGCCATTCCGTTTGTGACGCGACCATTCAAACGCTGTCAGTTAATGGCGCTGAGAGCCAAGTGCTTTGAATTAAAAATATGTCCACTAAATGAATAGAAATTGGTTAATTAATTATGAACTCAACATAGCAATTAAAATCAAGTTGACTTTTGGAGCTTATTTTGGCAATACAATCAAAATTCAATCAAAATGACGTCATGATACCGGCTAGGTACAGCTATTCGGGTTTTGATTGCTCTATCTTCCTTGGTTTATTAACAGAGCTAATTACATTTTTTTACCAAATGGAACTACTTCTGTATCTGAAATAATTTTTCTATGATTAGAATGGACCTATTGAATTGGCAGTGAATAATTGCGTTGCCAGCGAATGGTAATCTCTCTGAACTCATCTAGGTAGACGTAGTCATTGTAGGATGGTTACGCAAGCTTCATTGCTCTGTTGTACTGGTGACTATTCTGCCAGACTGTCAATGCCACGTCTTGAAATGATTAACAGGACCAGCTGCGTGACTTACGGACAGAGATTGAGGTGCTCAAAGTGGGTGAGAAGCAGAGCGAGCTCGACCACCTTCACGAGGAGCAAGTGCGCCTCGGGGAAACCAAATACTCGACGCTTCGTAAGGTGAGCAACCAGCCCGGACACCCTCATACGATTAGCGTGTCATCAGAAATTTTACGGGTGCTCTCTCATAAAATCTAGAAATAGAATCTGTACTGATTATTAGTAACGAAATATTAAATTCCAAAATTTACATCCGTGCCGGGATTCATGGAGCCATGGAGTCCCAACAACTCAAATAAACTTAATAATATCAATTAGGTATTCGGTTGGTTGTCTGTATAGCATAATTGATAAGTGCAGTGCCTCGGACAGGCAAAGACCCGAATACGAATCCCGGTACGGATGTAAATTTTGGAATTGATATTTTGTTACTAATAATAATTGTCTACCGTACATTACATGCAACGAGTATTTGCATTTAGGATTAAATTCACACCAGCATCTGTACCGCATTTTGTAAGTGTGGTATTAATTAAAAAATCATAATGCTTGGTTAGTAACCAATGTTTAGAAGTATAAATGTCAAAAGAGGACTTTATTGGTAACTTGAACATGAGTTTCCTACAAGTGCATTGTAGAAAGTGGCAGTAAATCTTGAATAATTCACACCAAGATGCAGTAAAAAATTCAAGATATTGAATTTTTTCAAAACAGTATATCCTTCTGTGATTCTGATTCCCATGTATTTTTCTGTAAACTTGTGTTATTTTTTTTAAAGGGTCAAAACTAGCTGTTTTATGGAACCTCAAGGATATGAATATGATAAATTAATCAAATTCATACCATTCATTGCTTGATACTAATATGTGTTTGTGCATGTGAGTGTGTGTGTGAATATGATTAGAACATCTATTACATCTATTATGTAGGAGAAAGGAAGATGCAGATGAGATAGAAAATTATAAGCTGCCTACAGAGATGGCAGTATCTGGTATCACTAGCCCTTCTTAAATTTTTGCCCATGTTTCAATCCAATCACTATAAATGAATAGAGTGTACATAAATATAATATGTTAATTTTTTTTTTTTCAGGTGAAATCGGGATCTACCAAAGCAAGAGTGGCATTTTTCGAAGAACTGTAAAATCAAGTCAAAGTATAAAACTTAACTAGATGTGAACCTACTAACAACGATATTACAAGTGCTCATTGGGTCTTTGAATATGTAAGGAGCAGGGGAGCCATAAGTGCCTTAATATTTTTATTAATATTTGTCTACTTTACTTAGGTAATGAGATTGGACATATTTTAGCGTAAATATTTTAATTACTTTTAGTGTTATTTAGGTGTGTAGTGTCTCAACTTTAGACTCATGAGTGAAGATCGTCTTCCGATCTTAGATTTCACAAATTTCCCCCGCCTTTATTGAGAAACTAAACCCTAAACTCTGTTTTTGGTGCAATTTTGAATTTGATAAAATCAAATGTAGAAATGTAAGTGTTTGGTTTTGCTCTGTTACAACGTTGTGGTGGTTGTAAAAAGGACCTTGTCCGCCTAGGACCTAGGACCGCCACAACATTGAACAGAGCAAAACCAAACACTTGCATTTCTACATTTCACGGCTCTGAACCACTCCGACTTTCCAAAATCAAATGTGTTTATTAACAACTGGTTTCTCCGATATTATTTTGTTCCTAAAACAACAAGATTTTAATTTAAAAAGGCCATAGTACCTACTACCATAATTTTCCAATTGATTAAATGAAAGAGGTAGAAGGTAGTGGTACTGTGGTGATTGCCATCAAATTAAATTCACTTTAGTTAAAACCAGAAAAAAAACTTGTGTAGGCAAGCTGATTTTAGTACTGAATCTTATTCAATGCTTGAATAGTATTAACTAATTATATGTTCCTTTGTCAATTGCACAGTTAGCTCCCTACCCTACCCTAGCTGCTTTACTGGGCCCTCGGGAAAAGTAAATCTTGACCTGGTTCCTGTTGTATTACAAATCTTAATTCTTTACCACAAATTTATTTTTATATATTCCAATCCACAGTTTCAATATTTTCTTGTTTATTGCCCTGTTGCAGACTTACCGATGTCAGTGAATAAACTAGATGCTACGTAAAGAATACATTAAAAAACAATCCTGACCCACATTGAAATTAAGCTCCATGATAATTCCCGTCAGATTATAATTCCAGAATCCAAAAAGAAATTCTGCTCTGAAGCTTTGATCACTACTTATCAAAGATCGAAGGACACCACCTACTCAAAGGTAATTGCAAATATTGGAGACTGCATAAAAACTAGCATGAAAATTTTCATATTTTTTCTGCGCTCATCCAATAAGGCAATGGAATTTTTTTAATTAAGTTAATTTTTGCTAATAAGAATATTTGGCATATCTCCATAAACAAATGGTTACCTATCAATTTTGGTAATGTTTTTTTGGATAATAAGCACTATTCTACATAATTCAGTTAAGAAATTGAATTTTGCAAACATTTCCTGTTTCATCACCTGACTGCTGCTGGATTAAACAGCTGGTTTGGGTCAAAAATGAGTTTTTCTAGTGCTTTTCCCTGTAAAAATGATATTTTTAATTATTCTCTGGATGGCAAGTACTTTGCTTATGCCACACAAAACCAATTAATTGTAAGGTGCACTGTAAACTATGAATTGTATCATTCTTTCTCCTGTGTTGATGTAATCGAAGTGAGTATATTCAAACTGGGACAAGTGCTATGCTTAGAGGTTAGAGTCTAATTAATAGGTTTCTAATTTTATATTTTTTTTAGGGTATCGAATGGTCTCCAGATGCACAGTTTGTTTTAGCATCTGTGTTTAAACGTGCAACAGTACATGTGTTCTCTTTAGAATCTCCTGGATGGCGGTGCAAACTTAAAGATTCTGACACAGGAATTATAAAAGCATTTTGGACTCCAGACAGCCGGCAAATTTTTACTGTGGCAGAATTCCACGTTACACTAACAGTTTGGTCTTTAACTGGCCGTTCAGTCTCGTACATCAACCAACCTAAAGCTACTGTGGACCACAAACAATCATTCAGTCCAGACGGCAAGTGGTGTGCCATTGTCGAATCGGATGGAAAACGTGAACAAATTTCGGTATTTTGTGCGACGTCTTGGCAATGTGACTTAAAGCTGACTGACATGAAGATCGAAAACATTGGTGGGATTAAATGGTCACCTTGCAGTACCATATTTTGCATATGGAGCAGTTTGCTTTCGGAATGCAAACTTAATTTTTTCTCGGTTATTGCCAGAAAATTGGTTGCTCATTACGAGCCCATGGAGTTTGAAAAGTGTTTTGGAGTGAAGAATGTGGCATGGCCTCCCTCTGGACAATTCATGGCAGTGAGCAGCTACGACTCCAGCGTTCGAGTTCTACACAATGTTACGTGGCAATGCATAGCTCACCTTCAACACAATAACATTCTAGCCGATAGCGATTATACAATATTTGAAGAAATACGTCACCACAACAAATTTTCATGTAGGCTCACGACTAATTTTCTTAACAAGTCAATAATGAGTTAATGTTAACTTATTCAAATTAGAGGTTTGTGTTTATTTTCAGTTGAAGAAATAATCAAGCGTCCTGTTTCAATATCGTCTTCTAAGCCAGACCAAACGAAGCAATTTCTCACGGCTGGAATTGGTCTGTCAAAATTCAGTCAATGCGGCTGCTACTTAGCAACTCGCGATGACAAAATGCCAGCCACTTTATGGATTTGGAACATGAAAACATTCCGGCTCTTAAGTTTACTAATTCATAAGCACCCCATCACAAGTAAGCATCCTCTCTATATTCTTAACAACCTATCTCACCTACTCTACCTTAGTGGCTAGGGTAAAATAAAACGTGTAGTACAACTAACAAAATGTTAAAAATAGATCAAGATTGGTAAAATGTTTGTTGAATTAGAACATTCTAGTGTGTTGCCGGCTGCAAATGTACCGGTGTTTCATGGCTGCGAATGTTTGCGGTTTGAACAGGCGCAGAATGGGACCCGCGCACAGCCCGCGTGGCCGTTACAAGTGGTTCGGATGTCGTAAGTTTCTGGAGCTCGGAGGGCAGAGCGAGTTGCGTTGGAGTCCCCAGCCACTGCCTGGGCCGGATTTCGGTAACGGGAGCGCACTGGCATCCAGCTTCCGATACCTTGGCCCTGGCTGCTGGAGACAAACTCGTTGTGCTCACGCTTGATGGGTAGGCCTCACATACAGCACCTTTACCTACTCACTTATAATGCCTATCTTTGGATAGAGGCTGAATTTTATGAGACCTGGCAGATCAGGCATCTCCTAGTTACAGTTTCTTTTAGCTGTAAGTGCTAAGGGAATGATACTATTTAGGAGATCTTCTGATTTTTGGTAATTTTCTTTAAAATCAGCTTACCTACCAACCCAATATCCTCCAAAGTCTATGTACTTACCTTCCTTAATTTCCGCCCCTCACTCGAAAGGACATAATTTATAAATATATATTTTTTATAAAAAATTATTAACGATTACGATAAACCTGAAGATTATGTGTCTTTATTTTTGATAACTGCAGATTTTATCACTACTTATCCTTAGAGGCATTCATCCTCATTTGATCCCCAATTAACTTGATCCTAAGCTCACACACTTTGACATAAATATACTCGAGAATAAAACTCAATTGGATGTGTCGGATGTGTGCTATTGCGCACTAGGCTACTTGGTCCACGGTGACCCTGTCTCCGTGGTATCTGGTTGTAGTTTGCCATTTATCTGCCATTTCACCTGGAATATGCATCTCATTGGATATTTCATGGTGGATCTATTATGCTTTCGAAAATGAAACTAGTTGAATATATTAACCACGTAGTAAATATATTTAATGTTCAAACTGGTGCTTTGGGCCCAGTTAGGTGTTACATTTACCTACCAAAAAACAATAATCAGCCCAATATACGCATCATAATATATTTATGAAAATCGATCAAATCGTAACATTTTATTTGGTGCATAACTAGATTATTCAACTATTAGATTAGACAGCTTAATATCACTTCTATCTGATAGTTAAGTACAACCTCTAACTATATTTAAAAATCACAGCTCGCTATTGTCTAGTAGACAGCTTCTCGATTAGTCCGTAATTTTGAATGTTAAACGCTTGACAAAGTAGATGCTAGTTTGGGGCTCAAAGCTAATAAATGTTTTCAGTTAAGTTTGTGGCAGAACGCATTCTGTTAATCACCGGTATAATTGCTCGAAATACAAAACCATGTTCTCTGGATGGATAGTTTGTCCTAAATTTACTTCTTAGCTTATCTACTTCAAGTTATAGAAAAATAATTGCATGTTAGAAACGAATACAAAATCTAGTCGACTAATTACGATATAAATATTAAATAACAGGTCATGCGGGGGGACGTCATCGCTGGAAAATGCCGAAAATACTTCTCGAGCTTTTCTTGGTGGTGGCCGCTTCGTTGGCCTTGTTCATCTGCATTCGAAGTTCCTGCTTCGTTAGCTTGGCCTTCATCTGTTCGTCAAGCAGACTCTGCATATCCATCTAGAATAGACAAAAACTCAATACTTAGAAATGAAATAGGTACTCGAAATAGAAGAAATTACAATATTTTCTACTGTGCCAAATTGTATCACAAAAACAGGAGAACTAAATGGACATAATCAATATAGATTATTACTTTTGTAATAATACCAGGATTCAGTGATTATACATTTTCAAATGTAAATCCTGCTTTATCTAGAAATAATTGACTGCCAATGTGGCCAATGTAAATTCTCTAGCAAACTGGTCGAGTGCCTCCACAAGTCCCAACTTGCAACTTTTTCAAAAGCGTCGTCACTACGTCAGCGCCGGCATCGCAATCCCTTGCGTCTCACCTGCCACTGCTCAAGCTGCTGGCTAAGCTCCACCTTCTGCTGGATGGCCTCCATGAGCTGCCCGCTGGATTGCATCACGTCGATCCTCGTCTTGGCCAGCTCCACCTCGACGGTGTTCTTCCGGGCGATGGCTGCGTCCCGCACATCCCACGCCTTCTTGACGACCTCGTCGCGAGACAGCTCCGTGTCGTCGCGGTCCGAAACAGCCTGGTCCCGCCCCTCCAACGCTCCCGCCAGCTCTGCTTCGCGGATCGTCAGCTGTGGGCGTTGCGACGTCGTTAGGTTTTACTGACTAGATCGGCATCTATCAATCGCTTTGTGTCTATGCGGGATTGGCTCCTAAATATCATTCGAAACTTTTGACGGAGCCTCATGAAAATAGCAGCTATAGGGTGGTATTAAAATGAAGAATATTGAAAAACACTCTATCAAGGTTTTGGTATCAAGTTAGTTGCATGATTACCTTGCTGGTGAGCTCTACGATCTGGTTGGACCTCCTCTTGAGCTCTTCGTCGTTCTCGGCCAGCTGGCGCTGCGTCTTGTCAAGGAGCTCCCTCATCTGGTGCAGCCCCACCTCGAGTCCCAGGTCGAGGTCCAGGCCGCTGCTCGTGCTCATGTGTCGTTCCCGGCCACCGATCACAGATTCGATGATTGCCAGCAGTTCCTTGACCACCTCCGTAAGCAGGCCGACCTGCCAAGCCGTCCGTTACTCGTTAGCTTTCAGTGTTTCTTGGTGTTATTCCACTGTTAAATATCCATAGCAGAATGGATACTCATTATCTAACAATAAACGTCTACTGTGCAAGGCAGTTTTGTTCGAATGAACACTGCGTAGCCAACGTCATAATTGGAGTCGGTCGTGTTGTTGTGGTGCGTATTTCAACTCTATTAAGAAAGGTTGTTGAGGAACGATCAGTGGACACGTTGAATTTTGCTTGCTTCTGACGTTGACTTACGTTTACTTGCGGCAGCGGCATGTCCTCCCCGGACATCGAGTCCGAATCCGAGCAGACGGAGTTGCCTCTCTTGAGCCGGAGGTTCTCGCACACCGACCGCAGTTGCTGGTAGATGGTCAGGATCTCCTCCTTCAGCTGTCGACAGATAATTTAGTTAGTTTTGTGCTTACTTCCTCGCACGGCATGTCATAGTGGACGATAGCTTCAACGCGGCACAAGGTTTCTGTCTATGGAAGTTGGTCAATGGAAAGCGCCAAAATTAAAGGATATTTTTAAAAATTCAAGAAGAAACACAGGAAAGGAGAGAGCAGTTTGCTTATTTGCTTGGACACCTTCACTAGTCTGGCCGTTTTGGGCAATTCCTTCCAATTTTATTAAGAACGTTTTTCTGCCACAAAAAGAACCTATGGTACGGTCGGCGCAAGGGCAAGGTCTTGACGCTAGTCTCTCGGTCGTCGCGACTCACGTTGTGCAGCTGGTCGGCCTCCGAGGGCGGCATGTCGCTGTCGCTGATGTCGTCGCACTCCATCTCCATGAGCAGCGAGCGGTGGCCGGCGGTGGTCGCAGGGGACGAGCCGTGGCTGGACAACGCTTCGATGCGGTCGCTCATCGAGCCGTTGAGCTGCGTCAGCTGCTCCACCTCGCGGCTCGAGTTGCGCAGCTGCGGGAAGAGCATTTGCGTTTTGGGGAAGCGTTTCGTTGGAATGTATCAATTTCATGCAATTTGAGAACTGTTTTTTTTGTGATTATTTTGTATATAAGTTTGGTTGCATGATTCCAATCAGAAGAATTCACTGATTGGCATGAAATTTTCTGGGAACATTTTAATTGTTCCAGCTTGGAACTACCTAGTTTCCTAGGCAAATTTGGTTGAGTAGTTTTTGCCATAAAATTGGCAAATTGGTGAATTTGGTCGATGGAGCTGCAGTGTAATGTTCGGTGTAGGGAACTTTTTCCATGCCTTTCGCCCTTCGAAATTTTTCCCAATCTTCAGCGTAATCTTACAAAATCGCTGCTTTAAGTTTTAAGATTTGAGATGTGTAATCGACCTTCAGGAATTATTCAACTGGATTTCGGTATTCATATTACCTTGCATCTTGTGCCATGATTTAGTTTACCTAGTCTTGAAATATTCTGAAATATTATCTTCATCACTCATCAGCTGCATCACTGCTAAAGAACGAATCATCTCTATGGTAGATCCCATTTCACAGGATGTAAGGAGAGGTTCGTGGAGATTAATGAAAAGCCGGTGTGTCTCCTGGATGGATGTTAACATGTGTCTCACGTGTCGCCTCGTGCTAGGCACGTTGCGTCTCACCTGTAGCTCGTGCTAGGCACGTTGCGTCTCACCTGTAGCTCGTGCTCGCGCGCGTGATGCTCCAGCATGACGATCTTGTCGGATGCCTCGTCCAGAGCTGACGCCAGGCCCTCCCGCTCGCTCAACAGCCCCTGCAGACGCTTCTCCAGCTCCGTCTTCTTGTCGGACATCAGCAGGATCTGTGCCAAACGGAGGACAGAACGTTCATTGGGGATCAAACCATTGGAATCGGAGAACAGTCGGACATCATGTCGCATCATTGCAGTTGGTTCTTGATTCACTGCCCTGGCTCTCTATTGGCAAATTACCAATACAGTATTTTCTACACTGATTTTTTGAACGTTTCCTCCTTGAATGTATGGTATTCACTTCTGGAAAATTGGTTCCTCTAAAAAAAACTTGGCTGATTGTAATACTTCAAACCGTCCAAATTGGCATACGGTAATGACTGGCCACCCAACCGATCTCCGAGTGCGTTGTTGCTTAACTTCAGTAATCCGTCAATTATTCTAAATTGCTGATCTGATCCTTGTTACACTGCAATTAAATTGTGTGACATCATAAGGCTTGATATTTTAAACTGCTAACTCCCACGCATTGACATTTGACAAGTCCCTCTCTACAATTAGTCCTTTTTGGGATCCGGACGAATTATAACTCGTCGGTGAAACGAGACTTGTAATCGCAAGGAAGTTTCGTAACGTAAATCAGCTCACCTCTTCCCTGAGTACGTCTAGACTGCTGACATGATCGTGCAGACTCGACTTCTTCATATTGTTTTGATCTCGTAGCAATTGGTTTTCGTTCTTCAACAGATCTTCGGTTCGACTAGTCTGAAACATTTAAACACATTTTAAGGATGACTATTGACTATTGGGGCAGCATTCGTATGAAACTTGATTCTCAGGAAATAAAACAAAATTTGCAAGTAGTAATTTTCTAGGCTGGAGTAAATTTTAAGAGGGGAGAGAGGAGACCAGATAACATTCCAACAGTTCTACGTGCAAGACGTTGCTGCTGGGAGTTTTCTCAAGCCTCCCATAAAAGTTGCCTCTGCAGGAGGAGAGTAGAGCGATACAGGATGGCAGAAATCAGTGCTCTCTGCAAGGATTCAAACTTGTCATTTTAAATTGTGCTTTCTATCATGCTAGTCAGCATGATTCTGTCACCATCATCACCATTGAGACCTTTGGTCCCCGGCCCTGGCTATACTGCTGCTATATGATGACAATGTGTGTATCACCTTATCTGTTGATCGTATCTATAATTTCATTCATCTGATTTATCTAACACTATATTTCACCTCCATCATCAGAAACATATTCCTCTTGTTTATATAGAATAGAATCGCCAGTGATCTTCGTGGAAGTATCCGCTGTCCCAACCACTTCGACTCTTCCTATAAATGTAAGACGCTGTTCGTGTCCTCAGCGCTGCTCTCTCGCCAACGGTCTGGGTAGGGTACATTTCCCTATAGCGTATCCCACCTCTTTGAGCTGATTCGTGAGCCGAATATTCTGCTCGGTGAGATCCTGTATGAGCGCCGCCTTCTCGCGCTCGGTCTGCTTGGAGGAGAGTTCGGAGTTCTCCAACGAGGCGGTCAACTCGCGGATGTCCGCTTGCAGCTCGAGGATTCGGGTCTCGCATTCGGCGCGCGTCGTCGACAGCCGCCGCTTCAGCAAGTGCCGGTCTTGTTCCACTAGCTGCAAGAAACGGAGGAAATGGGGTGTGTGATTAGATGTGCGATTAGTGCTCGCTACTTGTTGCCTGGGGCCACTTCTTTGGACAATACGGGCATTCTAATAGAAAACTTTATCAATGTATTAGCCAGAGAAATAAATAAATAAATAGACCGTTGGCACTCATAGTCGAATGTTGGAGTCGGATGTTTCGGCAGCCGATCTGCCGCCAAGTACTTATAATAGAGACAATCTACCAAAGAGCATTTTTACCATTTTTGTTATTTATTTATGGTGCAAACTGCGTGATGACGTTACCCGAGTGGTCCCGGTTTTTAATCACTACAATTGGGGAGTCGATATGTCGATTTGCTAATAACGCCATTGGTAATCGTCCGAACTGATGCATACCTATTGTGATTTTACTTTATCAGCCTATTCACCAGGTACTACGTGGTAGATACAACTTCGCAGTTTCAAGCTCTTACTCACAAGATAATTGGTTCCACACAGTGTGCAGGGTGTATTCACCTCTCTCTACTCGATGGCACAGCTACGTCACCCTCGATGACCCCCTAGAGGCCAAAACGCCTCCGCACCGCTATAGAAAAATATATCGATCCTTTTTTGCTCATGATGATGTGGGGATTCACTTTCGTGGCTGTCATTGCTAGAGGCAATCATTCCGTGAGCACATTAACAATGAGACACTTCCAAGTGATTAGATTCTAGTTCTGAAAAGAAAATTAATAACTGACCTTAGAAAATTGGGAATTGCATCAGAGATTGGTGGAGGCGCGGCTGAGTGACTGCACAGTGACAGTGACAGGTGACAACCGGTAATATTTTTTTATAGGGGCTTCGATAAAGCATAGCAATAGGATACACCACGCAACACGCAGCTCGTATCACGGACCTCGTGTGATCCTTCGAACTTCTAATGGGCATTCCCTGTTTTGGGTCAGGGGCGCCAGACGCGACAATACAACAACTTCTAGCTTAAAACGAGAATATTTGCTAATGAAGCGTCGGAGCTCACGATTTCAACCTGCGCGCTGAGTTTTATTTTCTATCGCATCACGGTTGTGCATTTATGCCACAGCAAACTGTCATCATCAGTCAACCGAGGCATTGGGTGAAAATGGCTTCATCATACATCGAATGCTCGAGCATTGCATGATGCAACTTGAAGACAAAATTATGTTAATCGTATTCACGCTTCGCACCATGTTCGATGTCAATTTGTACACGATCATACCTGCCGAAAGTATCGTTTAAACTTTATCTAGCTGCCTTTTTGCCACGACTTTAGGGAAATTAAATCTGTCTTCAAAAAGAAGTAAATAAAGGTATTATTATCATATCATGTCCGCAATCAATGATCAGAACTCTGATATAATAAATTAATTCTATCAACCAGTAACACACTTGATAGCGTCATTCCCACGTCATTCCCAACAATTGTCCCGGTCACTTTTCTTTTCGGCAAAACTATCGTCCTGTACGACATGGGATGCTCACACAGAGACGTGATCTAGGCTATGAGCCGACACTATCTTACATCATTGTCTTCGGATCCCCGTGGACCACTTCTCACAACGTGCGGCGTGCTGGAGTAATGAACAATTGCTTGCTGGCAGAGAGCGAGCCATCTCGGAGACACGATCTTTGCCATCGGGGTATTAAGAAGTTGTTATGCAACTTGATTGACCCTACCGAGGTGTTAGGTACTCGGCTGTGTACATGTAAGCTAGTTACTTGTAAGGCAGTTAAAGTGAAACTCGGACATTAAACGAATTTATTGGCGGACTGCGTGAGATGCTAATTCGCGCGATTGTGATTGTTGTGACGAACAATGAGATCTGGTTTCGTCTCACAACTGTTACGATCGGTTTATGAATGCCGCACAGTGCGTAGTAATTAACTCGTTTATGATTATGTGATAACAATAACTAGGCTATGCGAACACTCATATAATCGTGTTGTGGATGAGCGTAATATTTACGCTCACCCTCAACGCAATTATATTGCGTGTGCGCATAGCCTAGAGGCTTTTATGATCAATTTAACATGTCCAGTAAGAATTAAGCAGTTTTCTCAATGACATTTGAATATTTCAAAACGTAAAAATCGATTTAAAGAAAAACTATTCAAATGATTTGGTTCAAATTAATATAGTATATTCTTTTTACGATTTATAATGTACACAGTAAATTTTGTGGACATCGCTTGAAGATAAAGTGGCTTAAGTTGCAAAAAACTGAAAAAACGCTAAAAAATCGTCATAAAAGCGCCATTTTCAAGAAAAGTGCTTAACATACAACAATGAAATTTTTACACAAACATTAAATCGTGAGGGTCAACATTTCCTGAAAGTTTCGTCAAATTATATTCAGATACTTGGCCTCTAGAGTGCAAAACGTGTTTTGGAAAAACTGAAAAATTTCGTAAAAACATAATAACACAAAATTTACTCGTCCGATTTGCTTCAAAAACGTGGCAGATCTAAGTTCAGAGAAAACGAAGGTCCTTGTAAATTTTCATCAAAATCCGTTTTGGCGTTTGGCCGGAATCGTGCGAACAAACACACAAAAAAACAAAAAAAAAAACACAAAAAAAAAAAAAAAACAAAAAAAAAAACATTCCGGATTTTTTTAGCAGTAAAGTGTAATTGAAGATTTCGCTTCACTCGCTACGCTCGTTACGCTCATCAATAACGAGGTAGCTGTCTAAGAAAATGATAATAATGAAAAACATGACATGGGATAGGTACTTAGTTTCATAGATAATTCGTACACTTATGTAGTATTTTATTGTTATTTAAATTAGTTATAATATTGCAGCAGTGTCCGACTGTTTGAGATGTTGGTCTACTTTTTATCGGTATACATTGACGGAAAGATGCGTGTGAATTGCTGTTCAATTTTCAGGGAAAGTCAGACAATTGTGCCAATGAATTATAAAATATATGATGGATGCATAATATGAAATGCCGTCTATAATTTGGCATTGTTACATCTAGCAAATGTGTGACGTTGAAATGTGGATCAAAGAACGTCAATTTGGTGTGGTTGACTTATTTTTTCGGTTTATTTATGTGGTTTTTTCACGTTGACTCGTATCGGGGTCAGTGTTTTGCTGCTGAGGCTGTCATAGTGATTCGCTACTAGCTTTGTATAGCGAGGACGGTAGGTCTTGATGGTATAGGACTTAATGGTAAAGATATGTTATATTCAGAACTCAGAAGTGCAGAGATCACGGAGCGTGAGAAAGAACAGTTACGTTAAATATTTGTGCACGGGCTGCTGCTATTTAATGTCACTCGACGAATGCTTTAGACCGACGTTTCTAGAGTAAATAATAAAACATGCATGCAGCCGTTTAGCAAATTTCTGTAGTTTAGAATGCATTTCATGGCGTGACATCTATTTAGATGCACTTTCGTAAATTACATGCACTCGTGTTATTTGTGCGAAGTTGGATACATTTGTTGGCTTTTACTAAAATAAGATGCGATTTGTCGAAAACCAGCCAAATCGCCTTGCTGTCGGCTCATGTTTACAGAGATTCTCAGGCGGAGAGTTTAGGAAAACTCTGGCCTACTTGACAGGATTTCAGGAACTTGACACCAACTATGACAGTCCACATTTTTTTATCGCATCTTACAGAATCTCATCTTATCTGATTTGGGCCAAATGCATGCTTTTCCAACCGTCCTAAAGCAATTAAGAGAGCAAACAAAATTCGTTTTGTTTTCATTAGGAATCAGAGCATCTTATTTTGATTAGGCTAAACAATTCAATTAGCAATTAGGTAAGAGTGAGTGTACTGAGAAGTACTCTCGATTCTCGCTTCCAGAAACCATCACTTTCGGTGTCTGCGCGATCTGTTTAAGCGTGTAACGACCCGAAGTCTTAGAAAATAGTCGGAATTGTTTTCGTTTGCACACTTAGACTTGTTGGGAAACGCGAGACATGCAGGGAGACCAGAGAAGCCACACACCTCCACTGATGTATACCTTCCGCCTAACTTCGTAAATCAGACTTGGAAGTATTTAATCTTTAAACGTTAAGCCCGCATTTGCGAGGTAGAAAACGTTTTCGTACAGAGGTACTTGAAAAAACAACACGCACCGAGCGTCGAATGTTCCCATGACCTCCGCGCCAGAAGGTAATTAATCGGTTTTTGCAGTAAATATTTCGAGTCTCAAGTTACGAACGTTCACTTTCTCGATTCTTAGTCCGCTTGGAGACAGAATACACAGCACCACGTTACTCTGTTTACGTTTTCGATGTGAGTTTTCGAATTATTTTCTTGTCGGCGCAAAAAAAAAAAACAAGACAATTCACCATTTTCATTGGCGAAGAAAGTTTGTGTTGGTTTTCGGATGTGTGTTTCTTTGCAGTGGACAATTGAATGGGAGAAGACAGTTACTTGTGCGGCTTTGTTTTGATCGAACTGGACGATAAATCAATGGTAAAATTAAGTGAGATACTGAGATCCTTCACTGGAGCCAGCGCGCTTCATGAGAACCCGGAGATTTCAACGCTCGGCAAGCGAGGGTTCACCGTTCGTTCCCAGAAACACAGTGCTTCTATGTCATGCACCTCATGTACCGACTCTTCCAGTTTCCACAGACCACAAAATATCATCTTTGGAAGCGATTGATTGAAGTGAATACCTCGATTCAATTCAAATCACTGCGTGTTATGTTTATTCGTGGTACGGACAGAATGGAATGAAATTTCAGAGATCCACCGAAGCAATACAGTCTATAATTTATATTGTACAGCCAGTTATTTCGATTGGTTGTTTTATACTCGCGTCTCGAGTCGTGAGGTATGCATCTTGAAAAATGAAAGCATTGCGCCACTGTTTTATTGCTTTTGTAAGATCACTCGAGCTGAAACGATTCCATTATTTGAATAGCTGGCTGCTTGGGAACTTAGCCTTATCTCAAATCACGACTTTGTTATAAGCTGCGGGAAACGTACAGACAAATGATATGAGCTATGTCTATACCTACGTTATCATGCCAATGATCTCAATTTGTTAAAGTTTTACAATATGCAGATATATCGGAATATTTCTACGATATGCATGAAAAGTTATAGCGACACACTCAGCAATTTCGGATCATAATTAATCATCGTAAATATTTGTATACTCTATAAAGTTACGAGCCAAGTAATTACCGTGAACGAACAATTCACCACGTTTGAAACACTACATTGCATTGGCTTGACGATTCAATCCATGTATACCGCCAAGTAACGATAACGAACCATACCGAAACGCAAGCCGGCGCTCTAAGCCATTTGCTGTGGCGTTAGCAAGCGAAAAAGCAACTGTATCTCACTGTTGTTACGTGCATATTTTCGACTCGTCTCGCACGATCCGCGATTTACCGGCAGCGATCGTTGCCAATATCCTATAGGCTATACAAGCGCCTCGGCATTGCCGGCTCCATTGCATGCTGCCGCTGCTGCCGCTGCGTCGGCATCGAGAGCATGCATGATCGAGCATCCAGCGAAAGTCTCCGTGCGATCGGGATTGGATCTGCTCGACCGGCAGACAGTCGGACTAGGATTAGCTGCTAAAACCTCCTCCGCGATCGGCGAGTCTCGGAGACGCCGTCGAGGAGCCTAGATGGTCGCGTGTTTCGCGGTCCGTGAGACGCGGACCGCTAGTCGTTCTTGGTGGTCGGAACATAAGGGCACTCACACGAGTCCAAGATGGCAATCGAAGATGGAAAATGCCACAAATCGCACTTCAATCGACATTCGTGAAACAATGTATTTTTTTAAATCGATTCTTTATGATATATCGGCTCGTGTCGATCCATTTTTGCGATATTGCCAACGAGATGAACACGTGAAGACTCAGATTTTCACGAATTTTGTCTAAAATCTCGCTGAAACAGTCTACTTGTGACTTGTGTTGACAACAACGAAAATGATCCTCTGAGTTCACTGTTCATAGACAGTGTATGGGCGCATGTTTTCTAGGTGCGTAGCTTGCGACATTCTAGGCTCCTTAGTGCACACAAATTACAAATGTGATCTCGATGTATGTGCAGCCTTCGAAGGCGAGCGCCTTCTCGAGTCGAACATCACTCACTTGTCCAATTAGCTAATCAAGTAATTGGTTTGTTGTGACTCTGCTGCAGTTTGTATATGTTATACTAGATGGAAGGTGAAAGGTGACATTCTACAGATGTTGGCTGCGATTATCGTCAAGGGATGATTTACCGCGTCTCTTGTCTGCTGATTATAGTGATTAGCTACAAGAACAGACCGGCTAAAGAAGCTTGCATTCTCAATTGCGTTTTACCGAATGCTGCAGCCACTTTCAAACATATCAAAGCCTGTCAATGAAAATTACTGGGCGAAACCAATAACTTTTTAGATAAGTAATCCTTGAAGGTTTCGTTTTCATTTTTTGTCAGCAGCACGATTTGTTCCTCGTTTTTGGTTCTCTATGAGATAAATATTCAGTTCGAATAATTGTGCTGTCAAAAAGTAGAAGTTTCGGAACTATTATTTTATCCAATAGCGAGTTCAAAAAGAAAAGATTTTCTCTTGCGTAATTTCGGTCATGAATGAGTGAAAAACCCAGGTAATTGGCATAACCGTTAAAAAGAAACTTGTCGGTTGAATTAATCTTTTCAGGAGTCGGGAACATTTTTGAATTATATTCAATAATATAATGAACTCGGTGCATCCAATTGGCAATTGTGTAGCACCTGTGATACAATCATCTCGTAGCGAATTAATTTGCAAGGGTTGCTAAATCTACTTCGAAACAAAATAGCACTTTGTTTTTAAATGCTCGACGTAAACATATTTTAGGCGAAAACTTGCATAACATTTATTTAGGTTGAATTGCATATAAATCTGTATTGTCCCTTTTGAAACATCCGATAGCCGTAAGACCCAGTTCCACAGCACATTTCATCTCCACTAAAAGAAAAAGCTACTTTATTGATAGGTATGTAGACAACCTCATACAGCTACATATTAATTAATTTTTTTAACGTTCTTCCACGAATGGCTCCTCATCGCACAGCCACATAAGTAGCACCAAGGACTAGCACCATTGTTCATTTTCCGCTCAAATGATCAAGTCGTCTGTAATTCGCCCAAAGCAGATTCCAAACAACACTCTTTTTCCCTCCCGCCGTCGTCAACGCTCGGCGCTCGATGGGTTTGTTGTGCAGGCAGTTGCTTCAACCCATCCGCAGGGTGGTCTGCAATCGACGCCTTTTTCAATTTCCGCAAGACAAAGCGGCCATCCAGACTCGATCAGAGCATCAGAGACTTGAGCCAAGTTCTTGTCGAGTTGTCCGCCGTGGACCGTTGTAAGGCATGTCCTACGAGGGCACGTCCAAGCCCACCGAGACCAAGTCATCGTCCTGCGTGGGTCATTGCTTCAGCAGTCACCACGGAGGGCCATCCTGCTAAGCCGAGATCCCACGAATCACGATTTCGATGCAACAATCAGAAACCCGACCCGGTCAAATGTCGCTGCTTGCAGCTTGCTGCTTGCTGTTCCCTTGCTGAAATTGTTGACTGATATTTTTTCTGGTGAGTTTTGACGGATTCGACCAGAGATTCGACCAGAGATACTTACGCAACAGCAAAGACAATAATGGGATTTGTATTGTTTAGTTTTTTTTTAAATGACCACATGGAATTTTGGCAGAGAGAGATAATAAGTAAATTTGTATTGTGATCTCGGCGAACCATCTCGGTGTTTACCTAAAGTTGTGCTGCTTGTTTTCACGGCCAATTGCAGCGTGGGATCGGTCGCACGAAATCGCAGCTTGCAGCAAGGAATGACAAGTTGCTAGAAGCTGACATGATACGAGATCGAGCAGATTTCGTGTCTAGCGGCATTTTAAAAGATTCGATTTTGATGTAATAACGATGAAAAAAAGTGGATCGGTATTTTAGTTCTGTTCGAAAACACGTATCTCCGATGGCGCACTGATCATTTGCAACGTCTTGCAGAATTTCGATTGAATATTAGGGATCTATCCTTGACACGCCATCAGCATTTAATTGGTTTGAAAGAAAACAGCTTTATGCTCTGCTATTGAGAGTAATTTACAATAATGGAAAAAACCCACGTTTTCTATATGCCTATACTAGCTTTACCACAACACTTGATAATCACAAGTGTTGCTACTTTAAACGCAATTTACCGATTTGGCATTGGATCGGAGCAGCTATGTCCATATTTGATGAACTAATGCCATATATTACTGAAATGATTTTTGCGTTATTATTTATCTGGATATTAGGCAATGCTATGCCCGATGGCGAGACTGCGTATGATCTGTTTACTATTTGTTGGCATGACAGCGGCGTGAAGATCAATACATTTCGCCAACAAAAGCGTCGGTTTTAATAGCTAGACGCGTCTTATGAACTGGATGCTTTCTTTATCGAGACCCATGATGTACAAACAAAGAATCTAAGTAATTACTATGTTTTTCTTAGCAGCAATTCATCGCTATACGCGGATCATCCAAGCATGGGCTCATACTTATTATTAAAATATATACTTTCTTAGCAATGTGTCTATCGGTGAATCTTAATTTGCGGTAAACATATTGTTATTTACGCCTGTTAACGACTCGTAATGCGTTATCTTATCTCTATCGCTTTGAATGATCAGTTTTATTCCACGTTCATGTGATTAAAAACTGGGCTTGTACGCTAATAATTGATATGCTCGTACAGCAATTTTCAGCTTGTATATAACGAAACTCATAGTCCAGCAAATTAAAATCTAGAATCTTTGCCAAAATTACCCAACCATCTAGAATTTTATCTAAGACTAAGAAAATGGCTCAACTACATGTTATAATACAGCTATTGTATACAATCTCGACTCCCATTCTTGCTGCAACAGTAATTTAAAACATACATCCGATACCCTTGTATCTCTAATTTTTGGTCAAGGTGAGAAGTTCACAAAAGCTAATTAAAACCTAACGAAGAGCCGGTCTTCAGTAATAAGACAATGTATCCGAGCACGAAGAACGAAGAGCGGAGATTGGAACGGCGGGTGTTGTCGGAGAGTGGGTCATCAGGGGTGAATAATTCCGATGAGCGCTGTTCAGATGGTCACACTCGTCGATTACAGCCCGTTACGACCGAGTCTACGACCAGACGGCGTTCGCAGTACTTGAGCAGCGACGCTGGAGCCTGGTGCTCTGAGGGCGTTACGGGCTTCCGGTACTCGGAGACCTGATTAATTAGCAGTTTCTGCTAGAGTTAACCAACGCATTGTCACGGGCACGCGTTGTGTTCCGTACAAAGAAGCGCGTGGAAAATATTAACTGTGTTTTTTATATTTTGCCCTAGTAATTCGAGGTGTAACACTGACTCGATGTGCGATGCAAAACACGAGACATTTGCATTTTTTTACCGGTGAACAGCGAACCTAAATTGAATTGACTGCGTTTGGGTAATTTTAATTGGGCTTTATTGTATTTGTCCAGTTATAAGTTTCGGTTATATCTTCTCACCCAAAACCAAACGAGGCTCTGGGAAAATCCAAGTTCAAAGCCGATCTTAAATCTGAGGCGATGAGATAGTACTGAGATAAGAAATCTCATCACCTAATCGCATTTGAAGGGACCTGGAACTGAAAGTATCGATAATTATCTATCTTTCGATATTCCCTTTCGCTAACAATTACAAAAGTTCGAGTCGGTTGGTACTTGAAAACTTTTCACACTTCCATTAGCGGTGAGGTAATGGAATCTTAGCACTTTGCGGAGAAAACCAATCAAGTCGCTTTACACCTCTGCGAACGCAATTACGAGATAAATCTAATTGATTGAAAGCAGAAACAGTTTATTTACCGATTCTGACGACATCCATGTCGCTTCATACGCGTTAGCAGAGCTGCAGCAGCTGTATTAACCATGTTAAACACGTGTTTTGGATCTTGTTCAATCGCTCGCAGATGTGAACAGATCGAAGCCCGTGCACGATGAGCTCACCCACCTTCATCCACCTTCATCCACCTTCATCCATGTACATATGTCCTGCATTAGATGAATTAGCTGATGAGTACAAGATAATATACACCTAAATATAGCCCAGCTTCTTAGAACTGTAACCTAACACGTCAAGGTTTTTCATATTGACTGCCAATTTTGCCATCATTGGTTAGTGGTTGCCTAACCCGTGGTTCTCCCCGTTCTCATCATTTTAGCCAGCGCCATCTAATTAGGAAGAGTGTATTTCTTAATTAAACGTAATTAACGTTCCCATTAGAATCCTATTTCTTTTCGTTGTTTTGTTTCTCAATTTTACTCTTTTCGATTTGCTGTTTGCAATTCAGTGCCATTACATTAGCGGTTACGTGGCCGTTGCATTAATAAAATATGTTAAAAATATGACTAATGAATAATAACTCATTAGACATAAGTACAGTTATGGTTATGGGCTTTATTAAATCTCGTGTTTTGATTGTGGTCAACGTTTCGGTACGCAAAAGTCACGAACTTCGCTATGGAAGAGCTGTCGTAACAATTAGTAATTACTTCGCTGTATGAGTCTAGGCTTTCATGAAATAGGTAATTAACCATACGACGATCACGGAAAACACAAGTGAATGGATTACAAATCATATATTCCATCTTTTAAAGTGAAATTCATAAATATTCACAGCGAAGAAAGCTTCTGCATGTCACCAAATAAGGAAGGAAAAAAGTTGGATAACAATTGTTACATATTTTTAACAAGGTATTGTACGTAGATTGAAGAAAATATAAGCGAGCTCGCAAATGATGGTCGTCCGGGGTGGACTTGTTATTGTTTCCGTGATAAAGCGGAAGAAGTAGGAAAATAATGCACCGCGACTCATTCTTGATGACTTCATATTCTAATGTCGCATTTTGAGCATGGAATTTTCTAATTTTAATTACTTATTGTCAGCGTGTGTCATTTCTGTATGTAACATACTTTCACATTTCACATCCACCCAAGTACTATAAGAATCCAAACTATATCACCATTAAAAAATCATTACCTCATAATATTAAAATGTTTTAAAATCTATAAATATAATATTGTAGGCGTTGGTGTGGGGCTAACATGACAGGAGTCATACACATTACACTTCAAGACATTGGGGCCAGATAAAGGCGTCGGAAAAGATTTCCGTGCAGATTAACCTATAACGAAACGAAACACTCGCCGAGGGTGAACGACCCGACGTGGGTTGTTTTTTGCATGGCGATACGCGGATACTCCACCACCGAGCGCCAATATAGTGCAACTTAATATATTCAGATCTGGGTGTGAGCTTAATGGCAAAATTGTTATTCATAAGTTTATTATAACACGCATATCGAATGTACAAAATCTAGGCGAAAACGGTGTCAAATTTCTCCGCTCACCTGGACGCGATTGACAATGCGCTGACAGAAGTGTGCTCTTGGTTCATCTGCCGCTACCCTTTTGGGTGGGTGGGTGCGCTGCATCTGTTAGGAGCCTAGCTCCGTTTCTCTGTATCAAAGACAATTTTGTAAAACCGAAGCAAAGCAGATGGCATGAGCTGCTTCGGTCCAAACACAGCGTTCTTCCGCTTGAACGTATTGTTGATCAACAGTTTTGCCGGGCAGGTGGAAAGAATGGTCTAGTAGTTTTGATAATTTGGACAGTCTGGGTGTTTTTCACATTTCCTGCGCGTGCTATCGCTGCACTCGACGGCTGCCCGTGCGATTATTAAGCAACGGAGGCCAAATACAATTGGTTTTCGGCAATTCGGCTCCTGGCGGATCGTTTCGGCGCGTTCAATTTCACGGTTACGTCCTGGCACCTTTCGATCGATCGACGGCGCCCTTCAAGAATAATATCAAGCAAATTACAATGCACGCTTATACGAATCCTATCTCAATCATCATAAGCTTCACTCTCATTTTCTGCTGCAATAGGCACTGTGATCGACTTTCTCGTAAAGATTGCTTGTTTATGGGCACTCTAGTTTAAATCGATTATTTTTTCAAGGTAAAACTATAAACGGCCAAGCCTTCGCGTATATAGCCACAAATATTCCCAAAATATCCTGCACCGGACCTAGGACTTTGAAATGACCTTCCCGCTAAAACAACGGCACCCGAAACTAATTTCCCTGACTCCTTAATTAACATGTCCGCGTAGTATAATTCAACCGCGTTGAATCAACAATCAGGCGGGTCAAAGTGTGAACAGTAAACTGGGTCAGGGTGACTCCCTAGCAGCCTTAGGGTGATTCCGCGCCCTGCCTTCAAGTCCGGTGACGTCACTTCGTCGTTGAGTGCACCCTCCGACCTTTGACACGAAGGTGCGAGCATTACCGAGGCATGAGTCACATGAGCGAGCCATAAATGTCACTCGTCAACAAGTTTATATTCAAGCCGTACCCGAGGCATTGTCTTGTAACACTTTGTGATATCATTTTCGATTTCAGGCCTACATAATTGACGTATTTATTTGCTAAGAAGTGTGCCTGTGGATATTAGCGAATTGGACGAAGATGTGGATGACTATACATAACAGTCGTCTGGCATGTAGGTATAGTAAATGGCTGGCTTGGAGATTGCCGAAAGCCTGCCCTTCTGGCATTTTCATTTCCTTTTTTTTTATCGGCTTACTGTTGGATCTCGTGTCTGTAATTGTTTAATTGCATGCTTTTGAGAGCAGAGAGCAGAGAAACAGCCATGAAATCTTCTCCGCGGGATCAGGTGAATGGGTTCATATTCTACCGATTCTACTGAAAAGGTAGCGAGCGACCAAAAACTGAAAGTTAACGACTCTACATTCTTTCCCCAAGTATAAATATACAGCGTCGTTCACAGCATCATTTGTTTTCGACATCCAAAAAGAGATACGCAGCTGAGAAAATTTGATGGTTTATATCACACATTGAGCTGGATCGTTTAGAGCCAATAATTTCACGTTTCTCTCACCATAGTTTTTTTCTGTAAATTGTGATGGCCAATTCGACAGCTGGTGCATGTACCCGACGTTTCCTCACGCCATGCAGGCGGCTAGATTGTGAGCAGGTACTGACGCTTCCCATTTCACAATGCGACACATGGAAGAACTTGATTCCATTCCAACGTACCGTGCATTTACATAAGAATTCCCCACCCACTCCCACTGGACAGAACAACTATAACAACATTTTATACGGTTTCTTTTTTATTGACCCCATGCATAAAACAATGCATCCCCTTGTAAGTAATATCACATGGACACGCAACCCCATACCGCCTTGGTGTAATGCAGGTCCTTCGGTCCGTCATCACGCAAGGCTCTACGTTTACAAGGCTCTGCGCCAGCCAGGGTTCCCATGCAAACTATGTGTTTGTGGCGAGAAGCACCCTCCCCACCCTGCCCACCCTAGGGTCATGCTTTCAGGATGTTCACCTCACAGGGTACATGGCGAGTCGAGAGTGCATTGGATCGGCCATGTGTCAGGAAACGGAAGTCGGCGGAATTATCTATAAAACCAGCTAAAATAAAAAGTGTGTACTTTGGTTTAATTGTCTCGGGGCATTCAAAGTGTTTTAGACTCTTGAGACTAATCGACTGATAATTGGCACGAAAATCGTGTAAATTGGCTTGACATGACATGGGATTTGGAGTTTGTGGCTGGAAAATGCTGCGGTTCGACGCGTTTCTACGTGGGAATACGACTGGATTTGTAGCAGTGCGTGTTACCATCAGATCTATGCGAATTCGCAACGAAATCGCAGCGATTTTTCCTCAGTCTTGTGCGTGTGACAATCGCACAGCGATTTTCACGTTCAAATTGATTTTGAAGTTAATCAGATTTTTCGAGATAATCTCAATTCAAAGTTCTACTTGTTTGAAGAAGTTTCTTGTACAAACCGCAGTGACCCAAACAAACCATCGCGATCGCGTGTTCTGATTGCTTTTAATAAATGGTCTAGCACTTTTCCAGCCATCGTTGATTTTCTCTTTCTTTCCTGCCCTCCACGCTTGTGCAAATGACCAGCAGTTTTCTAAAATCAATATTAAATTACTACGCCGTTAATTGCCTAGTTATTAACTTGCGAGCTAAATACAGAGTCGATGTTTTCCACCGAAGATTGTATGGTCCCCCGCTTGGCTGGCGGGTCATTCCGTGGGCTCGGCATTTTATCGTGGATCAGGGTATACTAAGTTGTAACACATCTTGCCTCGTCAAACTCGTTCTGCTAGCAGAAGTAGGGGACCTCGCTTCGAGCTCTTACGACTTGCAAGACTTGTGGTATCCAAAGGTCGAATTATTATCGAAGAAATATTCTTGGCGTCCATTATGCGAGCTGTGCATAATTGTAGACAATTGGGGTAGGTAGGATACCAAAAATGTGTGTCTCGTGTGTTGTATGCAGTCATTAATAAGCGATGCGAGGAATTTCTGCAGATTTTCAATCAAGGGGTAATAACTAATGGAGGTAACAGCACCATTTGATCTAGATCTACCGCAGAAACCATAACGTCCTTCAGTTATTCGAGTGATTGCTATAATGACCACTATAACAAGCATTTTTAAACGTTTTATGCATCGCTTTACCATCACATTTGATGAGAACTGGGATGAATTTTTAGCTCGAAGTCTAATAAAACGATGTTTAAAAAGTGCATGTTTCAATTGTAATCTGTTCCACTTATAAGTTCTCTAATTAGTGAGAGAGCGATGAAAAAAATCCAACCTCACATTCTGAGAACAGTTATCATCTCTCGAGTCTCAAGTTCATATGCGGAATTGGTGCATCACATTTATCTTTATCTCCTATTGTTGCAAGTTGTAAACGATGCAGAAACCATCCCCTCCGTTTCATTTTATCCGTTTCGTGGTTTTCTAAATTAGAAATCACTCTCGTCTACCGAACTTCATGTATCAACTGCATCATGTAACAACTCGTTACACTTGCTAGTTGCTTCTTAGTAATTTATTGTGCTGCCGCCTCGGGGCAAACTGGCGGTCATTTAACTGCCAGGGACAAAGACATTCCGGCAACGAGGTAGCTTTTTATGCTGGTGCTCGCGAGACCAAGGCGAAGGTGCCATCATCTTCAGATTAGAATATCTTGTTGTGCTTTCTCGGTAATTCCGTCTGAGGATGGTGATCGCATGCGTGGTGGTTACGTCTAACTTCAATGCTTGTTTTCAGCTAGTCAATAGGCAGTTGGCTTGTGCTGCGTAGAGCAATTTGATTTGATTTTAAAGCATTGGTTGACACTGGGTTGACACCATGTTTCTCTACTATACCTTATACAATTTTCGGTTCCTTTTACGTGTCAGAGTTTCTACTTGATGCAATTGTATATTTTTAAGCAACATCAATCGTATAAATGGTGGCCGAGTCAACAATTACAACAATTACAACAATGAAGCAGTAGATATAATCGTAATCTTCCTGTATAATCACTTTCATTGCATCTGAACACACGTATTTTCAACCAATCTAGGTCAAATTCTGGATCCTTCCTGCGACGGATATCATGTGGCTTACTTTAGAGCTCAGAGGAAGCTTGTGTTTTCTATAACGTTCTTCGAGTAAATTAGTATCATTTAAACTTAAAAGGAGAAAAAGTCGATTGAATGGACCATCATTTACTTGCGATTGTTGCAGGAGCAATTAATTTTACAGGAAACGTGGCGGGAAAACTAGTGGCGATCTTTCGTGTTTGGAAATTTCAAGCAAACTGAGATTTATGGCTTCCGTTTGAGAGGAAAAGTTCGAGTTTGTCGTAATGAAATATGCAGATCAGTTCTGAGAGCACTCAGGGGCTCTTTGGACCTTCTCGTGACTCCTAACTACTCCTCCCAGAGAGCGGACAAGAACGGACTTTCCTACATTTGAATCTCAGCAGAGACAGTGCGACGGGGTAAAATCGTTTTCACAAATTTCCACCAACGTCAAAGTTAATTGAGGTCCGTGGTGTCGGTTTCTTCTGAGATTTTGTCTTATAGCGAAACTGAAAACACACACGTTTCGGGCATTTTCGATTTAGAAACTATAAAACGTGAAACTGCAAATTGGCGATGCAATCGATTTGCTATGCGTTTTGTTATCGATGCTCTGACGTGGCTTGTGAGTCACTCGCGTTCAGTTCGGAGACCCTACCACGCGGCGTAGGAGCGTGGAGGCGGCTTGTTTCCACTTCTGCGCAAGAAAACAGATTTGTGTATCTGTGTGCGATCGTCATGGTCAAGTTGCATTTTTTTACCTGGGTTATTTTTTCAGCCCGAGCCCGAACAAAGCTAATTTGGTATTGATAATAACCGGATCTTTGGTTGGGTGGGGCTGAGATCTAGAAGCAAGTCTTATGGTGATTTGGTTGGAACAAGTACCTACGTAGGTACGTATAGCGTTGGACTAGACGCAAGTATAGCCTTACCCAGCGGAATAATATTCAACATCACCTCGGTGTGACGATTACACACTGACCATTTGTCGAAATTGCAGTCGCCACCTACTGTTCCCGTTGTAATGCACACAGAAGTGAGCGTTGCATAAGGATTTGTCAAATGTAACGGACGCACGCTTTCTAATTGTTGTGATACAGTATCCAAGGACTCTCTAAGAGCGCAAATCTTAGCTACCTTGCATGAGACACATTATACACCGCTTTTAACTTGATATTCGTGGATAATGAATTTTACCATCTCATTCCTGACGCTTGCAAAAAGCTAATTCACCAACTTCTGGGCACTTATAAGGACGTTTGAACAATAACTTCGTGCATTTTTTTATGCTGGACTTTTTTTTGTCATTTTCATGGCTGAGGCGTTTCGCTTTGTCCACGACTTTTGCATATTATACTGGTTCCTAATTTTACATTTTTTAATAGTCAGATTTTTTAATTTGTAATGATTTGATGAGCATTCTGTGTGATCTGAACGCTGAAGGATTCCACCTTGAATATCTTAGACATGTTGGTTTCGGAAGGCTAATTTGTAAGAAGATTATCAAAGACAATGAGGGAAGAACCAGGAAGGATGCAGGCTATAAAATGTTAATTCATGACGCACAAGTGCACTTGTCTAGAAAAATCGCTTGAAAATCGAGCTAAATTGATCAATCCAATCACTTAAAAATCATCAAAAACAACAATTAGTGTTTACAAGGAACTCCCAACTGGACTTATATCAATACACGGTTCATCAAACAAACGAATATCAACCATGTAAAATAATACAACTTATTACCTACTCCAGTTTCAACACAACATAATCGAACGCCTTATTATGGCAAGTAATAAAAATGTCACGTCCCACGTAACCATTTATAATTAGCAATAATCACGTACGTAGGTACTCTCAACTCCATACCGCGAAGCAATGATCATTCTATACTTTTCATTGTGTGTGCACCGTCTTGGGCAGAGCACTGCAATTAGGTAGTACCTACTCTACTTTCCTTCCATCAACTATAATTAAATTCGTTTGCAAGATTAGCAGCTTAGCCAGCAGATTTCAACACATTATCTATCAGTTTATGAATCAGCATTTGAACCGTATCGATCGTGGTCGATACATTTCACAGATGGTATCGCTATCACGAGATAGAACTAATGTCCACAACAGTCGATATTAATATGCGAAACCAGCTTCATTCAAACAGCTTGATGAATAGGCCGTCGTGCCTGTGAATCCAATCTTTAAAACTATATTATATCTAAATTCGAATGGGAATAAAATGCATACCGTGTTACGAATCAAACTAAGATATTATGATTCATCATTGAATATCCTTGACATTTGTGAAGCCAAAATGCTCGATGAACTCAGAAATCTGAATGCGATTTAGGAGCAAAACGCTGCAATCCAGTTTCCGATTGGTGTCGTTGCCATTTGGATGGTCGCGAAGGCGTTCACGTTGGTGTTCGGCCAATTCGGCGAACCAGTGTAGGAAGAGGACGGCGAAGATGCGAAACGAAGGAGCGACGAGTAGGCCGGACGTTCTCGGTCCCAACCTTTGTGTTTTCTTCATCACCGAATCAGAATTACGTACCACCACGTACAAGTTACAACGCTATCGACATCAAGTTCAATAACTTTTTTTTAACCTCGAATACTCTTGGGTGTCTGGAAATGGCTGATAATTTTTTGTCGCTTTATAAAATATGTTAGTTCTTAATGGCCATTTTATCGGTGAAACATTGACTAGAACTTGAAGGTCTTTTGCGTTTAATATTCTACTTTCGTTTCTTAGCGAAATGTTCTGAAACAGTTAGCAGTCGCGGTCCGAGAAGTAAATTTACATTCGATGGGATAGTTCCAGGTGATTCATGGTTCTAGGTGTACAACAAAGATAATGTACGACATTCACAACAGCTGTACGTTTGGTTTTCGGTACCCACCAACCTTTTTAAGGCAATGAATAATCTGGCGAACCACGCACAATTTTCTTAGGTAATGGCAACTAGGTTTTCCATTCGCTTATACTGACAGATAACTAACATAATTAATAATTTCCTGTCAACATTATTCTCATGTCCTCCCGCACATTTGCGTCTATACTTAAAAGTTAAACACATTCGCATATAAGTAGTACCTACATGTGAAAACCTCTTGATGTATCACTCAAGCCATACGTTTACAAGAAATGTCTGTCTTACGATTAACAAATACTTGTACCTATAGCCAAGTGCCATTAGAGCTATGCGCTGGGCTGCCATTTTACACGTAGGTATTTGCTCTTGAAATCGCCAAACAACGTTACAAAACTATTTCATTGTGCACAATTACAAGAAATCGTGTGTTTTTTTGCCATTTTACACAGAAAAACTTAACTATACGACCTTTGATGAAGCCATATCAGCGTAGAATTGCACCCACGAGCACGAAATAGCCAAAGTCACACAAAACCGCAGCTCGCACTTCTTCTACAATTTCGCAACGTGTTTTATTCTCGCGTGCACTTGGTGGCTGTCATACATGAGCAACGAACTGGGTACATGGACACCTCCGTGAGACAACCACGCGACAACCGCGCGACAACCACGAACCACCGAGGCAGGGTAACAAGACACGCTACGGGCACGATCACGTGTACCCGTGCCTTTAAACCTTTAAACCACACCACCAGGGTGATGCAATTCAGACATTTGCACACCGCGACTGCCCTTGGCTGCAGATTCTGCACGTACAGTGGTACTGCAAATATAATGCAATGTACCAGCTTCAATTTCATTGATCTGGCATCATTCCCACACACGGAGATTGCACTAATGTGTACGCACGAATAACTGGCATTAACACTCTTGGTTTGTTTTATGGTTTGTTTGTGTTTATAACGCATGCTCCTGTGATTTTTTGATTAAGCAAAAGCATCGGTAAGTTATGCTACGGCAATTTGAAGTCATGGACATTAATGAGAAGTGAGAATTTCACGTTCTGTCCGAAAAAATAAGGCTTGATTGTATAATATTGAAGTAACTATTTCAGACAAGTATATAATTACCCTAACAATTTGTGCTCGAATGTTCTTTTTATGTTCCCAATTTGAACTTTTCTAATGGAAACCTTTCGTGCTCTTATACCAATGATTTCTTATTTCCATCATCATATCACATATCCTCTAAATCAAATGCATCTCTAAGGGAGCATGATTGGTTTAACAGGCGTAACGAGTCGTGTTTCACTTTCATTAGTGGCTGGCCACCGAGTGCTATCAAATATGCTCAACGCATGGGTGTTTTTCATCTGCTAATGCTTTTCCGTGTAATTGGATTCATGTATCCCTGTTTTCCCGCGGGACTCCTGGCCGAAGATACACCTATATATACGTCATAAGGAAAATTATCGCTGGCATCCGGAACATCGATTTGGACTAGTCTTTCTCTGCCGGGCTTTGCCAATTTATTGGATTGTTTTAGGCTGTATGAAACATGACATTTTAACGAGGATATTCGATTGTTTGATGCAGAGAAATTATTGATCTGCATCCAGGGCCAGGAACTTCCGCGAACGTCTGGCTGGAAAATCGATGGCCAGTCCAGGTCAGCCAAGGATATCAAACAAAATTCATTTATTATCCAATAGACTCGGTTGGTATCGGTTATTCCCTTGCGAGTTCGGTGTGACCGTCTTTGTTTGTGGTTTTTCGCACATCTTTTTGTTGCATCGATTCGCAAGTCTTTTTCTACCTCTGGACCATTTGAGACACGCCTGTCTCTCTCTAATATAATCTATGTTTTAAATAAAATTAACAATTTCGTTGTTTTGACGTCCATTTTTGGTCGGTTAGAATCAGAACTCGCTTCGGCGGAAGAACAATCACGCCCGTCCAGAATTCTGTCTCCGTTTCTTTGGAACTTTCTCCGCCAAGGTACGGACAAGTCATGAATGTTGTCGCCTTACGTTCAGGGTTAATTTACGCAGCGCTCATGCTTCCTGTCAGTTCATTCTCTAATTACTAATTAGCCTACAATTAGACTAGAAGTTGAATGAAAAGTGCATGCATTATTCTGAATGCAGCCGTTAGGTTACAGGGTCGCACAGAGATCAAAAGATTTAGAAATACTTTATTAAATACTGACAATTTACTAAGTTTTTTACATGGCAATCAAACGAGATCGGTCTCGTGCAAGGAGTTATTTCTAGTCCCATAGACTCAGATTAAGCTAGATAATCTAGTTGTGATCTGATATCCCTACATTGCTGACAAAAAACCGAGTGTGTGGAAATAAGAAATCGGCGCGAAGTGAACCGTAAAGTCAAACAGAGACAGATGGCAAAACCTTAGCTTTACTACAAATCGCCATTTCTGTTTCGGAAGACATATTTACCCATCGATTCGGAACGAAGTAAAAACTGACGCAGACGGAAGTGAAAACAAAATAGGTTTAAAGAAATAACACTCCGTAATGAAAAACTCGAATGAAAAACATTCGCCTCCTCGAGGAAGTTATGGCACGACTGGCAGTGATAATAATCTATTGAATCCACTGGATTCACCAAGGCCTAAAATTGTTATAAATACCTTTTTGCTGTCAGTGCATTAGGTAAGGTAGGAAGTAAATGGTATATGCACTTTCGATTGGACTTGGTGTGAGGTAAACTATGAATGAAGATCAGATTGTGGTCTTGGGTGGGTGTGTTTGGTATTGTGAACGATGAATGATGATTAGATCGCGCGTCGCGTCTTGGACCAACGACTCTATACACCAAGAACATCTCGGCAAAGGCTATTGTGGTTGTTTGATAATAAGATAACAGACAATTGGTGGTAAATATACAAGACGGACAACCGAAATGCTAATAGCCGGTACACATTACGCTTTTTCCACGCTTTCGAGCCCGTGGGCTGGGCCCGTCGGATTCTAAAGCGTAGTGTGTATTGCGAATCCGTCGCGTTTTCAGCCCATGCGAGCGCGTTCGAGCAAGCCCGCCGTTTAGAACTCGGCTCTAAAACTCGGGCCCGAGCCCGTGCCACTCGACCAATGGGATTGCAGATAACAGATCCAAGAAATTTCAGCCAATACGATGCACGCTTATTTCGTCAGCTGATATATGTCAAGACATCAGGCTCTAGGTTTATTCTCGCCCGTTTGTGTTGGTAGTTTTAAAAATAATGACAACGAAAAGATATTCATACGAGTCTGAATTAATTATAATAGACTTCTTTAAAGCAGCAAATACCTTAATTATCAATATTTTTGGCTACAGCTAGCGACGGACGAAAGCTGATTTGAATTTACGCACACTTTTGTTTCGTCAGAAGTTTGGTTAGGTTTGACTTCGACGCCAAGATATTTACGGATTCAAACGGGCCGACGCCTTCTGGTGTGTATTGCCAGCACGCGCGCTCTCAGTCCGACGGGCCCGGACGGGCTCCAGCCCACGGGCTCGAAAGCGTGGAAAAAGTGTAATGTGTACCGGCTATAAGAAAGGTGGAAATCAAGGAAGAGCTACGAACAAGAAGTCTTGAATTCATTCCTGTTCTGTGTCTCATCTCTCAACCTTGACTTTAAGAAAATTAGAAAAGCTCGCTGAGTGATTAGCTCATCGTTAGATCATTTAGCGAACAATTAGTTAAATGGTTTTTATATTCGGATTCCGAAGATGGAGACGAATGGATGACTAATGGTGAGATCACGCGTCATCTTTATGTCGTCAGCATCCACCGAATGAAATGTGTGAGGGTACCGACAGGTTAGGTGCTGTTTGCTATGGGCGTGGTGTACCGTGCTGTTGTGTGTGGAGGACCGCTTCTTTTCGACTCATTTTGGTGACTGGAAGATCTAGCGGATTGGTACTTTGCAAAGAATTTTCGAAGTTGAGTGGATTTTTTACTGGGCTTCGAATTCCGGATTTGACTAGGCTTTTGAGTAAACGGCATTAATTTTAATGGTTTCAGTAAAGCACGCTTTTAATATTTTTTTTAATGCACCTAATGTTAATTTTACACTATCCGGAAAATAAGTCATGACAAACCGTTACTGTGTGAATTTATCATCAGGAAGCAATTTTTTATTGCAATTTAGTCAGAGTCTAATTGAATACGATTATCAGATAAAATATAACATAGGTGCAAATTAAATCACGTATAGTGGTAGTTGGTAACGTATTCGTATGCGCAGGTACCACAAACTGTAGATGATTCAACGCCTGACACGGCAAGCACCAACACAAGATAATAGTTTAATTTGCTTACAACGGTTATTTTCGTGGCTAGGCAGTTAATTTCACAAATTTTACATTTTGCTCTAGTAGGTCGTTACAATTAAAAATTACAAAAATAAATTATTCACAGACTGTATCACTGGCATGGACTCAGTTCTGCGGTGTACAAATATAGTTGTTTTTAGGAGAGATAAATAAAATAAATTCTCCGCAGAGATTATTTTACAATTTCACTGAACCCAGAATGAATCACTCTTTAGTGCTGAATTTTCATTGTTGCGACAGAAACAATGCACTTTATTGTAACAAAGGTCTGAACCACATGTTCCTGTGAAAGTTAAATGCAGCTATCAAATAATCAAACATCTGAGTTGGAAAGTATTTTCCATAATTTTCAGTTCTACTTGCGCATTATAGTTTCATGATTCGGCCGTTTTTATTGTAAAAATATTGAAATTTAGACAATCTGGAGCGTTCGGGGCATCCTCTTCTGCAAGATAGCGAAGTAACACACAATTGTCGGCAACATGCCTTAGCTTCAGCACGGAGCAGATGGAAAAGCGATTATACTCGACTGCAGAATGCACTTGTCATGCATCGGCATCTTTTACAACTCCCCTTCTTTCACCTAAAAACTACGTAGCTCTCCAAGATATATACTAGCCAAACGGTCGGGGTATGGTCCCAGAGGAAACCAAAACCGCAGTTTGCTCAGAGTTCTAATATAGGTCACTTATGAACATGGAAAAGGAGAGCACTTGCCCCCATGGGAAATTTCCTGAGTGAGCTTAAAATTTTCACTATTTTTTTAATGAAATTGGCACCCTCTGCAAAGGCAGGAACACATGTCAAGGGTGTTTCAAAGTGAGATTTCGTATACACGTGGACAGACCGGATCTTCTTACGCTACCCCACGTGAGTCCAATAGGCTCCAGCAATAATCGATCAACACCTCACGGTGACCTCGTATCAACATTTAGCGTCTCAAACGAAGAAAATCTTTCGTCATGAAATTAGCAGCGATTGCCAGAAGGAAAGTGCACATATCTGATGCAGACGAAAACAGAGTGAGTCATAGAGCGACGTCGTGGGCACGAGTTCAAATCCAGGTTAGACACGGATGTAGGCACGGTAAGCATCACAATCACATCATTAGTCACATCACATCACAGTATGTATCTCTTCGCGTTCCCGAGCGATTAAATCCCAATTAACCACCGTTCATTGTTAATTAGCCGATTTTCTGATGAACAGCACACATGGCACTGTTACTTTGTAGCTAAGCACAGGTAGACACAGCGATTTTAATTGGCGTTATATGCTGGTTATAGGCTGGAAAAATTCTGTTATTTTCCTCGGCGGTATGTCATGAACATGCGGTCTTCTACGTAGACGTCATGCTATGACTCCACGAAGCTCAAGTAGAAGCTAGAAGCCCGCTTGCTCGTATGGACATGTAAAAAGCCGACTTTTCAATGTAGGACTGCATGTCCGTCACATGTGATTCTTTTTGATCGCTGCTGGAATCTCGAGTTGTCGCGTTTGTGTTTCCGCATGTCTCGCGACATGCCAGAGACGGCGACGTCGTCGACGAGCCATTGTCTTCGTTTTACCGTTCTGCTGCCCTTAAACTTGTCGCGACTTCGTTGTTTTTTAATTCATATCGGCATCGATTTCCGCTGGACGCCGACTTACCTTGCGCTGAAGGCTATGTGGGTTTAGGGGCATGTGATAGGGGACCCTCCCCTTTGCCCAATGTTGTGATGAGTCACGTGGTCACGTGACAGGATAGTTTGTTTTGTTTTGTGTGGGACGGTTTTAACGTTTTATAGATTTTGGGAGAGCAGCGTATACAAACTATACTGCAGCTCAGTGAAAACGCAGTGACATTTTAAGGCTCAAAGATGGAAAACGGTTTGAAATTTTTGAAATTTTGCCTCGATAGCTTTTCCTATGTAGTCTTCAAAAATCACCACACACCTGGACTTGACGCTCGTCTTCAAACGTCAATTTCCATTGTTATGAGTCGCGGTACCGAAATAGCATCGCAATGTCAAATTAAAGAAAATGAAAAAAAAATTGAAAGTTTATATTTTTCAATTGAAATTTGCAATCCTTCAATACTAATCCCACACGTGGATTTTTTCTGTGTCTGAAAATAAGCCCCAAACCAGTATATTCTTGAAATACAAGAAAACGTTTTCACACAAGGGGCTATTTTTCCCCCTGAATTTCCGGTGAACAATGAAATTTGTCATATGTATGACATACGAGCAATTCGACCTTGCTTCGCATCTACGTTATTAATCGTCACATGGCGTAGGTGGCTCTCTATGGTGGCCATAGCATGCTGTTAATTTCCCTGTTATCAACGGCGCCGGCCTCGCATACATTGTTAGGCCTGCTACAATCCTCGGTGTCGATATGATTTATCGATTGCCAGGGGTACGGTCATACCTGCTTGATAAGCCCCACTTAAAGAGAGAGATATGGACGTAGGAAATACAACCTGCACAGTGCTCTTGAAACGTCAGACTCAAAACATAAATTATTATGCAAATGTTTGTTGATAATTTAATTTGATAACTATACATGCATGGATGGCACCCTGAAGGCGCATCTAGACATCAGGTTAACAATTACCCTGTAAACGAATTGCATTTAACGAATCAATAATTACTCTAAATAGTGAAGAAAATGGAAAACATATCTTTTTAGTAAATATTGCGGGGGTTGATAAAATAATGTCATCTAGATTAAACTTTTATTGGAGTGAAAAATTCATGTTTCCTTGATTTCCTTGTTGTTCCATTCCAAGTATTTTCATAGCATTCGCTAGAATTCCTTCAAATCGATAATACCGCGCAGCTTTACGACTTATTGGTGCGATTTGCTCGTCGTAGTTCCGGAGACGGTGGTCTCGCTCGCAAAACTTGAATACAATTCTCTGCTCGGCGTTATTTTATTTTTCAAGTATAGACAATCAGGCCAAAACTAGGCGTGCGTACACAAACATGAGTTGTGTACTCGCGGGCACGTGTCCACACTTGAAAACAATCGGGCGTCTTGCTCGGCTGCCACCTGCCAGTACCTAAAGCTAGTACCGTAGCAAGTACCTGTACACTCCAATGCTCATCACCTGACTGTCTGCAAGATTTCATTGCCATGAAGCACATGCTATGGATGCGATGTTACCTAGATGAGCATTGTATCGACTTTCTGAGAATACCAAATTTTGTACCAGTCAGGGATGTGACACTGGGATATTATGTCGGGGTTGTGCAGACCCCGTGTGCGACCGACTAGATCGCTCTACACGACGAGGCGTCATCAGATTGACTGGTATTATAAAATGCTTTTATTGAATTTATCTTTATCTTATCTGTTATCTACAGAGAATAGAAAGATTTCAGGATGATATGCTAACTGTTTGCACGGAACAAAAAAAAACTGATGACACACAGCTATTACGAAGTGGTTGAGATATATATCAGCAAAGAAATTTGAAAAACTGCTGAAAAAAAAGTTAGATATATATTCTTACCTCAAGTTTTTGGGAATAATCCTCGGTGAGGCTTTCATTTTGTCTAATCAACTCTTTGTTCTTTTCCAACAACGCGTTTCCTAATTCCGCGGCTAGCACGAGGTCCTTTTCCTTCTGCTGATACCGCGCATAAATGTCAAGATTTTCCGAGTCCACCTTCGGCTCCAGACTCCTCGCCTCCATGTCGTAGATGTAGTCCTCCAGAGAATACTTGGGTTTCATTCTTTCCCTATGCATCATTCCTAAACCGGGTGCATAAGTCACTTTTCACACGTTTTCAAAAGAGCACACAACACTCATTCACACACACGGTACGAATCACATCACTGATCAACTTTTCTTCAAGAAACGCGGCAGAATCAATTACCCTTTAGGGAACCAAATCAAACGCAGAATCATTTCACAGCAATATTATGATAGCAATCAACTTGTAGTTCAATGTGACAGTTCGGTTTTGAGTAGAGATCTAGGCGAGCACGCTCGACGAAGATGCGAGTCCCCGGCCGACCTCCGACAGACTGATTGGACTTACGGGGCTTACCTACCTCCGAAGGTAGACTCACCTGTTAATCCGTTCAGATTTGCCGCCGAGTCGGGATGATGTGAACACTAGCGCTGCCTACTAGCAAGCGAGAGACTCGAACTGGCTAATTTTGGACGATGGCCACGCCATCTGACAGCTTAATATGCAAGCCAAAAAACGTGCCGCCTTAATCAACCAATCACATCACTTTATAGAAAATTTCGTAAAGTTTTGTTGTGTCGTGAATCTAACGGTCGTCTGAAGTCAGTATTTTCTCGAGAATGCTGCTGAAGTTGAACGTATTTTCCTGTTATTAAGATTAGTGATAATAAGTTTTTAATTCTTATATAGGATATATTGTCTTCGTCAGGTAATTGCACTGATTTGCACTGAATGTGAAAGAGAATGTGTTTGGGAGTTACCATGCACAGCAATGGCAATGGCAATGGCAGACGCTGACAGCAGTTGCTGCAGTGAAACAGAAAACAGCAATATATTTATAATCTAATTAAAGGGGGTTCTAATTATATATAACTTATCAGTAGCACTCAAAATTAATGGCAGGCCCTCAGGCTCACATGTACTAGCATGTAATGAAGGAAATAGCCAAACCTAGGCTTTAACATTGAGGGATTCAAATTATTTACTGAAATTATGGCTTGTTTGTAGCTGCATCATAGGATTGAAAATTGAAAGAACAATATCATATGCTGAAGGTACCTACCTTTTTTTTACACTGCATTTTCATGAATGCAACTCCCCCTAGACTAGACCACATGCCCTGTCAAAATTCCAGTTTAAGTCTTCAGCTGTCTGCAGTCTTCAAAAATACTCCAAATTTCGATCTTCTGCTATATAAGGATACTACCAGAATAGAAAGGCGGAGTGGTTCAGAGCCGTGGTTGGTAAAGTTGCGAGTGTTCGGTTTTGCTCTGATTAAACGTATCTGCGGTCCTAAAAAGGACCCTGACGAGTGTCGACGTTTCGTCCACGTTGGCGTGGGCGTCTTCAGGACTGAAGACCCTCCTGAGAGTCCTGAAGATGTCCACGTCAACGTGGACGAAACGTCGACACTCGTCAGGGTCCTTTTTAGGACCGCAGATACGGTTAATCAGAGCAAAACCGAACACTCGCAACTTTAATACCAGAATAATTTCCCAAAACTTGAAGTACCTACTATACCTACTAGTATACCTTCATGTTAAGTCTCGTTTACAAAATCTTTTGTTTCCAGGTTCAATTTTTCGGAGTGTCCAAAATGGAGCCTTCAAAGGAGGTGATAAGCATTCGCATGGCAAGGATCTGGAATCTATTTGCCGGATCTTCAAACAAGGCGATTAAAACAAACAAACATACGCTGACCCGTGATGGCTTGCTCGATGCCATGATCGTTCTCTACAACGAATACAACCAAGATAATCTGAAGAAAATTGAGAATGTTTCCGTGTTTATTGAAAAATGTAAGATATTTTGCCTACTAGATAACCTACTTAATAGTTAGTTATTTATTTAGTTAGTTAGTAAGTTAATTACAGTAAAAATTGTTCAAACACTTACATCACATTGGTATACATACATAGCTATCATTATTTTAAATATTATTTTTTATTTTTTTTGGGACTGAAGCAAGAATCTTTAATGCAAGAATCTTTTGATGTTTGTGATGGATTGGATTATAAATTTCTTAGTTGGAACTGGAAGATAAAAATTCCAATGGATAATTCTGATTCCAAACTAGAAGAAAAAAAAATTATGATCTGCTCTTATCTAACTTGAAGATGTTTCTATTTCACCTAGTCCGAGGCATCGTACTCGAGCTACGCAGTCAAAGAGTCAACCTGAGCGACTTCCATGTCCAAACCATCATCGGCCGGGGCCACTTCGGGGAAGTCCAGATCGTCAAGGAGAAGCACACAGGCGACATCTACGCCATGAAGACGCTGAAGAAGAACAGCATCCTCAAGAATCCCAGCGCGGCTTTCTACGAAGAAGAACGTGACATAATGGCATCGGCCACTTCGCCCTGGCTGACTTCGCTTCAGTATGCGTTCCAAGACACGAGCAACTTGTACCTCGTGATGGAATATCACCCTGGCGGTGATCTGCTCACTCTGCTGGACCACTACGGAAACAAGCTGTCGGAAGAGATGGCCATGTTCTACCTGGCAGAGCTGGCGCTGGCCATCAAGAGCCTTCACGCGATGGGCTACGTCCACAGAGACGTAAAGCCGGGAAACATCTTGCTGGACCGGTGCGGACACGTCAAGCTGGCGGACTTCGGGACGGCTGCCAAGTTGACGGCAACGGGCTGCGTTGTCAGCATGATGGCTGTTGGAACTCCCGAGTACATCGCTCCCGAGATCTTGCAAGTGATGGAGAATAATGATAAGGGGAATAAGAAGGGATCATATGGGGTGAGTTGCTGGGTTGTTTAATACAAAGATTTGTTCAAGAAATTAATAAACCTGTAAGTTTCTTACAGCAATGGTTTTGCTCAATGTCATGACTAGAGCCTTTTGGCTTGTTGTTATTTCTCCATGATCTGAGCATGCTGCCTAATCACATCGGGACATAAACGTTCCCAGTAAATAGAGATAATTGCATACTACCTCATACAGCCATGCTAAGATTTCTTTGGCAAAACATCCCAATGCAGTGCACTTACAGGCTAGGAAATTTGCCAACGCGCAAGGATGTGGTATCTGACGTAATGAAGGGAAAGTGACGTAACGAATGTGTTCCGACCAGATCGAATGCGACTACTGGTCACTGGGCATCGTGGCTTACGAGCTGGTGGTGGGCAGAACGCCGTTCGGTGGTTCCGCGCTGCCGGACATCTACTTGAGCATCATGAACCACAGCACCGCGTTGAAGCTACCGGTGAACGAGTCGCACTCGTCGGCCTTCCTCGACCTGGTTGCCAAGCTGCTGACGCAGTCGGCGCTGCGGATGGGCGGCGACAAGTTGCCGCACCATCCGTTCTTCAAGTCCGTCGACTGGAACAACATGCGGAACAGTAAGTCTTCGAGCTATCGGTGACCGACGACCAAACCGCGAGCCAGGTTTTATCTTCAGATTTACTGCATTGAATCGTGTAGGTACCTGTGAAAAAACACGTACCAATTACACAAACCTATTAACAAAAAATTAACTTTAATGGTCTTGTGGGCAGCACTAAGTATTTAAAAAAAATTCAACATCGCAACGTCGTTGTGTAATGTAAATGCCAATGTATACATCGGCAACATAAAGCGATTTTATATCTACCTACCTATGCAGAACTTTTTACTATGAGGAGTGTTCTTGTAGTGTTAGAATGTTTTTACAAAAGTTGGTACCCTAATAGTAAATAGTTACTACCTTGTAATTGAGTGTAAGTAACAACGAGTGTTTGTTTCCAGTGGTGCCGCCGCACGTGCCGATCGTTACGAGTGACGACGACTCTTCCAACTTCTCCAAGCTGAGCCGGCTGCCGCAGGCTCCGTGCGTGGAAGACTACCAGACACGGGTCCCGCTCTCCGGACGCGACCTGCCGTTCATTGGCTTCACCTTCACGCACGGCTCGCTCATGCCGAATCGCGTCAAAGACATGGACGCCAACATCTCCGAAATTCCCAAGGAGTCCAAGAAGGAGATTGACGAATTGCTGAAGAAACTTGCTTTGGCTGAGCAGAGGGGCAGTGACAAGTAAGTATCTCTTGGGCACTTATGTGACGGAAATTTAAATTTAATGTAAAGCACAATTTTATTTAAGCATTCATTAAAAACATTGCTGTAACAGCTTCTACATAATACCGGCATTAATATATCGAACATACAGAAGATTTGCAGCCAAAAATCAAAATTTATTTTAGGACTAAAATAAAGTGACTAATAATGATTACTTATCACTTATTTCTACCTGTTCCTTACAGAAATAACCGATTGGAAAGCCTAGCCGCAGATCTTGAATCGAAGCGCCGCATTCTCATTAACACAGAGGCGTTATCCCAAACGCTGGAGGGTGACTATCATCGCTCTCAGAAGGAAAATGCTGCGTTGAAACGCTACATTGAATCTAACAAAGAAGAGCAGAGGATTCAAGAAGCCAAAGCCATTTCATTAATCAGGTAAATATACCAAGTCAAGGTAATTGTTTCAGTAATGTTCGGCTTCCTTCATTAACTTTGACAACTTTGTTCGTTTAATGTGCCTGTAAACGGGGATGTAGCGATTTCTTACATACATGTCCTTGTTTAATTGACCAATCAATCATGAAGCTGCCTGTGTACAAAGAGTCCGTGTCCAAATTATTCCGTTCTAACTTCTAATTGAAACGGCTGCTGTTTTTCCAGAGACACAAAGGCCAAGCTGTCGCGGAAACACCGAGAAGAAGAGGCTCGCCTGTCTGCGGAAGTTGAGCAGCTGAAATCCAAGCTCGCCGAGAGTGACGATCTCTACGACAAGCTCATCTCCAAGGTCCAGAAGCAGGAGCTCGAACTAATCGTGATCAAGAAGGAAAATGCCGAGCTCCAAGCCGTGGCCAAAGTTAACGATAAGAAACTCAGCAAGGTATGTTCAATATTTTATATTGAGAGGATTGAATCCTTGTTTAAGATTGACTGGCAGAAATTAGCCATGGTGCATCTTTGATTAAAGATTGTCCCACATGTTCCGACACTTGGCAGGTGCGTCAAAGTGTTCGGCAGAGCATCTGCGGGACTGACCGACAGCTGGAACAGCTGATCAGCTCTCACAAAGCCAAGCTGGACGAGCTCGAGCGACTCTTGGCGGAGGAGCAAAACGCTCGCAAGGAATCGGATGGTCTGCTCCAGGCCGAGAAGCTCACCAGCGAAGAGGTGGCAGCAGAGGTAGGCAAAATCATCGACCGACAATTCCTACTTGAAACGGAAATCTTCTGTTGACTCGAAATTTACCTTGATTGGTAAATAAAAAGTTTTATTTCTGTAGAGCAAAGGGTTGAGGGGGTCATTGGGGGAGGTGGTAACCTCCCGATGAGGTCTATCAACCCGACCCTTGTACACCCCTCGACCCCCAGGTTACCACTGTATACTTTACATAAACAAAAGTGAAGTTGGGTTACTGAGGGGACCGAAATATTTATACACAAGACGTACAATGTTCTTAATTTGCAGATAGAATCTTGTCAGGTCAGCAATTATTTATCGTATTCGTTTAGACGCCGAGTCATGTGGGTTTCGTGTATATTAATGTTTGAAGTGACGCTCCTGTACAAATTCCTATACTGAAATTAGCCGATTTTACGAGTCCGTGTTTTGACGAAAAATTAGACGGAAATACGTCATTCGTGTTCCTTGTTTCGAACCCGCCATGTACGAACTTCATGATCGTCGCCAGAATGGATACGGATTAGTGATTATATCAATTGCTGTGTTAGTTATTGTGTATTTAGGAGTTTGTTCGGGTTATTTTCTTATATTATAAGATTAAATTTAATATTGTGTTTCCATAAAAACATAAGTTCTTGGGAAAAGGTGTATTTTAAGGTATTTTTCAAACTTAAAACATTTTGTACGGCCTGTCACAGACAAACTTAATTATTTAAGAAAGAATAGGTAATCCAGAGCCCCAGAATCTTTCAAGATAACTTATTTTAATAAATATATATATATACCTAAGCATGAGATTGATAGTTAGGCATTGTGGTGAATAAGGCTTATGAATTGTTGGTACATTTGCTAAACAGAAGCTAAGCGAACCATAAACTCTATAAATATATAAAAAATAACTGATATGCTAACCACAAAAAAAAAACATTTGTTTTTTAAAAAACCATCTGAGGTCTATCACATTCCCCACCCCCTTCAAAAAAATGATGTAAGAAATGTCTGCTTTCAAAATTTGTGAAATCGGTTAGTAGCTGAGGTCTTTTCGGGACATGTGAAGTCAAGTAATCGGAAGGGTTGCATCCCTTGTAATCATGACCGAATAATCCCTGTTTCACTGTCATCTGCAAAATTGCATTCCCTCTAAAGGAAGTCGATGAAGGACGTAGAATATATGGCATATTCCATCGTGCTAATATGCATCGCAAAACACCACAATTCCCGATTATTCGGTCATGATTACAAGGGATGCAACCCTTACGATTACTTGACTTCACATGTCCCGAAAAGACCTCAGCTACTAACCGATTTCACAAATTTTGAAAGCAGACATTTCTTACATCATTTTTTTGAAGGGGGTGGGGAATGTGATAGACCTCAGATGGTTTTTTAAAAAACAAATGTTTTTTTTTGTGGTTATTGAGATTACATTAACAAAGTACGTGCAGTTGGTGGTCCTATCATAGATTCATTACATTCATTCATGACATTCATGACATAAATATGTGTATCATTTATCCATTCCATATTTGAACCTGGGCAAACCATGAAAATGCAGCAGGTATAACTTCACCTGAGCAAAAATACCTGGCTACCTGGCAGTAGCATTGTTTGGTTGCATTTGAGAGCATCAAGTTCATGATATTTCTCTCCAATGATGAGTAAATAAGTGACTAGTGAGTAATGGCCAGGTCAACATAACAAAACCAAGGGTCATCTCCCTTCAACTGCTCTAGCCACCTGTTTTCTATGAAGTGGAATGCTGGTAACCCCTCCCCTGCCCAACCCTTGCAATAATTGCCAGCAATTAATGGGTTGGCTAGGCTTCAATTGCAAAGTGATGCATCTTCATTAGGTCACCAGTTGGCTCCACATATTTGTTTGGTGAGCATGGCAAACCAGTGCTTTGCATTTAGCAGGGTAAGCCATTATTATGCTTATATTAATATCAATTTACATTTTTATAAACAACTTTAACGGATAAAATTTAACTAGAATCAAATAGGACATTTTATTTAGTTTTTATTTAGTTTTATTACATATAAAATTTAAACTAATGGAGATGAATTTAGAAGCAAAAAACAAAATTAGCTCCATTAATTTTTGTATCACAATTGAGGATTAGACTAGTGTGGTTCCTATGAATCGGGTATCAATGAATGGCTGTATCTAACTACCACATTTCAACTTGTATTTTCCTCCAGTTAACCAAAGCAGAAGCTGACTTGGCAAGATACCGAGAAGAAGCCCAACGAGTGTCGGAGAAGAACGCTAACCTGACGAAGGAGCTGCATGACGTGCGAGCAGCTTGGCGCCAGGACCTGTCTAAGAAACAGGATGCCGGTCGCAACCAGGTCGTCGAGCTGCAGCAGAAGCTCAGCAAGGAGCGGGTGCAGTTCAACGAGCTCAAGAATAGGCTGGCCGTGAGTTGAAACTGGATACACACCAGCATTTCTGCATGTATTTAATGATTTTTTGTAGGTAAATATGGTTAAGATGGGTTTTATCATATTGCTTAAAGTCTACATTTAAAAGCATGGTTTTGAAAATATGAGTCTCTTCCACTCAGACTGCGCTCTGTTTAGTTTCAACTTGTAACAATATTTTGAAACATCTGAAATTCATTGAATCCATTGATGAAGGTCCTACTTATTTTTTCAAAGCCATGGTTTCAAATAACTTATTAGAGCTATGAACATTAAATAGCTAAATACTTCTGAAAGTGTAGCTCCACTTAAATTGTAGCCAAAGTTTTTTAAACCATCTGACATCAACAGTAATGGAAACAAGCCCCTTTACAAAACAAGGTATTCAAACATAGTTATGACGAGGCACATGCCTGCCCATGCCCGCATGCCTGCCCGCATGTATCCTGTCGTCTGTGTGCGACTTTGTTGTACCTGAATGGGAAGTGGAAGCATTTAAAAGGCTCCACGAGGTTTCTGATTGGCGGGAATTGTGTGTTGAGCTTGCAGTCGATGGAAGCCGAGCTGAACGAGTCTGTGATGTCCCGAGAAAGCTTAGAGATGGCCGAGAGCGCTCGTCACACAGAGAGAGAGCAGCAGATCGCCGATCTCAACGAGCTGCTCAAACAGGCTGCCGAGGAGAAGCACTCAATCAAGTTGCAGCTTAAGTTGGTGCAGGAAAGGGAAGGTAAGCTAGCAATCTTGTAAATATACGGTAGCCAGTTTTAACTCCATTCACTGAAATAATTAAATACCTTGATGTGTGGATGTTGCCATTTATTTTGCTCAACCATCTACCTAGTGTAAAGAAATAGGTTACACTGGCTGTTTTGAGTTCATGGCCTCCTAGTCGGGTAGCTAGTGCTATTTAACACTTCACACGTCGACCACTTACACCTTCGTACTTGTGTGTGTGTGGCATTATTTCCTGTATCCAGCCAACGTTGTTTTGTTTGCAGCGAATGAGAGCTTGCGGTCGTCGAGTCTGGAGTCTCACCTGGAGGAGATCCGACAGAGCCTACGCCGCCTAGAAGAGGAGAACTCTCGGCTGAAGGAACGCAACTCTTCGGAATGCCGGCAGGTGCTCGCGGTGGAGAGTGACGTCGAAAAACAGGTGCTCGAGGCCCAGCTGAAGAAACTCGAAGAGCAGCTGGAGAAGCTGCGAGAGCAATCCGTGCTCGATCGTAGTGCCAAGGCTGAGTGTGAATCGAAACTGTGGAGGGTGAGTACTATTCTAGTAAGCTATTTGTTCACTTCAGTATTTAAGCATGTAAGCATTTTTCTCTGTGACATGTAGGTGACTACCAGTTGCTGTGATCAATTCAAAGTTCCATTGACCAACACTGCAAAATTGTAGGACATATAATCACTAACTAGTTCCTGCTATAGAGTTCCAAATCTTCAATCATTATTTGCCAACAGATTGAGAAAGAGCTGTCCAATGCAAAGCTGGATGTGCGCATTTTGAAACGTGAGGTGGACGGAGCCACAGAAGAAATCAAACAGCTGACCGAAGAGAAGAAGTCGAGGCAAGAGAAGGCGGCTACAGAGAAGAGCGCACATGCCCAGGAGCTGGCAGATCTCAACGAGAAGATTTCCGAGCAGTTGCTGAAAGCCAACGACCTACAAAAGAAGCTCACGGTCGCAGAGAATGACTCTGCCATCTTCCGCTTGGTCTGCGACGAAGCCAAAGCCAAGCTTGCCGAGAAGGTGGAGGAGCTCAATGAAACAAAATCAAAGATGATTTCAAATTATGCTGACCTTAAGAAGGAACGTGAGGACATCAGCATTTTGGAGCTGCGGATAAATAATCTTCTGAGTGATATCAAGGAGGCTAATAAAAAATGTGAAAAGGCTTCCGAGAGAGAGAGGACAGTAGCTGGCTCTCTGGAAACATTGAAGCAGAAATACAATGCTGCTGTGTTTGTAAGTATCACTTATTGTTATTATTAGCAACCCAATATCAGCATGTTTCTTACTGTTCTGAAAAATTAATTTGCGTTTTTTTCCAGGAATATGACCAGTTGAAGGAAACATGCATTGAGCTTGATGACGAACTGGAAGGATACACCAAGAAAATTGAATCGCTCAACTCTAAGATTGAGTCAATGGCACAAGAAAAGTACGTGAGAACACCACCCAACACCACCCAATGTCTGCAACAACCTTGTTGCCTTATTAGTAATTGAAGCAAGGACCCAAGGCCAAAACCTCACTTTGGGTTCTGGCTTTTTGGTCCTTGACTGAAAGTATGCAATTGTAATAATTCCGTTTTGGGTTTAGGAGCGGTGTTCTGGCCGAGATGTCTGGGCTGCAAAAGGAGCTGCAGCTTGCGCGGCAGGCAACCAACGAGGAGAAGTCTCTCAAGATGAAGGCGGAGATGCGCGTTAAGATGCTGGAAGGAGATCTTGTTTCCAAGGAGGAGGATGGCTCGGCCCTGGAGGTGCAGGCGAACGATTACAAGAAGATGGCTGAACATCTCACCATTCAGGCAAGTTTTGCTAAACACGTGGCTGCACACATAATTTCCAGTTTTTTTTATTAATTTTTTATTGGAGTGATACTGTGGTAGTATGAAAATAATTTGCATCTAATTCTTGGTTTTTATTGGCACTATAGGTTTCCAATCTTGAAGATTTGTGCGCGGATGTCGAAAGCAAGCTCGAATCTGAGAAGCGAAGGACTGAGAGCCTTTTCACAGAAGCAAACTTCCTCAAAGTAAACTAAATTTGCATGTAAAAAAATTATAACGAGAAGCTCTTATTGCTTTCATATGCCAATCTAATCACTTTGACTTAATCTCCAGGAAGAGTTGTCAAAGTACCTGACGCAGATCCAATCGCTGAAAGATTCTAACCACTCTCTGACGTGCGAGCTGGAGAAATGCGAGGAAGAGTGCGCTGGTCTGAGAAACTCGCTGTCGCAATCGAGGAACGCACTCGACGAGCTTGAGGTTAGAATTTACAAACAGAACATCCTTTTGGAAGTCTGCAAATCACTGACTTGTTGAAAGAAATTATCACTTAACCAGTGGCAAAGCATGGGTCTTTTCATTAGGGAGACATTCAATAATTTTCAAATCGGGTTTTGAAATGCATCATTCAGGGTACCACTATGCAACACGTCCTGAAACTCTGTGAAATTGTCAAGCGTTCTTACCTTTAAAGTTTTTTGTCGATCCAGTATGATCCTACGTTATTTTGATGTGGCTAAAATGTCTATTTCTCTCTCCTCAAACGTACCACTGTCAATCCATTGCAAGTAAATCTTGTTTTCCAAATAAAGGCCCTTATGCTCTGAATCGTTTCAATCAGATTGGAAGCTATTGATAGTTAAAAGTCAATTTGGTCTTCCCCATAGAGTACTAGCAGTATTTGCATCACTTTCACACTAGGTAGCTACGAAGATGGCCCAAATCACAGTAAAGACAGAAGGAATATTGCTCACACCCAAACCTCGTGCAAGCCACACAGCTACTAAACGGGTTGGTACCTGCTCATTCCCAACGACTTCGCACTGATTGCAAAACATCGCTCTCGCCTAGCGATAAGCCAGGACCGGACAAGCCGGCATCAACTGCTGTCTCTTGATATAAAGGTTGAATGATAGGTTGAATGATGTCATAGAAGACATGGCTCCTAGCCACCTTCTACCTCACGTATGGGCGGGGGTTGTGGGTGATCGTAAACTTCGCTATACGCTTCTTGAGCAAGATACATTCTTAAATCAGCGAGAAACATTTTTCTACATGTCTCAACCTATAACTCAACCTACGAACTGTGAGCTAGCGCAGCGAAACAAAAACCGCGCGCGTAGGAAAGGAACTCATAGGTGCATGAAATTATCCTATTAAATAGCTAAAAAAACATTCTCTTGACAATTTTTGGGGAGACAATGTCTCATTTGGATCCCCTGACGCCTCGCCCCTGCACTTAACATGTAATTGGCATTTTTTTAAAAATCCCTTTGTTCATTATCACTCAGCAGTCATTAGTCAACTCTATCAATCTTCTGAATTTTTTTATCCAACCCATATTTGATTTTTTAATTGGTGCACTTCCCATTAATTTTTCACATCACTGGAACCCAATTGCGATGTTCAACTCTTGATGTTTTGCAGCTGTATCACGAGCAGCGAGACTTCAAGACAAAGGCTCAACTAGCGCAGCAGGCCAAGTTGATAGAGTACCTGCAGCAGAAGGTTGAAAACGGCAAAAAGAAGAAGACACTCACGGAGAAGCTGTTTGGATCTTCAAAGGAGAATGTCACCCCCAACAAGGGTCCTCCGGGATTGCGTGACCTTGAAAATTTGCTGACGCAGGTAAGAGATCCAAACCCAGATAGGTAACTCGTATAATTTTACATACTCAGTCATAAGTCATCAATCATCATACAATCTCTTATCAAATTAATTAATTTTTATTTTGGTAATTAACTTAGAAGTATCTGGTTGTCTTGTATCATCTGAACTCCATGCAATGTTCAAGCCATGTCCATTCAGTTCAACTTGAAAAAATTGATAAGAAATTGATGTTTAATCCAATTGCTTGCCAACCTACCACTGTGTCTTTGTGTCCTCAGGAGCGTTCCAAGAACTATGCGCTGAACGAGAAGCTGCTGAAGACGCAGGCTGAACTGGCCGTTGTGAAGAACAATGGGATCGCGGACGCTGTCAACAGCAGGATGGCCGACAACGTCATCGAGACACCGCGCACAAAGCAAGCCGTCGTTGCGCTCAGCCAGCCGTCCGAAGCAGAAGACCGGCGGAAGACTTCCACGTTGCGCATGCGTCACAACATTCCTCATCGGTAAGCACATGACTGTCAGCTCGGTCTGACCAGCTGTTGGACTGGTTGGAGAGATCAGATGCCAATCAGATGACTGCCATGTGAAGGGCAGAATTAACGAGCAATCCTAGGTTTTCTTCATAGTTAAGAATTCCTTTTTTGGTAAACTGCATTTGATTTACAAGAAAAGTAAATGTACAATCCTTTCTTGAAAGAATAAGTCACAGTGGGCACTCAACCAAACATTTGCTTGGGAAGATAGAAAGCAAGGCAATAGGAAACAATCTACAGGGGGCTTATGTGGTTCAATCACGCTTTTAAAATATGGTTGTAAAGCTTGCGGTTCTGCTCTGATGTGATAGACTTTTGGTCCTGAAAAGGACCTCTGTTGACGTTTTGTCCGCGTTGGCGCGGACATCTTCAGGACTGTCAGGTAACAGGTAACTTCAGGTAACTGTTATGGCCATGGCCATGCCAAGAGGAAATTTTATTTAGGGTCTTAGGTTTTCTTGGTAACTAAGTGTAAAAGCATATTCCCCACTTGGCTACGCCTTCATCAATCATTTGAGTGTCTAGTGTCCCACTAGAAAATCCAATGTCCCTGCTGCGACCCGGCTAACCCCCGACCCCGACGTGCGCAGGTTTGAGCCACGCCTATGCATGCGCGCCACCAAGTGCGCAGCCTGCCTGGACAGCGTGCACTTCGGACGCAGCGCGGCGACGTGCGCCGAGTGCGGCGTGCAGGCGCACTCCAAGTGCTCGCTGCTGCTGCCGCACGCCTGCGGCCTGCCCCTCGCGTTCGCGCGACACTACTCCCGCTCACCCACCGAACGCGGCGGCGACGGCAGCGGCGGCGCCGTCTCGGCTCACATGCAGGGATATGTCAAGTTGCCCACGTGAGTACGGGGATTGGTGGGAGCGGAGGTCCTGGTAAGCGGCTGTTAAGCCCCTTTTACACGGTCACATTTTTCATCACATTTCGTCAAACCGTTGTACACCAGTCTTGTATACAACTGCATGTGACCGTGTAAACAGTCCATTGAATGGCAGTCCACTGTCCGTCACGCGAAAGTCTTTTATTGCGGACTATGGCAGAGTTTTTTCAGTTTCCTCCATGCTCTTCGTTGTCTCTGAATGGCGGCAGCGCGGTGTGAATGTACGCGTTGCACGTTGCAGGCGAGGAAACTCGTGCTGGGAGCGGCGCTACCTGGTGCTGGAAGGCAGCGAGCTGAAGGTGTTCGAGCACGAGCCCACCGCCGGCATGGTGCCCATCGACACGCTGCAAGTCTGCCCCGACAATGGTGTGACGAGCATCTCGAGCGCCGTGCCGTTCTCCGGCGTCGTCAACACTGCCGAGTCGGACCTGCCCTACCTTATCAAGGTGCGTCGGTCATCTCCACCATAATAATAGTAAAAATAATAATAATAATAATAATAATAATAATAATAATAATAATAATAATAATAATAATAATGTATATTTATTCAATTAACAATAGGTACAATTGTTACAGAACATGTCACATAATAAGAACCTACTTAGAAAGATATTCACTTATTGAGTAGGGGCATAATTCCACCAGATGGTCTTTCAGTCTATTTTTAAAACGGTAGGTAGTTATTTTGATAGATTTTAACAGCCTTAGGTAGGTTATTGAAGAGATTAAATCATGAGTAAGTAGGATTTTGTTCGTAGAGATTTAGTTTGTGCTTCTTCACATAATAATCCGTTTTTCCTCGAGTATGAATATGATGACAGTGGATGTGTGGATGTCACTGTTTGTCTTCTGAGTGTTGCTATTCGACACGGCATACATTATTGACTGATAAATGTACAGTGCCGGACAAGTGAGAAGATGTAGCCCTCTAAAGATGGGTCTGGACGTATGGACACACCAGCGACACCATGACTGGTACGTAAGGAATGGAATGTTTTGATCAATCCGTATAACGTTCACCGTTGATCCTGTGTTCCAGATCACGATAACCCCGCTGACAACATGCTGGCCGGGGAACTCGATGCTCATCATGACCCTCGGCTTCCCGGACAAGCAGGCGTGGGCGTCTGCCCTTGAGGGTGTCGTCCAGAACTCGAAGATGGCGCTGTCTCGTCAGCCCAGGAACCAGGTAGCTAAGAAGCCAAGAACTCTCAGCTAAGAATGCGTTGTTACTTGTTATATTGAGAAAAGGTTTCTAGATGCATTCCTTGAGCAAGCCAGATGTGAGGTCAGGATATAAGTTGCTCCATTTACCTTCAAAGGCCACACAGCTTTGATTGTACATTAATTGGATTTTGTTCAGGGCTTCTTCAACCATTGGTCTCTCGCCGATCAGCAACTCGTAACGTAAGTAAAAGCGAATCGCTAACGGAGCGTGTTTTACAGGGAACGGTGATCCTGTCAGCGTCGCGTGACCAAGCGCTGGATGTGAACTGCGTGCTCCAGCTGTCCCCTGGCATCGTGCTGATCGGGGCTGCCGAGGGGCTGTTCTCGCTCCGGCTGGGAACGCCGGGCGCCGTCCCCGTGAAGATCGCCGGCGTCCAGGACGTGCATCAGATCGCGCTGGTTCCCGCAGTCGGGGTGGCGCTCATGATCGCAGGTGCGCTACGAGCGTTAGCTTGCCGGCTGGCTTGATTACTGGCAATTGTGTTTGTGTATTGACGTGCGATGTAAAATTAACGGCAATTTTCATGTCTTCATTGTGGAATAAGTTCAAGCTAAGGTTGAGGCAAAAATTTTGAAAATGTGTAGGCCTTAAATGACTATTTATCTCCTTAGACGCTAAAGCTTCACAGAAGTAACAGCGTATTGCAATCGGATTGTGTTAATACAGCATTGTACCTGTCAGAAGTACCGGTATATTGGATGACGATCATCGGGTGGTGAATTTATTCGCTGACCAAGTGACTGCAACTTCCCGTACTGCGTGATGCTGACCCGTCGCTTGTACAGGCACGACTCGCGAGCTGGTCCAGTGCGAGCTGCGGCAGCTGCTGTCGAGCGCGGAGGCGCGCAACGCTTCGATCGCGCCCGCGCCCGTGCTGATGCCGACGACGGCCAAGGCAGCGTCGTGCCACCTGTTCGCCGTCGCCACGACGACGGACTCGAACCAGCACTCGCGCACCACTCTGTGCGCCGCCACCGTCGACAAGCTCATGTGAGTCTTCGCTACTTGTTTTCACCGGCTGCAAATTCTTGAAACAATCTCGTGCTAGTCTGAAAAATCGTACACCTACAATCTGCCTAGATCACCTACTGCCAAACCAAAAGGTTTGGCATGTTGGAATCACCGGTTCTCATGATGATATCACCGAAGTTAGGCAACATCGCGCCGAGTTAGGTGTTTAATGGGTGACCATCATGCACATGATCAGTTCTGTTCGGGAGAGAGGTTTGAGGGTTTGAAGTTAGTACAACAACTTCACTCGCCTTGCTTATTAAACCTCTCGACCGCACGGATTAGTGGAAGAATCCTGTTGTTCCAGTTGTGCCGTCCTTCGGAAGGGACGTAAAGCCGGTGGTCCGCTTTTCGACAGGAGTAGGCTGCGTGCCGGCACCGGGTTTCCCCTCCTCCCTTCTAGGATAGGTTAGGTTCATCATCACTTTCATCATCACCATTTCATTCACTGACGCCATTAGACCAGTGCCAAAGGGCCAGATGTTAAAACAGTGCGTCGTTAAACACCAATAATATGTATATACCTACTGCCAAACGCCATAGGTGTTGATTGTATTTATATTTAGTGGACACAGCACAGACTGAAAACCATGGCCATTCTACAATATTAAAATGAGTCTAGGCTATCATAATAACCTAGAGCAGTGATGTGCAACCCGCGGGCCGCGTGCGGCCCGCGGGCCCATTGCGAGTGGCCCGCGGAATAAAATGAAATATAATTCAATAAATTTTTTATGTTTAATGTTTTCTGTTTTAAATACACTACTCTTGAACTATAAATGATAAAACCTTACTTTCGCTGAATTTGACCATAACGCTGCTACGAGCGCTTATAAGCGTTACAGGCCGCCGTACCTAGAATTTTTCCGGGAATTTATCCCGAGAGGCCTTCGTAAGCTTACGATTTATGTTTTATAGTTCGTCGCGTTCTGTTAGCAAAGCTTGCGGGAGAAATATCAACTCCGTTAATAACGTTGGCGTGAGTGGATGGCCAGCCGTGTATTTGCTTGAGTCTGGCCACACTTGAGTGCCATCGTAGATGGATAAATAAGCATGGCTTCTTTATCAACTTAGAAAAGAAAAGTAGCGGATGAAGGCAGATTGTTTCAAGAAAATTGGAGTGAGATGTTTTTTTGTACGTGTGTGAAAAGTAAAGCAGTGTGCTTGATCTGTCTGGCAACGTCAAACGTCATCGCGAAACGAAGTATGCGGGGTTCAATAAAAGTTGGGGCTTGACCGCAAGAAGTTGTGGAGTTGCTACCGATGGAGCACCGGCAATGATCGGAAAACAAAGTGGGCTGATGACTCTGGTGGCCGAAGACTTGAAATTATTGTGTGGCCAGGATTTAATTTAGTGTCACTGTATCATTCATCAAGAAAACTTGTGTGCGAAGTCGGTCAGGATGAACAATGTTATGTCGACAGTAGTAAGTGTGGTGAATTTAATGAGAGCCAGAGGATTGAACCATTGACAATTCCAGGAACTCTTGAAAGACTTAGATTCGGAATACGGGGACGTCTTGTATAATTCTGAGCAAAGCAGTGCCCAGTTTCCCACTAGTGCAGACTAGAGAAACTATCATAATGTGACTAATAAATTGCTGTTACTTTTTAGTTTTTACGCGACGCGACAATGCATGTTTTATTTTAAATGCAGCCCGCGTAAGTAATGAAGTCACAAAAATGGCCCGCGGCAAAAAAAGGTTGCACATCACTGACCTAGAGCTTCATACGTCTTACCGAACTTAATGAAATGGTTTCCTGTCTGCCTGGTTCTAACCGCGTTGCCTGCTTGTGCGTACGCAGCTTGTTAACTTGGAGCGTTAACAACGTCGCGTTCAACGTCGTCAAGACACTGGAGACAGCCGAGCCTTGCAGTTGCATCTACTTCGCATCGCACACGATACTCGTTGGCTGTAACAAGTTCTTCGAGATAGACCTGCGAGACTTCTCGGCTGATGGTGAGTGCACGCATAACATTGAACAATAAATTGCAATCCCTTTGATTTGTTTCCATTGTGATGGGACAAATGTCCTTGGATTAAATATAAGACATCCTAGTTGTTATTTGGCCTTCACCTCTCTGTTAGTCATCCCTTATTATTCCATCTCCACCAATCTATTCCATTCTTATAAATCTTCCAATTAGACCATATAACATCCCTCAATAGTTTCTCTGCGCAAAATTTTCTTCCCCCAAACTTGGCCGTCGTGCTATAATCAATCTCAACCCCAACACCCACCTACCGCTCTAATGAAAGATCCCGTCGGTAAACCAACTGTGCTTGTCGCTTGCTCAGAGTTCCTGGACCCGAGCGAAAAGTCTCTTTCGCACGCCTGCCACGGCGCCCAGCAGCTAAACAGCTTCCCGATCGCCATTGTCGACGTGTCTGCATCGCGGGCCAACCCGGAGTACCTTCTCGCCTTCAACGAGTTCGGCGTGTTCGTTGACAAGTTCGGCCAGCGCAGCCGCATCGAAGATGTCAAGTGGAGCCACATGCCGTTCGCGTTCTGTGAGTCTTCTGCTTCTGCATCCTCCTCGGTGCATCTTTGTCGCATCGTTCACTGATCATCTTTTTTACCATGAGTGTGCTTTACAAAAGTTGGCAAAGGAAATGGATGCTACTATAATGACTTGTTACCCACTAAATAGCCTTTTCAAGAATCGGTATTTAACACTGTACAAACCAACCAATCATCTTGTAACCAAAACATAAATTTATATCGGTGCTTGTGTCCGCTCTTAACTCATATGTAGGTGTATTCCGCAAAAATAAAATCTCACTACTAGCTACCTACTACCTACTAGCTAGTAGCTAGTAGCTAGTAGGTAGAACTCTGTCATAGCTAGCCAACAGCTTACACCTACACCCATTTTCAAATTGATATTTTGTTCCTAATTTGAAAATGGCCAATCAAGGTCGCTGACAACTGTGTCTGTTCCCTTCACAGCGTACCGCAAGCCGTACCTCTTCATCTTCCACTTTGGCAGCGTCGAGGTGATGAAGCTGTCAGCCGATTCGTTCACGCGAGACCCCAACGACAGCGTGGCCACCGTCAACTACCCGGGCCAGACGTTCATCGAGATGCACAGCCCGAAGATGCTGGGCGTTTCCACCAATACGGACGCCGTGTTTGTCAGCCACCTGACGGAACGGTCGGGCCTGCAGCTGGTCGCGATGGCCGGTGCGCAGGTGTTCAAGGACGACACCGGCTTCAGCTGCTCCAGCCTGGACACCGTTCAGACCAAGTGAGTCTCCTACTTGTGGCGCTATCTTGGCGCTATACCTCGAGCTGCGAATGAGTTGACTCAGATTTTTCTCGATTTTTGTGCTGAGTCGTGGAGATTTAGCCCCGAGGGGTCCTCTCCTCTAATTACACAGAGTGTGCCGAGACATTATACTTAAGATTTGGTTTTCCGTGTATACCTAGTTTGATCATTCTCTGAGTATGCAATGACTGCTTCACTTGGAGAGAAAAGTGGCTTTAAATGTAGGAAATGACCAAACTGCAAATCAAATTTCATGCATGGTAGAAACTATAATGAGCTTTGTTTGCTTTCAGTAGGTTTGTAGGTAGATCAGATGTTCTAGAAGAATCAAAAAAATAGTAAAGTAAAAGAATCGTTGCATTGAATGTATCATATGTGTCAGCCAAGTGACAGTTGGTGACCAATTTGATGTTTTCTTCCAGGGACACAGGTGATCTGAACACCGATTTCAGTTTCACCTCGTCTCTTGTGCAGTCCCTGGACGGATCGGACGTGACTGACGAAGAAACTGTCGGAAGGAGAGTCCATTTCAACAGCCACGACATAATGCACACTGAGCTATAACTGGTTCGTTGGCTTCTACTTGCTCTCCAGCTTTTGACTGTTTCGCTTTTATAACTTGACACTTTTTGTTCCGACTGCCAATGCACCAGGTAGATGGGAGTGGGACCGGTTTGTTGTTCAATTTTAAATGCATTCCTATTTTATTTCAGCTTATAGTATTTTATTTATGACACAGTGAAGTATGCAGTTGACATACCAATACACATAAGAACATAACATAACATACAAAGTTCAAACAAGTTGCTCGCTAGGTTTAAGTCTTTAAACTTGAACCCCCAAAGCTGTCAATGTGTTCAACAATCTACAAGTCTTTGTGGCTTTCACTATGAGGTCTTATCTTCCTAGTTCGCTATATATTGCTATCCCGTTGATTTATTAAGTTTAAATGTTGTTTCCAAGCTTTTGCTGGGCTGTAAAATTATTTTGATCTCGAATTTACACACTCTTATTATTGCCAATTCATGCCACTTCGGTTCCATTTTGTATTTTTTTATCAAACTGCAGATTAGCAGATAATATATAAATAAATTAGGTTTGTTTTTTAGATTTAATGTTTGGATTTTATGGATCGATCTGAGAGGTAGTTCTGAAAGAGTTACTTGGAGAAGAGAGAACTCTATTGGAATATGTACTGGTGGATTGAGTTGAGTTGCAAGCCAATTTGCTGGTGATTGTTTGCATAACATACAAGTACCATCACCAAGTGCATTGTAAATTGTAGAAATTACTAATTAAAGTGTTTTATTGAATATAAGAAATTAAGAATTGGTAGCAAAAATGATAACTAGATCTAGCTTTACTCATCCTAACGCTGCTCCTAAAAACGTCAATCCTCATTCCAAGTTACCAACTATAAAATGCTGCTGACTGAGGTAAACAGTGAAAATAAAAATGACTAAATCTAATTAAATACTAATTACTACAAGTTAGTCGATTGTTTGGATGGCTCAATCGATGCTTAGCCTTCTGAACGTTCCTTCGAATCCAAACATTTCCTGGTTGGTTTTGACTGGCTTGTTTGCTCGCTTGGATTCGTCTGCCCTGACCGACTCCTCTTGCTCGAACCACGTCTTGTAAGATTCCAGCTTCTTGCCCCACTGGTCGTCGAGGGTTTCTGTCGACGGTCCGCTGCCTCCGTAATCGGCGGGTAGGACGTCCAGAGGCACAAACTTCTGAAGTTCCTCCACGCTCGAGTGGACAAAAAACTAGAAAATTGTCGAGCAGGCAAGCTATCAGAATCAATGCCCCTGGGAATTTTTAATTAGCTTCAATGTTTACACTATGAGGCAAGTGGTTGGCCTTCAGTAATTCCAGTTAATTTATTTCAAATCGAAGTAGTCTTTTTGTCAGGAATGTTTCCCATCAAGAGCTAGAGCTTGAAATAGACTGTTTATTTGTTGATAAAATTAACACGAATTTCTAAAGCTGTGTGCAGCAAGACAATTGATTCAAGGCATCAATTAGCTAGTTTTACACTTGCCAATATGTTTTCAATGTAAGAAACTGACCAAGTATAGTTTGTAGGTACTTACTCTATTCCTCATTTTCTCTTTCATGAAGGATTTAAACAGCATTACGAACTTGTCGATAAAATTCGGCGCATTGACTATGTGAATCTGTTTCAGCCTTTGAGGGTATGCTTCCTGTGAACCAAAAAAATATATTTTAAACAAAATGCAGAAACCTTCAGAACCACATCTTGATCTTTGCAAGTGTGGAAAACATACCTGTGCACACATGAGGACCTTCCTAAGCACCGGAACCGCCAGTTTGGCCATGTGTGCGGCTGAAGCGTTTCCGACATCGAACAAGAAGATGTCACCAGCAAGCGCAGCCTCTTCCACGAGTCGGATGTCTCCGATCATGAGACCGTACTTGAAGGTGTTGGCGGCGTTGAATGAAGATATCTCGTGCGGCAGCAATTGGTACAGCGTAACTCTGCAGCCCTCCGGTGTGAGCTTCGGCAACGGGCATACTTTCCTGTAATTATGAAGCAACAATTGGATGCTTAAGTGTTCAAAAGTTGGATTAAGAATTATCAATGATTTCACTTTTTGCAGCCATTGGAAATGAAAAGGGTGCAAATCATTATGTTGTTGTCTAACCATGTGTAATTTCTAATTGGTGGTTATGGCATGCGTTTCGTGTGGGAAATAAACAACCAAGTAAAGTATGTAAATATCATATCATATGCTACGCAAATGTTCATGGGGGGGGGATAATTTTATGAAAATCCCCGTTGTGCATTGTCAATGTGTTGAAATGAGAGGCAGTAATTAATGATAATTTTTTCCTTACATTTCTTTCAGATTTTGTAGAACCTGTTATTTTTTTATTGGCTATGCTCTGTATTAATATGCAGAATTGTTACTCAGGCATAATAAAGCGGTTTGAATGCACGGAGAAGAAGAAAACCGCTTGCCAGTAGCTGATAATCTAGTGGAAAAATACCACTTAGGCGAGTTGGGTTGACGGAGAAGAGGTTTGCCCCGAAGAAAAGAAAAAACTGGTGACAAGTAGGATGCTAAGTCCAGCCAGGCCCATGTTTGAAAGAATAACATAGGATATATTTTATATTAATATGTTCTTTGCTTTTTTAACATCAGCTTACCACATGCTATCATGAGTGCATAAGGTCTTAACAAAAAGTTGCATCAGTTATCTTACTATAAGGCCCCATCTTTTCAAATTGTTTCCTTCCTCATCAGTCTTCATTCAGCCTTTGATCTTTTTTTACAATTTCTGACATTCTGATTTCTCTGTAAAATATAAATCAATCTAGAAAATCAAATCCTGACTGAGAATCTGGTTTAGACTATTCATACTTCACTGCATTGCATGCTCTTCCTTTCCATTACTATAACTCTTCTAGTTCCAGGGGCAACATATTTTTTTCAATTAACAATGGAATGAGCCTGGCGAAACTTGCACAATCTTGCATCCGTTGAAAATAGAAACGTAATTTACGTCGCAATTGCGCTCGTGAAGCAATACAATCATTACGGAGTCGGAATCAATTCCGAATTAGCATTTAGCAAATCAGAATCTGTTATGTAGCCTCACAATATCCTGCGATACCTAAGCTGAAATCTGAATGATCAACTGATTGATGGATAGTGATACTGATGGGGTATTATTATCAGTGAGCAGTGAGGGCAGGCTAGACTTACAGCACCCTCCTGGTCTGCTGGATTCCCAGACTGAGGGGGTCTCGCTGGTTGAAAAGCTCGGGGCAGGTCGCCCTCACTGTGAAGTACATGTCGAGTTTCTTCTTGGTGCGCTCTAGGTCGTGTTTACACCCCCGAAGAAACGTGCGCACGATTCGCTCGTCTGCAAAGAAAAGTGTCACAATTAGTCCCTCGATCGACTTCACACCATCGCAATCTGCAGAAAGATGGCAAACAGTTCGGCCGGCGTTGGAGGTGGTGAAGGTCGCTCAGATTCGTGTCTCAATCTATAGTATCTACTATCTAGGAGTAAAACGATGGGTTCGTGCAAGGTGTCGGCAACGGCACGGTTGCCACCAGATGCTCAGCTGTATTGACTTTTATTGGGCAAAAATCCACTTCTATCATTTGAATCGCATTCAAATCGCTTAATCTATGACGGATTTAGCTCCCATCTCGTTTTGGTTCCTCGCGAGTCAGTGTACATAAGTTACCTTGACATTTGCGACGGTGAACTTCAATAAGTCCCGACTGCGTTCAGTTTAATGTGGCGATATTTTGCTGAGGCAAACTCGGCTACTAAAATAATTTCCTAGTGTCGCAATTCCGAAGACTTTATTTTTAGCTACATTCTAGAAAACAGGATTTAGAATATATTCATTATAATAAATCCTTGCCGTGCTCAAGAATGCCAAAATCCTCAACAGAATTAGCACTTAAAAATGTGGGATTTAAAACTTCTTAAAAAAACTTTTGGATTGAGTGAAGTCTCTGTAAAATCATGTATGTACATGATTTTACAGAGACAATAATACCAATAAAAACCCGTCTTCTTTGAGTAAACAAGAACTAACTTCAGCATCGAAGCACGATAGGAAAAATAATACCTATGTTATGATAGCCATAATAGTGACCAAATATGCAAGTACCTAATATAAAAATTGTGTACCTATAATCCGCAAATTTTAACCCTCAAAAACTATCCATTCAAGTGGAGTTTAGCACAACAGGCTAGGTACTGACATGACTGATAGTCTGATTTTTAGACATGCTGCTTTGAAAAAAAACTGGAAATTGTGGCAGATAAAATAAGTATTTCAAAGAAATCTCGAGCGAATACTTGGAAATGAAATCAATAACTTAAAAGGGGCCTACGGTGTTGGAATAAATAGCTACAAACGTCTGTTTACAGCAATTCAACCGGTTAGCAAGCCCATGTCTGCCAAGAGTTGTCATTCTATTCTGTATACAGACATGCATTTTAAATTCCCTCATGATTGCGATCATGTGACGGTATACTTATATATCGAACCAGCGAAGCTTTATCGTTACACCAAACTAATTATTCCCCATGCGTTGTTGTTTCGTGTCTACCAGAGACGATGTTGTTTTCTTCTCTTAAAAAAAAAGAGTTGACCTTTGGCTTTGCGTTGAAAAAAGGTGATCGGCATGCACATAGCGTCCTTGACGCCCCTGAAAAGATGTTCAATATTTTCAACTAGTTTGGTAAGGTTCAGCCAATTTGTCAAGCATCAAACCCGACGTCTTAAACACGAGAAACTCGTTTCGGTCTCGACTCTCGAGTCGTCGTGTCGTAGCTTATACGAACTATTTGGCTGAACACCATCATCCGCCGGTGATACCTGACTTATCGGCTTCAGCTTATCAATAACTTATTTCCGAGTATACGTCAAGGAACAAGAATCGCTGCCTTGACTTTCAGACGCTAAATTTACGAGCTGGAACTAATAATTAATTGTCGGAGATTTCATTGCTGTTTAAATTTTGCGGCAGTTGTAATTATTGGTAAGATAAAAATGCACCAAGTATATTTTTATTATACTAGTATAGGTAATAAAAATATAATGCACGGCGATAATATTATAGGATGTCCAATATATCAATCTTTCTTCTTAAATCGCTGACGCCTTAATTATGTCCACAAAGGCATTTTCTATTTTTTTTTTAACACAAACGGCATGCAATTGGAGAACCAATAAATAATCAACTGGTTTTATTACACCGAAGATCGCGCAGCAGTATTTTCCCGTGGTATTGCAAACCTTGTGCGAATCGTAATAAAAATTGCATATCATAGTTGGTGTTAACGAATAAATGCGATTTGTTTTCATATCGTATACGCCACGCAGACCTGCAGGATTAGTATACTGAGGTCAACTTGAGGGCATCGATAGTTCTATGCGAACGCATACGAGAAGACCGCAACAGCTGGCTACATGACTGTATTATTTATGTTGTTGCTTAGAGAGATGCTCTTGAGTGTTGCTAATCTTAGAGGACACCCTGTTTCGGTCGGACTAGCTAGATATTCGCTATAAAGACTCGACCGACACTCTGCGAACCTATTCCCGATTCCGTCCACAGATTGGCCATGAATTGAATTACCACAGCTATTTTATTTTCGTATAAAGAAAATTCTTCGGTGCGTTCAATCGGCGACCTTCTTGTTCTTGGCAAGTTGACCATCCTAAGCTTCCGTCCGATTGTATGCGACTCAATGGACAGTACGAGCGAGTGTACGACAACGTATGGCGTGCACTATGTGCAGTTGCGAAACGTTTGTTTACTTCTCTAGAAGTTGCATATTTTATTAGTTACTATTTGTAACGCTGCTGTTTTGGCTTTGTTTACCTTTTGCAGAAGTATTGCAATTTGCAAATGCCTTTTATCGGACATGTGCACTGACTGCTTGATGTCAAGTGTTTTTGCCTTGTTTTCATGTCCGATTAGCTTGCCTGTCCTAAACTTTCAGTGCAAGTTTTGAAAGGGACATTCCATTACCGACTTAAGACGTATCGAAGATAAATGCGGCATGCGGTCGCAATTCAACGTTCAATTGATCACCGAGAAATTATTGAGCCCAAGCTGGAGCGACGTAAAAAACATTATTTACCATAAAAACAGCAAGTATGACTGAGCATGTGGCCTAGTTTATTGTTTTAGTGGCACTCGTTATTAACGCTAGTTCGCACTCTGCCTACTTTTGCGAAGCCGGTGCAAATTGGTAGAAACTGGTTTCAAGGTGTTAGATCATGTTTATATTCGTATAAACGCATCGAATCATTCCGAAAAATCTAGCACCAGGAAGAAGACAAAAAAAGTGTTACCCCCAAAAGATAGTGTCATTGATTTTATGTTAATCACATACCATATTGTGATACCGGGACCCATTTCTTTGCTCCGAACACCCAAACCTTGTAATAATCCTATAATAAACCAGCGGTTCGACTTATCGCATTTATTTACAATACAATCCTTGAATAACAAGACAAAGCTGAGTGCGGTTTGCAGTTGCAAGTTGTCAAAAGGCGCCGCGCAAATGTCACGTGGCCTCACCACCACATTACCACCCGGACGCCAGAAATTGAACACACTGACCAAAAAACTTGAAACTTGATTGCAAAACTCGTATCGACGGAGACGAGGAGAAAATACGCTGACCCTAAAATACTAGGGGGCGTTTTGTGTTCCAAATCTTCTTCACATTCTCATGAATAAATTATTATAATAAGTTTCAATAAACAAATCTAGTAAAATAAAAAATAGTATAACCATTGCGACGTAAATATGATATTCTTGCAATTAATTTAAAGCAATAGTAATAAAAATCAATCTTATATTCGAAAATTTTGCTATTTTTAATCAGGATTTATTTATACTTCAGTTAGTACATAAACACTCACCAAAGTTCTTCGGCAGATGAGCTTGACAAGACAACCACTCTTTGATGTGCGTCTCATTCGACTTGAGCTTGTTGTCACCGCATTCGTTAATCTCCTCCAAAATAGTGACCAACGCATCGGCACTTGCTTCCTGGAGAGCCATTTCCCTACCGCAAATTGCCACGCTATCGCTGTCAAAACGCTGTCAACACGCTGTCAACACGCCGTCGTCGTCGTCGTCGTCGTCGTCGTCGTCGTCGTCGTCGTCAAAAGGTAGAACTCCCGTCTGGTCCGACTCGCAGCTCCGCGATGCAGTGCGACCAGAAGACAGGCTTGCTACGCGACTGATTTGATAATGATCCGTCGATGAGATCGCCTCGACGAAGAAAACTCTGCTCGTTTAGCGGCCACCACGCCACCTTGCCCTTCCCCCGGACGCCCCGCGTACAGGTGGGCAAATACTTGCTCTTTCCCCCCACGACCCCTCCCACCGATTCTGTCGACGCCGGCTTCGGTTGAGAGTTGAAAGACCAGCTTGCAGAGGGAAGAGGAAGGTGGATGAAGGCTAGCGAATTACTAAGGCGAAGGCGCCAATAATTTAATCTCTTACTAGACGGGACAATGGTTAACAATGGAATTGTTTCGTTCTTGTTGCTAGAACGTTTTAGTAGGTGTCTAAGTCGAGGCGTTACAAGCTTCTAGACTGATTTATTGGCAGATTTTATAACAGGTACTTGAAGCAGAGACCCGTGCCTCCGGCACTACGTGCTTGCGCCTTTTAATTTTTTTATGATAATATTTTTAATTTAATAGGTAATCTGCCGTTAGTATGCATAAAATGCATACTACTCCCACGATGCCGAATTTCCTGGGAAAACCTGGTTCCAGGAACTAATCTGTTCCCATCACGCGATTATTTTTGTTAAGTGACTGGCTATGGCGGGAGCAAAATTTCAAACAAGTATGTAGTGTGTTATGGAAGTCACTGCAACTTGAATTTGTACCTAGGGAGTCAAAGATCCAAGCATTTTTACAATAACCTCTGGCGAAAGCCGATCGAATCCGGAGGCAATGACTTTTGGCCAAGCAAAGTAGCTGAAATCACAGGAGTTATGATTGAAAAATGTTGTTATCTGAGACACGGTTCTTGGAGATCAAGCCTGCATTTACCGCTGAAAAGCCCGTGGAAACCGTGGAAACCATAGAAACTGCGTAAGCGCCGAACAAAGTTTACCGCGCATTCAGCTCTCCCACTTGAAGCGCGCTCGTAGAAGAGAGAGAGAGAGAGGACTTGTCAAAAATATCAGAGGAAGCATGAATGAACCAACTTGCAAGTAACAAGGCTTTCTTTCACATGAGCGACCATTACATTGATTACAACCAAATAATTTGCATCGTTATACTTGATTACAAAAGGATAAATATTCACAGTAAACAAAAAACAACATTTCATGCCGTCTACATTACTTATGAGATCCATTTTGGGTATATTTGAAGTTATTTACAATCCTCTTCAGACATTTGTGATGACGCATCGTAAGTTGCTGTGCGTTTATAATCATTTATTATAATGCAATGCAAATCCTGCTGGCAACTGCGTATGTAGTCAATAGTGCATTGCTTCTTAAATGACAGACACTGAGTTTTGCCGCTCTGTATCAAGGCGAGATATTTTATGCGTTGACGTCGACCTCAGATCGTAGAAGTGTATTCTAAAGAATCCAAGGATTTGATTTCCATGAAAAATGCTTGAGAATAATCACAATATGTTGACTTTGCTGACCAACCATAAACACATGTCTTGGCGGCATACGGCATTGAATTCAAAGGGATCTTTATTCCTCACAATAATCGGCCTGTTTGTTAATAAATATAGAGCAGAAATTGAAAACACATCGATTACAGTTCGTTGTATAGGTAACTGTTTGCGTCCAGCTCTGATAACTATGAGGATAAAACCAATAACTAATTACATTGTATTTATGTACTTTTACATCCATTTGCGTGGATCACATATTATTAGAAAGTGCCGGAGCATGGTCAGGCTCGCATTAATTGCATTTGTGCAATTAAGCTGAGCTCGCAGAGCAATTGCAAGATAAATATTATCGATTTACTGCAATGATTTCAGTGGGGCTCTGGCAGCAGAAGCAAACATACGACGCATTGAACGAGATTGCGCGTGAGTGGGGAACGGAGATGCAATTATTGCTTGTAGATGATCAAGGCGATTCTTCGTCAATGTAGGCACTTGATTGAGTTTGGAGACTTTCCAATAAGTAAAAATAGGATATCCTTTTCAAGGGTCGTTGCTAGAAATGCCAAAGTACCGCAGTAATTGCTACACGTTTTTAGAATCTTCGTCATCGGAGGCTATTGCTTACCTAGATTATTATTTCCGATCATGAAACTTGCGATCCGTTTCGTCATGTATTTACTTTCCAATTGACGCGTACGCTTATTATAATCTGGAGGAAATCAACAAAACCCCCTCAGACAATGAAAACGCTGATGATGAATCAATTACAAATGCAATCAAACGGTGTCATGATTTTCAAACGGGATTACCAAATGATTTACACATTTCTACCATCACTTTTTCTACATTTATACACAGATAATTGTAACTAAATTCTAGTTGACGCCGAATGGTGCAGAACAAACGCACGAAACAATTCATGTAGTTTTTTTCTAGCACTTTATTATACTCTTGCTTTGGAGAAGAATTTAAAACCTGCAATTGTCTCGCACTTCCTATAAATACGAAATTAGCATTTTCATCTTTCGCGAACTCGCAGGGAACACATTCCCGAACAACATCTCATCTTAAATATACGAAAATCACCGCAAATGTTGAAAACTATGAGCCAAGGATCAAGGCGATCCATCTCTCAAAAACTCTGCTTGCGACGCTGAAAGTGGCGTGCACATTGTGATGGTTTGTTATAGGAAACTCGTGGAGTGGAGACATTAGATTATTTTTCCTTGGCCACCCCAACCCTTACGCCTGGCTCTGCACATAATGACGCATTGCTTGCCGACCAGGTCGTCGTGCTTTGCTTCACACAACATTGTTCCTAGCCGCCCTGTTCCTCACCGTCTTCAGGAGTTCACTGTGATGGCTGATTCCACGCAGACGCATCCCCAGGTTCGCGACCTCAGAGAACCTGACGCCGGCCGGCCTTCCGCTCCTCTCCGCCTGCAGCTCGTAGGCGGACTCTGCCGCGGTGCGCGACGCCAACTGCGCCGTGTTCCCGTCCAGCGCCAGCATGTCCCGGATGTCGGCCACCTCGTGTTGCAGCGCTTGCAGCAGCGCGATCACCGTGATCTGGTCCTCCGTCGGTGGCCGCCGCTGGCCGTCCTCGCGGTACACTCGTGGGCTGGCAGCCGCCGTCGCCGTCGTCGTCGTCGCCCCCGACTTGCGTTCAGTTATTCTGGGGGATGAGGGAGAGGCGGAGTTGGCGGTTAACACTTGCATTTCCTCTAGTCTGGCTTCTGGCGACCACCGAAAGAAGCAAAAGATCATCAAAAACCCTGAGAGCGTGATGACAGGTTCAACTTTCTAAGATCCACAGTGTGTGAAGTGTGTACGCAATCACGAACCCCTGGAGTGAATTTTGAAAAGCCAATCAAAGTGACCAAGCGGCCCGAAGCCACCCAATCAACCCTGAACGAACCCTGGTCCATCCCAATCAACCCCGAAGTAAGCAGTGAATTTCATTTGCGGTCACTGATGATAACAAGTCAACCCCTCTGTTCACCGTTCTTCAGAGATGTCTCATGAAAAGCAAAGGAAACATAGCAAACTTTGACCGTGGTAAAACCCCGAAGAACGGCCCCCGCTGGCCGTGACTTGACCTTGACAACAAGGACGAAGCAAGAAACCCACCCCGTGCGCGTCTGGTTCAAGATGGCGACGGCGACGATGGCCTCCATGAGGTCGTAGCTGACGTGCTCCTTCCACGTGTTGTTCACGCTGGGCTGCAGACGCAGCTCGGTCTCCACGCTGCGCCGGTTCTCCAGGAAGCTGGCTGCGCAGCGCGGCAGCGCACGCGTCGCGTTGTGCGACGTGAACTTCTCCAGGTGCGTCACGAAGTCCGCCTGCTTCAGCCCGCGACGGATGTGACTCTCTTTCTCCAGCGCCTGTATCGTTTGGTTTTGTTTATCTGTTTTGCTGGCACAATGCTCGGTGGCCGAGAGTCAATGTCTCTCACCTGGATGTCGCTGACCGCCAAGCCGACCATCAGGTTCATCAGCACGATGGACGTCAGCAGGACGAACATCAAGAAGATGAAGCGGCTGGTCGGCGACAGACGGTCGTTACCCTCCTCGAAGATCTGCGAGTACTCGAACTCGCCCATCATCATCACCGTCGTCCTCACGAACGACGTCCAGGGATCGGAGAAACCGATCTTCGGCGAGGCGTGGTACTGGATCATGAAGCTGAACGCGAACCCGATCACCAGGCAGACGAACGTCAGGAGGACCTATAGAACAATGAAAGCAACCAGAGACCCAATCATGATTGGGTCAACGTGATTTTACAGACTCTAGGCGGAATAACATGAACTTGAAAGTGGCTGTCGCTGACTGTTTTGTTGCTTTAAGTGTTTTTATAGTGTTACCATGATATTTTACTTAAATCTGGCGTTAGGTCGGTGGTGAATAGGGGAATATTGTCTTTGCAACACTAAACGTTTTAGCTAAAAGGGAACAGAGCAGTCTGCACCGTGCAATGTGCTGTCGGCTGACTGCTACCTTGAACACGTTCCGGAGCACCGTGTAGAACATGAGCGCGTAGAGGCCCCAGGTCGGGAACCGCCCGATCAGCAGCATCAGCTGCGCCCACGCAAGCAGCACGGCGATCGACAGGAAGTGGGTCACCCAAATACCCGCGTTGGACGTCGTCGACGCGGCCTCATTGGACGTCAACGTGGTCCCATTGCAGTTGCCAGCGGTACTGTTGACCAACCAGGCCGCTGCGCGAGATCCGTTCCCGAAACCCTGGGACGTGGAGGAAATCAACCAGTTGGTTATACGGACCATATGGCTCCATGGTTATACGAGCAGGATACTACTCTAACGCGAGACACTATGATGGAAATGATTCACGTGAAATAACCATCACCAAAATTAAGCAATGCTGCGCTTGGTCGGAGATTTGATGAGAAGCCATGAGCATCTCAACACGATTCTCTGTGCCAGCAGACGTTGCATAATACGATGCTAAGTATGACAGCTCTACAGCGTCAGAGCAGCCCCCTGGACGTGAACGTCAGCGCGTACTTGGCTGGTGAACTCTCCTTCGATGGCGACGGCCAAGCAGAGCACGGAGCAGGTCAGGCTGATCCACGTCTCGTATTGCCGGATGTAGTGTCGCGGCAGCATCAACAGCTGCGCGACGCTGTGCAGGAAAATGATCCCTGCAGACCCCAGCAGCACTCGCCGCGAGATTTCGCGGTACTTCGTTGACTGCGATGAGAGAAGATAGAGTTTTCACCGTGATTCAAACGAACGCGCCCCAAGCTAATGGGAAGTGGATATGCTTACACCTCGCGTTTATCCATATCAGCTTTTAGCTTGAAAACATACATCCATTTTGCAATCGCTCGACGAGTAGAGGTAGACATAGACCGACAGCGAAGTGACGAAAATCAAGTTGACTGCTAAGAGGAAGAGAAAGAAGATCCTCAGTTTCTTCCACTTGAGCCGTAGGTAGGTTTCGAGGACGGGATGCTGGAAGAGGTGCATCTGTTGGTAGTAAGACGCGCCTGACATGAGCGTCGAGACTACCGCCATCTGGTGGCTCATGCCTCTCGGCGCCAGCAGCCCGAAATCCACCTTCACCTGAAACCAATTCGATATGTGTCAATAACCACGTCCACTAGGTCGATTAGCTGCTAATTCCGGGAGGAAATCTGCGTGTGTCGGCGTTGGTACGTACTACCATTTACCACACTGGGAATTATCGCTTCTGCGCTGGCTTCTTTGCCATGGTTCAGCAAATAAATAACCATGGAAATGATGGGGCGTAAAACACACTCAAGACTGGACTGGAGAATGTTCGGTTCTGCTCTGATAAGATGCGTTTGTGGTCCTGATAAGGACCCTGACGATTGTCGACGTTTCGTCCACGTTGGCGCGGACATCCTGAAGATGTCCGCGCCAACGTGGACGAAGATGTCCGCGCCAACGTGGACGAAACGTCGACAATCGTCAGGGTCCTTATCAGGACCACAAACGCATCTTATCAGAGCAGAACCGAACATTCTCCAGTCCACCAAACACGGCTCTGAACCACTCCGCATTTACACTCAAGACTGTTCAATATTACATCCACGTCTCTTCACAGCCGCTACTGCGTTGTACCAGCTTCCATCCAATTTAACCCTCGTCCTACTTGACTCTGTTACGAGCTGCGAGCTCTGAGGCGTACCGCAAAGGTCCTGTCGTTGACGGAGGCTGCGTTGGGGATGATGCATCTGTCCAGCGCCTCGGCGAGGAAGTTGATCGGCCGGGGGACGTGCGAGAAGATCGCCGACATGACCGACACGTCGGACAGCGTCGAGATCGAGATGTCTCCTCCCTTCCGGATCAACAAGTGCAGCACGTCTCGCGCCCCGCTGTACGCCGCCAGGTGGAGGGGCGTTTGCCCCACCTGGGACAAGCAGAAGCCGACACGGGTGACGCGGATTGCCGATGATTTGCAGGTGAAGAGACGCTAGAGACGCAGAGGGCTGTTAAAGGCTTTTCAAAAATTACTCCGATTTAGAACCCAGGAAAAAACATTCAAGGGAAATAAAATAACAGTGAGAGAGAACTGAAATGGCCATCAATGCGAAGACTTATGTCTGTTTGGCACCCGGAACCTTTGTCGACTGCTGGCCCTTTTTAATATAACGACTTGCAGTTGCATCCAATGAGTGAAGATAGTTGGCCGAAGGCCACTCAAAATTGTCTGGTTTCCTTTCCTATCCTCGTTTATTAATACTAAACACGTAATAATAAGTGTCAAATTTCCGCCTTTCATCGATCATCGGCGGTCGTTAGCTCTAGCTACCTATATTGAACTCATTTGCGCACTCCAATTAAAAACGAGTTCAGGGATGGTTCGGACCTCGACGTCTTCTGTTTGCTCCTTACCGATTAATGAAAGTGTCCTCATTGTTGTAATAATAACGAAGCATCAATTATTATTCTTTAGTGAGATTAAGAATGCCGGATCGGACTAGGTACCTTGTCCTGCAGATTGACGTACTGGCGGGCTCCGCGAGACAGCAGCAGCTCCACGATCTGGATGCTGCCTGCGCGCGCAGCCACGTGTAACACCGACTCCCCGGAGAGCAGCACGGTGTCGCTCAGGTCGGCGCCGGCGTCCAGCAAGCATCGCACGCTGCGCACGGACCTGCCCAACGACCAAGGAGATAATAAGCCAAGGAGGCTCGCTTCAGACAAAGCTCGATGGGAACGAAGTTCTGTCGCTTGAAACACACTGGTCTAACAAAGTTTTATCATGCACTGAATGACGAAAGATTGATGTGCTTATCGGCATCAAAAACATTTCAACTTTAGAAGGGGTTGTTTTCACCCTTCACATTCGATTTGATAAAACATGGCAGTGGCAGCATCGCTATACGACGGTGAAATCTGAGTGAAAAGCTTAGCAGTAAAGAAGTCTATTTTCAAAGCCAGCATCCTGAGATAAGGAAAGACACGCGGTTTTAAAAGTGATGAATGCCTTGGTCCTGGTCATCTTGAGGAGGAAGCCACGAACCTTCGCAGCCTGACAAGCTGGGTGCATCCTAAATGCAAGCCGAGTGCAAGGTGCAGGGTGCAAGCTGGGTGCAAGGTGCAGGGTGCAAGCTGCGTGCAAGGTGCAGGGTGCAGGGTGCAGGGTGCAAGGTGCAGGGTGCAAGCTGGATGCAAAATTCAGGGAGCAAGCTGGGTGCAAAATTCAGGGAGCAAGCTGGGTGCAAGGTCCACATGGTGCAAGCTGCGTGCAAGGTGCAGGGTGCAAGCTGCGTGCAAGGTGCAGGGTGCAAGCTGGGTGCAAAATTCAGGGAGCAAGCTGGGTGCAAAATTCAGGGAGCAAGCTGGGTGCAAGGTCCACATGGTGCAAGCTGCGTGCAAGGTGCAGGGTGCAAGCTGCGTGCAAGCTGCAGTTAGCGGCTACCTCCGCGCAGCCGCGTGGCTCAGCGCCGTCGCGCCCGTGTCGCTGTTCCTGGTGGCGACGGCAGCACCCGCCTGGACCAACACGTGCACGATCTCCTCGTAGGCGGCGATGTCGCCGGCGTCGGCGTCGGCGGCGACCCCGGCGCCGGCGAGCAGCAGCGGGCTCTGTCCGCCGTCGTCCAGTGCGTTCACTTCCGCGCCGGCCGCGAGCAATGCTTTCACCACCGACAGGAAGCCGCCCTTGACGGCTTGGTGCAGCGGCGTGCGCCCAAAGCATTCCGGCAGCGGCAGCTGCGTCACAACACGATAACATCACAATCACCCAGTTAGTAGTACCTGGTCTTCACTCATGATGCGGGAGAGATTTGCAGTCACCAATTTACCTTTAACCTTATAACTGCAATTGTCCATAATCTAGTAAAATCACGATTCCACAAGGTAGCAACCGTAACAACCATGGGCGGGCTGGATTTCCACCTGAGCTCACTTAATTTCCTTCTTGTTTTTCTTCTGAATTTTCTTCTGCCAGCACGCGGCCTAACAGAAACACTCTCAAACCTCCAGACCTTTGGCCTCATTGAGGGAGGAGAATTATAGAGACTGATATATAGAGGCTGATAAAACAACTCAACTCTGATCGAGTCTGCACAGTCACATTGATAAGACAGATTCCATCCTCGGACCGCCAACGCGTTGTTGCAATCAACTAGAACTTGTAAGTGACTTCACGGGGTAGGACTGACCTGCTTGCCGGCAACGACGCCGATGCACTCGTGTATCCTCCGCTTGGTGGCGGGCACTGGGACGCTGTCCGTCTCGTCCTCGGTCACAAGGATCATCTTCGACGCGTCCTTCTTGGCCTTCTTGAGATGGGCGAACACGGACACGATCGTCAAATCCTCCAGCTTCTTCACCTGGAACCGGCAGTTGACGGGCGCGCCGGCCTTGACGAGGATGTCGACCAGTTCCGGACAGCCGGAGGCGGCGGCATAATGCAGCGCGGTCCGGCCTGGCAGAGGCGATGCACAGGCATGGTTTACGAAGGCGTCGGCGGTTGACAGTCTGTCGTGCACCCTCTGTCTAGTGGTTACAATCTAGTGTCTGTGTCTGTGTGTCTGTGATAGTACAATCTACAATCTATAGTGGCTACAATGGTTACAATCTAGTGGTCACTAGTCGATGGGTTGAGTGGTTCGAGAATCGCGGCGTTGTGAGTTCACATCATAATTATGCAGTTTGTTTTGATGGTTATGATGTGGTAGTAGTTCCCTGTTTGGTTAAGGATTGAAGGCGCAGGGCATTACAGTTTCACGAAATTTTGCCAGTGTATTCGCGTGGGAAATTAATCGTTTCGGATTATTTTTTGTGTGACTGTATCTTGATGAAGAGTTTGACGACGGGGAAGGAAGTGAATTAGTTAAAGTGAAGAAGACGCTGCGAAATCGCCTGGCTTGGCAAGCCGGATTGGAAATCACCCGGTCCCGAGATGCCCTAGATGAAAAAGAAAACTTGACCCTGTGCTTAACTGAGGAAAGAAGAAATAAATATAGAGAGACTTATCTTCAATTTCAAGAAAATTGTTACTATATATTATGAGTAAGCACCACTTTCCTGTAAACTCAAGAGAAAAACCATGCTCGTATCCAACCAGATTTTCTATCCGCCGAACAGTGTGTTAATGACATATTGATCAGTAAAGAAATGTACAGTACTTACCAAGCTTGTCAGCGACCTCCGGCTGAGCGCCCTTCTCGATCAAGTGCTTGACGATGGCGAGCCCGTCCTGGCCCTTCGACGCCGCCAGATGCAACGCGGTGATCATGAGCGCGCTGCACGGGGCGTTCACCACCTCCGCAGAGTTGATCTCCAGGACGTGCTTCACCTCGGCAAGGCTGCCGTTGTCCACGGCGTGCATCAGCAGCTCGGTGCGATAGAAGCTGGCGTCGGACAGCGGCACGCATTCCTTGATCTGTGCCAGGACGCGTTCTCGAAGGAACAGCACGCGCGGGCTGGCGAACGGGTAAGCATTAACAATGCTCGCCGGGAGGGGCCTCCGAGGCTCTTTAGCCTGGGCGACGGCAGGATGGTACACCCCCTGCATGCTGGCTAGCGCTTAGATGACACTGCGTGGAAATGACCTGGTGTCGGTGGTACGAAAATGATTCTGTGATCTACATAATAATGTAAAGCTGTGTGCTGTGATGACGGAATGGTTGTCGTTGATGCCGATGGTGAAATGTGCTTCGCAAAGGTGATTTTGATCGGTATTCGAACTTGAAGACAGTAATCTTTGGTCTGCACTTGCTGGCACGAGCGCTGAGAAGTGTTTACTGTGGTTACAACAGCATCCACGGCTACTGTTCTTATCACCGGAGGTCCGCAAAATAATAGGAAAATAGAACATAGTATATCAATACAATCGCAAATAGAGGATGTGGTTGTTTAAGATGATTGTGCCATGGAAATGATTCCAACTCACAATCTGCATGTTCCAAGGTTTTTCTAGTGCAAGAGCCACAAAGCCACGTCTTGGGTTAGATGACCAAACTTTCCCACGTCGTATATTATCTCATGATTTCAAAACCGACAAAAATCTTGACAAAAATTTGACGTATTTTTTCATTGTCACTTCACGATGTTTCGGGTACAGATTTTTTGATGAAAATTTTCCTTGTTTTAGAGGATAAGATCAGAAAAATATGCAAGTTAGTGATAGCTTAAAAAATTGTATCATCCAATTATTTTATGAAAATAATTAAATAAACGGTGCCAAATACTCATCCCAATATTAATACTAATAATAATATTAATAATGTATATTTATTCAATTTATATCATTTATGTATCCTCTGTCATATTAGTCGATCTTTGGTCTAGTTCATACATTATTTACCTATTTATATGAGTTTTTTACAAACATGTGATAAAAGTATGAACTAATTCCACATTCCTTATCGTCATACTCAGTATTGTGCATGAGGTGCTTATGAAAAAAGTTTAGAGATAAATTCAATTCATGAAAACGATTTCGTGCTCGGGAAATGTAGTTTGAAAGTTTCCCGCATATAGCGGTCGGTGTTTCTGACCAATAGGACGTCTTCCCTCTCTTGCATAAGACAAAAGCGTTGTGAACGTCATCCAATGACGTAAACGTATGACAGAATTTTCATAGGCCATTTCTTTCCACCAAAGAAGGTCGAACGGAGGTGATCGTTCTGCGAATATCGGCATCATATTTTCATTAAAATCACAAGTATGTTCTCAAGGCTGGTAAAACCACAAACGATCGCGGCTGTAGGCAGGAATTTGTCTACAAGCTCACAGGTACTGTCAGATTAGCTGTTCTAGAATTAATCAATAATTGACTCAACTCTGAAAAGGCTTATGTACAGACACATGATAGATTTCTATGGATAGGCGTCCTGCTATCTCCTGGATCTTTTATCTTCATTTTGCATTCTATATGTATTACTCTGTTCCTAACATAAAGCTACAAATTTTTAAGTCCCTGCATATCTTTTTGTTTTTCCACTTGAAACTACCAGTGGTAGCACATCATCACATCATTCTGAGATAACCAAAGTAATGATACTAATTTGATTAATTGTTTCCTGTAGAACAATGCCAGGGTTGTGGTATGTGGAGCCAGCGGTGGCATTGGCCAGCCCCTGTCGCTGCTTCTGAAACAGTCGCCTCTCGTCACTGAGCTCAACCTCTATGACATTGTGCATACCCCCGGTGTTGCCGCTGATCTCAGCCACATCGAGACTGTTGCTAAGGTACTGTCTACCTGCTTTTTATGTTATTTATGTGCAAAATAATTATCTCGTTGCAGGATACTATTACGAGGTGGAACCTAATTTATAACATTACTATGCCACACTGATTGGCAATGCCTGTCTCATTAATGCCTACGGCCCATTTAACTCGCTGTGAGCAATTGTTACTTAGCTTTTAAATTTATGCAGAGTTTGTTGATTGCAAGTAAAAGTGTTCTATTTGAAGATTGACATGCCATTTCTATTTAGGTCAAATACTATGAAGGTTCAATACATTTAAAATTATCCTCTTGGCATTAAATTAGGTCACAGTAGAGTTTGCCAACTTTTTAGAAATATGTCCTATATAGACTCCTGCCTAATGATCTACATATTGAGCTATTACACAATTGCTATCCTAACAATATTAAAAATTGTTTCTCTGATAAGGATAACAGTTTGTTTAAGGTAACATATTAGAAATTTATTCAAACAACAGCTACAAACATAACATAATTGCTTGTGTATTCTAATCCCGGTTTCATGGTTTGATTTCTTAACCAGGTGACGGCGTATAATGGTGCCGACCAACTGAAGGCGGCCCTCGCCGGTGCCGAGGTTGTGATCATTCCCGCGGGAGTTCCGCGCAAGCCCGGCATGACCCGTGACGACCTCTTCAACACCAACGCTTCCATCGTCCGCGACCTGGCCCAGGCTATCGCCGAAGTCTGTCCCAAGGCGCTTGTCGGCATCATCTCCAACCCGGTGAGTTCTTGACAATGACGATTCACGAGTCGTTCACGTTTCGTAGTGAGCATAGTATTGTAGACTAGGTGAATTACAAGAGTGATTTTATAGGACAAATTTGTATTTATTTTAATATGATTACAACTCAACCATTCTCTCGAAAGTTTCAAAACAAACTGACCACTCATTTGAAAAGCATGTTGTTCTATTTTCTCTTCACGGTCCAATTGAGAAAACTGCATTGACCCTAATTAAAACTTCGACAGTAGTCGGCATGGGGAAGCAGAACGGTCTTTGGCAGCAATAAGATTCATTTGGAGTTATGACAGGGACGGGTGGCTTAAATGTCTGTGAGTTATTTAAATACTTTTTTTTTTTAATTCAGTAAGTCTCACATCATTATTGTCAGGGACTATTTTGCTTTCCTAAATTCTTAACCAGGTCTCATTAAAAGATGATGAATGTTATTTTTAACAGGTAAAAAGTAAAAGTAACACCCATTACCACTTTTCAATCAAACAATCTTAGTCATAACGTAGTTATAACGTAAAAACAGTTTTGACTGAGACTAATGTTCTTGTTCATCCAGGTGAACAGCACAGTTCCTATTGCGTCTGAAGTGCTGAACAACGCGGGTGTGCTCGACCCTAACCGCATTTTTGGCGTGACCACCCTGGACGTTGTCCGCTCCAACGCGTTTGTCGGCGAACTAGTCGGGCTAGACCCCACCACCGTCAACGTTCCCGTTATCGGCGGCCACGCTGGCATCACCATCATCCCGCTGCTGTCGCAGACCAAGCCCTGCGTCGACATTCCGGCAGACAAGCTCAAGGTACTGGCTCCATCGGTGTCGCACATCTTAGCTACTAGGTCGAATGCCGGAATTTCAGCCGATAGTCAGCCGTTCTCTTAATGGGTGGTGACGTTGAAATGAGGTGATAATCATTATCGCATTCTTACAAAATCCGTCTCCTGGTCGGTAAATTCCGATATGCGATTCTATTTGTTCATTATACTGGATGCTTGAAGTACTGATTTTATTTTTATCAGAGAGGTGCAAGGCAATTGAATTTTGTAAACAGAAACCTAGCTAGACAAGAAGAAAGTTGCATGCTTTTATTATTATTATTATTTTTTATGCCAAGGTTCAGTTCCAAATTGTTTATTCAAACTTTTCCAGCTTTCCCTAATATGCCAGTGGAAATTAGTTGATAATTGACGAGCTACTTAGGGCCGGTTTTACAACTTCCAGTTAAGCAAAATTTAACCTCCACATAAGACTTATGTGGAGGTTAGCGAATTTTAGTGTTTTACAACTTCCCGTTAAGTTTAATCTCCACATAAATCCAAGCTATTATCAGGATATTTTAACCCGAAGCTGGGTTCCAGTTAATATTTAATTGTCACATTTAGCAACCTTGGCGACGGAAATAAACAAACATTCGATTCAGGAAAATGGCTGACTTTTGGGCGAGAAATTGCCAACTCGGATTCTGAAAATGAGTTTCTTATGGATTTAGTTGCTATTGGTCGAAGTGCAAAGAATATAAGGCCTAGGATAGATGATTTGAATGTGTGGAACGAAGATGCGCTTTAGATTGCGTTTTCTGGAGGAGATTGAACCCCACCTGGAAACGATGACAGATCAGTAAGTCGCCGCAAGCGCTCTAAATACGAATTTGTTGTTTGACGGAGTTTCCTCCAATAATCCTTCCTTCGTCATTCCATTTTTATGCAGGAACTGGTCTGTGTCACCTTTTAACCAACTGCTAATAGCCCTGCGCTTTTATGCCACTTGGGGCATGCATGATATCAGTTGGTGACTTTGCCGGAGTGCATAAGAGCACGGTCTGCAACATTATCAAAAAAGTTCGCCTGGCAATAGGGTAAATCCATGTCAAGTCAACTAAAAATTCTCAATTTCTGTAATGACAATTTTTAAAATCAACCAAATGTATGTATATCCTTAGAGTTGGTCTAAGAAGGATTAAACCAATTTTTTAAAATATTTCCTGCGCACCGTTCGTGCGCTGCGGTCGGCGCAAGATAGGCTGTTTTGAGTGCTATGTCGCGCATTCCTCCACGTTTCGCCTTGTAGCGCCCGACTTGTTCAACTTACAGAGATGAAAATGATATTTTTGGAAAGCTGAGACAATTTCCTATCAGATAAAATAACTAAATATTAACCCTAAAAGTAGTTAGTTAGCAGAGTAGCAAGTTGGATTTAGTGTGAGAGGATTGGATTGAGTGGATTGCGTGACGCATCACCGGTAACTGTTTTTGCAGGCGCTAACGGAGCGCATCCAGGAAGCCGGCACCGAGGTGGTCAAGGCCAAGGCAGGCGCGGGCTCTGCGACGTTGTCGATGGCCTACGCCGGCGCGCGCTTTGCGTTTGCGCTCTGCCGTGCGCTTAACTGCGAGCAGAACGTGGTCGAGTGCGCGTATGTACGATCGTCGGTCACCGATGCCAAATACTTTGCCACGCCCATCTTGCTGGGGGTAAGTTTTCGAGGAGTGCATTCGATTTATATAGAATTTAGGGTAGGTACTGAACTGAGTCGAGGAATGAATCACCAGGGCGTACTTTGAATCTTCTGCTTGTTGAAGACTATTTTGAGTGCTGTTAGTATGTCGTATTATAAATATCAGATCTGTATTGAAATTCCCAGTATAATATTGATTTTGTAAATTTTATTCTCTTTGCACTAAGGCTATGAGGCTATGAATGACTGGGATATTTGATATTTGTTTATTTTGTCTTACAATTGTACTGTTAATGCACCGTGGTAAGATATTGATATTATTAAAGATACCATTATAAAAGTATAAAAGTATGATAGAATGATGGCGACATAATATCAAGGGTAACATTATAATAGTTCATACATTGCTAATGATTAATACATTGTCATACATTGCATACATGTGCTAATTTTTCATGCAGGCCTTGGGTTGTCGACCCAAGGTTGTAAGAAATTTGTACAAGAATGTTAGGTAACTTCCTACAATTAACAACTATTTTTGATTTTTACTTAGCCTAATGGAATCCAAAAGAATCTCGGCTTGGGCAAGCTGACCGATTTTGAGTGCGAGCTTCTCAAGGCATCTATTCCCGAACTGAACAAGAGTATCAAGAAGGGAGAGGACTTTGTTAACAACAAGAAGTGAGCGTAACCGGCTCGAAGATAAGGTGAAACAGGCGATTGCAGAGTCATTATTCCACTGGCTGCAACATGCTCTGTGTTGCTCTGCTTGCTGGCAAAATGTCTAGAACACATTTAACAATGTTGTGTAGTAGGAATGTAATAACTTTGAATGATTATATTACATTGCTGTGTAAAAATTGAAATTGAACCTGCCTGTTTATTGTTGATTAATATATTATTCGTTATTAAATCATCCTACTTATTTTGGTTTGTAGTGATATTTTATTTAATCCCTTTTGTTGTGAATTTTCTGTTTAACTTCTTAATTTCTCCCCATTGCCAATGTCACTGTCTCAATTTTCACAGCCATAGCAAACCCCGAGTCCTGCAAGCTGCAACTGAGTCCCAATGGGAATAATCCAAACACGTTGTTTCTATAATCTATAGTCAGAAAAAAACCTGGGATGGCAATTTAAAAATTTAGTTTGCTCTCGCCTGTCGAAAGCATTGAATTAAATTCAATGTCGAAAGCATATTTTAATCCAGGGACTGAAACCTAAACCGAAAACCGGTAAAACCGTTATTTTTCGAAAACCGAAACCGAAACCGAAATCAAAACCGTTATTTGAAAAAGAACAAAACCAAGAACAAACCGTTATTTCAATATCTGTTTTTTTCGGTTTTTTCGGTTTTTTCGTGCTTTCATGCTGCTGAAAATTGTACTTATTTCCTTTTTCAAGCAAAAAAAAATTTCTTGGGGAGAAAATCACGCGTTGTCGAAATATATCAATCTAGTGCTACGCTTTAACAAGCATCCGACTTGTAAAACTTAAAGTTTATATTTTATGAGCATAACTGCTCTTCCAGCAAAAGTTGACATGTCATAAGCTTCTATGAGCTCATTTTGTCTCAGGCAAACATCTTAGCCATAATCTAAATTGAATTACTAACAAACATTCCAATACTGTAGATGCAGCAGCTGCTTGCTATCAGCACGTATTCTTCTACTTTTGGGATAGGATTTCAATTGCAGCTACAGGAAAAACTCAGATTCGAAATTAGTTGCCCTGTGGCATTGCTCGAGACAAGAGCAACGAAGTCGATTCGGTTCAAATCGAAAAATGGGTAGAACAAAAGAAAATAAAGTGCGCGAGTATTTTGTTTGGGTTCTTTTGTCATAATATCCTAAATTTATCAAGCTAATTTCAAATAAAATTTATCCAGAAAGGTCACTATAGGCCAAACAAATCACAGACATGAGTGGGAAAGTCCGTTATCACCCGCATGTTTGTTTTTCTTTCAAAAACCGATATTAACCGGTTTTAACCGGTTTTGAAACCGTTATTTTTTCGAAAGAACGAAACCAAAACCGAAACCGGAAAAGCAAAATTTCAAGAACAAAAACCGAAATTCGAAACGGTTTCAGTCCCTGTTTTAATCCAATGCAATTTTATGGTTGTTTATCTGATGATAGAATGGATAAGGACTGAGGAGAGAGGATCTTTGATCCTAATCCTCTGAATGGTTTGAAAATAGCGCGTTTTATCGTGAGCCGGCTTCATTTTGCGCGCGAAAGTGAAGTGACAGTTCATGTGAAGCAAATGTGGAGCTATCAAGGGGGTGGTTGAAGAAGCCAGAGTTAATGTGGATGGTTGTCTTTTGAACTGAAAGGTCACTAAATTCTCAAAATGGTATGAATATTTTTAGAGTTATTAAAAATATTTTCGGAAAAATTACACGAGCATACCATTAGAAAATGTCTGAAGCTCAAACCCAAAGCCACTCTCATTGCGGATGGCTTCAAAAATTCAAAAAACAAGTTCACCCACGCCTGTTTTGAAAGGTTAGTTCATTTGGTGGTTACTTGATTTATAGGGTCGGTATTCAGACTTATATGTGTGGCTGATCTAATGCTTGCAATGACGTGATTACTTATTCAGGTGCTTATTGAACAAACCTATTGTTTGAACAGAAAGTTTCTAGCACTTGAGGTGGCATTCCTTCAGTTAGTGTTCATTGTTCTCCTAGAACTTAAGCAATTCACAATTTTAGTGAGCATATCTGTTATGGTCTGATCCATGCAATAAATTCTCTCAAGTTTGTACGCTCATCGGACTCTATAATTTTGTGTTAATTGTTACAGGTGTTATCTTTGTAGTAGAGGGGTTTCTGAGAATCGGTTTCTCACACAATTAAAACACTCCACTCGAATATAGTTTAAAAAAACACGGTTAACTCACGAGTTTAATCTTCTATAAACGATACAATTCGATACAATCGATACAATTTTTGGAATCAATCTCCGAGACCGGTGTTGTCTCTCTCAAGAACAAAAACTCACTCTCATGATACATTGTTGTGTAAAAACAAAAAAACACACGGCAGGGTGGCAGCCCCACATAGTCGGTAATAGTTTACTCAGAGGCAATAGATGGCGATAGTATATAACATTCGGCCATCCTCCAGGTAAATCGTCCTCGATTTAAGTTAATGTACACAAAACAATGAACTTAATAAATATTGCCATAATTTCATTTCACATAATATGCGGTCAAGTAACTTGGCTTTCGACAATTTCTCTTCGGTCTACTTGTTCCTTCGGGAAGGGTGATAGCTTCGGCGGTCTTCATCGCAGCATCTTCTTTACTAATAACGCTGTCATCATCTTCTTCACTGATAACGCTGTCATCATCTTCTTCGGCATCTTCCAAGTGACCTCGCCAGATCTTGAGCTGTGAGACGTGGGCAGTGGTCGCGTAAAAATGTGTGGCTTCGTTATTCAGTTGCGTCACACGGTAGGTGTCCCCGGGTAAGACTGCAGAAACAACCAAGGGTCCACGATACCTTGCCTGTGCCTTCGTGGGTTGTCCAGTGTTTATGGGTGCTCTTCTCATGAACACAAGATCTCCCACTTTGAGCTGGTCCGGCTCGTAATGTTTTCGATTATGGAAATGTGCAGTACGAATCTGCTGACTAATAATGGCTTGTCGTGTGGCTGACTGTGCTTCCGACGGTTGAACACATTTATTGGCACCTGTCATAGTTGCAACGAGATTATCTTCAGGATAAAATCTCGGATTATACCCATGGAGAACATAAAATGGTGATCGGCCAGTGGATTTATTTGGTGCGGTGTTGAGTTGTTGTTGAATTTCAGTAATCTGGGCGTCCCAATCGGTGTGATTTTCGCGTTGAATGGCCGTGGCAATCATTGGTAGTACAGTGCTGTTCACACGTTCCACTTGACCGTTGGCTCTCGGGTGGCGAGTTGAGTTGAGCGTGTGACGGATATCATTTTCTTCAATTTTAACTTGTTCACGCTCGATAGCAGTGCATCCTTCATTCTTAACTTGTGCTTTATCAATAAGCAGTCGGTCGGTAGGCATTCGGTTGTCCATGGTCATTGGACCTTCCACGACGGTCGATCGAGCAATACATTCACCTGTCTTGATATTCCTCGAGCGATCGGTACTATTTAACACAGTGTGCCCTTTATCGACGAAAAACAGCGCGTCGTGCTTTAAGCCTGTTTCCACGATGACGAGACCATCGATCGCCGTCTCTTCTGTCACCTGAACAAAACTGATGAAATTCGCTGGAATCTCAGTGTTGCAAACGGCCTTCAGCTGCAGTCGATCGGCGCTTTCGGGCGTGTAGGTGGTCAGTTGTTGGATGAGTTCGGCGGGACTGTCCTTGATAATAAGTTGGTCGCCAATTTTAGCAAATGCCACATGAGGCAAATCCGTCCAAGTCCGGCCGACTATTAGTTCGACTGGTTGCATGGCGTCTGGCACAATGAGAATGCAAATGTCTTTGCCTAGTACACCATCGATTGTAATGTTGGCCATGATCTGACCTAGAGCTTTCGTTGTCTTGTCTCCAAAACCGGTAAGGAGACACTTCGACGCTTTTGGGTTCAATCCACAAGAAATCGCAGCACTCGCCTGCATAATACAACTTGAACTGCCAGGATCAATCAGTGCTTGAACGCTATTTTCGTTGATTAAAGCTTCACGCAAGTACTTAGTAGGATTACTACCCTCGGTGGTATTACTACCCACGAGACTGACGGTGTTTCCCGGTGCTGGTCGTGGCTTGGTGGGAGCTCCGGCTTGCGATTCAGCAGCGGTACAGTGGCGTTGCGTGTGACCCTCTGTTTTGCATCGTACGCAATAGAATGGTCTCTTCGGATCCGGGCAATCGCGCGAGATATGCCCCTTTCGGTAGCAGTTGTAGCACTCTTGCTCCCTTGGCGAGATAATACGGTTACGATCTCTCCAAGATCCAGACGTAGTCGGTGCGGTACCGGTTGTGGTTACGTTGGTCGTAGATCCACCTCGATGCGGGATGAACGGTGGAGGTTGTGAAGATTGGCTACGTTTTGGTGCTTCGGGTAGTCTGTGACCCAACTGGATTTTACGTGCGTTTGCCCTTGAAGCGCGCTCACGATCGACTTCCTCTATTTCGCGAATGTGGAGCAGTAGTTCTTTCTCATTCAACGAGTGTCGCGATGTAAGAGCGTCGCTCAATGTTTTCGATAGAAGACCGATGACAATTTGCTTCTTAGTGTCGAAAAAATTCAAATCGAGGGCCTTGCAGAGAGCGGATTTTTCAAAAAAATAATTCATCAGGCTCTCACCTGGTTGTTGCTCCCGACGAGTCATCCTCGCCCACTTCTCCGGTAGACTCAGTTGTCCGATAAACGTGTCGGTGAATTCTCTTTTGAATGAATTCCAATCTATCATGTCTTCATGATAGTTTCTAAACCATTGTCGAGCCGCTCCGGTGAGGTGTGCTCGAGCCGATTCAACCTTTACGGCGTCGCTCCAACCATAGTGCGTGGCCGTCTTGTCAATGTTGCGGAGCCACTCGCTTGCATCGTTTTGTGATTCTCCGTCGAAATCATTGATGTATCGACTAAGATCGGGCATAAGTCTGACGTTGGCGTTTGTCGCGCTTACCTCTGATGTTGAGGAAGACTCAGTGCGCTGCATCCCTTGCATAAGTGAAGTGAGTGTCGCCAGCATCGCGGTCATGTTCGGGTCGACTTGTGCGGCGTTCATGTTGAAGCCCGAACTTCCAGGTTCGCGGTGGTTGTCGGCACTTGCGACGCTGTGGTAACTCGGTGACGGGCTGGGCGACCTGGCCCTACGCCCCTTGCTTCGAGCCTTCCCTTTCATGTAGTCGTAACGTTCCAGCGTTCGACGCGAAGGAAAAACACTACACGGTCGGGCAATTACACACGAAAATGCTCAACGCGGAGCAAAACGAACTTCGCGCACAAAAATAGTTTTACCGTTTGGTCACAAAACAAATACAAGAAGGCACAAATTGAAAGATTTTACAATGTCTAACACAGGTTATCGAGTCCAATCAAGATTTTGTCCGATAAATCCCACTTCTGAAATGTTATCTTTGTAGTAGAGGGGTTTCTGAGAATCGGTTTCTCACACAATTAAAACACTCCACTCGAATATAGTTTAAAAAAACACGGTTAACTCACGAGTTTAATCTTCTATAAACGATACAATTCGATACAATCGATACAATTTTTGGAATCAATCTCCGAGACCGGTGTTGTCTCTCTCAAGAACAAAAACTCACTCTCATGATACATTGTTGTGTAAAAACAAAAAAACACACGGCAGGGTGGCAGCCCCACATAGTCGGTAATAGTTTACTCAGAGGCAATAGATGGCGATAGTATATAACACAGGCAAGTACAGAGATGCCAAAAAGTAAATCCAAGAAGTCTAAATTCAGTAAGAAGCGTAACCGTTATCAGCAACAAGATCACAGTTTAGCCCAAAATGTTACGCACGCTTTGACATGCAATCTTCAGTGCGGATCAATCTCTGAAGATAGTATTAACAGACCAAACGTTCTTGGTAGAGAGCTAAGCAAGGACAGTATTTTAAAAATTACAAGCGACGACCAACTTGCGACCAAGAAAATGTCAAACGAGAGACTTTCAATTGAGTTGGAAACTGAGAATCAACATGAAGAGGCGCAACCTGACCATCCTATTGCAGTGAATTCAGGGGTATGTCTGTTAGAAACCTTTAAAATGGGAAATATTGAAAGGTCTACAGAATATTGCAGCGATAATATGTCTGTCATTGAACATATACTGCCTTTTTTAGAAGATAGTGAAATCTGGAGAAAACAAAACCATGCTGGGCTGGATGAAAATTTGAAAGACAAACCCAGTCGTGTATCTCCAATAACAACTGAACTGGCCGCTTTTTCCAGCACAGATGAGCAAAATCTCAGCTCAGAAGACATAGAAATTCCTGTCGACCCTTTGACACCTTGTTCCCATAGAGTGGCCTTGGCTTACTCTGAAAGTAACCGTGCAGAGTATTCAAGCATTTCGGCATCAGCTTCTATGAACAGTCTCCACAATATTGACAGCTTATCTCTCGCTAGCAAGTGCACCGATCACGTTGATGATTTGCTTTGCGCTCATGGCAAAGACCATCATCTTTACAGTAGATCTGTATCAAGCACAAGTCTGTCCAGTTCATTAAGCTTCAATTTAGACTTGGCTGATGCTGATAACACAATCACTGACTCAGGGGGTGATGAATCTAAAAGTATCGTTGCACTGGATGCGTGTTCGACACTGGTAAGGAAATTGTGCGTGAAACAAAAATTCACCAAACGGAGCAGGGCCAGGAGCGTGAACAATCCTGTTTTGAATAAAGACGGAATGAAATGGCCTAAGAAATGTACTTCGGGCAATTTGCTAGCATGGTTGGATGATGCTGCGGAAATAAGTGTGGCTCCTTGGCTGGAAACTGAATCTATGAAATCCGGGCATGAAAATTCAATTAAATCTTCCACTGAAAGTTTTGATGAACATTTAGCTGGCCCTGGGGAAACGACCGGACCAATACCAATTAAAAACTCGTTTGAAACTTCTGATCTCCAGCCAACCAGCATTAACAATGAAGAAATTGAAACGTTCATTGCTGACGAAGATGCAGAGGTAGCCAAACCATCAAGAATGTTGTCACAGATTTCTGCACTTGAATTGAATGAAGAAAAAGTGTTGGATCAAATCTTTGGTGACAATTTGGTCATGAAATCACCTCAAACATTACCCAACATGTCTCCTCAATGTTCAGATGTAAACAAAAACAACTTTACCCTTGAAGAAACTACACCAAAAACATCAAGAAAAACTTTTTTCCCTAAATGTTTAAATGCATCAACCCATTCAGTCAAAGAATCAGCAACAAAGACATTGAAAAACTCACATAATAGTAGAGATCTTTGTTTCTCAACTAGTGCCATCAAAGAAAATGAAAAAGAAATCACAACTACTTACAAACGTTCTAGACATTCTTCAATATCAAACCCGGATCTCAGTCCCAGCAAGAAGTCTCCGACTGTCATACAACCAAAGAAACGCTCCAAGAGCATCTCGGACTTGGTATCCCAAGATCCCCAGCCGAACATTGGCCGAGTGTTCCCAAGAGTGATCATTCCTGCCTTGCCTTGTGATCCAACCACAGATGTTGAAGATTTCGATGAAGAATTGGCAGCTTGTCGTTTTGAAACGGACAGCGAGAGAGCAGAGAGGGAAGAAATTACAAGATCGACCCAATTTCCATCTGCAGTTAGGTCTAACGAGTCACTGGGTTACCCATGCGACTTAATCACCACATCCTACTGCTCTGATGTAGTGCCATTCGGTGGGCAAACTGCCAGAACGTCGGGAAGTGAAGACTTTGCGTCATTTTTCCCGATCAATCATATATTACATTTCTTTGCGTGGTTTGGCTTGAAGGTAGGTTAAAATTCAAATCCTTGATGTAAACTGTTTCCACTTCCAAATGGAGCTTGAAACAAAATTTGAGAACAAAATTTTTGACATTTTCTTTTAAATTTTAGATGAAATTTTTAATGGATGAACTGGTGAAGCAATTTGGTAGAAGAGAGAAGCCGCATGCCGAGGCTTGTAAATGCTACCAGGCAAGCAGATCCACGGAAGAGCGTCTTGTGCTTGTCGAGCAAGAACTGCGCAAGCTTCAAGATCTTATCATCGCGCTCAGTTCATGCTCTCTGAATATCCAGCCGAGTGCGTTCTCAGCCCCACCGCCGCCACCGCCACCCCCTCCTCCACCACCGCTGCCCCCACCGCCTCCCATGATGGATCTCGGTAAGGAAGTCGAGCTATATTTCAAACCATTACAATACTGTATTCCAGGCATTATGCTAGAATTTTTAGTTTTTTTTTGTTGTCACAAGTTCATATTGTTTCTAGCTGCTTTACCTTTGTGGAAAACATCTTTAAAATCTGAGAAAAGTCAACACAATTCACTTACGGCCCGAAGCTCACGTCCTCAAATTACTGTTGAGGATCTGCAACGAGTCGCTCTCAAAAAGACCCCTTCAATTGTGGTAAGTTATGAATAGAAATACTAAATCGTTTATTAATTTCCTAGAATATCTTCTACTTATCTTTTTGTTCCTTCTAAATTTTACTGTTGAAATGCAAGGCTATTTGACTATTAAGGAAACACTATTTCCATCGATTCTTCAACATATTTCTGTTCAGTCCATGAAATTGAAGAAAGCGCAACAAAGCGGCCCGGTGGTCTCGCTGGAAATGCTGCGGTCGGTGAAGCTGCGCTCGTTCCACCACCGCCGACCCAGCCAGGACCGCATCAGCAGCCACGGGAGGAAGCTGTCTCGGTCACCGCGCGATCGCGTTCCCTCCTCCCCGCGCGATCGCTTGTCACGCGGGGTCAGTCGTTCCCTCCTCACCATCGACAGCGAAGAGGTCGCCGAGGGCACCAAGGACTGACACGACACACAGTAGCCGGCTGCTAAAGAGGGACTTCTTTCCCAGATATTTATCTGTGAGATTAATATTTTATTGTAGCTAACAATAATAGGTTGTTCATTTTCTGCTATTTGTTACCAATTTATTTTATTATCTGGATAGCTAACATTAAGCCATCTTAGCCAGCCTTGGCTCGGACTTAAAAATCATTCGCAATATTACAGTACGTGCATCAAACTGATAGATTTTGCAACTTGTAATTTTCTACTGTTTATTTGGCTGTGGGTTTATGTGGCTGGAGTGATTTTCCCACGAATCTTCCAAATCTTTAATTTATATATTAGTATCTTGTAGTTATATCTGTCATGCTCGTAGTTTTTTTAAATTATTGAACATATTTGGACAGTGACATGTGGTAACAAAGGAACTATAGGACCTGTGAATTTTCTTGTAAATTCTATGGTGTCTAGTAAACTTCACCACTTTTGAATACCGAGGTTTATGTATTTTTTAAATTTTACTTATGTACATTCTGTTGGGAGAATCAGGAATCTCTCGTGGCTGAATCTCACAATACATTGGCTGAAATGCAGTTTGCATTTTTACTTGCTTTGCTATTGCATTCAAGTGAAATTTGTGTAATGCGCATGTCATATTATGTATCAGTCATTATAATATTATATGTGGCTCATTTTCTCAATTGCCCCTAGAGAATTCTGAATTGTATTTTTTTGCAGCTTTTGCGGGATGTGAAATTTTCAGTAAGCCAACTGTTTAAAAATGCTTAAAATGAGCTGGGATTGACATAAGCTTATAAAGCCCGTTTAATATTCTCACAATAAATAATGCTGTTATCTTATTGGCATGTAGGTATTCTTACAAACATGTTTTTTTTTAAATTTGGACTTCTAATTCCTAATTCCCGCTTATATTCGTAAATCAATAGAGGGCAGCACGGAATCTTCGTAAAATTTTCCAATCTATAATTTTGGGGAAAACATTAAAGTGAATCGGTCAATAAAATGGCAGTTAATTAGTTTCGATTATGTTATTTGATACATTTCGCCCATTCTATTTAGATAATGTCAGTGCGATAAGGAAACTATTTATTTGATTATGATGTCATCTGTTTGGGGACCGAAGTGACAGCTAGCTCCCAGTTCGTTTCGAGTTGTCAGCCTAAAATGGTGGCGAATGGTAGACGTACGTGGAGTTATTCGTGTCTTTATTAACATTCTAATTAAAGTTGATCAGAATGGGGGACGTAAAAGTCATGCATAGCGAAGCAGAGATGAAAGGGTGGTTATTCAAGTGGACGAATTATTTAAAAGGCTACCAACGTCGTTGGTTTGTGCTCTCCAATGGACTTCTGTCGTATTATAGGTAAGTGAAAGTGGGTTTGAGCCCCGAGCCTACCCTCTGGGGCTCTGGGCTTGCCAGATTTCCAGGGGAAAATATTTCATAGAACTGATGTGGACACATCTAGAAGGTTTTGCATTGCGCTGATCTTGTTGACCCATCTCTTTTGGGGTTTCAAGTGCATTAAGAATATTCTGGTGTCAGAGATGACAGGCAAATGGCCTGGTGCCAAATAGGCCTACACTGCCTCAATCTGGGCAACTTATTTTAATATTACCAAACACTAGGCATCACAGTCTTCTCCAAATGCATGCTTAATTTAAAGTATTCTACAAAAAGGCCCCTTTTTTCTCTTCAAGTCTTCCTATGTTATGCTCCGTACAAATCAGGGTTTATTCTAGGGCGGAAAATTCAGGGGGGTCCATGTCCACAATGTCCAAACTGTCCATTCGCCGGAGAAGGCGGAATGGTCGTACAGAGTGAGTATAGTGGCCTTACGCATGACAACTACGCTGACCAGTTCCTCTTGATTATTTTTCAACAACCCATCGAGCCAGGAGAGCTTGTCTATAAACATATTGGCTATAAGCCTGTCGTATTTCCACTTATTTTTGTATGCGCATCATAATATTTTTGCTGCATTTCTTAGCATGCTAATTTGCCTCCAAATAACCTAGCCTCATAACAGAATATTAGCCTAGAGAACCAAATTTGCGTTCAATATATCATATAGAATAAACCCTGATGGTACACCGTAGCATGAATTTATTGTACCAGAATTTATAGGAGCATAAGCTTGCATAAAAATCTCTAGAAATATCCTGAGTGATTTTACACATTTTCTTTCCCTTTAAATTAACACCAAAATATATTAAAGCACCTATGAGAGTCACGAGTGTAATTTAATTAGGTACCTACTACATAAAGATAGACATATAATAGTTCTACTATTCATAATGTAGCCAGAGGTAGGTAGGTACCTTGTAACTACACTGTTCATCTCTAAAGAAATCAGGGAAAAATATAGGTAAGTACTTTGCAAATTTGAGGAACCCTGCTTCAGACTTAATGCTTTTAATAGTAATCCAAACTCACCACATCTTTATTCTTTGGCTTCGTACGCTTTGTGAAAATAATTAATTAGTGTGTTGTTTCGTCACTATGAAGCCAACTACTAGCACATAGTTTTTTCAGATTTCCATCCGCCGCACTGCCACCTGCACTTGTAACTGAGCGATTGATTACCAATCGTTATTCCCGGGGGGCTCGTGCTAAGCTAACACTGCTATCTTTGGCGAAACAGAAATCAGGCGGAAATGGCACACACCTGTCGAGGAACAATCAGTCTTCACGGAGCGCTGATCCACACGGAGGAGTCGTGCACGTTTGTCATCTCGAACGGAGGCACGCAGACGTTCCACATCAAGGCTGCCAACGAGGTGGAAAGACAGCGCTGGGTGACTGCGCTCGAACTCGCCAAGGCAAAGGCCATCCGAGCGATGGAATCGGGTGAGAAAAGCTGGAGCTTGCAGCGCACGGATCCACACAGCCATGCATTTTCGTTTGAACCCGATTATTTGAAAGATTTTTTGAGAAACCTGATAATTATTTACTTTGAAACATTTTGTCTGGGTGTAAAGTTCCTTGTATGTTTTGATGCATCAACAAAATAATTGTCTTTGTGGATCCATGATCTGTAATTGGTGTTGGCATGTTTGAATGTTTAGTGCTTAGCTATTAACTATTAATACTAGCTTTTTAAAGTCAAACAAAGCTCGTTAAATGTATTTAAATTTATGCCTGTGACACTAATCAATGCAAGGCATGAGTCAACTTTCTTCATTTTAATCAGTGTTACAAAAGTTTGAAGACCAGCCTCCAGGAAAAAGGTTAAAACTTCACAAACAGATAACCTACTAAAAACAATTGCTTTCCCTAATTTTGGTTAACCATGATAACAATACATGTCGTTTGGAACATCCTCGTTTCACCGCACAATCTCGCATGACCTCGAAACGACTGCAAGATGCTGTCGTCGTTAGGCGATCGCCTGCCGCACGCCAACCCAAACGTTGCGAATCCCCGCCTGCCCGTTGGCTCCCGCCTTCTCCAACCCTGAGCGTAGAATTTGTGTTTGTCGACACAGAAGAGGAGGAGGAGGAGTTTGACGAGTCGTCGGCGGCGCAGAAGGACGAGCTGCAGAACGTGGTGAAGACGCTGGCGGCGCGGCTGGAGGACTTGCAGACGTGCAGCGACCTGATCGCCAAGCACGGCGCCGCGCTGCAGCGGGCGCTGTCCGAGCTGGAGGCGCTCGAGTCGACGCAGGACGTCAGCACCAAGGTCAAGTCGGTCAACGAACGGGCCACGCTCTTCCGGATTACCTCCAACGCCATGATCAATGTGAGTGTCGTTTTTGGAATGCGGTGACGGTCTGCTCGCTACGAATGATACGCTACGAAAGAATGAAAAAAAATCAGGAAATTATTTAATTTGGGTATTTTTCATACTTTGTGTATGGGTTCTGCATTAGATTTTTTCTAAGATAGCTGAGTTTGTTTAATTTTACATGCGCTATTTCCACACTCTTTGTAAAAGATAAACAAACCAAAGGTCACTGTCCAAATAATTGGTTATCAAGCCATCAAAACAATGTTTTTCTAGACCTTGGAAATTGGAATATTGATTTAATTTAAGTGGTAGGATTCTTTTTGCTAGATCCTAAAACCAAACAGTGTAATGAATATATGTTAAATGTAGATATCGTTTTCATGTGTTCAAATGATGAGTCATCTAATCATACATCTAGAGCCACGTTTGATATGGCATGGTATAGAAGAGTGTATTGTTACTCGTAATTCACATGCCAGTAACATTTGTTTGCTCTGCTGATTCTTCAATGGAAACACCTGTTGCAAAGGATCTAGATAATGCCCTTATCTTGCCAAGCGCCACCTGCAAAGTGCTCCATCTCAATTCTATTACGACACACACACACACACACACACACACACACACACACACACACGTTTATTATGTTTTGCACAATTAGCACTAAGTAACTACCTAGGAAGGAACCAAACTCCTTAGCACATGTTGTTGCCTAATAATACCTAGGTACCAATAGCTATGTGAAATTATCAGATTTAAATAGGTCATAACTATATTCTGCTAGTGACCTTTGCTATATGCAAATTAATAATAAATGTAGGTATCTATTAGGTGGATAGCATACTAGAATGTAATTATTTGTATAAGCAGAGCTGATATAAACTGATACTTCTAACTTATTTATGTACAAATTGTGTATGGCAAGGTTACATGTGCCCAGATATTGACAGGCTGGAGCTGGCATATGCTTGATTCATAGGTGCAGTGTAACACAGTTGTAGTGTTAACAGTATTACATCTTGTGATAAACTCGAGACTAGGTCTAACAAGTAGGACATAACTCTGGAGGATACAATGTGCTTCATTTTCTGTAGTTTGTGTTCTTAGTTAGTGTAGAAAAATTAGCGATCTCTCAATCTTTGACGCTGTTTCTATCCACAGCCTTGCCGGGAGGCGGGCGTTTTAAAGGTTACGAGCTTAAATGACAGCGAAGTCCTTGTAAATTTCGGTCGGCACCTAGCTTAAAATTTGAGCAGTGCAGGTATTACAAAGTATTTATTTCTCATGTGAGTTGAATCAATGGGTTCACTTCATTTTCCCTTTTTTGTTCTTGGATTTATTGGAGAAATTGAGAAACAAACAAATGTTAATAACAATTTTTAAAATATCCTTGTTACTCTTCTGTATTTGTTTTACATTCATGGTCCACTCAAAACAACTCCTGGCCATAATTTAAACTTGTACAACCTTGAATGAACGTTGAACGTCGGGGCTTCCACAGACGTGCACCGAGTACCTGGACGTGGCGCAGGGGCAGGGACGCAAGTGGCAGCGGCTGCTGCAGCACGAGCGGGAGCAGCGGCTGCGGCTGGAGGACATGGTGGAGCAGCTGGCGCGGCAGCACTCGCACCTCGAGCAGGCGGCCAAGGACCACCAGATACCCGGGGGCAGGACAGGTACGGCCACCTATCACTCACCAGTTGTGATTCAAATTTGTAATTTAGTTGATTGATGCTGGGATAATTATGTCAGATTGGAGCCATTAATTACTTTGTTATGATTGCTGAAGGGTGGATGGTAAAATGTGTTGATTTTTGTGATAAAAATATAATTAAGGCTATTTTATGTGATTTAGTTACTTGAAGGAATAAGTATGCCATATTGGTTCTCCACACTAGTAACTATGTAATATTAGCTGAAAGATCAATAGTTAAATGTGTTGAGCTCTTGCGGTTGTTGGTACTTTATTATTTAGACAGTTTTATGTGATTAATTTCTTGAATATTACAATTTGGCCACTAAATCCAAGCTGTTGGGTAATATGAAAATGAATAGGCAGTGAAAATGGAAATATTGTTCTGCAGCTTGGTAAATGAGTTTGAAGTAACTGTGTTTGCTTGTGGGAACTAACTAACTTATCCATACATAGTTCTTACTAATTGGAGCTAGAAAGTTGATATTTCAAGATAAAGTAGTCACAAAGATTAGATTGTTCTTTGTTTTCTTGTGTAAATTGGGTGCTTTTGGAAAACAGGGGCAACTGCAGCACATATAGCAATGAATTACTAGGTATTTCGTGATTTTTGGAGCTAGGGTCTCATTTCCAATTTTGCTTTCCTTGGCTTAACATTGGATTGTATGAAAAAGGTGAAAACCCCAACAATCTATTGTTGTTTTATCTAAGAGCAATTTTCTTCTAGTTATCCAAAGTTTCTATAGAAACAACGCTGAATGTTTAAAAAAATGCGCTAAATTCAAAATCAGAGTTAATGGCATGCATTTGGTATTGGCCCTTGGCAGTTTGACAGGTTGTCTGCCTGACTCGACAGAATGTAAGCTTTTGGGATCGCAACATCGTGCTAAACGTTATACTGTCCCCTCAGTGGCTGGAGAAAAATTATGTAATAAATCCAACCCTATGACTTATCAGTGACATTCACTAGGAAATAAATAAGTACGTAAATAGTAGTAAATACTATAATAGTAGTAGTTAAGTAGTAAATAAGTAATAAATAAGTAGTAATAATAAATTTTGCTGAAATGAGGTTCTAGGGAAAAAAGTGTATGTGACCATCATGCTCGAGTTTGCGTTAGAGTACAAGGTTGTTATAGGTAAGGTTATTGTTCGAGTTATTTAGTTATTGAAGCCCATTAACTCAAATAAGATTTATTATATCCACTCCAAGATAAGTTGTCCGTGTAGCATTACATTGGTAATGCTTGGCCCCGGTACCCCGGCATGGGGTACGAATATGGACTGGACATTTGGTTTCTTGCAACAAAGTCTCACGCTTAAGTGTATTGTGAACGTTGCAGGGGCCAACCACTCGTCGCCTTCCGACGACGAGGAGGAGAATGAGTTCTACGACGCGCAGGAGGACGAGAACTCGCACTCGCAGGACTTCATCCTAAAGATCCCGCTGGGTCACCGTCGAACCTCGTCGGGCCTGAGCGTGGGTTCGGACCTGGAGGGCGGGCCGCGGCCAGGCCGCGACGAGGGCTCGGGTTCCAGCTCCGAGCAGGACGACAGCGACACCAAGGTGCTGGTCATCAGTCCCCAGGCGGCGCACAGCGACAAGAACGTGAGTCAACGCGACATAACCTTCGCGGGAACCAAGGCTAAGTCGTTCAAGGCTGATCGCGTTTTGGAATCGCTTCCTACCTTTGGGCGCAGTTAACAGTTTGTAAGAATTGATCAGTTTGAACTAGCTCTGCATCTTTGACAAAAGTATGCGTGACTGATATTTATTCACTGTGATTTTAGCCATGCACTGCAGTTTAAATGTGCTTATAATGGCAAGGCATCCGTTTATCGTGATGATTATCGAATGTTGAGTATCACAACCTACACCTAGCCTTGCTCTAAGCTACACTGCTACCCACTTGCAATCTCCTCTATTCACATCTTTCAAAGTTGGCTGTGGGATGAAATCTCTCGGTATTTAATTAATGCCAGGTGACAATTCCTTGAACATCTTATGTCACCCTAGATTAGAATTGGGAACATTCCTCAACTCCAGATTAGAGAATATCCAGTCTGAATATCCAGACAATGTGATTTGTATCTATGATTTGCTCTTCTTCAGAAAAGTATCGGCAGTAAAATTTGCAACATGACAGATTTGGTGATTGACCCAATTATGGAAGAAAAGTGTTAGATATTTTTTCCTCTGCTTGCCAGTTCCCATTCCATACATTTGCCCACCTCTCTTATATATTCTCTGTGCTAGGAGTAGGAGAACCCTCCCAATAAGTACGCTGCGAGATTTTGCTACCCACTAAGCAGTTAACTATTTCTATCTGCTCAGCAAATTATGATTTGTGATAATGACCTCAAAGATTAACAAACCAATCAGAATGCACTATTGGCTTTGTGTTGAAATCACATGGCAGGAACTTGGAAGGGGGTTATCTATGCAGGAAGTTTGAGTTAAAAACACTTTCTGATTTGATTTGGCTTGCTTTTATTATGTTATCATTATTAGATTATTGTTAGTTTCTACTCATTTGTAGCAGGGAGTGTTAATTATAATATTCAAGTTACAAGCAAAATTAGGACAACTAGCAAGGGTCAATGTTTAAGGAATGGCTCCTCCACACACAGTTAATTAATTTTCTTGCTAGACAGGAAATTGGGCAGAAAATCTAATGTCTCTTGCACATTGCATAAGTTTTTTTAACATAGCTTAGAGATATAAATTAACCTTGTTCCTAGGAAACTTGAAGGCCATCTGATATAATTAGGTATGCATGCATACTTCTGCCTCCCCTACCTCCTACCTCCCACCAATCCCTTTCTCTCTTTCCTTCTTGGCAGTCTTTACTAAGTGTTGGCTAGCACCAACTTGTGCAGTTCATAGGAGTTGAAGCATTGTTGACACATCAATCAGCATTTAGCAACATTATTTATATGGACATATCTATTGCAAGATACCAGACACATAGTTTCTTGTAACTAGCCTTTGGTACACTTACTAATCATACCTTTCTGGATAAAGAGGAAATTGATTAATACTATTGTAATTTCCCATTGATATTTTTATGGCACCCTATTGAAATGATAGCTGATAATCAAGTGGAGATAAGAGTGCTGGTTAAAGTACATCTGCATGCAGACAGACAAAATTGATACAAATTATACTAACTACACAGTGAAACCAAGTGAAACAGAGAGTCTGGCATCAGTTCCTTAATAGCCAGCTGTTACTGACAGACCCTGATATTCACTCATCCAAGGGCAATGATATAGCAACTGTTAACACAAGCTCCTAGCCAAGCTCCAAGCTTCATGCACATATCCCTGACATATCCCATATCCATATCCCATTGCCTGACAGACTGGCTTGTGACTGGCTAGATATGGATTTTTTCCATACACATTGTGAGTGAATAAATTGGTGAAAAAATGATTAGATTAGATTAGAATTTGAAGACTTACTGACACAACCTACCTACTTTTGCTAGTTGCCATTCGGTTGGAGTGTTTCTTGTTTGGCTGTTGACTGTGAAGTGCTTGTGGGATAATGCCTATCTTCGGTAAAAATAACCACAAGGTTAGTAACACCTTACGTTTTAACACAGTGAAACAATGTTGCATAGAGAGCTGATCATTGAATAAATTAACAATTAACTGCAAAACTACCATGTTTCTGTGCGTTGATGAAACGGAATAGATTTGGTTCTTTGGGCTTGTCACTTAAAATTTGACAAGGTTTCAAGATGGTGTGACTAACAAAAATTAAGATGATTTTAAAAACAACTCCTGTTAACAACAATGACAAATGAGTCGTACTTAAAACTTTTTTTACTAATACTAAAGCCAGGATGTGTCATGTTACATTCTACGCCCATATCCTTCCAATTCTTAGAGTTTCTGTTTACCTAGCCGATAATATTATAGCATAGATTATATCTTGGAAATTAGCCATAATCACCAACGAGTCAACTACCTTTCATCATTTCATATGCACAATTTTATATTTCATATCCTTGGTCTATGCTGGTCAACATTCATTTATCATCAATTCTTTTCTATTCTACATCAAAATATGACATTCATGTTGAGCATTTGTCTACTTGCAAACTGTTTTATAAAAAGCTCAGGGCCCTTAAGTAGCGCGGCCAACAGGCTGGTATTACGGCGGTGCTAGTGAAAAACCGGTTTTTCCTTGTCCTTTTAACACCTGGTGATACTGTAGCACCATTGTAGCACCGAAACGTTCGCCGTGCTAGGTAAGGCCCCAGGAAATTCTTACAGAGTAATTGCAAACAGTTTTTTTTTGGATTTTATTTAATAATTTGTTAGAAAATAAGATATAAAAATAAAATAAATAATAATATCCTCCATATAAGAAGATTGTTGGTTAGGCTTGATTCCAATTCAACAATGATTGTTTTTTTGTTGTGTAAATTTGGAAACACATTTTTCAAATCTTTTGTTCATAATTACTACACTTCTAGCAGATAATTTGATTTAATCAAGAGAAGTAACTAACTACCTTTCGTTGTGGCCATATGCGCCATGCACCGTTGTTATATATCCCGCCCTGTGTCAATGCATGTCGCTAACATGTTGAACCAAGACGGCGGGGAGCTGGGCGGTTGTCCCCGCTGTGCTGACATCTCTCCACCGTGTTTCAGTTCGACAAGCCGGCGGCGGTGGTGCGCGAACGAAGTACGGGGTCGGTCGCGCGGCGCAAGCGGCGCACGTGCGTGCCCGACAAGCCCAACTACCCGCTCAATCTCTGGAGCATCATGAAGAACTGCATCGGCAAGGAACTCACCAAGATACCCATGCCCGTGAGTCACGCATTCACACCTCCCGGAGTTGCACGCTTTGTTTACTTGCTCGTAAATAATTGACAACCAAAGAGCCGAACTTCTGGATTCTATTAATAGGTGGTTGCAACATTCTTCTGATGGGATCAGGCTAAAATTACAATGTAGAAGAGGCTGTTTACCTTCTGATAAAACTAATCTCCTTGGTGACCACCTGTTGGTTGCTTCCGTTTCCTTTGCAATGCAGGAAGATAACGGTTTTACTGTACATTTTAATACCGGCCCAAAAAATCCCATGAGATTGTTGCCTTGTTGGCAACAAGAGTCATGCTAGGGCTTTGACATATTAAAATTTGTCTATTCTTTGGGTTGCTATTTGCTAACAGTTGTCTGGGTCAGTACCAACTTCTTGTGGTGCTTGTATCAGCATTTTTGTACGGCTCTGGTAGTTAAAAGAAACAAAAAAACAGTTGGCAAAAGTATTCTTCAAACCGAAATTAGTAAACGTAGTGGCCGAGTTTTTTTTTAGCAGTTTGTCGAGAGTGTGTGGCGTGTTTTGCGGTGAGACCTAACGAGCTGAGTGCTTGCCAGGTGAACTTCTCGGAGCCGCTGTCGATGCTGCAGCGGCTGACGGAGGACTTTGAGTATGCGGACATCCTGGACAAGGCGTCGCAGTGTGAGGACTCTTGCGAGCAGCTGGCGTACATTGCGGCGTTCTGCGTCTCGAGCTACGCCTGCTGCAGCAACCGCACGGCCAAGCCCTTCAACCCACTGCTAGGTGGGTGCTAGCAAGCTGCTCGCTGCTTTCTGGCTAGGCGTACTAGTCGGATGCAGTGCAGGAAATTGTCCTCCTCGAAGAAATGCTCACGATTAAGCTGAAAGACAAAACTTACTTTCCAAGTAACTGTTATTTCTATTTTAATTGTGCAAAGCATATGCAATTTTGCAAAGGCGTAATGCGAAGCATAAACATCACGTCAAATTCACTTTCCGGAATGTTTTGTCATGGATGTTATCTGACCTAAGTCTTCTAATTATAATTCCTCTATTATGAGATCTAACTGTGTTGTTTTTAGACTCTTGATGAAGCAGAGCTTTGTAAAATGTCAGGATAATAAAAAGAAAGGGCTTAGCATACAAATTTCATAATATAATAATAATATGCAAATCAATATACTATTGAAAAAAAAAATTTAAACCGATGCTAAAATAACGGAATGTCACCAACATTACCTACTACCTAGAGAGCTGTTAGTACACTCCATTTACAGGGACAAGACATCCACTAGTGTCCAAAACGTAGCTCGTGTAATCAACCTTGTAGATTTTAGTTTTTAGCAGTGAACAGACAGGCGTGGCCGGACTTTAGTTGTGCGTTTGAGCCCTTGAGATATTGAAAAATGTTGTATGAATGTAATGACTTGTTTGTGCAGGAGAAACGTACGAGTGCGACCGCATGGACGACCTTGGGTGGCGCGCGATCAACGAGCAGGTGTCTCACCACCCGCCGATGGTGGCCCAGTACTGCGAGGGTCGTAACTGGCGCTGCTGGCAGGAGTTCACGATGGCGTCAAAGTTCCGCGGGAAGTACCTGCAGATTATACCGCTCGGCACCGCGCACTTAGAGTTCAACAATTCAGGTACGTTGGAGCTGGCTCGGGCCGAGGTTAGGTTAGCTCCGCTTGAAGCTAGGTTTGGCTGGAGCAGAAATCAGTGGTTAAGCCAATGCATATTGAGCCTGAGAGGCATTTATCTACCTGTAGGTAGCTAAATTTTAATTTGAGGGTCAAAATTACTTGGCCCAAAGCCAAAAGATGGCAAAAAGATTATCATAAGCAATTACAAACCAATGGGTGACGGTGTAAAATTGGCTGCTGTCAAAAATAAAAACCAAACAGATATATTTGAGACTGCATTTACTCATTTCGTTTCTAGCAGCAGACACTGTTTCCATGCCGGTTTTTTAACTAACCGAGCTACTTTCCGGTAAAAACTAAAAACTGACCTGATCATATTTGTAGTTGTCTTGCGTGGTTTGAGCGAGTTTGAGTGAATTTGATTGATGCCAACGCCAACCTCTGTGTTCCCGGCGCAGGCAACCACTACACGTGGCGCAAGGTGACGACCACCGTGCACAACATCATCGTCGGCAAACTCTGGGTTGACCAGAACGGGGACATGGACATCGTCAATCACAAGAACGGGGACAAGTGCCATCTCAAGTTCATCCCGTACAGCTACTTCACGCGGGACGTGCAACGAAAAGTGAGTGACGCCCACGAGTTAGCTCGATTACCACCCCTGTCCAGCCCGGCTTCACTAATTTAACCCCTGGTGACAATTGCATTTCATTGCGCGTGTGATTGTTGGGGAAACTAGCTTAACTCGGAATTCAATGTTAAGTTGGAAAATTATAGGACTTGCCATCAAATCATTATAGATAAGGTCACACTTCAACAATGTCCTCAATTCACATTTCACCAACTAGTAAAACTAAATATGCATGGGCTACCGGCACCCCACATTGGTATGAATGAAGATTACAAGTGCTGAGCAGAAAAGGTTACTCTTAAAATAGTTTCCATAATTGTGTGCTTTGTGGGAATCATGTCGCTGCACCAGCTTTAACCACGGAGCTCTGATCCAGCTCAGTGTCGCTCAACCCGTCCTGTGCCCTTGTGCTCCGGCAGGTAAAAGGCTGTGTGATGGACCCGCAAGAGAACGTCAAGTGGGTCGTGTCGGGCACCTGGGACAACAAGATGGAGGTGGCGCCCGTGATCAAGACTGAGGGGACGGCTGACAACCCGATCTTCAAGACCGGCCAGTACACGTGCGCGTGGAAGAGAAGATTCCCTCCGTGAGTCCACTGCCCTGCCTTTTCCGTTCTGTCTCTTGTGGGCTGCATTATATGCTGGTGGAATGAATGGAGGAAGACTATAGTAGGAGTGACATGGAGTCTGGATATTGTCAATCTGATTTATTTGGTTCTCAACCTGTGGAATTCTGGAACAATTATCCTCACAATTTTTTGTATGAGAGTCTAGTGCTGAAACTATAAAAATTTTAACGATTCCTCGCTAACGATTGCCCGCGTTAACTCGGGATGCCGCTATGCCCAGGCCGGAGTCGGAGGGCTACTACAACTTCACCGAGCTCGCGGCGCAGCTCAACGAGGAGGAGGAGGGTGTGGCGCCGACGGACGCCCGCCACCGGCCTGACCAGCGGCTCATGGAGAACGGCGAGTGGGACGAGGCCAACACGGAGAAGCTGCGGCTCGAGGAGAAGCAGCGGGTCGTGCGGCGGGAGCGAGAGGCCGAGGCGGAGCAGGCGGCCGCCGAGGGTACGTTGCGCTCGTTGCCGCTTGTTGCGTCTCTTTGCATTCTTGAAATTGATGAGATTGATTATTGGTGTTTGACAATGCACTGTTTTGACAACTGGCCCTTTGGCACTGGTCTAATGGCATCGGTGAATGAAATGGTGTTGATGAGGGTGATAATGGACCTAATCTAGCCTAGAATGGAGGAGGGGAAACCCGGTGCTGGCACGTAGCCTACTCCTGTCGAAAAGCACCTAGGGGACCACCGGCTTTACGTCCCTTCCGAAGGACGGTATAACTCGAACAGGATTCCTTGCTGTCGAGAGGTTGATAAGCAAGGCGAGTGAAGTTGTACTAACTTCAAACCTTCCAACCTCTCTGCCAAAAAGAACTGATCATTTGCATGATGGTCACCCATCAAGCACCTGACTCAGCGCGATGTCGCTTAACTTCGGTGATCTCACGAGAACCGGTGTTTCCAACAAGCAAAACCGTTCGAAATCTATAAGAAATCCTACGAGACTGATGTAGGGATCGAACCAAACTGCATGCGAGGTGGATATTTGTAGCTAGAAATGAAATATCCAATCTGAAATGTGTGTAGAGACAAGGAAATGATCCTCGGACCTTTCCAGAAATTGTTTTTCTGAAAACTAACATGCTAAGATGAGGAAAAGAAGTAAGAAGTAATCCTTGGACCTTAAAGTTGGTTTCATCGTTGTTTCGAAATAATTTACTTTCTGCACCCGACACTTATCTACCATTTCATTCTACGTAAGCTGTGTGCACGTTTCTCTCATTCTTGCCATCAACTTCTCTGGCCATTATCCATCAAAAATTCTTTGATTGAATGATGTGATTTAATTAAATTGCAGCCTTTCTAATAGGGATGACTTCGATTCCATTTTTTTGGAATCGAGTACCCGACGACAGGAATCGAATACCCGAATCGATTCCTAAAAAAACAAAAAAAAAAAAAAAAAAAAAAAAAAAATCAGTGGGACATGTTATGGTGGACAAAAAGAAGAGCACGGGATGGTCCAACTACATTCCACCTGTTCATCGCTTTCAATCTTCTTAAAATATTTCCTAACAAACGACATCGACACAAAAAGTAAACCCAGGCCAGCAGACAAGTTGGGGACTGCTGACAAAAGCTGTGAGAATGTGCCACATTAGCACCACTAGCCTTATAGACTGCCATCAGCTGCTGCCACCTATGCGATTCGTATAATTTTACACAAAAAAAAACGAAAAAATTAATTAATTTTTTTTTTTTTTTTTTTTAATTACTCGATTCTTGCATATGGAATCGATTCCACAAGGAATCGAGTAGGAATCGAGTACCCGAGTACCCGAAGTCATCCCTACTTTCTAAGATACGTTTTGCAGGGTAGGTTTAGAACACCACCCTTATGCTAACTGCTAACTAATCTCAATGTATCGTGTAGTTTCTAGTGTCCACTGGCTGTGGTAACGCCGTGTTTGTCTGGTAACGCGCGAGCGGTTTGCTTGCAGGTCGGCCTTACCCGCCGTACGAGCCCGTGTGGTTCAAGCAGGAGACGGAGCCGTACACGGGCAACGTTTTCCACACGTACACCAACCGCTACTGGGAGTGCAAGGCTCGGCAGGACTGGTCCTCCTGTCCGGACATCTTCTAAGCCCGTCGCCCGGGCACCGCCAGGTCGGTCTCTCGGACACTCTCTCCTTCAAACGTCTGCAAAAAAACACCTCAATCTAGCTTCCTTAAATATGAAATAAATAATAGTTAAGAAATTAAACGAAACGGAGACGTCGCTTTGTGGTGTGTGCGGTGTTGGTCGGCGTTGGGTCTGCGGCGGGGGTTGAAGTACGTCAACAATTGACTTTGAAACGACGTAACCTTTTGATGGGCGACACCGGAAATTGGCTGATAGATCCGATCTCGTCAATTACATCGTGTTGGCGAATGTTTTTTTTCTCTGACATTTTTCTGAGTTAAACACATTAGGCTACTGCTAAGTCAATTGTCGATGTTCTTTAACTGTGAGGTCACAGAATTGAGAGGTGGCCTGAATGTGTCCTTATTTTAGTCTCATCTAGTGTCCAATGAACTTGTACTTCCAAGTCCAAGGATGACAATCATGAGATCTGAAGAATTATGTTTCGTTAGAATTAGACTCACACAAACAATAGATCTACACCAATTAACGCTAATCGATTCCTGCCTAGCTAACCATTCGATGCATGTCGCATTCGAGTTTATTTTACATGTAGCTGGCAACGATTTTATAAAATGTCTACGTACGAACAATACTTATTTAGTACTTACTAACTACTACTGTCTAGAGGTAGTTAGGCCTTCTAATTCTAGAATAGCGCTAGCTCTTCACATGCTGTGAGTTCTCATTTTTGTAGGAAAGGAAATTCTGAAGGTCGCATTCTCTGGCGCCGATATTGTTCACGATGATAGCTTTATGGGAAGAGAGCAGGGTTGAACATGTAAAATTATGCCTCATTTCGACTATTCCCTAGTTATGTCGAGGAAGAAGTTATTTACAAGAGACAGTTTGAATTGCTATGATGGAATATTGGTTACCAAGTACAATATGTGGCCTATTATTTCAATTTGCATCTCTTTGAAATGTTTCCCTATTTATTGTTGAATTTTTTAATGTAGTTTCAGTTAAATTTTGTTATGCTATGCAGCCCTAAGTTCTATTTAAAGAGGTATTTATTATAGAAGCAGTACCTTGTGATTTTTATTTATAAGGTAGCTAGCTCTCCAAGCGCTGGGCTACAAGTGTTAACGAGTAATTGAGAGAATCCTTCGTGTTGGGTATCTTCCTATATATACAATATTTGTATGCCGTCGAACTATTTTGCATAGTGATAAAACTATAATTGATGATTACTACTTTTGTGTTGACTGCGCTTGCAATAAATGCACAGCCGATGTAAAATGTAGGCCTGCTAAAACAGATTTTATTATGTAGGGCCTACACTAAATAGCTGGAATGTTTGTACCTATGATATTTTATCTGCGCTAGTATATGTTAGCGTGACATTAAAACAAAAATATACATAATGTTAATAAGTATATGATTATAGGGTAAATAGATAGGGTTGGATGCGAATATTTTGCAGTTGCTCATGAATTTTATGCAAAAAGCTGGCTTCAACCATTGGCTTCAAGCTTGGAATGTGAATAAAACCATTAATAGGTACTGTACCTAAATATGTAAAAAATATTGCAATGTAATTTAATGATATATATATGAGAAAAAAAGAAATAAAATGGTTACTACTTGTTTTATCTCAAGTTTTTGAAGCTTGCATGCATGTCCCAGATAATAAATAGGACCTCATTAACTAAATGGGTCAAAGTGGATCAGTAGTAGGTCATGAAAGTGAGGGTGGGCGATGTCGTTTGCCCATGCATTATGTAAATGAATGATTTTTAATGTGTTCGTGTTTTTTTCTTCAGATTAGATAGCTCTAGGGGATAATAGAGGTCTGGGAATATGAAATCGATTTTGAAAACTGCTTCACTATTTTACCATCAGAGGGTCCTAGGTTCTGTTGTTAGCTCACACAACATTCCAGGGATCTGTCGCCAGATTGATCAGTAAGTCGTCATGCAATATTTCTTTATTTCCGGCTAAATCTGTCAAATGTTAGCCCAAATTACGTGAATCAGAGCTTGGAACTAAATTCTTTTGTCGAATGATTAATGTAGAGCTATTTTTTTACAGAGGACGCGAGTTATGAGCGTCGTCAGTAATGCACCTGTCAAAAAGTCTGGGGGCGGTGTCATGACAAATGTCGCTGTGAGACAAACAAAAGTTCGAAAAGACCCTGTTCTACTAGATCCAGGTAAATCATTGAGTGATGTTGAGGTATTTCACTACCCTCGATCCATTTTCTTACCGAGACCATCTGTAATCACAGTGTATTTGTCTTAGCTGATCCAATGACTGAAGAGTGTATGTTAAAGAAGGTATATGTTTCGCCGGATGATATTTTGCGACTGCCAAGAATAACAGAATGTAAGCCTGCTGAATTTACTCTTTCTTTCAACATCATATTTTTCTAGTTCCAAGAACAATTTTAATTTAATAACCGCACCTGTTGCAGCGTACCTATGTTCGCCTGAAGCAAACGTGTACGAAATTGACTTCACACGCTTCAAAATTCGAGATCTCGAGTCAGGAACTGTGTTGTTTGAAATTGCCAAGCCTCCTCCGGTTGAAAATGAAGAAGCAGAGCCCGAGCAAGAGCAAGAAGAGTCTGATCCCAATGCTGGTCGGTTTGTCCGCTACCAGTTCACTCCACAGTTTCTAAAACTCCGAACTGTTGGCGCAACGTAAGTAGTACTGATAAATTAATGTAGCAAACAAAAGGAATGTATTTTTCTGAGATTACTTCTACATTTTTGTTTCTTACAGCGTTGAGTTTACGGTCGGCAGTAAAGCTGTAAGCAAATTCAGAATGATTGAGCGACACTTCTTTAGAGACAAGATGTTGAAGAGTTTTGACTTTGAATTTGGGTTTTGCATTCCAAACAGCAAGAATACTTGCGAGCACATCTATGAATTTCCGTTACTTGCACCAGAGATGGGTAAGCCACTTTTTTAATTAATTGTGTATGCATGCATATTGGACTTGACTTGAAGGTATTACTGAACTGTATAGCTGTAGCTGAAAGCTGTCAGCTGTAAGCTGACTTGTAACTGTTTAATCTTTTTAAATCTTTTACAGTCAAGGAAATGATCGCACACCCATTTGAAACTCGGTCCGATAGTTTCTACTTTGTAGACGACCGTCTGATAATGCATAACAAAGCTGATTATGCTTATGATGGAGGCTTGCAGCAGCTTCAACAGTAACAACATTTCATTACATTATCATCCACCTTATTTATTGCCACAATTTGAATACCATCTCTAAGACGAATGCTGTACCACATAAAACAGATGCGGTAAACTTGCGTTAACCCATTAAATCTTGAAGGTAACAATCAGAATTGAATTACCCTTCATAATTTTGCAAAAATTCAACTTGAATGCATATTGTATTATAAATTGGAATCAACTATTTGCTTTCAAGATTTTCTTTGGACCAAGCATTTTCTTAAATTGAACATTCCAGAGCTTTAACATTTTCCATATATTCGTAATTCAATGTTGCCATCTTTGTTAATTAAACCTAAATATTACCGGTATTTCTATGGTGGTTTTATACAATTGCTGAAAGTCCAAAAAATCCATGGATTTGCAGAGATCTGAAGACGTTACCAGTGTTACCTAAGCAAGTGGGTTAAATCTATGTAAAAGAAAGGTATACTTGCAGTTACTAGTAAAATTACTTGAGCATCATGTTCTTTGTCAGACCTAACATAGCTGTATTTGCTAAATGCCGATGAAGTCTAGCATAGCATGTATGTGGTTTTTAGGTCTTTTGGGGGGGGGGGGGGGTTACTCGTAGAATTATTCTTAATCTTTACACTAGCGTGGCATCATTTTAGGTTCAATGGCCCAATAATTTCAAAGTTAATCAATACCTGTGTAGGTTAATTTTGAATCTGGTTACACTTTTTTGACCTAGCACAACTAGATGCAAGATTGGATGTGCATATTGGACCTAGTACTATTTAAATGCCCTATTATTGGTGAGGCATAAGCTTTCCTTGGTGACTTGATGGACATTACTGACACATTCCAAGAAGGTGGTTATTGAAAGTTAGTGATTGCAAAGAGTGAGAAGTGTATCATTTTCATGACAGAATTCAGAAGGATAGGTAGGTCACAATAGTCAGATTTATTTTTTGGCATTTTCAAACCAGCCAAATTCTGTGTCCTACCATTAAAAAATGAAGAGAGATAAATACGAGGCTTTAATAACGGGCAAGTTTTCTTGACATAGCACTAGCACCTACCTGCAGGTAAGATAGGAGTGTCTCGCAAATAAAAAAATATATAGTACTATTCATAATTACTTTCCTAGTCTGTATTCGGTATCGATACTTAACTGATTAGCATTCAGAGTTTGCAGCCACCATTTATTGCTCCTTTTTCCATTTGACTTCAGTATTTGTTTATTTCTCATCTTTTAAGAGCCGTAGTTGTTTTTTTAATGTTCAACCACCTATGTATACTTGTGCCTTAAAATAAGCATTCAGTTTGTTCTTCAATACTATTTGGGGTGTGGCCGTGTGAAAAATAAAATAAAAATAAGAAAAGATGACATCACTTGTGTTTGAGAGAGTTTTTTGCCCATAGCCAACAAATCCAAATAAGCATTGATACTTCAACTATTAATTCCATTCTTTCTTTCATCCCCGCTGAGTTTAGGTACTTTGGTATCGGCTAGTAAAATACTACACAAGTGTGGAAAAAAAGAAATTATTTATTGAAAAACAAGAGATACTTAGAATTTAATCATAATACAATTATGCTTTGTTTGGGTTTGGCCTGATCTCGAAATTCAGGAATTTGCATTGGATTTTGTTTCGATGAGGAACGGTTACTGGCCAGGCCCAGAGAGCGACTTGTCCATGAATTTTTTCTTGCCGAAACACAGCCACCACTTGGACGGCTTACCATCTTCGGTGCCAAAAACCTTTTCACAAACTCGTACGCCAGTTTCCTGTCTTATTTGCTGAATGTACTGCCTCATGAAGTCTGAAAAATTAAGCAATGACACATGAGATGATTTGAATTATTTGCATGAATTGCTGGTTCCTGAAGTGATATGTTGAGAAAAACTATAATTACCAGCTTCAGTCGGGTTGGAAGGTTTAGCGTAAACCGAGTTGAGTGGAAAACCTGACTCGCCCGGTATATCAAACTTTGAGATTGCAAGCGTGTACATTTCGTTTAGTCCCTGGCTCTTTGTAGCACATCTTGCTAGCCTTTTCAGGCAATCCGTTATGTATAACGTGATGTAGATTAGTACACGGTCTGACTCGCTCTGAAGTGGGAAAAAAAATTATTTTGGCACTTTTGGGTTGATATTTTTATTACATAAAAGGAAAATTTTAAACCTGAAAAAGTACATACTTTGACTTCATATGTGCGGAAGAAGACGTTGGCTTTAAAGAAGTATATGGCCTCCTCGATAATGTCCATGTGGTCATCTTTGCTAGCGACAAATGACGGAGCAGGCCCTCGGAACTGTGTCTTGAAGGGAAGAACAGCCATATTTCCAACCGTCTGGTTGAACTCCAGGAAGCATGAGTGATAGGCCTACAACAAAATATTGAAAATGTATAGAATACATCCTATAATACAGAAGCATTGACTAGGCATCATGTTTTTATTAGTGACGATAAGTTGATAAGAGATAACCAGAAAATTGGGTGTGCCGTCAGAGAGTACTAATTTACGCGTTAAAAGATTTACAAAGTGGCATTAAAAGCGTTTCCGTTATTAGTATTAGTCGCATATAACAAAAATTTAATTGAAAATTAACTTACTGGCATTTTATTGAGATCTTAAATCCTAAACATCGATAATTTGACAGCCGATGGGTGTGAAAACTTTGCTGGAGGTAAACGTCAGAGTTTGTGGTCACGTGGTATCGAACTCTAACCAATCACAATTGAGAATTGTTATGACTCAACACGCGCGAAAGCAACAGCTGATTGAATGGAATGCGTCAGATTCGGAATGCGTGACTCGTGAAGCGTTCATTTGCCTGGAGCTGTAGGTAATTTATTGGCTAATTTTCTACTATTATATCCTCCCTCACCTTAAACTGCTTACGTGTTTCGTTGGGCGTTTTTTGTGCCATTAAGATTACAAAATGCTGTCCCAGCGGAGGAGCCAGGGCGACCAAGAAAATCAACAAACTGAATTGTGTCTCTATCCGGTATGTTTACCCAAGTGTCAGTCCTGTCACCTAACCAGAAATACCAGAAACCTACTACACAACACTTATTGTCTTAAGATCTGTATAAACTAACTGTGATTTATTATATTTTCAAGCAATGGCAGTTGATATTCAGCAAGTACGATCTAGACAGCGATGGGAAAATATCGCTATCGGAGCTTCGTCAGATACTAACAAGCGATTCATTTGAAAATGATATTCCGAAAGACACAGTTCGGCAGATTTTGGTCAAAGCGGATCATGATCAGAACGGATTCCTCGACTACAAAGAGTTTGTCAGAATGGTATTCATTTTTTACATTAATTGCTAGAAAACACTAGAGATACATTAATTGGTATTAATAAAAATGGCATAGTTTCTCATATTCCATGTTTTCTCTGCTAGATCCAACATCGTGATAACCGGGGCCGATTCTCCAAGATAGTAAACGGCTACGTTAGCTTTTGCACAGTTCCGCGTAAAACACACGAACTAACGCAAGACCAAGTAGACTCTGGGGAGTACGAAGAAGAATACACATGCTATCCACCTGCCCTTTGTATGATCATCATCAGCCTTGTTGAGGTATGTTACGAGTATTACTAGAGCTTTGCAAACCCTCTCTATAATTGATGTGGATTTTAAATTATTCACTATTTAAGTGATGAAAGAAATATTTAAAAATTTTAAAATCGATTTCAAAGTTAACTATTTGATTTGCTTCAGATTAACATTGTACCTTTCTTTTCCAATTATAATGCACACTGCATTGCTTTTGTTTCACAATGTACCTGCATGTGGGCCTATGCTAAATGTGAGTCAATGGTACTTACCTACTACCTGGAAACAATTATTAAATAATCAATATTATTAAGGCCATACATTGTGCAATGCCAAACCATATTTTTCAGCTTTCACTATGTATTCCAAGCAATGGGAAGCCAAAAATTTTAATTTGTGTATACAAATGCAATAATGCAGTTAAAAATGTAATAAATAATAAATCTAATGCAGTTTATTTAAATATTTATATTGCGTATCTTTTTAAATATATATATATATATATATTTTTAAGAACAAGTATGAAGCCTATATTAACGTAAAAATGATCAACTTGGTGGATGAAACAAACACAAAAGAACAAAAATGAAGCACAATCACACACCACTAGACGTAACTAGCGGTGTGTCGGTGGCATTGAGTTTGTACATTGATGTATGTACCCTGCCGTGTATGTTTCAGATCGGACTGTTTCTCACGGACGTGATTCACTCGGGACAGTCTCGAGCAACGGGTCCCATGGCCACTGTCCTCATCTACAACCCGTACAAACGCTACGAAGCCTGGCGTTACGTCTCCTACATGTTTGTCCACGTGGGGTACGTACCAAGTCACCCTCAAGTCACCCTCAAGTCACCCTCAACGCTAAGCACTCAATGTGAAATTAAATTCTAGAACCAAATCTACCAACGCTCCCCTGTTAACAACCCTGCGCTAGAAAAGCTACAGCGCAACGCTCGCAAAGCCAAACAGTAAACGTAGCTTAAGCGTTTTGACAAAGGTCCTGTCTGGCGTTTATTATCTAACTAAACCTTAATTTGATAAGCCAGCGGCCATAGCACGCATTGCATTGACTTCTGACCCATTGTTCATGGAGCAAACGTTGCCGCTTGTGGACTAGCTGAGCGTGGTTGCTGTATGTATTGTATTGTATATCTTTATTGTTTTTGACACAATTTACCTGGTTTTAATGCATAATTGTGAAACTTATTTTCTAACATGAATAAAATAATAACTTTGGTCCCGTTCCGCAGTTCGTGAAGAGTTTCCCTATGAATGAATATCTTCCGATATTCGAGCCATAACTTCTGTGGCCTAACTTAAGATAATAATAGTATAACGATTATTTTCAGGTCGTTCCACCTGCTGGTGAACCTGGTGGTGCAGATCCTGCTGGGCGTGCCGTTGGAGATGGTCCACCGCGGGTGGCGCGTGCTGCTGGTGTACCTGGCGGGGGTGTTGGCGGGTTCGCTCGGCACCTCCGTCGCCGACTCGCGGGTCTTCCTGGCGGGCGCTTCCGGCGGCGTCTACGCGCTCATCACGGCCCACGTCGCGTCCATCATCATGGTCAGCCTCGGTCCACCGTTTGCCTCTTAGCACAGCGTTCGCCATAGATTTGCAAAATATCGCTTTAACCGGGTTACTTGCTTTCGTTTGGAGATTTTCACTCAAACTTTCCCCTTTTTTTTGGCAAAGCAGAGCTGCCAGCTTTATAACTTTGTCCAAAGATGTTTAGTTTCTTAAATTCAACTGTCTACTCTGACAAGGACATGCCTTTTGGATTTGACCATTGACTACAAGGATTTTTTTTGCCTTCAAAGAACAGATAATAAATAAAGCACAAATTTTGAATTTATTAGCAATGAAACAATCCTAGTGCTAGACATGCCCCAATTCAACTGACAGTTAGTACGTTCTTCGCTACGAAGTTTCGGAAAGGGTGCAATCACGTCTGTTATGTTTCCGCACAGAACTGGAAGCAGATGCAGTTTGCGCCCCTGCAACTGCTCGTGTTTGTCATCCTGACGGGCGTTGACGTCGGCACCGCTGTCTACAACCGCTACGTTCTGGAGGTCGATGACCAGATCGGGTACGTAGACGCCCTGGCAGACAGCCGCTGTCAATCAAACGGGTGATGAGTTGCCGTCACGTTGGTTACGTCTCTGTAGCCGGTGTGGGGTGGCATTGGGTTACAGCCACAAGGTTACTCGAATTAGAAGACTTGTGTTGTACCCAATCTTAGCACATAAGTTTTTGAAAATAACTATTTAAGTGGGTTTTTGAATGCAGAGCTTCTCAAGGGAAAAGTGTAAGTTTGGAAGCTTAGCAATGAACAACCCAGTTGAATGATTTTTCAAGAATTAATGATCTCTGTGATACCAATGTTAGACTTTTGATCGGTACATCATTATTTCCTACATAGGTGATTCATTGAATTCGAGTTGTGACTTCGAAAAAAAAATTAACGCAGCCTTAGAATGGATTAATAGATAATTTGCATTTGAAGGCAGGCCACTCAGAGGTTGATATAAACTAATATTGGTCGAACATTGAAAACACTTTTTTCTCATTGTCATATTAAATAAAGAGCATTGTCAATACAGAATCAATTGGCCTCACATCTCAAAGAATGGGTGTTTGAGTCCAAATGACCGGGAACGCAACGGACTTTATTAGCAACGCCGTTTGTTCCGACAGTTACGTTGCGCATCTTGCTGGAGCGCTGGCTGGTTTGCTGGTCGGCATCAACGTTCTGCGCAACCTGGAGGTCCGTCGCTGGGAACGAGTCGTCTGGTGGGTCAGCATTTCGCTGTACGTCGCGCTTATGACCACGGCTGTCATCTGGAACGCAGCCTTCCCTGACTTTTTCCCACCCCCTCGGACCGAGTGAATCCAGCGGTGTCGGATGCCGTTTGGAAAACCACAAGCAACAAGCTTTTCTGGCAGGCTCAGTATTTGTGTAGCACAAAAACTAAAAACTACAAACTACACACAACTACAAACAAAAACTAAGCTTTAATGTCAAACCTTCACAGAAAAAAATATTTTTAAATGAAGGAATAATATTAAGTAGATGCTGAGCATCTAAAATACTAATATAGTTTTGAATCAGACTAGACATCAAGATGAAAGTGAAGCACGTGTACAGACTTCAGCACATATCGTTACCTAACTATATCTTTGAAATCTACGAGCTGGTTTTAGAGATGGAATCTCTGAAGTATCTTTCAATTTTTAGTACCTATGTCACACTTTAGTATTAGAGGCAGTGTAATGGTTGATACTCACTTTAGTTGTTATTACTGGTTGGTCGGATTTTATCTGCAGATAATTGCACAAGCGTTTGAAAGGATCTGTAATCACTCGTAGAGCCACACAACTCACTGACAATTTTACTCACAAGCTGCCTGGTTTGGAACTGGTGTTGGTCATTTTGAAATCCAACCAATATTTTTGGTGGTCTTACAGTATTTTCAAGTTTCAATACCATTAGGTACTAGGTATACCTATCTATTTAAGTTCAGAAATATTTTTATAAGACCATAAACCATGGTATAAGTATTAGCTGACAAGGTATAGCACTCCGGTGGACGCGTTTGCGTCCGCCTCGCGCATGACGTCAGCTGGTGAGGAGAACGAGCCGCTCGGCGGGCAAAAGCATTGAGATTGGCGAGGAATTATTAGTTATTGGAGTGTTTCTTTCGCAGAAGAGTTCCAAAACAATTGAAATGACTGACAATGCGTGGAGTAACAACATTAAATTAGCTGTGGCAGAAGCCACCAAAATAAAATAAGGACTGTTAGATAAATAATCACAATAAAACATAAACGCGTGCAGGTTGTTTGTTTATAAGCTTCATGAAAAACTTATTATTAACATTAACGACAATAACATATGCTTGTGAAGGTACCTACATACTAAGTATTGTCTGATGGGGTTTAATTTACAGAACATGCCATTATATTAAACTGAATACTGATGAGTTAATAAACACAAAACACGAAATATTACGAAAATAAGCAATAATTAAGACACATCCAAGGGCATAGTATTTGTTGATTGAATTACTCTACAGTTTTCTTCATTTTTCTAGCTAACTTCTCTCTTTTCTCTTCTTCGGGCGAGAATTACTGCTTTTAGGTAAAGATTTATGTAAATACAAGTCAATGTATCAAAATACTACTGCACTTAAGAATTAGCAGACGATGCAATCATCTCATGTCATACGCTTTCTGACAACCCTATTCTCGCCTCTCAATCGTCTTTCAGATCGGGAGTATTCCGTGTCCATGCTTGATTGAACTTTGGGGCCTTTTAGTGTGGGAACTGACCCCGGGGCCACATTTCGCGACTTTTTTTGGGAGTAATTTAGTTGCCGATGTCGCAAATCCCACCGAAAACAGCCCGAGTCAAATTGTTCCGTGCATATTGTCGCGTACTGACAATTAAATTTATCATCTCGCCTACAGAAAGCTACCCATGCTTGCACACTTCGGCTTCTTTGATTGGAAATCTTAAAATCGATATATTTACTTCGGTACTGCGTTTCGTGGATTCGATTTTACAGCCATACACTGCACATATAATATAACCATGACCATATATAACACGTCAAATGTCCAACGTGACTAGAGCATAACTATACACATTGTTTTGTTGTGCTCTGACATTCTGATATTATTGTTCTTTATTTCTTTAAAAAACTAAACTTGTCTACTACTAGAAACCAATAGTAAGCTAGGCTAGTGCGTCAACAAAGTAAATGTAATAATATCACCAAATATTAGCCTCTTTCCAAGACGCAAAGCAAGCCAGAACAGAACGGAAACTGATCCATTGCGATTATTTCTTAAATTTCTACGAAATACGCCTATAAAAGAGAAATATTCGAATGAACAATAGTTCATGCACGGTAAATTAATTACTTGGTTAGGATAAATCAGGAGTTTGACACCCAAACGCACGTGTATGCAATAGCACATGGGCCATTCCAGCATGTACGGCTCGGCTCGGCCAGCGATCTGCTCACCAGCTGACGTCACGCGGCGGCTGAGTGGAGGGGGGACCATGCGCAATGGCATACCTTGTCAAGACAACTATACTTATACCATGACCATAAACTACCTAAACATATCTTATATATTGATATTTATATATTTTAAGTACATAACTGCTTATGATACCTCTTTTGAGAATCTGAGAATAATTAACCCTGCAATTGATGTATAGATCTGATTGTCAAATTGGGCAGCCAAACACAGCCTGTAATTAAAATCATGAAAATACCAATGGCAATGTTTTATATTTTTATAAATTTGGTGAGGTAACTTGGAATAATTTTTCTTTTTACTAGTAATTACTATAAATGTGGTATTCGTTTTATTTAAAATGTTAGGTTGTGCATGACAATATTATATGTATTATCGATTGTCAAAGTTACTTTCAAAATCTATTAGCCTTAATATTTAATCACATCAATCATATCATATTTATATTTATCGCACCAAAAGTACTGCAGCAGAATATACAGTCCAAAATATGTATGTGCAATCAATTATTTTAAAATAAACATTCGTAAAGCAGAAGGTATTATAGTTTTATGATAATTATGGTGTCTTAACTCTTTTTGTTAAGATTGGATCTGATGAGTGTTATGGTGAGTGTCATTAATTATTACATCCTTTTCACATTGTAACATGGTAAAAATCCATGAAAAAGTTTTTTAGCAATGCTTTATGTTAGTTTTAAAAACTTAATGAAATCGGAGTTAGGAGAAAAAAATCACATTCTTAATTCCAGCGATCAGACAAAGTAATTTGCTGTTTGCAGAAATTAGAGTCAGGGATTCAAAAACCGCACCGGTCGAAGATAAAAATTTTTGGGAACAGCTGAGTTACTTTTAGGTTAAAGTCGTGCTTGACGTACACTTTGTGTGCGCCGGCTAGGTTTAGTTTCTTTAGCGTGTCTTCAATCGCTTTGAATGAAGATTTATCTTGGTCGATAACTATAACTTATTGAGCTTTGACCCATTACTGAAATTCTGTCATGGGGAAGTCATCTAAGGACAAGCGTGATGTTTATTATCGCTTGGCTAAAGAGGAGGGCTGGCGAGCAAGGAGTGCTTTCAAATTATTGCAAATAGACAAGGAATTCAACATTTTTGAAGGAGTGAAGCGAGCTGTCGACTTGTGTGCAGCTCCTGGAAGTTGGAGCCAGGTTTTGTCGAAAAAACTTTGCGACGAGAAGAACGACGGCAGCGTTCAAATCGTTGCGGTAGATCTCCAAGCAATGGCACCATTACCAGGAGTCACACAGATACAAGGAGACATCACCAAGCTGAGTACAGCAGAAGCAATCATCAGTCACTTTGAAGGAGGTTCGGCAGATTTAGTAATTTGTGACGGAGCGCCAGATGTCACAGGATTGCATGATATCGACGAATACATTCAAGCCCAACTTTTACTTGCTGCATTAAACATAACGACTCACGTATTAAAACGAGGTGGCAACTTTGTTGCGAAGATCTTCCGCGGCAAAGATATTTCCCTTCTCTACTCGCAGCTGAAGATATTTTTCCCATCAGTAACGGTTGCGAAACCGTTGAGCTCACGTAACTCGAGCATCGAAGCATTTGTCGTGTGTCAAGGCTATGCACCACCTGAAGGCTACAAGCCAACAATGGTGAATCCATTGATGGATGGAACCAGCTATAACTTAAGTGAAATGGAGGAGCCTAACAGATCGATCGTCCCGTTCCTCGCTTGCGGAGACCTAAGTGGCTTCGATGCGGACACTACGTACGCCCTGCAGCTGGATAATGGCGTAGAATACAAGTACAACGAGCCAACACAAGGACCGATTGCACCGCCCTACGAAGAGTCGATGGCGCTCAAGCGGTCTGGTGCTCTTGAAAAGCCATCACATTCTGCGTAGGGGATCTAATACTCTAGGTAAGTGCATCTTAACACATTGAATGAAACAGGGGCTTATGCAGTAAGTTTAAAAAGATGGGTGTTAAAAAGTATAGAAGTACCGTTTATTTAGATACATGTGTACCTACCTGGAAGACTCGATTGGTATTGCCAATAGATTCAAATTATTGTTGTTACAAACATGCTATACCTACTAGTGAAAATCTACACACTTACATGCATTAATACCTACATAGCTGTATTAGAAAAAAAATCAATTGTTAGCCAGCTAACAAATCAAGTCAACAAGGTTTTAATTGGTAATGCGATATGGGAAGTAGTCACGGTAGGCAGCGTTCCAAATGATGGCAAACAGCATGAGAGCGATGTAGATGACGAGACTGGACCACCAGAGCACCTTCTCCCAGCCGCGCACAACCAGGTTCCGTAACACCATGATGCTGACAAGCAGGCCAGCAAGGGCGCCGAAGAGATGGGCAGAGTAGCCAACCTTGTCGTCTGGTACTGTCAGGTGGTTGTAGACCGCGGTCCCGACGTCAGCAGAGCACAGGATCACGAAGAACGCCAGTTGGAAGATTGCATACTCCATCTCTTGCCAGTTCTGGAAAGCAGAGCCTGGTTGGTTTCAAAGAGTTCTCGTCCTTCCAGCTTTGATAGCCTGCTAGATGTGAGATAACTGCTACAAGTAGATAGAATAGTTTCTTGCCAGTATTCCTTGCCATGGGGAAAAGTGCAAAACTAGAAATGCAGTTTTGTTTCATATCTCACTGTCTTACATCTTAACACTTGCATCTTTTGACAAGGCATGATTGCAGACAATTATTCGCTTGGTTAGTGCCAAGAAAAGAAAATTGGGAATTCCGATGATAGTGAACAGTGAATACCGTGGTGGAATTTTTACATTTACGAATCAAACCAAACCCCAAGTCTCGGTGCATGGAACGACACATGTCTGGCTGGTTGTACATTTGCGATTGAAAACTTTGTTTCTGGCTACAAAATCAAGTCCGGGGTACTGACCATGAGGATGGTGGCGAGGTGGGCGGTGATAAGAGCGTAGACGCCCCCCGAAGCCCCGGCCAGGTAGACCCGGGGGCTGGTCAGCGAAGTGCCCAGCGAGCCGGCCAGCACTCCCGACACATAGACCAGTCCCACGCGCCAGCTACGATGGACCATCTCGAGCGGGATGCCCAGCATGATCTGCACCAGCAGGTTGATGGTGATGTGTGCGTAGCTGGAACCAAGACGGGGATTACGCATGCGATTACTAACAGAGAATTCAAAAGTTTGGAGAGTTTTGCCGAGGTTCATCTGCGGATAGCTGGGTTATCAAATAAGTAACTATTTGTATGGGAAATAGACATAGATCAAATAAAAATTAAGTCATACCCACTAAGAAAAGCCACTTGGGTTTGGATTTCCCTACCTATCTAATTTGGTTGAAAAGGTTAATTGGATCCTTTTTTACAATCAGAGAAAAAAATACGCTTATTTCAAACAGTAAAACTCTGGTTTGAGCCAAAAATGTATGAAAATATGAAAATAATTTTTTTTACTGATTGTTCTGTTGATAAATATCACATTAGTGAGGAAACAATGGTACTCACCCTACATGGACGAACATGTAAGTGACGAAGCGCCAGACTTCGTAGCGCTGGTACGGATCGTAGATCATTATCGTCGCCAACGAGCCTTGGCCGTAAATCTCCCCGTCAGCGATAGCGTCGTATGCAAAGAACGCAATCTGTACAAAGGGAGTTACCGTTTAGGTCTGCCACATCATTACCTAGTTTGATAGGGGTTCCTATTGTTTATGTTATTAATTAGCTTTGTTTTTAAATAGCTTGAATTTTATATGTCAATGAATTGAATGAGATACGACAGTCGTATATGAGATACCTGGAATACTTCTCAAGTACAATAGAGGCCAAGAAAAGTTAGGAAAATGCAACATTTAAAAATTACTATTCTCAAACTAAATTTGGGCAAAATTTGGGCTTAAAATGTTTAAAGTTATGATTTTGCTCGCACCTAAGTCTGTGTCAAAAACCACAGAAAATCGTGAAATGAAACCATGAAATAAATTAGTTGATAGGTATTGTGTTCTAGGCAGGATTTCAACTTGTTGCGTCTCGTGATTAGAACAGCAATGCCTCTAGTTATTACCATGTTGCGACCCCAACACAATCGATCGTTCATTACCTCTATGAGGCTGATGATGACCATGCCGAGCGCTGGAGGCCTGCATGTGTATTGGTCCTCGTATTCCAAGTCGACCTCGTCCTCATATTCAACTCGATTCCGCGGCTGTTTCTGCGGTGCCGCCAGCCGGACATAGGTGTTCATGTATCGGTTCAGGTGGCCGAAGATCGTCTGGTTCTCGGGACTCTCAATCTGCAAGCAAATCCGACCCAGCCTCTGAAGAATGTTTTCAGTTGTTACTAGCTCGATCACTATTGAAAATAAAAAAATCATTTTTTTGCAGAGTGTGGTATAAATATTGTTTTAAGTTTTGGGTTTGGGGTTTTGGCTAATTCAAATTGTTGAATTGCATATCCTGGATGCCAAGTGCTTATTTTGCATGATTCATTGATACAACAAAACTTCATAGCTCGTCCTAGAATCGACTATCTCTGAATGTGACACTAACTTTAATGTCTGTTACCCACCTACATCCTTTGTCGCTTATCTGCAGCAAAATTGGGGCAATCTAAAGCAACAATGAATGGATCACACGCATGAAACGATCTCACTGCGTTTGACACTTTGAGCTTATCTTGAATCTACTTTTCTAAGCCGCTATAAAATAAAATAGCAGAGGTTGTGCTCGACCAGATTTTCCCATGAGATGCTGCTAGGATTATTACCCAAGCATTCTATCAAATAATAAACCTAAGCGTAAATAACTGTCAATCTATAACCGCGGTAAGGTTTTTGCAAACCATTTTGACGAACTCTTGGAAGTCGAGGTGGCCATCGTTGTCTTCGTCGTGCTTGTCGTGTAGCCTCCTGATGGCTCTTCCAGGGAGCCGATGGATGTTGTGGTCCCTCTTGATTGCCGCACTCAGCTCTTGCAGCGAGATCCGCCCATTGCTGTCCGTGTCGTAGCTGTTGAACACTTGTTGCCAGTTCTGAAACTGGCCATGGCAGCTCGCTCAAACGCATACGAATCCAATCGCAGTTCTTTACTATTCACCGGCTTATTTAATTTATTTGCATTAAAATACAATGATGCATTCCAAGATTCATTGTTTACGTATTTTTATATCGGCTATCGTGATTTCTGCTTGGTTGTCATAGTTTTGATAGGGATTTTCGAATGCCAATTGACTAGGGGACAAAAGAAACTGTGTATTTTATTTCCTAATGTAGATCTCATTTTCTACACCCATGGTTAAAATAGCAAATGTATGTGTGATACTGCTAGATATCTTATTTATTGTCTATTGTTCAGCATTGAAAGAGTAGTACAAGTTTAATTGACTATTCAATGAAATCCATGAGCAAAGTAAGTGCAAAAATAGAATAACATCACTGTGCAAACAGAATCCGTAACTTATCAGTGGCTGCTAACAAAACAAGATTACCATAATTATCAAGTGCATTTCACCAACAATGACAAATAGCTCTCAACGAATAGCAACTTACGGTCCGAAGCAAGACGGCAGATTGCTCCCCCGACTGGTACCTTTCTCTCCCTTGTGACATTTTGTAGGTCGTCTCGCTAGCGGATAGCACCCTTCACTCGGTAGCAACAGCTCAACTAGGTAAAGACCGCCATTATCACTTGGGATTGTCCACTCCCCGAATTGTGGCATAGTTTAGCTGATAGTGATAGTGATGATAACAACAACGTACCTGACTGCCTGTTGGCTAACCCGATGGAGGAAATTGGCCTTGTATGGCATGTTACTAGGCACCAGGCAGTGACTGATAGCCCATTTGATAGCTCTATGAGTTGGTGTAGCTCTGATGATAAGCCTGGCCAATACAAATAACACACCTCTTTTTTTCCCCTATAAACTGTATGTTGACTCTCTGCAAATACACTTTGGGTTAACAAGGATTGATGAGCAAATCATTATCCAATTGGAGATAAGAGGAATTCGTTTTGTTGTTCAGCAATGTAGCGTGATAAGGGTTCTTGTGGGTGTGATTTGAAGGATTGCTAGTAACAATAGAAATAAAACTTGGTTGCATTGTCAACAATATTTTAATTACTTTTGTCTATTTAATTTTTATTATGGTCCAGTATAATATTACGTCAAAGAACTTAATAACTAGGCAAGATTTTAATAATCATCAACAATTTTTTGTTCTTTTTCACTCAAGAGATTCACAAGTTAGTTGCAAAAGATTTTATTTTATACAAAAAAAAAAATTCTCATAATCGATTTAATATAAATCCAAATGCTCAAATTTTACAAGTAGTCGGTTGAAAGGACGGCCATAATAAGCAAGCAAACATAAAACTATTGATCTACCAGCCGTAAATGAAACAATCACTCTAGTGACACAATAAGGTTAAACGTTAATTATCAGAAGTAACAAACCTGTGTGAAAACAATGATTCATATGAAGCCACTCGTGTGTTCTTAGGGTGGATTCCGTTATTAAGGAGCATAATATCACAAAATGCAAACGATAACTCGTTAGTGTCGACAGCTACCACAGTAAAACGATTGAAACATAGCTCGATTAATCGTTTAGACACGGCATTCGGCACCTACCAACACTCGCCATGACTAGCGTTACGTTAATACAGCGCGAAACACGCCTTCGCGAGAGCCGAGCGCCTACGGATACGCCGGCGCGAATCTCTTCGTCATGTCCTGACCGCGCAATCTCTTCTCCGTCCGCAGTTTACTTGGGGTCCTGGAAGTACGAGGGGAACGCGAGGTTCCAGACGATGGCGGCCACCGTGAGGAAGAGGTAGATGGAGATGCTGGCCCACCAGAGCACGCGCTCCCAGCGCAGCACGTCGAGGTTCTTGAGCACGATGATGCTGACAAACAGGCCGGCCAACGCGCCAAACAGGTGCGCCCAGTAGCCGACCTTGTTGTCGGGGTTCACCAGCTGGTTGTGCACCGCCGTGCGGATGTCGATGATCGTCCACACGAGGAACACCAGCAGCTGGTAGATGGCGTACTGCATCTCCTTCCAGTTCTGCGGGGGAGGGCGGACGGTTTAACGTGTGCGCTGGTTTCCGTCTGTGAAGGCTTTGCAAGACGGGCTGAACGTTAAATTTACTGGGATATAGCTGCGTTTTGCGATAATTTGCTGTGGACATTAAATATTGAAATTTTAAATATAATTTTTACTTCTATAATTTGTTTCTTCTTGGATCTAATGGTGATCTAACTTGCTCTAGCTCTAACTCTATCTAGCTCTAGCTCTCATGTCATTATTGTCAATTCTTAAGTCTCGGCATTGTTAAGTCTGATAAATACTTTGTCTTATTTCATTTTCAAGCATCAAATAAGATTCAGGTGCATTGCTTCATGCTTTTATATCAATACAAAGCATATCTCAAAGTATGACATTGACAATCACACCAAAGCCATTCACTACGCCCATATCACCTCCATAATCCGTCGTCTGCGGGCCGTAAAGATAAAGAGTGTGCAGCGGTACGGAGGGGTGGCGAGAGCGCGATGACCTCACCATGATGATGGTGGCGACGTGGGCGGCTATGAGGGCGTACACGCCGCCGGAAGCGCCCACCAGGAAGACCGTGGGCGTGATGATGGAAGTGCCCAGCGATCCCGCCAGCACCCCCGCCAGGTAAACGAGGCCCACGCGCCAGCTCTGGTGGACCATCTCCAGCGGGATGCCGAGCATGATTTGCACGATCAGGTTCATGATGAGGTGCATCGAGCTGGAACACGCGGTCGGTCGTGATGTGAGCATACCCGCTGGCCAAGCCGACTGCAGTTGCACGAGTTGCTATGCGTTGCAGAGTTGTATAGGATGGCAGGTTCACAGACAAGAATATTGCTGAAAAGTAAAGATAAATGCTAAATCTAAAATATACATTTCAAACAGATCTATATGGACATTTGTCCAGGCCCTTTGAAGGACCAAAAAAGCAGACCGTACTCTGTTCAAACAGATCTATCTTAGATTACCAAGAAAAATTATTTTAGCCAATTTCTTAAAATTCTCTCTTCTTCCTTGTATTTTTATTTATTTTTATCTATTAACTCACTGTTTAACTACCGCAAGATAGTGATTATTAAGAAAACTGTTATCAACAACATTCCATGAAGCATATTTGATCAACCAGCAATATTTTACAATTAAGCCTCCGCCTTCGGCATATAAGTTCCGCAATGAATCCAAGACGAGGCTGGCGAAGTCTTGCACGTCGCGTGCGATACTCACCCCGCGTGCACAAACATGTGCGTGACGTAGCGCCAGGCTTCGTAGCGGCGGTAGGGGTCGTAGCGCAGGACCTTGGCCACCGGCCCGCGAGCCATCGTCTCCCCTCGCGCCGCGTCGTACGAGTACAGCCCGATCTGAAACCGACGCCGCGCTCGGTACGACATCACTCCCATGGGTGGAGCGTTTAGAAGCCGCATGGTATTGCCGTCATGCTTTCAACTTGCTGCCTGCTTTATTTCTCTTATTTGGCATCATCAGTTTCAATTTTTTTGCTTATTTAGCATATGTAAAATAGTGTTGGTCAAATGTATAGTTTTTATTTTGATGTTATGACGGAAATATTTTAATTTAAAATTACTCTTGTTACTTAACGCGGCTTGCTTTAGCCTTTGTATGTGGTAGCTGACTTTGTTGTAACAACCTGTTCTCACTTGCATTAGTTTCTTCCTCCCTTCCTTGCTCCTGCTAGCAATCCAACCATGGCTCACCTCGATGATGCTCATGATGATCATGCCCAGCGCCGGCGGCCAGCACGAGTAGGCCTTCTCGTACTCGCCGCGGTCGTTCTTGGAGCGAGGGATCGCGAAGCTCACGTACGTGTTCATCAGGTTGTTGAGGTGGCCGAAAACGCTCTGGTACTCGGGGTCTTGAATCTGCTCGGATCGAAACATAACGCTGCGTTAGGGGGACAGGAGTGGAAACCATTTGGACGCGAAGGTCCAAATCGGTGATCGTCACGTTGGAGTGTCGTACCATTTTGACAAACTCTTCGAATGACAGAAAGCCGTTGTGGTCGTCGTCCGATTTGATCATGATCTGTCGGACCGTTTCTTCTGGGATGTTGTTGATGTTCCGGTCGTCTCTAATTGCGGCGCAAAGTTCGGGCAGTGATATCATCCCGTCTCCGTTGACGTCATACCTCGTAAACACTTCCCTCCAGTGCTGAAAATTTAAGATTTTTACTATTAATAAAATATGCAATTTACAATACTGACAGCCTAAACAGTATTAAATTGACATTGAAATTGCAAATAAAAAGATTTGTTTTTGTAAAAAAACAGCATTTCCTGACTTCAAAGACTTGATAGTGGCAGAACAAATTTTTATAACAAAGCTGCCTTTTGTACCTTTGCTAAACACGTTTTTAAATTACACAGCATGGAGTTGACAAGGGCAAAGTAGATAAAATCACTTACTGTGTCGAGCAAAATGCTCTTCTGCTTGTCTTCCGCATCCTGCTTTTCGAGCTGGTCTTGGTCCTGCATATTCACTTGAATAGCTGCACATTTAGCTTAAACTGTCTCCATCAAACATACACATAACTTGCCAAATACTACATTAGTGGTTGCTAATGACACAGATAACACATGTGTAGTGATAATACAACTGATAGGGAAATTCAGGTGAGTGTGACGGTGCCAAGGTATACAGTAGAGATAGCGGGTTGCTTTAAAAAACTGGGTGAAACCTCACAGAACAGTTTTACTGTACAGAAATAAATCACATATAGTTTTTTTTTTGTATTCATGCCCATCTTTTGATTTCTTTGCTCTCCAACACCTTGTGACCTTCATATGAAGACCTTCACAATATTAATTTTTGTCATGATTAGCTATTTTTTTGTTTACTGATGATGTGATTTTGACTAGTCTTTGGTCAGAAAGAACTGGTTTCAAGGTACTTCCTGATATACCTCAGCAACTTCTTCAAGTAATCAAATAATATTTTGATGGAATTTCAGCTACCTGCTGGATTGTACCATTTGGCAATTGCTTTCCTTCAATAATAATATATTATGAAAACTATGAAAGATGGACCAAGAAATATGAACTTCTCATAGGAGCTTTAGTGTTTAATGACTGCAAACCAAGAGTCTTTTAGTCCATGTTCTATGAATCCTCGTGCTGCATACTTTTCATTTGAAATAATCAATAATTATTTTTTATTTAGATCCTGAATTCCTCAGCAACAGGTGTCTGAATAGTCCCACAATGAGTAAATCTGACGTATTATCTGACGCCACAGGAATATCCCACTGGTGGGATGAATGAGCTTATCAATGATTTTTTTACTTATTATCGAAGTCACTATCTGATAGCTTAGCTACTATCGCCGCCAGCGACCTATTATTATCCTTGCTCCAATGAGCACTCCTGAAGTTTCATGGGTATGCAGTCCCGCGGTGCACGTGGGAACTGTCAGAGTCAGATTCAGAAGTTCACAACATGGCGACGTGTAAGCTTGTCGTCCTGTTTGTGTTCGTTTCATTTTATACTTGTAACTCTTTATCTATAAAAAATTATCCTGACGAATTATTTCTTAACAATCCCAAGTATGAAAAGCAAGAAGATCTGCAAGTGTTATTCGACAAGCTAGCCGAGAACTATCCAAATCTAGCAAAAGTTGTGAGCATAGGGAAGTCAGTGGAAGGTCGTGATCTGTGGGCGATAGAAATTAGCGAGAATGTTAATAATCGCAGCATCGGAGAGCCGATGTTTAAGTATGTGGCTAATATGCATGGTGATGAAACTGTTGGGCGACAGCTGATGATATATCTCGCTCAGTATCTCTTGTCGAACTATGGTCACGATGCGAGGGTTACTAGAATGGTCGACTCCACCGACATCTTCTTGCTCCCTTCGATGAATCCAGACGGTTTTGAGCATGCCCATGTACGTATTAAATACTCACACCACACCCAATTTTTTTTATAAATTTTTATTACTCGTTAGGGTGAGCATATGCCTCAATTCTTGATAAGAACCTGTTGAGCGTAGTTTGCGCAATCAGACAATTCTTCAAGGTTATTTGTTTTATCAAAGTTTCCTTATTGACTTAATAATTACTCCAATACCCTATGGCTGTTCTAATAACATTCTTTACTTGTTCATCCAGGAAGGAGATTGCGATGCTGATCCTGATATTGTGGGGCGCTCTAATGCGAAGAAGGTCGATTTGAACCGAGACTTCCCCGACCAGTTTGCTGATGCTGATCCGGACAATTACACATTGGAAGGCCGGCAGCCTGCAACAAAAGCCGTAATGACGTGGATTGTCAACAATCCGTTTGTACTGTCAGGAAATCTTCACGGCGGCGCTATTGTGGCTAGTTATCCGTACGACAATTCTGGGTAAGGACGAAATAATTTTATCATTAAGCCAATATAAAAACATGAAAAAATTTGTCAATGATATTTATTAACACATTTCTTTCAAAATTGATGCTCACATTTGGACAATGCAGTTGCATGCAAACAGAAGGTTGGAATGAAACATAGCACAGCCTGCATAATATATTTGTTTGGTGCATACCTAGGCTATGTATCTACTAGGAATCATTTTTTTCCCCCTCAGAAACTCAAGCTCGGTACAGTGCTGTAAAGGCAGCAAGACACCTGATGATGTGGTCTTCAAACAACTGGCAACAGTTTACGCCAACGCAAACCCCTCGATGCTTCGAGGCGACGCTTGCCCAGGAGATAAATTCACCAACGGCATCGTCAACGGTGCTTTCTGGTCAGTCACTTTCTAACAATCAAGGCTATTTTACTCTTGAAAGTCTTTATGCAGAGCATTAACCGGGACTGTTCGTATAGGTACGAGCTGAAGGGAGGAATGCAAGACTTCAATTATCTTCATTCCAACTGCTTTGAGGTGACCTTTGAGCTGAGTTGCTGCAAATATCCAGCAGCTTCAAAGATGCCAGGTTACTGGAAGGAAAACAAAGAATCTCTGCTCTCTTTCATCGAGCAAACTCACATCGGAGCTAAAGGTACCTATACCTACCTTAATGATTTTATATATTATCTCAAAACCACAATACTTAAAACAATGTGTATTGTAGTGTTGTTTGAAATAAGAACAAAAGACCAACCATCAACTCTATTGATAGCAAAAGTACATATTGCTAGATACTTACTCTAAAAGTAATAAGTATACTGCCATTCATACGAGAAAACCATCATAATTCTGATTTAAATACTGTGCAATCCCATTTTTTTGTTTTCACTGGCTTTTATCGCAATTTCCAGCCGTCCTTAATTTCTTTGTAGCTAACATAACGGTGTGGTTTCTAGGGCTGGTTCTCGATCAAGAAGGCCAAGGGATACCAGGAGCTGTGATCTTGGTGAAAGGCATCGAACACAACGTGACCACCTCCGGCCGAGGAGAGTACTGGCGCCTGCTTACCCCCGGCTCGTACAAGATCTCGGCGGTGGCTTCAGGCTACGTCCCCAGCCTGCCCAGCACCGCCCTGGTGGAGGCTGGGAAAACGTTCGCTCTCAATTTTACCTTAGTGAAAGCCAATCCAGGTAACTTGGCCGAGATCGCTAACGGCTGAGACGGGTGTTCGGCAGCTGGCATGTTCGGTGGTGGGCCAATCTTTTTTAACCCTATGCATGCTTATGGGCAGGCAGCTCAAGTGTTATACACATTTTATAAATTATTTGTTGTTGATATTAATTCAGATTTGCACTGTTGTGTTGTGTATATTTTTTGATATGCTTTGTTATGGTTTATTTCTAAAAATTCAAGTAAAACCTAATTATAATTATTTGTATTTATTCAAGCATTCATGTTTATTGATGATAGTATTTTTGTCTTTGGAATTTTCAAAATAAAGAGTTGCCTATTTAAAAAAGCGCATACAAAACAAAAATATGAAAAGAATGTCAGATTCCTTTATGGTTGTTTGGTTGATGTCTACAATTTTCAGTATTTGAGTTGGCTGTTTTGTCTGAGAGCATTGTTTTGCTGACACGTGATGTTTGTAACATGCTTTTGTTTCTGCGCAATCAGGTGTGTTTTATCGCTTTAAAGGTAATGGAGGACATGTCTGAATAACACTCGTAACCGAATTTAAAACTTTTGCTTGCGATATCGTCAACTAGCCAGGTCTACTTTCTGCTGGGCTCTACCTCTAGCTGCAGTCTTGAAAACTTCACAATGTTGGAAACTAGGTCCTCGAATTTTATGTCTCAATAACCTTATGCAAACTTGCGGCTTGTTAATAATATAAACTCCGGTCACACAATGCAATTGGGTCTCCCAATTGCAAGCAAAGTGTGAAGTGTGATTGAGAAATTGTGTTTGGAACACGAAAGTTCTCCTTGAACTTACGTGGCAGTTGCATTTATGCGGTGTTGTGTAGTATTAACATCTTTATGAGCGTTACATCGAATTGTTTAGACTTTTGTAAAATGTAGTTCCATAAAATGCTTCAAATTGCTTTAAAAGAGACGTAATATTGGCCAATATCCTGCATTGCACGACCATTAGCCACGACCATACTTGTACCAAATTCTCAGCGATTGTGGCTTGCAAGGTTGGATGTTTGATGGTGTTTGCTTGTTTTTTGACTCCCTGTGTCTGGGCCAGTAGTTCGCTCGAGCGCGGAGGTGGTCCGACCGGCCGCAGTGGACGAGTACGGCTTCGTCATCCCGGCCGAGTTCAAGCACCACAACTTCTTGGCGCTGGAGCGGCAGATGAAGGCGCTGGCGGCAAACTACCCGAACATCACGCGGCTCTACTCCATCGGCACCAGCGTTCAGGGCCGGCAGCTCTACGTGCTCGAGATCACCGACAATCCGGGGATACATGAGCCAGGTTCGTTGCTTTTCCAGTGTCTTGCATCCAAGAACAATCAAAATCTGTTGTAGAAGCTATTTGTTTAGTCAGTGACGCCCATTTAGTTAATTAATAGATCAGCAAAAAATCAAACTATTCTTTTATAGATTTTCCACCTTTCCCACCATTTGAATATTTTATTGAAATAGAAAAAACACTGCGCAGCTTAACCTTTAGATACTTGTTTATTGGCAACTGAGTAATAGATATTTTTCACAATGATCAATTCTATTTTGACAAGATTCTTTGGCTGCGAAAATACCCGCACAGACACTAACAAATTACAGGAACCACTGACAAGTCTTGCACTTCTCAACTAGGAAATGCTGAAATTGAGAATTCTTTGCTAAATTTTAGTTGCATTCACTACCGTCAACGGGGGCTACTTGGTCCAATTTTCGGACATTTTTAGTCATATTATCTAATCTATTTAGAATATCAATGTTTTTATAACTGATTACTCATGTGTTGGCATCAGGGCATCATGCGTCGACATGCTTTTTTTTATTTGGTCTACACAGTGCCCAATAAAAAATATAATTGATTGGACCGTGTTACCCCATGGGTCGGGGCTACTTGGTCCAATGATAAGAATTGATCAATTTCTTGGAAACCAGCGAGTCCAAAGAAATTAAACTTGCTCTAAAAATCATATTTGTATCTAGCAATCATATATAGGATTTAAAAAAAAACCTAAACAAAAAAATGTGCAAACCCAATCAAGTAAGAAAAAGTATTTATTTTGTTTACCAATTAATAATGCAATCCTTAATGCTGAAGAGCGATTATGTGTCGATATAATATTTCCTATAAATTTACTCACACTATGAGGAACATAAACCCTTTTTGGTTTTTGGTAAATTGCCTTGCAAAGGCCTGTAAAAATAACAGTTTGTAAGCTAGGGTGCACAAAGCTTAAATCAAAACCCGAGTGAAAAATTAAAATAAGTTCAGATTTTTGAGTTTTGTCGAGTTTAGGGTGGTTTTTGGAATCTTATACTTCTTTGCTGCCTGGCATGCCGTCATATTTCGATTCGACACTTCATCAAGCGCTTTCCTCAAAGTTTCCGCCGTAAAGTTTTTGTATGGCTGCGCCCCTGGCTGACGTGCCACATAATGACGCACAATATTAATCTAAAAATAGTTGTTTCCATCAGTTTCAATTAAATGTCAACAAAAATGGTCAAATAACAAAAATGGTACGAAAAGTATGATTCAGAGAAGTTCCCCATGCCCCAATATAAGCAAAGTTAGCACACATCGGTGAATGGACCAAGTTGCCCCATCTCAATAAAGTTCATTTTGCAGTTCATTTAGGAAAGTTATAATTTTTTTAAAGCATGAAATAAGGTCTTCATGAATACTACTAACGTGTTCACACAAAAAATTAGATTAAAAATGTATTTTTATGTGCCTAATAATGAAAGTTATTCATACATCTGCGAATCGCGCTCCTCCCGATGTCACTTTAAATTGGCGCAATTTTCTTCCCAGCTGATGCATGAAGCTGGCACTTTGCTCCATAGTAGCACACATTTATACCAAGATAAAAAAAAATACCTCACCAGTTTAGGACACTAACTTTAGAAAATATTTACCAACAAGTCATTCAAGTACACACTGGACCAAGTTACCCCGCAAAGACCAAGTAGCCCCAGTTGACGGTAGCAAATATTACCAGCTGGTGCTATTTCTGTGGTTGCCATCATATCTGGCATTTTACAATTCAGTTAGGTTATTATCATCTTACTTTGTAGTTTTAACCTTGCCATTTAGTTGCCTCATATTATTACAATAAACAATCCATTAACCATTCAAAAAGTGATTGCTTGCATTGCAATGTAATCTATAGTTTATTTATTTCCATTGTTAGATCTTAACCATTCAATGGGCGGAATGGGATATCCACCATTGAATTGACTAATACAATCCTTTGTTATTGATGTGATATTGTTCTGAGATAAAAGCTAGGCACTGCGTTACTGCATTGTCTACTGCACTGCCAAAGCTGTTTACCGATGCCGTTGTCGTTGAAACGTTGTGAGTTGCGCAGGGGAGCCGGAGTTCAAGTATGTGGGCAACATGCACGGGAACGAGGTGGTCGGGCGGGAGATGCTGCTGCTGCTCGCCAAGTACATCTGCGAGAACTACGGCACTGACGAAAGGATCACCGGCATCGTAGACAACACCCGCATTCACATCCTTCCGTCGATGAATCCAGACGGATACGAGATCTCACAAGAAGGTAGCAAGCTCACTGACAGACATGTTGCAAATACAGCCTTGTGACCTAGGTTTCACTTCTCGAGTGGAAATCTGGCATTTTATGAAACTAATTGATGTTTGTTATGAATGGTTGCTACCTAAAGTTAAAATTTTAATGAAACTGCCCTAATTTTTGTGTGTTCTTAATTTGTTTTTAATGTTTGCAGGTGATTACGGGGGACTGATTGGTCGTTCGAATGCAAATAGCGTCGATTTGAACCGTAACTTCCCTGATCAGTACGGACCCACCAAGGTAAATCATCGTTTACATCTCACAACTAACATTCTCCGCCAACAAAATAACCCGTTTATGCTTCACTTTTCAAAGAAACTCTTTTACTGAATTTCTGAATGCTACGCCTTTCCCAATGTTTCGCACAGCAATACTTCCTGCTTTAACAAGAGTCTACAATCAAGCTCCAGATTTTTTGATTTTTGGGTTAATAATCCAGTTATATATAGTTGACAAGTCTTAACTGAAGTAATAAAAACTGAATTGTAATAATTTACTGTTGTGTTTGGTGTATGCCTAAAGTAATGTTGCTGGCTTTGTTAGTTTTTCTATTCCTGATACAAAGATTAGGAAAAGAGATGAGACTTAAGAAAGTAACAATGTTGCCGGCTCGCAGGAAAACCTGGTTGCGGAGAACGAGACGCGTGCAGTGATGTCGTGGATCCAGTCGTACCCGTTCGTGCTGTCCGCCAACCTGCACGGCGGCTCGCTGGTCGCCAACTACCCGTTTGACGACAACCTTGAGCAACGGAGCGGCGGAGAGAACCCCAGCCCCGACAACGACGTCTTCAAGATGCTGGCGCGATCCTACTCCGATGTGAGTACCCGCACGCGTTGGGTTCATCGCCTATCCATGACCGGATAAAGTTTTTGTCTTGAGCCAAAGTAGTCGTACAGAGAGTACCAAGGATTCATGTAGACCTACGTTATGACTTAATGCCAATGGAAGAACCAAATCATGCAAGTCATTACTTCATTGGAGCCAAACCCGATACAAGTTCTTACTTCCCGCATAAAAATTTGTGCTTAAGATAACTGTCAACTTAAAAATTAGTGACATTGTTGCACTGCTAAAAGGCCAGATCAACCCAGATTTCAGATTTCAGAAAAATTTCTGATCAAAATCACATGGCTACTCGATTTTTTAAAAAAACCTATACTCTCCACTTATATTAGCTTCAATGCTAATAATGCTGTTAATGCCACGCTGGAGGAAACGGCGTAAGTGAGGTTGTGTCGTTCCGTCAGAAACACCCGACGATGCACCTGTCGCCAACGTGCGTGGGCATCCAGGAGCGGTTCCCCGACGGCATCACCAACGGGGCCGCGTGGTACGTCGTGCCTGGCGGCATGCAGGACTGGAACTACCTGCACTCCAACTGCTACGAGATCACCGTCGAGATGGGCTGCTTCAAGTTCCCGCCCGCCGACCAGCTGCCCAAGTTCTGGCTGGACAATCGCGAGTCGCTCATCGCCTACATGCAGCAGGTGAGAGCAGAGGGACGGCTTGCCGTGAGATTTGTAGGAAGTCTACCGGTGTTGCGATATGCAAGGCGGGATGGGTGGTCATTCCTTATGAAATGCAGTCTCTTAATGCCGAGGAAGGAGAGTTTGAAGTTGGTACAACAGCTTCACTCATCTTTCATAACGTCTTAAAAGCTCAATAGGTGTAGGAACCCTGCAGTTAGAAGAGTACAGTACTATCCAAGTTTTCCAAAGATGGTTGTTCCCTTGGTGTTTCTCATGTTCCCATGCTCTGGGGTGCAGAGAAATGTAAAGACTATAAATCTTAAATCTATACCTGGAACATTGATATTGAATGCTTCGAACCTACTCATAGAGAATCCAAATAAGTGTAACTTGACCAAGTTTCACATATTTCGACGTAAGTATGCCACGACCGGCAACTATTCACCATCAAGACTCCCCGATGGTCGCACGAGTGCTAAGGTCCGCCTGGGCCTTTAGGCGATGTACGGCCAAGCGAGGAAGGGATTGAGCCGCTTGTTCTTTGGTGACAGGTGCACAAGGGTGTCGCTGGCTTTGTGGTGAGCGCCGAGGGCAACCCGATCGGCAACGCTTCGATCTCGGTGGCTGGCATTGACCACGTGGTGCGATCGACGCCGCACGGAGACTTCTGGCGGATCCTCCTGCCAGGCCGCTACACGGTCACCGTCGAAGCGCACGGGTCAGTCGCCAGTCGCCAGCGCAAGGCTACGTCATTTACTCAACTTTTAATATTTACCATATTTCAAGTGTCAATTATTTTTTTTTGATGTTTGTTTTGAAAATCTGCTCTCCCCTTACCTTATCTGTAAAATTTACCAGCATTGCTGGAATAACATGAAAGTTGGTCATATTTTGACGTTGCTGTTCATCAAACAAGTTTGCTATGCCTGTAGTGCCTACTTACCTACTTTCATGCCATCAATTTTGATTGCAGTACACTTATTTATTTATTTTACCATTTAAAGTAGCAATGATTGTAAGATGTAGCGATGCAGTATGTTGCCAGGGATGCAAATCGATGCCAGATTTGTCAATCTGGGGCATTGACTGTGAAATAACTGAAGGAGGAAAATTGACAGTCTCACCTAGTGAAAGTGTTAACCCCACAATGGATGGAGGGAATGAAGTAGACTTGAACCAATCGGAAGTGTCTGTAACAAATAACAATGGACGATTGCGATTGTTTTCGGCAGCTACTCGAGCCAGACGCAGGAGGCGGTGGTGCCCGAGTTTGGCTCGGTGCAGGTGAACTTCACGCTGCTCATCGACAACCCCAAGCGTTGGTCGCTGCTGCACGACTTTGACATCGCCGATAACCTGGCCGCCGACAAGTACCTCAGCAACGCCGAGATGAACGCCGCGATGGCCGCCCTGGAGAACGCAGACAGCTCGGTGGCAGAGTTCGAGAGCGGCGACAACGACGTCACTATGGCGCTGCACTCGCTCAAGATCACGCACGAAGTAGGTCATTACTTTGCCGTAGGTTTGTTTATTGTGCATATCTAATCGGTTTGCTTTTGTTGTTAATATTCTAGGCGTTCACAGAACCTCTTGAATTGAACTACAAAAGAATAGAGAGAGCAAAACACTTGGTAAATGTTGCAGGCATTTACGGAGTTACATTTACAGAGCTTACATTTTGCATTTTACTAGTCGTAGTCAGTAAGTCTGAAGATGCCTTATCTAATTTCCTGTTAACCCAACCAACTGGCTTCTCTAAGTGGAATCCTGGTTAGTTTCAGCATTGGATTTAAGTTTCCAGCCATTTAACAACTTTTGAGCCATCAGAGCTTTTGAAGCAATACATAAAACTAAAAGGCTTGTACAAAGAGTAAAGAGTGTAGTGACTGCTAACATGAGTTGTGAGCTTGTCTGAATGTGACACATCGTGATAAATCATATGCTAGCTACATTGTGACCCCGCGTTTCCAGGTGGGCTCGCCGGAAGAGACCAAGTTCCACGTGGCCGTGCTGGGCGGGTTGTTCGCGTCGCAGCCTCTCGGCCGGGAGCTTGCAATCCGATTGGCTCGCCATCTCGTGATCGGCCACGGCCGCTCCGACCCGCTGGTCGCCAAGATCCTCGCCAATGCCGTCATTCACGTCTTCCCCGCGGTGAGTCGCACGCTGCCAGCTTGTTTGTCATCGGCAGCTTTCATTGCGTACCTAGCAGCCGACTCGATGAACGATTCCTTGCCAATTACATGCTTGCAAAACAACTTGTTTAATTTGTGCGTAACGCTATTGTATCGTCTGAAGTCTTGGGACATTCTCACGCTGCCATCATTATTCCCACTGGCCATATTAATGTATCAACAACAATTACATTCATACTCAAGTCATTACTCACATTCATCTTTCCATCTCCCACTAAATAGCCATAAAAATGTATACTTAAAATAGTACTTTTATAAATTTTAATTTTTTTGAAAAAATCAAAACATTTAAATGTTTTAATTAAATAACGTACTTAAAATAATGCAATTAAAATAAAAAAGAAGAAAAAAGTAAACTTAAACCTCTAAATAAAAATAAATAATTTAATGACAAAGGTAAAAAACTTTTTCATGCTAAATATTCCTTACAAAATTGACAGGTGGACCCCACGTTCACGACGGAGCCGTTCCACCCGCTGGTGATGGAGACGGAGACGGGCGAAGCGCTGCTAGACCCGAATACGTCAAGCAAGGCGGCGGCGGCGCTGCGTGCGACGTTCCGCAAGGACGCCTTCGACGTTGTGCTCAACATTGCTGGCGGCGGCATCGGGCTCAGGTGGGTTGACTCGAAATCGCAATCTCAGCGGCATCGGCATCGGCATCCACGATGCAGCCAATACAAACACATTCAAACCAAGTCGGGGTAACGCTAACCTATCGCCAGAGCCAGGAGTTTCTCGTTTTCGCAATAAACGCAACTTGTTAAAATAGTGCCCTTTTCTTGCAGATGTTTACGAATTAGGTACTCTAGGTCCTAAAAACACCCATGAAATTTCCGCGAATTTTCGCGAATTCCCATGATTATCATGATTTTTACTGTAATCCCCGAATTTCCGCGAATTTGTCAAAAAGTACCCTTTTCAACTGTTTTATGTAGATATCATAAATCTTTCCACTTCAATTCAATGCAAGTAGCAGGTTCTGAGAAATTGAAGCAGGTTCCGAGAAAAAGGGTCTGCTGAGGTAATGCCAGATGCCAAGCCAGAGCACAATTTCGTCATTGTAGACACACGAAACTAGTTGAGGGTGGCAGTGCTGGCTTTGCTTGGCTGGAGGTCAGTGCGCTTCAAATTTTGATAGTGGTGTGTGGCTGAAGATGGATGGAAACAGCAGCTTCAAGAGCAAAAGAATTTAAAAAGGAAGGATTTTGTAATACAAAAGTAGAATGGGCCACTTGCAGAAGAAAAAAACACTGGTTGCTGCTCCATCAACAAGGGGGTGGGGAAGTTTTTTTATCAACGCCAAAACGCGAATTTTCCGATAATTTCCACCACCAATTCACCACCTTTTGGTAAACAAAACGCGAATTTTGCCTTTTATTTCCAACACAAACTCCTGGCACTGCCTATCGCATTCACAGCTCACTTGCTTCTCTTTACAACAAACCTTTTTCAACATGGTATACTGTACAATATTTTGCGGGTTAATTAGTTTTAAACTATGATAATCAAGCAGAGGTTTTCAGAGCCCGTGGATGGCGGGGGATGGCGCGGTGTGGTTTCACAGTGTATAATCTGATTATAAGTGGTTTTTGGTCCTTATAAGGGCCGGGTAGCAAAGCCCTTAATTAAAAATTCCGAACTTTGAATTTACGTCAAGAAAAAGAGAAGTAGGTTCAAACATTCCTAAAAGGTTTGAGGGTGTTAAATGATTGAAACACTGAATCCCACGGCCAGAATGTCCCAACCTCAGAGCTTCTCGAACTTCCCGGCATTCCGGGTGATTAATCGTTGGCCGCGGCGTTGCAGCTCTCCGAAGAAGGACGTGGACTCTGAGACGAGCGCGATCTTCGGCATGCTGGCGACACGCTTCTCCACGGTGCACCAGGAGATGAGCAGCTCCAACGTATGTGGCAACCGCGAGATCATGACGCAGACCCTGAACATGGATCAGATGGTGCTGGAGACAGCATTTGCCTCCTACGGCACTCCCATGGTGCGTACTACTCCGATATCCGTGCTGCGGAGGAATCGGACCAAACTGTACATCGTTTTACGCTGATGGTGCATTGTTTTCTAACTGTTGTTTTGTAGGGACGTAAAAAACGAGACGATTGGGTGAGATTGCTTTTAACTGGATTGTTTCGGTACTTTCAGATGACGGCTCACGTGACATGCAAGCTCTTCCCGATCGCAAGTGAACTGTCGGAGCTTTGGCGACACAACCTCCAGCCGTTGATGCAGTTCTTGTCGGCAGTGCAGCAAGGTTAGTGTAGGAAGCAAAGCTTGTAGAGTGCCTACCAAGAGTGGAGTTGATTAATGGATTAGTGAAAAATAACTGAAAAATTATAACTACTAGGCTATGCGAACACTCATATAATCGTGTTGTGGATGAGCGTAATTTTTACGCTCACCCACAACGCAATTATATTGCGTGTACGCATAGCCTAGAGGCTTTTATGATCAATTTTAAGAGTTCGGCGTTAATTTATCAGCTTTCTCAAAGACATTGAATATTTCAAAACGAAAAAATCGATTTAAAGAAAAACTATTTAAACGATTTGCTTGAAATTAACACAGTATCTTCCTTTTACGATTTATAATGCACACAGTAAATTTAGTCAAAATCGGTTGAAGATAAAGTTGATTTAGTTGCAAAAAACTGCAAAATCGCTGAAAAAGCGTCATAAAAGCGCTATTTCCATGAAAAGCGCTAAACATACAACAATGAAATTTGCACACAAACATTAAATCGTGGGGGCCAACATATCTGGAAAGTTTCGTCAAATTATATTGAGATCCTCGGCCTCTAGAGTGGAAAACGTGTTTTGGAAAAACTGAAAAATTTCGTAAAAACTTAATAACAAAAAATTTACTCGTCCGAATTGCTTCAAAAACGTGGCAGATCTAAGTTCAGAGAAAACGAAGGTCCACCGAAATTTTCATCAAAATCCGTTTTGGCGTTTGGCCGGAATCGTGCGAACAAACACACAAAAAAACAAAAAAAAAAACAAAAAAACAAAAAAACAAAAAAAAAAACATTCCGGATTTTTTTAGCAGTAAAGTGAAATTGAAGATTTCGCTTCACTCGCTACGCTCGTTACGCTCATCAACAAACTTATGCTAAAAATACTGGCGGTTAAAATACATTATATTTGGCAGAGTTGTTGAGTTTTTTGGCTAACGCGTTGCAACTTGCAGGTGTGAGAGGGCACGTCCAGGACGACAAAGGTGAGCCCCTCCGTGAGGCTGTGGTCTCCATTGGCGGAATCGGCAAGCCGCTGGCGGTGACCCGCAATGCCGCCTACTTCAAGGCGATCCTTCCCATCGGAAACTACAAGCTGGAGGTATGTTGCCCTCGGCACTTCCATGTTTGGATGGCGGGGGAAATGTGGCAGGGAGGTTTGACATTCCTAAATGTCTCTCCGTTAGTTGCTCCTCTAGATGCCCGAATACACGTACCCTTTTCTAGGCTCAAAACTCTTCTAGCTAGGTTTCACTGCATTATTTTCATGCACCTCCTTCATGACAAAAAGGAATCCAGGCAACAGCCAACAGCCAGTACCAAGGCCAGAGCCTTGGTACTAAATTCATTGTTTGAATAATGTTATTTGTTTATATGTTCCTAAGTTTGGGATTTCTGCAATTAAATTTGTAACTGCATGTAACAGGACTGTGACATAATCCTGACAACCCGTTTGTTGCGTAGGTGCATTGCGAAGGATTCCAAGTGCAAGTGACCGACTTCACAGTCGCTGACAACGAGTTGAAGGAGCTGACGGTGACGTTGAGAAGATCGGCGGCGGCGGCGGTGGCACCGACGAAAGCCATGAAACAAGCGGAAGAAGTGACGGCGAGCTCCGTTGTCAAGCAGGACATGACCACTACCTTCAGCGATGTCGCCACCGCTTCAACCCTCAACTTCACCGGCACCGGAATTAAAGGTAAGATTCCAGCAATTGATAACTATGTTAAAATCTTATCAAATCATAGGGCACATTGTGTTTTGGTATTTTTTATTATTTGGTTTACTTAATTTACTTAAATTTGTCAAAAAATGTAGATCATGTTTGTAAAAACGTCGTACTACGTACCTACGTCACAAAAACTTTTGAATTTCTTATCAAGGTTGCCCAAAAGCGAATTAACACAAATCTATTGAATGTAAATGAAGAGCTTAAGATATTCATGTCTCTTTAGTCTTTACCACTCTAAACGGAGGCCATTATGCGTACAAAGAGCAAATTTGCATAAGGTGTCCCAAAATCAATAATGCCCTTGACACCAACAATGCAAATAAATTTAAAATATTCTTCCCCTTGTTTCCTTTCCAACCATCATTTGCTGACCAGGGTCATATTTGCATGAGGAATCAAAAGTTTTCCTCTGTTTTCTCTGAAACTGGCTACATAACATCTTACAATGGGCAATGACTTAAAAGAACGTTGCTCAGGAACTTCGCTACAACGTAGGCAAGACCTTTGACGAGGACTGACGCTCAATTCCTGCGCTTCCCGGCAGGTTTTGTCCTGGACGTGTCCAGCCACCCGCTGCCGAAGGCGGTGCTGTCGACGGCGGCATTGAACGCGACGGTGCTGCCGTCGGGAGCGTTCTTCCTGCCGCTGCCCCCTGGCCCCGTGGCGTTGACGGCCGCCGCCCAGGGCTTCCTCTCCGAAACCAAGTGGGTGACGGTCGCCGACGGCGGCATCCCGATGCAGCTCGCGTTCCGCCTGCTGCCCGACGAGAACGTGCTCGGGCTGCCGAGGCTCGTGTTCATCATGGTCGCCGGTGGGTCACTGCTCAGCACTAACGCATCCTTTGCTATCCATGATTCCAACACCTTTCTCACAAATGGAAAATTACAAATGGTTTCTGGAACAATTTTATTTTCAGTGCTCATATACTTCATTCAAGTTTCTTAGTAAGCAAGAGTGGTAATAACTAAAAGCTATTGATTGTTATCACAATAAAGAACTGTGAAGGCTTACGTAGATATCGGGGGTTCATATCCATGCCTGGGCGTGCATTTAAAATTTGATTAGTTTATTGATGAGCGTAACGAGCGTAGCGAGTAAAGCGAAATCTTCAATTACACTTACTGTAGAAAAAAGTCTCCGTTTTTTTTTTTTTTTTTTTTGTTTGCGCTCTACAGGCCAAACGCCAAAACAGATTTTGATGAAAATTTATATGAACCTTCGTTTTCTCTGAACTTAGATCTGCCACGTTTTTGAAGCAAATCGGACAAGTAAATTTTATGTTATTAAGTTTTTACGAAATTTTTTAGTTTTTCCAAAACACGTTCTGCACTCTAGAGGCCAAACATCTGAATATAATTTGACGAAACTTTCAGGAAATGTTGACTCTTACGATTTAAAGTTTGTGTAAAAATTTCATTGTTGTATGTTAAGCACTTTTCTTGAAAATGGCGCTTTTTTAGCGTTTTTTTAGTTTTTTGCAACTTAAGCAACCTTATCTTCAACCGATGTTCACAAAATTTACTGTGTAAGTACATTATAAATCGTAAAAAGAAGATACCGTATTAATTTGAACCAAATCAATTGAATAGTTTTTCTTTAAATCGATTTTTACGTTTTGAAATATTCAAATGTCGCTCGTTACGCTCATCAACTAGGTTCAGCATCTTCTATGTTCAATGATTGTCCTGTTTCTATCTCCGACAAGCCCAACAAACAATCTTAATATTAATTGGGAAGTCAGCCATCCGGGTGAACATGTTCTAACATTTCCCCGGGAATGTTAATGTCTGGGTTTTAAATCCCGGTCTGGCCACAGATTTTCGGTTGGATATTTAGATTCTAATAATAAATGAGTGGGAGGCTCTCTGGTCAGTTTTCTAACGGATTACCGAGTACGTCATCGCGCTGGCAAACTGTACTCTAACGTTGCCTGTTGTGATCAGGCTGCATCTCTCTGCTGATCGTGGCGCTGGGAGTTTGCTGCTACGCTTGCTGCCAGCGCAGGCGCCAGCGCCGGTTCCAGTACGACTTCTCGCTCCTGCCGCAGAAGCACGGGGTTGCCTACTATGACGACGACGACAAGGAAACAGAGCTCTTCAGAGCTCCGATCAGAGGTAACATTCAGAATTGATCAGCTTTTCTACTTTAAGCACCTGTGGGGTTACTGCCTGGTTTTGGGAAACTTTCATCTCAGTCATAAGTCGTCATCAGTATGGTTTTGGTAAAAACTAAGTATGAGTAATTGGTATGTAGATTTGGTTTATTTTTGAGGTTTAATCATCAGTTCTGATTCTCTGTATGGCATCATGCATTCCCCCCACATTTTCACCATACCTTGTGTAGTTTGAACCAGTCCGTGCATGCTAAGTGCATGCTAAGTTCATGCTAAGTGTTAGAAAGCATTTTATGCTTTTATGAGTTTCCAATAAGTCTGTAGCTCCCGTTAAAAACCGTGGAACACATTTTAATTAGATTGAGACCATGGTGCCTGTGGGTTCCAGGGTCAGAAGATGTCACTCGGCCCTATTTCGACGAGGACGAAGACGAGTCGGATTCGGAAGAAGACATCGTCTTGGTTCGGCCTCACCGGGAGTGGGAGCCGGTGGGTGACAAAGACTGACAAGCTTAGCGGGCAACGTAACATTACGAACATTCTAGGTAAGACGGATGCGGTTGCATCAGCAATCGTATTTCCTTACCACTGCCTCAACCGTCTACACAAATTTTGTCTTTATTATCGTAGAAGGCCTTGGGGAGCTGTCTTAAGCTGTGGTAAACTCGAACAATCCTAGTGTACGTACCTACGTGAATTGTGATTCACTTTGGCTGTAAGTTCCATTTTATATTTGATACCACAATGTTGTTATACTGTTTAGGGAGGCCATGTGACTTGGGTAGGTGGAACAGGAAAGAGGACCGAGTTAAATGGGTTTATAACAAGGTGCTCCGAATGTTCAAGATAGAGTAAATTTATATTTGAACTGATAACACAATACATGGTTATGCGTTTAAGAAGGCTGTCGCACGCAGCAGCAATGTTAGGAGTGCCAGGAGATGACTTTAGATCTGCTTTTAGAGATGTGCCTTATGGCGGCAGTTTATGATTACAAACAGAAAAGGTGCAATCACAAGTCCATGTCGTCTTCTGAAGAAGTCGGTACCGCTGGATTGAATCTACATAAAAGGAAGAGAAAATATTGTTTGTAATTTTTATATTTATATTAATGACGTAATAAGTAACGTAGGCTTAATGTAACACTTAACTTATGAAGTTGTTAGTGTTGGCTGTTAACCAGTAATTTAATCTTTTTATGACGTGCCTTTGATTGTGAAGTTATAAGCAATAAAAAATGAACTTATTAAACATTCTATATTCAATGAATAACAAAAGCACAATTACGCATACTAACAACCTCTAGGTACACAGAATGCTCTCATGGAAAGTCCTGAATGAAATAATAATTTTTCAGTACCTACCTACCTGCACGGTAAATTAAACGTAACTCCAACTTCGATCGTATTACAGCTAGTGTCTACAGAGCATGCAATGACAGTCTTTGCCTCTGTCTGACAAAGCATTTTCGTGATGAGAGTAGAGAACAGTGCGTCTTAAGTACCAACCCGAGTGAGTTGAATGCGTTGAGGTCGATGGCCGTCGAGTTGTTGTTGTCGGGGGCGCTCATGTCCTCTTCGCGACTCAGTCGTTGACGGTCCTCTTCTTCGGCCGCCAGCCGCGCGGCGTTGGAAGTGCCCAGGTTGTCTTTTATTGCGTCCAGCAGCCCGGGTGGGGGCTGCCAAAGCATCAGAGCTGTGGATGGCTTCTGTCTGAAACACGGACATTCTCCATCAGTGATGATATGTACCTACTTGATTATTGTTATCAGAATCCAGTAGGAATGGACCAGAATCTAGGCATATAAATCTGTCCATCCTTGTTGGTCTACATCCCTCCCTCTTTATTCCTTCTGTATTTAACCAGGCCCAAAAAATTGATGTATCTGCGGATTGCAATTGGTGATTTTTTCAAGTCCTTTTACTTACAGTTTACAGAGAATGGCAGAAGGAAGAATTTCATCGTTGAATCGTTTGATTTCGTCGCATATGAACAGACGCTGTATTTTATTATCATCTGCGGCTTTGGATGTTGAAGCCTTTGCCAAATCTTCAGCACACATGGGCTCGGTTTCCAAATACTGAAATTGTTCCCGAGGAGATGTGTCTGAAGTGATTTGTAGCTGGCTCATGTGTGCTGCCATCTTTTCTTCTGTAATGTGAAGTTTTGTGATTGGCCTGAAAAGGAATCATTGTATCTACATTATCGATAGTGTATCCGACAACATTAACGAGTTAACACAATGCAAAATAGTTCCTATGCCTAAACATCCATTTAAAGCATGGGGACGTACATGGCTTCGGGCTCCGGATCGATCTTGCGTTTGAATTGCACACAGGGTGGACTTCGATGACTGTAGCCGTAGTTTATATGTCCCATTTCCAGCGGCTCTCCCGTGAATCTCACAACCGATGGCTGTGTGATGCCCCATGGCATGTGAGCAGGTGTTGTGTGTAGCCAAGCACCTCCATTTGAATCGGCTATGTTACTTCCCAGTGGTAAAGGCACAAACGGCTGGCCGAAAACATTTGCGCCTGAAGGCTCTGCAGTGCTCGGCATTCCATGTGTGAAGTTCATCCTAAAAAAAAATAAGATTGTATCCCACCTCGTTACAAAAATACCCTTTTTATATGCGCTAGAGATTATTGAAACCTGTGTAGCGTCGCTCAAGAATCGCAGTCGAGAATCGCTCTACCTTGTTTATGGTTCACTCATTAAAATACCTACGTGAATTCTGGAAATTTCTGATGGAACTTGCACCAGAGAAGCCAGAGTTCTACAAGTTGCAGCTATACTTCTTGATCTGCTCCACTCTTCCGCCTTACAGCGACATTTATGTCCAGTTCGCCACGCCGAAGTTTTGCACAAGTACCGCGAAACTGATCTCCAAAGACTTTACACTCGATCAAATACCAAACGACGAGATTTTGTCAATATCATGCGGTTTCTAACCAAAACTCGGAGTTCGACAGCTGATGTCAGACGCCATATTGTTGTAGGATGACAACAAAAGCACGCACCCCTCTACGCACAGCTGTAACGCTGGTGGCGGGCCTGTGATTCGCGGGCGAGGCTGCCTATCGCCTGGCTTGCTAGCGAGTCCGGCGAGTCGTTATAGCAACTGTCAAATATGTGCGGCGCACGCGGTCGAAACTCTGCCGCGGCTGTAGATTTCGGCAACGTTAGTGATTTGGGGAATCGGTCTGTCTCGGTTTGCGAGAAATCAACATCGGAATGGCTAAGAAACCCCCAGAAGATGACTTGGACATGGGTCAAATGGCCGAGGCCGAGCTTGACCGGCTGCAGAGGCAGTATCGCATCATGGAAGGCGACCGCAATGCCTTCTGTGACGATATTTACCGCTCGCTAAGGAAACAAAGGTGCGAATTTCAACCTACACTCTCTTTTATTTCCTTGTCATCTCACCCTACCTCCAGGGAGGTCGGTAACTTCATTGGGATAGTTCCTCTAAGAATTTGCACGACCGTCTCCTTAACTCCCCCACACCCCTCCTCACCATTTACCAATCATGCCTTCTTGACTCAAGAACTTGGTGAAAAAAATGAAAAAAATGTACTCTTACAGAAAGACGATTGGAGTCCTCACTAAAGAGCGAAGCAATTTGCAGTCGAATCTCTCGGTCATCAAGAATCCATTGAATGAGTTGAAAGACAAGCAGGCCGCTACTGATCTAGGTAAACTTCTGAAGAGGAGCAGCAAGTATGAGTTTGACGCGCAAAGCAGGAACGCCCAGGTAACTACTAGTTTCATGTGTCTTACCAAGGGTGTTATCTTTCTTGCATTACACCGATATGTATTTTTGCAGCTCGGTGAGCTACAGCAACAAATCCGTATGCTGGAAAAGGAGCTGACGGTGTTAAGGAGGAAAGACGTCACCGACACCCAGAGCCTGAGCCAGGCCGCGGAATTCAAGCAGACCGTTGCAACGCTGGAGAACCGACTCAACGTTGTAAGTCAGCATTATTTGCTTACATTCCTGATTGACATCATTTAAAAATTCCCTCTCTTGAGGCAAAGATTAAAGTTGAAATAGCTTATTAATTATCATTTTATTTATTACTATAGTGATATATTTAATTTGCAATTTTTAATTTAAAAATTGGCCTCAGCTTTACAGCTTAGCTTTTCACAAAAACATTTGGCTACAGACAAGATCTATCACAAATTCCAAATCCTTTTGGTGATACTAACAACCAACCATCCTTCGAATTGAAACTAACCCAGAACAAAATGTGAGCTGTAAACAGAGCAGGCTGCCGTGTGATGCACAGGTGTCGGTGAAGTACAACAAACAGCTGGCATTGAACACGCAATTGCGCGAGAACCTGGACCACCTTCTAAAGGAACGCAGCCACTTCAACAACATCTACCAGCAGATGATCGGACGACTCAACGCCGGCAAGAAGACCATGGTCGAGTTGATCGAACAGGCCACCATTGCCTACGACCAGCGGTGAGTTGCCCCAGCGTTGTATAAACCAAACACGCCGGCGCACTTTAGTTCAGATGTCCTTGTTTCAATCCTATTGTCTCTCTAGTTCTGTATCTAAGGATCATATTGTCTAGGAACTTAGCAATTGTAAGTGTGTTTTGTCTATACATATTTTTTTTATAACAAAATCGATATCCATTCAGAAGTGCCATCACCCCCCATCTGGCCTGTTCCAAAATCCAGATTCTATAGAGCGTAGAAAGGTCTTGCTTGGATTTATCTAGGTAGGTATGCTAGGTATTAAATCATCACAATAATTGTTTATATATGCCCTTGTCTGCAAAGCGTCGTGTTGAACGCTCGCGCTTGATTGGTTGTGTTGCGGCTTAGGGAGGAGTCTCAGCTGAAGCTGCAAGCTCTGCGCGAACGCAGCCGCCAGGACCACACGGCGCACGGACAGGAGATGCGCGAACTGATGCGCAGGCTCGACCACGACGCCAAGCTGCAGAACTTCCTCGGAGCCAAGGGGCAGCGGCGGGTCATGGCCGACCTTGAAGCCAAGGAGGCGGCCAAGAAATGTAAGCGACCTTGCTCATTGACTCCACTACTCGTATGTAGATATCATTTATTTTTCTTTTGAAATTGCATTTGTTTTACATAGGAGTTATAATGAGTACTGATGTGAAAAGTACACGCTTCTTTATAGAAATTTGTACAGAAATCAATGACAGTACATGCTACATTCGGTAGTTTGCCGTACTTATCATGCCAGACTGCGATCTGGAACTGTCCTTGAGCCAACAATGTCAAATAATTAAAATTGTCTTGCGACTGGGCCACCGAACCATGTTTGTAATGCGCACCGCTCCGGGCCGACAGTGGCGCTGCGCGAGGCGACGGAGCTGAAGATCAGCGAGTACCGCGGCGTGCTCAGGCGGCTGCGTGATTCCTGCGCCGGGGAGGACGGTGCCGACAAGCTGGCCGCGCAGTTCGCCAAGCGCGAGGAGGAAAACTTTGCGCTGTTCGGCTACGTTGGTGAACTCAACGCAGAGGTATGTTTCATCGGACGGTCCTCAATGATGCTCTCTTTAAAGCTGTGTTTGTTGGATTGATTGCAGTCTAACCTTCAGACCTCTCAACTTCCTAACATGTTGGAGCTTAGCTCCCTTATTTTAATTATTTCAATTTCAATGCATTTTGCTTTGTGAAATTAACTCGGTGTGTCTCTCTCAATTGAACTGGGGTGGGATGGAGTAAATATGCTGCAAAGGAAACCACTTCTTCTGTTGTATATCCCCATTGAAATTTTCTTGTAAAATACATTTAATTTCAGAAAATAATTAATGATATCTCCAGAAAAAATAGTGGTTTCGAGGTGAAATCTTTTCCTGCAACTAACTAAGCTCACTGAATTGACTCGACGCTTGAATCTGTCCGCTCTGCATCGGCAATGACCCTGCTCCTCCCGCGACGCTCGCAGCTGGAGGTGATCCAGTCGCAGGTGGACGAAGTGGAGTCGCGGATCGACGTTCAACGCGTGGCGAATCGGGAGCGCGCGTCGCAGCATCGTGAGACGCTAGCCGAGCTGCAGGCCGGCCACGAGGCGGCGACGGCGGCAACGGCGACAGCGGCAGCGCGCTTGGCGGCGGCGCAGCGGCAGCTGGACGCGTTGCTGGCAGGCGTAGAGATCGTGTTCCGGCTGGCGCGCTGCAGCAACGCACCGATACTCGACTTGCTCGGTGGGTAGACACAACGCCATCTACGTCATGACGGTCTCACTTCTCGGTCCTAGTTCTTACGACTCTGACAATAGAAATTCGATGAGATTAATACTGTAAATACCTGAACTTTCTTGCTCATTCTGTTTTTTTTTGACACACCTACGTACTTTATTTCCGTCTGACTTACTCTGATCTGAATTAGGCAAGATAATTCAACACAAACACACAAAGCTTGTGATACAAGAGAAACAAACAACTTAGTGAAATTTTTCTGACCTACCAAGTCAGAATTTTATTTTGAACCGTGTAGTTTTGCTGTTATCAATATCATTGTAAATTATCTGCAGCTTAAGAGCCAGCTAAAGTCAGCTTAAAAGCCTAAAATGCAGAGGTCCACGTAATTACTTTTCCTGCCCCCTAAATTGATCCCAATATTTTTGAAAAAAAATCAGTGTGTAGAGGAAGAGTACTCCGACCCGCCTAGTAAATTTTAATTGAGATCGGATGGAAAATAAAACAACCAGAGAAGAAAGAAAAGTGGTGTTTTCGTTTAAAAAACACCCACAAAAAGTCCCAAATTCAAGATTTATTTGTGAACAAAGTAAACGTCCGATCGACACGAGCCTTTACATCGCGTGTTAGAAATTTTTTCAACTATCCACTGATTTTTTTTCATAAATATAGGGAACATTTTAGGGGGCAGGAAAAGTAACCACGTGGACCTCTGCACTACCAAAAATTTCCGTGTGAGAAAGCTAATCTTTCACGGATTAGACCCGATGGAAATAATCTTCCAGTTTTACTGCCTCGTTATCAGCATGAGAAATAAAAACACTCTTGGAGATTATACTTGCACAACCCGACACCGAGTTCAATAGAAAGTTAATAAAAAAGGATATCGATACAAATCCGTGTTTCATACTGTTTTATCGATACGACTGGATTCGTCTCTGCTTGCACATCAAAAGCAATGTTGAAATGAAAAAATCCGACGAAAATTACCGATTAATATGCATCATTCCTTCACCCACTGCTCTGTAAACCTAACCGAACGGTTTGGCATGTTGGAAACACCGGTTCTAGTGAGATCACCGAAGTTAAGCAACATCGCGCTGGGTCAGGTGTTTGATGGGTGACCATCATGCACATGATCAGTTCTGTTCGGGAGAGAGGTTGGAGGGTTTGAAGTTAGTACAACAACTTTACTCGCCTTGCTTATCAACCTCTCGACAGCACGGATTAGTGGAGGAATCCTGTTGTTCGAGTTGTACCGTCCTTCGGAAGGGACGTAAAGCCGGTGGTCCCCTTGGTGCTTTTCGACAGGAGTAGGCTACGTGCCGGCACCGGGTTTCCCCTCCTCCCTTCTAGACTAGGTTAGGTTCATCATCACCCTCATCATCACCATTTCATTCACCGACGCCATTAGACCAGTGCCAAAGGGCCAGTTGTCAAAACAGTGCGTCGTTAAGCACCAATAATCAATCTGTAAACCTAGTTGGGTGGGTCTCACTCAACTTTTCTACTCAACTTTACTCAATCTATCAGTGCTCTAAAACTGAAACTTGTGTTACGCACGTTTGTATTGATCTTAGAAGGAAATCCGATAATAATGAAAATCGATATATTGGGTGTCCGATATTTTTCATTGCTTGCTTGGGTCTAACAAATATAGTTATTTAGTATTATTGTGTAATTTTCGGAATTGCATGATTGTCAAGTCGGAAGAGAAGAGATTCTAGGAAGTCGGCACTCGGCATGCTGACGCTAGTTAGCGATAAAATTTAGTCGGCGTAAGATATGGCCGATGACGGCTCGTTCCGTGGAGACAGAGTGTTTTTATAGATCAAAAAGTATATTTTATTCACTAAACAAAGCAGTGTTGCACTAACCATCATCGTTTGTATTCAATTCAATTTCAATTTCAATTTCAATTTCATCTTCATTTTATTCTGCATCACAAGCATGCATACAGGGTAGAAAAAAAAATGAAAATAGCAAAAGCCCGCGTAACACTCATACCTAATTGAACAGTTCATACAGCACAGACATGCGAACCCGTTAGTCTTTGTGCTATTTTGTTATATACACTACGAAGTGGTTCACATTCGAACGTGTTGAAAGGAACGAGGACTTCTGGCGTGAGAAGATGGAAGCGCGCCTTTGTTGGTGAGTGAGAAAAAATATATGCTCGATCTCTGCTGGGAGTGACTATTGGTAGACGCTGATGAATCTATAATTTTTGTTTGTTCTAGGTTTTATAACAAGTGCCTAGTCATTGAAATTTGCAACCCGCAGTACAGTAAACGAATGTTGAAGACAGACATCCGAGATCCGAGATCCGCGATGCGTTGTTGAAGCCCGTGCTGCGGCTCAAAACGCCAAAGACATGAAAGCCGCCGCGAAATTGCAGAGGAAAAGTGCGAAGGCGCAAACAGCCAACAAATAAATCGGCAACGGAGTGTTTCCGATCCATGGCTCCATGCAATCGATGTATATTAATTGAAACTAATATGTAGTACGTATTCAAAAATATAATTATTATTTCGTTACTTTGTTCGGAATCAGATAAGTTTCAAAATGACACTTTTGTGGCGTTAAAATGTTCGTCTGCGTTCAAGCATTGTGAAACGACGCATCGATGACTGCATACTAAGTCTAGATATGCTCTTTGGGCAGACTTTTTTGAAGAAACAACCATGTTATTTCTTAGTGTTCGTCACAAGAATGTGATTTCAACCATGGTGGAAAAAATTAATTTTCATAATGTTATGGGTTAAAATCACGCCAGAAGATCGAATAAAAAAATGTGTTCCATGTACTGTCCATCAAAAACACGATGGTATCAATAAAATTAATCGCAAACAAATACTGATTGATTTGTATTCTCGGCATCTACTACTCAATGAAAGTTTGCTTGCGGAATGCTGTTCAGCAATGTTTACAACAAACTCGACACAGGATTAGAGCGGCTTATAACGTGACGTACTACCAATTCTTTGCCGTGATTGAAAATGTGCTGCAGTAAAGCCAATAAGTGCACTAGAACTTTGATTCAAAGTATCATACAATCTGCTGACAAATATGAATCCAGCCGTGTCATTTAAATCACGAAAATCGAGAAAAAGCAGATTTTTTTCATTTTGATGATTAATCTTGGTTATGCAAGAGTCGCAGATAAGTGCCAGCGTTTATAATCCGTGGCTTCTTATGATTACTGCCACAGATTATTATGTTTTTCGTTATCGTATCGGGTTACAAGCTATGTAGACTCTTAAGGCAGTTGTCTTGTCTCCCACTGACACAAGGCTTATCAAATATACACCTGTATGTCGAATTCTAGCCAGAATTTTTAAGTCTGGTTCTGTTAAAGGACCAACTCAGACAGAAATATAGATGATTGGTACTTCCAATGGCAATATCTCAGAAAAAAATCAAATCCATTTGAAACAAACTTGTGATCCCTAGTGGCTAACACAATCAAAGTTTTAATTCATCTGCTTGGGTACGAGCATTCCTGTGAAGGAAGCTGTTTCTACGTTGAGTGTTTGGTGCCGTGTACAGGGAACGAGACGGGCGTGACGCGGTACAACGTGATGCTGTTCGTGGGGATTGTGCGCCGTCGGGTGCAATACCTCTCCGCTGCGCTCGCCCACCAAGAAAATCCCGCCAACCTTCCCGACCTCATCGCTCGGCTCAAGCTGGAGCATCGCGGTGGCCAGCCTGCTCCGTGACTCAAACACTCGTGAGTCCTGTGCTCTTTGATCCGTTGCCTTGCTGTTGGGTCTCTAGGGCCCAAGCCAGTTCACACTTGATTGCAATTGCTAGAGGGTTTCCTTAGATGTCATCATCAGCATCAAACAACGAATTTGTTACATTTTATTGACACGATACCTGTAATTACATGCTGCCGGGATTTGAAGGTAAGTGTTGAAATTTGATATGCTTAATCACACAGCACGTCAGTAGTTAGGCACAGTAGCAAATGCAGTGCTTTTATTAAAAAGTTCAATTTTAAAGTACAAGAAGAATTGAGTTAATATTAGTAAAATATTAACTGCACAATAAGTGTTTTAGCTGAAAACTTTGTATACATTTCTCTACATTTATCAATTTCTTAATTTTGTACTCGCAATAAAAAAAGACACGAGATAATCGGCATTTTAAAATCATTCCAAACGTGACGAGGAAGTAAGGGAAACTAGAGATAAGGGAACGCATTACGAAGACGACGCCTTGGACGCCTTGGCGGCTTTGGACGCGTTCTCCTTGGCTGCCGCCCTGCGTTGCGCGATGCGCACCACCTTCTTCATCTCGGGCAGCGTGGTCTTGATGAACAACAGCTGCTCCTCGAAATCGTCTCGCGCCGCCTCCGGCGTGACGCCCTTGGCTCGACACACCTGCTTGTAGACGTTGCGGCTGGCACTCCTCACCTGGCAGGCAGACCGCGACAAAACACGTCAACACTCTACGTTACTGTATGTCCGTGTTTATCACGTCGTTACTGCAACGGCTGGGACTCAGATTCAGCTGTGCATTCCGTGATTCAAATTCCCAAGTTCTATAAACCACTAAATCAGTTATCTGTCCGAAACTTATGCGATCAAATCTATCGTCACTTGCCACGATTGCGGTAAGTTGAGCTTTATTTGTTTTACTTCTTATTTTAAGAATTTTCAATTTAAGTTGACATTATAATAGGGCTGTTTGGAAATCGCATTCCAACAATCTCGCAACAAAGAGCTCGAAACTTGCGACGCGTTTAGAATGAAAGTTAATTTTCGTAATTATTATATTGCAAAATTCAGGCTGCAAGCTGCATCGTAATCCAATCTTAACGTCCGAGTCCTTCGCGTCAGACGAGTCCCTGACGTGACTTGCGCTGAAACGCAGCTGGCATATCGCGGCTGATGACGGTAGTAAAGCAATGCGGCGGCGGCGGCAGCGGCAACGCTTGCCTGCTCGAGCTCCAGCTTCTTGAGCGCCGCCACCTCCTTGACGTGCGCCACCGCAGACTCCCAGCGCGAGGACTCGGCGCTGGCGTTGTCATGGCGCGCCTGCAGGTTGGCCAGCATGCTGTTCATGCGCATGATGGTCTGCGACTTGTCCTGTAAACCAACGCAGACACCGAGCTTGAGAAATACTTTTTGAAGACTCGCCTCGTTTATTGATCGTAGCGTTTTAGCTTTCAAAGACTATTAAAACTGGGCTTGCCAAGCTTTTCTGTAAAAAGTTTCCTGATGTTTTGCAAACCAATGCAAGCAATACCTGCTTAATCAGAAATCTAAGATGCATTGCTATCTGATTTTTGTTCAAGTAAAAAACTCAAGAACCCATTTAAAACAGTTTTTTGTAAATGCATCAGATGTGATTCAAGCTGGGATTTTATTACTAGCCACATAGTTGAAGGATATGAATGTTAAAGTGGCCTGGCTGTATCATGCTGTATCATGCTGTATCATGCAGTATCATGGCCGCATCATGTATCGTGCTCATGGTTCGCTCGTTACGATGCAAGTGCATGTCGACGTGAGTGCCGGGGCGGACCTTGGAGAGCTGCACCATCTCGTTTCGAGCCTGTTCGAGCTCGGTGAGATCTCGGTCTTGCTGCTCGGCGAGGCTGGTCCGAGCCGAAGCCAACGTCTCGTAGCGATTGAGCACATCCTGGCGGCGGTGGTCAGAGTAGGACGTGTGGTCAGCGTTATGGCCGGCAACTTGGGGACTTTACCAGAGCAGCTAGAGTACTTAACACGCCAATGTTCCACATTATCGTCACTGGGCAGGAAGTTCAGAGATTAGATCTAGTCAAAGCAACCTACCAATTATTATATCATTTATATTTATATAAGTTGTTTTGTTCACAAATATAATTTTTTTGAATCTTTTTGAAACATCCCTTCAAAATTGTTGTTTTCATATCTTGCAAAATCACATTTTTGGAAATGCCTCAAAATGAGCCAGAGAAAGCTGTTTTCGGTTCTTTGCCATACCTGCATAGCAGACTAGACGAGCGAGGAGCAACGACGCGCTTTTATAGTTAAATAGTTTAAAACGTGCTTAAATAGTTTTTCTAAAAACGAACGCGCTAAGATTAGGAAAAGACATGAGTCTTAAGAAAATAATAACAAAGCGCTGAAGCGATCAGTCGAAACAGCATCTTTTAATTTAACGAAATCTGTAAGACGCGGGCCAAGATGTAGCCGCGGACAACTCACTGCGATTCCGTCGAACTCGGGCGCCAAAGCCACGACGTTGTTGAGGTAGTCCTCGTAGATGTTGTACTCGGCGACGTGCGTCTCGATGTCGCAGCGGGTCTGAGACAGCTCGGCCACCTTCTCCCGCAGCACGCTGATCTCCGCGTTGCTCTGCGCCTGGATGTCTCGTTCGGCTCGCACCTTCATCTGTGCACGCTCGCGCTTCTCCTGGTTCTCCTGGCCGTCGGACGGGCGGGAAGGGAAGGTCGATTTAGCTTTACCAAGCTCGATTTAACAACATATTCAATCTTAGATTTACTTAAATGTTCATGTTTGTGTAAAATGTTCTAATTCATGGTAATAATGACCAATTGAATGCTGTGAACCTCAAGGATTATCTCATTCTCTTTGGAGGTATTATTTTTCTTTAAAAACCCTAACGGCGGCACGAAACTAAGTAAAGTAAGGCGCCAAGGAAAATTTGATTGTAAGTCCATTTTGGAGCAAATCCTGTCTGGTGACATGTCAGGAATTATATTGAATAGAATTGCTACACTAGTGACAGTGAAGATGAATGGACTTGAGAAAACTCTACACTTCTGGAACGATAGAACAATTTTGCTTCCTTTTACCAAGTTTAGAAATATTTTAGGCTCGAAATCAAGCATTTGCTACCTATAAGGCCCGATTTTACAATTTTGCCAACTCCAGGTTAAAGTGGGAGTTAAGTTATTTGTTATGGCAACGGCCAATGGGATGCAGTGGAATTCATTTGTTTCTAGGAGTTAGATGCTTAACCCAGAGTTGACAAAAGTTGTAAAACCGGCCCTAAAAGCTTCAACCACCCTGATATATTGTATTAAAGTGATTTAGTTATGTTAGACATAGCCATAGTGCCGTTTTGATTTTTTTCTTCCCGATTGCTTGGCGAGCCACCGCACCTTGACAAACTTCTGGTAGTGCACGAAGGATTCCTTGAGCGCCAGCTCCTTGTTGCGCAGGTCGTCCCACTGGCCGTCCATCTGCTTCCTGCGCTCGATCTGCTCCCTGCGCTTGTCGGCCAACAGCTTCTCGGCCGCCGTCAACTCCCGGCGGGCGATGGCCAACTCGGCAGCCGGCGTGGCTCGCGCCCGGTCCCATTCCGGCTTGCGCCTGCTCCAACGAAAAACAGGCTGCCACCGCGCACAAACCCACGACACCGCTAGCTCCTTGCGTCTTCTTGTTCTGTGTTACCTTCCTTACGTTATGGGTTGTGTTTTGGGTCTTGACTTTTTAACTAAAGTGTTTGCCATTATTTTATATATTTGCAACGAGGGTTAAAAGATCATTCGGGATTAGTCCATAATACCCGAATAATATTATTCACAGATATCTCATTGTTGGATTTGCTATGCCTGGTACAGCGTTCAAAGTAAAAAGTATGGATTTAAATCTTTTGTTGTGCATTTACGAACCTGGGCAGAGATTCGTTGAGCTTGGCGATGACGTATTCTTCCACCGCAAACTCCGGTTTATCGAACATCGGACCCAGTCCATTCTCGATTAATTTGATACTGGTCATTTTTTGCCAGTTCCAACTAGCTTTTGTGTCAACTTTAAGCCCGGGCTGTTTTGCCTGCGAATCAATATCTGGCTTATTTATCGGTTGTCATGGAAATAAGAAACACCCGCAAAAACATTATTTTAATGTTATTCAATGGTTTATACCCTTGCAAGACTATGACATTTTACAGGTACATCCAACCTAACAAGATCTAGCGGCAAAGAGATTTCCTCGTTTGTTGAACACCGAATCGATGAAATAAAGACAGCCTTTGCACTTTTCTTAATAATTCTGTTAGCAATTGGGAAAACTGTTGGTCATGCATGTAAAATCAAAGGGCTTTTCAAATTTATTCCAGTATTGATTGTGTTCTATTCATCTGTAGCTTTGCACAAAAGCTGCCAGAATAAAAAGGGCTTTGTGTCAGGGTTTCATATCGGAGATGCTCATGTTCGTTGATTGTAGGACCGTGCGAGATGACGGGACGACAGGGGTGGCGAGCGCAGTTCCCGCTTTGAATCGGCCCTCTTGAAGGAGGTCACTGATAGCGGCGCTTGCTCACCGACAATCGTGATATCTGTGAAGTTTTCAGGACGGCAGAAGGAAATCGGACAGATGGCGATGAGGGCTGGAACAGCGGCTTCGAAGTCTTCGATCCGACCTGGGAAAGTTAAGTATTTTTACCGGCCTTCGGACTTGCATCTTCGCTGGAGACAACACTTTTGTTACTGATAATATGGATGTTTTACTGTGTAGACTTTTAAGAGGAATCAACATTGCCATGGCGCTCAGCCGACAGAGGAGGAGTCAATGGTTCGAGGCGCGACAGGTGGCGTACTTGAAATCTTGACCCGCACAATAATACTAATCCCGCCCATCGGTGGAAACTCGGCCTCCTATTGGCTTCTGCTTTTTTCGATTTCAAAAATTAAAAAAATGGTCGAATAATTATTTTCCTACCAAATCATCATCTATCTTATCAAATTAACGTTCAAATAACAAACCAGCGTATAAGATTTTAAACCCCAACAGCAGCCTGTGACATTTTTCTCGTTGAAGTAGCGTACTTTATATGCATCAACTTCTTCGACAACGCTGTGTCACCGTCGTGGGGTTATGGTCTGAGGCACGGACGACCGCTATCTTTTACAAAATTCTTAGTTCTCTCGTTTTGAACCAATTTCTTTTTTTTTGCAATTAATTTTGCTCGTGATGAAGTGTACTGCTCTACTTAGCTTTAATGTCGTTTTTACGAGTTTCCGCAATGTATATAAATTGGTGTAATAAATCAGACTTCAAATATTTCGAATAGCGAGTATAGCGCTCATAGGTGGGAAACGGTGGAACAACACGCAAGGAGGTTTTCTTGTGTGTTAAATTCGATGTTATTTTAATGAAATAAAGCTCAGCCGACGGAGGAGGTTTCAATGGTAAGTAAGTCACGACAAGTGACGTACTTGAATTCTTGACCTGCGCAATTTAATTGATTCCCGCCCACTCTGTATCGATCGGTCTTAAATCTTCCCCCTATCAGCAGGGGGCCTATTGGCTGATGACGAGCGGAGCCTACTAGTGCCACCTAGTAGCTCTCAAATTGCATTTTTGTTGACAAATGACAGCTGCTATCATTTGGACAATGAGTTATATACGCCGGTGTCCTATTTAGCTAACTGTTAGTTCGTTGGATGATAATTTAATAAGATAAATTTATTTGGTTGCTAAAAATCATTATCAACTCATTTATTCAATTATTGAGATGACAAAAAGGCAGGAGGCCGAGTTTCAACCAATGGGCGGGATTAATAATATTGTGCAGGTCAAGATTTCAAGTACGTCGTCTGTCGCGTCTCGAACCATTGGCTCCTCCTCCGTCGGCTGCGCGCCTGATAATTCACCGAATATTCCTTGAATTTTAAGTTACGAAAATCTCGCTTGCTGCGTCAAGTCAATTTAGGGGAAATCGGCCACCTCTATTTGCGTGCACCACTCGGATTTTGTTTTGTATTACTTATACAGGAATGATACAAATTATAGTAAATATATGATAGCAATGGAATATAATATAAAAACAATGGAAAAAAAATTCTCCAAATATAAAGAAATGGTAATTTATTGTTGAGAGTGTAAGAGTAATGGTAATTGTATTATGGTATTTTAATGATATGGTATATTATGGTAATAATTATAAAAATAATTAAGTGAATTGTTTGAATTTTTAAAGCATAGATTTTGTGATAATGTTTGGTGAAGGAATCCTGTGGTGGAGTGTCTCGGCAAGGGGTGGTGGGAAGGGGGTGTTATGTGGAGAGGGATTCACGGAGGTTGTAAAATGGGTTGTTAGATGAGGAGGGGACGGAGGCTGGCGTCGAAGGAGCTGCGTTTGGGGGAGTCTTTGTTGTGGGCAGGGAGATTTGAGGGACGGTTTGGTGGTTGGTGGTTTGGTTGCGGGATAGAATGGATTTTCTGGCTGCTTCTCGTTGCATGGGAGTGTAAGGAGGGGTTGATTGGGAAGAGTTCAGGGGGGAAGCTGACTGGGTTGCTGGCTATTTGGAGGTGTGTGCAGATGGTGATTAGGATTGGGAGGTTTTTTAACAGGGCCTAGAGGTTTTATGGCGGGATATGCCAGCTATTATTTGGATGTGAATATTCTTTTGGCTAGTGGGGAGGTTCCCCAGAAGAGGGAAAATGTGAGAGCTACACTGATTATTCATTCTCTGATCTTACTTTCACTTTTAAATAACAAAACCTAACCAAAAGCTGCATAAAGTCCACGATCTAGCTGGAATCGAACCGAAGACCTCGAAAAAGGACTCTGTAAGTTCAGTGTCAAGTAAATCCATTGTGAGATCATTCCACAGGTCGGCGCTCGCAGCTCCTGAAGGTAGGCAACCGGCGATGCACGCCAGCACTCGGGGCGGCGTCGCTGAGAAGCAGGGGCAGCCAGGAACATGACACAGTCTCAGCCTCCCTGATCCTTGATCCTTCGACACAGTGCTGCAGTTCATAAACACGCCACACTTTCAATTATTTGTATTCAATGGAAAATTAAATTAATGTAAAATGTTAGTAAAATATGGAAATCTTCTTTCGTTGAAATATAATTTATGGAGACTGAAAGTATTCAGAGAAACCTGAAAGTAGAGACAATATCTGTCAATAAAGTCAATGTTTTGTCCAAAATTATCATATAGCACGGACTTCCTCTCTTGCTGATAAAAACATATTAATAATATTAATAAATATAAACGTACAAAACGTACTAACGAAACAATTTCAGCAAAAACTTTCAACTGAATAACTGAAAAATCGAATAATACAAGTTTGGTCTACAGAAACATACAAATATAAATTATTCCCCCCTAAAATACTAATTATTACTATTATTATCAAAAAATACACAACACTACCGAATACTATTCTTGCCCACGAACGCCTGCGTGGTCGAGACCGTAACCTACGGACTTCCATCAGGAAGACTTGGGTTCGATACTCGCCGCGTGCAGACATTTCCCAGCGTTCTTCAGCTGAAGTTTCCTCGTAGCGCGGTGCTTTATGCTTCTTAGGGCACGAAGGGTCTTCGTGAAGAAATGGCTGTCTTTTGATAATCGCAAATGATGGGTATGACAAATACACCTGCAATTAGCAACATCATCGTGGTCCAGTGGATTGCACGCTGGGGTTTGGATCAGGGCTCGATATGGCCCGGGTTCGATCCCAGCAGCAGGCAGAGTTTTTTGGCAATGTTTGGCACTAGCACGGAACTCAATAGACACTGGACAACACTGAAGAATGGGATTTGGACGTCAGCGAGCTAAAAAACACGAGTCGAACTTCTAAAAAAAGAACACCAGCTCACCATGTGCAACGAGAAAGGAGCATTCAAGGCAGGATAACATCGATGGCGTGGTGTGGTGGAAAGCCCACCGTACCCGGCCGTACCTGGTGATCTTGCGGCGCAAGTTCAAATCCCGCTGTCCCCGCTTTTAGGAACTCGAATATCGAATAGAAAGGTGGTTGCCTTCAGTGTAAAACTGTATAGAACCATTATTGAAGAACCATGCAGAAAATAAAAAAATATACCAACTCACAGATTTGTTCAATTTCCGCCACCAGATGGCACTGTCTATTAATTTTGTGCAAACTCGTGGTCGTTCAGACCAAACTGTTTGGCCAAGGGAAATGCAGAAGCCTAGGGTGTTAGGGTGGGGCGTATAGTCTCCCGCAAAAATCCAAAACGAGGTCGCGAAGCGACCGATGTTGGGATTTTTGCTACTCACTTTAACATTCGCCCGAATTTATTGCAAAAAAGCTCTCGTATCACGCCGGGATTCGAACCGGGGACAGTTAGATTATCATTCTCGCACCTTAACCACTCCGCTGCCGAGTGGCCATACTAACCCTGGTTAAAAAAATAGTCAACTATTGTGGCAGATTTTTAAGGAATAAGCATTTCACTTGTTTGTTTACGTTTCGTACTTATTTGACTTTGACACGCAAAACTATTCGAAATTAAATACCAAGCGTTAAGAATAGTTTGAATGTAAAACAAAAATCTCACAAATAACAAGGGAAAAAAGGCAAAACACTGGCGGATTTGATCCAGCGCCTACAGGATCCCAGCAAACAATGTGACTTTCCCACGGAGCCAACCTGCCACTGGGAGCGGTCACAGCGTTAAGTTCTTGTATTATGTCCCATCCCACGTCTCGCCATCGCCCCAGCATCAACCAGGCGTTGTGCTGATCCGTCCGACAGAGACAGCGACACACGCGACGCCGCGTTCGAAAAGCGCAGACGCGAACTTCCAGCGAGCGTCGCGGCCGGCGCCGAGTTCTGCCTGCTCGCCTTCTGACAGTGACAGACAAATGCAGCCGCAGCGAGCGTCGCGCGACTGCAAGATGCCGCCGGAAGGCCCGAGCCTCTGCAGGTCACCACCGAGACCTACGTCACGGTGGATCCCCGAAGGAGACAGTTCAACATCTCGAAATCAGCCCACCCTATCATTCATTTAGGTAGGAATGGCTTGGAGTGCTAAGCAAATCGATGTTATGCAATAAGTTCGATCAATAGTCTAGCGTTAACATCACACTGTCCTTGGTCGCCAGGTGAGCGAGTTGAACTGAAGGCGCGGAGGTTGAGAGTTCAAAGCCAGTGCTGGTGTTTTTTCACACTTTGACACTCCCCAGTTGCCACTCGCGTATCTAAATGCGGCTCCTTTTTCGTGTTCAGGCGGTTTTTTGATAAACGGCTTGTATGATGACCGAATGGACAACAAAGGAAGCTTCACATCTAATTTCTTAATAATTTTTTGTATTTTAGTATCTTCAACAAGACTCTAGATGTATTATTTAAACCTTTCTTTAATCACGCTCATTGATATTAAGTGGAATTCAAAAATATGTTGAATTAAAAATATGATACGAATTCATAATAAATGATGAATTCAAGAAACGTCCAACTGGCCGTCCTGATGACGTCACCGGCCGGGGCGTTTGGTTGCGCCCGAGTCTCTGCAGGTCACCACCGAGACCTACGTCACGGTGGATCCCCGGAGGAGACAAACTCTTAACCGCAACTGATCGTCGGGTCTGACGAATTTTGTTACGAGTGCTAACGCAGGTGACACGCTCTCGGAGATGACGAAATGAGATTGTGTTAGTTTGCGACGAAGATAGGTTGACAGAGTGGCCGAGTGGAGAAATTCCGTGATGACCAAGGGCCAATCTATCGTCCCGGTATCTAATCCTGCTGATGCGATGTTCGTACTTGCTTTTTCGGGGGGTTTTTGGCACTCGCAAATTTTTGTAAAAGCTCAAGCAATAAATAATTGATAATTATTGAGAGCTAATTGATGCCCGCTGATGCTGATTTCTGCTGTCTCTGAGCAAATCTATCGCTCTAATAAATCTTATATCTATTATTGGTCTGTATTAGTCTGTACTGTACTGTCTGTCTGTAGTCTGTCTGTAGTCTGTCTGTAGTCTGTCTGTAGTGTTTACCAGCATTAGAACTTTTAGACTTAAATAATAAATAAATAAACAAAGAGGTTTACGGTTGTGAATAAGGGGGAGCAGTGGTGTGTTAATCCAGGGGTTAATTCTAGGCGGGAAAACAATAATAAATCTATAAATTCAGTTAAATAGTTTTTATAAAAACTAACGTGCTAAGAAATCCTTACGGTTAATATTTTGATGAGTAGTTGGTGTTGCTGGACCTCTTCTTTGTGGAATCTACTTCTGGATTTTTAAGAGTTTAATTGTGATTGTTGGGTTCCGTACGATGAGGTGCCGGGTATCTAATCTCAATCTCTATTGCCTCCCAGCCTCCGAGACATTGTCGAGAGGTTTGCTGATAATCTGGTTACGGCACCTCCACCGCACAGAAGCTGGCGTGTCGAGTATGAGAATACTATAATAGCACAAACTAGACTTTATGTGAGACTTAGATGTCTAGAATCTGCTGGTTCAACTTCTTGACTGTCTGATCGAACCAGATGGTTGGACGAACTGCTTCGTGTGGCAAACTGTGCAGTGTGCAATCATTTCATATCTGGATTGTTGGGAATTGCTAGGTTTGAAGGAGAGTTTTTGATGTTGCTGCAGAGGTGCACTGTTTGTAGGGTTTCTACTTACGTTTACAATTCTAGACATGCAAATTGAAATATGGCTATTAAAATACGTATTCATCTATTTTTTTGAAGCGCCAAGTTTCATTAGCTACCTTTCAGAATATATTATCTTACCCTTTGAAATAGAAATATTTACAGTGTCCCTGATCTTAGAGAACAAGAATGCAGCCCGAACCTCTTTGCAAAAAGACTATGGAGCATTGAAAATGCAGCGAATTCATATCAAACCAACCAAAAAATGATACTTGCTATAATGGCGAACTCATAAAGGATGGAACCTAAAATGTTTCAGCCGCGAAAAACAAATTCGAACTCTAGGTAGATTCTAAGGAAATAATTTACTCTTGGCTAAATGCTTACAAAATATAAATAATACTTAAAGGAGATACTAGCATTAAACGGTGGGGGACAAACGAGATGTTTTTTGGCAAGTTCACTCCAAGACCTGATAACCAACTTGTCGGCAAGATGATCAGCTTGAGTCGCGGATAACGAAGCTCGTTGCAAACGGAACGATTCGTCTGACCTACGGCTGCCAGCTTCAGAAGCATCCACGCACACCAGCTGCAGGAACGAGCGTAAGAAATCATTAGTGTTGGCGAGACGAGCTCTAGACACATTCTCCAGGGATGGAATTGGGAACCTGAATGTTCAACACAATTGTGTCTCTTGCTACTTTCACGCCTTTTACTTCCACACAAAGTGCCTCCTACTCTCTACAATCACAAACACCAACACACCGCACAAACGCAAGACACAAAAATCAACTCAAGCACGTCTCTACTGCCTACCAGCAATCACCATTGCGTCGTCCAAGACCAAGATGGCAAATGAGTGAATTTATTGAATTACCTTGTTGAAGGAACAGAAAGAAATCATTATCGTAATTATGTTTCTGATGCCTGCGTGCTGGTCCCAATTCTAAAGCACGGAATAGGATCCAGCATCTCTGAATATCAGCCCAAAACTAGCACACTTACATACAAGCAATTGAAACAAATGCTTGAAAAGATTCAACCAATTCAACAGAACGAGTAGAGTAATCTCGATTGAGCGTAAACTAAGTGCCGTAACAGTGAATAGTGAATCGGTGGATGTGATCAAACAAGCTGCAATGAAGAATAAAATCTCGAAAAAAGCAAGTGTAAATACACGGCAGTTCGCAGCAAAGAAGAACGAGAGAACAAAGCCGACCACGCCCCCCACGGACACCGAAAACGATTCAGAGGAAGAGGTATTGCCAAACATACATATCAGCAATAATATCAAACAAATACAAAAGGTTCTTACAGAGCAGACAATTGAGCCAGAAACAAGGCTTATTCTGTGCTCACTCCAGGATCTTAATAAAGCCTTCTGTGAACAGGCTAAAGCCAACGCCGAACTTGTCAAAGCGAATCACAATCAATCAGAAAGAATAGATGAACTGATCGAGGAGCTAAAAACGTACAAGACGGAAAATGCAGAAGTACGAGACGAAAATGAAGAACTGAAGACTAAAGTGAATAGCCTCGAACAATATTCAAAAAATTACAATCTAGAAATACACGGTGTTCCAAAAAACGAAAAAGAAAATACCTACGAAATCATTGTGGACCTGGCTCAACATCTTGGATGTGACGTGCAGCCCGGTGACATCGAGTACTCGCACCGTCTTGGAACGCGATCAAACAAACCGGCGCCAATCATAGCAAAATTCTACTCAAGACAGATTAAAGAAGAAATCCTACAAAAGAAGAAGCTGAAGAAGGACATCATAGCCAGTGAAATCGGATTCAAAGAAAACGGCGACTCCAAGATCTTCCTCAACGAACACCTTACGAAGAATAACAAGAACTTATACTGGTTGGCGAGAAGTGCACGACGAGACATCGGCTACAAATTCGCCTGGACGCGCAACGGTCAAGTCTTTCTGCGGAAGGACGAGAAGACCCCAGTGATCACCGTAAGGAAGCCGAGCGACATCCCGACTGCCGACACCCATAGCAAGTAGAATTCACGATAGAACAATACGCTAGATTAGTCGTTAAACTACATTTGTTCTTAGTTAGATCGTAGTTGAATGGAAAGTAGCATTGTCGCTACCTATTAAAATATGTAATGATTTTAATGAATTAAATGAATTATATGCTCGAAAAATAGGGGTAAAGATTTTCCATCTAAACGCGAGAAGCATCAGTAAAAACTTTGAGGAAATAATAACGCTTGTAAATGAATTCAAATTCAATCTTGATGTGATAGTGCTAACCGAAACGCATGCTAAATATTATATAGGTAACTATGACATCCCAGGATTCTCGACCCACTTTGTTAAAAGTAAGCATACGAAGGCTGATGGCATTATTGTATATATAAACAAGGCAACGACCGCTAATGTACACAGTGAACTTGCAATTGATATAGGTCAGGCCAATGCGGTCAAAATCACGTTCCAAACGACCCTCAACAAAAACAAAGATACATATGCCATTCTAGCAGTGTACAGATCCCCCAGCACGAACGGTAGCACATTCGTAAATGAGATGGACCAATATCTTAAATCTCTCAAAGCAAAACATACATTTGTAATTGGTGACACGAATATCAACATATTAGAACAACCGAATTCACCGCGCATTAAGCTCCAAGAAGACTACAAAGATATGATGGCAGCTAACGGATTTATATCATGCATAAATGCTCCGACTCGAGAAACCTTGGATACAAAAACGTGCATTGATCATATTTTTCTAAACTCAAGGAAAGATTCAAATATTTTACCAGCTATTTTAAACACTAGTATTACGGATCACTATGGAATTGCATTTGCGTGGGGTCAAGAACCTCACCCTGGCGAAAACAACAGGCCACAAACACTGCCATACGAAAAGCTCATTATTAACTACAAGCAATGCGCGGACCTCGTAGCAAAGACTGACTGGGAGGAAATTGTAAAGGGTGCAAAAGAAAATCCGGAAAATGCATGGAATACTTTTGAAAAAATTTTACAACAAGCAATACAATCATCTACGATAATTAAAATTGCCAAACAGAACTCTAAGACTAAAAAGCTTAAGCCATGGATCACTTTAGGATTAATTAACTCGATTAGAAAACGAGACACAATGAGCAAAGAAATTAAAAGAGATGCTAAATATCGCAAGGAGAATAACCTACCAAAAAACACTGTATTTATTAAAAGATATAAAATGTATCGTAACTTCCTCACTGCACTCTTGAATAAAACTAAAAATAACTATTACAAAGAGAAAATTAGCAACGCAAATAACGAGCAAAGGACAGTCTGGGAAATAGTGAACGAGATCACTAGTGATGACAACAAAAAATCAAAATCACATTCAATAAAAGAAATTAAAGTAAACAATAACATACTGAACGTCAGTGAGCATCCCAAACAAATTGCGGACCACTTTGTCAACTACTACACGAATATAGGGAAAACACTAGCGGACCACTTTGTCAACTACTACACGAATATAGGGAAAACACTAGCGGACCACTTTGTCAACTACTACACGAATATAGGGAAAACACTAGCGGACCACTTTGTCAACTACTACACGAATATAGGGAAAACACTAGCGGACCACTTTGTCAACTACTACACGAATATAGGGAAAACACTAGCGGACCACTTTGTCAACTACTACACGAATATAGGGAAAACACTAGCGGACCACTTTGTCAACTACTACACGAATATAGGGAAAACACTAGCGGACCACTTTGTCAACTACTACACGAATATAGGGAAAACACTAGCGGACCACTTTGTCAACTACTACACGAATATAGGGAAAACACTAGCGGACAAAATCAAAGATACTCATTAAGGAACCGAAATTCATGTAACTAAAATAATAGATAATAATATGAAACTAGGCGAAATCACACCAAAAGAAATCTTGAAATACATGAATGAATTAAGAGTAGACTCAGCGTGTGGCATCGATGGCGTACACTCTAAATTAATAAAAGAAATAAAACCCTCGATACTTGGTCCAATTACTACGATTTTTAACGCTTGCCTTAATGGAGGAATATTCCCGAATAGTCTAAAAACTGCGATAATAAAACCAATACACAAAGCTAACGAAGAAACCTTATGTGAAAACTATCGACCAATATCATTAATAGGAAACTTCGCTAAATTGTTTGAAAAATGTATTAAGATAAGATTAGTATCCTTTCTGGAGGATAATCAAATACTGTCAAACAGCCAGTTTGGTTTTAGAAAAGGGAGGAGCACACAAGATGCCATATATACACTTACCTCTGAAATAACAAACAATCTCGATAAATCAAGAAAATCACTTGCCGTCTTTCTTGACCTAGCGAAGGCATTCGATACTGTAGACCATCATACTCTTTTAGGAAAGCTTGAATCCTATGGCATAAGGGGCATAGCACTCGAACTTTTTAAAAGCTATCTTGGGCAAAGAACACAATACGTAAAAATAGGTAATACCCTGAGTGAACCAAGAACCCTAGAGTGTGGTGTACCTCAAGGGACAGTACTAGGCCCAGTGCTCTTCATAGTATATATTAATGATATTTTTGATCTAGATATATCTGGAAAAATCATAACCTACGCAGATGATACAGCCATTGTGTTTAATTCAGACTGTTCAAAGACTCTTATAAACACTGCAGAGAATGGTATGAAGACTGTGTACGAATGGCTGAATAATAACTTTCTTACTTTAAACCTAAGCAAAACAATCTTCATGCCTTTCTCTTGCTACGAAAACTCAAGAAATAATGATATTGTTTTAAAAATGCACAGCGACAAATGCTGCAATGCAAGTCAGGCGTGTGAGTGTTACACAATGCAAGGAGCAACCAGCACCAAATATCTGGGGGTCATCATTGATAATCATATCTCTTGGACAAACCACATCAATGTTAATTTAAAAAAACTTAGATTACTGAATTACAAATTTTATAAATTAAGACCTATTCTCACTATCACAAACCAACTTATGATATACTATGCCTTGGTACAGTCTACTCTTTCGTATGCAATACTAGCATGGGGCGGTGCGCATAAAACTCAAATGGGAAAACTGAAGAGGGTGCAAAACTCCATCATAAAAACTATGTTCAAATTGCCCAGGACTTTTGAGACTTACAAACTTTACAATAAAACTAAATTAAGTAGCATCGATGAATTATTTAGTAAAACAATATTAATTTACACCCATAACAATAAAAGAGAACAAAATTGTAAGCAAAAAAACTCGTTCGCAAGTGCAAAAGAAATTGCACCCCAATAAACTGCACCTGTGTAAACTGTACCCGAAGAAACCAAATTTTACAGGATGTGTAAACTGCACCCGGACATACTGCACCCGAACTATCTGAGCCTACGACGCTTTTTCCTCAAACTGCAAACTGCACCTCAATAATCTTCACCCGGTACAGTCTGTCCGAATGAAAGAGACCTTTCGCTTGTAAAATCAGTACCCGAAGCGAATTTATTGGGTGCAACGTAGCGGCAAAAAATGGCAACGGTATTGTAAGCAGTGATTGCTCAAGTGTAAAATTAATGTTCGATTGATTAATTGAAGGAGCATAATTAGACAGGTGGAAATTGAAAGTGACCACAAGTGAAGAAAACGATCTAGCAACGTAATATTATTATTATTAAACAACAAGATGCATAATCGATCTCAATTGTGCCGGCCGGTAGCCATAACCTTACCAGTGACAAACATCTTGACATTATTATACCTAGCTAACATTCTAAGCATCATAAACATTATGTATTGATCAATTATGGAAAAAATTATTACTATTGTTATTATAATAATTTAAGATCCAACCAGCTAAACTAAAACATTGATTTCTGTGATTTTTAGGTCCCACTTGGACTGCGATGGAAGCTGATACGGCTGTCACATTGAGTAAATTGCCAACAAGATTGCATGCGGCATGAAAGAGAATTTCCACCATAGAAGCATACACAATCCGATAACAATCGAATGGCCTGAGCTGAAGATAAGTGGAAGAAGGTCCACGCTCAGCTAAAGATGCCGACGACAAGTCATGTTTAAATGTATGCAGCTAACACTGAAATATCGCTTTAAATGTATCTCGGTTCACATGGATTTATGATCACCGATTAGATAATATAAGTTAATTCGCTAATAAAACAATGTACCTTTAATATTATTAAGCCATTCTATGACTGTTGTCATCTCATTGCCCACTTGAAATCCTCCTTTTGACAAGGACAAACTTAGTGGTAGCAGATGGGCACCTCACAAGAATAATCCATTTTACCGATGGTGCTAATGAAGATGTTCCGATGCCTGTTCGGTGCCGTGTTCCGATGCCGAAGACTAAAGCCAACGGTTCTGTTCAGAGAATGAAGGTGCTTATTTAGCAGCAGGTAGTAGTAGCAGTAGTAGCAGTAGTTTTATTCACTTTAGCAGAAATGCCATCTTTACAATTTTGCATACTTGTGTATACTAACCATACAATCATACTTCAACATTACAAAAAAGTTAAATGCTCTAGGAATTGAAGCTCTAGGAAGGTCAGCGATGGAGGAAGAAAGTTTCGATATGCCAGTTATCGCTACGATCAGCTACGATTTGATTCTGCGAATCAAACGATGAGGTAACTACAAATTATAGCCACTATTTTTACTTGAATAATTGCATACCCTTAAATTTGAAGCTGTCCCTGCAGACCTGCTATTGATATCGGGGACCAAATTTTCCACAAACTGCCAAGTTGAACCATTTTCCTATTCAACATTTGGATTGACTTAACATTCAGCAATACCTAGCAAAAATCAAAATGTAGGTATGTTGTGACTTTGGTTTCTGCCCTTATTTGATGTGTACATTCTTTCCCAAGTTCCAGATAGAAATTGTTATCTGAGGATGTGTTATCTGTGATTTTTAGTATAACTTGCTCATATGTCTTGAGACACCCACGTCATAGAGTGCCCCAAGTAGGATGTACTCGAACTGCGGCAGACGATTTAACTAGAGCTTTGGGCCTCTAGGTACCTAGCCTTATTTACTCTATGCCCACGTGGTTCTCCAGGTTCAATCTCACTAAATTCTAGAACCATAGGAAAATTTTGGACACAAAAAAAACATGTATTCTCTCCTTCTTGCAACATTCAACAACCACAGCCTGCAAAGGCTTATTTCCCATACTCATCCTGTATTCTTGCAGTGCAGATTTTCAAACGGGGAGTTACTTGCACAAATTAATAGGTACATCTTTCAACATAGGTACTTCTCGTTAAAATAAGCTGTAGGTCCTAAACAAGAGCAAGAACAAGAACAAGAACCAATTTAATCTAATCGCCAGCACAAATCTCTTGTTAGAAAAAGTGTTTCTCACTGACAGCAGTATAAATATAGGTGTAACAGTAATGTTCATGTCAATAAGTGCATGCACAGTTATATGAGTTTGCTAAAGCTACCATCCTTCCAAAACTATGAAATATTTTTTTCAATTTCAATTGAACATCTTGCTTGATTTCAACTAATGATCTTAGATGGATGCTGTTGAACTTTTCCTTCGACTTGCTGATCTCGCAGAACTTCCAGCCCAAAGCAAACGGTTTGGCATGACAGCAGCTAGGATGTTTCCGCTGGAACACAGTTTTATTATTAGTAAATAATTAGTACAGATATTTGGTACTATGTAGGTAATGACTAGTTAATGTGCTTGTTGATACAACAAAACAAAATTTCAAAATAAAAATTATAATTATCCTACTTACATGAATGTGCCCAAATTGAAACAACTTGAACCTTGTTCGGCAATTTAATAACTAGGCAATAGAAACAGCGTACCTTCTTAATTTAAGACTGCAGGCAAAAGGTCAGCATGCCATTGAATTTGGAGTTCAATGCTCAGATAGCTGTTGTGACGCTGTCTGCGGGGAGAATAAAAGGCGGTGAATTTTTATATCATTACATATATCATTTTTATTAGATTATATCCCAACATAGTCAGTTTAATGTTAACATTGGTACAGTTTAATGTCAGATACCTATGTGTGGAATCAAAATATGTTAGTAAAGTTTTATAATCCTGGTACTACAGCAAAATTGTTGGAAATTTGGTTTTTTGGAGTTGGTGAGGAGTTGTGAGGAGTTGTAATCCGCCGAGATTTTAGGTCGGAAGGCGTTAGATAAGTCCCAGATAATTAAACATACTTTAATAAAATCCATTCAAATTATGATTTACCTATCAAGTTCAAACGAGGTGGAAAAACACGAAAAACACCAAATAAACACCGAATAAAATTCACCGTGAAGACACCAGCGCCCATTTTGAATAGGTGTCAGAAACTCAGAAAGCTGTCAGAGGGCGGCGGTGGCCAACGGTGGCTATGGCGCGATTTCTCTCAATTGATTCAAACGAAAATAATTATTAAATATTTATTAATTTTATAAATTATATTAGGACTTCGCAAACGCTCATTTTACTCATTTTGTGGATGAGCGTCATTTAATCGATGCAAATTAAAACTTTTCCACCACCTCGACAGCCAAAAAAACTAATAAAACCATATTTTCTTCAATATTTCCCGACTTTTCCAAACGATTTTCCTGAAATTTTAAGACTTACTGCATAATCACTAAGCGGATGCATATTTCAAATTTCATCCGTATCAGATAATTACTTTGTGAGTTATTACTGACAAGGCATACTTTCATATATATTTTCCGAATTTTCCAAACGATTTTCCTGATAAATTAATTTTGGTTTCATTGTACTATTATATAATCACAGTTAAAATTTCATTCAAATCCAATAATTACTTTAAAAGTAGTTTTCATAAAATCGAGATATTCTACAAGTCCTAAGCTATTTTATAGAGCTAACACCGGCATGGGTCGTGTACACATAAACGAATTCGGTTTTATTTTTAATTGCTGAACCTGAAGTTAGATTTGGATGAAACTTTAGAAACATATTAATGCTATCAACTGCCACCTATGTCAAAATTTTTATCAATATTTAACATTAATTATTCTTTTTATTGTCAATTAACGTATTGCCTAATTAAACCTGTTCTTTTTTATGTATGTATTGTGTTTGCTCTAATAATTTGACGTGGACCCTATCTTGTGACACAACACGAACAGAAAATTTTTAGAGTATTATAAGTTTTGTGGATGCGTTAAAATCGATGAAAATTTATCACATCGTGTACTAGTTTATATTTTTATGTCATCTCTGCACCGGACTTGCCAGAAGAATTACGTGAAATGGGTGCCAATATCTGAGAACCTTTACTTGTTTTTGGTTATGTCTGTCCAATCCCCAGCATAGATACCCTTCTCGTTTATATATTATATTCGATATTCATTTGTTGATTAAAGGTTTATTTATGTCATATCTTCACAGTCTTTAAGATGACCGCGCCATCGCTGTCGAAACGTCGGCTGACACCAAGGTCCTAAGAACCACTTCCAACAGAGCAAAACCATTGAAAATGGCAAAACCATGCTCTTCAATAGCAACTAATAAGTACCTAGATATAATATCTTTATTCTTGTTTCCTTAAAAAAATACAGGGTCAAGTTTTCTTTTTTTTCATCTAGAGCATCTTGGGTTGCTTTTAATCCGGCTTGCCAAGCCTGGCGTTTTCCCATTATCTTCTTCACTATAACTATAAATTCACTTCCTTCCCCATCATCAACCTCTTCGTCCTTTTCTACCAGCGCATTCCATTCTTTTACATCTTCCCAAAATTTCCCTCTGTTAAGAAAAAGCTTAAGAAAAAGCAGGCTTAGGACAAATCAGCACCAGGGCATATAATATAATGTAGAGTTCAATTTGCTTCAAACGTTTTAACGGCGGCAAATATTGCTTGGTATATCGAGCGATAACATGTGAATAAACATTCAGGTGTCCATCAGTTTAGATCATTTCCAACACGGTTAACTTGTGGCAAGAATCGATCTACAATGTTTGATTTTCAGCATCAAATAATAGCGCAACCTGCTCAGCAAAACCTTCTTCCCCCATTGCTGACCTAGGTTCTAACAGAGCATCTGTTGAGCAGCTTCATCCTCTTGAACAGCACCGTTGGCTTCTAGTCTGAAAGGCATCGGAACATCTTCATCGGCACCAATGGGAAAATGGATTATTATTGTGAAATCTCTATCTGCTACCACTCAGTTTGTCATTATCAAAAGGTCAATTTCAAGTACCTAAGCACATATTGAAAACGACAACAGCTGTCATAGAATGGCTTGCAGCAAATATGTGAAGGTTTTTAATATACAGATTCAGTGGTTTTACAAGTTTGATTTGCAGCATCAATAGCATCAGCTGAGCACCTTCATACTCTTGAACACGCCGTGGCTTCTAGCCTGAAAGGCATCGGAATATCTTCATCGCGGCACCGGCTGAAAAATGTATGATTCTTGTGAGATGCCCAGTGGTTAATTTGGGCGTAAGCCCACGTGCGCCCGGCTTACCCACCTCTTTTTCGAGGGTAAGCCGGCTTACGCACCTCTTATTGTATTTTCCAGACGGCTATCATTGATTACAGGCAATCAGGTTAAAAAATAATAAAAATAACCGATTTTTGTATCTTTATTGTTTCAGACAAATCTTTTAAATCTTTTAAATTTTCTGCAGTAAGCAGTATACTCTGTCTGCTTGAGCTGTAACGTTAGCTTGACTTTCAGCGTATTCGTAGATTCTCTTCAATATCTAGTGCGTGGCGTGCTCATATCGACGATTTTCTTATCGCGCCGCTACCCTTTGCGGTGCAGCGCCGACAAAGCAATGCGACAGAATGAAGTTAATATGTACTAGGTACTGAGTGGATTGTTTCTTGTTATTGAATGAGATATTTACAGGGCATTTATAATTTTGCACTGGCATAGACAAAGTCAGGTATCATAAATAAAAAAACGCGCAGTCCAGCTCGGCCATTCAGTTAGTACACACCTACAGCAGTACAGCACAGGTTCATAATCGCACTGTCAATATTTTTGATAACCATGCCGCTAGGAAAGCGTGCAAGTGGGGGTAGCGACCCAGGGTCAGGTCCGCCACTAAATAAATCAAAAATTACTTCATTTTTTACACCAAAGCCTAAATCCTAGTTCTTGGAAAGTTAGTTGGCTTTTTAAATTTACGAGGGCTTACTCTCCTATTTTTTTACAAATTAACCACTGGAGATGCCTATCTGCTAGTACCACTTAGTTTGCCATCATCAAAAGGTCAATTTCAAGTGGGCACATATTGAAAACAACAACAGAATGGCTTGATAATAATATTATCCCTGTACATTGTTTTAATAGCGAATTTGCTAATTTACACCGTCGGTGATTATTAATCCATGAAGAGATATATTTCAGTCATAGGTACTTGTAACTTGTAATACTTTTTACTAGTTGTCAGCATCGCTAGCTGAGCACGGACCTTCTACGGCTTCTCTTCAGCTCGGGCCATTCGATTGTTAATGCTTCGTGGTGCAAACTGTAATGCAATCTTGACGACAATATCCTCGATGTGACAGCAGTCCTCATATGGAATTACATAAATCAATGCAGTTGATAAAGTTTCATTATTGTTTCATTTTAATTACACTGTTATTTGTTTTTATCAAAATACTAATCATTTGGCCATTCGATTGCTATCCGATTGTGAATGCTTCGTGGTTCAAATTCTGTCATGCAATCTTGTTGGCAATTTCCTTGATGTATCAATGTAGTTGATAATTTTTCATTGGAGTTTAATTTTAATTTCACTTCAATTTGTTTTTATAATAATACTAATAAATAAATATTTCCATAATAATGACGTTTTATCATATAATAATACATAATTATGTCAAGATGATTGACACTGGTTAGGTTAGGTTAGCGGCACGAATGCGGTTACTAGGGGTACAGATTCCACTTACTGAAGGTTCCATTATTTGCGAACAGACTGTAACGGTTCGGGTGCAGATTGTCCAGGTGCAGTATCCAGTTTGAGAAAAAAGCAAATGGGGATCAGATAGTTCGGGTGCAGTATGTCCGGGTGCAGTTTACACATCCTGTAAAATTTGGTTTCTCCGGGTACAGTTTACACAGGTGCAGTTTATTGGGGTGAAGTTTGGGTGCTTCCAGCAAACGTATCCAAGGGGCCCTCTTTGTTGGGTTGGTGTTGGGGGGGGGGGGGTGATCTCTATCGCGCAAAAAAAATGTCACTCCTAAACGGCAATACATCCTATAATATTAATTAGTTGATGAGCGAAGCGAAATCTTCAATTTCACTCATTAGAGACAAAAAAACACGTTTTTTTTGTGTATGTGTGTTTGTTCGCGCTCTACAGGCCAAACAGCTGCTCTGATTTTGATGAAAATTTCATAAAACCGCATTTTGTTCTCAACTTAGACCCCCTGCTTTTTTCAGCAAAGTCGTGGAAACAGTTTCCTAACTATTCAAAATTTACAAAATATTTCAGAATTTTCAAAACTTTTCTTATTTTTTACAGACAAAAGTTATTTGTGTAATCACACCAAACTTAAGAAACATATTAAGCAAATTGATATGCAGTTGTGCTGAAGTTTTTGGATCTATATCCTATCTTGTTCATTTTTTATTTGCGTTGTTCCGACAATTTTTTATGATTCTTAACTATTTCTCCCTCGAGATCCAAGTGGAAGGTTTCGGTGCGATCACCTTCATATTCTTGTAGGTCTTAAATCTTATCCTCAAGCCCTAAGTAAGTACGCTCATCTACAACGCGATATTGAGCATTCGCGAAGCCCTAGTTATTTCAATTCGTTGACTCACCCCATCTACGTGAATGTGGCACAGCGGCGGCTTTTTTATTTTGTATTTGCAAAGGTATTTATCAACGACAACAAGTCCAGCTTCCTTGCCTCCTCCATTTCAATGGAAAGGATAGCAGTGTTGTTGCTTGTCCTCTGCTGGGTCATCGTCGAACGGCGATAGTCTTTAAGACGGCACTTGAAACGACGTCCGCACGAGGTGGAATTCTAACCCGAACTGACTGCATGGGTTTTTTTATTTCTATGAGCGCAAAACTCGAGCAAATTTCCTAGTTCTACATTTTCTTCTTATATCAGATTCAGTAACTAGAAACAATTTCCACTCAATACGTACAGTACTTCTTTTCACACTGTCGCAACCCTTTGTCGGCGCTGACCGGCAAAGGGTATAGCGGCGCGACAAGCGAGTCGTCGGTACTCGGAGCACTAAGTATGGATATTCTAGAGAATCTACGAATACACTCTTAGCCAAGCTAACGTTACAATATTATGTAGTAGCTATTCGGGGCCCTAGAAGTTAGTCTCATATTTTTTCATAGTTATGTGTACGTTAAAATATTATATTATTATGATATTATCAAATTTCTAAGCATTTATTTTCTTGTCGCAATAAATATCGACGCATATGCCGGGGCCCAGAGGGGCCCAGAAGGCAGGGGCCCAGTCAGCATTTGCTGAAATGCTGACCGTTAGATCCGCCCCTGAGCTAGACTCTGCAAACCTTCCTTAAATTATATCTAGTATAAATTCATCTCATTCAATGATTATTATTATATTAATTTTATAAATTGTAATGTAAATTTGTTATTATGATATTATTATTGTCAGAACAGGCCGACCAATATTCAGGATTAATTGTTTATTTTTTGTTCTTTCCCACACACAAGCCATTAGGCTTATGTGGGTATTTATTTATTTGTTTATTAGCCATTAATGAATATTGTATATTGTGAATTTACTGAAAATGATTAAATAAATAATTCAAAATCAAAAAAAAAAAAAAAAAAAAAAGGAGGCTGGTGTCACCTTTGTCGGTGCAAGCCACGATATCCGAGAAGCATACCCGAGGAGGAAAGAAGCAGTCGACTCTGTAAGTATCACCGCGCTCATAATCTGCTTGGCACACAAGATATTTGTTAGTAAACAGAATTGAGTTTATTAACATAGGACAGCACACCAGAAAACTATATGCCATTCCGCTGTCCCATCACACCTCTGTGATATTTCACAGAGGTGTTTGACTTCATATGCTTTGGTCGTTGTTATGGGATTGGTTAAATTTAAACGTCTCTCAACTTCTCTACTCACTTAAAAATAATTACAAACTTTAATTACGGCATAATTACGTCGATTTCCAGTAGATTTTTCAAAGTCTCTCACGGTAGCTGGGACGATGTGGTTCCAAAAAGCCTCTTTCCGCGCTGCCATGCCATGCCTGGTTCTCCTGGAATAAAGTTATTAATGAGCGTGACGAGTGAAGCGAAATCTTCAATTACACTTAACTGCTAAAAAAATCCGGAATGTTTTTTGTTTATGTTTGATGTTTGATGTTTGATGTTTGATGTTTTATGTTTGTTCGATTTTGTTCTTTTGTTCATACAGGCCAAACGCCAAAACGGATTTTGATATAAAATTTATTTGGACCTTTGTTTTATCTGAACTTAGATCTGCCACGTTTTGGCAGGGCTTTTCTTGAAAATGGCGCTTTTATGACTTTTTTTTTTTTGCCATTTTTGAGCGTTTTTTCAGTTTTTTGCAACTTAAGCAACTTTATCTTAAACCGATGTTCACAAAATTTACTGTGTGCATTATAAATCGTAAAAAAAGATAATGTGTTAATTTGAACCAAATCACTGGAATAGTTTTTCTTTAAATCGATTTTTACGGTTTGAAATATTCAAATAATTTCACGACGACTACATCATGATATTTTCAGGCAACGAATGTCATCGAGAAAGCTGCTAAATTATTACTGGACATGTTAAATTGATCATAAAAGCCTCTAGGCTATGCGCACACGCAATATAATTGCGTTGAGGGTGAGCGTAAATAATACGCTCATCCGCAACACGATTATATGAGTGTCGCATGTTTTCAAGAAAAGCGCTTAACATACAACAATTAAATTTTTACACAAACATTGAATCGTAAGGGTCAACATTTCATGAAAGTTTCGTCAAGTTATATTTAGATGCTTGGCCTCTAGAGTGCAAAACGTGTTTTAGAAAAACTGAAAAAATTTGGAAAAACTTGATAACATAAAATTTACTTGTCCGATTTGCTTCAAAAACGTGGCAGATCTAAGTTCAGAGAAAACGAAGGTTCACAGAAATTTTCATCAAAATCGGTTTAGGCGTTTGGCCTGTAGAGCGCGAACAAACACACAAAAAAAAACACGAAAAAAACACAAAAAAAAAAAACATTGGAGATTTTTTTTTTCAGTAAGTGTAATTGAAGATTATGCTTTACTTGCTACGCTCGTTACGCTCATCAATTAATAGCCATCTCTAATAAATTACTTATTTACTTTATTTTATATTGTAGTAAGATTTGAAGAAAAAAAATAAGTTATAGAGCTTTGCAGCCCAATGATGCCCCATGATGATAATATGCATCATGATGATGATGCAGCCCCTGATATAAGCTCCTTGATGCAGCCCATGTGATATGATTTTTAACCATTTATCAATGTTTGCCTGTGTTAAGAATGTCTTTCAATATTTTTATTATACATATGTCACAAATATTAAATATTAATAAAAATAATAATATGTCTACAATTCTCTAAAGTTACCATTTCAATTTCCAACCATGAACAGCTAACTGGCAGAAAGATTCAAAATCTAGTGACTTTTCTTAAGTTGGCAATTCTGCTTTCTACAGGTTGCCATCCATAACCAATAACCATGGCAACCGTTTGTATACAAATTTTGACAGTTAGTGGCACTTGCAAGCAAGAATAGTGTCAAGTGTTATTGATTTAGTATGAATTATATTTAATCGACTACTTGTAATTTAAAATGGTGTATTTGTCGAGAAAGCAAGAAGAACTTATTGCGGATTTGGAGTCGTACACTGTTGCTTTACAAGAGCGGGCGAAAAATATTGAAAATTGTGATAAAAAATCTCGTAGCAGTAATGTGAAACGAAAACGCGATGTATGGAAAGCCCGTAATAGCTCTGGACAAGTGGCTGCTGCTTTAAATGCAAGAACCAGGAGGAGATCTTCAATTGATTCTGATCTGAGTTCAGGAACCATGAGTTTATTTATGCAGGCTGCTCGGCAAGCTGCTGATGCAATGAAATCATCCCCTGCAAAACGTGCAAGGAAAATTCATGCAATTCCAAAAAAGACAGTTACAACCCGAAGTCCACAGAAAGCATTGGGAGCCACCCTCCTAAAGCCTTCTAAAGAGACAGTTGAGTGTTACTGTCAAACAATAAATAAAAATTCAAAGGTGAAGAGAACTGTTTGTAAATTTGGTAGAAACTGTCCATTAAAAAATAAATCACCAGGACTACGTAAAGATCTTTCGTTTTCCGACCTGGAATCCCAACGGAAAACTTTGCAAGAAGCCCGTTCGGTAATAAGATACTCTCCGGAATCAATTTTCTTACGCCGGCTAAAAACAAGATCTCAAATTAATTTAAATGCAGTTGACGATGAGAGCTCAGGACCAAATTTCACTCATTCACCAAACAGAGGAAAACACCACATCGATGAAGACAGTTCTGAGTCAGTCACTGAAAGTACAAAAGAATGCTTAGTACATAGAAAACCATCGTCAATGAAACGGGGTAAACAGAATCCAGCATCCAAGAAGAGCTCAAAGGTACAGTCAAAAAGGGAAAAGACCCCTTCCCCAGCTTCTAACAGCAAAAAAACAAACGGCTTAAGGAAATCGAGCCCAAGAAGTGGAAAGACAAGAAGTTCAAAGGTGGTGGAAATGTCTGCATCGTGCAATTGCAGGCAGCGTGAAATGGCCGGCTACGACATTGTGGCCGGACTCGTAGACAACACGAAGGAGAAGAAACAGGCTGGCGGGCCGGGGGAAGAGAAAGACAAGCTGGTGAACAAAGTGAGCGAGTTCAGACGTACGCACTGGTTCGACTGCCACGCAACCCACGACCATCCCAACGATCTGGCTGAGACATCGCTGTTGGGCAGGACGAACGCTCCTGATGGTCACGAATGTAAGTGTAACTTCTCGGGACTCGGTCCTACTATAATATCTGATGAATGATGATTCAAAACCAAAAGAATTTTGATTTTTAAGTTTTTACTCATATATTGCAAGATTTTTGGAAGAGATGCATTGTTGTTGGTGCTGTTTTATTCATTTTATGTAAAAGTGGGTGTTTTAGTCAAATTTTGCTACAAATGAAAATCTAGAGTAGATTATTTTGTAAAATACCAACTAAAATCTTGGTATCAAGGGACATAAGATTTTCCCAGTTATAACATAATCTTCGCAAGGGTTCGTTTTACAAGAAATTAGTTAAAAGACTAATTCTTGGCTAGTAGGCTCTGTGTTTTCACGTGGCAACATTGCTGCAACATATAGAGCTGCAACACCATCATGTAGAGGGCTGTGAATCAGAAACCGCCCGGCTCCACACTGACAAGCCGCCTGCAATCCCTCTGTCCGGCAGGCGTGCATCGTTACGTGCTCAACGACCGGCTGTTCGTGACGCCGCTGTACGCCGACGCACAGAACCGTAGCCGCTGCGTGAAATGCCACCTGCCGGAGGAGGCGAGCACCGCAGCGGCGCAGGAACCAGCGGTGAGACCGACTAGACCTCGAGGCAGCATCGAGATCAGCTTGCCCAAGCGCGTGCTCTCCGAGCGTCGTGGGGAGAAGCCGACCGCGGCGGGGTTCAAGGTTTCGGGCGGGGGGGCCGAGCTGGGCAGGGGGGGTCGCCCGATGAGGGGGTGTCCGATGTTGCATCCGGCCGGGGGCGGGGCGAGGAGGGGGCCGGCAAGGCCGCCGGTGCCCGCGGATTCCTTGGCCTTGCGCTATCAGAAGGGGGTGGCGTGAACGTTACGTTGGCCGGGATCCGTTGTTGTTCCAGAGAACAATTGGCTATTTTGAAATCATGAATTTTAATTTTCTACTGCATGTCTCAATGTATTTCATTTTCAGCTAGTGCTGGCTAGTTTGAAATCAATGGATCTGTTTTAATATTTAATGCTTACTGAGATGGTTCAGAGTGTTCACTATAAGTTTTATTTGATGAATTTTATATTTTATTTTAAAATAAATGTAGTATTTTGTACATCACCATTAGGTTACTAATAAAAATGACAAAAATTGTCTTGGCTAGTTTTACTTATAATTTTAACAAAATATGGGTGTAACTAATTGATAATCTGATTGTTTTATTTATCTCTAGATTTCTTTAAAAATTGATCAATTGTTGCTGAATAAATTATGGCTTTTCACATAACTCATGAGCTGTATTTGATATCCTAAACTCCTCGCCAAAAATATACCCAAACAATCTTCGTAAAACAAAGGGTGGGCAATATCCTGCATTGAATTAATATTAATCAAGCCGTTCAGAAATTCTGTATTGAGTAGGAGCTTTGTCAAGGCCGTGCCTAGGTCCTGGCTGTTAATTGATAAAAGATTGAAGATAAGATGTGACAGCTCTGTGATTCCGACGAGGTGGCTTTCATAGCTCTAGTAAGTGCAGTGCATTGAAGTCTCCATACAACCATGCAGCTGTTGTCAGACGAAGTGTTCTCCGCAGATAGAACCCAACACAGCATCGGACTGGGCCTGTCAGATTTGACATTTATTTCCCAAGCCCAGCCACCGTTGGGAAAGTGATCTAGATCTGATTGAAATTTATACCGAAATATAACTTAAAAACAATTTAGCTCTATCTGGCAAAAACGAGCCAGCGCAAAAAAAAACTGACTGAACTAGAAATTTGATAATGCATCACGCGCGCGGTGTGTGTGTATAATTAGTATGCATTTATAGATAATTGCGTAAAGCGATCGATACCCCCTCCCGAATCGGCAGGCTCAAATGAATAGAAGGCGCCAGCTATAAACTAGAGCAGGTTGCAAGGTGACCGCTGTTCTTCCAGGGAGGGGGATTGATATAAGAAGCTGATAATTGCACTCGGGCTCGGGCATACGCCGGTCTTTGATTTCATGTGCAAAAAGTCACCGCCAGAAATGTGTGTGATCAGGGATAGACATTCCCGCACCCTCCCGCCTCGGGCCTATATTAAAAAACACCTCTTATCCTCATCCTCTCTCAGGCAATCATCTCACAGCATCTTGTCCTAAGTAAATATTACAGGCCCACTATATTTTTCGGTTGGGAAGCATTTCATCTGGCATATTCGATTGAGATTTTGATGTGAAGCCTTTTTCATCACGTTCTTTCGATGGCATCGACATCTCCAGAACCTGACCAAGCGTCACGGACTTGGCTTAGCACGCAACACTTACATCTAGCGTCCAGACGCAATTATTTATTTGCGGTGCCAAAAAAAATCCCCTCTCATCAAATTACATTAATGGCATTGAACGAGAATTTTAACATCGAATCTCTGTGTACTACGTGCCGTTTCTATTCCAGCTAATTATATCGCCAAGGTTAATCGCGATCTCTGTTTCGAAAAAAACATCTTGGACCTCTCTTGTCGGTTTTCGAGGGTGTTTATCACACGGAATAGCCCGATAAGGAATAACAAGACATGATATACCAGACACCGATCCAAGGACCCGCGACGACTTCTACGGCTGGAGTCGCACGTAGCGCGAAAATAACCGGTGCGTGTCAGCCAACTGCTCTGAATGCGGCGATTCTGACGCAAGACCCATCAGTGTGCGTCATTGCGCGAATTCAATCGATTATTAGGCCGTGAGAAAACGAGAATATGTGCGTGCGTCGTGCGTAGAGAAGTGTCGCTGTGTCGGACTCTGATTGTTTTCAAGATTGCGGATGGATATACGATCTGACCTTGATCGCAAAGGAAAACTTCTCACTTATTGGCAGTGGAGTTTTCTATATGAGTTTAAGGTGTAAAAGGAAATGATTTGAGAGTCGAGATGGGAAATTTTTTATTTACTGATCCGAGTTGACGTTGAATTACTTTGCAATGCAGCTGTATACCATTCTCATTTGAATTCCGATAAAACGGCAGCATAATGTAATTAAATATGGCAACTTTCATGGCAATATCATGCTGTAGAAGGATAATTTTGGTCGTAAATTTAATCCAGGTTCAATATATATCTCCATTTATGCCAGACATTACTGTATGTTCTGACGTGAAGACGTGAGAAACATTGTTTGCAAGATGCGGTGATCTCATGTTTTGTTCAAGGCGAATAAAATGTAGTCAACTGCTAAACTAATACACACATACCACACATGCCATCGGTGTGTGATCGAGACAGTGTTTGCTGGGACATGGACGTCGTTCACACTTGCCGTCTTTGTTTGAATTAGTACCTACTTCTGTGGAGGAGTTCACCGATTTTTTTCAATTCGTTTTGACTTTCGGCTGCAAACGTCAATTAGTAATTTAGAGCACAATTTATAAAAATGCCCACTTATTGGCATGCAATAAATTGGGGCATTGGTTTTTGAGCAAAGGCAGTTGCTTTATATTTTTATATGTATGAACTGTATCGGTTTCTTAAGATCTTACTACACCGTGTAGGTTATAATTGTTCACATCCAAATATCGTAAACATGTTTTTGACATAACTTTTGTAAGACTCATGTGATGACTCTCAATATTAAACTTTTATGACCCTTGCAAAACATATCCTTATGTACTCACAAGAAACCTTTGTCATTTCCAATGTCATTTTCATTATCAACACACGCTAATATTGTTAATACGATATTAAATAATTTTCCCAGAAGCACCATTTTGTTCAAAACAGGTATTCGCATTAAATTTTAGACGTTTAATCGTTAAATTTTTTCTGTATCTCTCGCTATTCTACCGTCGGCTCTGAGCACATGTTATTTAGCAGGCCGTAGCGCTGTGATCTGTTGCAGTAGCTGCCGCTGAATAATTAGGAGCTGGCCTTGACTGCCGCTGCCAGCATTCATATGAAAAGTGCCAGCGCTGAGGAAACTTGTAGCAAAAAATGAGCGCGCGTGGTGGTCAGTTCTGTTGGTGTGCGTTGGGGAGGCGGCCGACGGCCGGGGCGAGCTTCTCCTCCTCAATCAAATATATAAGAGGTGCTCATCCAAGAAAGTGCCCAGTTGCTCTTGAAACCCTGGGACACCACGACTAGATAACAGCGAGAAGAAGAGGAACCGCTCTACGATGATTGGCTGCCAGTTCCTAGTGCTCTTAGCTTTAGCAAGTGTCATTTCTTTCACATCGTCGGCGCAACTTCGTAAGTAAAACTGTATATTTTTTTAATCCGATAGCTAATTTTAGAGATATTTGATAATCTCACATGGATTTTAGAAGTCGATTTCGGATTTGTTAAGTGCTTTCTGTAACCTGATCGTCAAATCACATGATTGCTCGGAGAAATTATTCTTGATACAAAGTCCTTCACTGAAATTATCTTCTAAATAGTTTAAGGCTTTCTTTTAGATTGAAAAACTAAATTAATTTTTGTCCAATCAAAATCGGGGATGATCCAATTTTGCTCAGCATAAATTTAGCTCTAACATTCTCAAGCTCATTGCATAGATAAAGAGGCAAGCCATTGCCCATTAGCAAACCATTGGTAAATATTTTGACGGCAAAAAAACTGATAATGTAGTCACATTTAGGACGTAAAGCAGCGTGGCCCAAGACGCACTCAGATTTCACCGCAGATCGTTTCGGCAAGTGCCACTAGTGATCAATCATAAACCAGCCAATTACCATCTAGCCAGCCCATTGTGTCACTCTTGGGAGGGGGTCAGCTACAATTACCGAAAACTTTCATCTCGCTTATAGATTCGATTAGAAAAATTTCACAAGTTCTTTGAGCAAATCATGTGACGGTCACATTAACGTTTCTAGAAGCCTGCATTAATATACCATCCAAATGACAGAAAAACGCAATTTTTTGCTATGAGTCCAGTTATTTACTAAACATACACGATCGATACAAAAACTATTTTATGTAAATTGTATTCACAGCCGAATTCATTACTGCGATAAGATAGTTTGCAATAAATGGTGCGTCCTTCCTTAGCAGTAAGCACACATTTGTATCTATAAGTAAGTTGACATGAGTTAGTGGTGACATTGAGCACTTCTTCATGTCTGCAAATATAAGGATGCATATACTTCCGCTTCTCTCATTGCCTAACGTTTGTTCCAGCGAAATCGTGGATTAGATGCAAGCAGAGTAGTCCTGATTTCAACAAATGTCTGAGGGAAGCTGTACCCGATGCTCTCAGGAGAATGAAGAATAAAGGTAAAACAGTCTTGAATTGCCAACCGCTTTCGAAGGATCAAATTGCCTGAGAGGCAAATAAGCGCAATTGACGATGATTATGCATGCTGCTGATGCACGCTTCCTCAAGGATCTACGATTAGTCGGAGACCCTTGAGGAACCGGCAGCCAGCATTATAACAATAATGGTTTTTATCTCAAATTAATTCAAACCTAACTGCATTGACCCTAGAGTCAGGGTATCAGGCATGGAATACGAAAGGCACTCATTATAAAACCGACAAAAATCATGTAAAAAACATTAGCTTTGCAAAATTTATTTCAAACGTTTCTCATTAAAATACGAGACAGACAATTTTCAACTATTGAACGAGGGAACCAATTTTGAATGGAATATGTTGAAAGCTCAAAGTCTAGATCCAACCTTTGGAGTTATTCTCGCGAAGTTGACCGTTTCTTGCCTCTTAAACCTTGCTATCGAAGAACTGTGAATTAAGCTGACAATTATGTGCATGGATTTGCAGGAGTGCCGTCCCTGGGCATGTTTTCGATGGACCCTCTGGACGTGACAGAAATGGAACTTCTACGCGGGAACGAGGGGCCCGTCAATCTCAACCTGTCCTTCAGGAACCTAAAGATCAACGGCATCGCCCAAAGCACCGTGCTTGCTTACAAGTAAGCTACGAACATCAGTCTCGTTAGGCGAGGATTGGCACTGTAGAGCAGGGTGATCAAATTGCAGTTTAACCGAAGGGTTAACGAGCGTTTGCCTGACAGGCCATAAGGCTGCAGGAAACAACTTGTTGAGAAAATGGTACTTGCTAGCTGAGAACAATTATAAATGCTTCTGATGACTTTATGATGAAGGACGCAAAAATAATTTCAACGTTTTATAACTTTTCACGGCAAAATGATTTTAATTGTGGTTTGATATGAATTTTGAATGTTTGAAGTTTTCATGGACTGAGTGTAATCTCATGTTGTGCCAGTAATAACTGTTAATTACACGTTACGATTTGCCAAGCACAAAAAGTGGATATAAATTAATAGCATATTATGTGAAGAGTCTGCCTTAGGTGTATAAAGTTGTAAAAAAACTTATGTGCTTGCCCTCGAATTATTTCCACGGGTAATTATTTATAAGTAGCAGGTTTCGTTGATGGGTCTAGTTCGGGCTTGGCAACTCAATGCTTGTTGTCTTGAAGTATGAATTAAAACAATCTGCGATTAAAAAGAGGAAGCTATAAAATGAAGCTATAAATAAACAAATTTCGAGGTTATTGATGAGCATAACGAGCATAGCGAGTGAAGCGAAATCTTAAATTACACTTTACTGCTAAAAATCCAGATTTTTTTTTTGTGTGTTTGTTCGCACGCTACCAGCCAAACGCCAAAACGGATTTTGATGAAAATTTCTGTTAACCTTCGTATTCTCTGAACTTAAATCTGCCACTTTTTTGAAGCAATTCGGACCAGTAAATTTTATGTTAATAAGTTTTTACGATATATTCAGTGTTTCTAAAACACGTTTTCCACTCTAGAGGCCAAGAATCAGAAAATAATTTGACGAAACTTTCTAGATATGTTATTGTTGACCCTGACGATTTAAAGCTTGTGTACAAATTTAATTGTTGTATGCTTAGAAATTTCCTTGAAAATAGCGCTTTTATGACACTTTTTAAGCGTCTATGCAGTTATTTGCAACTAAAGCAACTTTAACTTCACCGATGTTCCCAAAATTTACTGTGTGCATTAAAAACCGTAAAAGAAGATACTTTGATAATTTGAAGCAAATCAATTGAATAATTTTCTGTAAATCGGTTTTTACGTTTTGAAATATTCAAATAATTTCACGACGACTACATCATGATATTTCTAGGTAACCAATGTCATTGAGAAAGCTGCTAAATTAACGCTGAACATTTTAAATTGATCGCCTCTAGGCTAAGCTCACACGCAATATAATCGCGTTGAGGGTGAGCGTAAATATTACGCTCACCCACAACACGATTATATGAGTGCAGTTTTAAAACGTTAGAAGAGATAGGGAGTCTGTGGATCATGACACCTCACTTAAAAATTTGTGATTTAACCGTTGTTTTTTTGCAAATATAAGTCCGGTAGATAGTTGAATACCTTGTCATCTCGCAGTGATTTCCTCCAGCCAATCAGCGAAATAACAGTGTCAAGTCGAGTTATCGTGAAAGGTGAGAAAAAGTGACAAAATTCGTGCCGAAATTTGCGAAAATTGCAAAACCATTGAAAGTGAAATGACTGGGTTTCCAGCTTTGCATCCTAAGGCTACAGGTGCATTATAATTACTAGTTACGCCAATAAAGATCTGTTATTACGGCTACGCTATTCGTGCAGCGTACTCTTACTAGAGCGCAGCTAAACGAATGACAGCGATGCAGTTCCACAGCTGTTTTTTGACCTGCGTGTCGCTGTGTTTGTGTTTTCAGCGCGACGCTGAAGGACTACCACCTCTACTGCAAGTCCATGACGCCAGCCTTCCAGTTGGTCGGAGACTACGAGATGGGGGGACGCATCCTGGTCCTGCCGGTCACCGGCAAGGGCAAGAGTGACGTCACACTAGGTAAAAGCTGGGAAAAGCAGCATGTCTTGTCACGGGGCTAAGTCACCAATGCTTATGCAAGATTTTCATCTGATTTCATCCCCAGCTTGGAACTGAAGCCAATTGGCGAAAGGCGGTTTTGGCTGCAATTACTTATAGGAAAAATATTTCCTTGTAATCAATAAGACAACGTCGGGATTTTCTCTGCAGTTAAACGGCTGCGAAGAAAAATAGAAAAATACATGACCTCGTTCAGAAAATCCAAAATTCAATATCTATCAAATCATAGCGAGTGGAGCTGAAAGTATTGCTGCAAATGTAGAAAATATTTTGGAGCATGAGTTGATTTTTTATTAGTTAAACAATAAATGGACCAAACCCAACGGTTTTTTGAGCTTTTCATAGATGAACCTTTGTTAGCCTGTGGTTTGAATCGAGCGTCGCTCAAGATCGGTGTTCTGTTCTCTGTTTGCAGAAGGGTTGGAGGTGGAGCACTACCTCCAGGGAGAGCCGTTCAAGTCGAACGGGAAGACTTTCATGCGGCTGACTGACTACAGGATCACCCTCAACCCCAAGAAGTTCATCGTCAAGTTCGACAACCTTTTCAACGGGGACAAGCGACTAGGTTAGTTTACAGAACACCTGTTGTTAAACATCCCTTAGATTCTCGAATTGTTACATTTCATATAAATTGACTGCTGACCAAGATGGTGGCTTGAGTCGACACGTCAGATGGAGGTCTTCATGAAGATTGGGTGTTGCAATTTATATCGCAGAAATCACCACAAAACAATTGTAAAGCAATTTCAATTGCAATTATGTATTTTCACCCTTCCAATGTTTGACTATCAGGTTCAGGTGTATGTATAAGTGGAGCCACGAGGGAAAACTCGCTCAAATGTGAAATTAATAATGACTTTAAAGTTTAAAATGTAAAGTGAATGAGTAGTGGAATGGGGCAAGACTTTACTGTCGCGCCAATATTTTAATGAAAAATGAGCGAAAACCTTTTTAGAGCTAAATTGTTTGATTCTGAAAGAATGTTTGACAAAGTCCTTGAGCTTGCATTGAAACTGAAACTGAATCCGTGGTAAGAATCTGTAATTAACTTGCCGGGGCTTGTTTCCAGGGGACAACATGAACCAGTTCATGAACAACAACTGGAGGGAGATCTTCCCCGAGCTCAAGCCGGCGCTCGAGCAAACGTTCGGACAAATGTTCAAAGACATGTCCAACAGAATCTTCACCAAAGTTCCACTCAACGAAATATTTCTACCCTGAACGCCGGACAGTTTTAAACAGAGTCAAGCGGGAAGGGAACAAATATATACTATCTACATATCAATCGCGAAAATGAATACACCTAATTTTATAAAATCTTATTATTATTATTGTATGTGCAAATTATACTAGGTAGCTATTAAGAATGAGGTAAACATAGTTAATAGGTACGAGAGTATAGCTGAATGGAGCGGACCAGAGTTCATTAAACTATTTGAACTAAATCTAAGCGTGGCGCTATGGAAGCATTGGCCCAGGTGAACCCGGCACCTCCACCTGCAGCGAAGACGTCGACCAGCACCACGACGCTTAGCTTAGCAAAGTCGCAGGAGTTGTGTCGCCTTCCTTCCAATCCGCAGTTGGCGGAGCGGCGTTCGCGAAGACCTCACCAGCGTTCGTGCGATCGGGAGACACGTAGATCACCCTCATCGTGTTCGTGAACCCCGAGCCTTGCTTCCATCCGGTCACGATAACCACCGGATCGCCAGCCGCCACGAAACCGTTCTTAGCCGCGTACTTCAAGCCGTATTGCACACGCATGTCAACATCCTTGAGCCAATCGGAGAGCACTTCAGACTTGAAATACAAAGGGATGATTCCTCGGAACAGTTTGCAGTGGCGAGCCGTTCTCTGCTCCCTGGTGACAGCGATGATGGGACAGCGTGGCCTGTACTTGCTGATGAGGAACGCGGACGAGCCTGTCTTGGTGATACAGATGATGGCAGCAGCCAGCACCTTGTAGCTCGCTTGCACGGTGGCGATGGCGACGGCGTGCTCGGCGGATATGGGGTGCATGAGGCCGGCGCTCAGCTCGTTGTACTGCTGCTGGTGCCAGATCACCGCCTCGGCCTCCCGACTGAACTTGGCCATGGTCTGGATGCACTCGACGGGGTACCTACCCTTGGCCGTCTCGCTGGACAGCATCAGGCAGTCGGCGCCGTCCAGGATGGCGTTGGCGATGTCAGAGCCCTCCGCGCGCGTCGGTCGCGGTTTTGACACCATCGACTCCAGCATTTGGGTAGCGACGATCACGGGTTTGCCCGCCTTGTTGCACCGGGAGACGATCGTCTTTTGGGCGACGCACACTTTTTCGGGTGGGATTTCTATTCCTAGGTCACCTCTAGCTACCATTATTCCATCAGCTTCTTTGATGATGTCGTCTATGTTGACCATTCCCTGGGTGTCTTCGATTTTTGCGATTACTAACATTTTCTTACCTTCGTTGCCGAGGTGGTAGCGAATTTCTTGTATTGAATCAGCTTGCCTTACGAACGAAGCAAACACCATGTCGATTCCGTTGGCGGCAGCAAACTTCAAATCGTCGATGTCTTTCTCGGAAACAGCCGGAAGATTGACGACTACGTTTGGCAAGTTGACACCTTTTCGTCCGCCCAAAGTACCCCCGTTGTCGATGGTGCAAGTAAGAAAGTTTGAACCAACGTGCGAAACTGTCAGACGAATCATTCCGTCGTCAATAAATATTTGCTGGCCGAATTTCACTGTCTTGATCAGTTGTGGGTAATCTACGTAGATGAATTGGAGGCTGCCTTTATCAGCGTACAGCCTGTCGACAGAAAGTTTAATTGATTCTCCAGCCTTGAGCTCCACTTCGGTGCCCGGACCACCATCAAAATATCCCGTTCTAATCTCTGGACCCTTCGTATCGATCGCGATCGCGACGGTAATATTAGCATCGGGGTTTTTGTTCACATTTGTGACAGCTTGCCGGATGTTGAAGATGCTGGTTTCATGGTAGTCTTGCGTTCCATGCGAGAAGTTCAAGCGCGCGATGCCCATCCCGGCGTTGATCATCTTCTCCAGCATGACCACTTCCCGCGTGACTGGACCAATCGTGCAGACAATGGTGGAGAGACGCAGGAACGTGGCTTTCGCCTCGATGTCCAGGCCGCACGAGTGGTCGATGCGTGTGTTGGTAGAATGCATCAGCATGTGCATCCGCGGTGAATCCATCAAGCCCGTGTTGATGCCCATTTGGGCAAGAGTTTCCGAAGGATTCTTGTCAAACACTTTAGCAACACTTTGGCTTTTCGGTGACGGCATTTTAATGAATGCGCGATAAATAAGATTACACTTAATACGGATGGATATTTGGTGAGTCAGGCAAAACATCAGATCTAACTACACTGATGCTCACTTGTTTTGTTTCACAGCCTCCAAAAGATATACAGAGGGTGGAATTTGACAACGCTATGTGGATCTCAAAACAAGATAAAAGATTTGTCTGGATTTCTTGGCACAGCTTTTGATCGCCAATAGTTTAAAAATTAGCAATATTTTGTGATATTTTCGAAATAAAACAGCTAGCAGGCAGTAGTCAGTGTGGAGTTTATCTTGCAGCAATCTTTGCAAAGATACGTTAGATATAGAGCACGGGAATTTGAATTGTGGTTATGCGAACTAAGGATAGTGGATGTCCTATCGTGGATAGCAAATCACGATACATTTATATTTCCACAATCTTGTCTATTTTGACAGATTACAAATATAACAAGACACGTTTAATTGCCAGCAAGGAGTTACAACTCGCTCGACTCCATTAACACGCAAATGTACGCAAATACTACTGCTATAATACTCAGCGAAAAGAAACCGTCGCGCGTATATCGTAATTTATGTTTCCTTTTAATAAATTATTCAAATTTATTTTTATTTAGCTCGTATAATCAGTATATTTGGTCGCAGCACGGTATTTAACAAGTGCTGTGAGTGCAGCAAGGCGACTCCACCCTGATGCAAATAAGGCAAGACTAGATTCCTGTAACAGGCCAGGCTCGATTGGACTCGAGAATAACGTGTCAGCATGTGCCATTGATAGCTGACATCAGATCCTATCTCCCAGATCCTCGAGATCTTCGAGATCCTCGAGATGTTCCAGCGGTCAGCGCGTGACCTGTGGCGTGACATTGTCTTGCACGCGTGCGTACGGTTACCGAGTTTCTAGGATGCTATACTGGGAACCTATACCGGGTACCGGGTGCTGTGGGTAAGTACAGGGTACCGGGTGCTTTGGGTAATTACCGGGTACCGTGTGCAGTGCACTGGCACTGACTAGATCGCCCAGATCGCTCTAAGAGTGATTGGGTGTAGGCGCCAGGTACGCAATTAGGCGTGCTTAGCGCTGAGCTTGGGTTCGAGGGACACCCCCATATGGGATCGTGATGAAATACTAAATTAGTGTGAACGAACCTTGCCTCTGTAATTGGATTGAATACCTATACATCTCTTTAAACGGTGATGCATTCGTCATGTTCTTGTTGTCTGAAATTAGTCGATTGTGGGTTGATTACTGAAAGATAGTTGAGGATTCTGAGGAGATAGCCCGCAGGCCGCAATTTGAGTCTATATAGAGAACAAACGAAATTTTCTCATTTGTGTATACAATTCTGCTCAAAACAGATAAATTGACGTTAATTAATATAGAAAAACTTTGTCAAATACATACCCATTATCATCCAAGTAAACAATATATCAAGAAAACAATTCGTCAAGACATTGAAGGCTGAAATATGAAGGCAAGACTCATAAAATTGAAAGTTTTCAGCACATGAAGTAATTGAAGCCACGGATGTCGCAATATTTCTTTGTCGACACGAGCACGGGGTGGGTGGGAGGTTGACAGCTTGGTTTCATCACGCGTGCCATGAGGAAGGTGACATTCCTGTGCTGGGCTGATAAATAGCGTGGTTGACCGCAAACACCGCCGCTGTCAACTCAGTTATCACGTCTGCTCTGATCGACACACGCCAGTGAACACTGAGCGCGTAGGCAACCACCGCGGCAGCGATGTAGCAACGCTTGCGGCGGCGCTGGGCTGACGATTGCCACTGTGCTTACTGTTGTTCTCACAGCTGACACTGACATTTAGATAGGGAGTTGATGAAATTTTCGCAGAATTTTCCAGTTTATCAGCGTTTTTATCACAATTTTGTTTCCCAGAGTTCAATATTCCAGTCTTTTAAATAGATTTTTGTAAAATTTGAATATGACCATTTTTTTAATTAATGAAAACACCTTTTGTTATATTTGTATAGTTCAATGCAAAAAATATAATAATTAAAAACTCGTATCTGTACAACGATTGTCACAATTATTTTGCAATGGACTCTAATTAGAGTAGGTGGGAAACGTGAAAATAATTGTCTGTCATTTGTTATGATATCTTAGATATCTTAGTAGTAAGAAATGATTAATGAAGCCGAAGGAAAGTTTTATCGAATATCTGTTTCCATGCTATTATCTGTTACCCACTTTTACCACATTGACTTAATAGTAAGTTATTAGGTTCAATCCACCCCCACAACGTGTCAAGAGATGGATGGCAAGATGCTGGGCGAAGTTTTGAAATCGCATTCACACTTTCGGCCGTCCAGCCAAATCATTATCTGAGTCAGTATCTGCATGACTGGCGATTCAGCAACACAGTTAAGCAACACGGCGTTGCGCTAGACACGGAATGGGTGACCGTCTGGGAAAAATACCAATTCCGTACGCTTTTCATGACTTCACAAGGCCATGTCCAGGCAAAGGTAAAATTGGGTAAAATCACCGGATCCAATGCTATAATCATCTGCCTTTTTTTTTTGTCAAAATTTGACATAAATACATCCTTCCCAAAATTAGACACTTAACGAATTCTCTTTGTTTTTTGCATGATAAAGTTCTTCTCTTTCAAACAACGCCTAGCTATTTAGTAAGCAAATGATGGTTAGTTTATGTAATCTGTCTTCGTATGATTTTAAATAAACGTAATGCAGGAATGCAAATCACTATTTATTCAGGCATATGCCATTTCCATTAATTCTATTTTATCTTCTGTGTACAACAATCTCAACTGTCATAATATCTATTTACAAACCTTCGGTACATAAAAATTAAGTTATTTATACGATTTCAAGAATGTAGCGAGTGTGTGGAATGTTGCCTCGTCACAATTATTTACAAAATGACATTTCCATTATTCCCACATGGATACTTCGCCACAAACGCGGACGAAACAAGAATAACAGGCCAACAATCGAGTAATAACGAGTTTCTGCGTTAGAAATTGAAACACCCACCCCCCAAGTGGGTGGTCATAACGATTGGTAACGCCATCTACATCCTCAAGAGAGTTGGTGGACATTTCTCAACCGAAATTGATTAGAAAAACGAAAAAACCCACCACAAATGTATAATTACTGCATCTTGGGCTGAGCCCCTATAGGCAAGGATGAGACTTCCCACTAAAAAGCGTCCCTAATTCGAACCTCCGAGCGATTGCTTGAGCAGCGCATACCGCCGCTGGGTAATCCTGGAGGCCACGAGCTAATGGCGTCGGCGCCACCTGATCATGAGACACAATTCCTATGCAGCAGCAGCAGCAGCAGTGCGGGAGAGTGGTCGGCACGGCCTTGCCTTATAAGGGACTGTCCTCCATACAACACCTCCCCCCCGATTCACGGCACCCCTAGGTCGACACCTCGGTAAATTAACAACAGCCAGACCGGCTCCGAGCGGACAGCAATCACGTGTCTTCCGCGGATAAAGAACTTGTCATCGTGTTAGCACCGTGTTAGCACCCACACCTCATGGCAGACATGTGGATCTTGGGGGTAGATGTCGATAATCTTATTGAATTACGACGGGATGCAGTTTGTCGCTGCCGGTATTTCAATGAGATGTCTTGGTGATGTTTCAGAAAGATTCTCCGAGGAAATCTTTTGGTTGTAGAAGATGCGTGGTAAAGTTAGGAATTTAACTGCATTTGGCGTTGCGTATACTTTCAAGCCTATTTCGAGCGTATATAGAGAGTATTTAGAAAATAATTAAAACTAGATTAAATCTAGGACTTGCGGAAGTAAATATTTTATCGCGTTTAGTGCGTAGGGGCCATTTAGTACACATGTCACATAATCAAAATTCCAATAAAAGCTTGTCGACAGCCTGTACCTATATATAAATAGCTACACGCCATGCAAATGACATGTGAAGTATTTGACAGCCACGTCTTGAAATCACCCAACTGATTGCCCACTCTAAACATCACCTCTGTCCACCTGGCTTCAATCACCGCTGGACCACGTCATCCCATCTCCACATCTTGGTCTTGCACAATGGTCGCATAATGACCCGCCTGCTGCGATCCCAATCGCGAAACAACAAGATCATGTACCATTAATTAATATTCGAGCGGCGATACGATTCCAATTCGAGTTAATACCTCATCGACCGATGCGATGCCATGCAGCACGATAAAAGAAACTGATCGGCCGTCCCACACGCTCCAAAGCGTCCAACTCGTATGTCTGACAACAGATAAGACCGTGTCCATTTTAATAACCTGTCTTAGAAATGCATACACACCTTTTAACTGTTAGACGATTTCATAAGCTTAGATGTAATCAGTCATCATATTTTTGTGGTTTAAGACAACAGGTTGAAATGAGTTCAACTTCTAATAAGATCTATAGATAACATTTTAGAAAAGTTATGCATTTACTTATTCGTTTCCTAATGTTATTTGTCAATTGATGTGGAGTTGTGAGCAGGGAACTGATCGAAGGGAAATGTTTTCTATGCGCGAGGTTCGCCTATCTCTCTCACTCTTTTCAAGCATTTTTACTTCACCAATTACTGGGCACGGATTATTTTAATTGGACAGGGAAACATAATGTCAAATTACTCAGCATTTTTCTGCTCGTCTCCCCAACCTTCCTATACCTATAGGTCGGTGTGTGCCTGAAGAATGGACGCAACAACATCCTGGGATCGATTATTGCCCAATCATCACAATGCTTGATAACGAACCGAGTTAAATTCAAGATTGTAATGATTTAAATGGTGCATTAGGCGTTAATTGTGACTTGATAGGCGGCTATTTTTATGCCTCTTAGAAAAGAGCATCCTTTTCTTACGAAATCTCCCGGTAGATGTGTCCTTTGATCTTACCTGGACTAAATAAGGATATTTAGGTCGGATGTACAGTTAGGAATAAATAGGAACCTACTGCACAATAATTATCATAATAAAGTGATTAACTAATGATACGTTTTCGTCTAATTAACAATGACAGACTACTAATTAAGTGTAAAACATCAGTGAAACTCGAATTTAGATTGAGATTTCAAATTATTTGTAAAAGCAAGTGGGCAGCGTTAGTTTCACGTGTGGGTCGCGCAAGAAACCCTAATAAAATACAGCGAGTCGATTGACTCGACTGGATATAGATAAAACCTATTTTATTCGCGCAGATTAAAAGCTCCTTACAAGCATCGGCCAATATCTTCGAGAAGCCGGACTAAATTGCGTACTGCACTTAGCGTGTCTGCTGAAAATGCACTTAAATCCGGCGGTAAAAGTGCAGAGCAAGCGACACGACGGAAACTTATTTGGCGTTGACCATCAGAAGCAGTGAGTCAGCCCTGTTCCGTTTCCTATGTCTCGTTTCCCGTGTCTCGTGTCTCGTGTCTCGTGTCTCGTGTCCCGTGTCTCGTGTCTCGTGTCCCGTGTCTCGTGTCTCGTGTCCCGTGTCTCGTGTCTCGTGTCTCGTGTCTCGTGTCTCGTGTCTCGTGTCTCGTGTCTCGTGTCTCGTGTCTCGTGTCTCGTGTCTCGTGTCTCGTGTCTCGTGTCTCGTGTCTCGTGTCTCGTGTCTCGTGTCTCGTGTCTCGTTTCCCGTGTCTCGTGTCTCGTGTCTCGTGTCTCGTGTCTCGTGTCTCGTGTCTCGTGTCTCGTGTCTCGTGTCTCGTGTCTCGTGTCTCGTGTCTCGTGTCTCGTGTCTCGTGTCTCGTGTCTCGTGTCTCGTGTCTCGTGTCTCGTGTCTCGTGTCTCGTGTCCCGTGTCTCGTGTCTCGTGTCTCGTGTCTCGTGTCTCGTGTCTCGTGTCTCGTGTCTCGTGTCTCGTGTCTCGTGTCTCGTGACAGCGCGTGCTGAGGTCCAAGGAATCGCGGCTGTCCGTGACTCCCTGCGAATGTCGCGGCATTGGCTCTCTCAAATATAGAGACACGGGTCACAAGTCACGAACACGCCTAGGCGCTACACGAGTGCTCGGCCCGCGCGCTGCCAGCTGCTGGGATAGGCTAAGGACAGATTTTAATAATTTTTGACCAAATCGGGAATGTTTCATGTGAAAGCCTTGACTCGGTTTATATTTGCTTATAGCCACCCAATTTGTCATTTTCATATCGCTTTTAGATGGGAAGTTATTATACGATTCAAGTAGATAAAAGTGTATGCATGAGTTAATGGATTTACTTTGTTGGTCATGGAAGTTTTATTCACTCAAGGAGAGGAGGTTGATTTAGATGTGATCAATAAAATTAATTGAAGCACATTTCAAACTTGAACACGGAACGGTGTGTGCTTCTATTGTTCCCGCCTTGAACCTCAATCTTTATTATTCAGCTGCCGAATCATCATTTTGGCCAATGAGGTCCTCAAAAATAGCGATATGAAACCGAGGTATATACGAATTCTTTTGCATAGAGAAAAGTATTTTCAATTCAGGTGCAAGATTATGCAAATGACATTTGATGGCCGATCACGAAATCGCAGCGTTCTGAATCTCGATTCTGAGCGGCTTGAAATTGACCCCGGATCTCTGCGTCACCACATCCATCTCCGATTCTTCCCCACGTGATTATCATAACATTGTTAATCATAAACACAGGGTTGGACATGAATGGTGAAGTCATCACGGCGTTTATGCGCGTGGTGGTCCGACGTTGAGTCTCAAATCAATAGCTGTGAAAGAAAAGGCATTAACCTCTCAGGCGCACAATTGAAAGGAAGATAACAGTTCGTACCTCACGACTCTGAAGAAGACGATCTCGTCATGTTTTGTGGACAGCACCATTGTGTGACGTGGGACGACCAAACTGACATAATATCAACTCGGCACTGTTTCAAGTTTTAACGCCGCATGAAAGATATCAAGCATTTTCAACTTTACTCGCCTGTTCGCGCGTTGAACTAGAGACGCTGAGTTATAGGCTGAAATCTCAGCGCTCGAGAGTAAATCAGTGTCAAGTGCAGCTTTTCAGCAATTTGCTTTACTCTTTCCGACTGTTCTGAACTGTTTTTGACTCATATTACACAACGCACTGTGCATAGAATATCGCTGACTCTGAATTATTTACATTCTCCAAGCTACATAACCGTCTAAAACAAAAAAGCACAGGAGAATTTATGAATACAAGTAATAAAAATATGTTTCATGTTCATTTATCATTGATATCAAATAGCCTGTTGATTAATTATTGGTCGATCTCCATCTGAAGATTTATAATGCGGCAATTAAACTTCATACATAATGATGTGGCAACACCAAACCGCATTCACGATCTGCGAGTTATGTCTCCAGGAACTTTCACACCTGGAACTTGTGTCAACTGCTGTTAATTCCTTTATTATCCATCCACCTCGCATAGGGCACTGTCGCAATGTTGCTTGACACCTTCGAGCTGCGCCATGCGCTGCTGTGAACACACCCCGACCAAGAGCTAGCTCGCGCCCTACGCATTGTCTGGCTGCACCGTCTTGATTCCAGTTCTCGACGCTTTGCCCGTAACAAGTTCTTTGATTCATAGCATCTCCTAAATAATATAGCGGTTCTGCGCGATATAAAAGGATCGCGGTGTGCCAATGTTGTCTATAGCATGTAAAGTGAAACTCGGCGTATTTTTAGCCAAGTGGACACGAAGAAAAAAATCTACACGCACAAATCCGCATTGCTTTAAATAGACATAGACAAAAAATAGAAAAACGACAAAAAAGTAGTGGACTTCCACGTTATTTGTCCATAATTGGACATCTCTCCTACGAGGCGAACGCTTTATTTAGCAACTTGGCTCGATGCGGCGCGGCACGACAATAAATTTAAGTGGCTTACAAAAAATTAAAGCAGATTATCCTATAGTAATAATCCTAGAGCTGCGTCTCTCGTTAAGCTTCTCGACGCTTGTATGCAAATAAGGCGGTCGCAGCGACAAGAACAATCGCCTGCATGTGAATATGAACACGAGCCGATGACCAAAGCTGCAAATTAAAAGGATCATCGTGATTTTTCATAACGTCCTTTTTGTGCAAATTCGCAATGAACACTAAACAAGGCAAACCTGATCGTCGAGCGGCCGCACAGCCCCCGCATGTGTCGGATGAAATTATGTGCCTAGCATCGCGCATGTGAAAAACACATTTGACCTATCCCTTAATTGGAATGCGATCACATGGCGAGAAAGGCAAACAACAAGACACAATATTATTTTCCTCGTTTCCATCAATTGAAAACTGAACGCAGAAAGATATTTTTAGCTTCCATTGTCTTTGTGAGATGTCAGCTTGCGCACAAAGAGCATGCGTAAAGAGCATGTGTTAAGAGCGAGCACGCCGGCGTGCTTTTCTTATTTTCGCGTCGCCGTCGGTGATTGCAGTGGTTGCAGTGATTGCAGTGTGACATTAACCTTGCCGCAGAGGAGCGTGCTAATTTATCTGCAGCGCACGTAGCGTTCAGCATGCAGCAGAGAGCGCCGAGCGCCGCTGGGCTGTCCAGTGCCGCGCAGTCCGGCGACCATGAGAGGGCCTGCAGGCTGCAGAGAAGACGCCACATATGGGCATGGAATCGACAAGGAGAAATACTAGTTTAGCTACTCGATCTAGGGTGGCCGGCAACACAGCTGGGCGAAGATGTTGGCTACAAAACGAGACCTTCGCGACCGGAATTTGTTGTGTTTGCTCGTTGATGTTGATTTTTGTGGTTTTCGTCGTGGAAATTGGTCCCCGAGGCTGTACATACGCTAGGACCTAATTTTCTCGGAATTTTTCAATGCAGAGTTTTACACAATTTCACACAATTTTATGCAAGACTTTCTGTAATTTTTAGCAGCGACAAAGATCGGTGGGCCTTGTTTGGGACAAGGGATTTTGTTAGTAAAAGCAGGAGGTTTTTCTCGGGGAATTTTCCTGGAATGGTAGTAACCGTTTTCTTAGGTTGAAAATCAATTCATGGAATGATAGCACCTGCCCGTTAAATGGAGATCAATACCGCCTCCATAATGATGACTATAAATACTGGGCACTGGATAGCTTATATATCTGGCTAGGAGTGTCCATCCCAACGAGACTTGCTGTTAAATAATAATACCTACATCTTCCAGAAGCGTGGCCCTAGATTTTAGCTCTGGTCACACCTTTTTATTAGAAACGCATTGCAGTCCGAAAACACGCTGGTCGTAAATAATTGAGTTTCATAGCCCCCTGAATCGATCCGAAGTGGAGATAACACGTCCTATCACGTATACTTTATTGAGCTAGTGCTATCGCCTAACATTGCACGTAGGTACTGCTAGTAAAACTCAGGCCGAAAAATTCCTTGCTTTATAATTGTGAGAGGCAGTAAAGTGTCGGCGGCAACGTAATTCCAGCCACGTTCGCACGCTGACGTAAAGATGGACGTGCGTAAGTTGGACAACACCTTTCGCAGTCTCGTATAGAATCTGCAGCCGTTGTCTTCGAGGAGCACTAAGATGTTGCAGGTCTTTAGTACTCAACGTTATTGCTGCACGTGGCTTGCTAAGCCTTCCAATGTTACTCTCTATTATTGTACTTTTCTTTTCGCGAAGGCATTGTAGCCAAACAGTGAAACAGACTCAAGTTCAAAGTATCTAGGACGCGGCGAGGCAATACCAGAAGAAATCGAGAGGGAATCTGGAATGACAGCTTCCGTCTCTAGAGGCTTTTTCACGTAATCAAAACAGCCGACTCGTGGACAATGTCAACGGCGCCAACTATGTATGTATGCAGACATGTTCTTCGACCAGTCGCTTTTTGGATACAAAATATATTCGACTTTAGACTTAGGTACAATAATTAAAGATGAGCTATCTTTGTTCCCATGGTCCGAACTGAAAACGAAAGTGTATAATGTCTCATCATTTGGTGATTCATCACTTTTCCTCATCAACTGAAATTTCAAAAAAATACACAACAATTATTTCGCTTTCTTCCGTTTAAACAGTGACCATAAGGTGGTGATATTAATTAGATTTAGAGCTCACACGCTTGCTAAAGCCGCCTCCAATGCCAATGTGGTTGTCATACTTCGAGCTGCGAGTCTGTTGATGTTTCCAGTCTCATTCAAGGCAAATGAACTATCGAAAGTTGAGCAACGTCTTAATGTTATCAAAATTTCAAGAACATTGGAAGACACAACATATGGTAGAGATGATGGTCAGTAAGCCAGTAATTCATAATATTTTGACCTGACTTGTCATATATCTATATTAGGGAGCACCAAAATAGGTGATGCCAACCAGATCTCAAAAAACAAGTCCTTTTTTGGCGTACGATACGAGACGACTCACCTCTCAAAGCATCCTTTGAGGCTTGTGGGACATGGGAATCAAGAAATTGCCAATCGGCCTTTGAAGAGGCGAAAAATATCACACTTTACGACCCATTTTCGACGGCGCCATATGGCTCCCTATCTCGCCAATGTAATCTGCATAGGAAATGAATTAGAAGTGTGTCCTTGAAGGCATGAACTCGGCTACCTGCAGGCTTCGAGCGTTGCAGCAGGCAGCGACCTACCACAGTGGTGGCTCGAGCCACTACAGCCAACAAGTCGTGCCACATAAATACATCAACAGATTACAATAAGACACAAGCCAGGAAATAATTGGTTACGAACATTACAATGTTTAGGTCGGTAACTTTAAAATGTGTCAATTACATGCGAGCTTGCATTGGATTCTTTGAGAGCGAGCTCTCCTCCGATCGCTAAGACATGACATCGCTATGCGTTTCTTGGTTGAATCTTATTAGCATAGGGAGATGCGGAGGAATGCCAACAGGAATGGACGAGGTGAGTTCCTTCCACGAGGGACATGTCTCTCTTCAAACTGACCGTAGCTGTGCTGATTTCATCACATTTCTAATCAAAGCGCCGCAGATAAAAAAAGTGTGGTTCGCACATACACTCCTATTTTTTCTCTTCTTGATATACCATATTTTAAACGCGATTCAATTTCAATTTCAATTTCAGTTATCGTTAAAAGTAGTAAATGAACAGCGCTGCAACAGTTATTTTAAAAAATGCGTGTGGTCGGTACTTTCTATGTGAAGTCCTCAATACTGAAAGAGTTCTTCTACCGTGTCAAGCTGTCAATGCTGCAGTCCGGAGCAGTGATGCAATCCAAGTGTTCGGCTACCGATGACACCCGTGCGGTGAAAAACATTGCTACTTATTAACGAATCTGAATTTGATCCGCTGATGCTGAGGCTGATGCTGATGCTGTCGCTGTTGCTGATGTAATGGAGCGGAAACCGCAGACCGCATGTTACCGAATCCGAGCGGCCAGGGAGAGGGATCTTGTTCACGTGGTGTTCAACAGTGTTTTCTGTCATATTTTCATGTTCGTTTATTTTATTATTTTGGTTGTTAACAGAAAATTGTTCAAAATAGTAGGGCCAAAAACCATTATCAAAAAAGGGGTTAAATTTGTGTTAATTTAGTATAGTAAAAAATCGTTAAACATTGCTTACTTTCTAGAATACATTCGTTTGTGTATAGTTTTTTAAACAGTTTAATAATACAAAATTACGTAAAACTATATGACGTTAAATAAATATACATGGTTAAATATACAGGTTATAATACAACTATCCAAATGATCGGTTAGAGGTAAGCAGTAATTCTTATTGTATGCTAGAAAATCGAGCCGTGTGCGCCGATGAAAAAAGATCTGTTCCAGTAATCAAGTTTTGAAAATAAATAGACAGTCAAACGAGATTTCTTATTTGTAAAAAAAAGCTTGAAAAGTACACTCGACTGGTTCTACGATGGAAATTTTTTGGAATGATATTTGTGATGTATACTTTTGAGCATTTCCTCTTTGTGTCCCTGCCAATCCACTCACCGACGCCGCCTCTGTCCCTCCACTCTCTTAACCACATCGATAGAAAAACTCTCGTCTACAAAATCGCCGTCGATTCGACTAAATTCTCTCACTCGAATTAATTAACATTATTATACAACTGAACACTATCACTCAATTAGCTCCAGTCACTATCTAGAAGTCACGAGCTCCCTCGCAAAACCGAGGAACCCATGTTCACGTCTTGCCGCGCGTTCAAGTCACCAAGCCGCCATCCGCGCTACGAGATTCAACCAGCTCTGTCACAAGGAATTGGCACTAACTTACTTGAATAAAGCTATATTTTAATTAGACATCGCGGGCAAATGGCAATTAATCGCGGATGAAATGATGCTTGATCGTAACGGTGAAAGTTCGCCGCATCGATCGCACAGATCGATGGATCGATGGATCGATGGATCGATGATCGTGCAGCGAACTTGTGTGTGTTGAACTGTCAAGCGACGCCGTCGACAGTCCGAAGCAGATGCCAGGTAATTAGTGTATTTAGTGCGATTAAGTGCCCGCTATTGTACTACCTATTAAGCGTTTGTGTGTGTGTGTGGGGGAGGGGGGGTACATGGTATGTTATTCGAGACCAAATTGTAGCTGAATGCATAATATCGATTCTTTACGCAGACTAAGATTAATATTTGGGAGAAAATCTTTGCCAATTTGCAATCGCCGGGTTCGTCGTGGTCGTCTCGCTGGGTGACTAACGAATTGTCTGGTCACTAACTCCACTCTATGCGACGCGAGATATGCCACTCTACTATGATCACATCTAAAAGCAACGCGCTAAACTACACGTTTTATGTTACTCTATAGTTATTAGGCACCAATAATCAGTCATAATAGAAAATCATAGTAAAACAAACAAAATACTTACAAAAATTTCCTATCGACTAAAATATAAATTTCGTATCTTTTTGATTGGATAGTTATATAGTTTCTTGCGTGTACCGAGTTAAAGATAGTGGGCTTCTAATTCGACAAACTTCTAGTCACGTGTATAAATATCTATATCAAAACACCAGCGCGAAATGCGTTCCCCGTCAAAAAGGCAAAACCGCGAATTTCGTGAAACGCCCATCAATGGCCAGCGAGCCGCTGTCAACGAGTCCTCTGCTCCAAACATGTATAAATCTATTCTATTTGAATCTATAGGATAATAATAACACAAATATTACACTGTAATTGTACAAACTAGGTCGTAACCACCGCCTGCGCGCCCTCCTGGCCTCCTAGCTGTCCCGCGTCATGTCGATGGAGTTGGTCCGCAGACTGACCGGCGCCGGGATCTTGCTGGTGAAGCTCTCCGTCTTCGAGTCCTTCCGTGGACTGGGCTGCATCTTGGCCGCGTCCAGCGCGTCTCCCTTCGGCGCCAGCTGCTGGATGCCCTGGATCGAGCCGTTGTTCAACACCCAGGTGGAGGTGAAGTCGAGCTCGGGGCCCTGCGGCGGCCGCACTCCGGCCTCGCACTTGCTCTCCTCGACCAGCCGCTCGTCCACGATCGCCTTGTAGTGCTCGATGATCTCCTTCATGCGGTCCAGCACCTCGGCGTCGTCGCCCAGGTCCTTCACGTCCAGGATCTGCTTCACCAGCGGCGAGATGTCGCGCGTCGGCGACGTGGTCAACGAGACCGAGCCGGGACTCTTCGCGTTGTTCGCCTTCCTCGCCGGCGACGGCGGCGCGCTGCCGTGCGAGCCGAGGCTGCTGCGCAGCGGCGAGTTGCGCACGCCGAGCCCGCCGCCGCCGCCGCCGGTTCCGCTTCCGCTCCTCTGGGCGTTGCCGGCGAACGTGGCCGGCGTGAGCGCGGGCCGCGTCTTGCCGCGCGACGACCACGTGCCGTTCTGCGTCGACGTCGCGCGTCCCGATGCCTTGCTCCACGAGCTGGGCGTCGCGACGCCGCGCGGGTCCGCCTTCAGGCTGCGGTAGGCCGGCGACCTGCGCGGTGACAGGTGCGCGCCGGCGTCCAGCTCGTCGCCGTTGTCGATGGAGCGGCTGCGCGTCATGCGCGACGCCGCCGCCGCCGCCGCCTTGCGCTCGACGCACACCGGCGACTGCGACATGCGGCGACGGTCGGGCGGCGCGCGCCTTGGCGACCCCTCCTGCCCCGGCTGGTTCTCTTTGCCGCCGCGCGTCGCGTCGGACAACGCGCGCTTCGCGCCGCCGTCGCTCGAGCGTCGCGAAGTCGCGCGCGCGCAGCCGCCGTCGTCCACGTGCATCGGCGTAGCCGCGTCGGCGTCGGTGATGCGGATCAGCGTGCCGGTCGGCGTCGTCACGATCTCGGCGGCGTGGTGCGCGTCGGCGTCGGCGTCGGCGTCGGCGTCGGCGTCATTCGAGTAGTTGGAGCTGAAGGACGCGCGCTTGGAGCGCGTCGAGTCGACGGAGCCGCGCTTCTCGACGACGCTGCCGACGGACGGCGCCGGCGCGGCGACGACCAATCCCAGGCTGCGGTAGCCCTCGTCGGACACCTCGCTGCCCGAGTCGTTCTCGGCCTTCGTGTGCGTCACGACCACCGCGTTGTTGTTGTCAACCGGTTCCGGCGCCGGCGCGACCGCGACGCCCGTCGACGGCTTCCGGTTGGGTGCGCGCGTCGGGTTGGGCGAGCGAGAGCGCGTGCGCGGGGTGGTGCGTCCGCTGGCCGGCTGCAGGCTGCGACGGGGGGTGGGCGAGCGGGAGCGGTGGCGGCTGGGGGTGGACCGGCCGTCGGCGTGCAGCGAGGCGGACGGCGTGCGGGGCGCCAGCAGGGAGGCGTTGTGCACGCTGCGCCGCGGCGTCGGCGAACGCGACCTGTTGCGGCTGGTGCGACCCGACGCCGGCGCCGCGTGGAGGGTGTGGGGGGTGTGGAGGGTGTTGTACGGCTCGGGGCGCGGCTCGCCGCTGCTGACGCTTGACGCTGAAGAGCGGCGGGTGCGTGGCGGAGACCTGGGGGCGACAAGCAGCCGACGATCAACCAGGGCGAAGATGTCGAGAGGCAATCGGGAATTGAAAAATTTGCAACCAGAGATGACAGAAATGTGTTATTGTTAGCAATAATACGCTAAAGCCATTGGCTTCAAAGGAGGACAACATTCTTGGGGACGAATTGTAGTGATCGGCCACAGAAGAAACATTGGACACAAGTGCAAATAAGAAAGAGCCATCGAGTTAGTGGAGACTAGCGCAAGAACCAAACAGTGGAAGAACCCATGGACGTGGAAATGATAAGCGTTAGAAATTCAGCATCACCTAGATAGGAATCCGTCGAAAACTAACTGGAACTGCAGACTGGGAAGCTGTCTGCGCGTTGTAAGGACTGCAGGAATGAGGAACCGCAACCTTGTGACAAGAGCTGAGCATGTAAATGCCATGGGAACCCGGCAGAGGACATGGAAGGGGAGCAGCCGAGAGCGAGTCATCGAAGACAGTGTGGAAGCTGCATTCTGCACGCTGCACGAGGACAATAGAACAATGCAGACTCTGAAGTCGCAACGGCTAGGACACATCGCAGAGCAAGGAGTCGAGCAGCAGGCCAATTAGCGAGACAAAAACACAGTGCACACAATTCGGGAGTTGCTAGCAGATAAAGAACATGGCACTTTCGTACGTGCTGGCTACTTTAGCGTGCAATGAGCCGGCATAGCAAGACTCGTGGTAATGCTATTCTTGGAAAGCGCTAATGATGACATGAGAAACTAATGGAGGGTTCATGCCTTCGGCCGGATTACAGATGACTAAATAATTAGAGTTGTTTTATTTTTGTGTACAGTTTGGGTGCTATAAAGCGGAGGTGCCACCTAGCGGTTTGCTGTTATGCTTCGTTACGAGGTGACATTCAAGTGAAAAGCGTGAGATATCTGCAGTGTGGAAATACCAACAATAGAGTAATGATTTAAACCGAAGTAGCCTAACGATTAAATTGTGCGTAAAAAAGCGCGACTCACGAGCTACGAATTTTTGCGCCTCTTTTCTCGAGAAACAACTTTTCAATGATTCCGCCGCCTATTTCAGACGCCAATTATAATTGCGTTGTTGTTGTTTTTGTTGTTGATATCCATGAACATTCGCCAATACTTCAGTTCCTAGTTGTTGCGTTTCACAGACGTCAATGAATTTCTCCTCCTAAAAGGCGCGCGCAATCATTCGCGAAATCAAAAATTAACATCCACCGTTGCATGAAGTGCGGACCAAAGCTCGTAAACAGCGAGACAACCTAAAAACCGCCTCGATATGGCTAAAAGTAATTAACAACAACGTTATTTGAAGGCTTGGCCCGGGTTGTTCCTCCGAAGAGTCGACTGCGGTGATCAAACACACTCCAGTCTGCAGAGTCAAGCTGACAGTCTTGCTCATTCCAATTCACTCCTAATCTTCAGACGCTCTCGACCGTCTCAAGCCGATCGTTATCTTTGCTCTCGAAAACAATTGATTTACATGTGCAGATAATTGATCGGTGGAGAGTTTTCAAGCAGTTCGAGCCATAAACAGTAGTGCGTGGGACAAGAGCCCGTTGCCCGTGATGTTAAGAGCCTCGAAGGAGAACAATGCTTTGCGACTGCTGGTACTTGTTGGAAGAGTGTTTTGCTGCCAGGACTCGCTATTATTATTATTATTATTATTATTATTATTATTATTAACTGTGCATGTATTTCTTATTGGTGCCAGAAGCGTTCTTATGTAGCTGGCCTATAAAACCACCTCGTTTAATGGTTTCCTGCCAATGGGTGGATTCTTACAAGCAAATTTTCCTTGTTTTTCACTGCAAACTTGTAAGTTGATAAGGTGAAGACTTCCATGTGCTTGGTGCAAATATTTCCAAAATAATCTCATTAATATTCTGAAGTAATAACTGGTTCAAAGACTTCGACATCATTCTAACTCGATGATTCAGACAGACTACTTTTTACCATACTAAACAATAAGCAAAGATAGAGAAACAAAAATCTTTATAAATCAGTATCAAATAATGGTGTCACATTGGATATAATGTTATCAGAAGTGTTTTCTTGCAACCGCTTCTCTATGAAAAGGATGTCCGTCTGTGATTGATAAGGATGTTGGTATTGGTTTATTTTTGAATTGGTTTTGTGGTTAACCGTCCGGCGGCCACGCATGTTATATGAGAAGACTACAGCACTGCAGCCAGCAAGTCAAGCAAACAGCAATTAGGTAGAGTGCCCTGCCACAAGTTAATGTGCATCTTAATTTCGGCAGAACACCGCAAACACCACCTGCGTCATTCAAACATGCAAAGCAGAAAACTGTTGTATACCGGACCGAACATTCCATCCGAATTCAGTAAATCGCAACAAAGTAGTCACTAATAAACACAGGGAAAAAAACAAGTCTTGAACTTTACTACATAAAAGCGGGGAAAGAAACATGCACACACACACATTTCATGTCCAGCGTCTCATGGCCACGGAAAAGCGATTTGAAGGAAGAAAAAAAAAACAGGTTACTAATTTGTGTTGCGGTTAATTGTGGTTTGATCGCGTCGTAGCGTCAAATCGCTAACGATGCGTACAAATTGCAGGCGCAATCAACTGCGTACATGACAGCTGTCAACGTACGCACCAAGAAATAGATGCGTTTAAATGGAAAAGTTAACTCGCCAAGAACATTTCAGGATGTTGGTCCAAAATTTTTCTCATCAGAAGACAAAATCGGCCAATAACCTCGTTAGCAAAGTTAACAAAACTAAACAAGCACATGACTGGAATAACGCCACTTTTGTCAAGTTTGTCAATTTAAGAAATCTGAGCTCTCTTTCCTGTCGTCTTCCGTGAGAAAATTATGTGCTACCAATCCCGACGAGCATTTCATTATGACGTACTTATCAATTATTTGTTAGCCCACCTCCGAGAATGACTGAGCGATGTTAACCGTGTCTCGGTCATGATTTCGTGCGCTAGGCCCAACACCACCAAGATCTAGGATCTATGATCTAGGATCTAGGGAAGACGAGTGTAACTCCTCGACGCGGTCCTACCTTTCGTAATGCACCTGCGCGTGGTTCAACTCCATCGAGTTTCCGCCGTTCTTCAGGATCAGCTTGGCAGAGAGCGGAGACCGGTGCGCTGCGGGTCAGATGCATCTCATCTTAGTTGAAGATTACACACAGTTTACAAACACACTTGGAGTGGGATCAAAGTCTTATGGTCTAGAGCCGCCGAGGAAATGATCTTCGAAGACTCTGACACGAACTATGGCAGTGGACGGGTCGCAGACGCTTGGCTACACCGGGAATTGGTCGTCAGAAACGGCTTCAGCAGCCTCACCCCAAACTCCTAATCTCTTAATTAAACCATGTAGCGAACTGACCTACTTTTTGAGTGTCTGGTTGACGAGGTGAAGCAAAAGGGAGCACGTCCCGGGCTTGCAAATCGATCTGGGATGAAGTAATGAAGACAGGAAGGAAGGAGGAAGGAGGAAGGAGGAAGGAGGAAGGAGGAAGGAGGGAGGAGGTGGTACTGACCTGTCTTGCAGCGGCACGGGTCGTGCTTGTCCAAGTAGTGAGACAGCGTGTCCCAGCCTCCGCCGACGCGGACCATCACGTGGTTGCGCAGAATCTGCAGAAGAACGAGACACGGACGTGTTACTGTACAATAGATAGGCACAATGTTCATGTTGTTTACAAATTATTTAGTACTTCTATGAATTTTTTGTTCTAACTGTAATCCAGATTTGATTACAGCTTTGACGAAATCAAAGCATGCTATGGATTTACAGCGCTCTAGAAAGAGGCTTTTTGGCCAACTGTGACCCCGGAGAATGGTCTTGCTTAGCACTTGAGTGTTTCTCAGCGTTCGTCGGGGGTGAGATGTGGTGAGATGTGGTGAGATGTGACTTACCCGGACGAAGATGAGCACCTTGGTGTCGCCGATGCGGTATTTGCCCTCCGAGACGCGTATCATCGGGAACTGCACGGGGCAGTGGCACCGCTCGACCAGTTCGCGGACCTGGCGCACAGGGGGCAAGCAAGCAGCAAGTTAGTTCACGTGATCGCTGTTCACTTGATGGATGTCTACCACTACAAGGGAATACACACGGGGCAGCAAGGGGCTTGGATAGCTGGGATACGCCACAGGCTGCAAGCTGAAATCGTTGGCAGAAATTGAAGAGGTGAGTTTTTACACGTCTCTCGGAAAACAATGAAATCCGGGGTCCGTGGCCTCCGCAGATGCCGAGGCCCTCTGATTCCAAGTCCAACAAGGATATAAATAACCCAAAGGTTTAGAATTAATACGATTTTCTACGGGGATTTGTCGGAAAAGTCAGCAGCGCTATAGTTACATAAGATTGCATCAGAGACTCATTCATAACAACTTAATTTAATCCACCAACCACAACTCCAAACACTTTCCACCGACATGGATGGTAAAGACGCAAAGCCACCTTGCTTCAATCTCATCTACAGCAATTTCCTTGATTCACAAAGCTAATTAAACATAAATCAAGTCTCTAATTCAATCAAAGCGAACACGCCGCGTAACACGTGAGACAGATTCAATTATGCGAGACACCTACTGCAAAAATTACACGGTGCACATTAGCAATTTAGCGAGGCTTCGCGCTGCGCCAGCCTTGCGTCTCTCCGTGCAGCAGCCACCGATCGAATCCAGCCAGCAGCCTGGCTTTATTAATCACGGGCTATAAAACGCTCGAGTACAGATCGTGAACGATTAATTTACGGCGAGTTGCAAAGGTCACGAGCGGCTCGATAGCTCAGAGAACAAATCAAAGCACGGCGGCGGCGGCCGGTACCTAATCAAAGTGTAAACAGAGCGTTATTCAAAACGTCTTAAATAGCCGGGCAAGTCGCCTGGGGCGACGCCGGCCAATAAGACAATAATCAGTTAGCCATGGATCGCGGCGTGCTGGGATCGAAAGTATTTGTCTCGGAGACAGGGAAAGTGAGTGGGCGGACGCGGTTGGTCTGCATTCTGGCGAGTGGCGACCGACCCTGAGGGCAAGGGAACGCGTTTCCTTCGAGTCGGGGGATGTCGGTCGTGCTGCATCCAAGTCGTGAGTTCCTGGATTCGATGGGAGCACGTTGGACTTACACATAACACCGCATGACACCGCGTGCTGAATGTGTCGACGCGATAGAGTAGGGGGTATCGCGGTTCTTGGTGATGGCGAGCAGATGGGGGTTTTAATGTGTGTCATTCACGAATCAAGGTGGGCCCGCTCGTGATCCGGTCGATGTAATGTCAAGGAGCTGAGAGGGAGGCTGCTGCTGCGTGCTTGAGAAATCTTAGGGTGATCTTGAGCTCGTCGCTTTGTTGTGCGACTGGATTGATTGTTGTTTGAATTGTTTGTGACAGGCTCAATTTTGTATGATCTATTTGAATGGATCTGGAGCAAAGTTGACATATCATGTGTCTAACATGTGATACTGATGAAAATCGATTTGATTAATTTCTTTATATCGTGGCTCACAAACTGTATTATTTGATTTAAACGTTTCTCGGACATAGATTTGATGGACGCTTAGGACTTGAAAAAACTTAACGTTTATGACGCGCTGCTCTTCTATAGAATGCAGTTTTTGCAAAAACGAGAGGTTGAAGACTGCACATTGCCGATGTCTCAGCCGTATTTGCACAAATTTTGTAATCGTTACAAATATGACATAAAAGCCACAAGCCTTGCAATTATTTATGTATACGTAATGAAATTGCTTTTAGAATCGTATAATTATATTTTAAGACTTGCGAGTGTTTTGCAAGACGTGTATCGAGATCGTGAAATGGAGCGTTGTTTCTCCTCGCACTGAGTGATGTCGTTTCACAATGCTATTTATTATATAGACAACGTAGGTAGCAGCAGTACATGAAAGCTCACTTCGTACCGCCGCCTGCCAAAGCGTCGTTAAATGGAACATCTACAATCGAGATAAAGCAATCACGGCGGGGGTGTTAGAGTTACCACCGATGACCTTGAGGAAATGCACTTTCCTCAAAGTCGCAGGAAAAAATAGGCGTCGTCCAGTCAGAGAACCAACTTCTAATTGAAAATAATTGGCCAAAGCAACGAATAACTCAGACAAGAGGCATTTGATTCTCCATAGCTACCGGTTTGATCATTTAATTACAATCATACATTCTTTCGATTTGAAAGTAAACTAACAATCCTACTAATGAACCAGAAAATCAATAAATACCTAAAAGAGCATAGTCATTAATTGCTAATTGTCTGTAAAGTATGAGATAAAATATAATAAGAACTTAAACATCAATTCATTTCGATGACACTTGATCTAAAGCAGAGAAAACCGAACTAAAACTAAAGAAACGGCGTCGCGGGCGCCCTTTTGGGTGGTCGAACCTCTGCCTCCAGCCAGCAGTGCCATTGTGAACTAGCTCGCAGTGAATTCACATTTATGATCACTCGGCAGTCCGATGCCGACAATTAGGAGCATCCAGCCACGCGGGAGACGATGCTAATTAAATCACACCAGGCTCTCTTTGTCTCGCACCGTTAGTATTAATCAATTAACCAGATCGCAAAAAGGTGGATCAAAACGCGCGTGTATTCGCATCCGACAGAACAAGAGTGATTGATAAAAATAATTGGTACATTTGTGGGATTGTGCGAAGTTAATTGATTGTGTAGTGGACTTTTTGTTGTGTGCTGCTAATTTTGATGCAGCGTTATTGTTGATTATCACAGCGTGCATGTTCATGATATGATGGCCCCGTGCGCGGTTCAGTTTGTTATTAACTTAAGAAGCCTAGACGGTCGCTCGTTAGAGAAACGACTTGAAAACCAATTTTTTCTGGATTTAAGATTAATAAAATCATCAACAGCGAGTTTCCGACTTCATGTATAGCATTTCCATATTTTTCCGTTGGGTATGGTGAGCGGAAAATCGCAGTGGTTCGTCGTGATTCGCACAGATTCTTCTCGCGGAAGCACTGCTGCAGGCTCCTTATTCACGACACAAAGAAATAGTTATCCCAGCCAAAGAGCCAACAAAAGAATCCCGCTCTGGGACATTACGGGAATAGAACGTTCTTTTTTCCTCACAGCTGCGATTCAAGCAGAAGTTACTGCAGCGCAGTAAAACCTAACGTGGCGGCATCGGAAAGAAATGCACCAATGTGTGGATATACATAAAACTGCTAGCACGTACACACATTGTGTGGTGTGGGATTTTAGAGTGCTGTTCTCTCGAATTTAGAAGTCTCGCAGCTCAGCGCTGCCAAGACCAAACTTCCGAGGATGGAAAAGAGATAAGTGGGGACAGGCAACAAGAAAACCAAACTTCTAGCGTTGAAACACTTGCCGTGCCGGCAAAGTGTGAACTGTTCATCGATCCTAAGGAGTATAAGGACATTTCCGAAACGTCTTATCTGTAATTTAGCATGAGCGCCTTTTCTGAAATAATTATGAGGCTCAGTGTGAACTGGTTGATTAGTACCGAAGCCCCTCCAGGCTTTGCAACTCGTTAATGGGATTTGAGGTGCATTTAGCAGCAGCAGCAGCAAGGCAGCAGGAGAGCTTAGCAATAAAGTAGTAATGAAGGTAAAACGCTCGCGAAACTGACTTTTTTTGGAATCGTGATCGAATTTTGAATTGGTTTTGGTTCCAATGTTGAGGCGAGTTAATTCAAGGCTGTGCTTGCCCACGAGCCAAAGTGCATAAATTAAATGGCGGGACGCACGCGTTATTAAGGCGATGTTGAAAAAAAACCTGAGCCAGTTGACGTGCGCTGGCGTGAAGCTTGCTTTTCTGGTGCAGGATACACAATAGAACTGCCAAAAAGCGGATATGGCAAACTGAAATCTATAACCTTTCTCAAGTGTGTAACAAGAGATCAAACCCGCGATAAAGTATGCATAATTGTGTTGAACATATCAGACACGTGTAGTTTACGTTCTCGGCGACTTTGACAAGATACATTTTGAGTGGAACACATTTTTTTATCTGTGTTTCAGGACCATTAAAAAAAAACCGCGACTGAGAACGGTTGCTATTTCACAAACGCGTGGTTGTTTTCTGAAGATGATAGCTGAGAGGGTGACAGACGGGCGGCGAGTTTTATCAAAATCATTCGACATAATTTTGATCGACACACCATGGACTAGAACCAGCCAATTAAAGCTACACCAAGCATTTAATCATCTGTCGCTTGATTGACCGTTGTGAAACCTAATCAAATGAATGCGAGCTGGAATCAAATACCCAGAGGCCAGAACCGCTAACAACTCTGTGGAACCATTCAGCATCGCACCAGCTCGATAATCACATGCAAATAATCACATGCAAATAATCGCATGCAGCCAGGCATCATTTTGAATCCCCCCGGACACAATGGAACCACGACATTGCCGTTCATCCCAGGAGAACAGCTGCTGTCAAATGGAGATAAGAGTAGTGGGAAAACTGCATGCAAATAAAATTGAATGACCAGATAGATTTTCAGCTTTTGCAACCAGATTCGAGAGAAAATGAGAAACATCATAACCAGTGGGTTTTATAAAGGCATCACAATTTTGCAGTTCGATTGTCATTGGACTGCACCGATCGCAGCGTTTTGAAACAACTAATAAGGCATTATAAGCCGCCAACCAACAGTGATGCAACCAGCAACGCACGACGAATCTGCAGCCACCAGCGCGGCTAGCCTCGTAAGACACAACGAAACAATACCCCATGTTACACCACCGATCCGACCGTCGATGACACCCAATCAGAGACAACCCCAGCTCGCTGCTGAAGACAGCTGAAGACAGCTGAAGACAGCTGAAGACAGCTAAAGACAGCTGATGACAGCTCAAGAAATCGACGCTGGCATCAAGGGACGGCGACGGCGTCGGACTTTCTCCGGCCATCATCGCCACATGGCCAACTAACAATGCGCGCTCGCGGAAACAAAAGAAAGTAATGCCGGTAATCGTCGATACGCGATTAGACATGTCATTGGGATACAAGCCGCACTGATCTGCATGGGAACTGTTCTGACCTTCTGATGTGCTCGCTTAGGAGCGCTCTCACATGAACTCGATGGTTTTTCTAAATGGCAGCCACTGACAGCGTGGCTACATCGGGGGGCTTAGAAGGGCATGTTGGAGCTCCCAAACCATGCGATGGCTGGTGCTGAGTTTGCTAGCATGGGTTAGATTAGCACGAGGGATGGAACGAAATGGAGGGCTACATCTCTTTTCACTATCAGTACCTAGAAAAAAAGTTACTCTTTGGCGTCTGTGTCCTTTTTAGTAATATAACGATGTAACTATAAGTCAAGGAAGTTCACGATCACGAGGGCTTTGTTATTAAAGACAAGCACGGATTAGAAACTGGACTATCCCAAATCTATTTTAATAAGTTTTTCTAGATAAAATTAATCAATAATATGCGGGATAATTGATAACCATTGATATTATTGTCGTGTCTGTCCTGCTATGATATGATCAATATGTTATGTTATGATGAATTGCTGCGATCGTTTTACATCGCCTTTTAAGGTATCATTGATGTCAAATTGGAGCAAAAACTTCTCGTTTGTAATGAGTTTCAGCTACGATCATGCTAATCATTATCATTATCTAGAAGTGCACTCGGTAATTTACTTGCTATTAAGTAAATGCACCGCGTTTTATCAAAATATGTTATAATTGAATAACACGGAGCAGTTTGTTCAGTAATTGCATTGGACATAAGTAGTTTCATATCGTTTACACCCTAAAATCATGTAAAGTTTCTCGTACGCAGTTGTGTCGTGAGACACGAGGTCATGAAAGGAAACCGAAGCAACCGAAACCGGCTGGAACACAGTACAGGAAAACCAGCTCAGGGACTGGACCACTCAATAATGCATGCAGCCCAGCCCAAATCAAAACGAAGCTTCGCAAATCGATCGTGGGCCTAACTCGAAGGTACGACCAATGCCCAAAATCGTGAGTCTCTTTGCAGTTGGGGGCACAATTATAAGCCTTCATATTCTGCCCTGCATTGACCCAGCATGGCGCCTCCAGAGTTCAGAGAGAACCGATTCGCAGATGGCGACCGTACAATCAGGGGGATTACCCGCGGCTGGCCTGCATCACGTGGACCTGGCCGCCTATCAAATGATCCGCTACTTATTACGGATTAGCACGCTCAACAATAATCTACTTATATCTCGGTGCGATTGCGTCATCGTCATACTTGAAAGCCGTCAGAGGGAAAGAGTATGCAAATTGATTAGATTCACGTTACGCGTGTCACATGGTTGAATATATAGCACGTGGACGTGATACGATAAGTCAGTTACATCTGTAATTGGTTTGTGGTAAGGATTTTAGACGATTACTTGTAAAAAACGAAATTGTATGAGTTTTTCTTTAGTTTCTATTTATTTATTTTGTTTTAATTTTCATGTTTTCTGGCATGCTCATCCGCATCCCGTCTGAAACTTCCCACACTTTTCATTCTTGATTCTTGCGTCTTGACTCATTCCATTCCTCGATTCCCATTTCTCAAATTTAAATCTCTATAGCATTCGGTCCCTTTTCATATAGTTTCTTACCTAAAGCGAGTTCTCAACTGACATCCCCAGCTCTTAGTTTTAAAGATTTAGAAGTTCGCATTTTTGCCATATTACACGGCAATACTATGGCAATTGGCAATACCCTGACAGCCACGGCACTCATAATCAGTGCAGGGTGGCTTGAAAATGTCTGTACCACTGTTGTCAACATCGCACTGATTGCACCCCCCTGCTGAAAGCCAGTCTCGAGGCAAGATGGCGGCCATGGTGAACAGCTAGCTCCCTCCGAAGGCCCACTCTCTCCACGTGAGAACGCTCCTCTGCAGCGTTCGAACCCAGCGACACGGGTGACTGCGCCGATAGATCGCAAGTGGGCAGCTCACTGATCTGAACGCTCGACTGCGCATTGCTGCGCATTGCTGCGCATTGCTGCGCGCTCACAGCACGAGATATTGTTATTATCGAAGCGGCGGGTATTAAATAATAGCACCTTATTTTATTAGCTCTCTCTCTATCAAAGACAGCAGGCTGAATGGCTATAGATGCCGGGTGATACACGCAACGGATCGAGCGATTAGATCGTGCGGTGTCAGTGAGTTTATCATTTGTACATCTTTATTATCGATTATAAGGAGGTAATTATCGTTGGGCATTGTCGTAAATGAGGAGGCTAGACTGGTGCCTCAGTTTTGCACCATGTAAGGTAGCGGAGCTGTACTTCCTTAATCAAGAAAGGTCGGTTTTTATTCGAAAATTACACTCACTTTTCAATATTTTAACGATGGAAGCAATGCCATTCGAGGCAGGGTCGGGAAAGTAAATACTCGGACACGAAATTTCACCGTCGTAATGAAGAATGCTCGAAACAAGCGTCGCTTCAGGCTCCTTAGTACCGATTTAGATTTGAAAAAACAAGTAACGTATAGTACGTTGTGAATAGTCAGTACCATACTTGTTATTTTGTTTACGTTGCCCGACGTCGATCGTGATTTAGTAAAAATTATAATCTGATATCAAAGGCGGGGCTGAAAATTACATCTAATTAATTTGATTTGCTTCCTCGCCGTATAAATTGCGTATAATTTCGATGTTTGCTTCTCATCGTCTACCACAAGCACAACAGCTGCTCTCGGCTCGCAATTTGACGTAATTACTGTGATTCTGATAATTATATCGGCATTAATGAGCGCGGCTTTCGTTGATTCGTCGGTGTAATGAGTGAAATGTGACGCGTGGACAGGTAAACAGAGTTGGCAGGCGGCGAGGCGGAAAAAAAGTGTGAAAGAAGAATGTTTATAGTTTACTTTACTATAAGGTGTTTGCCCGCGGATATTCGGGGATTTAACATGAGCATGCCGGCTGCGGCACGTCAGAGTTCCTATGAGATGCATGTGTCATGTTTACATGGAAATTAGATCACTGGTGTGTGCATTATGAGGGTAATTAGTTACGAGGAAATCTGCATGATGAGACGAAGGAGATGAAATTAATTGCAGGCCTGTCTTATAAAACCGTTTGTTTTTTTATCAGCTCTGTCTGTATGGTATATTTCTTTGTACAACGATTACCGAGATATATTTCCTTACTGACGATGCCAGAAGTTTTCGATTTTTGGATGCAATTCGGGTGGGCACCAAACTTGATATTGTGCCTAAACTTCCGGTTCAATGTTTTCCAGATGCAATGCGAGCATGCCTAACGTTCTAAACCGTAAAGTAGAATCACAGGAAACACAGACTTCCGTGAGACTCCCCAATCAAATGTGGTCTGACTCGGCAGTAAAGTCTTCCGCAAAGAATTTCAATTCGGATTTTATTCGGAATAACAAATCCGAGCGTTTGTTTACAAAAAAAGACATAATATTTTTCTCTAGCCCATGGCGCTCATGTTTCTGAGAGCTTCTTCCGCATGATATGTTGCCAAGACCTGGTATTGCTTGCTCCTTGCCAGCCAGCCAGTTTTTTCCTTGTTCGTGGCTCGCAAAGGGTGCGATGCCAGAAATGCAACCCGCGACGCCGCGTAATAAAAGTGATTTAGGCCACTCGGCAAATCGGGGTGGTAGGGGTGCGAGATGAGGCCACTTGGCGAAAACAAAGCAATGCGGCGCAGAACGTTAGACTTTTGCGGTCGGAATCAGAATAATTTCAGCGATGAGGCAAGAGCACTACCCTAAAACGCCTACTCAAAACGCCAAGACAAAAACCAATAGTCCGGGAACACAATCAAAACTTTACATGGAAGGGATTCACCAATGAAAATTACCATGCATATTGCGGATTTTCTCCAGACTCTATGCACGACAAGGGAATAACGATACACCTTTAAACGGGAACTTTACACAAATGAGGTGTAAAAGCCGTTCGCGCGCGTCACGTGACTCCTCCCAATCGGCACGCGAAAACACACCGGAAATTTCCCTCGCTCATGCCACGGAAAACCATAGTGGAAAATCGCGCGAGGCAGTTTTCCACGGAAGCGTTACTCGCTTCGTTCCAAGTCAGCGTCGAAAAGAAGTCTAGGAGCCTTTGCAGCTCGAAGCATAGGCGGCCCGTTACTGTCCAAACAGGGATTAAGATGGAGCACATTGAGCTCTTATCACCGGCAAAACCAGTTCGTCGTTCTTCGATCTTCAAGTTCGATTTCCATGTTATCTGTCGCCGACGCTTGGCTAACGTTTCCATGACTTTGATTGACGGTTTCTTTGCGTTTGCTGCCTCGTGGCCGGACGCCGTCTAGTCTAGCGCTGTGATAGCGTGGTCAACGCACAAGGACGCGGTCAAGGACTTGACAGTGGTCAGCCAGGACCCTGCAGATAGGGGAGGGTGTAGGGCTAGTCTATCATGACATGACATGTCGTGCCATCGCCAAAATACTGACAAATTCATAGGAAATAGACGCAAGGTAACATCAATTGACATGAAAATATAATCGTTATCATTCCACGAATTCTTTCTCAATGCTCATGCTGCATTATTATGGTGCAATTCTTTTAATTTTTATGACTTAGGACCTGTATCGAGACATAGCCGAACGGTATTGACTTGCTTTTCGTTTATGTAGCCGTTATTCCGTTTGTAAGGCACCAGCAGATAATAAAAACTGCATCATTGCGGTCAGTAACGACTCATTTCCCTTAATGAAGACACAGAGCTTTGTATTTAGCCAGGGACAATTCGAGCATGGCTTCGAATGCAAGGGAGTCACGTCATGTACCGTCATCATTTTCCTCGATGCTTCCCGGGGAACCCAGCCTTTCCCCGTATAGCGGCGCCAGGTTCGGGTCGGCTTCGGGTCACGTTCGGGTCGGGTTGGGGTTCGAGGCCCGTGTACAGCATCAGCTTTAACCACCGGCACAGCGCGCCGTGCGTTTGGCCGCAGCCCAGACGATATTGATTCGCCGCCGACGCCGACGCCGACGCCGACGCCCGGCCCGGCGTCGCACGGGCGTCGTTTCACGGGGCATGCGATCTGGCGGCTGGCCTACTCGGAAAAGCGTTCGCCTCGCTTTTCCGTCAGTGAATTTATGTCACTGTTTGCCGACTTCGTTTTTCATTCAAATTTGTTTGAACTCAGATCGTCGTAATTTTCTTACATGCTATAGGATAGATTGTATTTCTAGCTAATTGCGACGTTTAGAAATATTATTCATACACTTCTAACAAATTTTGTCTTTGTGTCTCTGAAAACACACTTTTTAAAAGTATATTAATGATGGTAGTGCAAAATAGGATGTCTGTATCGATGTGAAAGCGAACATTATCATTTGATTTATGAAGTATTTAATGCCCAAGTTATTTTTAAATTTTACAGGACGTTTTTCGTGCATGTTTCGTATTTTGGTCTGTGTTTTCCGATCTATTTCCGGGCAGGCTCCATTGGACGCGATAAACGTGCCGCCATCTGAGCAGCATTTGTTTCCCGGGAGGAAGGCAACCAACAGCTAAGAATAAGATGTTTCCAACACAAATAGTTGTAAGTTGCTAAGTAGCTGCGACGTTTCTAAGTGGTTTATGATCATTGCGTCGTAAGTCTGTAGTTGCCCCGATCTGTTTTCCACGCAACTATTTTGGAAAATGGAGCCAACATTTAAAAATAAATAAAAACATTTTCGGATTCTCGAATGGGATCGTGAAGAAAATAGGGATGAATTATGTCCTCGGGCGTCTGAACGTCCCAATTCCCAAAGTCTCTTCGTAACGAGTTGCTGAAAAACTAATTAGTAATTTAACATGTCACTTTGCAGTGGCACTCGCTGCTCAAACCACCCACACCCTCGAGAAATCCCTCCGGAAGATCCCTTGGAAGAATTCCTCAGCAGGTTCATTAAACAGCGTGAGTTCTTGAGCCAGTGAATAAATTACAAGACTCTTTATCAACTTATCAAGCCTCGTTAAAATGTTTGCATGCAATTTTAGTTCTACCATCCATGTCGCTAACGATACCGAAGCTTTCCTCGGGACCCATTGTTCATCATAATTTCGTGGGAATTAAAATTTATAACATGTTTATAGTCGTTATACTTTCTATGCATCCACGCTGGAAGCGTCAAAACAAAAATCTTGGCACCGAGATCTAAGAATCTGCTGGCATACACCTCGCAGCGTGGCTACGAAGATGCAGCGCCCAATCAAATCAGTGCAAATAAACCGGGTTTTATTTGGGGTGCACTGCACTTCATAATCATCAAATCAACACTGCGATAAAAAAATCACAACCAACGTCGCTGCAATGAGAAAACATCCGAAGAGAGCAACAACCGGCTGAGAGCCGATAGCTCAATTCGATAAGCACAGGTTAGCAACCAATAATACGGCCAATAACGCTTATATAGGTAGATCTCAAACACGTCAGCTGTGAAAGCAGCCGCCGCCGCCGCCGCGGAGTTTTCCCATTCGCCTCGATGAAAACACCGGGTAATCTCGAGGAACAGTTTGTAGTTTGTACAAAAGCATGCAGGTGTATCAGCCACGTGATTTGCCGCGCTGCCCACAGGCAGAGGGCGCGTTGTAAGGTGAATCGCATCAATCACATTTAACCTATCACCTTTTGATAAACAAGGAGTAAGCCATTACTTCCGTGCTGTGTACGCCGTGCCGTGCGGGTACCTGCAGGGACGTGCTAGAGTCAAATTCTCGCACGCCCGATGGTGATCGGAGGAGATGGTAAGGTCTTTGTACGCGATGGACCCCATGCGCAAGCCATGGTTGAAATTGTAAATGCCTCAAGTGTCTAGTATCTTGGTGAGTATCTTATGATATCTTATTATCTGGAGTCGCTATCATTTCGTTCACACTGATAAAAAGGTCACGATAGAAAGGTCATGGTGATGGCTATACTGCTTTGGAACGATAGATGTAAGAAGTTTTGTATATACTAACATTCTAGAGCTCAACCCCTATTATCCTAAACCATTGTATTACTTTGGCGGTAAATATATTTTCTCAAACGACACCGATCCAAATTGAATTACTGTACAAAAGTACACATCCATAGAACAGTGCAGCATCGTGAACGTTACTGGGGAATGTTTACTTTTTATATAGAGAGGAATTATTTTACAAATTGAGTGTTTGACATGTTCCATTATCTTTGATGCATTGTAATAAATGTCTGTATAAGCGTTTAAATGATCGAACACTCAAGTAACTTTCAATTTGAAGATGGAACCATCTCGATGTAATTGCACTGACGCTAGTCGATAGGTGATCAGATTATGGTTCCAAACGTGAGATGTATCTCAAGAACAAACAACGAGCTATAAAGTTCGACTTGTTCAACATTTCTGATTTCGTTCAGGACGGAAAGCGAGAGTCGAACAAACCGAGCTGCAATCAGCGAGCATCTTTCAAACTTCTAAAGGTGGAAAGATCTGCAGCCAGACAAGCTTGCTCTGCTGGAGGTCAGTTTCTCGGCGTTCACTCGCAGACTCGGGGATAATTTGCGTAAACCACGAGGGTCAATGTTCGGACAGATGTTTCCAGCTCTTTTCGTTTTAACGATCCAAAGAATCGAACGAAACCTTTCTATGTCTACTATGCTATTGATCTCAAGTGATAAGACATCGCGTTTGAATTTTCATGAACATCCTCAAAATTCCCGACACTTTTTTTCGAGCTACAGTTGTCCCCCACTCCAACCCCACGGCAATTACCCCCGAATCCTGATTCCTGACCCCTCCGCGGTCAAGCATGCAACAGCTTCGGGTCTCGTGTGGTCACGCAAAAAAACGCTGCGGACACTGGCATCATTAGCTCTCTGCCGGCTAACTGGCTGCAGATTAACAGACAGCATCGATGGACCACAAAAGACTAGGTCCTACTAAAAAAAATCTCACGATATTCACACAAAAGCCTTGTCCATAAGTTATTAAACAAGTTCACCATATCGATATTTGCTCATCTTCATGTTTTGCCAATTGCTATAGCAAGCTTTTATAAAAGCAAACGATAAAATGGGAGGAGTTTCCTAAGGATTCGATCGAATGCAATGTAAAATTATTCATTGTGTGATGCGAACAACTATAAATCTCAGCTCGGGGCGCATCGCATCCGAAGGCAGCCGGCTCAGGTGTTGACTCGAGATTGCAGGCTCGATTATGTCATTCGCCGATGACACATGCTCTAGCAGCAGCAGCAGGCAGCAAGCAAGCAGCAGGCAGCAAGCAGCAAGCAGCAAGCAGCAGGCAGCAAGCAAGCAAGCAGCAAGCAGCAAGCAGCAGGCAGCAGGCAGCAAGCAGCAAGCAAGCAGCAAGCAGCAAGCAGCAAGCAGCAAGCAAGCAGCAAGCAGCAAGCAGCAGGCAGCAGGCAAGCAAGAAAGCAAGCAAGCAAGCAGCAGGCAGAAGCAAGCAAGCAAGATGCAAGCAGCAACGCGCTGCACCCGAGTTGGATGCTGTGCTCAATGCGAGGGAAGTGCAGAAGGATGGAGGAGAGAAGATATTGTGGAGTGAAATGCCAAAACGAGCGAAATGCGGGTTGATTTTGTGTCATTTGTCTCGATGATCATTGATCAACATTTAAATCATGTTGGCAAAAATATATGGGAAAAATGTCTTTAGCTTCAGATCCCCAGTTTAGCAAGGTGGTTCAGTTAACATATTTATAACTTCGATATTTTAAATCAGATTGGCTGATTAGCGGTAAATTGCAAAGTGGAGTTATTTTCGGAGAGACACGATTTTTCAATGTCTTACTATTCTTACCTACGTCTTATTTTCTTACCAGGCGTCAGTCAGTTGGTAAAATTTATGATAAATAGTATCGTATATTTTAACCTAATGGCCCCCACGCCTACCACCCGTTGGGGGGGGGGGGGGGGGGGGGGGGAGCTAAAGCAACACCGCAGCCACCTAAGAGGAACCACACAGACAGCGAATTGTTCAACAAGCAGCGGATTAAAAGTGGTTTTCAAGAATCTATGAATAATATCTGATGTAATAGGCTCATCGGAAACGTGTCTTCTGCCTTGTTACCTTGACAAAGAAAAGGAGCAAAGGAACAGCAGAAAAGTGTGGGCTAAAAAGCAGCATGCATCAGCCGAGTGGTGAGATGACTTTGATGAAGATGGGATGAAGCATTTATCGAAGACTAGTGAAGCACTATGGAAAATAAACGAAGAAAAACTTGAGTAATCTGAGGGGACTCTTTTATTTTTCGATTGCCCGGTCAGCCGACTCGAATTGAGTGGTCGCCCGCACACGGGCAGCCAGCCGTACAAGGCAGACACTTGATTTGCGAACATTTTGCATTACGATACGCTTTAGCCCAGAGATAATTGCGTCGGCAAAAACACATTGCACATTACGTCAATTATAGACTTGAAAATCAGAGAGAGGCGACATTATGAGAGAATTGCAGGTAAGAACCGACGACTAGTTAGGACCGTAATGACGATTTGAACAATCATAATCGCTGCTAGGTCTATCATTATCTCGATAAGCGGCGGGAGAAACACAGGCCACAGCGCGCAGCGTTCGGCACAAAGAGCATCTTCGATGTTTTTAATCGTTTTATGCCATAAAATAACACCTATCTCTGAAAGGCGGCCTTGCATAGGTCGTCCCGGTAACACGCGGCTGTAAAACTAACGATCTCGCGACTTGAAAGTAAATAAATTATTACCGTCGGGCAGTTCGTAAAAGCTAATAATAAACGTGAATAACACTGTCGGTGCAGTTATCTCTCTGTTTGAGGTTTGCTGGCAAGTACATATCTTTACATGTGCTTGCATGCTGCATGAGTTACGATTTAATACTAAGTACACACTGCATTTTAAGCGCCCAGGATTTCCGTGCAAGTTAACAATGTGACTTTCCAGTTTTTTCCATCGGGCCAAAACTTCGAGTGTGAGCGTGAATTGACCTTCGAGCGGCGACCGATTAGAAACCTGAAGCCGGGATTCGCGATTTCTGAACTTGATCGCGAGAAGATCAAAGGCAAGGTGGAGAATGAATCATCGGTGCATTTAAGTGCTGACACAACAGGTTGATGATAATGAAACACATTTTACTAACTCCATTTGTGGACAGATTAAATAACACAAATTGTGTGTCATGGTGAGCCGTAAAGATTGCGAGGGACGAATCTACAAGAAGATCGTGAAAATTGCAGCATATTCCATCATACTGCAATAAATTTTACAGTCCCTCCGCACCTCGCAGATGTAAGAGAAAATTAACACTCTTCCGGCGAATGAAGGTGTGAGCGTTACAGGTATATCATAGAACTCGCTGAAATGTCATTATAAACGGAATCCAGATCCAAACACCATTCACACAGGATCTATATAGAAGACATGTGAGGAAAAACTTATTACAGAAACGCGCGAAGTGCATGGCGTATAGAAGTATAAAGTGAAACCAATGTGCTCGTAAGTCATAAGAGCTCTGTTGACCTTTCCTGCCTTTTCTCGGCACAGGATCGATTTTCCTAGCCCCCCCCCCCCCCCTGCCCACCGTTGCCGCCCGCAAGGCAAACACCCACCCTGCTGCACGCACGGGGGACGAGACAGCGGTTACCCCTTTGCTCATCTCAAAGTGCGTTCCGTCCGTACGGCTACACGCCGAGGTTTCCCTTCCAGGGCGCTTCCAGGGCACTTACAGGACACTTACAGGCTTGCTTGACACTTACAGGTTGCAGAAACGAGGAAATAGGGCAATGGAAAAGTTGGAGTAGTTACACAACATGTGTGCACACAATTTCCAGAACTTATTGTTTTTTCCGCCACATAACTTTTCATCTTCAGCTCGAGCTTCTATAATTGCGGGACGCCACCACATGGTTGGTTGATGACAGGCCACGTGGGACCGTCTTGTAGAACCACCAAACAACGGTGTTGCTGTTGAGCTACGATTGTTGGCATTGTACTATAGGAGACATTACCTAGCTCGAACAAACGGAGCACCGTGACCGCTGTTCCATGCACCGGTGTATTGTGTTTTAAAACCCACGGTTAAATACTTAAACACCCGTTAAAAGAAAAGCACGTAACCGATTGCCCGCGTCAAGATGACTTCTGTGTACATAAATCGGGTCCAGGCCTCGGCACGGGGTGCAGATTCCATTCTGCTTATCTGCCGATTTACGACGGCTTGCTGGGCTTGCTGGGCGTCCAAGACGTTCGCAGCCAAGGAGTCAATGGAGGGAAAACCCGACGCGGCGGCGAGGGTCCGTCTCGGCGATGGCGTGACCCGGCTTTCAACCAGGGAGCGAATAAATCAGGGGTAGAGCGCGATGAAAAGGCGATAGGGAGCGCTGCGGAAATTCACCGGCACTACTTTGGGAAATTAAAGATTCTTCAATAAATTCTCTCTCTTTTTCACCGAAGTCAGCAAACGTGAAACTCGCTTGATTGCTGATCGCAGACGTCGATAGGTCGCAAAAGGCATGTGATAAAAGCCCACATCTCTGCTCTCTATTTAAGCACCTAGCACCGAGCACCTAGCACCTAGCACCGAGCACCTAGCACCGAGCACCTAGCACCGAGCACCTAGCACCTAGCACCTAGCACCTAGCACCGAGCACCTAGCACCTAGCACCTAGCACCGAGCACCGAGCACCGAGCACCTAGCACCGAGCACCGAGCACCGAGCACCGAGCACCTAGCACCTAGCACCTAGCACCGAGCACCGAGCACCTAGCACCGAGCACCTAGCACCGAGCACCTAGCACCTAGCACCTAGCACCTAGCACCTAGCACCGAGCACCGAGCACCGAGCACCGAGCACCTAGCACCGAGCACCGAGCACTTGGCACTTAGCACCGAGCACCAACACCGAGCATCTAGCACCGAGCACCGAGCACCGAGCACCGAGCACCTAGCACCTTGCACCTTGCACCGAGCACTTAGCACCGAACACCGAGCACCAAGCACCTAGCAAGACGCGTCGGTGCTTTGGCTTTAGATTGCCTGCACGAGCAAGACGCAACCGGACACCTGGACGTCGGCTAGTGAGTCCACGACGTCGGCTGCAGACTTCATGCATTATGCTCTGCACGCATGAGACACCCAATCCGATCGGCATCGGCGAGGTGTTGGCCGACGCTTATTCGATTCCTCAGATGCGGTTTCATTAACAGGCGACGCCTGGCCTTCGGACAGCGACGTCATTTCACTTCCGTGCCAGCAATTAGATAGGAGCGTGTACGCACGATTTACTACACGTACCAAGTTACCTAATCCTACAATAAATGTTGTTTTTGTGTGGAATATGACAACTTAATAGCGGGAATTAACCGGGGAAGATAGCACCGCCCGTATCAGTCTGACACACAAGCTGTGGATCAACAGCACCCAGCGCTGCTGGCAGCTGCGACCACGGATATTGATTTAGATCGGCCAATATTGGCAAATCGAGAAGGATACGTGACTCTCGAAGCAGCAAACACCACACAGACCGTCACTGGCTGGCAGAAAAAAACGTCAGTCGCCCCATGATGATGCTGTGCAAAGTAGCCTGCTCTCATGATGCATGTTTTGACATTTACACAAATCAATAAAGTGCGCGAGTCAATATGGACTCAAGTGATTTCTGTGGAAAAAACAGCCTTGATAGAGATCGCGAATTCTGTGAAACTGCGATGCACGTAATTCTTCTGAAAAAGATTTAGGGTTGAGCTTCCACGATGACACACGAGAAGTTTGAATCTACCTATTGAGAGATAAATGTATCTCGCAAATTGAAATTCCTTGTCACTTAATCACCAAGTGCTTGACTCGTTGAAAAAACAAGACCTTGGTTGTAATTAGTGGTTCAGGCGTCGCCGTAGATCCGCGATGCGTATACGTTTAACGCAGCTATAACGCAGCTTACGCAGCTTGTACAGCAATAATGAACAGGCCAATCGATCGGCGACACGGGATTGAGTGCGTGTGTCGTCAGCAAGTCCGTTCGACGTGCATAAATTACACGCACCCCAGTTGGCAACAGAAGAAAAGCGAGAAACTTCGCGACCTTCGCGGCAAGATGCATTCGATGCAGAAATCAATCGACTCGAAATGGGAAGAAGAAGCAGATCTAACCGGGCCGAGGTATTCAGCGCAGCCCGACGCACGCGCGTGTTCTGCTGTAAAAGTGGAGAAATTCGCGCGGTCGTGTTGGCGACGCGACGCGACGCGACGCGAGGCGCGTGCGAATTCTGCAGCGACGCGTGACGCAACGCGAAGACGTCGCGACGGCGGATTCGGGTGAAGGTCGTCCGACGAGCGCAAGACGCGACAGAGACGAGACAATTGCAAGAGAATTATTTCAAGTGTATCCAGATTGTCTGTCATCCTAGCCGGCGCTTTGTCTTCTATCTGTGTCTTTTAGGCTGTTTGGAGGAGGTCAAGATTTAGTTGTGCACTGCCAGCAACAGCCATGTGTGTTCGCTGTTCGACGAACGACCTTACATCCATATCTTTACTGTTACAAAGAGCTTAATAGTTTTTTACTAAAATAAATCCATGTTTCGCAAAATGTTTATTGACTTACGCCAGACATAATGATAGCTCGAGGAAGTAGGAAATTCGGCCTTAATCTCTTTATCCTACTCCTCGGTCGGGCTAAGGCGCTGGTCATGAGACGGCCTACCTGAGGTCCTACCGGTATATTGGTACGCGGTGTTCGCGTCGACCGAATCCAATCGACCGGCGAACGTCATTGGGACACGGGCTATATACGGCGCATTCAATGTAACCATCGTCAGCGATCGAGCCGCAAACAACGACCTTGCGCACTGGCGGTCAATTCACACCCCGGGCTTTTGCCCCCGATGCACACACATTTTACCAATTCATCGACTCTGCAGTGGCATTCCATGGCGCACCCAATGATAGCGGTGACATTCGATGTCGGTGACATTGCACGGTGCACGCTGACCTGCCTAGCATTTTCTTTAGGTATTTATTAAATATCCATTCAGTATCCATTCGTTCTTAGGGCAGTCGAATTAAGGTGGTCAAGAGATGAAAGCACAGTACGATTTGTTCTCAAAAGGGGAGAATGTGGTCATCTCTGCTCCAGTAGCATTTCATAACCATGTCCGGTAAACCCATGTCACAGGTCACTCACCATCTCGTCGAGACTCTTGAGGTCGTTGGTGACGATCTGCGGCATCGGGCCGTACTGCACGTTGTACTGCTCCTGCTCCATCTCGTCCTCCTCCTCGCTCTCGTACGCCGGGCCCTCGTCGCAGCTGTTGGCGCGTTGCAGCGCGCGCTGCTCGGCGGCGATCTCCCGGTCGATCTCGCGCTCCAGCTGCACCAGCATCGGCGCCAGCATCCCGAACTTGGCGCCGCGGCGCGCCACGTCCAGCAGGCACAGGATCACGTGCTTCTCGTTCTTGCGCATGATCAGGTCGTCGGTCTCGAATAGCAGGCACTCGAACACGCCGAGCCCCTTGCGACACCAGTCGATGAAGTTGGAGACGTTGTCGCGCGCGAAGAACGTGCCCGCCTTGGCGGCCTTCAGGAAGTGGACGGCGCCGTGGCTGGTGATCGGCAACGCGATCGTGCTGATGGTCGACGTCGACATGGACATCTTGCGCGCGGCGCGACGGGCGAGGTACTCCTCGGCGGACTTGCGCACGGAGTTGGCGTGCTGTGGGTCAGAGACGGGACACGGGCTGTTAGGACTATTCTAGCCATTTCAGTTTCAAACAGATTAGTTTTCATGCCAGATGCTATTGCCATCCCGTTCAATGCATCCGTCCTTTCGCTAAACTTTCCATACTCCCTTTTCTAAGATTTATATCTTTGAATCTCTTTCCTTTTCATGTTTAGTTGAGCAACATTGCGTCGCCGGATGGGTGACCGGGCGAAATGTTAAGCAGATATGTTGTGGGAAGATGTTGGGGAGTTCATGCTTGCCATTGGCATGGCAGCAAGGATTCGGGATTACATCCAGGGCTTTTCAATCGTTGAAACCCCTTCATTTTCCCGTAATGCCGACGCGAGTGGATGTACTATGGGGTGATCAGTGAGTGACAATTGCAGAGTGGCTGGCAGTTGTGACACTTCAAAGCCCGGTATTTCGCGTGGAAGCGTCGGTCGCTGTCTGTGCCGAAAGCTTAAAAACAACCCTGAATAAAAAGCTAACGAAATGTTACGCAAAATTTTCAGAGAGCGACGTGGTAATCACGAAAAAACTAACCATAGCTCCACTTGTTTAATTAAAAAGGCAGACGCGCTCGTCACACATCGACCAGAACAGTTATTAATTAAAAAGCGCTGTTGATTGGATTCACCGCGGCATGAATGATTCTCAGCGCGGAATTGCACACTGCACCGTCCCTGGCAGGTCTAAATCGACGACGCCGGTGTCAGCTTACCGCGCCACGCCCGGAATTACTGCATACATTATCCGGGTTACACAAGATTTCTCATTTACTTCCACGTGGCGATCGTGGCAAATGAACAGCAATCACGCGTGGAAGAGTTTATAAAAGAATCGACTGTAAAATAACAATAGCATCCGCGTGAACTGCTTGGAAGCGGCGAGCAGCGATCAGCACGTTAGGAAATCGTCGTCCGAAGGCAAGCGAGATTCCGAAGACGACGTTATTCAGGAGTATCAACACCGGCGACAGCTCCTCATGTAATTATCTCCGGTGTAATACGTTACTAAACTGTCGCCCATTGTTTAGAAAACCAGTTGACAGCGAGGCGCACAACACCAAGATCTCTGCTTCGGGAAGGTTAAACTCTGCCAACCTCAAAAGAACAAAAAACAATCGGCCAGCCAGCTTCCTACACAGTAACGCGTCAGAATGTAGATTACCCAACCCGCATCCACACAATGAGACCGCGAGACACGCGATGAAAAGTGAAGAGGATTTGCCCTTAAAACATAAATCAACACGAGTGGATTTTCTTTTTTAGTCACACGACACGGAAGTGTGCTTCTGGTGACCCCTATGCACGAGCAACGCTTCCGTCGCCGACGCCAATGGAGACGCGGAGACACGAAGACACGGAGACATGCAGTCTGGCAGAGCTCGGAACGATTACGCGCAGAAAAACATTGGCGATTGCTGCTGAGGGCTCGGGGCAAAACGCGAGACATGCAACTGCCTTCCGCTGACAAGGTGGTGTCCACACTTTACACACTACACACTACACACGTGCACTCGACGTCGGTTAGCCGATCTGGAGCAGCCAGGGGGCGGATAATGGAGGCCAGCGCGGCGGAGAAACGCACGTGGTGCTCAACAAGTAGAGAGATATAGGTTTACTTCTAATGATATCGTGTAAAAATATAATGATTGATCGATTTTGTTTTACATACGCAAAGATGTGTCGTAAAAATGAGGAGTGTAATCGAAGATTTCTTGAAATCATTTCTAGTGCGACGGATACTGTCAGGTTCATGCGATATTATCTGTACAAAGATGCTCTGATATAACTTGATTAAGTTAGTGCTTGCGTATTGTTTACCTTAAAGAGAATGTATAGATAACTTATATCGATCCCGAAAAATCTATGTGCTAAGTCGGAAATGATTTGCAATATTTCGTTTTTGTCTAGTAATCGTGTGTGTAGTAATAATATGGAATATAGTATGATGCGTTCTGGTTGCAAATATACCAGGAAAAAGTATTGATCGATCGGTCGATCGAATTCCACGACGTGTACACATCACTGCCAGCGTCCTCCAGACATCGAGCACGATGATCTACGTCTGTGTCATTATAAAATTGCAAGTGCCTCGAAACTAAACAACAAAATTAATGACAAACCAATCAAATAACCTCCCGAAACGTACACAAACACAAACAAGAAAGTGAGCAACACACTTTCAGCGTCTTCTCCCCGCCGGTACACCCGATCGCACAAAAAGATTTTAGACTAATTGGCCCAACCTTTAGCAGCAAGCCGAAAAGTAGGCCCACTTAACTCCTGTTTCCTATCGCGCGGCGCTGGCCTAGACAATAGGATGAGCTAGTTTCGATCGAATTCGCGCACAACTCTCCACTGCATGTCTTCGACAGGCCTCGCCGCCCTGAGCGACAGTCCTGCCTTCAACCACCGACGACCTCTGAGAATCCAATCACGCGATCTTGCGATTATCAGGCAGCGGCGACACCGCCTGGTCCTTACGAATGCTGTGTCTCCTTCCCACGGGCTTCCGTGCATCGCATGGGACCTCTATCCTCTATCCTCTTACGGAGCAGAGGTTTGTTGAATGGGGACCTGCTGGAGTGTGGTCTTTGGTCGCGTGGGCAACACCTACGCAACGTGATGGCGGTGAACGAAGCCATAACGTGCTGGTGTTTGATGGTCCTCGTTTATTGAAAGGGTGGTGCCAAGTGATAGATAGCGGTCTATCTCAAATTTGATAAAAGCGATCGGTAACTATTGTTGTGACATCCGTAATCGTGTTTCTACAAAATGATTTATTTTGTGGTTATCGTGTTTATTGTTTGTATAGATGTTGATAAAAAAGGAACCTCTTGGGACACAATTTTGGAATTGATGTTTCGTATCATTCAATCAGCCTTTTAGGATTATAGGCATAAGTGTTTGTTTCTCGTCCGTCGCTGGACTGAGGCAGAGAATTTGACGAGGTATAAATAAAATACATAGAAAATGATTTCACATTACCACTAAAGATTTATCACAATGCTTCGGTCGCATTTAGCAATTGCCAATGTTTGTAATGTTGGCATGCGTCAGGTGACTTGAGCCTTGATAACTCCTATCACATATCCGCTCACAAGAAAGCAATAACCCGTGAATTATTGGTTCAGTTGAAGGTGTGCCCCGATTCCGAATCATCGACGGAAACAGCATCAACAAAAATGACGCGATTTTCTATTTGTGCACCGCTCGAGATTGCCGATTGCTGCGGGTCCACCTATTTTATCGTTTTACGACAAAATTGAGCACTTTGTCAAGACAACGCTCAATCTTTCATGCGGTCGCCGACAAAGACCAACTCTGCGCGTGATGCGATCGGCTTTTAGGTGCGTTGAAACCCACGATTAGATAATTAGATTTGCGAACAGTGAAACCGATTTACAAAAGCAAAAATCCTATAGCATTTGTCATTTATTAAAACAGCAAACACATTCTGTAGCGAGCGTTAAATCATTTTTAATTGGATACGACACCCATACGAAAAGATCTTATTGACAAATTGCATAAATCTATTTGCATGAAAGAAAAAAACTAGACAAAGACGTTCAGACGGAGAACCATGTCTCCATTCCAATTAAAAAGCGCTAACTTTTAGTCCACACATGGTGTGCGGCATTTAATTGTCAGCTGGGTGTATCCACACAGCGTGTTCGGTTACCAGCGCTGCTGTTCAGGTTACAGTGTATATGGTACATGGTACCCATGATGCACGGTCTGTACTTTGTAGCAACAAGTGAGACAAATGGAAGCAACATGCTGCCGGAAACCGTGAAACGTTGCCGGCAGACTTGTTTAGGGGGGAGGAAGCGAATGTAAACACAGCCTTCTTGCGTCGCGTCGCCTCGTGGTCCATACGCCATGGAGATAGGGTGCAGCTAAACAGTGGCGGCGTTGCGAGCAAAGGGTGCTCTGTCAGTGTCGAGCGGTTCTACACTCTCGTTTTAGATTAAAAATTACAATAAACTATTTATAATGAGGAAGGTAATATCTATAGCCGTACGTGCAACTTGTCTTTGCATTTATGCACACGAATATCACTTGTAATTAACCATTTTTATTAAAAGCAGCGAAATTGCGCCAGTGTTTTGTTGACATTAAATCGATTCACTATTTCATTTGGAATCTCTTGTTCTAGATAATGTTTGGTCGGTTAAAAGATCCATATTATATTGTACGTGAGCGATAAGCATTACGTCATTCACAATTTCAGCGATAATTTGTTATAAAAAGTAACCAAATAAATTTAATTTCTCTAATAAAGTGACACAAACTGATAGTTTTCCTAGAAGCATATTATTCCTCAGTGATCTGAACCCAGACTCATAGTCTAAACTTTTATCTGAGAACTGCAAGTGATGTCAGGTGCAAAGGTATACAAAACAAATATTATAATGCGTCTTTAGATCTAGAAATAACTACTTATATACTATGACACTGTTTCTGAACCCAACGCTGATCGGTGAAATCGAATAATACGCAATCGAAATTAGTTCTAAGGCGCAAATCAAAATCACATCTCTAACTTATCGGCTAATTTAATTCCATAGTAACTCGCGTAGAGTGACATACTTAATGTGAGCACAACGTGCCATATGGGCAGGCATCGACACACGGAGGAAAGAGAGTGACAGAGAGAGATTGTGTCAGTACACGGCTTGACAATCAGTTCACACATGGGCATGCCACACATGAAAGACACGTGTAACTCGTGATTCTATCAGCGCTCTCCGGCTAAAGGAGCTATAACGTCGCCCATGCTGTCCATTTGCTACATCACTCTAAGCTGCAGGGCTTACTGCCTAAAGTACCATGGGTCTAGGAGCTCCATGCATTTACTGTTTGAAAAGGGAAACTCTATTTGTCAAAAATAGCACACGTGTATATAAATAGTAAAGCAGGGGTCCACGTGTCGAATGGCTGGAAGGGGGGCTTACACTTTAAAGTGTGTACAAAGGACCGCTGCTCTTATTTGCTTTATCTGTTTTAAATTATGTGTTAAGTATAAAATAGCTCTGTTGATTTTTTCTTGTAGTAAAATAGGGTCAATGAGGGGTTATCACGATAAGAATGCTTCGACACATCAATCGAAACTTTGACGATCTGTCAATTTCAAGTGTCAATTGATATGATCGAGCAGGCTGTATGGACCGCAAGCCGCGTTCCATTGTTTCACGTCACATTTTGAGTGTACACACTTTATTGTCGAAGACGGGAGCATGAATCTGTTTCACTGCCATTGAACATGCTCAACTTACTTAGCAGTTAGCACGAGAGCTAACACTATTTATTTAGTCGTTGTTTCTGTGAAAGTAATAAACACTCATGTTACCTCTTACTTACTATTTATTGTTATCTTCGCGAGGCGTGTGGAAAAAAGTTGTAAGACAAAGTGTAAACACAAAAAAAATGTGTACAACACACATTGTGTTTCGGTCGGACGGAAGTAAAGACTAAGAGCGATGTGTTTCGGTGTCAGGCATCATTTAGAAACTCTTCCTTGATGCAGGCACTGACCACGGCGCTGCATTTCGCATGTTTCCGATGATACACAGGGGAAATACTAGCAAATCGCAAGGTCTCCGTTATACTGGTTATACGTTGTGTTACCACGCGGTTTTTGGTCAGTAATTATGAGTTAACTTGGTAAAATCAGATTTCACTTAATCCCGCGCATGTTGGTATCAAGCCGTGGACACAACATAAGCACGAGGTCGTTTTATTAGCGAGAGATTGCAGAGGAAACGCGGATTTCGTGACGGGGAGGAGTCAATCTTTGCCACACACGCCGAATTGAAAGGGAAATTTTTTGGCGAAAATATCTCATGTCTGCCGGATGAAGCAGTTTTTAATCAATTTCATTGGACGACGACTGTAGTTTTATAGTCGCTACTGGTCCAATTAGCGACGTGATCGATCTTGTTAATAACACAGCGTGGGTACGAGCATAAACATTAGCACACGTGGTTGTTAATTTCTCATTTGACACCTCTTGACTCTTGTTAGGGGGAGGGGGTGGTAGCAGTTCGTCTATATAAAGTAGACACTTGCATGCTTGCCCTCCAGTATAGAAGAAAAAATAAATGATTAAAGATCGGCCACAAAATGATAGCAACATTGTTGAAATGTAACCACAAACTATAGTTGCCAAAAACGTACTATCAAATAAAATTTAGTGTCCGGGATATCATTTTTATAGGTCTCTACTTGTGGCACAGGTTAATTTAACACGAGCTACTTTCATAATGGCGAGTTTAGGAAGAAGGAAATAAGTGGAGTAAAACCAAGACGAGACCTGTCGCTTAATTTCTATATGAAAGCATACTAAGCCGAGCAAGCTTCGGGCCCCAAACAACACCAAACAAATCTAAACTATAAATAGCGAATATTCCGGCCCGGCCTGTCCCCCCTCGAAGCAATTAAGATCCCCAACAACTCGCCTGCAATCAGTCTCACCGACGACCGAGCAACGCGAAGATAGCGGCTGTCACCGCGTCATTGCGTCACATCCTGAATGTCACATCCTTACAAGGATGTCGCTGTCCGCGGGCTTCCTGGCTGTCAGCTCGCGGCGACAAGAACAATGTGTCGACGCTCGACAGACAGAACGCACGCGGTGCATTGTCTAGCGAAACGCGCGCCGATGGCCCATATTTTCCCTATTTGTTGCGTCGGGTGCGTCGCGGGGCTCGGCGGATATGGGGGGGCTGACGGGAGGCTAGCTGTTAGCTGCACAAGCAGCCTCGATGGCGTTCAGATGGCGTCGGCGTGCCAAGTTCAGTGGGAAGGATGGCGGGCATGATTTTTAGCTGGATGCGAATGGTGGGAATTTTAGACAAGGGAAGCGAGGAATTGAATGAGTTACGAGTGTAGAGATGGTATGAAAAGTGGGAGGATGTTTGAAGAAGGGGTGAGAAGGCTAGTTGAAATCGTATGGTCATAGACACGAAAACATGAAAATTTATGTAAAATCTGTCTAAAAAATACAAAAGATAATTAATTATGCCAGTGGTTTAGTTTTCTTTGTCATGGAAAATGTTTGTGAAGGAAATTGACAGATCTGTGGCATTTTCGTTCTAAGTTATTAGAAAATATTATTTTGAAGCTCTTTGTAGCTTCGGTCGTTCAATAATTTTTGTTATTTTGCTATAAACTCAAGTGGCAATATGCTGGTGCGTATAGAAACTCATAAGAACAATACGCTAGGGCACGTTGTAGCGGCTCATCTGTGAATGTTTGCTTCCTCGCTTCCCTTTGTGTCCGAAAGATGATAAATTCTTATGCAAATATCCTGAACTCAACGCGAGGGGTCACAGAATCTCTACGTAGTACAGTAATTATGCACGGTTCTATTTTCATCGTGAAATGAAAACAATATTTCTAAGAAAAAATAGGAGTGACCATTTTTAGCGTCAACGCATGGATTGTGATGGTGTCACTTGCAGTTCAAAGCAAAGGAAAGCTAGAATAAACAGCGTGAAATTTCCACAAACCTCCACCCACACTTTTACCGATTTCCCAAATAAAGCAAGTAATATTATCGAGCTAATCACGTGCGATAACTTTTGAACATTTCAAATACGCATCACGGTCAGAGAGATCTGTTTACAGTCACGAACAAAGCTGCAGTTATCCACTGACCGATTATGACATAATGCCATCTTCGTTCTGTTTGCATTACCCAATTCCCCATCTTACAGCCACACATTATCATGCTAAACAGCAGCAAAGGTAAACATTATGTATGAAAGCATCCTCACAGGTAACAACTAACCGAGGGCGTAAGACCTGAGTTGTTGTTATAGTGGCGATGCGGTTGCATCATTCTGATGGTCCGCTGCTGCTGCTGCGGTCGCTTGTGGCTGATAGTCATTGTCCACGATGCAGATAATCGCTGTGATTATGCTAGTTACGCCGGGGAGGTTTGTGTTTCACTGGCTAATTATTGTGAGGGGATTGGTCAAGTGCTCGAGCTCCGTCGTGATCGTCGATTACTCGATCGGGTTCATCGATGATGCTTCACGAGATTTACCTCGGATTTCGTTACACATACACGAGATGATTCTAGTGTAGAGTCGGCTTTTTTTCTGGTGTGTTTTCCATAATTTATAAGGATTGCGTTATTATGAAATTAAAGTCATGGGCAATTGTTGGAAAGCTACGAAATCTTCGTAGGGTGTGCTGACAAAACTGTTAGTTTTTTTTTGAATTCTTATTCAATGCATAATTTTATCTCCGATGACGTTTTAGCACCGGTTTTTCTATTCGATGCCACGAAAACAAATCGAACGTGTTTTGCAAATCATGAATCACGAAAGATGCATTAGAAATTTTCTACAGAAACATATCGACATTTTATGAGTCTCGTGACATAAAATATAAAGTCGTTTGACTTTTATGAAAACATATTGCCAATCCGTTCCATTTCCCAAAGAAGTGATATGAAACTGACGACGACGTCGACGGCGACGGACAAGCGGCGACGTGCATGCTAAGATCTCGATCTCGAGCGTTGTGTGTCTTGCTGCAGCTACCGCTGCAAAGCACTGACTTTCTCATGACATGATAAGCCACTCAAAATGACAATGCATGATTTCAACAAGTACTGAAAAACTTGTGGTCAACGATCGCGTTACAGGATAATAGTTCAAGAAATATGGGTAGCCTTCAATAAGGCAATCAAATGCATGGTCTAGATCGCATACATTTGTATGACGTCTTTTTTTTATCGAACACAAAGCAGAATTAATACAGAATGAAAAAGTACGCGGCAATTAATAATACGATTGGCGTTGGTGCAACTGTTCAGCGGTAAAAATAAGTACCGAGCACTACCATTATCGATTAACATCGTCAACACAACACTGACTAATACTAAAGTACATGAGAAATGATACTGTCGATCACCATCTAATCACAATCAATTCAATTCCCACAATAAAACTGCAAATAAAACGACTTGAAAGGCAATAAGAATCCGTCTGCTAAAAGTGAGTCACCCGAAGTGCGAACTAAGGCCTACAGCGTGGCATTGGCGAGGCCAGGAGTGTCTCAATCCCATGTACATTTAGCATTGAAGAAGTTGACCACACCATAAACGATACCAATAACCTATCTTGCAAATCGCCTCAACCACTCCAAATCGGTAACTAACAAGTCACACGTGTTATTTTCAGTACAAAGTACACATCAGGATCATTTTATATCTTATTTTTATAACAGTCCATGGCGTAAATCATTCAGAAATAAACACTCAATCTTCGCCTATACTTTTATGCACGCAGCGAAGTACAAGCGGCTCGGTACTTGCGTGGATCTATATAAACGAGTAGACACGAAGGAGTCCTAATTTGGATGCAGGGAGTAGTGCTGGATGGGTACCGGGTAACACCCCGTACCGGCCAAATAACTCCACAGTATCTCGCATGCTAATTGCTGACTTGTTGGGGACTTTAACATCATTGTTAACGCCGGACTGCGGACACAGAACTTGCAGCAGCGGGACACGAACCCTGCAGCGTGCATCCCTTGCCATTTGGCGGGGTTTCAACGATTTCGTGTTCAACTTTAGAGCGATAACAGAATTCAACTGCAATGCAGTCGTCGTACATCTGACAATGCGATACGAATGCATGGCGCATTCGCTGCCAGTAGCTGACTTCTTTGTGTCCATCGCCGGACATCTGTCATAAATTATGTATTAACGTGCGAAAAGAAGATTGAAAAGTTGGCGGCAACGTGCGGTTTATACTACTTATAATAGCGTGCGTTGTATTGGCGATAAATGGTGGGATTTACGTTTGCATTTAGCGGATGTGACATAAAGGTTTAACCTGTCAATTATCCTCTCCTTTGGGAAAGTAATTTTGTCGGATCTTCGGCGTCGTAGCGCGCTCGACAATGATTGATGGCGAAACCGTTTAGCGGGGAGCGCAATTAAAATATAGATGAAGTGCATCTTGCATTCAGCGCCATCATCATCACTCATTCCGTACTAATTACAGGCTCGGCGATCAAACTCGTCGTTCTTCGACGCGCTTCATGTTCATTTTTACCGAGACGAGCCGAGAAAATACGACGACGACGCGTGGGAAATGGACAGATTTTGGACGGCAGCTGTCCAAACCGTACTAACGAATCTAGGCATTTGCTTCGATTATTATCGATGTTTAAATCGATAATGGTTTGATGTCGGTGATAATAAAAACAACCTCAGACAAACGTCCGTTCCCTTGTCCAAAGTAGCAACAGTTCTGACTTATCTGTTCAATTGTTATAACGGTCACCTCACATTCTTTCCTAATCAGCATGTTATTTCAGAGAATAACTATTGAAGGGTATTGAATGCAAAGATATACCAAACTTTAATTTTTCACAAAGTTTTGCAAAAAAATGCTGCCGGCTGTATCAAGGGTACAAGCCCCAGATCAGCACAAAGATCAGAGACCCTTTATAAAGCAAACGTCATGAAAAGTTTGAGTTTGGTTGCTAAGCAAACAGTTTTTCCGAAAAATGCTTAGTTTCTTAGTATCAAAATAAACTAGAACCATAGCCTACGCCTCGTGTTATTTGTTAATAGATGGCGGTGTTTTATTTGGTGTTGGTGTTGTTACCTTGCAGAGTGCGACGCCGGTGTCCAGCCGGTCCATGAAGTTGTCGACGTTGATGAGCAGCTCCGGGTAGAGCATGTTGAGCCACTCGGCGAGGTCCTCCTTCATCGCGTACAGGTACTCCTCGCTGGACTTGAACGGCCGGAACGACCGCGTCTCCTTTAGGACTGCCATGTTGTACTCTGAGAAAAGCAGGGAGACGGTCGGGTTAGCTCCGAGTTGCTGTGTTGCTGATGCTGATGCTGCTGCTGATGCTGCAGCAATCTTCACTCTATTCATTCGTTGTAAATATCCGAAACGGTATAAAATAACTGCACTGGCTTGCCAAATATAAAATGGAGGGAAAAAAACAACGCATCAAAACACAAACAGGGTAAGTAACGTTCGAAGTGGAAATAGGGAAATTGGAACATTATCCAGGAAGTGGTTTGTCGGATTTCAACACACTGTATCCAGCCACGTGTGGTTCAGTTTCCGGGAGTCCTGCACCAGGCCGCGGTGCAGACAGGTTTACAGGCGCTCGCTAAACATTAGCCCGTCGACGGTCACCCATCACACGTCTGGCTCCGTGCAATGCTGCTTAACTTCACTGAACCCTGAGTTGCGTCGCGTAAACACATTGAACAAGAGTCTTTCAACAGATGGCAGCGGGTGGACAAGACCGTAATCAAATTAATGGCTCTATATCAATTTGACATTAGAAAATGTATCAATCAACTGTCGATAATAACAAGTCCGATTCCTAAAACTCGAACATCCATCATCAACTATTTCTTTGTGACGTCCTGTGAACTGAGATAAAGGCTAAAGCCTCCTCTAAAAAAATCAATCAATTTTGACATTTGTCTAATACCAATAACCAATCCCCATATGGGAATCGTCTGTTTATCTTGTGCATCGAATCTGTACATAATTCACTCTGCAGTCGGCTGCATCTGTGTACACACCCGAAGAGCACGCTCTCAATATGAAGTTATAAACAAAGAAGATCGCCTTAGAGAAGCTAGGTAACTCATTTATACCTCGTCGAACTAGGATGGGCGAGAACTGGCATCGGCATAAGACTAGCATAAGCACGAGCAATCTAATCTAGCCACACCTAGCGTCGTTCAAATTAATAAAATCGGAGAATAAACGAGCGGCGTCTTCGGTAGAGACTAGAGAGCGTCCAGGAGGTGTTTGCAGATCACTCGAGATCGGTGGGAACGAGCAGAGAATGGCACACGAGTATTGGAACTGGTAAATGAGTCTGGACTGCCGTTTGTTTCGCTCTCCGCAAAGCAACGAGCCTCAATTTGTGGGCAAAATCTCACGAAAACAGAATTTTTCGTCGAGCGGGGCTTAAAATAAGGGACAGAAAATATTTGATCGTTAATATTACATAAATGGATTGAAATAGAACACGTTTTCTACGCTCGGTTTGAAGCGTGAAAAATTACGACGTCTTTGTATTTGTGACAGCACAATATTGATGTCAAGAAGCTTCGTGACAACAAAACTAGCGGCAGTCATAGCTCCCCAGCGCCAATGTCAGGTATGGAACTACTACCTACTAGAGATCAAAACCAAATTACAGCTCTAAACAATGAAGTCTGGCAGAAACCACGCCTTCCATGCAAAATAATTACATCAATTTTCGTGTGGAAGCAAATCTTTTCATATCAGACACACCAAAAACTAAACCCCGCGTCGCGTACCTTTACAGTGGTTATTACCACACAAAAGTGTGCAAGTTTAACACCCAAATTGCCGATTAATTACTATACTTGAATTGGAAATGATTGGGTAGCAGGGCAGCGGTGCAGGAAGCAAAGTTATTAAGATTAGAGTCGAGTCATTGCGACACCCGGCAATCACAATTAGACTTCGGATGAACCGTCGCTGCATGCAGCATCCGCTTAGGATGCATCTGGCCGGAGTGCGAACGTGGAACTCTGAATCACAATCTTATTCATGCTCGGTGATGCTGTGCTTTTCAAGATAATCTAACGAAGAGATGCTGGCTGCTTGCGCGATTGAAACTCGCGTAACTACTGCTGCCCAGGCATACTAGTTTTCAAATAAAAAAAATGTACAACGAGTAGTAATTGAATACTAAGTACTACTAAGCCTTGATAGCGTTTCCTTCACTTGCTGCACACCCTGGTTATGGTTGTAAGGACATTTTTTGAGAAGGTGCAATGGATGGCTTCCATCATTGACTATGATAGACATGTTCGCTTAAGAATTACTGTCCACATAATTACTATCTCGTTTAATTCAAATCAAAATATTCATAGTAACGTACGATCTTGAATAAAATTATTCATAAGTCTTAATTTAATGCAAGGATCACTAGTCAAGCGGCGGTAGAACACGTTAATAAATTAATATAGTTTGTTTAACACACGATAATTGTGAGGTAAACGCTGTGGACCCAGTTTCCCGACTATACCGCATGATTGAAACCATGCGGGACCGATTAGAAATTGATTAATGATGCATACACACGCAAGCAACCAATTATTAGCTTGTATTATTTATTAGTGTGGTACAACCCTTCGTCTTGCACAGAAAAACACCGCGAAAGCAAAGGTTCCTTAGGAACACATCAACCACGCCGAAAACCCGATGCTGGTTTTACGAAGAGACGCGAGAGAAATCGAAGATTTTTGGCCGGATACTAATAAAAGATTTATCTTTAAGTTGAGGTCAAAGGTGACCAAAGATGGGTTAAACTTCTTAAAGAAATCACCGTCTTGTCGTTATGAGTCTAATTTTTATTATTCTCAAAATTGACGACACGATGGCGCGCTACGGACCTTGCAGGTATGAAACGAGCCACGGCCGGAGGATTAACAAAAGCCCGACCCATTTTTCCCGCCATGTCAAATATCAAAGGTTGAATGCGTTACGCAAGGTCCCTGGCAGCGTGCAGGCTGCAGCCAGCCACAAGTCACAAGTCGCCGCTGCCCGTGTGGCATCTCGATTGCAAGACGTTGTCAAATACACGGCAATGCGTGGTAACGCTATTCTGTTCCAGTAGGCGAGACGGGCTGTCTCCGACTCGAGCCAAATCCTACGTAAACGATAAACGAGCCGGGCAGGTAAGGTGCTCGAAGGTGATTCGATTTTGAAATCCACTTTCGATCTTTCACATCGCGGCAGGACGGCAGGTATCTAGCAGTGAAGGAAATAGGTGCGGACGGTGATATGGATGCTACGGGTGGTGTGGTAGCAGGTAGTCATCAGAGGGTGTGTATGCTGCAGGTGCTAAAGGGAACAATGATGCTGTATTGACAGAGATAAATGGAGCTGGCTATTAGCGGACTGGAATGAAGTGGTTGGGATTCTAGAGGATCAGTTCGACTGGGTTTTCTGCATGAGGGTTGTTGTTGACGCATTGGCAGGATGATTGACGCGTGAGTAACGTCACTGGAAAAACATAATTTTCTACACGGATTATGGAGGTAGTTGTCGATGACGAAATGGCAGGCAATTTAATTAAATCGCGTTATTATTTGCATAAGTTAATTGAGAAATGACAGAATGTGAAGTTCTGATGCAAATTAAAAGTGAAATTAGAAAAATAATTTAAATTCGTAATTTATAAATTCATCGAATGAAACCCGGTTGTCTCCATGGTCTGACAGGTGATATGTAAGGAGGTAAAGCCCACACAAAGACTGCACTGTATCACAAGAAATTACTGCTGCCTGCCCAACGCCCGGGGAAAAATTAGATAATGATTTAACGAGCAATCGGAGAATAAATTAGGATGTGATATTCCTTACACTTGAAGAGCTTGAAAAAAGTATCGAGATAATACGCACGTGGACGTGGTACTTTCTTTAATTTCCATTCCATCGCAGCTGGATTGTGCGAATCAAAACACGATCAAATGTCCGGAGTCCATGGCAGGAATGCGCGCATGACGTTTGTTTTGATTATACTACTCGATAACGGTGAAGCTATTGGGAGATTCTTTGCAACCCGCGTAGCAGTGTGAGTCATTGCGGGCTACGCGACAAGGCGAGCGAAGTACCGATGCATGAATGAAGCGTGAACTAAGCGTATTTCTAACGAATGCTGCTGGCCACTCCACTCGCTGGACCCCCGAGGTGAAACAGTTATCAATGGATCAAAATGCAATAATAAACATCCACGGCAGACATAATTACCGAACAATTTTATTTGACTTTCTCCGTCGTAGCGAACGACGGAAAGCCCCCCTCCTCAGCCGGGCACAATCATTCTTAACGAAATTACTTCTAGTTATCCGAAATATAGATACGAAAAACCACGATCAGATGATTATTATATTGGTTTTTAGGTCATATTTTTAATTTCGATGTCGTTATACATAGCTATAGTCAAATCGAAAGTGCGTTTGTTTCGTATGAGGGGCACCGTGAATGACATTTGTTTGAAAATTGGAACAAGGGGCTTCTGTTGGAACAAAGCTAGAGGAACTTCGAAACAGGGCAGTTTTTGTGGAAGCAGAGCACGGCTCCCTGCTGGCCGAAGGTTTGGGGTAGAAAAGGTTGAAACTGGCGATGGAAAAATACAGGCAGCACTTCACATGGCAAAATTCGGGGGATCCAGAGCACCTAAGTAAACAAGGATAAATAACCTAGCAAGCCACAGACTGTTTTGTGATGGTCTCAGCTCTGGTAAGGGCATGTTAGTAACTATCTGGCTAGACTTGCCTAGGCTTCCAGAAATCCTGAAGAACACTCATTTATACATTTACAACTATAAACGTGGGGTGAATTTTGTTGGTGATTCAAAATTAAACATTTTATACCACTGCCAGCATCTGGTAAGCATATCTTCAATTAGGTAGCTCTGTAATTATTGTGTTACGTTTATTAAAACTTATATTATCATATCATACAGATCTAGAACCCTTTCCTACGCTTCTAAATTAATATCAATTCTGTGAATGAAATCTTTGGATAAGATAACTTTTTTATTTACATTGAGAGTTGAGGTTAATTTATTGTAGAAGGTCGACTTTTTCCAATGCATGTGTATTCACATGTGGTCAGTAATGACATTCGGTTAACGTTACTTTATCCACCCTTATCACTCTAAACAACGCAAACATAATGGTGCCAAGATAACAAATAAACGTTCGCCCCTATTTCCTAGATAATGAAGGTACTTACAATATTTTTATGACAACAACGCCAGTTGTCCGATTCTTCAAACGGCGACGATTTCAAACTCAAAAGTAACGATATTTTAAATTATAACTTATAAGAACAAGACACTACAAGACACATAATAAAGTCACGACATGTAGAAAATAAAGCTTGTTGTTAACGACATAACAGAAACGTGGAGCGACTAAGAAGCCCCATGCCGAGTTTTGTTGGTAGAGCGTAGCGCTAAACCCTCCAGCTCCATGCGCTGACCGGCATTGACTAACAATTTCACTCGAAATTCTCGCAGACTTCAACAGTTTGCGTTTTCCCACCAATAGCGCGCCAGCGCTCTCTAGCAGCTAGCGGCGAGAGTTAGCACCAAGCTGCGAGGCAGCCGAGAATCAAATGAAATGCGCACTAGCGCTGTCTAGACGTTAGAGACTGAAGTTACAAGCAATAGTTATAGGAATACAAAAATTATATTATGGGTAATGAAAGGCTGTGCCACTAAACATATACTACTCTAATTATTTATAGCTACAAAAATGAGTGCAAGTAACGATTTTATCACCTTCTCCTTTCCCATGTTTAAAACAAAACGTTACACAAAAATAAAATATATTCGCTGACATGATCTAAATTCGAAGAATATGAAGAGACATTCTTATTAAATCGAAAGATTGTCACAGCTCAGAAGATGGTTTGAAGATAAGATGTTGACTAAGAAATTGACCGTCAGACCGGTCGTTATAATAATAACATGACACTGACGTGATGATGAAAAAAACAACAACTAATACCAACTATGGAGAAGAATACTCTCTCATAACTTTCTGACATCGATGAATAACTGTGTGGATCGCAAATAGAAACTAACGTTTTTGTGGATACATCTTCAGAAAAATGTGTGCTGATCAATTTCGTCCGAGCTTTTTGTGTAGATTTTGGGCATGCAACGCGTCTGTCTCTGTGCACGTTCGTGCAACATTCGCTGGGAGAATTTAATGAGGATATTATCGCGTAAACCGGTTGGCTGCGATCGCACCAGCAATCTTTAGTCTCAAGAAACAGTCGGAGAGGAAGGATCTAAAGTTCATCAGGCCTGACGTGCCTCAGTTTCAGATCAGTTTCTCCTTGCTTATTTCTAAATCTCTCATCAATCTAGTCCTACAATTACGATATTTATCAATAACTTATTCTAATAGTGTGACATATATTCTTTGAATGTTGAAATCAGCTGCTGTTCATTTCGGAACATGTGATTTATTGTCTGACGTCTCGTTTGCATTGTGCTAAGCATATTTGATACTGGTTAGTGCGGTCATAAAAATCTGCAAACGATTACAAATGAAACTTGCAGTGGATTACCGTTAGACTGTGCGACATTCCGTGTGTTTAAAGTGCCATACAGGACATTCTATCACAGATTTAAATTTTAAACATGCAGCCTATAAGAGTGGCACCTTCCAATATGGTATGTAAATCTGCGAAAATGCTCTGTGTGTTGAAAAGTGTGAAAGCAATTGGTAAAGTGTGTTATTTTCGTTGAGGAAACGACACAGTTCTCCGTTCTGTGGCTGAGAACGTAGCAAGTGTTTTAATTGAGGAACGCTAGCCATGACCATCACAAGGCCACTCATCTGATTGTCACCAGCAAGACAGACAGAAAAACAATGCACCTCCGTCAATCCTTGTCACTTCTGACTTCCTTGTCGCATCCACGACCAAGTGTGAACGCAACAATGGACGCAAATAGACGGGATTTCAGGAGATTGTTCGGAGACGTTTTTTCCTACGAGCGCAGAGACGGCAAACCCCCGACCCCCAAATGAAAACAATATGCATTTTATCACTGTAATGATAAATTATGAGACGTATTATGTATTGTTTGTAGCACGGCCTGACAGTTATCTCTCTGATTTATTTCTACGACATAGCTTCGCTATCCAAAATCCAAGTGTTTAATTTCTAAAGGGCCAAACTGCTCAAGGACAGTCCCTTGACGAAGATGTTTCAAATGTCAAGTCTACACACATTCTAATAATAAAAAAGTATGTTGCCACTAGAGATTGAAACCAGCTTTTCATCCTGTGCTTTGTAGTCAACAACAGAAAGAGATTACACAATTACATTGTAATAGTTTATTTTATTTTATTTTTTACAATTTTCACAAAACTTTGATGTATGTACGGGTACCTAAGAGGAATAGCTCCAAATAGTTTCAATGTCATATCACGCGTCTCATTTCCGTGCTGTCAGGAGGACATTGCAGGCTGGTTGATTCCATGTAAATGTCGGAAATAGCCGCTTGAGCTTCATCAACGTGCCTACCTAATTGTCCACGACGCGTTTCGGGGAAACAATGTCCATCTCAAGTAGTAAACACAGTCACAAATGACTTGGATTGTTATCGCCAGACCAGGCCCATCTTGGATTACACAAAACAAATTGTGAGTGTTAGTTGATTGCTGATCACTTTTGTTTAACAGTGCACTCTAATGACACACTTATATCCCAGAAATTTCGCAGAAAACTCATGTCTCGGCTGCCATTGGCTAATAAATATAAAACTAGTGTAGTTAGTTGATACAGAGTCTTCATAGAGTAAGCCTGGGCACAATCGCTTGTGAACGTCAACTATATGAGCAGAAATTCTCTTACTTTTCAGTGAAAAACCAAGCAAAATTGTTAGCATGTAACCAAGAAAGGACTCATAAAATTACCTACGCAATCAAAATTAATGAAAGTGTACATCCATCTTAAATTTCCAACTGTTTATATCGTTCTATGTTCTATATGTTAACTAGAGATTCGCGATAGTTTATAATGAACTATATTGTGGATGAGGAGGATACCAAAGAATATTTTTGGAAAACTTAGTCAAAATATGCAAAGAAGTTTGAACTCAAGTATTCGTAAAAACTAATTTAAATAAAAACCAAGTGACCGATTTGCTTCAAAAACGTGGCAGATCTCGACGGCAACAAACACACAATGAGACGTGTAACATATTTCGACTCAAAGATTCGCTCCACAAAGTAAATCTTGCATCAGCAGGTGTTCGCGTTGTGCTGCCTGCTGGCCTGTCTGCTACCCCCGCTGACACGCGGTCAAATCCGCGACGCCGACGAGGCGGGGGCGTCCAACAAGCGGCAGGTGACCTCCCCGTGCCCCGCAGCGTTCACCTACGACCCCCGCGAGCCCGGCGCAAACAAGTGGTTCGGGGTTGTCCTGCTCAGCACCAGCGTCAAGTTGGTCGGATTCACCCTCGACATCAAGCTGGACAGGCCGGCAGACTTGCTGGGGGTAAGCGTGTTGGGGCTGTTGGGGCTGTTGGGGTTGTTGGATGTTGACTTGCATGCTCCGATGGACAACACAGTGCGGATGATTCTGTTTTTATTAGAACGAGATTAATTCTAGCCGGATTAGAATTTTCGCAAGAGATCGTTCACTAAGACTTAAGATCTTAAGACTAAGGATCTCATCAGACCTACTTATAAATTATCGAACCTGATATAGGGTATAACATGGAAAACGTCTTAGCCGACAATTTTCTATACATACAATTGAGGACAAAGAAAGTTCCCCATCAAAAAGACATGGATATATGTTTCATTTAAAATCCTATAGTTATAGATAAGGTCAGATAATTATATCTTGGAAGGATAAAATTGGGAAGAAGGGAATAACCCGTCAAGAAGTCATGATGCCATCGTTGTTTTGTGATCAGGTCAAAAGTTATCTCTTATTCCATGGTCAACTCACAACGCAATTACATGTTTCCTGTCATAAATTACAAAAACACTCGAACTGTGTCTTTGAACATGTTTATTTATTTGTATATTTAATTAATCTAGAGTAGCGATCGTGGAATCACGTGACCCAAACGCACTGTGCAACAATTCCCTAGAACTGGCAAGGGGAAGTGGAGACGGAAGACAACACCCGGTTCTCCATCACTTCGACCACGAGGAAGATCAACCCGGGGCCGGCGGTGCCGCTGCGTATCTTCGTCAAGTACAGCACCCCCACCGCACCCCACGTCATCAGCATCAAGCTGAACGGGCGCAAGATCTGTCCAGGACCGGCCGGTAAGGGCAGGAGGTCTCGTCCCCGCGGCTCTGTATCCACACATACATGCACACACTGCAGTGTATACATGTCGCAGATTATAGTGTTGCGTCTCAGGATCTACTAGAGTGCGTTCCTGATTTGACTCAGTTGACGCAAGTTTGGGCTTTAGAGATCATTGAAAATGAAAACCCATCAACCTCTTACCATCTAGAATTGAAATAAGAGTGCTTTCCACACCAAAAACAATGTAAAATTCATCATCAAACTATGGTCATGTAGGGAAATGCACGATCTCAAAATTGTGTTACAGTTAATATGCATGAAATATGATTGAGAAAGGTTTTTCAGACAAATTACACCAGAATCCCACCTGTTCTTCTCATAAAAGAGAGATGAAAATAGGATGTCAAGTGTCTTCGTGTGTTTCAGGGGCCCAAAAGCCGAGCACGACGACAAGCACACAGCGACCTAGCCAAAAAGCAACCAGCCCTAAAGCGACGACGACGACGCGGACCACCAGCAAGCCGGTGGTGTCGCTGCAAGCGCCCTCCGGCAGCTCTAGCGGCCACCGGCCGGCCATCTCCACCGCGACCAACAAGAAACCCAGCACGCAGGGAACTGGTGAGGAAGTCAAACCTTTCTGGATGGTTCTGTACTTCGGTCCTCCTCCTAAGCGAGCTGCATTTAGTATTTTAAACCAGCTTGGTGAAAGTCCAAGCATTTTCGGATTGAAATTCCTCGGAAAACACACTTTCCATCACCGAACATGTACAAAATCACCCGTAATGACCAGTAAACACGAAGCTTCAACCATCTACAAACACCGTCAGTGTCATCTGCACCCATTCAATTCACTCTTACCACGGTATTGTGGTAACAGCCAAGGGGATTTTGAGAGCCCCACTTAATCAATCCGACCCCTGGAGCACTTTTCTCCACTTCATTGATAGCGAATATGCCTCTCAGCACTGTGATAAAGGTGACTCTGATGAACTGATCACTCTGATCAGAGCTATAAAAGCAGTGCTCGTAACCCGCTATCCCAAAGCCCGGTCCGCCGCCCCATAGGTCTGTAACCCTTGCGCCCCTGCACGCAGGTGGCGGTGAGTGTGGCAAGGTGCACGTGCAACCCCAGGCGCTGATCACACACGGCCAGGGCACCGAACGTGGCCAGTGGCCCTGGCACGTCGCCATGTACCAGAACAAGGGCAAGGACCTCAGCTACATCTGCGGGGGGTCGCTGATCGGCCGGAGGAGCGTGGTGACCGCCGCGCACTGCGTGACCACGCGGCCCTCGGACAGGGCGGTCGACCCGGACACGTTGGTCTTGTACTTTGGGAAGTACCACTTGCTGTTGTGGAGCGACGGGGGCGTGCAGAACAAGCAGGTATACGCTGAGGGATCGTTTAGGAACTGTTTTTCATTTGTTTTTCCACCATTCTTTCGACAAATTTGCACCGCAAGAACTGATGAAAATTGCAAACAGTCGCTAGCTGTTCCTCAGCTTTGAAACTGCTAAAATAAAACTAGAGTTTTCGACAGCGTCTTGAGGGAAGTCGGGTCACATCCGTTCGTCCTTTTCTAAATCATAAAAAACCTCGTTAGTGTGGTTTCAACTTTCAGTCGTGAAAACGGGGTTTGAATTTGGACGGGCGATTTGTGAAACGTCATTGGTGAGCGTAACGAGCGTAGCGAGTGAAGCGAAATCTTCAATTACACTTTACTGCAAAAAAAATCCGGATTGTTTTTTTTTTGTTTTTGTTTTTGTTTTTGTTTTTTGTTTTTTTTGTGTGTTTGTTCGCGCTCTACAGGCCAAACGCCAAAACGGATTTTGATGAAAATTTATATGGACCTTCCTTTTCTCTGAACTTAGATCTGCCACGTTTTTGAAGCAAATCGAACGAGTAAATTTTATGTTATTAAGTTTTTACGAAATTTTTCAGTTTTTCCAAAACACGTTTTCCACTCTAGAGGCCAAGGTTCTGAATATAATTTGACGAAACTTTGCAGATATGTTGACCCTCACGATTTAATATTTGTGTAAAAATTTCACTGTTGTTTGTTTAGTGCTTTTCTTGAAAATGGCGCTTTTATGACGCTTTTTTAGTGATTTCGCAGTTTTTTGCAACTAAATCAACTTTATCTTGAACCGATCTTAACAAAATTTACTATGTGCATTATTAACTGTAAAAAGAAGATACTGTGTAAATTTCAAGCAAATAATTTGAATATTTTTTCTTTAAATCGATTTTTACGTTTTTGAAATATTCAATGTCATTGAGAAAGCGGCTAAAATAACGCCGAACATTTAAATTGATCATAAAAGCCTCTAGGCTATACGCACACGCAATATAATTGCGTTGTGGGTGAGCGTAAGTATTACGCTCATCCACAACACGATTAAATTAGTGTTCGCATAGCCCAGTTTAGATTTATGAAACATGGCGGCGTAGATGTTAGGTCTTTTGAGCAGTGACTTCACCCGTGCAGGTTCAACAAGTGGTGGTGCACCCCGGCTACAACAGCTCGACGTTCAAGAGCGACCTGGCGGTGCTCGTGCTCAAGTCCGCGGTGGACTACACGGAGTTCGTGCGGCCGGTGTGTCTCTGGGAGGCCGATAGCATCGCGTTGAGCGCCGTCGAGGGCAAGGAGGGATCGGTACGAGCCACGTTGCACTCTCTCTCCCGCTCGCTGTGTCTTGCCAACTACACATCTCTCTTTCTCACTGCAGCCCTGAACAAGTGGACAGTTCATCATCCCATCGAGTTTAAGTTTAAGTCTTTTAGGTATGATTGCCAAACCAATTGGTTCATTTGGTTCAATAATTACGGAAGTCCTGTGTGGATGACATCTCTAAAAATAAAGTGATATATTGTAATTCTCAAAAATCGTCATTAGACTAATCATAGAAGAATTTATCGGGATTTTTGAAACAAGGTTCTCCGCAGTCATCTTGCCAAAAATTCCGAAATGTAATGCTTGTTTTACGCTTTCCTCATCGGACAAGTAAATAAATGCATTCCTTTGAGTGAATTTTGTGGGATTTTGAGATTATTTAGATTGCCTTAAGAGTTGCCTATTTCCTGCAACAAATTTTTAGTTGCAATTTGCTGCATTTTCTAAATACAAGAAGACAAAAAGACAAAAAGAGCATAAAATTTAGTCGGGCACGCGTGAATTACTCAATTTGTTTTTATTAAATGACAAAACTCTAGCGTGAGCCATGACTTGGAGGCTCCTTCAGCTCCTGGTAAAGTCTGTCAGCGAAGGCGAAGCGATCACCTCTGATCAAGACACGCGCTGTGCGATGCTGCAGGTGGTCGGCTGGGGCTTCGACGACACGGGCAAGGTGAGCCAGGAGCTGATGCTGGCCCACATGCCGGTCGTATCGCAGCAGACGTGCATCTGGAGCTACCCGGAGTTCTTCTCGCACTTCACCAGCAACACCAGCTTCTGTGCGGGCTTCCGCAACGGTAAGCACCCCTAACATCTCCCTCGCAGTCGTCGCATCAAGTCAAGTAGAATCTAGTTCAAGACAACTAGTCCAGGTTCTTTCAGGACCAAACACCAGTCAAATCAGGGCAGCAACCACACAGCCAATATCAATATCAAAACAGATCAATACTATGCTGATGTTTTGGGAGATAGTTTGCTGCCACCAGAGGCAAGAGCCTCGAAAAATAAGGAAGAAGGAGTACGGTAACTATAGGAGAGCGGTTTCGGGGCGAGAGGATCGTCGGGGTTATCCGATTAAAGATTGAAAGCGGGTTACAGTTTATGAAATTAAAAGCAATAGATTTATTGAATAATTAGAGAGAACTTACAAAGAAGAAAAGAAGCTGGGAACCTATATTTCCCTTGGGAACCAATATTTCCCGTGAGAGTGGAACCAATATTTCCCATCTTTAAAATCTCTTTGGAAGAAACGTATCCAAAGAGAAGTTAGAGAACTCTGCCTTTACACTGGCAGAAGCTCCTCTATTTATACTAAAAATACCCTAACCTATTGCATGTTAAACCTATACAGTGGTGGGGTAGCAGATGTGACATTGACAAATGGGGGTGACAACAGATGTGCATGGTTTACAATATGGGGGTGGCTTTTGCCCTAAGACGTGAAACATGTATGAAGAAAAGAGAGGATGTTTTTAAGAATGCTTCATTACAAATTACAATACCATTTAACTGGGGTTAAGATAAGATACCAGACTAAAAATTTCCGTCTTTTCGCATAGTTTCAGAAGACAAGGAAAACTAATTTTTAAAACATTCTCCTCACGCAATGGATTCACCTCTGTGCTTATATCAGATGGCCCACTATTAAAAATGTTTAAATTTGAATGTCCTATTGATTTGCTAATCAAGGAGAAATATGAAAATGCTATCGCGGGAAACGCCAAACGGTATAAACAGTGAAGTGTCCAACTCCATGTTGGCAAGTGCAGAGATTTCCTTTGGGAAAACCCCCCGAAAACCAGCTCAAGATAAATTACCTTACGCCCAAACGTAGGTGTACTGAATTATGGCTCGATTTTTCCTATTCTTGCGAAACGTCGGGAAAAATTGAAGTTTGGGAGCCATTAAATCAGTGGCAGATCCAGGGGGGGGGGGGCGGTAGGGGCGACCCCCCCCCCCCCCCCCATGAATCCGGTAAACTCCTCATCCCTGAGTGCATTTCAAAATTATGTCCATGGTTTGGCTGAAATTTGTATAGATTTGATTTTTAATGGAGAAAGGAATTGCATTTTACTACATTACAATATAGTTAAGTCAGTTTAGTAGAAAAACTTTCTTCAAAAAACGTAATAACCAATCAAACATGAATATCTTAGGTCAGATTTGCTTCATTGAGAGACCTTGACGTCGCAATTTTTCGAGGGCTGTGCCCCCCCCCCCCCCCCCACGGTGTCAGTTTAATCGCCCCCCCCCCCCCCCCCCCCCCCATGACCAGTGTCTAGATCCGCCCCTGCATTAAATAACCCTGTTAAAGAGTGTGTCTTAAAACGAAAGTGCAGAGATTGCCTTCTGAGAATCGCACACTGAGATGTGTACTACCAAGAGCTGGCACTTGAAGCGCCTTGCCTTCATCACAGTTGCAACCAGTAATTCTCTGATTGTCCCCCCTCCACAGGCACGAGCGTGTGCAACGGCGACAGCGGCGGCGGGATGCACTTCCCGATCAAGCAGCGAGCAGACAAGACCAACACGTGGTTCCTGCGCGGCCTCGTCTCGATCTCGCCGTCGAAACCCGAGGAGCGCGTGTGCGACACGAGCCACTACGTCGTCTTCACTGACCTGGCTCAGTACCTGCCCTGGCTGCAGTCGCACATCAACTAGCTTACAGCCTGGAGCTGGGAGCCAGGAACCAGGGGCCAGGAGCCAGGAGCTAGGCGAGGCGTTCCAGGGATGGTGGCACAGGCATAGAACATGACTAGTGACATAAGCCACATTTTTCGGTGCAAATATCCTATAGTTGCTTGACGGTGAAACACCACAATTCAATCAATCAATCACTCGTGGATTGATGGACCATGATCTATATAGCCAAGCCAGCCTTGGGAGGCATGAGAGATTGGCACAGAAAATGTACAGGTATACTTTCAGAGGCAAAGAAAATAACTTGTCCCAATATTCATGACTCAATTTGAAGATCGGGAACCTGGAGCCATGTAGTGGTGTTCAAGGATAATGACATGACACGATGCTTGTGAGGAAATGAACTTGCCAGACAAAAGACATGTCAAAAGACAACTATAGACACTTAGGAATCAAAAGAGATTGGCACTGAGTACATTCTGTACAAGCACAAAATATGCCTTGGTCATGAGTCATTGGTCACTGCGAAAATTAAACACCCCGAGTAGATATACGAGACAATTTCTGGATTATTCTGTGACGCTTGGAAAGGTAGCTGACCTCTACATTATCATGTTAAAAAGTTAGTTTAGCTTTGGATTAGCTGATAGGCAGCAAAAGTACTCCTGATATTTCTTTGATTTCATGTGTGATATCGAATGTAAATGAGCGCTAGATGAAATTCAATGTGTTTCTTGCATGTGAAGTCAGTTCTGATTGCTGTTTGGCAGCCAGTAGAGATGGCATAGGCTTGTACTCAATGAATCACTGATTGAGGGGGTTGATGTAATTACAGAAGGTGAAAGAGAAAAATCTACGATGGTTTTGAATCAGGGTTAAATGGTGCTTGCTTGGTCGAAATCTTCTTCGCAAGAATGGGCTGTGTTTTCATGCTAATTGCATATTCGTATTTGGGTGAGGTTGCCCCAAATATGTTTGATGTTTGTTAAAATAAGTCGTGCTTGCAAAATCTGAAGTTCCGTCTCAACAGACTGCAAGAATTATTTTTATGCGTTAATATAATTTGTAAAACTGTTCTCACGTGGGAGGTATATCATATTAAAAGTATTCTATTATTTTTATTTTTATTATTATTATTTATTATTATTATTTGTTTGATTTTGTATGTGTTTATATTTTAGTATGTAGTTTATATGTGTTTATGTGTTTTATTTGTGTTTGTTCTCGCTCTATACGTCAACCGATTTTGATAAAAAATTCTGGGAGCTTTCGAAATGTCCAAACATTAATTTGGCTTCGATTTTTTTAAGTAAATCTATCCAACAGTGCTTATAGGTATAGGTAGTAGTATATAGTAATTAAGTTTTTGCGTTTTAATTTTAATTTTTAACACTGCAAGTTTCACAATATAGAGCTAACCTTTAAAAATTTGAGTAAAATTTCCAGAAACGACGCTTTTATGACGCTTTATTTAGTAGTTTTTTTTTCAAATTACCAGGTTTTCATAGGGCTTACCGATATAGGCAAAATTAACACCGAGTCTTTAAAATCTTACATAGAAAGTAATGTGCGATTTTTACGATTTTAAGAATTTTTTCGACTCTAAAATAACGAACAATTTCCAGTCTACAACAGCAAAAAAACACAAATCATGGATATCGGTGTATTCTATTGCGTCATAAATATTACACTTCTCCTTCACAAGGAATACAAAGATTAAAAGCAAAAAACTGAAAAAAGACTAGGTACCTCAAGCCATGAATTTGTTTAGAGTGTCAACGCAAGTCGAAGTATACACGCCAGATGGAGAACATTTAAAGCAAGTTTTTAATCAGTAAAATTTCAGGCGTGTAAAATTTGATGTAAAATTTGTGTTTGTCCGATATATTACATATCTCATCGGGAGGTTACCTCCTCCCCCAACTATTGTGTAGATACCTCGTGAACAAAGTCTCATGAAATTCGAGTTGTCGGCTGTACAGCCAGGATACGTTTTAGTGGGATGGATTAATCACGATATTCAAATCGTTCGACGAAACCAATGAATCTTATAAATGTTCCTCCACCACCTAAGTCCATAACTACTGTAACAAAATTGTTTAATCGGCCTACAGAACACACCAAGCCCACACAGAACTAACTCCACCACCAACCTCGCAAGATCGGGATGGAAGGAGCATGATGGAAAGGATATTACAATGGACCTGGGGCAGTATATCATAAAGCGATATCTGCACCACCCCCTCCTGCAAGCGCGGGATTCCAGCCTATGTCCAAAGGTAACCATGTTTTGGTTATAACTTGCTCACGACTCATCGCGAAAGTGCATGCCTTCGCCTTGTTGGGGGTGAAGCCCACCAATTCAGCTGATAAAATTACGGAAGGGACGGGATAGTGCGCGGAAGAAAGTTTGGAGTGGGCAGGAGTGGCGGTGTTTTCCCCGGAAATAGCAATCAGCATACTCTGGTGGTGATGAGTACCTACTTGATCGAGTACAACCAATTCGTGTTGTCGATTAAATGTTGAGTCGGTATCGGCAGCCGTATCACAATCAATCATCACTGTCGATGTAAGCAACCGGTAATTTTATGCATGTCATGCATATCATTAACACAGAATTCGAATTTGAAAGTCTGTTTTTGGGGAAATTTTCGGTTTTTCCAATCACTTGTGTTAATATTTCATGTCTGAAAGTGAAGCACTTTTTATGAAAGCGAGATTTTTGTGATGCTTCTTTAGCGTTTTTGCACTTGCTGTTTTTAATGCATTTGTTAGCGTTTTTGCATTAATTTTTGAAATTGTAGATAAACTATATGGATTTTTAAGCTTTTAAATTCATTTTTCGACACTGAATTCTCACTTATTTTCAATGAGCACCATTAATTCAAATAACGCTAATCTCATAATCGATAAAAATGAAGGTTCGCGAAACCCTGCAGTTTTTACAAGATATCATGTGATTAAAATAATAGAGCGCATATATAGAGCATGCATTCCGTGACGGATCTCACGTATCGATTCCAACTTCCCCGAGGAATGCATCTTTAAAAGAGTCTGGGCTCTGAACCCGCGTGGCGCGCGATAACCCCAGCCTCCAGTTCAACACATGAATCTTGGCATCCCGCTTTCAGCTTGAAGCATCGACGACGTGTTTGTTGTGGAGAGTTCCCAGTTCACCGAAGGCAGCCACAGAGGCAACGTCGGCCGCTGCACGAGCTTATATCACCTTATATCTAGACACGAGCTTGACGGGCTCGGCGGATGAAGCCGACTCACTGTAGTACAAGCTTGCAGTCAATAGTTGAAGATCAGTTGTATATAATGCGCAATAACTTCGAGTGACCTAGAAGAGATAGAATTGAAAGTGGATCGGAGTAGAATGGAACACCACAAAATGGTAAACAAATGTGCATCTTATGTCAGTTTTAGGATTGAGTTTTTTCGTTTGACGTGTCGGTTTCAGATCTCACTAGAAACAGAAATGTGAAACTGGTTTTTGGGTGCGCTTTTCGGACATTTACTAAATTTTTTCTCCCAGATGAAAAATTTCCACCAAACAAATTTTGAGATCTGTCACACAACGTTTTAAGACAAGTGTGTGAGTATTAATAAAGTTGACGTAGTTTTGTGAAGTTTTCCTCGATGATGCAAGGCTAAGGTATAGAGTGTATCGGTGTTTGTTGACTGGCGTCGGCGAGCTTGAAGAAATCGAGGTGTCCAAACCGGTAATGGCTAATTGAAGCATTGAAATGTTCAACACCATCGAACAAGGTCATCGTTTGATAGACTGAGATGAGGATTCGATTAATTTCTGTGTTCATTCTACAGGTCCTACTCAAAGCTGTCATAATCGCTTTGTTGGGAGTCTGCCTCACTACAGACACATTAGCTCAGAGCACAGAGCAGCAAGGTAACAGAATTTAAATATAGCTTCTTAAGGAAGAATGAGTCAATAAATTAGTAATGAAAAATAGAGGCAATGATATGCATGCATTCTGATGAGAAGCATTTTAAAACTTTTTCTAGCCCACATTTCTGTGGCAATTCAAGTCGCTGGTTCATTTCTGGACGATTGCTGTGACGTATTTTCAATCGGAAATGCCTTTCCTGGCGTATCCATAGAGTAAATAAACTGTATGCAAAGCCCAACTGTTGCTTCAAAGCAAAATAGTTCTCAAAACCTCCTCCAAGCAACTGGGAAAGATCTGCATCCGACTGGTTGTCACCATTGCGATTCCTTTTTAGGAAGAAGTTCTAGCCTCATTAGAAACGAAATATCCATATCATAATTGCGGCATCTGAACCAGGATCTTTTCACCTGTCCGGGTTAACCATTATTCACTTATGCCACCAACTGAGTTTTAGGGCTCCATGGAGATAGAAACAGGACTATGAATGAAAATTGAAGGCGCTGAATCTAGTGACGCTATGCTGCTCACACACCAACAACTCGGCTAACCCAAATCACGACGTTGAGTCAAATGACATGCTAATTATTATAGGTGAAAAGATCCGGGTCCAAATCCCGGTGCGTAAGCAAATTATTGAATGAAGATTTAATTTTTAATAATAAATATTAGGTACTTCGGTAAATATAACGTATAAATATTACGCAGATGCAACGAGTAATTGCATTTAGGTTCTAATCACACCAAGTTGAATGTTTTGTAAAACCTTCGATAAAGGTACACATGACCTTAAAGGTCATTACTCCTATGCTCCTAACTGAAACCCCTGTAATCATCCCTGCGTTCCCACAACGTTAGCCCTGGTGCTGATGGCCACTCAACGCTCGTTGCAGACGACCAGCTGTGGCCCAGCCACGCGATTTCCCGCGCGCAAGTGGGCGCCGTGCAGTTCGCCTTGCACTCGGCGTCGCCGTTGCAGAACTGCACGTGCACCTTGCCCACCGGCGTCACGTTCGACTTCAGCCTGGGCCACGACTCGCCCAAGATCGGCAAGTTTCAGGGCTACTACGGCCTGGGCCTCGACAAGGGCGACTGCGGGTGCAGCTTCAACGTGGTCAACGCCTCGCTCGAGGGGGTCGTCAGCGTGGCGATCAGGAAAGTGGGGAACGACAGCTGGATCACTTCTGCGAGCGCGCTGCGCGTCACCGGTAATTTGTCGATTCTTATCATTGTTTTAGACAGAGTTACCGTCAACTGGGGCAACTTTGGACACGAATCAGAAAGTTTCATTAGTAACTTTCTTCCTATTTATAAAAACTAATTGTGATCGGCAACAATTGGCATGGCTGACAATTTTAACTCGCCATATATTTTGTTGTAGGTTAGCAATAATTAAGAGGTGGATAATGTTGCCCATGTAGTTTTAGAAACAAACTTCATATAATGACAACCGCGTAAAACTTTAATTTTTAGAAACCACGTTTGTATACTGTTTTTTTTTACAAATAGATTCTGGCAAAACGTAATAAACCTACAAGATTGTTAAACCCGCATCATCCAAGTAACGCTCACCCACAACGCGACCTAAATGAGCGTTCGAAACCCCCCTCGTGATAAAGCTGTCACTGTTGCTAACAGGGCTGTCTGAGCAAGCGCTGCCGAAGTTCGATATCGTGCCAAGAAGAGCATCCCTTCTGACGGGAGACACCGTCAACGTGACATGCAACGCCGTGGACCGACCCCTCGAGGTGTGTCGCTTCAAGCTGCCCGACGGCACGCAGCTCAACTACGACCGGGGGCTGAACTCACGGCTGGGGGAACGCTATCGCTACCTGGGCACCGGCTTGCAGGACGGCAAGTGCGGGATCACGATCAAGGTGGACGCGACGTACAACGGGCAGATCGTGTGCCAGATCGGCAAGGAGCCGTTGACGGCGAACGGCCAGTGGGACATGGGCGTGATGGTCATCGAGACGAAGGGTGAGTTGTTTTGCTTGTAACTTGTTTGCTGTAGATATGATGTAACCAGCATAGCGACTATGCCATGCGGTTTGCACTTTTCCAAACGTATCTTTTCCTCTTAGTTCTGAAAACTAACGTGCTAAGGTGAGGAAAAGGCACGTGAGTCTCAAGAAAGTAACTAAGAAAGTAACTAAATCTTACTGACTAAAAAATGTCTGCCACACAGAAATTTTATTCTGTAATTCCAGCTATTGCGGTTTGGTTGGTCAAAAATCCCTGGTGGTTCAGAATCAGATCTATAGCAGCCCCTGTGCCTCGTTCAAAATAGAAAATCTTGGTCCAAAAAAGCTTGCTTGTTCAACTGTCATGATGGGTCAACATAGGTTTCAGAGCCGGCGATTGGTGAAGTTGGGGTGATGGTCGGTTGTCGGTCTGAATTAGAATGTGTGACCTCTCGACCACGTCTTCAGCGCTGTCATCATGATCCTTGCGACTCAACACGATGTCGATGATTAGGAGACTTAGAAACTTCTCTGGATTGAATCAACCGTCAAAATCTCTAATTGCATCTGCCCCCACAGAACGAGACATCAGCAAGTGGACGTCAGGTGGTTCGAACGATGGCAGACCGCTGGTCGTGGTGCGACCCAAGTCGACGACCACGCCGAGGCCTACGACCGTTCAGCCGGGAACAGGTGAGAACCACAAACCACCGCTGTCAAGTGTCAACGTGCAGACATCTTGCTGTCATCGTCACGCGTCCATCTCCAACACGTGGGGTCTTTGACAGGCAACATTTCTGTGTGTATGACATGACAGTTCTTGCCTCAAGAAGAGATATCTCGGTTTGAGACCAGGGAGGATGACAGTTGTTCTCACAGAAAGAAAATGAGCGTCCCCGATTTGCACTTGCCATGATGATCTCTTCCATTGCGCGTTGGCAGCAGCACTCCAAGTATACCGCCGGCGCCAGCTGACACCAACGCCTGCTAAGTAATGATAACAATCAAAGACAAATAAAGAAACATCCGATATGCTAAGCAGGACTCTCAATACCTTTATGGGATATTGAATGCAATTGCTTATATAATTAAGACTGTCGTCTTTTCTTATCTAACTTGCTGGTGCCCCCCCCCCCCCCCCCTTCCCTTGGGGAATGTGTCCCGGTGGCGCCTTTTTTACCCTTGCCTGTTGTGCACAGAGTTCAGAAATGTATTATGGGTTGGGTACGTCAAAAGGAACCGGCGAAACGAAGGTAGACAATGAAGATTTCTACTTCAACTTTGACAGATCTTAAATTCATACTTTAAATATTTTCGCGATTCAGAATCTGAGAGCAGCGTGGCAGGTGAAGACCAGTGATCGAAGCTCGTGTCAACGTGGCAACATAGAACTGTTCTTCCCGAAACATGGAGTTGAAAGCGTGCCTGTCCTCCTGCTGCAGACTGCGGACGCAATCACATCGACCAAGTGACGACGCTGATCTCCGGGGGCAACGAGGCGGTGGTCGGGGAGTTCCCGTGGCACGTGGGCATCTTCTACAAGGACGGCAACTCGTACACGCAGCAGTGCGGGGGGACGCTGATCACCGCCAGGATCGTGCTCACCGGTGCGTTGCCCTATGCACCCCTCACGCCACGTCACACGCACCCCTGCCACGTCACGTGATGTTCTTAGCAGACCGATCACCGAGCAGGCTGAGCAGGCTAAGGGTTGAGTTTTGCCTTGCAGCCAATTAAATATTTGATGAAGTTAGCTCGTCATCATAATTTTAAGATTCGAACGGTTTCGGTTTCGAACTTTAACTCTAAAGTTAAGAGCATATAGCAGAGGTGGCTCGTACCTAAATTTAAGCTCTTGTAGAAGCAGGGGCTGTTCATTAACAATGATATAAATAATAAAAATCAGCAATGAGCTGCAAATGAGAGTTTGACCAAGGCAAAATGTGTGATTTCGGGTGCAAACACCACTAGATAAAATGTGCGTCGCTCGTTGAACGTGACGTGACGTGATCTATTTGATCGTCCAGCGGCGCACTGCTTCGTGTCCGAGTCTACGGGCAAGGTCCGAGACAAGGACAAGTACCGCCTTGGTCTGGGCAAGCACCTGCGCTCCTGGGGCGAAGACCCCGGCGGCAGCAGAGTCCAGCGCGCAGCGGTCAAAGAAGTGATCATCCCTGCGCGGTACAGCGGCCGCAGGGGCAAATTCCAATACGACATCGCCGTCGTGCTGCTCTTGAAGCCCGTCACCATCACCGACTACGTAGACATCGTCTGCATGGACTGGGATGCTTCGTCCAAGGGCCTCCAGCTTTCTGCCGGCAACGTTGGCCTGGTAAGTGCCTTGTTCGTGTGGACAGCTGACAGGGATTGCGTTCCCTTCCATCGATCATCAAAATGAGTCCAAGATGGCAACCGAACAGCAAAAAAAAACCGCTAATCTAAAGCTCCGTTGAAAGAGTAGACATATTCCACTCAGAATTAAATTACGTCTGTTAATTACTGGACAAACTATACCAGTTGGTTAAAAAAATATAATCAGCTCTGCTAATTAACCAAGGAAGACAGGGAAATCACAATTAATTAATTTTGATTGAATGGAGCTTAGGCTTATTAGAACCGCGAAGCTACTTAATGTATGGAAACATCGATTAATCAACCGATATCTGCTGTAAACATTTTTCTGCAGCCTTCGAATTGACCTCCGCGAAGACCTGACCTACTCAAAACCAGCTGAGTTCCCAAGTAAATAGCCAAGCTGTATTTCACAGGCCGCCGGCTGGGGCGCCACCGACACCGACAAGTCGAGCGAAGTGCTGAAGTACGTGGACCTGCCGTGGATCCCGGAGGCCACCTGTCTGTCGCACGTGCAGGAAGACACGAGCGTGGTTCAGTACTACACGGTGGACAAGTTCTGCGCGGGTTTCCGCCACCAGAACACGAGCGTGTGCAAGGGGGACTCGGGCGGCGGGCTCGTGTTCCGCAACGCGTCAACGCAGAGCTACTTCCTGCGAGGCGTCGTCAGCGTCAGCTTCGAGTTGTCCAAAGTGCGCGGACAATGCGCCAACCAGCTCTACACGGGGTTCACGGACGTCGACGTCTACATCAAAAGTTTGATTCAGCCGGCGCTGTTCAAGCAGTTTCTGTGAGCTTGGGATGTTGTCGTGTTGTGATCTTAAATAAACTAGTTGATAGTGATGAGTGTGTCTATAAGCGTCAGGGAGGAGATTATATGACGGTATGGTGAATGAGTGGATGCATTTGAATGTGGTTTCGTTTGTGCCAAGTTTCAAAGTACAAATTCGATGGCTTAGCTATAAAGTAACTCTGAGGAAGCTCGGGTCAGTGTGCCGTGGCCTTTATAAGCATATCATTCAATAGCAATTCTAATTTGTTTATCAGTTTTCATTAAATTTATTCGTCGTTAGTGAAGACCAGATATATTTAGCTGGTATCATTATTTTTATAGGGTTTTAAGTTTTGAGGAAGTTTATCTAGGCCCACCAAGACCTAGGCCCCATCAAAGGTTTGACCGGCTTTATACATATCACATTTGACATGTGTCCATATTGTATTGAGATTTCAATTTTCCTGTATGTTGTATTCATATTTATCTTTCATTACTGGCTGTACAATTTTTATTATTACCATCATGAAACTTACACATGAAAATATGTTTTTAATATATACCTAAACCCAACAATTATTTATCTGGACACAGTAAAGTTTCTCTTCCGCAAGCAAAAAAGTGGTCGCATAAATTATATTGTGTCAAGTCAAGGTAAACATTTCATTTTGATTTTTATACATTCCGTTTCATCATTAGATGGCATATATTCAGAATATTATTGCAAGGAAACCTGTAGACATAACGTCACAGCAAAACACTGGTAGGTACGTCACAGATGATCACAGCATCAGCTGGCAAAGCAGCAGAGACAAGTCCGAGGTGGTGGGTATTTCGACGCGAAAAACCGGCCTGCTCGAAGCAGATTGAACCACATTTAACCTTGAAGAAGCGAGCAGGCGGAGTCATAACTAAACAGTTCTCTGCGTTCAGTCAGTTGGCATCAGCTATCTCTGATCTTAGTGCTGTTAATAACCCGATATCACTACTTCGGAAGATTTAAAAAGTGTTCCATCGGCGATTGAGTATATAGTGGCGTGAATATTATGATCATTTCGAGTGATTTTTTATTCAACTAAAATGTTGTTCTTCGGTGTTTTCATCTTTTGCCTGGTTTCGTGTGTCTTGACACAGAACACGACAACAGAAAAAGGTAAATATTTCAAATAAGTTGTTATTTTTAAAGCCCTTACGTGCAGAGTCCGACTAGTCTATTAATCAATAAGATGAAATAATATAGAGACTTGAAACTTATGTTGTATCCTATCCGTGGTTATATGCGGTGTTAGGTGTAAATGCAGAGCTTTTCCATAATAAAATGTTCAAGATGGACACTATAGTCGTTACTTGTACATACTTTTATCTCCCACCTTAATGAGCTGGTCATAAAATAAGTAAACGTCTTGTCTGTCTCGTACGTGTACTTCTGATTAAGTCAATAATCATTAATCATGGTCATTAAGTCTGATCGAATTCGTCATTAAGTAAGTGGCTCAACATTGATTCGAACCAAACGGAAAAAAGTCGTTGCATTGATAGTAAACAATGGTGAAAGATCCAGGTTCGAATACCGGTACAGATACAATCTTGGAATGAATATTTCGTTCCTAATCTCACCAATTTCATCAATTATCATATTTCGGCCATAATTCTACTCATATTTATATCTGTATTTCCCTACAAATTGCTACCGTCACTTCCAATGATGGATTCCCTCTTCTCACTATTCATCATATGTTAAGATTGGACCTAATCAATCTACGCGTAATATTAAACAGTTGGTTGAATAGAATAGAATCAAGACCCTATAACTTACTTAGTGTAATTGTATAGAAACCGGTCCAAAACGGTCTTACACTCAGCATGTGATCTCCAAATCTTCTAGTGTTCGCGATCCTACTCGCTTACCCTGCCCAAACCACACTAGCAACCTCCTCATCTATTCCAGACGGAAAACCATTTTGTTTGCCTGAGTTATCTGTGCTCCAAAATCATCGGACAACAGATGATTCAAATACATTCATTGGGTTGGTGAGTTGGGTCGGGTCAGGAAAGGTAGGATTATAGAAGGGGTCGTTTGGGGGCGGGTGAGGGGGAAATGTAGTGCGAGTTTTGCTAGAAATTAACAGGTTAGATCAACTGCATTTCAAAACAGACTGTACTCCAGGCACAGTTTACTCAGGCTGACATTCACGTCACCCTTCCAGACGACCTTCAAGTAAAGATCTTCAACCGTATCCTTCGCATGCGCGAGTTCGCCATCTTCGAGATCGAGTCGCCGAAGCCCGCTACCCCGTTAGCGAGCTGCAAGTTTACTCTTCCCGGTAACGTGAGCCACGTGCTGCTGGCAGAAGAAGAGACGACCTGGGCCAATGGCTACGCACGCGGCGCCAAGTTCTGGTACCGGGGCGCGATGGCCGAGGGGGAGTGCAGCCTCGGGGTCAAAGTCGACGAGAAGGTCGAAGGGGTCGTGCAAGTGGACGTGAGGAGGGCGGGGAGCAGCGAGTACATCAGGTCGGCGCTCACCGTTCGAGTCACTGGTAAGCCACGGTTGTTGATTTTCTGCAAGCTCAGGGTGGTTCAGAGCCCTGGGACCTTACCTAGCGCGGCCAACAGGCTGGTATTACGGTGGTGCTAGTGAAATACCAGGTTTCCCTTCTGTAGCACCACCGTAGCACCGAAACGTTGGCCGCGCTAGGTAAGGCCCCTGGTCATTCTGAGCGTTGCCGTGGTCATCTTCAGGTGTCAATGTAATCGACTGCGGATGGGCCATGAGTTGTTGGTTATATATGGCAAAAGAATTGGTGCTTAAAATTTTACTGTCCAAGCAACGCACAAACACCCTCCCTGCTGCAGGGCTGTCGGTGAAAGCGCTGCCCGTGTTCGAGATGACGCCGAAGAAGGCGTCGGTCCTACGAGGCGAGATCGTGACAGTGTCGTGCAACGCCGACCGTCCGATCGACGTGTGCCGGTTCGTGCTGCCCGACGGGCGGGAGCTCGACTTCGACCTGGGCCCGTACTCCCGACGCACCGAGGAGTTCCGGTACATCGGCGCCGGCCTGCACGACGGCAAGTGCGGGCTGCGTCTCAAGACCAACGACAAGCACAACGGCCTCGTCTTGTGCAAGCTCGGCATGAATCCGCTCAACTTCAACGGGAAGTGGGATAGCGGCGTCATGATTATCAATACCGAAGGTTTGGTTATTTTATTGCTTTCATTGCGATATGGTTTTTTGTTTGGAGGAATTAATTTTGGAATGGAGCTTCTATGTTCTCTCCTGAAGCTCTGCGGAAATACTTAGGGCTGTAGTGATAGCCTCCAATCTCTTATAAACGGCTTATAAAACAATGGAATGGTAAACAATTTTAAACAACTTACATTAGCTCTCGAAACATCAAACTAAACAGTGTTGAATATGAAGCGTGTGTTTCTGCAGTGGAAGCTCTTAAGAATGATTTCTGATCCTGAAAAGGTCCAATTCGGTCCTTGTCAGCTTCCTTCAGGACCAAAAACCAATTCAATCAGAACCGATATCGCAGAAGAACACACTTCATCATATAACATAGCACTGAAAAACTACGCCTAACCAATATTGAACACCTATGTTAAATTTTAGAAACCACTTTGCTTCAAACGTTTTGTTGATCAAAAGTGAACTGAGCTTCTTAAATTTGTAAAGTTAGGAACAATTTACTATGAACATTTAAGTATCGGAATTTGAGAACGCTAAAATCTTGTAGCAAGTTCCAGCTGTTGACTCTCCCAACCTTTTCCAGCGAGAGTGTCATCCCCCGAGGTCGGTCTTCATCCGCTGGTCGTGATCAGACCCAAGTCGACGACTCCCAGACCCCGGCCTGCAGTCGGTAAGCTTTTATTTCGGTTGTTTTTAGAGGTAAAAGGTTGAACGAAGAGTTTGCCTCGGCTTCCCAACAACTCGTGAGCATGCTTTTGATTCGGGCCCTAATCTTTATCCAATAGAAACCAACCAAGAACAAGATGAAGATAACGTTTTGGTGGAAATCAACAAAAAGCTGAGCATCCTAATGGAAATTAGAGATGATGTCAAACAACTTTACGCGAAATTGGAAGAACTTGACAAGCTAAAAGTAAAAGTACAGGAGCTTGAAGTTAAGCTCACTGAGAAGGACAAAACAATTGCTGAATTATCAAAGAAAAAGAATGAAGTTGACGAGAACTAACGCAGGAGAAAGTTGACAAAGTCCAAGCATGGAATTATAGACGAACCTAATGTGCAACAACAAGGGCATGTCAAACAAGGGAACGCATGGCAATAAACCAAGTGAAGAATTTGTGAACTGGTTAATCACCCTTACGCTCCCAGCCCCATCCAGATAAGGTGTCCTGCAGTATTGAGCTGATGTCATAAATTCCATGGAAATATGAGATAAGCACTGATAGACTAGAGTTAGAATGAATTTGTCTGCTGACTGATCAAGTGAGTATGTATAGGACCAAATATCCATCATGGTATGACTATAACCTATGTATTTTCCTAATATTATAATTACTTATCAACTTTTGTTTTTGACTTCTTTACATTCAATAAGAGATCTGGTAGAGAATATTCTGTAAGAAAAAAAAATCTTACCATATTTCTGTTATAGTTCCTGTATCAGAATAGGACATTTCTGAAAAAAATATTGATAGTCAGATATAAGCAGTAGTTTCAAAGAGATAATTTTTACCATTTTGGTCTCCTAAGTAGTAATCACAAGGTAATGAATGTACGTAATTTCCAGCGTGCGGTCGAAACGCACTAGAAGGTGTGTCACCGCTGATAGCTAACGGCAAGGAGGCGATGGTGGGACAGTTTCCGTGGCACGTGGGAATTTTCAAGACCAGCGACCTGGCAGCCGCCGTCCCTGTCTACACTCAGCAATGCGGGGGCACGCTCATCACGCAGACCCTGGTGCTTACAGGTATCCATCCGTTCACCCTATATCTCGTCCTCCACCCTTCATCCCTAGCTGCGTCTGTGAATGCAATACTTTATTAAACACTCGCATATCTTCTCCTAATCTAGCTTTCAGAGAAACTAGTTCACTGGGTTGTTGATAGCTAAGCTATGGAACAGGAAAATTTCCCGGCGTTTTGTAAAGCTATGTTGTCTGCCCTATCAATGGTCTAAGCTCATGTAGGTATAGTTTTTCCAGTTTTGGGACATTTGAGGAGACTTAGGTAATTTTTGATTATTTTGTGTGATTTTTGGTCTTATGTGGGGCTTAGTTGTAAGCCCTTGATGAAGCAGGCAGAGTAGCTTTACCAAACATCATGCTTAGCATGCTTAAAGCATAATAAAACGCAGTTAAATAGAATTTGTTTATTAAACCGCATTAATGAATCGTTTTCCCAGCGGCGCACTGCTTCGTCAGCGAAGTGGACGGCAAGAAACGCGACAAGAACTTGTACAAGATCGCGCTGGGCAAGCACTTGCGCGACTGGACGGAGGAGATGAACGACGGACGCGTGCAACGCGTGGACGTCGAGGAGATACACGTGCAGAAGCGGTACATCGGGCGGCGCGGCAAGTACCAGTACGACATCGCGCTGCTCGAGCTCAAGACAGAGGTCGTCTTGAACAACTACGTCGCGATTATCTGCATGGACTGGGACGGCTCGTCCAAGACGCTGCAGCTCGCCGAGGGGAACATCGGGCTGGTGAGTTACGTGACCGCTCGTTCATTTATTTATTCGTTGACTGTTTTGACAGCTGGCCCTATGGCACTGGTTAATGGCATCGGTGAATGAAAGGGTGGTAATGAGGGTGATGATGAACCTAACCTAACCTAGAAGGGAGGAGGGGAAACCCGGTGTCGGCACATAGCCTACTCTACTCCTGTTGAAAAGCACCGAGGGGATCACCGGCTTTACGTCCCGAAGGACGGTACAACTCGAACAACAGGATTCCTCCACTGATCTATGCTGTCGAGAGGTTAACAAGCAAGGCGAGTGAAGTTGTAGTACACTCTCATTTCAATTCGCTTAAACATGAGTGAATTCAGCTCAGAAATGAGCCATAACTTCGACCAGAATACGTCGTACTTGATTCACTCACACCCGAGATACACGTTCGCTCGCGAATCACGAGTGAAGCTGAGTGAAGCTACGGCTCGCCCACTTCACTCACGGCAGCTGGGTCACTAAATATCCAAACGAGCGTTGTGCACTCCGACTTTAAACTGGATTATAGTAGGGGGTGATTAGAGGAACCGTTTGACACCTCATTTGGCCATGGGGGATGAAGGGTTCACAAGATATGGGCACTTTAATTTACCATTTTCGTGTATTTTTGTAGGCAACATTGGGTTGCGGCCTTTTGACTTTAACCGGCGCTGCTGTTCACTACCGCTGGTGTTGGTGTAGGTGCTAGTCAGACACCGACACCCATAACCTCACCTTTGTTTTTCTAATTCTGACATATTCTTAGGAATAGGATGGAATTTAGGATTAGGAACTGATCAAATCTGCAATTCATTCAAGTTTTACCTTAAAGATTTAGTAAATAAGCAAACAAATGGGATATTAACCTGGGACCGCTCGATTAGAAGAGGTGTGCTTGCCGTTGAGTTACCAAAGTAGCCGTGTTTGCTCTCCGCCGCAAAGTGCTACCTAGCTAAAGACTAACACGATCATAACACTAGTTAAAATCAGTTCAAATGGTTCGCAAAACATGTAAACGCTGTTGGCATCACGCGTCAGTCGTCTCCTTTTTGTCACTGTCATCACTCGCACCTGCTCCCACCCGTCATGCCGCGTCGCGCTATCAACAAGTCGCAACAGGCCGAGTGGCGCCGAGACCAGCGTACTCGTGGGCAATGCGTGCGCAGCTACATTTGAGATATCTCTTGCTCATTACGAGTGAACATTCTCATACAATTGCTTTGAGTTAAGTCAAGCAAGTGAAGATTTTATAAGCTAATGGTGTCGCTCGCTAAAAATGAGCTGATATTGACTCGTATATAGCTATATATTGCTCATATTCACTTTGAGCTAATGCATTTACTCGCTACTTGAGCTAATCGAAATGAGAGTGTAATAGGTACTAACTTCAACCCCTCCAACTTCTCTACCGAACAGAACTGTTCATGTGCATGATTGGTCACCCATCAAACGCCTAACTCAGCGCGATGTTGCTTAACTTCAGTGAACTCAGCGACCGCTCGTAGATGTCTTCGGATACTTTAAGAATGTGGTTACTGTTTACGATTAATGCGTGTAATATGTCCGATTGTTACTTTCTTACGACACGGCACGTTAGTTTTCAGACAATATATTTTATTGGGTTAGTACTGTTACTGAATGTCAAGCTGCCATACCGAAATTAAATGTTTCGCAACATTTTGAAGAGCTATTCTGCCTGCTTTTTTAAGGTTCTAAAGCAGGCAGCTTTGCGAATCGTCGCGAGTGGTTAAGAGTTTGGTAACTTAGCATTCACTCACCCAGTTTACTAATATATTTTTGGTGAAAACATGTCCGACTATTGCTTGGCCAGGTCGCCGGCTGGGGGGTGACCGAGACCGGCAGGGTGAGCAACGAGCTGCACTACGTCGAGCTGCCGTGGGTGTCCGAGGACGTGTGCCTGGCGGCGGTGCAAGCCAACACGCAGGTGGAGAACTTCTACACCATCGACAAGTTCTGTGCGGGCTACCGCGGGAAGAACACGAGCGTGTGCAAAGGAGACTCGGGCGGCGGGCTAGTCTTCAGGAATGTCACCACTGACAGCTATTACCTTCGGGGAATTGTGAGCGTCAGCTTCGAACTGTCCAAAACCAACGGGCAGTGTGCAGCCGAACTATACACTGGTTTTACAGATGTTTCTGTTTATCTTAATGATTTGGTGAAACCCATTCTTTTTGGTGCTAAATAAGTGTTTTAGTAAGTATGTTATGTGTTCAGTTGGACGTTATTGATTACTTAAACCGTAGTCGACAGCAAAACTTGAAGATAACTATAAAACGATTCCAATCAAAATGTGCCATTAAAAATTAAATTATTAGTACGACATACCGATTGCTCTTTGCTTATTTTCAGCATGCTTCTTGCGAAAATGGCGTCAATGAGTAAGTATAATTCACTTCTTGAACATTCTTGCATTATCGCCGGCGAGATGGCCAGAGAATATCGGAGCTCTCGTCAAATAAAGAAGTTTGCTCACTCAACGGTATCTAGCGGTGAAAATTTGAACAAATGCTGACCCGTGGTTAAAACTAGGCGAAAATAATTTTAACGGAACACTCCAAAAAGTTAATTAATTTAATCAAATTTTGAAAACTTTGACGGGAATAGCGACAACAAGTCCACAAAATGGTGAATCATATTATAAGGCGCTGAAATTATGCGTGCGCTGGTAATTGCATGCCCTCTGATTGGTCCTTTTCAATTTAATTTCAAATAATTACATTTTGTTTGGCAGTTGCCTGATTTTTTTCAGTTAAACTAGGCTATGCGAACACTCATATAATCGTGTTGTGGATGAGCGTAATACTTACGTTCACCCACAACACGATTATATTGCGTGTGCGCATAGCCTAGAGGCTTTTATGATAAATTAAAAATGTTCAGCGTTAATTTAGCAGCTTTCTCAATGACATATTGAATATTTCAAAACTTAAAAATCGATTTAAAGAAAAAATTATCAATTGATTTGCTTCAAATTAACAGAATATCTTCTTTGCACGATTTATAATGAGCACAGTAAATTTTGTTAAGATCGGTTGAAGATAAAGTTGATTTAGTTGCAAAAAACTGCAAAAACGCTAAAAAAGCGTCATAAAAGCGCCATTTTCAAGAAAAGTGCTAAACTTACAACAATGAAATTTGTACACAAACATTAAATCGTGGGGTTTAACATATCTGGAAAGTTTCGTCAAATTATATTAAGATCCTTGGCCTCTAGAGTGGAAAACGTGTTTAGGAAAAACTGAAAAATTTCGTAAAAACGTAATAACTTAAAATTTACTCGTCCGATTTGCTTCAAAAACGTGGCAGATCTAAGTTTAGAGAAAACGAAGGTTCACAGAAATTTTCATCAAAATCCGTTTTGGCGTTTGGCCTGTAGAGCGCGAACAAACACACACAAAAAAAAAAAACAAAAAACAAAACAATCCGGATTTTTTTTTAGCAGTAAAGTGTAATTGAAGATTTCGCTTCACTCGCTACGCTCGTTACGCTCATCAATTAAGCCGTTATTAAAATATGTCCACAGGGCGCCAAATCCAGCTTTTTCCTTAGCTTGTATAATTGTGGTTACTAGGCTATGCGAACACTCATATAATCGTGTTGTGGATGAGCGTAATATTTACGCTCACCCTCAACGCAATTATATTGCGTGTCCGCATAGCCTAGAGGCTTATATGATCAATTTAACATGTCCAGTAAGAATTTAGAAGTTTTCTCAATGACATTTGAATATTTAAAAACGTAAAAATCGATTTAAAGAAAAACTATTCAATTGATTTGGTTCAAATTAATACAGTATCTTCTTTTTACGATTTGTAATGTACACAGTAAATTTTGTGAACATCGGTTGAAGATAAAGTTACTTAAGTTGCAAAAAACTGAAAAAACGCTAAAAAATCGCAAAAAATCATCATAAAAGCGCCATTTTCAAGAAAAGTGCTTAACATACAACAATGAAATTTTTACACAAACATTAAATCGTGAGGGTCAACATTTCCTGAAAGTTTCGTCAAATTATATTCAGAAGTTTGGCCTCTAGAGTGCAAATCGTGTTTTGGAAAAACTGAAAAATTTCGTAAAAACCTAATAACATAAAATTTACTCGTCCGATTTGCTTCAAAAACGTGGCAGATCTAAGTTCAGAGAAAACGAAGGTCCATGTAAATTTTCATCAAAATCCGTTTTGGCGTTTGGCCTGTAGAGCGCGAACAAACACAAAAAAAAAAAAAAAAAAAAAGAACATTCCGGATTTTTTTAGCAGTAAAGTGTAATTGAAGATTTCGCTTCACTCGCTACGCTCGTTACGCTCATCAATTAATTGTGGATATTTTTGACCTGTTATAAAGTGTAAATCTTTTGAAGAGAGCCCGCGCCCGCCTGGTGTGAGTGCCATCTGACGAGTAATTTCTTGCGGTACCTCGTGGTGCTGTCACTTCAAATAAGATTCCAATACAATGAGTGAATCTGAGATAATATGTGTGCCAGGTAAATAAGAACTCTGTCTTTAGCTACAAACAACAGATTCATCCACGCAATTATTTCCAATTGCTTACTTGTCGTGTTGTCAACAAGTGGTCGCTATTGCCTAACCTCACTTTTCTATCCCTTTATTTGTACCAAAATGCAAAAATGTTTGTTTACCACAGGCCAACGTCTTAGTTTATCGGATAAAGACCACATACCTGGTCGAGGAACTTATGAAAGGCAAGGCTACATCTACTCGATGCTTGCGGGAGTAGTCAATATCATAAAAGAAGAGACGGTAAACACTCTTGTGATTTTGACAACGGTTTGAATTCAGCTAATTTATGTTGATTTTGTTGTTGATCTAACATTATATTTCCTCTTTTCCTAGTCTTCAATTGTAGAAGTATTGAGCATAAAGGATCAGAGTGTGGTCCCACAGCCAGGAGATATCGTAACAGCAAAAGTAATGGTGATGAACCAACGGTTTTGTAAGTGTGAAATCAAATGCATAGCTGACACGGTGCTGTCTCGTCCTTATCGCGCTATACTAAGGAAAGAAGATGTACGAGCGACAGAGAAAGACAGGATCGAGATGGCAAAATGTTTCCGACCTGGTGACATCATTCTTGCACGAGTCGTATCCTTTTTCTTACAGGGTTCAAGAACAATATTATCAATACCAATTGTTATATTTATTTATTGATACATCTTGCAAGTGTTAAAAACAGTGGCAAGAAGTACCAAAGCAATAACCTTACAAAGGCAATACCGATAATACCTTGTTGTAATTATAGAGGGCATTTGTGCCGTTTTATTTTCCTTCAATTTCTCGCTAGCTTCCAATAACCGAAGCCCACACATCTCAACTTTCAACTGCGGAAAATGAGCTGGGTGTTGCAATTGCACACAGTGAAGCAGGTAAACTAATTAGTAACTCTCAATAGCTAAATTTTCTGTCAGTATCGTGATTGACCCAACAAGTCAGGGACCGACTTATTGACCATGCGACTCGTTCATTTCTTTCAGGTGTGTCCATGATACCCATCAACTGGACCGAAATGCAGTGTCCTAAAACACTTATCAAGGAACCAAGAAAAGTTGCCAGAATCATACCAGAAGTAGCAGCTGAGCAATGACAAGCCATCTAGGCATATATTTGTTTCGAATCAATTTAAAAAAATACAATTCTCAAACATTATATTTAAAGCAATTTTTTTTTAACAAACCTGTTATTTCAATAGTTGGTAAGTGGTAACTGATCCAAAGTCTGGCAATTAAGTGGAAGGAATGAACATGGACGTGAGACTGGGATGCTTGTGGAACAATGTCATCAGAGACTCGACGCGATCTATAATGAATTCTCTGGGCTTCTGCTCGTGTTCCTTGCCTCCTTCCCCTACGTAGCCCCTTGCTTGGAAGCCCTTCTCAGAGATTCTTTCTTCTGATTCATCTTCGTTGTCTTTGTCTTTGTCACCTTCTTCTCCTTCAGACCCACCTGGAATATCAGCAACAGCCCCAAGCAATAAAAATCAGCTGAATAATGTTACCTTGGAAATTTTTCCAATTTTTCCCAATGGAAAGCTAGATTTAACTTCTGTTACCTACAATTATAATCAGCTTTACCTGGATTGAACATAATTGGCTATAGCTAGATTCTGGATGGGTTTCACTGATTGGATTAAACCTATTTATTTGATATCTTTTCTGAGACGTGATTTGTAGCAAATCGTTCAAATCTAAAACCCATCTTACCTCCTATACAAACTTTCAGCGTCTTCTTATCTTCAATCTCGCAGAAGGCACAGTTTTGGTCTTCAATACCGAGTTTTTTCTCTGTAGTCGACACTACGCATTCTACCATTGCTTTAGCGCAGAACACAGCTGAAGACGTAGCCAGATGTATCTTGGTAGCGGCAAACTCTGCCAACATTTCGTCTTCAAAATTTTTCCTGCTTTCCTCGCTAGGCGATGGCGAAGGCAATTGCGAAGGCGGCTGTGAAGCCACCGGCGTCGTCGACAACGAAACCGACGGGGACATTACCTTGTCCATGTACGATGTCTCGATGAAACTTGGAATTTGAGTGCTTGCGTCCGCCTGGTAGAATAGTAGACCACACGATAAAGAAATGATAGCACCTAAGATGGTGCACTTTGGGTGGGGGGTTAATATTACAGATGAATCTGAAAGAAACTTGATACCACTTACCATCTCCGGCGGCAGACTGTCGACGATTTCGTGTAATAACGGAGCGACTAGTTCTTCTGGACAAACAACGGCCTCGGTGATGATGAAGTTGAGAATGCTATTCACTTGCGCTAAAAAAAATAGAGATGTCACAAAAGTAAAGCAGTGGGTACAGACGTGTGATGCAGTGTAGTGATGTCGTTACAAGTGATACCTGACGGGCTCATCGACTCTTCTGATGGCGTCTCCTCGACAGCAACCTCCTCCTCTTCTGAGGTGATGGTCGGTGCGCTTGGCATGCTGTCTACGTACAACAACCCGCAGTAGTCCTCAACCAACGACACTGACTTCGCCAACAGCTCCTCTGAAACCAAAGAAACACTTTTAGAGCTGAAACTAAGCAAAAAAAAGACCGAACGGTTTGGCATGTTGGAAACACCGGTTCTCGTGAGATCACCGAAGTTAAGCAACATCGCGCTGAGCCAGGTGTATGATGGGAGACCATCATGCACATGATCAGTTCTGTTCGGGAGAGAGGTTGGAGGGTTTGAAGTTAGTACAACAACTTTACTCGCCTTGCTTATCAACCTCTCGACAGCACGGATTAGTGGAGGAATCCTGTTGTTCGAGTTGTACCGTCCTTCGGAAGGGACGTAAAGCCGGTGGTCCCCTTGGTGCTTTTCGACAGGAGTAGGCTACGTGCCGGCACCGGGTTTCCCCTCCTCCCTTCTAGGCTAGGTTAGGTTCATCATCACCCTCATCATCACCATTTCATTCACCGACGCCATTAGACCAGTGCCAAAGGGCCAGTTGTCAAAACAGTGCGTCGTTAAGCACCAATAATCAATCAATCAATCAATCAATCAAGCAAAAAAAGTGCCAGAAAGGTTCCGTTTCCAAGAAATTTGCCTAACGTAAAACAACACTAATTTAACACATTGTGTACCCAAGTCATTGGGGTAAACAGGGAATTTTTTTCAAATTCTAATCAGAAGTTTGGCATATTTAGTAAGAATTGTGATGTTGAACAACTAAAAATGTTTGTAGAAACTTTTAAAATTAGAATTTCTTGACCGATTTGCTTCAAGACGTGGCAGATTTAACATAAGCGATTTTCAAGGTTCCCATAAATATTCATCACAATCAGGTTTTGGCATATTTTGGTCTGTAGAGTGCAAACAAAGAAAACTAGTAATCAAGATTTATGTAGGTACTAGATAATGGGGTCAAATTGAAGATCGCTTCAATTTTTACGCTAGTCAAAAATCACGATCGGCAACAATTGGTGAGCGGCGGTCGCTACCTGCATCGACGGTCTCGTCCGGCCTGGCCTCTAGCTTCATGAGCTTCTCCAGCGACAGCAAGAACTCGGCCTGGCCTGGCACCGCCTTCAGCGCAAAGTTGATGAACTTCTGGAACTCGTGCAGCACCTGACGCAGGTGCATGCGCCAGCGCCCGATCTCGACCTGCTGCCGCTGCGCCGCCAGCGCTGCCTCCGCCAGATGCTGGTTCCTCTCAGCGACGATCTACGCGGCGCCACCCACGGAACATGGAACCGTCAAGGAAGCCGGTCGCTTGCCGAAGGCCGTGGAGGAAACAAATCTGCTGAATGAGTTTCTACCCCGGTTTCATTGCATAACATTGCGTTTAAATTGGTCTGCTATTCTATATCCAGGCAAGATCATCAGTGGTTTCCAAATAAAAATGTGAGTTTGCATATTATAACTTTGACGGATGCCAACTTTTCGTCGAGCTTCCTTCGGTAGAACAAGCACGTAAACTTGAGCTTTATCTGGCGTTACGGACGGAGAAAACAGGGCAAACCCGACCTGTCCCAGCCGTGCGGCCTCGATCTCCCACTCGGCCAGCAAGCGCATGTGTTCTGCCTGACAGCGCTGCCGCTCCCGGCACACGGCGTACGAGAGGTCGGCGGCGTTCTGCGTCTCTAGGCAGACGCGTAGGAACTCGACGTAGCGCACGCACTGGAAGCGCTGCAGGTCCAAGCGCCATTCGTAGGTAGCGCACAGCAGTCTGCAGGCAGATCGGGCACGCAGCTTGCCATCTGAGTCTTTATCTACGTTCCTAACTTCAAGCTAAACCTAGTTCTAATGAGAGTCGATTAAACAACTATTTTACTCCTGGATTAAATTCTTAGTTGAGTTAAATGTCATGGTAACACCCTATCAGGCTAGGTATCAGATTTGGTGAAGATTGCTTTCTAGAGGAAAAAAATATTATTCTTAATTTCATTGACTGACCACATGTTTGTATCAGCTGCCGTTCAGTTGATTATATCAGTTAGTATCAGTTGACTTATGTCAGTTGACTTATCAGTCGATAAGTTTTGGGTTTGATAAGTTTGTCTAATAAGTGAAAAATACAAAGTAATGCACTTCCATTTTTGCATTACAACTCCTATTTCATTTTTTATTGTGCCAATTGTTACGCACTTTGCCAACCTTGTATTATTTGGGAGATAATTTGACCAAAGTTCAACTGTGCTGGAGTTGGTGGAGTAACTTGATTTTTTTATATCGGTAGTGTACTGTGCTTGGTAAAAAGTTACTCAACAATCTCAAAAACCCCAACACTTTGCAAATCTATCAGATTTACTTGAAAACGACAATTACAAAGCTATACTCACTGCTTCTGGTCAGCAAAGCCTCTGTACAGATTTCTCATGACACAGTGGAGCGTTTCTGCGAATTCCGCATGCAAAGATTCGTATTGCTCTTCGAGACCATTGACAAGTTGGTCCTCGAGTAGGCCGTGGACTTCTGCACGTTCTTCTTGGATGAGCACAGCTGTCTTTCGAGCAATGCTATGTTGTATCTCGTCCACCGCCACCTTGAAATAAACCTGCGTTTAGGAATGGCTTGTATCAAAAACTGTAGCAACTATTGCCAAGAGTCTTTCTGTCCATACTTCCATGTCGTGTCTACATTCATCAAGCAACTCCTCCATATGTTTGTCTGCTATTTCTTTCTCTTCTCGCCTGGCTTCGGCTACAGCTTTCAAAAGCTGCTCATGGAATAGTGCTTCCAGACGATTCTGTAATTCCAACAGTGCTCTCTCTCTTAATACACGAGCCTCATTCTCCACCTTGTATAAGCAAGCCCCACCAATTTCTGTAACATTTCAGGTATTACAAATAAGTCATGATGCTAACTTAGATTTAAAAAACAATTTTCCAGTTTTCATTTTAAGTTGTAAGTAGATTTCAATGAAATACAAATTTTCCTTGTCATTCAAAAACATAGTGTGTATAAAATTTGGGTATGTTACCCATTATTCCTTCATGTGTTAGTGCTCTCACAACCCTTCTAGTTGGCATTGGAGGAGTCATTAACACTTTTCCTATAAGGATGTCGCTCGGTGAAAGCCAAAGAGACTCGGAAGTGACTCCTTCCATGATTGGTGTTAGTCCAAATGGTTTTCTCAGTTTGCTGTCCACGTTATTGAATAATATTTCCGCCAAAGATTTCCCTAGGCTTTCCCGCACTTGAGTTTGCGTCGGCAGTGTGTTTGATTGGAGTAATTCCATCCTGATAGTTTTTGACATGGTGTTTGCCTATTAGTCGATTGCGTCTTTTGAAATTTTCTGTTATTACTTTAAAATGTAAATACTTATCCTAATTTATATGCAGAGAGGATTTAGATGCTTTCAAATTATATTCTTGGCCTAATGTCAACTTAGAATTTCTGCTGGCCAAACTTATTTTTGTAATATCGCACGTGCGCCTTTTTTTTAAGCTGCACAGTAGCGCTGCCCAACAATAGCCCGAGGTACTAAATTGTGCACGTGACTACTAGCTAGTGCCTGCCTAGTGTGATGTGTACGGAGACGGGTGAACACATGTGACCGATATTTTATTTAATTGGATTAAACCTCTGTAAGTGATCTGTTGCTATACTTATATGCCCTTCGGATTCCTAGTTTGCACGATAATCCAATCAATCAATTCCTAAGTACTGTACTTGCCCATCGATAGAGCTGGACGCCGCATTCTTCGGTCGCGTGGTTTTTTCGCGTTTGGCTGCAGGACCTGTTTTCACTAGCCTAAAAATACCCTTTGCCTATTATTATATCAGTTTATGTGCTACCCCGAACGCAGAGTGCATCAAGGTTTGCAATATGCCAATCGATTAACGTGTAAAATACTTAATTGGCTATTAACGTGGTTATTCAGGTTTGACCTTCCGGCGTTTTCCGGCGTCAGGAGCAAGGTCCTTGATACTGCTAATGCTGCAAACACATTTTAGTCATGGGATACGAAAACCGTATCGTAGAGTTAGGTCAGAAGTCACCACCGACCCTCTATATTAGTTTGGAGTTGACCTAGCCATGACCTCTTAATTGAGCCCATTCTAAATAGCCTCACCTATCTAAACTAATTAACACTTGAGCCCTAAGGCAGCTGATTATGTTCAAGCCTGTTGAATTCGATTGTAAAGGTTAGATTTTTGCAACTAGTTAATGCTGCTATTTGGTAACATCAATTGTTTTTCCTTGCAGATCGGACTGCTCAAATCCCTCTTGACATATTATACTCTTCTTCCGCTGGCCACTACTTAGGATGGAAACGGGTTTTCTCAATTTCCACGATGAAGAACACTTTTCGACTATGCCGATGACCTTTGATAATGTAAGTTTACATTCAGTATTTAGCAGCGATGTTTCCATCGAGCTATCGACACCTTGCCGCACTCCTGGACTTTCTAAATAATGAGTTGTCATTGAAAATTATCTTTGCAAGCAGCAGGATTAGCAGTGGTAAGAAGCACAGTCTAGCCGCAGAACGGTCCTGACTGATTCATCTTACTAGCAATTGGTTGATGTTGTGTTCTTTGTAGAAATATTTATTTGGTGTTGTGACGTAGTGTTATTGTAGGTGACCTATGGCATATACAACAGTGTAAGGGCATGTTACTGAGGCCCAGCCATAACTCAATAAAATTGCCCAAAGATTTGAACTTTGTTGCTGCCCATGGTCAGCATTTAAACAACAACACTGACAATAAATCAAGGAAACCTATAACTTGTGAAGCATGATTCACGGTTCTTGGATTCTTTGATTCTGTAAAATTTAATTAATAGGTAGTGGAAGTAGTAATAGCTGAGAATCTTAACTTCAATTCATACTGGTGGTGGGTGTTGATTTGTTGAGCCAAGGGCAGAATATCGGGACTACGTGGTTTAGTATCGTCAGAGTTTTCTTGATTTTCCGGGACTTAAGCCCTTGCAAGGCATTTCCCTCAATCACAAGACATTTCCCACAATCGCAAAGGAGTATCAGTAACTGTTTATCGAGTCAGTGCCGAGGCGAAACTTTAGTAGGTAGTCCGCTCTGATGTTAGATCACGGCAACAGAGCCGACCTTCGACCTGCAGTCTTCCCCGCAAGGCCGTGGCTTGCGTGAGCGAACATTCTCTGTTGTAAATAATCGTCAACCATCAACATTTAGTATGCAAACTTGCTTCTTAGGCTCAAACAAGTCAGTGACCAACATAGTTATAATTTGTTTATTTTTAAGTTGCCAGTACTCAGTAGAAAGAAAATCAGTTATCTACGGTTCTAAATAACCATGACAGCTTCGTTGATAAATAGCTAGGTACCTTTCTACTTTAATGTTATGAATTTTATCAAATACCAACATGTTTTGAACATCTTCTCTCATAGTTTTTGATCTGATAGCATTTTAATTAGTGCATTGATGTGTATATTAATATTTTCATCTTGGCTAGTTTCAACCTAAGTGTCTAGTGAAAAGATTGTGCTAAAACTTTTTAACCAGCCAATGTTACAAGCTGCAACTGTCGTGTACTCCCAATGGCATGCTTATAACCTGACTTTTTTCGTTGCCCGGAATGAGAAGACTAAACCTTACCAGCTGCGCAACTCAGCGCTAGAAATTCTTGCATACAATTGGCCGGAAATGTGCGTGGCCACGGCGAATGGAACCAATTGCGTTTAATGACGATTATTTCTGCTTAAATATTGGCGTAGTTGATATACAAACTCTGCTTTCACATACAATTTTTCTCGCCATTTTCGATCGTTTAGCGCCAACGTTAAAACATAAAAGAGCGTCTCGCAAGGGGAATTTAATTTTTTGTCGGCGTAATTCCAGCCTTATTCCCCAGCTTGAATAAAATCGGGCGGTTGATACGCAGCAGGTAAAGCTCAGTAATATGGCGTAGCCGTTGTTAATCTCTAATGCAACCTAACCCCATGCACGAACCATTTCCCCGCACTCCTCGGCAATCTCGGTCCTCCGTCCCCGCTGCTGCTGTCGTACGCAAGCCGTTCCTGTGGCGACACGCTCGGCGCGCGATGCTCCCACCTCTCCCGTCGTTGCCGATGTCCGACATGACCTAACCCCGTTCCGGCAGGGCGCCATGCTGGACGACTCTGACGGGTCGGTGCTGGACGCCAGCTCACCGCCGCACTTTGCCGGCTACAAGACGGACCCGTGGGGCTCCAGCGAGGAGGAGCTCAACGGCGACATCGCCACGCTGCCCGGCCCGCTCAAGAACGACTTTGGCCGGATGCACCTCGACTGGGACCACCTGGCCTACACGCAGGTGCGGTTACCAACGCTTTGTACGCGCCGTGTTCGTCTCTAGCTTCGTCTAGGGTTCGAACAGAACTGGAAATCAACATTGCATCCTTGTCCCGTAATTATTAGAAACAAAATGTCTACTAGAAAATATTTGTTCCGTGTGAGGAAACTTGACCTGTATAAGTGGGGTTCATGATTTACATGTTAAAATCTTGAAACTGTCCTGAAGAGTTATAAAAGTAATATTTCAGCAAGCACATTTTAAATACAAACGCTTGATTGGGACCTAAGGTTGCAAGGGCGGGTAGATATCATTTCTAGCTTCATAATCGCTATTTGCTTATAAAATTGGTACTTTTTTCTCTCGATTTAAATCAATGACTTAAATCAGTCCAACCCTGGAGCCTGGGTGGTATGATGCAGCACTATTAGTACCACTACCATACCATGCACTACCATAGCTCCAGGTATTGCTGCGTCCAAAGGATATGGAAAAACCTTTTTTTTTTTTCGCGAAAAAAGAGAGGTCTAAATGCGTATGGTTTGGTTTGACGTCGGTTGCAGTGTGGCGGCGATGACAACATCTACGACCTGATGGAGCCGGTGGCGGAGATCGCGGGCCTGGAGCTGTTTGATGAGTCGAGCTTCGACGGTGACGACGTCGGCTCCAACAAGCGGCTAGACACGACGCAGACGTCCAACACTCGCAGCCGGGGCAAGCGGCTCGTCGGCCAAGACCTCTCCCTCGGGCACTTCGTCAAGGTAACGTCGGCTTGGCGCTACTGACCTCCAGGGCACAGAGATGGCTGCGTTTGCAATTCACATGCCACCGTTTCGTTGTCTTTACATGTAGATTGCTGGTTAGATTGTTAGTAAGATGGTTTAGATACTTATCAATCCAACATTGCTGGGTGCATTCGCAATTCGCAAGTCATTGTTTTGTTGTCTTTGCAGGTAAATTGTAGGTTAGATTGTTAGTAAGATGGTTTAGATACTTATCGATCCAACATCGCGAGGCTGTTAAAATTAGCAACCGAATCAGGATACATACCCGTGACGTCTTTCCTTACCATTCGGTAGAAACACAAGAGCTTGGTTCTTTTGCAGTTTGCACAGCAATGTCAACAATCCTAGTTGGACTTGCAAGAACAAAATTTAAATAATGTCAATAATGAAACTAAAACGTAGGCTTTTATTAAGTCAATATCGACAAATTTAATACATTCACAGATCTGATTATCGCTGATTAACTGATGACCAGCTCAAATCTAAAACCTAAGGTAAAATTTCACATTTCAGTCACGTGAAATTGATAACGCAAAGCCGTTAGCCCGGTGAATGAAGTGCAGAGTCTTTTGGCTGGAGACGTGTGGCAGGAGGTGAGGTTGTTGTGTTGACGGCCGGCTGGTGGCAGGAGGAGGCCGAGGACGAGGAGGACGAGTTGCTGGTGCTGGACACGGTGCGCGACTGCGACCCCGTGCAGGGCATGGACGACGCCTTCCTCATCGACATCGACGACGACGACGAGATAGACGTGGAGACGGTCAACGAGCAGATTCCAGGTGAGCCCTTCGAGTCAGAGAACATACCGGAGACTACCCACCATTTCGGGGACGTCCAATGCAAAATATGTAGCCAGGCATTCAATTAATCACTTCAACTTTAAATAACTTGAATTCTCTTTTCCGTACTTCTAACCTGATGGAAGAAAGCACGGAGCAGAAACCGTGGCCGTAGGTTGTTCACTGCCAAAAAGTTGGTAACTCTGATGATTGAGGGTTTGGACTGCATTAGGCCCTCAAAACCCAATAGCTAATACCAAACCGTTCACTGTCAGTTAACCATTAATGATTGCATCGGGAAAATTTTCCAAAGCAATATTATGAAGATAAATGCATTTATATTTTCTGCTATCCGACTTCCAAAAATAAAGAGTTCAGATTTTGATTTCTGAATCAGAAAAAAATTGCTAACATGTGTATAGTACAGATGTTTGATACATACATACCTTATAAAATTCAAGGAAAATTAGAGTCATCATTTCTGCTTTCGTTATCTGTATTTAAAATTTGAATGGGAATTTGTATAGATATAAATCAACGTTATAAATCAGTTGATGTGAACACGGCCAGCCCTGCTATGCTGTCATGGACCCATGAATGGTGTTTAACGACGCACTGTTTCGACAACTGGCCCTATGGAGGTCTAATAACGTCGGTGAATGAAAGGGTGATGATAAACCTTACCTAGCCTAGAAGGAAGGAGGGAAACCCGGTGCCAGCACGTAGCCTACTCATGGAGCGGTTGTCGTGTTCTGACCTTGTGCCCGCCGTGTTTCCAGCAGTGTTGGAGGCGGTGGACATGTCGAGCCTGCTGGAGCAGTTTGAGGCGTCGGAGAACGTCAACGAATGCGTGAAGGCGGCGCCGGCGGGGGCCGAATCGGAGGCGCTGGACACGACGCTGGTGGCGCTGGCAAGCAAGCGCGTCAAGCCGGCCCTGGCCGTCAAGCCGTCCGTCGGGATGTCCCACCAGAGCATCATCGACGCGCTGCCCAAGGAGGTGATCGACCGCATCAAGGTACGTTGTTTGAATTACAATCCAGCCTTCGCAGTTGATGGTTTCACCGTCTCCGTCGCACACTGATCAGTACTCCTGAAGATGGCAAACCGTGCGACCACCAAACTCATCCAATCAGAGCACGACAGACAGTGAAACCATCAACAAAATCTACCAACGGCTCTGGAAACCGTCACCGAATAATCTAGCGTTCATTCCAGAGACTTCCATTATTATCATCGGCATTTGTATTGGATATTTTAACTTTCAACTATAATTCAAATTAAGTAACGTGTCACCATTTAATATTGATTGGATAACAGCCCCTTGAACAGTAAGGGTAACAAAGTGGGACACTCAACATTCCTGCTTTCTGGCAAAGAAAAAAGATGGTAGAGACTGCTTGCTGAAATACTACTCCTGGGTGTGTTTTCAACGTATGCTTTTTTACGAAATATTGGATAAAGTACATAAAAATGTGAAAAGCAATGCAAATGGGACATACTGGGCCAGACCAGGGGCGGCTCGTGAGGGAGGTCTGCAGGGCTGCAGCCCTCCCTAGCTTTCCGGTGTAACAACATCAAATAATCTCTTTCTTAATATTTTTTCATGGAATTTAATTTTTAAATATGATATTTATTACATTTAAATATTTATTTTATAGACGTATCATACATACATTTAAACCAGAAAAATATTTACTATTTAGTATTTAATTGTATTGAATCAGCGGTATTTGCTACGGAACGCGCGGCGTTGCAATTGAATAGCGAGCGGAATGCCGCGCGCCATGGCAGCAGCACACTTCACACGAGCAAGCGCGCGGGCTGGGGCGAATGCAGCCCGAGCTAGCTATACCATTCTATACGGTAAAGCCGGGAGACTCGCGGAGCTACGAAGTTTGCCAAGGTCACACTCTGCTTGCTTGTTGCGCGATGCTATAACGAATCTTCGGGCTGCTCGCAAGGCAGCTCACTGCAGCTCGATTGGGTGTCTCCGACCGGAAGTCCCCGGCTGACGAATTAACTAGCTGGAGCGATAACGCTCCACGGCCCGCCATGGTATCGTCACCTCTGTTCCTTCCGAACACTAACATTAAACCAAGATATTGCCATAAAAACAATTGGACGAATTTTCGTTTATTTGAAGGGGGGGGGGATACATGCATTGTAAACTATATATTTTTTTTTAGCAGACCCTCCCAAAACAACCGCCACGAGCCGCCACTGGGCCAGACCCATTATTTCCTCAATTACAGACATTAAAATATTATAAAAATACTGTGTACGGTAAATATAGGTGTGCCACTACAAGATGAGCAACTTCTGGCTATCCTAGATCCAAAAGAAAATCAATATCAATCACATATGAGTATGATCAAACAAATAAATCCATGCCACTACGTTCCAATCTTTAACCCATCGAAGCGTAATCCACCCATTCCCTAGACTAGGCGCTGGCAGCCTCCTGTGTACAGAGATGGCAGCATTCGCAACTGAGCCCCACGCGTGACTCTTGTGTTTCGCGGTTGGTTGCAGGCATCCGGCCGCAAGAAGGCGATTCCGGTGATCCCGGCGATGCCGTCCCGACGGCTCGGCAAGGCGGCCACGCGGATGCAGGACGCAGGCGCCGCGCTCACTCGCAACAAGCTGCTCAAGATTGTGAGTCCCGTTCACGCTCGTGCCGTCGGCAGCGCTCGCCCGCGTTCGCTTACGCTTGCCAGCCCTTAAATCTTGTCGTTCATAGCATTTATTTAACATAATTGACAATCTATTTTAGATAGAGTTGTGCTAATCAAAGCAAACTCCTTTTCCATCTAATTTCAATGAAATGGAAAGGAAAGCTTTGGACTGATTGTCTGTTACCATGACTTGAATCCAGGGTTGATAGAGTTGTCGATTGATTTTTGGTAAAACCGCGCGTCGGCAAATGGGCGTCAGAAAGGCCAGCTGGGTTTTGATTTTCATCTCCCAGGTTTCCATAATAAATAAAATCTCGGAACTAATATTATTTGTGAATTATGCTTAGGAAGGTTCACGATGTCTAGTTGAGATGACCCCTGGCCGACGTTCGCTAACGCATCCTCTGTGTCCGCCTCCGCAGGTCTCTCCCGGCGTCGTCACCGGCGAGTCGATCCAACTGGACCATGATTACTGCAGCGGTGGTGGCGGCGGCGGCGATTCGACGGCCGCCTCCACGCCGCGCTCGTTCTACCACTCGGACGCCGCCGAGTACGCCCTCGCCGACCGCGGCCGCCCCCGCGCCGCCTCGCCGCCGCCGCCCACCGTCGCCGACGGCCGCAAGGACAGCCGCAAGGACAGCGGGCTCGAGTCCGGCGAGTCGGGCGACGACAACGACAAGAGCGGCCCCGCCTCGCCCGCCCCCACCGCCGACCGCATCGTCACCATCAACGGCAAGGACATCAACCTCGGCTCGATCATGCAGAACGTGAACAACGCGCTGGTGATGGCGGCGGGCCGAGCGGCGGCGGCAGCGCTCGCCGCCGACAAGCAGATGGTGTCGGTGCTGAAGCGCGGCCCGGCGGCGGCGGAGGGAGCGGCCGAGGCCCGCGTCGTCGCTGCCCCCGCGGAGGCGGAGCCCCTTGACACTGCCGCCGCGACGGCCGCCGCCGAGCCCAAGAAGCGCAAGCTGAACCTGTCTGAGTATCGCAGCCGCGTCAAGGTGCTGGACCGGCCGCGGGGCAGCGCGGAGAGCAGCCGGCCCGGCTCGCCCCTCGGCTCCGACACGCCCACCCTCGAGGAGGCCAAGCAGATCTTCGAGCAGGCCACGCAGATGCTGATCAACGCCAAGGGCAAGATCAACGAGGAGTCGTTTGCGCAGATGAAGCGCACGCTGGAGAAGCAGGCGGCGATCCGCATGCCGGCTCACATGCTCACGCAGCAGGAGGAGGCTCGTCCGCGGAGGGAAGCCGCCGTCGCCGTCGCCGCCGCCGTTAGTCCTAGGGATAGTCGAGTAGTTTTAGACGTTAAGCCAGCTCAATTGCCTGCTAAACTGCCAGTCCGTGAACCCGCGGCTAAGAACTTGCAAGAAACTACGCTTGGAATCAAGCAAGAGCCCGAAGCGAAGGCCATGCAAGTGCCTGCTGTTAAGACAAATAAGTCTGTTGAAGTTGTTAAGGATGAAACGCGTCCGGTTGTTGCAACGCCAGCTACTAGTGTTCCTGTTGAGAGTGAACTCTCTGTTGTTACTCGTGTTCCCGAAGTCAAGCCAGTTGCCAAAACGGTGGAGAGTGATGTGCCGATAGTGACGGTTGGGCAGACTGACGTTACGAGAAGTGTTGAGGTCGTTGAGAAGTCTGCTCCCAAGGAGGACACGCCAGTGGAGGCAAGTCGTGAGGCGGAGTTTGCCGTCGAAGAGTGTCCGATTGTTGAGAAAACCTCGGCGGCATCTGTCGGCGACGAGAGGACCACGCTCCTCAACGATTTGGAAGAAGGGTGAGTTGCCGTTTCGTTACAATTTACTTGTGGGTTTTTTTTGGTTTCACTCAGTCTCAGTGGAGCAGTCTCAGAGTAAAGTTCTGAATTGGCTCACAAACAGTTTATTGTTTATTCTTGTTAACAGAATTTTTAAGTAGGCGTGTTAGTTTTTCCAAAGGGTTCCTGCTCGTGTAGAACTCTGCTCAAAGTTGCAAATTCAGTTGCAAATTCACTATCATTGTTGATTTAGCAAATCATTAGCCTGTTATCTGCCATGGTTAGTTCTGAAAGTAAAGTACCTAAGCTCTGATAGTGATGAAAGCTCTGAATCTGGTAGTGAAAGTTCTGTTGTAAACAAATGGTACCACAACCTAAGCCATGGTTGCAATATAAGCTGTAAGCTGTAATGTAAGCCCTATTCACCTACTCTTTCTCTTCCTAATTCTGCAGAATTGGAAACATTTCTGTCTGAATTTCCAAGGGTAGTATAGCAAACAAAAGCAGAAATTTTCCCAATTCAACATAATTAGAAACAGTAAAAGTAAGTGAATGTGTGGCTGTGACTGCGACGTACGCTGTGCGGTAACGCTTGACGCTGTGCCCGCTGCAGCAAGAGCCGCGACCGAAGCAGACGGCACTACCGCAGCCGTCGCGCCGAGAGCTCCTCGTCCTCGTCGGTTTCTGCGTCGCGATCGCGCAGTCCGCGCCGCAGTTCCACGTCCGCGCGATCCGTTCGTTCCCGGTCGTCCAGCTCCAGGTGAGAAACACGCCAGGGTAACGGGAAGGGTTCGTTTCATCGTGTCTGATCTCACCCAACAGCCGACCAAATGTTCCCTTACTGCTTCATACTTTAGTGCTAACATTCCACATCCAATTATAAAACACATAGGCCTTACCCAAGCTCAATTATTTTACTTTGCAGATATACAAGATGATTGATGGTTGACTTGAAAGATTAATAAGTTTCTAGCAATGGTTGCTTTAAGGATACTGAATAGTTAGTGGTAGGGATACCTAGATCTACTCATTTTCATGCTGAGTTATGGATACACGGATAAGATGACTGATGTAGTTTGCTGAGAAATTAATTACTGGTAATTCATAGCACCGGATATGCAAAAAACCAGGTTCGACCACGGGTAGGGATACAATGTTCAAGTGGATATTTAATTTCTAAAAATAAATGTCTATTGTGCATGCAATAAGAATTGCAATTTGGTTCGAGCTCAATTTAATACAACTTCATAATTGGAGTTAGTCGATTTGTTGTGTGTGATTGCAACGTAGCATCACAGAATCAGCACCTATGTTCGATCATAGTCCTGCTTCTATCTCCATGGAGCACAACTCAAACAAACTTGATATCGATTCCACAGCTGGTTGTCCGTGTAGTATAACTGGATTATGCATAGCCCCGGACAGGCAAAATGATCGGATAAATAATGGAATGGATATTTGGTTTCTACCAAACAACATTTTCACGGCGGCGTGCTGACTTTGTGGGTGTGTCCGCGTTGCAGGGACTCGTCGCGTTCGAGCGGCCACAGCAAGTCGCGCGGTTGGCAGCGAGACAGCCGGACGGACCGCCGCCACCGCCGACGACCAACCAGCAACCGGCTGACGGCGCCGCGAGCCTCCTACCGCGGCTACACGGGGTGAGTTGCCCGTCCAGGCCCAACTAACCTCCAGTGCATGACACTCTCCGTCCGACCCAAGCAACTTCCAACATTCCCTTGCAGCTGAACCTTTGACCACGGCTAGATTGGGATTCGCAACATCACTTGTAACGGCCTGTTAGCAATGTATCAGTTCTTACAAACTGCATGCATGGGTAGGAAGCAGTTCTAACATCCAATTCAACTTAAGCTATGTATACCAACCAAGCCGTGGTCAAAGGTTGAACCAATTTCACACGATCCCTTGCAAAATTTGGATCTAGTTCTGACATCATCAAAATCAGTAGTTCAACATGGATTCTGTTACTGTCAATGCCTGCATTCTCACTGGCTTGCTATTGAAGATATTTTGACTGGTTTTTCATTTAACCTTGCCTCAAGGGGGTCATGCTATTAGGCTGGTGACATGGACGCTAGGTTAGCGACTCAAGTCTGTCGCGTTTGGCTGCCTGACACTCACGTCTGTCGTGTTTCTGCCGCGGCAGGCGGGTCTCCCCGGCGCCCGAGTTCCGCGTGACGGAGCGTGAGAAGGAGCGGCAGGTGCAGGAGCGGCGGGTGGTCTACGTCGGCAGGCTCGACGAGTCGATGACCAAGTCGGAGCTGCGGGCGCTCTTCGAGAGCTACGGCCCCATCGTCGACATCAGCGTGCACTTCCGGGAGCACGGGTAATTGTCCACCGTCATGATATTGTTACGATAGAATTTGGATACTTTAAATACTAGGCTGAAATACAATCGCTTGGCTATTTGAGAGGTCGTAACTTGCCAGGGTTGAAATGCGGGCAGTGATTTCTCCAAATGATTAGAATGTTTAATTACAAAAAAGTACTAAAACTTACCCCCAATTCCCCGATCCCTGAAGAGCGGTGCCCATCGCCCGACCTGTCCCCTCGGTCGCTGGTTCCTCTCTCTGAAACCCCAGCCAACACGAGCACACATCGGACATTCGGATATTGCTGACGCTGACGCGACACATTCCTCACCTGTCACCGACAGCTCACCTAAGCCACGAAAAGGACCCATGCATTTCGTGACAATATGCCCCGTCGTGGCGAGTGCGCTGCGTTGCGTCACGTTTGCGCTGCGTTACGTTACCCGCCTTGTGCTATGGTACCCACTCTGCTGATGTTAGAGCAATGTTTGATTGAGAAGCTGGATACCCGGGTCTGGCGGCATATGTGAAAAGGGGGCGTCCTCTGACCTATGCTTAGGATGCAGTTTTCAATAAAGTCGATTGCAGTTTGGGTGATGCAATGTGATGCCCTATAAAAGTAACGATTCCTTATGAATTAGGGATGACTTCGGGTACTCCGGTACTCGATTGCAACTTGATTTCTTGTGGGATCGATTCCATATGCAAGAATTGAGTAATTTAAAAAAAAATTGAATTTCCTGTTTTTTTGTTTAAAATTATACGAATTGCATAGGTGGCAGCAGCTGATGTAAGGCTAGTGGTGCTAATGTGACATTTTCTCACAGTTTTCGTCAGCAGTCCCCCGACTTGTCAGCTGGCCTGAGTTTACTTTTTGTGTGGCTGGTTAAGTACCGACGATGTCGGTTGTTTGGAAATATTTTAAGAAGATAGAAAGTGATGAACAGGTGGAATGTAGTCGGACACGTCCAGCGCTCTTCTTTTTGTCCACCATAACAATGCCATAACATGTCTCATTGAGTTTTTTTTTTTGTCGTAATTTTTTTTTTTAGGAATTCCTGTTGTCGGGTACTCGATTCCAAAAAATGGAATCGAAGACATCCCTATTATGAATCTAATTATTTTTTGGAAAACCCCTATTATGCATGGCCAGATGCAGGTTATCTTCCACGAAACAAGAGACTACGAACTCGGCGTGGTTAGATCTAGTTGTTGAACCCACCGAGTGTTTGGCAGCAAGACCGATGTCTGCCAGCCTTAACATTTCCCGACGTTTCCTCGTTCCACAGCGACAACTACGGCTTTGTGACGTTTGCTTACAAAGTGGATGCTTACGCTGCTGTGGAGCAGGGAAAGAAGGACCCCACCCTCGGCCAATACGACCTCAGCTTCGGCGGCAGGAGAGCCTTCTGCAAGACTCGCTACGCCGACCTAGGTACCAACAATAGAACAATTCAATCTCCAAATTTTTACAATTATTTATTTAATTTTTCATCTCTCATCTCCCTCTCTTAACTGATTACATTCTTCAACTCTCATCTACTCAACCCCCCAACTCTTCAACTCTTCATTCTATTGCTTGTAATCCTGTCCATTCTCCTCATAACCTTTGCTACTTCTAATCTACTTCCCAAATCCTGCCAGTTTTCAAGTATGCTATTTTATTGCATGGTTCAGTCCAATACAAATATATTGTCATGTTCGAACTAACATTTACAGAGTCAACTACAGAGAGTTTAGTCGCCAACAAAGGCCTGTTTTTGATAATTAGTAACAAAAGTTTTGCTACTAATAATCAATGTCTACCTTAAATGCAACGATTATTTGCATTTAGGTTTAAATTCACTCGTAACGTAGGCCTGGCATTTTTGTTGAAACAGCGCTTTGCGTTTCAGACGGGAACAAAATAGACGACGACTACGGCTACTCTTCGTACCGGCCGTGCGTGTCGCGTGCGCGACCCCTTGCAACGGGCAGCAACTTCGACGACCTGCTGCGGGAAGCGCTCAAGAGCAAAGTCGGCAAGGGCAAGGCCTGACACGTGGCCGTCGCCACCGACTAGGTAGCCGAGGATCTTGTCGCCGGCACACTCCGATTCCCCGCGGCGACGATCGGACACCGACGGAGGTGCGTAGTTGGGAGACTTGCGTAGACGTCGTCCTCTCGCCGGGGGGGGCGGGCGATCGAGGACGCTTTGACTAGGTGCCTAGACGCAGCGCACGCCACGGCGGCGGCACGCAGCGTTACTGTGCTGACTCGATAGTGAGAAAAGTAAACTTGTTTCATATTATTGTAGGCCAATTTTGGGAGAAGGCTGGTTTTTATTTACATATTTGACCCGAGGTTAAAATTATTTACAAATGCTGACAATTTCAATGACATTAGTTTTTACTCATTTTTTCCAGAAAGGAATTTAATTTTTCTTTGAGATGTGGATTTAAAAAAAGCATTTTTTAAGTACTACAACACTTTTATTTTATATCGGTAGCCATGTTATTATATAATATACAGAATACAGGGTAAATAATATTGGCCTATTTCTGAAAAGTTATCCTGCATTATGAAAACTTGTGTAGGTATGCACCTACCTACTATGTACTGATGGTCCAACGGCCTTGTGGTTTGAGGTCATAGGACGGTACCTACCACAATGTGCAATTGTAGTTGGCCTACTTCTACAAATAAATTGCTGCATATGACAAACAACTATTTAGTCCTGCTTTTGCTACTAGAAGCTGCAAGTAGCTTGTAGAACCCTTCTCCACTCACATAAATCCATTCACAAATATTTGTAAATTTGAAGACTTCTTTCATCAAAAGGCTGATAAAATTGCGCACATTTATAAAGATAGTCAAATGGGTACGAATATTTTCTAATTGATGACGCTGATAAAGTCGTAGAAATGGAGGTATGCAGAGAAACATTGCTATGCGATTTGCCGAACTTCCGTGCGGTGGCAAATTCAACGGCGCGAAGACCTTCTCTGTTCGTTTCGGCCGCGGCGTTCAATTCCTCTCGAAGAGCTGTGATGTCCGCGTGACTCGTCGTAAGGACTGTGTGCTCGGTGATATCTCTCTGCGTGCGCCTCACGAACTCCTGCTTCTTGAAACCTCTCCTCCCTCCTCTCTGAGTGTCGTAATTCCACTCTCTTTCCTTTTGCTCGCTGTTCAAATTCACTATCAGAACTACTAGGTTCTTCTTTGATTCTCTCTAGTTTCACTTTTTCTAGTTTGAATTTTTCCTTGACTTTTTCTTTAATTTTTTCATCCTTTTCTTTCTTCTTCTTTTTGCTTTTCTTTGTGTCAGTTATGTTACCTTTCTTTTCCAGTTTCTTTAATTTTTTAAGCAACTTTTGTTTTTGTTCTCTGCTAAGCGACTTCAGGAAGTCGGCTTCGGACTCCTCGTTGGACTTTTCCTCATCGTCACTCGACTCTAGGAGCTTTTGATTGGCCGGAAACCGCGTGTGTTGCTGTGATGCAAATGCACTCCTTTTCATCGCCAACCCGTCGTCCCTCATCTGTTGGACGAGTGTCATTGTGTCGTATGATGTACCCTCCTGCTCGGTAGTGATGGAACGGCAATACATTGGGCATTCTTTGTCTGTGTTGATGTGACCCCACTTGTGGCACTTGATGCATCTCACATTTCGCACTTGGATGCCAAATGGCTGATCCCGTATCTCTGAATCACCCTTGCAGTAATCTTCTCGTGGTGCGTTGAACTTTCTCTGCCACTCGAATTTGTACTCTGGCTCGTCGTCTTCCCTCTCACGTTCTTTCTTCGTGCCCGGTGGAGGCTCGTACATGAAGTTCACGCTAAGCTTGTCTTTGCTTTCTGTACTGAGAATAGCTTTGTTAGTATACAGGTCTTGTTCCTTTTCATATTGCTGTCTCAACTCTTCTTGTTTCTTTTTGTAAGAATCTGCTTTCTGTTCAGCCATCCATACCCGCTTCAAATTGTCACGAGATGCAGGGTGGAAAAACTTCTTGCACATGTAGTTATTGAATCCTTTGCCCATCTTGAAAGTTTTATTTTAACGTTTGGTAGAAATATTGCAAGCGCAGCAAAGATTTACTACCAACAATATCAAAAACTCGCAGCCTGTTGTGGAGTACGCTGTGCTGTGACAGATCAAGTAGGGTTGGTTGTCCTTGGCTTGGTGAAACTGAAAACAGCTGTCGTTAACTTTGCGTCCAAGGTTGTTCGAGCAGTTCGAGGTGCGGCAGCTAGCTGCTAGTGGCGCTAGTGGCACGTTCGAAATTCACCGGGAACTGAAGGCTGCAGGACAAACTTCTGTCACTTCTATTCTAGGACTTGTAGTAGACTTGACACCTTGTCCACAGGGCAACGTAAATTTGAAGAGTCTGGAATATACATCCAGTTGGCCCTGGTTATTCGATTTTCATTAGTACAAAAAAAATTATTAACTTTTTGATACAAAATTTGGAGAACTAAAAACATACGAAATTCTCTTCTTTCAAAACTGAAATTAACCCTTTGATATAATCATCAACATCATGGCTTTTAGTAAGTGATGGGTACTAGTTTTATTATTTTCAGTCTATGAAAACATTGGCTTAAAATTGTGAAAGGCATAGTACTTACCTTCTACTGATTTCCTGTCAGCACCTTCACTGGAATTAAATCTGAAATGATATTATCTTATCAATATAGAGTAGAACAGAAAAATAAGTTTCCAATAATTGCGTTTCAATTTGCAGCCAACAGTGAAATGTTGCCAACGGATACTAAGCGGAAGGTGGTGAAAAAACGATATTATGTGAACCCACCAGTTGTATTAAATAATCCATTTGCAACACTCACATACAAGGAAAAGTGTGAAATGAGTTCCAACTGGAAAATAATTAGAAAAGATATTCCTGGAAATGCCCAACTTATATTCTATACGTTAGTACCAGAAGTCTAATAATTATAATAATAAGGTACATAATAATAGCTTGGTTGTCAATGTTGATTTCTCAATGAGGCTTGAGCAGAATTCACAACAAGATTAGCAAGTTAGTCCAAAACTCTGTCCCTTGTTTCAGAATCCTTATCAACTACATTCAACTTTATATTCATGTCCTTATGTCATTTTCTGTTATAGCATTTCATATTTCAATACCTTTGCAATTAAGGAATTGCAATAAGCTGGGAAAAGTTTGAGTTTTGGGACTTATCATTAATTACCCAGTTAAATAGTTTTCTGAAAAGCACTGTAACTCAATTACAGTCCGTTTTAGAATCGATTAGGACCAGACTTCCATGCGCGGGGCTTCTGGCCCAAAACCTGGGACAAGTAAATTTTAGGAACGGGGTGTCCAAAAAAAGTTTGTGTACTTTGAGTCAGGCTATGAGATATAAATTTACATGTAAATCTGAGTCGGTCGCTTACCGTGTTGGTTTCATTTACTTAACCCATTACGCAGTCCCCCGACTGGTAAAGTTGGTGGGGCATAAGTATTTCAATGAACCTATTACTACCTATAGTTACAGTAGGAGTTGTAGTAGTTAAAGTAGTAGAATTAGTGCCTAGTTGTTTTTTTGAAACAAGCCCTCCAACGTCTGAACGTTAAATCTGCTAGTTGTGTGCGCTAGTTCCGAATTTTGCTAGTACCGTAGCAGCAGGTAATTACTGTGCGATGGGTATCCACAATACCCAGTTAACGAAGGGTGATGCACGGGGCACAGGTTCTTTTCAAAGTTTCCGCAGTACATGACGCTGTTCTCGGCTTTCAAGACAATGACGCTAGAGCAAGTGCACCACGATCCCAAGCTGCAAGCGCATGCCAACACCGTGGTCTACTTTCTGACGGGGATCGTTGACAATATCTTCGACCCCGGCTGCCTGGTTATGATGCTGCTCAAGACGGCACGCAATCACAGGCGAGACAACGTGCCGCTGAAGAGCTTCCAGGTAAGGTAAATTTCAACTTAAATGCAAATACTCGTTGCATGTACGGTAGACAATGATTATTAGTAGCAAAATATCAATTCCAAAATTTACATCCGTGCCAAGATTCGTATTCAGGTCTTTGCCTTTCCGGGGTACTGCACTTATTCATTATGCGATGCTACATGCTATTATACAATTTACATTTTGGTATAGTTGTCTGTATGGCATAATGGATAAGTGCAATGCCCCGGACAGGCAAAGACCCGGATTTGAATCCCGGTACGGATGTTATTATTTTGGAATTGATATTTTGTTACTAGTAATCAGCTTCCAGGAAAAACACCTACCTTCGAAATCCCCAAACATTGATCACCTTATCAAATGTTATGAATTTACGGATGAGGAACTAGGTTTTGAAGTGTGAAGTATGAAGTATGTAATCAAGGGAGGGATGATACTGATATTCAAAAAATAAAATGTTTAACTACAGGTATAGAAGTATTGGGGAAATTGTTGATGAACTGGGGTGCGACAATCTAGTGAAAAGAAGAAAAACAAGTACCTAGATTAATTTTTATTTTTAATTATTTTTAAAAGCATTTGACGTGGAGTGAACTGGTAGGAGCGTGTTTTGTTGTGAAGAAAGGGCCTGGGTTTAAGTTGGACAAGAAAAGGAACAGAATGAGAAAGATAGGGATTTTAGAAAAGGATGTTGAGGAATGGAATAATTGAAGAGTAAGTGGTGGAAATTATTATGGAAAGTATGATGGTAGGTTACAGGGAAAGGTATAATGTACGAAATATTTTACAACATTTTGTCTGCAACTTCTCTGAGTTGTAACTGTTACTAAAGAAAAATAAGAAAGTAAACTTATCAACAAACAAAATTTCCGTCATCATTCGCAAAGCCCCGTAAAAAAAAAAATTGTATTGTATTCTATTGTTTATTGTCACTCTTCTAGAACAAGTACATGATATTAAATTAACATTTGTGCACAAGTGCACAAGTACATACATTTTTTTTTTTTTTAATATCAATTTTATTCCTCCATAAAATATTTGTTTCACGGGTAGAAAATTAAAAATATAGGCAACACCAACAAAACAAAAATAGACTGCCAAACTATTTTCTTATTTCTTATTCAACTGAACTCTCCTGCACGTCTTTTTCTTCTTCTTCTTTTCGTTCCACCAATTCCTTCCATTTATCTCTATCTTTCCACCATTTTTCCACCTCATTTATTCTCTTCCAGTCTTCACCTCTCTCTTCCACGTCTCTTCGTACTTGATTAATCCATCTTTCTCTAGGTCTTCCCGCTTTTCTTATTCTATACAACAGGTTGAAAGCTTGTCTGGGTAACCTGTTGTCGTCCATTCTCTTCATGTGTCCATACCACCTTAATCTTTCTTTTCCCAATTTAAAACATAATTCGTCAACTCCCATTTGCTTCCTCAAAACTGTACTCTTCACTCTATCCAACTTCGTCACACCTGCCATACTCCGTATAAATTTCATCTCGGCACCCCGCAACAAATCTTCCATCTGTCCATTTACTGTCCACGTCACTGCTCCATACGTCAAAATTGGCAAATAATAATTTTATAAGAATTATACATTTATTTTATACATAAATTTATAAGAATAATTAAAAAACTACACAGTGCAAGTTTGTAGTTGTGGGTCTAAATGGTTTTGTGACAACGAAGCTGACTACGCCATTGAAGTTGAATAGCGGAGCTCACAAAACCGTTGCCAGCCACAACACGAACGCAAGGCTTCACACAAGGCCAGCTCGAGTGGAGCACGTTGGTGACGGCCTGTGTTTCGGTGGCGCAGGATTTCCTCGGCGTGGTGATGGAAGTGTTGGCGATGAGGCTGGGCCCCAAGCTCAAGCCGATAGCCGCCAGCGCGTGGCTCAGAATGTTCGAAATGATCATCCAAACAATCACCGTCGGCATGGAGACGGACAGTTCGGGAAGCTACGTGCCGCCCCTGCCACCGCAGGAACCAGGACACTGATTTCACGGAGTACGTCTCAGAAAGCTGGCCGCTCGCAACCAGTAGTGACATCCAGGAACAATTCTCCAATTTCCATTAACATATCCAAACCAGGAAATCCAGCAATTTGTACCGTTACTGTTACTGTTAACTAAAATGCCAAATGTATACTTTCTTAAAATGTAAAAAAATATTTTGATAATCGATTGCCATTATAGGCCTTGAACTAATTTTTCAATAAAACACTGGCACTTGAGTTAAGACATATTTTCTTGATAGGCCTCAATGCATTATAACATATAGCTTATAACACATACTACAGCTTATAGCATACTACAGCTTATAGCATACTACCGCTTATTGCATACTTGATACTATACCTAGCTTATCGCATAATACCTAGCTTATCGCGAACTACCTAGCTTATCGCATACTAACACTCGGTCTCGGTGGTGACCTGCAGAGGCTCGGGCCTTCCGGCGGCATCTTGCAGTCGCGCGACGCTCGCTGCGGCTGCATTTGTCTGTCAGAAGGCGAGCAGACAGAACTCGACGCCGGCCGCGACGCTCGCTGGAAGTTAGCGTCTGCGCTTTTCGAACGCGGCGTCGCGTGTGTTGCTGTCTCTGTCGGACGGCTCAGCACAACGCCTGGTTAATTCAGGGCCGACGCCGAGACGTGGGATGGAACATGATCCAAGACCTTAACGCTGTGATAGTCAGTTCGCTCCCAGTGACAGGTTGGCTCCGTAGAAAAGTCACATCACTTGATTGCTCATATCCGGTAGGCGCTGGATCAAATCCGTCAGCCTCTTTTCTTTTCCCTTGTTATTTGTGAGATTTTTGTTACAAATTCAAACTTTTCCAAGCGCTTGATATTAAGTTTCAGATATTTTTGCGGGTCAACGTCGTTCGAATAAAAATATAATATTGAGCTTAATTTGGTATGAGGTAGTAAATGAACGTCATCTCTTCATGCGACGGAATGGCTCGGTGGTCGAGTCCTAGAGCCAGTAATCTGGATTACGTCTGATCGTGATTCGAGCCACACAGCACATGACTTTTTTACCATTGTAAAGATCTTTCAAATTATATATATATTTTAAAATATCAATCACTTCATGTCCCTCGAATGGCCGAGTGGAAGTCACTTAATTCGGAGCGCAAAGGTGATGCGTTCAAATCTGGAGTGGCATTTGAGCTTTGCTCATGATTTAGAGTGGCGGGGGTACGTCCTCGCTACTGAAATTTTAACAAGTGCGAAAGGTAAACTCATATACTCATATAGGTACTCATAAACTCATATACCTTAGAAATCTGCTCGGTTGTATGGCCACTCGGCAGCGAAATGGTTAAGGGACGTAATTGATAATCTATAGGTCTCAGGTTCGAATCCCGGCCAGGTAAGAGGCGCGAGTTCTATTTTGCAATAAATTCGGGCGAATGTATTAAAGTTAGTAGCATAAAGCCAAATCTCGGTCGCCTCGCGACCTCGTTTTGGATTTTTGCGGAAGAATATATACGCCCCACCCTAACACCCTAGGCTTCTGTATTTCCCTTGGCCAAACAGTTTGTTCTCAATGACCACGAGTTTGCACAAAATTGATAGACAGCGCCATCTGGTAGCGAAAATTGAACAAATCTGTAACTTGGTATGATTTTTTTATTTTATTCCATTGGTTCTACAATCTAATGCCTCGTTTAGTGCTAACCGAAAAAGCTGCGGTTCGAGAATGTTGCGTGCGAATTGCAGCCGTCAGCCAATCACAAGCCGAGAATTGGTCACGTGACAATATGCAGCTCGACTTTAGCGCCGACGTCCCAGACTTCAACTCGGTTGAACTTTTTGTCGCGGCGCGCAGCGTTGCGCGTGCGACACTGCCTTTTAAACCTAGTTTAGGAATTCGCAAGGCGGTGATTTGGCGCGAACTACTTCAAAAAAATGGCGGACAACAACGAGACAGGCAGCAATTTCTCGTTCACTGCCGCATTGGAACATTTCCATGTATATAGAACGCGGGACAGGTAGATTATAAAAACAGAGAGATCCTGGCTATTGCTTGGCAAAGAATTTCTGAATTTTCGGGCATAAAGAGATGGCAAGTACTTGAAATTTAACTTGCTTAACCTCAAACTTTTTGGAAAGCGCACCTATAATAATTTTGCTTTATTTTCGTTTCTTTGAATCACGATACAATACAAGTGTATCAATAGCTAATTTAAGCTGTATTGTCCGATGGCGCACAGCAATATCGTAACAACATTTTTGCCACAAATAAACACATTCATCGTGCCACTGCGTGACAGCTCTCTCATCGTCCTCCATCTTTACAAACTCCAGTCAGCTGTTCGCCGTGACGTGAAACTTTGCGGCTCGCTCAGGATGTTTGCTCGCAACATTCTCGAGCCGCAGCACTTCGGCTAGCACTAAACGTAGCATTACACTGAGGGCAACCACTTTTCTATTCGATACTCGAGTTCCTAAAAGCGGGGACAGCGAAATTTGAACTTGCGCCGCAAGATCACCAGGTCCTGCCAAGCATGTGGGCTTTCCACAACAACACGCCATCGATGTTATCCTGCCTTGAATTCTCCCTTCTCGTTGCACATGGTGAGCTGGTGTTCTTTTATCAGAAGATCTACTCGTGTTTTTTGGCTCGCTGACGTCCAAATCCCATTCTTCAGTGTTGTCCAGTGTCTATTGAGTTCCGTGCCAGTGCCAAACATTGCCAAAAAGCTCTGCATGCTGCTGGGATCGAACCCGGGCCGCATCCAGTTCCGATCCGAACCCCAGCGTGCAATCCACTGGACCACGATGATGTTGGCAATTGCAGGTGTATTTGTCATACCCATCATTGCGTTTATCAAGACAGCCATTTCTTCACGAAGACCCTTCGTGCCCTAAAAAGCATCGAGCACCCGGTGCTCACCGTGCTACGAGGAAACTTCAGCTGAAGATCGCTGGAAAATTTTCACTCTGCGAGAATCGAACCCAGGTGGGATGTCCGTAGGTTACGCTCTCGACCACGCAGGCGTTCGTGGGCAAGAATAGTATTCGGCAGTGTTGTGTATTTTTTGATAATAATAGTAATAATTAGTATTTTAGGGGGGAGTAATTTATATTTTTATGTTTCTGTAGACCAAACTTGTATTATTCGATTTTTCAGTTATTCAGTTGAAAGTTTTTGCTGAAATTGTTTCGTTAGTACGTTTTGTACATTTTTATCTATTAATATTATTAATATGTTTTTATCAGCAAGAGAGGAGGTCCGTGCTATATGATAATTTTGGACAAAACATTGACTTAATTGACAGATATTGTCTCTACTTTCAGGTTTCTCTGAATACTTTCAGTCTCCATAAATTATATTTCAACGAAAGAAGATTTCCATATTTTACTAACATTAATTTAATTTTCCATTGAAAACAAATAATTGAAAGTGCGGCGTGTTTATGAACTGCAGCACTGTGTCGAAGGATCAAGGATCAGGGAGGCTGAGACTGTGTCATGTTCCTGGCTGCCCCTGCTTCTCAGCGACGCCGCCCCGAGTGCTGGCGTGCATCACCGGTTGCTTACCTTCAGGAGCTGCGAGCGCCGACCGGTGGAATCGGGTGGAATGATCTCACAATGGATTTACTTGACACTAAACTTACAGAGTCCTTTTTCGAGGTCTTCGGTTCGATTCCAGCTAGATCGTGGATCGTCATCGTGGAACGATTATCCGACACACATAGTGCAGACTGACTTTTCAAAGTTTGTATCTCTCATCTGCGCAGACACAAACGCCAAGTGTCAACATGGCTGCTGTCAAATCGGAAGAAGCTGGTGAACACAAAGATAAATATTCAATCCTGCTGCCAACTTATAATGAGCGAGAGAATCTTCCAATTATAATATGGTTAATAGTTAAATACATGAACGAAAGGTAAGGTTGTCTGGTGCAAACGCACGTACACTGTCATCTTGGCATTATTTGGCTTTAGCAATAGAATTGCCAATGCCATAATAATGTCATCATTTTTTCAATTTGCAGTGGAGAAGATTACGAAGTGATTGTGATCGATGATGGCAGCCCCGATGGCACGCTAGAGATTGGGTTGCAACTGCAGAAAATCTACGGCAATGACAAGATCGTGTTACGGCCCCGCGCCAAAAAACTTGGCCTCGGAACTGCTTACATTCACGGAATAAAGCATGCAACGGGCAACTTTGTCGTCATTATGGATGCTGACCTCTCTCATCACGTAAGTATGCCGTGAGAGCTCAACAAAATAAAGCTCAATAAATAGAAATATCTTAACAAATTGATTCCTTGCAGCCCAAATCCATCCCAGCATTTATTGCTGAACAACGCTTGCACGACTGGGATATCGTATCAGGTACCCGCTATGCAAAAGGCGGTGGCGTCTTTGGATGGGACTTCAAAAGGAAGCTTGTTAGCCGAGGAGCAAACTTCCTGACACAGTTGCTGTTACGGCCAGGAGCTTCCGATCTTACAGGCAGCTTCCGGCTGTACAAAAAGACCGTGCTAGACCAATTAGTATCGGCCTGCGTTTCTAAGGGTTACGTCTTCCAGATGGAGCTTATTGTGAGGGCTCGAGAACGAAGCCTTACAATCGGCGAGGTGCCCATCACATTTGTTGACAGAGTCTATGGTGAATCGAAACTGGGAGGCTCAGAAATTGTGCAATTTCTTCGCTCGCTCCTATATTTGTTTGCGACCACGTGACCTGTGGAAATTTGTATCGACCTGAATGTATGTTGATGAATAGACTGTTTTAATAATAAATGCATACAATCATACAATGCAATGAATCTGATCCTCGTATTATCCGTCTTTTAATGAGCAGTTCCTTTGGAATCAGAAAATTTACTTTAAAAACCACAATCGGCTTGTTTTTAAGACAAACTAAGAGTTGACATTTTTCAGTAAAAATTAATACTATACTAATCAAGACAAAATTTACAATAAATGATATTTATAAATTGTGGATGGTATTATTAGCTACAAATGTTCTTTCCTACATGAACTTAACTTAATGTGATTTGAACCTAAATGCAAAAACTATTTAATATGCTAGTGTACAAATATCACAGCAAAATCTTGTAATACAAGTTAGCAAGTTACCCACAGTCTCCTACCTAAAATACTCTAGCCATAACAGCCGAAGGAAACGGCGCCATAAATCTTCAGATTGACAAACGGATCATAAATCAGCCTTCTAAGCTGATTCTAACAAAAATAAAATAAAAATTTGAACAGCATTTAATCAAATGATTTTGTAGCGAAGGTTCGAGATTCTTGCAGACACCTTCTCCCAGTCGAAGGAAGCGAGTTATGTGTCTTATTTTTGCCAGCCTGCCCAGCATCTTTCATTGAGAGATTGACTTATGTTTAGCTCCTTTATGTAGGTTGAAGAACTGTGGATATCAAAAACAAACAAATCAATTAAACTCAAACCAAGCAAGCCAGCCACAAGGATTTTCAGATAAACCAACAACCTCATTCTCAATATTACTTCCAAGCAAGCCGCAAGCAATCCTCGAGTTAGACAGACATTGCTACAAATCCTACGGCACTCACCGCACACAGCTGCCGCAGGACAGGTCCGAAGGCGTCGACGCTGCGCAAGGAAGCGCGAATCCACGCTGGCAGCAAGGCCTGCGTGCCGGGCCGGGCGTAGCGCTGGTCCAGCAGCAGCACCGAAGCAAAGTCCCCGCGGTGCCGCACCGCCCGACCGATGGACTGGTTCACCGCCTTCATGCACAGGTTCTCGTAGTGCTGCTTGCCGGCGCCCGCTGCCTGCACGGGCAAAGGGTAGCCATCGCGTCACAGCAGGCCCAGCATTGAGACAATGTGTGCTCCCCTATAACTTTCCTAGTCTAGCGCAAACCCACTTCTAATTCTGTACTAGAAATCTGTTGACTAAATAACATTTTTAGCCACTTCCAAGTTTCAAAAAGAAAAATTCAATTCAAACTTCAGATATTTGCCATTGGTATTAAGTTCTTTACTACTGCATAAAATTAAATAATAATATAGTAACTGAATAGCAAAAACTTAAAGAGTGGAATGGATAGACTTAAGAGTTGAAAGAATAAATTTGAAAAGTCACATATTCCTCCAACATCAACAAAGGTAAAGAGCAAATGAACAAAATCTAGCCCATAGCATTTTGTTTGTCCAACTCTTGCCAAGTATCCACTAGACTCCACTGCGGGGACAGTTTGCAACAACATAGCTTGTAAGTTGTGGGTAGCTAGCTAGTATGCTGTGGGTATATAGTATGCAATGGTTAGCAAGTGGAGGTGAGAATGCAATTCTGAGGATGCTCACCAAGGTGGCGTTGAGGTAGTTCATCTTCTCGTTGAGCTCCAGCGACATGAGGTTCGGGTACGGCATCCCGACGACAATCACGCAGCGGCCCAGATCGTCGCTGAAGTTGAGCCCTTCGCTCAGCTTCCCGCCTGGCGCAAACAGACGCAATAATTCAGCGGGTGCAATCTGTGTTGAAGCCCGACTGACTGGACAAACGTTCGGCAAGCAATCCGTGGCGCTATGGCAGTCGTGGCGGAATGACACCTACCGATGACGCTGAACAGCAGAGCACCGTTTACTTTGGAGCCGGGGTCCAGGTTGTTGATGCTGTCTGCGTAGTCGGTGAGCACTTGGTCCACACTCCCAGCTTTCTTGGGCTCGCGGAATATCTGAGAAACATGCACGCTGGGTCAGCTAATGAGCAGAGTGTTCGTGTGATTTGTTCTCTCTGCAGCCACCTGGATTTCGATGGTTAGTCGAGTCTAGTGGCGGTGGATTTTTGTTTTAAGTCAGCTGTCAGATAGCCTTAACTTTTTGAGGCTTCCAACAATCAATGATCAGGCTCATCGTCTACTTTTGAGATAAGTAGCGATGAAAACAAGCTGAAAAATGGCGTCAGTCCAGAGACAATCTGATTGGCTTATTTATTACGGCTACCTCAGTTGTTTTGGACGTGAACATTTTCACTAAGTTTCCGTTTACTTTGACGGCAACTGCCAAGTTGGTTGTGAATGGGCCTTAAGGAAGATGTTTGCCAAGCCTAGGATTTGGCCTTCTGCCTGCTGCCTTGGCTGCAATGCAAGTGACGGTAAGTGAAGGGGACAGGGGCGGGGGCAGGGGCTTGCCTTCTTTTTGGCGGCAATCCGCGCAAGCAGCCCGGCGTGAGTCAGGTGGTCGAACACCCGGCTCTCGTACTCGTACGACGGGAAGAAGCAGACCACCCCGGCAGGTACCACGTTGCACACGTTGACCAGCAGGTTGCCCAGCTCGTTCATCTGCAAACAGCTGCATCGTCTGCAAACATCCGCAAACATCTGCATCGAACTAGCATAGTGTTGCTGTTTCATGTGATTTTATGCAATTTCACTGGGATTTGTACCACGTTTACAGCTGATTTATTGGAACTTCAAATACATTCTAGGCTATTTTAAATTTAATGTAGGTAGTAAACATTAGAAAAACAAAGAGAATCACTAAATTAGTGAAAAGTTGGGGGAATAGATACATATTTTCTTCAATAAAGATTTTTGAAAACAATTTGCAGTTACTTTGATGTTTGATTGCATGTGAGAAATGAAAAAGACACTATTGACATTTGAAAAATGTACATAACTTTGGACCAAAAAACCAATTGATCCAGAGCAGACACTGTGAAGCAACTACTTCCATCAACATGGGCTCTGAAAACCTCCGCTTAATCGTGTCATAACTTTGTAAGACTTTGGTAAATTCCAAGTAGGCGTGTCTTACCGTTTCGATTGCGTTGCGCTGGGTGTAGCTGAAGTTGAGTGGGCGGCCGGAGGGGCCGTGCGTTACGGCGAGCGGCAGGATGTTGGCGGGCGGGACTACGTGGCCGCAGGAGAAAGCGTGCACCCTGCCGGCAGCCGCGCCCGCAAACAGCTGCTCCGTGAACTCGGACACCGGCTGCATCGTGCCCCCCGCCACCACAACACTTCTGCGGAAACACAACCCCTGGGATTAGCTGGACCCTTCACTGGAACTTTCAATTGACATCAAGGCTGGACCTTCTACTTGAAATAAGGCTGGACCCTTCACTTAAATAAGGCTGATGATTCAATAGTTTCCGTGTTAGCAATCCGTCCAATGGGAGACTCGTTTATCATAGACTTTGATTGTAATATACAGGTTAGGATAGCTGAGCAGGAAAAATGTGCGTCCGAACCGGGATATGAACCCGGGACCTTCCGCTTGCCGGGCGGTTGCTCTGACCACTGAGCTATCCGGCCACACAAGATTCCTGCCTTCGCTGGGTGAGGAAAGGGCTCTCTCGGGAGAGAAGGGGAAGAAGCGACTCGTAATGGTACGAGTTAACTACACAGGCAAATTGTGCAAGTGTATTCGACGTCCCCGCGACAGAGTTGGCTCTAACTGTGCACCTAGCCTCATTCTCAGAAGAGATGGAATGGATGAGAAATCAGTGATGTTTCTGGTGTGGGCTTCCACCAAAACATCACTGATTTCTACAGGTTAAATCCATGCTATCGGCCAATCAAAGAACAGTTCATGGCAACAGGAAAATTAGAACCATTGCTGCTTTGAATCTAACAAAATTGAATCTGAAAACTAATGTGCTAAGATTAGCTAGGATTAGCTCAGCTAAGCTCTGCTACAGTCTGATCAATAAACTTGTTTTCTATATCTTTGATTCCTTCCTCTGGTCAAACTTATTTCAATACAATGAGCAGCCATCAAACTCGTATCGAATTACATACGACACGTCAAGATAGAAACAACAGACTCAATATGGAGGTAATGTATGGGATTGACAATTTGAAGCATCCGATCTTCGAGTTAGCAATTTGTTGTGTTTACTGCCTTCAAGCCTGCTATAATTTCTAACTAATGAATGGAAGGCTGTGCTTCGCCGAGGAGTTTAAGCGTAACGAGGACCCACCTGGCCTCGCTGACGACTTCGGCAAAGTGGGAGGCCGGATTCAGCAAAAGATACTTGAGCTTTGCGCCTGCCGCTGCCGTCGCCCGCGTGACCATCACCCGGCCGTCACTGCAGCCGTTGGTGAGACACTCCATGAACGCGAGGACGGAGTGCAGGACGCTGGTTGGCGCCGGCTCCTCCCCGGGGGCGGGGCTGGGGCCGGCGGCGGCGGCAGCTTCGGGGGCGGGGGCGGCGGCGGGGGCGGGGGCGGACAGCGCCTTCAGGAACGACTGCATGCCGTCCGCTTTCTGCGGTTTGGCCGGCTTCTCGGCGATGCCGACGCTCGGCAGGTGGCGTTCTGTGAAACCTTGCAGCTGGGAGGCGGCAGAACGTCAGTCTTGCTTGTCAAGAGCTGTCGTTCACAATGACTGTGAGCGAGAGCTTTGTTAACGGTGTCTAAATGACGACTGATTTCTTATATACTGGTGCTGAAAGGGCTCGCTGTTTGTTAACATGATGCAAAAGCGGGGTGATTGGTTTCAAGTCAAATATTGACGTCAGTTCGAAATCCGATGTAAAATTCAATTACCTACTCTTCTTCCCATAGTCCATTAATATGCAATGTTACGATGGATTGAAAGTAACATATTGTAGTTGCACTTGATTGGGAAAAGGAAGTTCAAATTGTTAGATGGCCTTTGGTTTTTTGAAGACAGGCTTCATTAGAATCAAAATGGCTGAATGCTAAATTCCAGGAATTAAATGAAATTTTGTGAGGGGGCAACAACGGTAGGTCTGTCCGACGCTAGCACAGGTACCTTCTGGACGAGTTTGGTTCTCTTGCAGAACGCCAGCAGCTTGTACATGTTGAAGTGGTCGATCTCTGCCGCAATCACAAACTCGGACGGAGAGAGCAGTTTCGCGCTGGGTTCGCTGCTGCCGCCCTTCGGCAGGCTGCTTCCAGGGCCGGCTACGTCCAATTACATCAATCCAATAAAATCAATTCCATCTAATCATGCTCTGTAGTCACTTACTCAATGCTGGCAGGGAATGGGCAGTTATTGACAGGTAAACTTATCTTCTTTATAAAGCCTATTAAATGTACCTAAAACGTGTAAAGTTTCGAAAGGTAAACCAACCCAATGGCAATAGCAGGCGGCAGGGAAATTACCCTAAAATTGGAATTTATAGCTTGCGTGTTTAGAAAACCATATCCCAGCAATACATGGAGGAGATGTAAACGAATCTAACACAACTGAAAATTCCGTAGCAGCAAAAGCAACATTCTAATTTGAAATAAATCTCAAAAAGAAGAAACAAACTAAAACAAACCCTGATCATCACTTTGCCTTAGTACCTACCGGATAAATGGACAAGCATTCCGATCTCACAAATAACGCTTTGGAATCTTGTTGATTCGAACCTACATGCAAATACCTATTCATTGCATGTATGGTAGATTTGTATAATAAAAAACAAAATAACCATTCCAAAATTTGTATCCGTAATGGGAATTGAACCCAAATGGAATTTCGGAATGCATATTAGAATGGATAAAATAAACACGGGAGGAATTTTTTGACAGATCCCACATTTCCATTTCACGGAATGTCTCTGCGTTGAAACCACCGGCGAGCAACATACCGAGCATGGCCGAGAGCCTGCCAACCACGTAGAGCATGTGGTCGACGTAGAGCCGGTTGAGCGGCGAGAAGCGCGCCTGGTAGCGGCGCCGGTAGCCGCCCAGCTGCGCCGCCGCCGCGGCCAGCTGGTGCCCCGTCGCCTCGGCGCCGTACACCTGCGCCACCGCATCCAACAAGTTGTGCGCCTCGTCCACCACCACCACCGCGCAGCGCAGCGAGATGCCGCTCGCCTCGCGCGTCCCGCGGTGCAGCAGCGTGTTGTACGGGACCACCACCACCTGGATCGATAGCCGGCCTGCTTAGATGGACGGTGACGTTGATGTTGACGGCTTGTGAAACGTAGCGGCTTTGCCAACGGAATGCTTAGCACGCAAATGTAGGTGTAACTTTAATTTGAACTTGATTTTTAGGCAATATCTCATTTAAACCATCTTTTGACATTCCATGTAAAGTTGTGCAAATGCACATGTAAATACTGTGGCCCGTAAAATGTGGTCTACTTGTCGGCATGCTGCGGTGATGGAGTAGAACCTGTTTCAACCTGTTCTTATAACCGGGTGGACCATCGTAAGCCAGCCAGTTGACTACATTCGGTGAGGGCAACTGATTAAGACAACACATTAGGTAAGGCAACTGTTGAACTGTTAGCACCATTGAATCTCTATGCTTCTACTAGGCATTGACACATTATCCTCTGTCTTTATTTAACCAAGTGAGCAGCATTTTTTATGATCAGCAGAAGTATCACATGGATATTTAATATTACTTATTTCTCTTAGCTATCTAGTAGATTGCTATCTATTAGTACAACTGCAAGCATTTTGTAGGCCAATGTGTGGCAGATAAAAGCTAGAATGCAAAGGCACTGACCTGTGCCCCCTGCACAGCAGCCCTGGTGGCGTAGTATGGACAGGCGTTGGTCTTGGTGCCTCGCGCCACGAGCTGCTCCACGTCTTGGACCTCGACCAGGCACTCGTCTCGAAGGTCCTCCACGGCTTTCTGCCGCATGTGCGGGCAGCCCGAGGAGCACTTGGACTTCTTCAACGGGCCGCCGCCCCCTTTGGGCACCGCAGTGGCCTTGCCTTTCTTCTGCTTCTGCAGTTCCAGGCACCTGGTGCAAGATGAAGATTCATTCAATTCTGACTAACTTTATTTTGGTATGTAGGTACTGACTTATTTAATTTCTAGATGGCTTGGCAAGATATCTGTTGAGCTTTAAAATATTGATCCAAACCCACTTCAGATCCTATTTCATGAAGAAGTTCACCAACCTCTCATTAATAAGGGCCGAACTCTTTAACTTATTAATAATCTCGTTGATGCAGTAATTCTGTCGAGAAGCAAGCGATACCAGGCGAATTTTGTTGCCGAAAGGGCTACGTTGGACTTCCCCAACAAACTGAGCCAACTGTGAATGAGTTCGGCTGCAGAAGAACACCTTTGTGTCAAGATATTCTTCTTCCTCTTCTTTTGGATTGTCAATATCTTCTACATCATCTTCCAGATCGACATCCTCTATCAGCAAATCTTGGTCATCCAAATCATTATCCATTTGATCCTTCAGGTCTGTTTCTTCTATATTCTCTAGCCCACCTTTTTCGGAACTCTTGAGTACTTTTCCAGCTCCAAATGTGAAATCAACCTTCCCCATCAATTTCTTCTTGCTGCGCAGTTTCACATACTTCTCGTCTCGCTCTTCGAGAACTTTCAGCTTCCTCTCGAGCAAGCTCTTCTTTTGATTAATAATGGCTTGCTTGGATTGCTGATTGAACCAATCGTCGTTATCTGCATCCTTGGCCTCATCAACCAGCTTGGCAATCGCTGATCTTAACTGTCTGCGTTCTCTTTCCTCGTGGTCCAGTAACCAGCTAAGCGCTCCACATATCAAGCTCAGTGATTTACCCTGTCCGTAAAAACATATACATACATTTTGAGAACTCTCAGCAATAATATTATTATTACCATTTCTATTCTAAGGATCATATACTATCTTATTATGAAATGAACAGCCAGAAGCACTCGACTTTAAGGTTAAAAACTCACAGTGCCAGTGGGACTCTCAAATATTCCCAGTTTCCCTTCTTCTAGCGTTTTATACAGATCGGTCATGAAGTCTTGTTGAATAGAATACGGTGTAAATGGAAAAGGAAACTCGATTCTCGCCTCCAACTTTTCTTCCTCGCTCATTTTCCTTCAGAATTCGGAATTTTACACGACACTCGACTTCCACACGAGTTGCTTTGCCGCCACATTTAGTATTGCAAGTAATCGATTTCATAACGGAAAAACGAGAGATGAGTACATCTATGAAATTTACAAAATCAAAGGTTCACTGGACCCACTATAATATTATGCTATTGTTAACTTCTTTAGCTCCAGACCTATTGACAGGAAGAGTACTGTAGCGCACTTCGAGCAGTAGCGGTCATCCATCCACAATTTTTCTAGCACGGAGTTGCTTAACTCTCAGATGTTTTATTTAATTACGGACAACGAGAGATTGTAGCGAGAATCACGCAGGCTAGTCAGCCTGCGGAAGACCCTTAATCCGACCCTATAATGACCCTAATCTCTATTGTTTTACGCTCATTATGCTCATTTCAAGTTGCGCGCGTCCCTGACGACGTAGCCCCCCACCCCTTACAAGTTGCGCGCGTCACTGATGACGTAGTCCCCCACCCCCACGTCCCGGCGTCCGTGCTCACGGCGGGCTGACTGCTAAGTGTACAGCTCGTAGTGATTCGGCGAAAATAGTTTTCTGAGATAAATGATAGTACGCAACGGACAGAGTTAAAAACAAGTGCAATCGCTTGCCCGCGAACCAGCGACACAGAATTGTTATGTCTCATCATCGAAATGGGTCTCTAATATAGTAATCCAATGGCGTGGAAATCGACTCAATGGTAAAAATAAAGATTTCTTCTCGACAATTCAGCTGACCTTGAGCCGATCCCAGCTGGGCAACCTACCAAGTGATCGCATTCACAACTCGCAAGTCGCGGATACGAGCTGTTAGGAATGCGATAAGTTGACGGGCTCCCTACCAGCAGATCCCAGCTGCGACGCTGCGTGCTATTTCAAGATGGACGAAGTTTCGACGCCAAGAGAACATTGTTATTGTTTATTTGCGTGATTGTTTTAAGACACATTGCAACTGTGTTTTTGGACCTTGTGTAATTGTGATTGCAATCAACGAATCTATTTGCTTAATTTACTCCACTTAAATAGGATTTTACGTGAAGAGGTGACAGTGCAATTGGGTTTCAGGACCAAGTGTAATTTTGATGTGAGCAACAATCGAATAGCTTCACATCTATATTAATTCACTTCTCTCCACTTTATTATTTGGAAGTTATATGTAGAGTTTACAGTGGAATTGTGTTTATTGAGTGTAATTGAATAGTGTATTAGTTTATTGAGTTACGACATTGCAACTGTGTATTTAGACCTAATGTCATTGCAAGTGCAATCATCGAATCTATTTACTTTATTTAAAGAACTCTGGTACCTTTATGCTTCACACATTCCAACCCAGAGTACAGCTTTCAAATCAATTCTAAGAGAATTCTGACAAACTTATTCAACTGTCTTATAAAGGGTAGAATTAAGAGATCAAACATCTTAATGATTATTTGTAGGTATTATGTAGGTATGTTTCCAGGTCCGCTTAGGATGAAGTGTGGTTGCGCGGCTAGACCCAAAGTTTTTCGATATTTAACCTCGTATAGATCAGTTGATACTCGATGTTTGTGCGCTTCACCAACTTCAGGAGTAGACAAATGGGCAGGTGCTCAATGGCAAGTGTTCATAAAATTGGAGACTGTGTTGTGAGCGCTTTATCGAATGGTATAAACATAATTTTAATATTGTAACCTACACATTTTCAACACATTTCATTAAAACGTGCAAAGATTTTATTCTTCGAAGAGTATTGACTAGGCTATACAATATCCTCAATGCTAAGAGTATTGCAGTTGACTCATTAAATTGCATTGCATTGAAAAGGTGTAGTTCATACACAATGGTATGGTACACCCTTCAGAATAGCAAAGCGGTAGGACTTGATGGGATGTCAAATGACTTACTAAAATTAGCAGGGGAAATTATCATTCCTTACTTAGAGGTAATAATTAATTTAACGATTAAAACAGGAAAACTGCCAAAAGATTGGAAGGAGGCATTGGTAGTTCCAATCTTTAAAGGAGGAGAGGGGGGAAAACTGACAAACTATAGGCCCGTGAGTCTCACATCAGCCATATGCAAAATAGTTGAAAGGGTAATAGATGGACGAATAAAGAAAAAACCTGATGATTTGGGAGTATTGAAAGAGGCGCAACGTGGATTTAGAAAAGAGTATTCGTGTGAAACTCAACTTTTAGGTTTTGTGACAGACCTGGCAGAGGTGTTAGATAGAGGAGGAAGAGTAGATGCGGTGTTTCTGGATTACGAGAAAGCATTTGATAAGGTTGACCACGAATTATTAATGGAAAAGCTATGGGAAAGGATTGACGATATACAAATGGTAAATTGGATAAGAAATTTTTTGAAAAATAAAACGCAAAAAGTAAGAGTGGGAAATTGCACGTCGGATGAGAGGGAAGTAACGTCAGGTGTGACACAAGGGAGTGTGTTAGGGCCATTGCTGTTTGACATCTTTATTGACGACATGAGCGAGGGAGTAGAATCGAAAACAAGGCTTTTTGCTGACGATTGTGTTGTCGTGTGAGCGCATCTAAGCTGCGTATTCTGACTAATTCTGAGATTCGTTGGCCCAGCAGAGATATGCTGTTGTATCGCGTTTATTCGTTGAAATCGGATATTGAGTTGACTGTTGTTCATGGAAATGAAGGACGAGGTAACACCCGAGTTTAAAATGAGTGTGCGACTTTGGTTTCTTGATCGACATTACGCAGAAACTGTGCCAACTTAACACATCAAAGCTCCAAGGAAGGATCAACTGATCAACAATCTGTTCGAGCAAATCAAACCATTTGAAACAATGTTGTGCTTGTGGCATGAGGCAGCTCAGCAAAACAAAACTATCCACTATCCTATCTTGCATGAAAATGATTCTGAAAACGCCAGTATCGAATTTGATCTATCTAAATATGCTATACAGATGTTATCATCACTACAGAATTAATTTAAAAAACGCTTTCAAGAATTCTGATGCCATGAGCCGTCGTACCCAATGCTTTCGTTGCCCTTTGAAGCTGATGTTGTTTCAGACACGGAAAAGATTCTACTATGACTTCATTTACATGCAGTGCGTCAGTGCCCTGAAGTAAGGATTTGAGATGTCTTGATTATTGTCGATCATCTGTATTGATCATCTGTTGACTTCCCCAATTGCTGAAAACTTATTAAAACTATACTGAATATTATAATATTATGCAACATTTGATAATTTAGGTATTATTTTCATTGCAAAGTGGCAAAAATGGTTACACATCACTGGTGTAAGTTATACCTCACCAACATGTAATTTATAAAAATACTATACAAAAACACGTGAAATAAAAAAAGAAAAAAAAAACTAAACGTTTTTTAAAAAATTAGGAAGACCCATCTCTTGCCTGTTCCTTGTTAAAGTACATGCCTTAAAATACATACCTTAAACATTGACATGAAAATTAAAAAACCTCTCCTTAAAAAAGAATTGATATGGATTGTAGTGCTGCCTGGAAGCCCCCGCTTCTCTTTTATATTTACAAGATAATTGAAACTAAATATGTGTACTTATGGTACTTTTACAAAATTCTTTCACTATCTTTGACACATTTACTGGCGACTTACTGGACTGACACATTTACATTTAATTTGTGAAATCGGTTGGTAGCTGAGGTCTTCTCGGGACATGCAAAGTCAAGCGACTGCGACATGCGACTGTCATCTGCAAAATTGCATTCCCCTAAAGGAAGTCGATGAGGGACGTAGAATATACCGTTAACATGCAAATATATGCATCGCAAAACATCACAATTCACGATTGTTCGGTCATGATTACAAGGGATGCAACCCTTCCGATTACTTGACTTCGCATGTCCCGAGAAGACCTCAGCTACCAACCGATTTCACAAATTAAATGTAAATGTGTCAGTCCAGTAAGTCGCCAGTAAATGTGTCAAAGATAGTGAAAGAATTTTGTAAAAGTACCATAAGTACACATATTTAGTTTCAATTATCTTGTAAATATAAAAGAGAAGCGGGGGCTTCCAGGCAGCACTACAATCCATATCAATTCTTTTTTAAGGAGAGGTTTTTTAATTTTCATGTCAATGTTTAAGGTATGTATTTTAAGGCATGTACTTTAACAAGGAACAGGCAAGAGATGGGTCTTCCTAATTTTTTAAAAAACGTTTAGTTTTTTTTTTCTTTTTATAGGAATACCACTTCACATATGAATGCAGAAGACCTTTTGGGTTATGGTTGTAATATACAAGTTAGTTTATTCATTGTTCATTATTGTTATTGTTTTTATTATTCTTATTAATTATAACTCCTATTATTATTATTATTATTTTTATAATAATGATTACCATCATTATCATCATTATTATTATTACTATTATCATTAATTCTTGTTTTAGTCCATTACTATTACTATTTTTATTATTTTTTCTCCTATTAATCTAGCAACCAAAATGACGAAGCCCATATATGTACAATGTACCTATCTACGAGCAAAATAAATTACAAATACAAATCCTATGCTTTACATAGTATGCGGTTCCAGACTCATTCGTCTCCGCCAATATCCATAGGTTCCTTCCTAGCCCTATTCCTTATTCCTTATCCCCCCCCCCCCCCCTCCCAGGGTCCTAACCCTGTGATTGCTCTCCAAGCAATCCCCCTCCCAGGGTCCTCCCTGTGATTGCTCTCCAAGCAATCCCCCTCCCAGGGTCCTAACCCTGTGATTGCTCTCCAAGCAATCCCCCTCCCAGGGTCCTCCCTGTGATTGCTCTCCAAGCAATCCCCCTCCCAGGGTCCTAACCCTGTGATTGCTCTCCAAGCAATCCCCCTCCCAGGGTCCTAGCCCTGTGATTGCTCTCCAAGCAATCCCCCTCGGCCAGGGTCCTCCCTGTGATTGCTCTCCAAGCAATCCCCCTCCCAGGGTCCTAACCCTGTGATTGCTCTCCAAGCAATCCCCCTCCCAGGGTCCTCCCTGTGATTGCTCTCCAAGCAATCCCCCTCCCAGGGTCCTAACCCTGTGATTGCTCTCCAAGCAATCCCCCTCCCAGGGTCCTAGCCCTGTGATTGCTCTCCAAGCAATCCCCCTCGGCCAGGGTCCTCCCTGTGATTGCTCTCCAAGCAATCCCCCTCCCAGGGTCCTAACCCTGTGATTGCTCTCCAAGCAATCCCCCTCCCAGGGTCCTAACCCTGTGATTGCTCTCTAAGCAATGTTCTTCCTGCCGAAATGCTCGACTTATATAGTCGGTCAAAGCCACATGGTGATCCACTGCCATGTGGCTGCAAGACATAGGATGAGACTAGATTCAGTTGTTGGTGATGGCAGCCAACGGTTGCCATGGTAACATCTGACTATCTCGTCCTGTGCCTTGCAAGGTACTCATCTTTTATTGTCCATAATTAAATCGATTACGTTCAATGCTATGCCTATTATTAAAATGAAAAAGGCTGGCTTCTGGAGGTGGGCCAAAAGAAGTGAAATAGTACATGATGTAGTAGGTCCTGAGGACTATCGATCATGAAAGTTCAATTGATTTTCTTCTCTCTCGTTATCGGCAATTAAATAAAACATCTTGGAATTAAGTAACTCCGTGCTAGGAAATTGTGGACGGGTTTCGAAGTATCGAAAACATTTTTCCTGGCAGTTTGTTCTGGGTTTAACGTGGGGATTAAAAGTATCGTCAATGTATCTCAGGTTATCGGCGTTTCAATAATTTACTTCGATCATTTGTTGGATGAGCGAGCGAAGCGAGCGAAATCCTTCAATTTAACAACATAGGGGAAAGAAAAGCATTTGGATTTTTTTTTTTTTGTTTGTAACAAAAACGAGCAGCCCTACTTAAAGGTCACAGATCGTTACGAAATTTGGCAAAAACGTTCGTGGTGACTCAGCGAGGTGCTGTATGGTTTTTGAGCAAAATCTGTTCAGCCACTTTGTTTTTATGAGCAAAAAACCCGTTAATTTTTCAGTTTTTTGGTACTAGCTTCGTAACTACTTAACCGATCCGCACCAAATTTGGATTGAATATATCGTGGGCTTGGAGGTAAAAGTCACTAACTACATTTTCATAGTTTTGAGATAATTGCATTTCTAACTTTAGCACTTCTCAACAAATAGTAAATGTTATTACATTTTTGTTTAGGATGTTTTAAAATTTGTAAAAAATAGTTCCTTGTCAAATGTAACTGCCTGTTTTCATTTAAACGCAATTGTTTATTTATTACAACGAAAAAGAGGAGTTAATGACTTATAAACGCATTGAAAACATTCGTGTGCTTATAAAAAGCATTTCTTATAGTGTCAAAATTGTAAGAATACAGTTTAAACTAGGTTAATACTGACAGCAACGAAGAAGAACCTTGCGACGGGTTCAAGTAATCAATGACAAATAATGACTTTTACCTCGCAAACGACACCAACGTACGAAAAATAGACCCTTAAGTGCACTTGATGAGTTTTACCTGTAACATTGTTCGTATTTATTCACTTAATGAAAGCGTTAAACAGACTTTGTGAAATAGTGAACGCACCCAGCACTTCATGAATTTTACCACCGTAAAGAGGATTTTTAAGCGCATTTAATGATGTATCTAACTCAATTTCGCTAAAAATGCAGTTAGTGACTTTTACCTCCAAGCCCACGATATATGATAACAAGGTAAACGAATTGCCTAAATTTCAGCTTCGTGCATGAAGTATTTTGGTAATCAGAAAAATAAAATTACTTAATAATAATAAAATATACTTGATCATTAAAGCACCGTTTTCAACAATATGATTTTCAAATGTTTTCCATTTGGATTTCCTCAGCGAGATTACGGCTCGCTCATCCTGCAACGAGTGTAGGCTCTACTAATCGTTTACCTAGTAGCAAGAGGATTGAACTCCTATATCCAATAGATCGTCATTTAATTTTAAATAGCTTAATTACTATTTGGTTTATTATGTATGGTACATTTTTGCTTATTCTTTTGTCTTGGTTTCTTCGTTCATTCAGTGCTGCGTTCCGTGCTAACTGCTAAGTTCTAACTAGTAATTCCTTCACCATACCATACCTATCTAACACGTGCTTCTTGACAGCTCTTTTTTAAGCACACTATGGTAAGTTGTTAAAAACAGATTAAAGCCACTTTTCAACTGTTAAACAAGAAATATATTTTCCCAAGATCTTAAACAGACACAAAAAACAATTCCGGCAACTGGTGCTTTGCCGGGAAGCTCGTCTGAGTGCCGAGCGATTGCACCGAGATCGCTGCAATCATGCATGACCTGCGAATGCACTCCTTCATTTCAAGCTTTGGGAAGTACGCCAAGTAGAAAGCCAAGGCGCCGATAAACATGTCTCCAGCACCCTACAAAAGATACATAGTGCATGATTAAACCAACACAACATAATCCATCAGCCAACTTTAGAGAGTTTGTGACCGATTTCTCACCGTGGAATCGACAGGCGTTACTGCTTTGGAAGGAATGTGCGTGACTGTCTTATCTTCTTTCGTTGCAAAAACAGCTCCTTCTTTGCCGAGAGTGATGATGACAGTGTTGCATCCTTTCTCGAAAAATTTCTTCATTGCAATCTCGGCATCGGCGACAGAATTGACGTTGATGCCAGTCATTGCACCAGCCTGGAAGAGATGGGTGCATATTGGAAACATTTTAATGATATAAAATCTTCATTTGGCTTTTCTTAAAAATTTGTAATTTTCTAACTAGATTTATTTGGAAATTTGGTCCAATTGGTTTGAAACCAGATCATTATTGTCAAAATTTAAATCATTTTGTTATTCAGTTGGGTTAATGTGGTTAAAATTCATTTACTGTTTAATTAAAAACAGTTTCTGCCTAATTATTACTGCGATGCATTCAATTGCATTGGGGTTTGCTTGCCGGTAGGCCCCCAAAGTTGCAGTACCTATGTTTTTCTCAACATTTATGAAATTCTGAGAATTCATAGGAGCAAAAGGACTTCCTTGAAGGAATAAACTTAAATAATCAGAAAGCGCTCTTGTAAAATGATCAAAAACAAATAAGTTTCATGTTAAATTTTTTTCTTTTTGTTTCTTCAAATAACTCAGAGGTAAATAAAAATTAATAAATAAACGAAGGTACATCTCTCAAAAGTAAACGGGCCTCTGTTTTCCCACCTCCGTTTCGTTGACGCAGAAGATGGTGGCGAGCTTGAAAATGTCTCGGTCAGGGTCTCCGATGGCCGGCGCCCCGTTGACGATCGAGATGCCTGCGCTCTGCGTCCTGAGCGCGTGGATCGTCGTGGCGACGGGCGTCTCAAACTGGTAGACACACACGGCCGCCGCTTTGATCAGACCCGCCGAAGCGTCGATGTCGGAGCTGCCCAGCTGCGCGTTGGCCCCGGCTATGATCACTATGTTGTTCTCTCCTAGAACAATGCAAGAACGGCATGGCTAGTTGAAAGTCAACACCGCGCGATGGAAAAACAGTGAGGCGACTCTACCGTTTTCTGCGATCGTTATCTCAGCAATGCCGCTGGAAATGCTCGGTGTGAGTTTAACGTGGCTTGTGTTTATGCCGTTGTTTTTTAACGCATTCAAGTAGTCTCGTCCAAAGGAATCGTCTCCCAACTGAAATTTTTAAAAGAAACAAAAAAGCATTAGATATATGTTAGTTGGTATGGATGTACATTGATCGCTTGTCGGTTATTGACTAGTGCCGGTCGGATACTTACCCTAGCAATCAGCGCTGTCGACGCTCCCAGTTTCGAGGCGGCTACGCATTGGTTGGCTCCTTTCCCGCCATAGCCCTGGATGAACTTCGTGCCATGAAGCGTCTCCCCAGGTTTCGGCAGCTGGGGTGCATAGCTGGAATGTTATAACCGAGGTATGACATTGTATGACCAAATTAATTTAATCACATTGCACTATAGAAAAATGTTTGGAAATTATTGACAAAATGAACTTACAAGGAAAAGTCTATCATACAAGACCCTACAACCACTACTTTAGCAGGAATATCGCCACTCATTCTGAACAGTTATTGATAAATGTTCAATTAAGCATACAGTATATAACTACAATCAAAATGTTGAGAAGAATTACTAGTTACAATATCAAGTATCATGATCTGATAACATTACTTTCTCTCCTCCTCTCTCCCTACATAAAAACTTGTTTTCGCTCTCTCTCTCTCCCTCCCCTCCATGCGCGCTATTCTAACCTAACCTTCATCATTAGCTGGATTACACTGGGTATAAAAACGTGTGATAAACAGCAACAACACCAGCCATGTGCTCGACACCAACGAGGAAAGATTTGAACACATCATTGAACCAAAGTATCCAATTCTCTCCAGTTGTTGGTAACTACAATTCTTTTAGATGCATTTCATTTTCAATGATTTTGACAACTAACCTGTTGCTGTCACTTATTGAGCTTTTGCTTGCAAAGCAAAATAATAATTACCGATATAGAATCATTCATAACTTTCATCAATTGTTTCTCTGCGTTCAAGTGTCTGAGAGCCCGGCCAGCAAGATACCACAGCAAGGGAACTTAACGGGACTGCCGCGCAAAGTAAGGGATTCGGCTGCCGATATTTACAATCACATTCAGAACTGGAACCGCAAGCACCTCCATGGTGTCACGGCATTAAACAACATCGTCGCCCTAAAGGCCAGTTTCATGTATGTTTCATCATTGCACTTTATGTCATATTGACACTATTTTATTTTTCTGAAATTTTATTCCTTTGCATCGCCAACTTTCCTCAGGCCAGATAACGAGGGTGCGAGCGTTGATGCAGTGAAGTTTCCTGAAGGCCTCCAGGAGCAATGTGACGTGCTAGAAGAATTGTGCACCGAAATGGTAATCAATTTGATACAAATTCCATCACTTAACTTTTATTAGTTAAATAGCATTACCTACTTAGCAAGCTTTTTGAACAGATGAACTTTTTACCTGCAACACCTTCTTTCCACAGAAAGACATTGTTCGAAGCTTTGAAATCATCGTCGGAGAGTTCGACAGCTTGGTCGAGCTTCAGCTATTTCAGAATGCTTCCGCTGCACCACTTTTCTTGACGTGGCCGACCAAAAAGTTCTCGCAAGTGTGCCAAACGATATGCAACGCTTACAAGATGGAACTAGCCGTGAAGTTTTGCGTTAAAGAGACCATTGCCCATTCCAAGACCAAAGCTCTCGAAATGTTGTATTTGGCGGCATGGGTCCACCAACCCTTCATTAATGAAGACATAATCTTAGCGACAGAAAGTTTATTATATGAGACCGGACATAGAAAATTATCCCAACTTAATTAGAACAGTATACAATTACTTACAATTATTTATTATGCTTTTGTACTTTTTAAATTAAAGGTAACTTACATTTTATGAGAGTTTGTACAGTGATAATACAAAAATAAATTGTTGCAAAAAATATTCTGCCAATAAGCGCTAAAGCTGCAGCTTTTTGTTGATCACTGCACTTCTTATTCTATATAATCTTTGCGACTAGAAAGATTCCAAAACAAGCCGGCTTTGAGCTGGGAAGAAGAAAACTTCCACACTTCAAAGTCTCCTTCTTGCTCTACTTGATTGTTACAAGTGAAAAATATCCCAGCCATCCTATAATTACCTTAACTGTAACAAACCTATTTTAGTACCGGCTCCATTTAATGTAAATAATGCTATTTAAAGATCGACATACCTCGATGTAACATTAGGTACGCAGTACCTAGGTATATTAAAAAAAATCATCGGTACACAATGTAAATGGTAACTCTGGCCAACATCCTAACAATAAAACCGGGAAGCCAACTCGTGGACCACGTCCCTCACCTCGGTCAGCTGCTGTGCCTCGTGTTTCGGTTGAACTCCTCGCTGAGCGCCTCGAAATCCAACTCCGGCCCCGACTCGTCCAGACTTACGTCGGCGAGCCCGAGCACGGGGAACGCCCGCTCCGCCGCCGCCGCCCCCGCGCGCTTCCCGCCGCCCCCGTCCGCCCCCAGCGACATCTCCCGCTCGTACGAGCGCGCCAACTCCACCCCCTCGTCGCCCATCAACGCTTCGGCCGGGTCGAACGCCGCCCCCGCCGCGCCGCCCTCCCGCCCACCCACCTTCTCCTTCTCCCACACCGACTTGCTCTCGTTGCTCTGGAAGTGGTCGAGCGTGTCGATGAGGCCGACGGGATCGGCGGACGCCGGCGCAAACGTGCAGAGTCCGTCGCCGCCGACGCCGTCGAGGTTCTCCAGCCGCTCGTTGACGAGGGCGTCCACGGTGTCGGCCGGGGCTGAGGACTTCTTGGCCACCAGCGTGAGCGCGGAGAGCAGCTCGGGACAGGGCGGGCCGTCGGCGGCGGCGGGTGGGGAGGGCGGCGGGCGGAGGGGCCCGTCGTCGGCGCGATACCAGCCGGGCGGCAGGCCCAGCGCTGCGCACAGGTACGAGTCCTCCAGCTGCGGGCAGACAATCCGAGCCAGCCGTTAGGCAACCGTTGAAACATGTTAGTACGGCTATAGGAATAATGGAAGAAAGTATGAGTGAAAACTTAGGGTGAGATTTCAAAAGATAAATATGATCAAAAGGACATTGATAAGTTTGCCACCAGCGCTTTGTCCCCAGATTTATCCCGAGATTTTTCCGGGAGCTTGCTAAATACTACAGCCTAGCTTGAAAGTAGGCTCTAAATCAATTGGCTGCAATATATAAGTAGAAATGAAATGTCTATTCAAAAATTTGTATCCAATCTGAGAGATCTGGGTCCAAATCCCAGCAAGGATACAAATACGGAAATGAACATTTAGTTTCCAATAACAAATATCCACCGTACATACAATCACTATCAGTTATAACTTAGGGGTGAATCCATGGGTAGCGCCCACACTCAAAACCCTCACCATCTCAGAATTTGACAAAAATTGCAGGAGTGGTAGATCACGGCATATAAAAAAATCTCGTATCAGCGTTTTTTCCGTAGGTCCAACGGTTTGCCCGTGGCGGGGCACGGAAAAACCCAGATTTTTACTTTTAGCGGAGCACAGCTTACCACTGTTTGCTCTCTAGCGTTGTACTTAAATGACTTAGAAGGATGGGACTTGTTCTCACTTGACGAACTTACTTTGAGAAATACGATAAAAAATTAAAAAAATGTCTTTATAAAATTTAAGGGTGAAATAAATCCACCCCTAAACTTCAACCCTTAATAACTTGTAAAGTGTTTTTTTTTTAATTTTTCATATTTTTTTTTCCAGCATCTTATATCAATTATCTACTTGTAAAAAAAATTAAGTTGGGCCGAAACTGGAATCTGAAGTTATGATTTTTTTACTATCTAGATGTGTATTATTTTATTGTATTCCAGTATGTGAGCAAGCATAATTATGGCATCAACCATGAAAAATGGTATGTTTTGAAGATGAGTTCACTCACTCATTGCTTCGTGCAACTTCGAGCTATTATTTAATCTACATTTTTACATTTTTACATTTACATTTTTACATTTACATTTAAATTTTTACATTTACATTTAAATTTTTACATTTACATTTTTACATTTACATTTAAATTTTTACATTTACATTTAAATTTTTACATTTACATTTTTACATTTACATTTTACATTCAGGAAATATCTGCAATAAATGTAGAAAATATCTCGAAGTTGCACGAAACAATGTGTGGGCAGGACTCATCTTCAAAACATACCATTTTTCTTCGATGCCATAATTATGCTTGCTCACATACTGGAATACACTAAAATAATACACATCTAGATATTAAAAAAATCATAACTTCAGATTCCAGTTTCGGCCCAACTTAATTTTTTTTTTAAGTAGATAATTGATATAAGATGCTGGAAAAAAAATATGAAAAATTAAAAAAAAACACTTTACAAGTTATTAAGGGTTGAAGTTTAGGGGTGGATTTATTTCACCTTTAAATTTTATAAAGACATTTTTTTAATTCTTTATCGTATTTCTCAAAGTAATTTCGTCAAGTGAGAACAAGTCCCATCCTTCTAAGTCATTTAAGTACAACGCTAGAGAGCAAACAGTGGTAAGCTGTGCTCCGCAAAAAGTAAAAATCTGGGTTTTTCCGTGCCCCGCCACGGGCAAACCGTTGGACCTACGGAAAAAACGCTGATACGAGATTTTTTTATATGCCGTGATCTACCACTCCTGCAATTTTTGTCAAATTCTGAGATGGTGAGGGTTTTGAGTGTGGGCGCTACCCATGGATTCACCCTTAGGTTACATTTAGGTTTCTATCAACACCAATACACCCATTCCTTTCCATCAACATTATATCATTTATAATAGAGTCAAGATACCCACTCCATAACCCCAGGTAGAGCAATTTGGGTTATCTTCTTTTGTTAATTAGCAAACCTACTTAATATTTTTTTCAAACTGGAAGTAGGGTCCAGTGTGTATCTGACGTCATTTTTTTCTGATTGGAAAAGGTCTATTGGCTTCATTATATTAGAAATTAAATATCCATTCCAAAATTTATATCCGATATGAGAGATCTGGGTCCTGTCCCCAGTACGGATACAAATTTTGGAATCAACATCGCGTTTCTAATAACAAACATCCACCGCACATGCAACGAGTATTTCCGCGTGGTCAGCGTCACCTGTATGTCGTCGCCGCGACGCTCCCGCCCGACGGGCGCCGGACGCAGCGCGCGGGCGGCGACGGCGCGCGCGCGAGCCAATGCGGCGGCGATCTCGGCGCAGAACGCAGCGGCGTGTCCGTGGCGAGCGCGCGCCGCGTGCACGCGCAGCAGCAGCAGCTCCCACAGCGACAGAGCGTCTGCCAGCGCTGGCCCTGCGACCTCGGCCAGCTCGCCGGGCTCCAGCGTTGCCAGCAGTTCGCGCAGCTTCAGCTTGCGGCGATCCGACCTCGCCGACGCTGACAGGTGCGTCCACGGACCGCCTAGTCAAGAGTGGACCGCGTTAGAACGACGTCCCACTTCTAGCGACGTGGTGGCTAGATGACGCTACACACATTCGTCTTATGTCTAGGCCGAACGGTTTGGCAACGTTGGAAACACCGGTTCTCGTGGGATCACCGAAGTTAAGCAACATCGCGCTGAGGTAGGTGTTTGATGGGTGACAATCATGCACATGATCAGTTCTGTTCGGAAGAGAGGTTGGAGGGTTTGAAGTTAGTATGACAACTTCACTCGCCTTGCTTATCAACCTCTCGACAGCGCGGATTAGTGGAGGAATCCTGTTGTTCGAGTTGTACCGTCCTTCGGAATGGACGTAAAGCCGGTGGTCCCCTTGGTGCTTTTCGACAGGAGTAGGCTACGTGCCGGCAACGGGTTTCCCCTCCTCCCTTCTAGGCTAGGTTAGGTTCATCATCACCCTCATCATCAACCATTCATTCACTGACGCCATTAGACCAGTGCCATAGGGCCAGTTGTCAAAACAGTGCGTTGTTAAACACCAATAATCCAATTCAATCATACATCTAGCAACATTGGTTTCTTAATTACTTCTTAATACTTCTTAATTACTTACTACCATTGCTTTATACCTGACGTTAACTTATATTGTACATTGCATTTTTATTTATTTGCTTGTTACTTGTATTGGGGGGTGCATGGGTGTACTTCATGGGAGTGATAATAAAGTAAGTAGTATGAAATATGTACTACCATCGCTTTTGGTCTATACCTTTTCCTTCTGCCATTAGTTGATATAAATACTTAGCCATTCCCAGTGCCACATAACCACTGGCTGGTAGTTCTTAGTTCTGAGACTCAACTACTACCATTATCCATCAAATTGAACAACAACTTTCCATTATTTAAACCTTGGTAAGGAAATGCAGCTGGAAAGTTAAGCATTCAATTTCCTGGAAAGCAATCGTCTTGAACTATTTCAAGTCACCGGTAATCATTGTAAGAAACAAGCAGTTTTAGACAAAACAGGCAAAAACTACAGATATTAAATGGTATTTCTTTCGAAGACTCCACCCCTGGGCTGTCGAGGCATGCGGTGATCTAAGGACGCGAGTCTTAAAGCGGCTCACCCCTCTTCTTCTTCTTGACTTGCGTCTTCTCACGTACGCCGCCGCCGTTGGCCGCCTCGGCCTCATCGGGGGCGGGGGCGGTGTCGGGGGCGGCCACGCGGTGCTCGGGGAACGCGTCGAAGTGGTGGGCCATCCGGCTGGCGCCCAGGTAGATCTTCTGGCAGGTGGGGCAGCGGTTGCTGGATGAGATGTTGCGCTTCACGGTTGGCAGCCCGGACAGCAGCTGGCGGCACGGGGAACGCATTGGCGTCAACAGCTTTCTAGACCCTGGGACTTCAATCTTGAGAAAGTAGGACGGTTTATTTGGAAGTCCTAATGTTCAATGCCCAATAAACGTAATTTTCAATACCATGATTTGGTTGTTAGACGTGCCATAGAAATGCGACACACCAAACATTGCTGTACAAATCGCACCAAACTGTAAAATCTCTTTACATGATGGTAATTTTTTTCTAGAAGCAATTAGAAACTATATTTCTATTCTAAGAAGGATATCCATGCCGGCTGTTGAAGCCCGGTCTTTTACGTCTCGTAGGTGCTCTAACCAATATTAGACAGGGAAACTTTGAAGTGTATCTTATAGGAGTTGAATCCCTAAGAGTTTTGCCCATGGTTTAATTCCTAGTTAAAAGATAGCAACGAGAGTGAGCTTCTAACAGCCTCCCTGCGCTGCGACCGCTTCGTCCGATTTCCTACCGTCTGGTCGGCGTTGGTAGCTGCTTCGTGACGGACGCCTGCAGCCGCCGCCGCCGCCGCCAACTTGTCGGGCTCGGCGGTCTGGTAGTCCGAGTAGCCGCCGTCCGAGTCGTCGACGTCGGGCTCGGACGGGTCGAGCCGGTGCAGACGCTTGTAGTCCTTGACCATGTGCCGCGGCGGGCGGGAAACTCGGCCTGATCGCGTTCGCGCCACCGCACGCTTGCGCTCCTGCAATCGCACGGCCCGCCACCGTTAGCCATTAGCCAATCAAGTACAAGGATAAGGTCAGGCTTAAACGTGGCCGGCATTCACATTTCACCGACTCGTAAAACTAAACATGCATGGCGATTGGCGCCACTTCAAAAGATCAACGTTAAACCTGTTATACGCTAGAAAAGTGCGTAAAGGTTTATTTTTGTTTACCACTAGCATAACTTCTAGCATTTTACTAGTAACTAATAGACTTAATTTGTATTTTTGTATTTTGTATTTATTTTGTATTATATTTTATCGTGTTGGTATTAATATTATTATAGACTACTAGTGCTGGACAGACAGGGTTATTCTTAAATTAAACGGTGAATAAAGTCGTGCTCCCTGTTTTCTAAAATGAGTTCACAAAATACATGTGTAGGTAACATTGGCAACCAAGAAATGACAGATAACTGAGGCAGGGATGTTTTCGTCCGTGGCCAATGGAATATGTTCCCCATAAGAGAATGTTTCCCAAAAGATGCCATTGGGTTTCTACAAAGATTACAAGGAGAATCACCCCCAAAATAAGCAGCCAAAGTATCCACTAAATAGCATCTAATACAAACTGTACGGTGCAATAATATTGGAACTGTTAAATCTACTTTTAATAAAATATCATTGGTTTAATTGTCGCAGTGCAATTTGAAAGGTGCCAGTTGGCAGAGGCAGATAGTAGCAGCTGAAAGCAATCTTCGTCAGCGAGACCACGCTGGAATGAAAGCGCGGAATGTTGCTCACCTGTGCGTCGTCCCCTTCGTCCATCTCCTCCTTGACTTGAACGTCGCCCGTTTGCCCGACGACGGGAGACTTGGAGCGGACGTCGCCTTTGCGTGGCCGACCTCTCGGCCGCTTGGCCTTCTGGAAACCAGCGAGCAGCTGCCGTCATCGGCCCGATAAGAACAACTGCACATCCACCGTTTGCTCGACCGAGCGAGTGTGATTGCGAAGCTAACCTGTTCCTCTGCTGGCTCCTCGGCCTCATCCGGCTTGCGTGGTCGGCCGCGTTTGCCCTTCCCGACCGGCCCCGGCTGCTTGAGGTCCTCCGGGTAGACCACTCGGTAGATGATCCGCGTGTTGGTCTCCGCGTTGTACAGCACGCTCTTGGCGGCGCGCGGCGGACTCTCCAGGTGCTGGCGTTGCAGCACTGTCGCTATCTGCTTCAGCTGCTCCTGGTTCAGCGACTGCACGCTGCGGACACCAAGCTAGCCGTCAGACGGAAGGAAACGGCAGTCGTAACACAGGGCTAAAATATGCTAACGTAGCTGATTGACATTGCAGCAGTGTGCAGAAATAGGTTTTGCGTTTTGGGAATTTGGCAGCCGGAATGCATTTCTACTGCCGATGTTACAAACAATTTTCAAACAAAATTCAAGCAAATTAAATCGACGAATAATGAAATAAGGAACGACGGTCTACGTCTCGGAGTTGCAGTCTGCGAACTGAAGTGTTGATCGCAAGGGACACACCTGTGGAATGTCTGGCCGTGCTGAACCAGCTGGATGGGGTTCTCGCTCGAGCCGAGCGGCTTGGCCTTGTTGATCTGTCGCGGCATCATCTTGGTCAGCACCGCCGACAGCTCGCTGCTCATCTGCTTGCTCTGCTCGCCGCTCGATCCGCTCACCTGCCAATGCGACGTCTCGGTTTTATCGGGAGGTTCCACACTAGTGTTCCAATGTCGCTCCTGCTTAACAATAGCCATAGTGCACCTGACCAGATGGATTCCAGCACTGATTGTTTCATGGTTACAGGTCCAACTTGATGTGAAAACCGCTGTAGCACTTCAATTCGAGCAGCAATATTCCTAATTTATCGTGTAATTACAGCCGTGAGATTAAGCTGGTTGTATACTCACCAGCTGCCCGTCCGATGCCATAACGTGCGTGAAATTTCCAGTCTGGACGTTGCTGGCAGGCTTAGGTGTCGCTATGCCAGAACCATCCCGTGGTTTTACATTGATCGTTGCGACAGGTGGCGTATTTTTCGAGGAAAGAAACAAAGAAGCCTTGGCTCGCTGTGGTTGCTCGGCGGTAGTTTTAGCGACCACAGAGTCATAGAGCTGTACGTCAGTCATGTCGGAAGGTGTTATCACTTTTGGAGTGACAACATTTGTCAGCACTTTTGGTCGAGTATCAATGAGGTATTTTTGTCTTTTATTATTATTTATTAGACTTTGTTTCACTGTTATTGTTCTTGAACATTGGTCAGAAATCAATGGTTGTACTTTGGAGAGGCCGCTGCTGGGCTTGAGCGTCGATGCCGCTACTGTCACCGGGGTGCGTTTCAGTGTCGCAGGTTGTGGGGCTAATTGTAATGGATCGGGCTTCGATTCCGTTGCAGGAACTGTTATGTTAGGGTTTGTTTCACCGGGAGGTTGGATTACTGTGTAAGTGACTTTTCCATTAATTACCTGAGGTATGGAAAGTGTTAACTGCTGGTTACCATTTTCATTTAAAAACCCACCCATTGACGATATCAAATGCTCCTCATTCTCTTGAGTTGTGTGAATTATTTCACTCTCCTCAAATATCATTGTCTCAGGCAAGTCATGATCCTCGAACAAAACTTGATCCTCACTCTCTGGTACTTCGGAATAAATGTGCGTCATGCCTTCAGGTAGTTGTTCAATTTCCAGTTGCTCTGAAAATTCAAGTTGTGAGGCGTCCCGATTGCTGTCGGCATCCGTGGAGAAATGAATTCCCATGGCTTCGGCTTGCTCTGCTGTCAGTCGCACGGTCCTCGTCTGCCCATTCTCACCCTCATATATTGCAAGGAATGGTTCTCCGTCGCCATCCTTGTCGTTGCCCGAGTTTGCATCGGAAACCTCGATCGAGTCGTAGCACGACTTTTCACTTAATGTCAGGGGATCTTCCGAACAACCAGACGCATCATCAAATGCTTTCTGTAGTATGTCAGCGCCAATCTCTTCGTGTCCTCGCTCGAATATTTCTCTTTCATCGGCAAAAATAACCTTAGACTTTTGCCCTGTATGTTTATCAGTAACTACTGGGTCGGCCATCATTTGAAAACCCAAAGTTCACGCGCTTGTCTTACTGCCTGATTGCATCTGGAAAAGAATAGGCATAAGTAAAGGATTACAGTGAACTAATAAAATGTGTATATCTATTTAAGCATAAATTTAAATTAATTTTCTTCAAATTTGATCAGAAACTCACAGAAAACAAGTCTACTACCATATAAGAGCCATGAGATCCCCCACACGTCAGTGCTGCTTCTACAGAGTACAGCAGAGTTGCGAACTAGATCATAATAACCCGCTAAATATGATTGAGCTCAACCCTTATTTAGCATTTAATTTGTATTTACTCTTATTCTAATCAAGATAGGTGACTAAACTATTAATAAAGGAAGACGAACGTTGACCAACGTATTTATAAAACTGAGGTTTATTGGTTTTCGCGTGCACTAACATATCGAATGTACAATCAGGTAAAACACCCTATATTTTGTTATACATGTATTTCTTTACAAAAATGTGCCGAACAGTCGGTTGATTGATTGAAGGAACAATGAACTACCATCACAACGTCTGGAGGACTCTGGATATTTGTATCGAAGTTCAGCTCTGAACTGACTGAAAAAGAACAGGTTTCTCTCTAATTCGGCTGCTCTAGTGGCATGAAATGACTGCAACGTTTTGAACCCGTTGTGAATCAGAAAGGCATTGTCGAGCACAGAGAACTTGTGGCCAGCTACGTGAAGTTCACAGGCCTGGAGAGCAAAAAGAAAAGTTATAAGCCAAATGTTAAGCCCCTCTGAATTCGACTGTCAAATATGTTGGTGCTTACCTGGCTGATCCGGTCCGAGCCATACTGCTTGAATCGCTCGTCATAAAACGGAACAGAATTCCTCGCGATGAAGTACGGTTCCCAGGGTTCTTTCCAAGACACTTCGAAGAGCGGGGAGATTCCCTTTGTCGGAGGCTCTTTCTGCCAGGCGTCGTAGTCAGTGGGAGCCTGGCATTCGGGGCACACTCCAGAATAAAATGCTCTCACATCTCCATCCGCGATCAATTTTAAGAGTTTTGGCTTGTCTTTCTGCTCCAAAATATTAGTTTTGCTCTCGTACGTTGGAAGAACATAGATGATTTTATCTCCCTGTCGAGATTCGTTGAAAAGGTGATTTTTGATTGCAAAGTTGTAGAAGCCTTCTTGCAGATTTAAACTGGGTCTCAGATCCACGTCAATCACGAGGACAAACTCTGCTGCTGTTCCTTTTCGTGCAGTATTCCTCAAGAGATTAATCGGAAACTTCGTGCGGCCTGTGTAATTTACCACACCAGATTTTACAAAATTTGGAAGTTTGCAAGGTGGCGAGGGATTATTTGGAACAGATAATGGTGCTCTGCCTTTAGCAGATAGTGGAGAGACTAAATGGAATGATGCGTTCTGCATAATTGCAGGATGACATATCCTCAGTCCAGCAATGCTCCATAAGGCATCAGATATTTCATTATCTTCAGCAAAAATTGCAATTGATATTGGCCCACGCCAAAACTGAACTAGAGGCACAAGATTGTAAAGGTTTTTTAATGAGCACTGAGTGACTAAGGCAATTTCGAAGACTGAAGATAGTGGCTTGTATGCGGGTTGTCGTGTGGCTGGTGCAAGGTTTGGAACCAACTGGTATTCACCGCTCGAATCGAGGATCTGTCTATCATGAAGAGATCGTACTAGAGACTCAAAAGCTGCCTCAACCTGTCGATGAACAAAACAATGTTAGCATTTCACTGTGAACGGTTTCTCCAACACCTATCCCAATGTCCAGAGCCCAAGCCATGGTCCGGAATCTGTAAGTCTACTGTGTGTTTTATAATATTATGCAATGCGCCAATTTTGCATGATACTGGAATCTTAAATTTGATCTCATGCGAGAAAAAAGTCTCTGGTCTTATATTTTTTTCATTTAAATGTATGTGTGTTTGTTTGCTTTTTTGGCCAAACTCAAAAACCAATTTTATTTTAAATTCGAAATCCCTGAACTCAATATCTGCCGCGTTTCTGGAAGAAGATGGTCAAGCGGTAATTGATGAGCGTAGTGAAGCGAATCTTCAATTACACGTGCTGCTAAAAAAACCTGTATGTTTTTTTTTAAATTATTTTCTTATGTCTGTTTGTTCGCGCTCTACAGGCCAAAAGATTTAACGGATTTTGATGAAATTTTCAAAATATCTTCGTTTTCTTTCAACTTAGACCCTGTGCTATTTTCAACTCATTTCACTTGCAACTTTTCTTTTAAATTAATTTATACGAAAATTTTCAGTTTTTCAAAATCACGTTTTTCACTCTAGAAGCCAAGTCTATGAAAATAATTCGACCAAACTTTCTAGATATGTTGAATTTCACAATTTAATGTTTGTGTAAAAATTTTATTGATTTTTGTTTGGAACTTTTCTTGAAAGTGGCGCTTTTATGAGGCTTTTTGAGCGTTTTTGCAGTTTTTTGGAACTAAAGCAACTTTATCTTCCACTGATGTTGACAAATTTAACTGTGTACGTTAAAAATCTTTAAAAGAATATACTGTATCATTTTGAGGCAAATCAAGACAATAGTTTTTCTTTAAAACGATTTTCCGTTTTTAAATATCAGAATAATTTCTGGACGAGTAAATCATGATATTTTTAGGTAACTTATGTCATGAAGAAAGCTGCTAAATTAACGCCAAACATTTTTAATTGATCATGCGCACATCATGCTATGCGCACACGCAATAAAATCGCGTTGTGGGTGAGCGTAATATTTATTTATATTTATTTATTTATTTATTTATTTATATTAAATAAGTTAGGATATTGTGAGTTTTAACCAAATTGAATGAATATCGTTATTTTCAATTGCGGTTTGTCCGTTTTAAATATTTATTATGCCGCGAAATTCATAGACAAAATCTCTCAAAAACATCGCTCATCGACAAACGCGATTTAAATGAGCAATTATCTAAATTATAAAACTATCGTCCAATCTCCTACCTGATTCCCAGCAGTAATAACTTGGTCTTCGATGTTATCCTGATTTCGATGCTTCGCTTCCAACCGCTTCAAGAATATCAAATGAACCACTTGGAGAATAGCAACAATTGCTACAAATATCACCACCATCTTCCACAAAAAGAAACACCGCATTTTGTCACAAGGAAGCACACTAAATCCACAATTTCAGTGTACTTTTATTATACCACCAAGCTATTATTGATGTTTAGAGTGATTACTGGATAGTTAAAATTCACAGCGTTTGTTTCAGATTTGATGCCATCCACAAGTTCCCGCGCTCTTCATCGATCCTGGTCCTCAAACCTTGACGTTGCAGTGTGTTCTGAATCAGATCCATTTGGTCAGTCCGTCCGATTCGTTCTGTGACCCAACCTGCCGTAAAATTTGATATTCGCAACCGCTGACAATAAAAGTAAGAGCCAAAAAGACAGCTGTATGTTAGCTTCCGGCATTCAACTGGTCGCGATTGCGGGCTTTCGCACAACAAGAGCCGGAGGGCAGGGATACCACTGATTCCACAACATATCCTTGACGCAAACTGACTGGTGCAACTTGTAACCGGAATTATTTTTACTAGGCTATGTGAACACTCATATAATCGTGTTGTGGATGAGCGTTATATTTACGCTCACCCACAACGGAATTATATTGCTTGTACCTACGCATTACCTATAGAGACTTATATGATCAATTTAAAATTTTCAGCTATCTCAATGACATTCGTTTCCTGGAAATACCATGAGGCTCCGTGAAAGTATTGAATATTTCAAAACGAAAAAATCGATTTAAAGAAAAACTATTCAGTTGATTTGCTTGAAAATAACACAGCATCTTCTTATTACGATTTCTAATGCACACAGTAAATTTTTTTAACATCGGCTGAAGATAAAGTTGATTTAGTTGCAAAGAACTGTAAAATAACAAAAAAAAAGCGTCATAAAAGTGCCATTTTCAAGAAAAGCGCTTCACTCGCTACGCTCGTTACGCTCAACAACAAAATTAAAACGCTCGTGTGCTTTGCGCATTTATTAAGCGCTCGCAAATTCCCCTTTATCCTCAGAATTCGTCTTGCAGACGTAGTTTTGTACCGACTGCATCGACACACCATGGTTAAGCTTCGCATTGAAGCCGGAAGCTCCATCTGGCATGGAAAGTTGTTTTGGGATTGTGGTTCCTATAGGAAATATCGGGAAACCTCTAGTCAAATTTCCGAGTGTTTTGACGTTTCAAAAAGGAAAGCACGACTCTCACAAATGCTTCGTTAGCGAATAATTTAAAAGATCCCATCTTGTGTGATTCATTTAGCGGCTTTCTATCACTATGTCGACTATGTCATCTAGATAGTAGGTGCCTGTACTATAAATTTAATATCGCATATTGGACAACTTGAATCAGCGCAAAAGGTGTTATCGCCGCAGACGAAAGATGATAGTCTTCGAGAAAAATGATGCAATCAGGGCCCAGCTGGTACGATCCCAATAAGCGATATGGTTTCCTCAACGATGGAACTAGAGGGAAGGCCCTGCATTTCGTAAAAACTTATTTCTAAGAAAACTGCTCGTCCGATTTTCTTCAAAAACGTGACAGGCGTTATGTCGATAGTTCTCACACATCTTCATCAACATCGACTTCGGCGTTTGGTCTCGCGAATATCAACACACACAGCACACACTACAAGACGTACCTACCTGACATACTTTCTTCTGCATGGGATCGATTAGAAGACGTGCTTCGCGCACCACGATGATACGCTCATCCGCATCAATAAATCTTACATAATCCTGTTACGAAGACTTGCTTTTAGCCATGCAAAGGTTATGTGGTTGACGAAGGATGCGCACATCAAAAAACGACGTGTAATGGGTTTCATTTCGGTCACTTTCCCGGAATGAAATACAAACTCATGAAAAGGGTGTCAAGTCAATAGCAATGACGAATTCAAGTCCCTCCGAGGTTTTTCTTTGTCCTTCGTTGTCCTTCATGGTTATTACGATACATATATATATTATATACAAATAATATATTCATGGTTATTGATGAGCGAAGCTAATCTTCAATTACACTTACTGTTTTTTTTATGTCTGTTCGCGCTCTACAGGCCAAACGACTTCACGGATTTTGATGAAATTTTCAAAATATCTTCGTTTGTACCATGCCTGTATTATTTTCAGCTCATTCCACTTGCAACTTTTCTTATAAATTAATTTTTACGAAAATTATCAGTTTTTCAACATCACGTTTCTCCTCTAGAAGCCAAAAATATAAATATAATTTGACTAAACTTCCTAGGTAGGTACCTATGTTGAGATTTAACGTTTGTGTGAAAACTAGGCGCTTTAAAGCGTTTTTTGCAACGAAAGCAACTTTTTCTTCAACTGATGTTGTCAAATTTTACTGTGTGCGTCAAACATCTTTAGAAAAATATAATGTTATTTTGAAGCAAATAAACTAAATATGTCTTTAAGTCGATTTTTTTGTTTTAAAATATTTTAATTATTTTACGACTAACTTATGATTTGTCAGGTAACTCATGTCTTTGAGAGATCCGCTAAATAAATGCCAAACATTTTAAATTGATCATATTATAAGCCTCTAGGCCCCCCCTATATAATCGCGTTGAGGGTGAGCGTAAATATTACACTCATCTACAACACGATTATATGAGTGTTCACATAGTCTATATAGTATCACACCACTACACCTTTCTCTTGGTCTTCCCACTTTTCTTTTCCTATTTACTGTGTTGTCAAACTCTTTTCTTGGTATCCTCTCTTTATCCGTTCTTTTTATATTTCAAAACCACCATCAACCTTCTCTTCTTAGTTTATAGTTTATACTGCATTCTTTCCAATTCCAGCCCCTTCCAAATATTTTGTCACAGCATCATAAGTCAAAATTGGTATATAAAACACGCAGTACTACATTATTTTATTGCAGCATACTGGAAATTCTTTTTCCCATCATAATTAATTTATGCACCAATTATTGATAAGATATTTCTGCTTTCTTAATCTGCTTAATTTTTCTTAATTAATGCTTTTGTTTTAATTCTTTGCATTTTCTGTTAATATGCTTCCCAGGATAATTTAATAACAATAATTTATTGATCTAATCACTAATCGGTATCCAGTCTGGCGACCGGTATCAGAGGACCCTCTCGCCAGTCACTAGTCAGAAAGCCGGAAGCACCTCTGGAAACCCCGCCGACAAATAGTTGTCGTACGGAAGGGCACTTTTTTTGCACTTTTTGAAGCTATCCGACAAAAAGTGGCCCCCACCTTAAACGCCACATGTTGAGTCACAACGAAATAAAATACTCAATGCAGGGTAGAAGGCCGACATGAACAGACACGAAACGATGAAGGACAGGACCAAGAAATAGAGCCAAGCCAATGGAGCATTCCAGGTGATGATGGTGCCATCATGGTGTGATCTTGGCAGCACTTTATTATCATTACTGTCTTCTAACCCAAGATTAGGTGACCGCTCCTTTTCAGAGAAAAAAATGTTAAATGACCATGTATAAAACCTTGGTTTATTAGTTTATGCATGCTGCATTGTGCACCAAACATAATTATTGAGTACAAAATCATGTTCACAAACACCTGTGACCTGATAATATATGTATTTATTTACAAAAATTGTGCTGACTAGTCTGTTGTATTAAGATTGCCTGAGCATTGTGCATCAATAACACCTTCTGGAGGACTCTGGATATTTATATCGAAGTTCAACTTTGAACTGACGGAACAGGATTCGGTTCCTGTCTTGTTCGGTAACCCTAGTGGCATGAAATGACTGCAACGTTTTGAACCCGTTGTGAATCAGGAAGCCATTGTTGAGTACTGAGAACTTGTAGCCAGCTACGTGAAGTTCGCAGACCTGAAAAATAGAATTCATCAAAAGGTCTACTCTCATTAGATTCTAAGAAAGACTGCCAAATATGTTGGTGCCTATATGTTGGTACCTGGCTGATTCGGTTGAACCCATACTGCTTGAAACGCTCGTCATAAAACGGGACAGAATTCCTCGCTATGTAAAACGGTTCCCAGGGATCTTTCCACAACACTTCAAAGAGCGGGGAGATTCCCTTAGTCGGTGGCTCTTTCTGCCAGGCGTCGTAGTCTGTGTGCACCTGACATTTGTGGCACATCTCGAAATAAAATGGTCTCACGTTGCCTTCACCAATCAATTTTAAGAGTTTTTGCTTGCTTTGCTGCTCCAAAATATTGGTTTTACTCTCAAATGACGGTAGAACATAAACAGTTTTGTCTTCCTGCTGAGATTCGCTAAAAAGGTGATGTTTGATTGCAAAGTTGTAAAAATCTTCGCGCAGATTTGAACTGGGAATCATGTCAATGTCAATAACGAGGACAAACTCTGCTGCTGTGCCTTTTCGTGCTGTATTCCTCAGGAGATTATTTGGGAACTTTTTATTGCCTGTATAATTTACTACACCAGATTTTACAAAATTTGGAAGTTTGCAAGGTGGCGAGGGATTACTTGGAACAGATAATGGTGCTCTGCCTTTAGCAGATAGTGGAGAGACTAAATGGAATGATACGTTCTGAATAATTGCAGGATGACATATCCTCAGTCCAGCAATGCTCCACAAGGCATCAGATATTTCATGATCTTCAGCAAAAATTGCAATTGATATTGGCCCACGCCAAAACTGAACTAGAGGCACAAGATTGTACAGATGTTTCAAAGAGCACTGAGTGACTAAGGCAATTTCGAAGACTGAAGATAGTGGTTTGTATGCGGGTTGTCGTGTGGCTGGTGCAAGGTTTGGAACCAACTGGTATTCACCGCTCGAATCCAGGATCCGGCTATCGTGAAGAGATCGAACTAAAGATGCAAATGCTGCCTCAGCCTGCCGAATAACAAAACAATGTTAGCATTTCACTTTAAACAGTTTCTTCCCATATCACATGCCCTTGGCATGAACCCTATATTTAGTTGTTGTGATTATCTAACACAAGGCACCAATGCTGCATAGTATGGAGACAGACGGACAGACCTGCACAGAATTGTATCAAATTGTCAAGCTTTTGTATGATTGCCTACCTCATTCCCAGCAGAAATAACGTGGTCTTCTGTTTCATCCTTGTGATGATGCTTCGCTTCCAACCTATTCAAAAGTATCAAATGAACCACTTGGAGAATAGCAACAATTGCTACAAGTAGCAGCACCATCTTCCCCCAAAAGAAACGCTGCATTTTGTCATCAGTAAAAGTACACTAAAACCCACTGCATCACTTCTGCAGTGTACTTTAAGTATCACTCAGCCATTGTTGATGCCAATAGTGAATAATTACAATGCACACTGTTTGTTTAAATTTTGATGCCATCCAGAGCTCCCGGAGGCCATCATCATCGATACTAGCCTAACCTTAAACTTTGACATTTCTACCAAAACATCTGAGGTGCGTTCACCTACCGGCCTGCAGTGGCCAGCTGGCCTGGGCGTGGCTAGCTACTAGTTGAACGGCGATTTCTTATTTCTTATGATTTTCTGCGCCATATTTTAAACAATGGATCCTAACGCAGTCCGCTTCATCGAAGAAGAAATAGTAGACGATTCTGCACGTTGTATGACCCAAATAGTAGGCATAATTGTTGCAATCACTCGGTTTATACATGCTGTTTCCTTAGAAATCCAGGAAGAAGATAGTGGTGAGTTATAATATAATGTTAAAGTAAAGAGTTGATGGGGTGCTAACCAAAATGGAATCACTCCATGATCATTACACTCTTTTATAGAGAAAATTTGAAATTTATATTTGATTATTTGATATTAATATTTTATATAATTTGAATATATCAATTGTAGACAAATTAAACGGATTATCTTCTCCATCCAAAATGACGGCATGGAAAGTTTTATCTAAAACAATTTCAGACGCCATGATCATTGAGTATGGAATTTCATGATCAAGCACTTTCAGTTCTTCTAGGATTCAAACACGATTCAAATTACCCGCAAATAACCAGGCCAAACAGGCCATGGACGGTTCTCAAAAGGCTCAAAAGCGACCACGGCCTGGTCCGTCGCACACTGCTAACTCCTCCCACCGGCCACTAATTGAACGGTTCTGACATAGGCCTGGCCATGGCTTGGCCGGTAGTTGAACGCAGCTCTGTTCGGATTTCGGATCCATGCGCAACCGCGCTATAATACAAAAAACATTCAAAAATATATAAGTAGATACAATAAAAAATGATTTCATTCGTTTTTGTTTGTATAAATGTAATCACTAAAAGTAAAATGCCACTAATTATTCAGCTATCTACAGTTTGAACATCAATGTCTGGTTCTTGAGTAGAGTCTGGTCTTCCTTGTTCTTCCTTTCCTAAATTCCTAACAATGATGTTTTCTTGTTTTGCTTCTTTGCTGTGTCTCCACTTCATGCGTCTATTTTGGAACCAAACCTTCACCTGCAATACAAATAAGAACGTCAGTGTTCTCTAATCACAGCCAGAAAGTAGAAGCAACATGCACCTGATCGTTACCTGAGCATCTGTGAGCCCGAGCGTGGCAGCTAGCTGCCGCCTGTCGGGTTTTGTGATGTACTTCTGCAGCTGGAAGCGCTTCTCCAGCCCCTTGCGCTGCAGGTTCGAGAAGACGGCCCGTGACCAGGACCGCTTGCGCTTGTTGCCCGTCGACGTTCCGTTGTTTCTCTCCGCTGGCGATATGTGGATGCCGTCGCTTACCAGAACTGAACAAACACAAACAAAATGTTTACATTCATTGATCCAATGAAATCTTAGTTTTATTGACAATGACAGAATAGGGTCCTGCAAGAAGATAAAATTTTTTGGGAAGGAAATCAGAAAAACATATTGGAAAATCAAAATCTAGCACTTGCCTCACCAGGCACTAGGCAGCACCAGATATGTATCACGTCATCAAACCTGTCACATTCAACCAAACACTTGTTACCAGTTGGCTAGTGTCATTTACGTAAACCAATCCCCATAACACACGAGTCTCCTGGATCCTGCTTAGCACACACCGAAAACCAGCAGCGCTTTGTTTACTTTCTCTGGTAATCATAAAAAAGGGTCTATTTCGGTCGGCAGAATGAGCTTAGCTACTAATTGTCTCCGGCGTGTTAGTTTATCAAATGCTTTATGGGCGGTCTGATACACAAATTGCTGTGAGCATAGCATCTCAGGATAGCATAGGATAGCCCCATCAAGCATACGGCACTTCTCATCAACCTGTTTATTGTGTTTGGGTTCTCGTGCTTCCGCTTTACATATCGCCGTCGGTCGCAGCCAGCGATTTTTACGCGATTTTATCGACGCAACGGCAAGTCTGATGCACGCTGGCCGCGAGATGATGCCGCGTCGTGTAAATATCGTCAAAGAGGCATGCGAACCGGGTACACCAGGAAGGTATTTAGGCGACGCAACGAGCATTTGCTGTACACCACCACGTGGAGGAATACTAGCTGTTCCTCAGCTCAGATGATGATGCAATCCCACAATTTGAACAAGGGCGCAATGATGACCACTGACTAGACAAGAGAGCTCATCAAAACAAAAATTTGTTGTGGCAATCAGGCATCAGAGAGCAGGAACGTAATTTTGACTTGAAAAATGAAACTAGAGATAATTATTTTCCCCAAAATAATATACTCAAAAGGTTGGAGAATCAATCGCAGTAAACAGAGCCCATACAGACAGATCACTTTGCACAACAAATTGACGCGTCACACCACGAGCCGGTTCCCAAACACCACACCACCTTTAGATTGATGGGGGTCTGCACCCGAACGCCACCGACTGTTTATTGAAGAAATCCCGGGGAAATGTGACGAATCGTCATCGCATCGGCGCAGAGCAACAATGACAGCCACGACGTCATTATCTCCCTCTCCCTTGCTCTCCCAGCTCGCTTGATTTAAGACACATCGCGTCGAGGCTGAGAGAGTCTCAAAGAATGTTTGTGTATCTTGCCCACGGTTGAACCATCTTTCCAAGAGGCCATTAGGAGCCCATTGCTGCTGCTGCTGCTGCTGCTGCTGCTGCTGCTGCTGCTGCTGCTGCTGCTACTGCTGCTGCTGCTGCTGCTGCTGCTGCTGCTGCTGCTGCTGCTGCTGCAGCCAATGCAGCGAGCGTGCTGCTGCTGCTGCTGCTGCTGCTGGTCATATAGTTGTGCAAAGCGATGTTTACAGGAACACCATTCTGTCTCGACTATGCCAGCCCCCGGATTTGAAATGATGCCCCCACAGAATAACGCGTGTTTACACACCGCAAGATTGTTTACGCGATCGCGAGGCAATTAACAGAGATCGCTGGCTGTGTCATTTGCGAGCCGATGGCAGGTTGCACTTCATATTATTACCCTCTGAGTCCTAATGGCGCCCATTCGGACGCTTCAATGCAACGCGCCAGGACTTCAGAGTTAAGATTGACCCAGATCGAATGTTATCAATAGTTCTTGCATCCCATCTTATGTACAATTCTAATGAATCATTGCTGATTTAATGTCCCACCCACAGCGTCCCCGTTCCGAGCGGTCCGCTTCAAACGCAGTGCACTATGCTAAATGTGGCACAATTGTTTTTAATTTTATTATAATTTTCGCCCATTAAATCATCCCATGGAAGCTAGAGTATAAAGCACCATATTCCAACACATCGACAAGCTGTGATTAACTATGGCGGGCCCTGCTATTGACACTAATTCCCATGGAGCCCGGGACGGTGGGGCCCGGATCTTAGGACGTTGACAAGGGGACACTCACGGTTGTTGTAGGGTCTGATGGGCCGGGGCGCGTGCACGGTGTTGAAGTAGGGCCCGTGGTAGGGCGAGTAGGGGCCGGGCCCGAGGCGGCAGCAGCGCAGCAGCGAGCTTACGCACTCCGAGCACGGCACGGACGACGCGCACCCCACGGAGGCGCCCTCTCCTGCAACAACCCAGCCGGAAATATTGATAACACATGCAGGTGGAACAGGTGGGAAATTCACATGGACCGAGCAGGGAGCACACACACAGAAATCACGTGTCCAGCAATCAGCAATCATCCAGCAATCACCCTGGAACGCTTGCGGGTGCTAGCAATATTTTTTAAATTTTTGTCTATGAACTATGTCCACAACACATACCTAATCAAAAACCAGGCCATCCTTGGAAAATCGTATCAAATCTTTATCTATAGATCACCTATAGATAAGGCCCGGTTTTCCCATTTGCCTAGAACTCTGTGTTGGTCACAGGACAAGCACTCTTAGCACACTATTTGATATCCCACGTTAAAAAACGTATTTTGAAAATCTCCGTGTTATGCAGGAGTTGGAGAGGAGTTAGGGGGAAAAGGGCCAATGTGGGGTAATCCCTGATGGAAAATCCCAGTTCACTTCTTAACGGAACGAGCACGGAGAGAGTGTGATGATGGCTTGTGGGGTAGCAAGCTTACTGGCAGCCCCACGGAGCCGTAGCGGTATTAAAACAGGAGGGTTCCATGGACCTGGTACCAACGTGCAGGCAGGGGCTGTCTCAGGACTTCCTCGACGGGGTAGTGGAGTGTGGATGGGAGAATTCGTTTGCAACATCCAAACAGCAAACAGCAAACAGCAAACAGCAAACAGCAAACAACAAACAGCAAACAGTAAACAACATCACGGGGGTTCGTGGCAATCGTCGTGCGATCAGTAAGATCGTTAAAATGTCAGAGGTGAGAATTGCTTTCTAAACTACATTTTCGCAGGCAGAGACGCGATTCAACCAAATGTCAAAATCACAAATTGAGAAAATATAGTCAACATATTTCACCGAGATACCGGTAGTTTTGTGACCATCCAATTTTTCTGTTTTAAATTGTAACTGTCCTGTTAGACAAATTGAGGGGAGTTCTTGCTCCTGGACTGTGAACAAAGGTGAAACATTGAAGCGCAATTGAGAGCCAAGTAAATCCGCACGAGATCCGAGGCGACATGAATCGAAGTGTCTATAACTCTATTCCAGCATTCGGTGAATTCTATTTCAGGAGCATTGTTCCAATAAACATGTCCTAGAGAGCGACGAGCTCGAATCTACAAAGGTCTGCACTCATCTCTGGTTGTCTAAACAAATTCGATTGTTTGAGATGGTATATAATCGACTGAAGACGGCTACTAAAACCTGGTGATTCACTGGCCGCCTTGGCGCGTGCATCCCTTTCATCTCCTACAATCATATCCGACAATCATCGAGCTTATTGTTTTATTCAAGTCTATTTTTGAGAAGCGATTCGAAAGTAATTTTTAATCAACAGTATCCAATAACGACATTCTCGTTTCATAAGTGCAAACCATGGATGCACTGATTACTAAGTCAAGCAAAAACTCGATTTTAAAATAAGCTGAGATATATTATATAAATAAAAGATGGCCAACACAAATTCTTTTAGCACGAGACATCAAGGAAATTACAGATTAGAAGTCGCAGAAATTGATTGATCGGGGGTTTCTGAGCCCGTGTTTGATGATTGTTGTGGTTGTACGGCGTCTGCTCCGATGAAGTTGCTTTTTGGTCCTGAAACGGACCAGTCTATTATTTAATTTTGTGAACTGTGAGCTATTCTCTAGTCCCGAATGCTGTTTCCGAGTCCTTACAGCCTGTGACACATGGGCCAAGTTGTCTGAAGCGTCAACTGTGACCATTTATACTCAGATTTGTTTATCCAAAGTGTTATTATTTGGAAGCTAAAGAGCGGAACAGATTTAAAAGAATGGACCACGCTTACGAGTGGAGTTTGCGTATAGATGAGCAGTTAACAACCCCTAAGACAAAGCTGACGTGTAAATGCGGTACAACGCCTGCGGTCCCTTCCAACAACTATATCTGTACCGAGGACATGGTACAGCAAGATGCGCCCACCTGACACCATCCCGGTCCTGGCCGGCGGCGAGATCTCCGTCGACAAGATCCTCTCCATGCCGAACTTGAGCTGTCGGGACGCCGTCGTCGCCGGGTCCGTCGGGTTCGTCGAGGTGGTCGTCGACACGGGCTCCGGAGGGCAGGACGCGCCGGGATACGCGCGGTCGGCGTCGAACCGCGGACCTTCGGCCGACTCCATCTCGCTGTCGGGGCTGCTGGGAGCTCGGCCGGACATCGCGAAGCAGGGGGTGGTGTTTTCCCGCGTCCAACACGGCGAGCGTTGCAGCCACGAAGCCAACGCGCGGCTAGTTGCCACAGAGGACCGGACGCCGATATCCTAGCTAATCGTCCGACGCTCAGAGATAAGTCACCGCCCGATTCGGTGAATGTTTGATCGAATTTCAAAGTACGCTCAAAAGAATGATCGCAAAGTGTCACTCAATTTTAGAGAATCTTGCACCAAACTCCAAACTTATATTGCTCGGAATTGCTCAAAGAAAATTGACCTTCCGTTTCACTGTAGGTTTTTCCGAGTTTCACAGAAAATGCAGGGAAGCCAACGCAGGGTTCAATGCACAGAAAACTGTGCACCGAAATCCAAACGAATCTCGAAGAAAATTCACCGTCCGTTTCGCAGGAGGTCTTCGCTGAGCTCCAAGCTAATTTTCCTGTGTGCGACTAACGACCTGACGTTGTCAAGAAAATCCGCCGACTTTCCAAGCGATGTCGAAGCAAATCGATGTGAAATGATCGCACAGAGACTATCAAAACAACCCACACGCCGCACTTCGGAGCTAATGATCCACACAATTGTCTAAATATCCGTCGATCACTTGAAACGTCGCTCAGAGAAGACGTCGCAGTCACAACACAAGCGTCGAGCGGCAAGATCGCACCAATCCACGGATCCCTGTGTAAGCCACGCCGGTCGAGCGACGTCGCTCGGCACGCACCCTGGCACGCACTCTGCACGCACGCCGCTAATTGGCCTGCAGATAGCATCTCGTCGCAGCATCCCACAGCATCCCTCGGAGCGCGCGTCGCCAGCCGCCGCGGCGGAGGACCAATCACAGCACGGCAGGGCGGGGACGGAAAAGCGAGTGGAAACAAATAGCGATCGGGCGCGCCGCCTTGAGATGAAACACGTTTTATCGGTTTTATCGATTATTTCATCGATCGAGCGCGGACCGCGAAGTGTGCCAGCATGGGCGTATTGGTAGCTATAGCTGTCACGAGCTAGCCGATGTTTTATCGCGGAAATTCGAGCTCTTCGTTTTTTTTTAGTATTTTGGGACGACCATACGAGTACCGACCGCTGGCTTGCCTTCAAAATGTTGATATGAACAGGAGACGGGATACCGTGTTATGCTGTCTGTGATTTGAACTGGATGTTTCTTTGGGAAATCGCTTAGTTCACTGCTGATTCCGGTAGAAGATGGATTTACCCACATAGTTATTATATCCATCGTTCGTGGACATTGGTGATCTCTGTCATTATGTTAGCCTTATGGTAAATGCATTTTGATAAAAATTCAACGCCATGGCACGTTTTCCTGCCTAGCAAATCCAAATTTATGTCCGATTAGAATGAAACACAATAAAAGCAAACGGCGAAACTGATTACATATATAAACGTTGGATGACGTGTCAAGTAGTATTTATTTGTGTTCAAGTGCGGTCACGTAATCCCTATAAGCATTGATGTAAATCGCAAGCGTTTTGTCAGGTGGTCGCAAGTTTATGACGCCCCTAAGTCACTTCTAATAGGTCTCGTATGACATCTCTCTGCGGTGCCAACTCGCTTTATTAATTCTTAGGTCCGAGATTACGGCTAATGCGATGTAATGCCGGCCACAAAGTAACGTCGCATGGACATCGGTTATGCACACTTTATGGAATGACAGACACACCGCGATATACCACGGTCTCGCCACTCGCCAGACAAACTTACGACAGCATCCAGACAGCCGAGCGGCAAGAAGTCCACTAGGCACTAGGTACAGACTTGCGCACCTTTGCTGCTGGGATCATCTCCTTTCTAGACTCGATCGCCAGGATCGGGTGACACCATGTAACACTGCGCTGCAGTTGCATCAATAACGTAGGCTTACAATGTCATATGACTTCGCCTGTTTTTACGGGGGTTGTGCTTGGGCATTAAAATGTGCCACATATGTATTTTTTATATCAACATACAAGCCTCAATGGTACAAACTGGACGGAACAGCACGATCAGAAAAAAATGAATACCTACGACCAAATGCAATTGCAATTTAATATATTACAAAGTACCGTAATAAATTGACAAGCGTTGTCAATTGTTCATTCAATTCGCTCGCTCAAATAAATATCTGCCTGAAGATCACACTTGGCCAATCAGGAAACTACATATTTGAGTTTCTGACAAACTCGAGGGCTCTGAGTTTCTTGGCCAGCGTAGCCCACGACCCCAAGGACCTCCAGGACCTTCAGGACCTCCGAGTGATGCAGCCGGGGCCCTTTGCCCTTGCCAGCCTCACCAACCAGCCCGGGGTGGGGGGGGGAGCTCACTTTCACCCACGGGTTGGGGGGGGGGGGGGGGCTGATTTGTGGGAATCCACCGCACGCTGCATGCGGTCCAAACAAGCATGATGCTCTCGTCACACATGGAGAGAGAGAGAGAGAGATAAGGCTAGCGAGTGTGAAACGAACTGGTCAAAATATGCATTCAATTATCGGCCAAGTGGACAAGGTGGAAGATCTAGCGGCTTCCGGATGTGCACAGAGTCTGTGGAATGTCTGCATGGAATGGTTCTGTTCGATGAGCTGCTGAAAGATAGGGCGTGAGAGTTCCTTGCTTGCGCGAGGGCTGGGGGTGCCACCACGTCTGATGGGGGAGGGAAACCACCCCTGGACGCTCCTGCGGGTCTTACTGGAAGGAGGTCTCTGGCAGTCGGGCAGCTTGTCTCAACCTCTTGACCTCAGCCTCAGATGCAGGCAACACGCCAATATCGGTACCTCAGAGTTTCAAGATCGATTGCCCGCTCTCAGTTCCAATGCTCGAGCTATCTCGGAGAATGAGAGATATAAATCACAGGGAAAAATCGGACATCAACGTTTAACCAATTTGTTTTGATGACCCATGTACGATTGAATATTCTAATCGATATGTTCTCAGTCATGACGAACCATCGTGAAGTCCATCGAGTTATTAGGCCAGGAGTGGTCAGACCACGGATAGCTCCCTGGTCAGGCCTGACAGTGTCGAGGAGACGATGAAGAGAACACACGAAGAATGGTAGGATTAAATGTTCATCAAGAAGACCATGGCGACACTAGGCTGTCATTAGGTCCATCACCGAAACTGTCACTGCTGACACCTGGACGCCGTCCACTGTCAACCACACTAAAGTTGACCAAACAATTTTGACCACAATACAAACCGACCAAAAAAAAACACACACACACCAGCACACATAAAAGATAATAAGCAATATAAATAAACGCGAGTCGTTGCAAGGCGGTGGTCTCGCCACGGTGGTAATCGTCTTATTGAGTGTGACCCGCGACCCCGCCGCGCGGGGACCCTCGTAAATTACGTCCCCCCGTCCCCCCGTCCCCCACCCACCCACAGTGTGAGCATCGGCGCCCCCCGCGAGGGCCAATAGTGGCCGTGTGAAAACATTAGAATAACTAATGAGTAGTTAGGCGAGATGTTCCAACATTGTTACCCATGGACGCGGTTCACCCCGAGCGGGCCAGGGCGTGGCGGTCTATACGAAAGCCTCTCTGTGTGCTGTGCAGCGTTCACATGCAGAACCGATTGCCGGGGAATTCGATATTAAATATAAATATTTAATTAAGCATCGTTCGAGAGCTGCTGAGCCCCCTGTGACGGTGGGCCCCGGCGTGTTTGGTTTATCACCTCTGTGGCGTGGATATGGAAGATGGTGGGCGATTGCTCGGCTCGCATGGAATCGGCTGCTTGCTGCTGCTGCCCGCTGATTTAGGCTTCGAACAGCGAAAATCGGTGTGAAATATAGGTGTGAAAACAGGGGATATGTATTGCTCGTGGTCGGTCTTCGTGCTGGTGAGAAAATAATAAAAAATGTGTTGGTTTTTGTGGTTGTAATCATCGGAAAGAAAAATCGAAAACCTATAATTAAAATGGGGTTATATCTGAGAGGTTCAATGGTGATGAAAAGCTTTAAGAGATGACTGGATGTATCATATTTTTGAAAAAAACGAAGCAAAACACAATTCACGGACGGAAGGAAATGTTGCTGCAATCTGAGACGTCGCCATCCACACTCGACACGTCGCTACCCGTTGATGTTTATAAGAAAGTAATGAACATTTGAGTCGAATCAAGCTCTCTCATAAAATACTCCAGTGCGACGACGCAGACTCACACTAACTAATGCAGTGTTGCAGTTTGCGCTGCCACTAAATTAATTGCGAATGATACCTAATTAGGCTCTGATTACGTGCCAATCTGGCAGGCCAATAACATCCACAAACTACGACCAAAAACCGCTAGCTTCGTGCGAAGATTGCTTCGTGCAGCGTGCAGTCTGGCATGCAGGAAGATGCACTTCTGCAGACAAGTCAACGAAATACATCGACGTCGTGTAATTAGTTTCGAAGAGGAGAGTTTAGTCAGCATCCGGGGATGCTTCGCTGCTGCTGCTGCTTCTCCGGCTGCTGCTGCTACGGCTGCTGCATGATTTGCTGAGCGCAGAGAGCGTTTCGGACATGATTAATGGCGACCACACATTTACCTATTGCCTGGTGAGCTCAGGCACGGAGAGCCCCGGTCACCAGGGAGTGGCCGACGCCGACTTCGGACCCTAGTAACGTGTGAATCTGCACATTCTCTGAATAGCACACAACAATTATAAATGAATTTCTCAATGTGACACTATAATGAGGATGCATCATGTTCACTGGGTAGCAAACATTTAAAATGTCGCCTGCATGATATGAATTCCCCATTTAAGATTAATTAAGTAATCACCGTGAAATGCACGTAGAAAAAAAGTAAAAGCGGTATTTTTTGCCATGATGGTGTATTGAATCTCATGCTGCAATCTAAGGCCAATGCCTGCAGCCTCCCATGGTCTCGTATAGGGGTAGGTACTCGTCGGTCCAGCTTAGCTCTTGTAGGTGTCTTGCAGCAGATGGTCTCTCCTCGGCAGCGAGGGCTCTCCGTCTGCCAGGGTCCGAGCATTAAATGCCCGCTGTGTGCAGCGATCGTACGTACCACCTCGTGACAGCCAAGACAGCCACGATTGAACACGTGCTTCGTAATTATTGCCAGCGATAAACTTCAATTTAATACACTATATAAATAGTTAAGATGATTATCTATTTTTTTACATGCTTACTTCAACAAGGCAGAAGGTATATAGAAAAAAGTGTGGGCATAAATTATTTGAGCAACAAGCGAACATGTCTACCTATGCATATTGTTGAGATTAATGATTATTATTATGGTTATTATTATGATCATCTTGATAGGGTTATGAATAAATAATTTTTAATCATATGAATGTTGTTTGGCATAATTATGAGTGGCATAAAAGATCATTTTTATTCTTCTACGACACTGGTGCTGCAGATCGAGCCAGCGCACATTGATGGATCTTTTGACACGGCTCGAGTTTATTAGCTTCGTACATTTAACTAGCTACATTCTTCAAGACCGTGGGTGTAGTTTAGCGGCTAAGAGCACATTAATGCCAAAACTCGTCATCTTCAACGACACTCCGCCTGCTCGGCTTTGTGTTCGTACATTTCAGGAGAAGTTCGTCTTGAAACCGCAAGAAGTTCCTCGGCCGAGGTTGAAGTCGGGTTGTTGTGGGACAATAACGCCTCGGAGATGCTGCTGCTGTTCCTCGGACAGATTTCAACTCGCCGCGGCCACAGAGATGAGGATGCTGTCCCGCCGGACACCAGAGAGCACGCGGCACGTGGCGCCTTCATCTACGTTTCCAGAACCTCTCGGCCGAGAGCACAGACTCGCGGAAACACGCGACCAAGTCTTGAGGAAAGGTCTTGAGGATATAGGTCTTCATGGAAACCCTTGGACGATGCTTTGTAAAAAGATATTGTTTGACGGTGGATGTAAAGTTTGAGTCAAGTAAATTGGATGTTTCTAGATGATTCTAGCGCGGATCGGAGAACAATTGATCGAAACAACGCAAGTAAAGCGGCTCTGAATACGATGACTACCAAGGAGAGCAAACAAGCAGACACACGCTAGCAGCATCTAGCACAACGATCCCATCATGAGGAGGGTGGCTCGATCATGCCTGGATCTATTTTCCGTAGGGGCGCAAGTCAAGGACAACAATATAGCTACATTGTTGCTCAATTGTTAAATAGTCAATCGGGAAAGTAAAAAGGCGGATTTACAAAGCTCTCTCTGAATCGCGTGTTATTTCCAGAACTTCTATGAAATATCAATAAACGGTATAAAAGCAAAACGATATCGAAGTTGTTATCAATCACAACAATGGTGACCCCGACGTGATATCGTTTGAAACAACCGACGAGCCAGGGGAATTCAACGCTGGAGTCAGACAACGTTTGGCAGCCGCGATACGCGATACGAGACGACAAACTCCGCAATACGGTATCACACGCGTAACAGACGACATCAGACGACATCTCCATCGCAGCTCAGAGCGAGTGGTTGAGTTGATTGCAGCCGAGTCGTCGTCGCTTCCTGCTCAACGCCAGTCAGTCTCCTATACCCGACGCGAACATGTCTCCTGGCTGCCACGTCGCCGCGCTGCTCGCGTTGACGGCCATGTGGTCGACGCCGACCTCCGACGCCCACGGGCTGCGCCAGAACTCCAGCAGCCTGCAGGAGCACTTCGACGAGCTGGTCGGCCTCAGCGAGCTGTCCATGCACAGGCTGCTCGCCGTCAAGAAGTCGCTGCGACCAGGTAGCTTTGCACGGGACCACGGGGACAGGCCTTCGACGCACTGCACGGACTAAATTCTGGCCCGGGGGGCTTACAAGTCACGAGACAAGCTCGCTGCAAGCCAATGCTGGCTGTTGCCATTACCATACACCCACTAACCCCTCTCAAAGCTGAGCAATTGGTAAAAAGTGGTCTTGATTTCCAAGAAGTACTTTATCTGTCAGACCTTATTGGTTCAAGTAAATTTCCAGAATGTCAGCGTGTTGAGCTAAGGCTTGCCTTTGCCCAGCAGACCCCGAGGAAGACGCGATGGAGGCGGCGGCCGACGACGGCGACGGCCACGTCGGGCGCCCCGAAGCCCAGGCTCTCAGGGGTGGCGCACAGAGCCGCGGCGGCGGCGACCACCACGACGCGTGGGACGCGGCGAGCACCAAGAGCAGCACCATCACGTCCATCTTCTCGACCACCATCACGGCGCTGGCGTTCATCGCGTTCGCCGCCTACTTGATCTGCATGATCATCGTTGCCGTGCAGAACACCAACAACGGCGGGCAGCCGACGATGTTCGTGCAGGGCGCCGCGGCGCCGCAGATCGTGCAGGGACGCCGTCGGCGCAGGGAGGTGGGCGGCGGCGGCGGCGGCGGCGGCGGCGGCGGCGGCGGCGAGGGGTGGGTGGGTGTGGACCACGCGGGGATGTACAGGGCGCTGGTCATGTTGGCCGAGGGCTACGCGGTCTACCACAAGGCGCACGCCAGGAGGGGCTTCTAGGACTCGTTTCAAGCGTGAAGAACGGCTTAACACTTTCCCAGTCAAATGTTTTGCAAATATTATCAAGTCTGCTTCAACAATAATCTAGTTTTCTTTGTTTATTAGCAGAAGACATCCAAGTAATTAGGGATGCACTAGTTCAATGCACGAAGCAGAATCATGATGTCTGCAAATAAACCAAGTAAGTCTGTTTTAGAGTTCTCTGAAAAGTAGCCACACTCGCAACGTTTGGCTGGACGTGCTGTCTGTGTGAAGGGAAAGGGCATCCTGTTTTCTCTGGCCACTCCGCGGTTTATGATTGCACTCAGCAAATAGGCGCCTCGATGAAAGGCGTCGGGACTGTTTGGTGTCGGTGTCGGTGTCGGTGTCTTGGGAACCGCGCGGCGGAAATCTCGTTTAATTTTGGCCACTCTGCTTGTGCCAGCCGCGAAGAAAGTGGCGAGGCGGGTAATGAGCGGTGATTACCTGCAATTAGCGTGGAGGAATCAAGCCCGTCCTCGCGGCGCACGCTACGCAGCGTTTGGGGGAAACACGAGCACAATAATCTCTCCGATCTGTACCGCAATGTGACTTGAACAGTTGTAAAACCGCAATAAAACGAAATGAAACCAACCTTGTTTACAAAACTTCTTCCGAGTTGTAATTCGCGTGGCAAGACGCAAGCAGCGAGCGTCGCGCAAGCTGATAAAACTAATCGCTTTATAATCGTCCGGTGCACGCGACACGTCGGCACGTTGACACGTACAGAAGACACGGGTCGCCGGTTCGAGCATGCGAAGTCCCAGGAAGCGTGCTGACCCGCGCCACGTCGCGCTAGGGTAGGTCTCGGCGGCGACGCCCCAGCAGCGAACTGAGCGACGAGCAGGGACGTCGCCAGTGCAGTTGCATCATGCGCACCACGCGGCTCGTCGGCGTCCTCCTCGCGTTCGTCGCCGTCGTCCTCTTCGGCGTCGTCGCCCGGGAGTCGGTCTTCGAGAGGCAGCGACGGACCTTCGGGGCGGACGGTAAGTGCGTCGTGAAGACATTGCCAGCGGGAATCATTGAACGGGACAAGGTGATTGCATTTCGTCTGACGGTCAGACGTGCTCCGTGATGATGATTCGTACCAATTGCAACCCCCGTTGCATTCTAAGCATGTATCCGTACCGGGATTGAGTGAGAATATAAGAGACAAAATAAGGACGTGTAGTCTATTGGCTGTTCCTGTCATCTGCAGGACTGGTGGGCAAGTTCCGCGACGGACTGACCATGGCCGGCTCGTTCCTCGGTATCGACACGTCCAAAGGTGAGTGACGCCGAGATGCGGTGACGTCACCTTGCCGTGCAACCAGGGTTAATCCCGGGCCCTGCTTGTCTGCGGCAGGGGTGGCCAACCTGGTCAGCACCAGCCTGCTGGCGCAGCGGCCGTCTTGGCTGCTGCGCACGCGCGAGTCCGGCGTCTTCGCCAGCTTCTTCCGTCTGCTCGGCTTCGACTCCACCAAGTTGACGGCCATCGCGCTCAACGGCCTCATTTTCATCGCGCAGCTGGTGCGTCTCGCTGCTTTCCCGCCTCAACGCCCGTCTCAAGACAGTCTAGGGCCCAAGGGATTTGTTGGAGAGCCTAGCGATTGTCATCCATGTGTCATCTAAATCTTGAGGAGCAATCCAAATGAGCTGGAGCATTCATCAGAGAAATGTTACATTGAAACTGAAATTGGCAGGACGAAATCTTGGACAATCTGGGCCTAATGGAAATAAAGCCATGAGGGAGCCACATGTCCCAGGGCCAAGTGAAGTTTCTGTGAAATGTTTCAGATCAGCTCTAACGTGGCGACGTCAAACACGAAGCTACGCGACGAAGACGAGCTGGAGGAGAGGATCGAGCCGCCGAGTGGATCACCGTTGTCCTGGCTGCTCGACGGCAAGAACACCAAGGTGAGAAGCGGTGAGACTGACAAGTTGTCGATGCAGGGGACGATCTGCTTGCAGAACACGGCTGCTACCGCACAAGACCGGAAGAGTAACTAAAACGCGCCGAAATTTCCAGCTATGACACTAAAGTTTATAGACATTGAATATTTGATCCATCCAAAGTTCCAAAATATCAGCCCAGCTGAGGTCTCTCGCCCCAATCTACCAGCAAATGAAGGACTTTAAATCTGTGTTTAAAGCGTATTTTATGTCCCGTCTCTGGAATTTCGTATGAAGAACATTCTCACAGAGCTCTAGAGGAGCACTTCTTTCCTAGAGTAGACAGAAACTCCAAACGTCCAACAAAGTGGCCACGTACCAACAGCTAAGAGCTTCTCTGCCAGCTCAGCCAGTCCTTCCAAACGCCCCCGACCCGACCCCGGCCTACAGAGCGTTTCATTGTCGAACCAGCTACCCCGACTCGTCGCCGCCGCCCACTCCCGGTCGCTCTCCGACGACGTCGTGGCCGCCGTGCGCGCAGCCGCCGTCTCGTCCGACGGCGCATGCGTCGTGCTGTTGGCCTGCAAAGGTGCGCCGCTGATCCGAGCCATGCAGCGCGGGCTGCGCGTCATGGCGGGCGATGCTGCGCACGGCGGGGCTGCGCACGGTGGGGCTGCGCACGACGAGGCGCAGGAGGCGCAGGCGTGGCGCAGGATGACGCCGGTGCAGCGCATGTACGCGTTCTGGCCGGACGTGGCCGAGTTCCGGCGGAACGGCGAGCTGTGCGACCTCCGGCATCCTGGCTGCGACTACTGACACACCAGCTGGGCCCACCCTTGGTCCACCCTGGGCCCACCCTTGGTCCTTGTATTTCATGGTTTTTTGACCTTCCAGGGTGTGTTTTCGCATACACACTCTCAAGTAAAATCTTCTTGCTTGTTTTGTCCACGAGCATTGAGCGTCGAGGGTGCATGAATCGGACAGGGCAAGGCATGAAGCCATGGGTAGATGGGTAATTTATTTCTGTTGGATATGATTAGGCCGACTTGCTCGATGGTTGCGTCTCTGATCACGGATCATGAGCGAATGAGATCTTTCTTGAGTCTCAGCGGGCAAGACTTGGTGTCGTTGCCGGGATGCAGTTCGTGCTTCGCTTATACCAATGCTAATGAAAATGGTAAATTTCAATCTCTTAGGGTCGTAACTATTACAGTATTGTTCTCACTGCCCACTTAAAGACTGCAAGAAAAATAAAGAGCATTGTGAAATAAATGATTAATTTCTCCATGTCTTCTATTTTCCTCCAGCTGAGTTTCGAAGCCCCGATCGTGGAGTCGGGAAACAGTGCACGGATGTCTCTATAACATGTTGTCTGCAGAATCAATGCATCTGCTGGTGGTGCTGTGAAATATCTTCTTGCAAGTGCAGTTTAGATCGGATGCCTAAAATGCCTGTGGCTGAAATATAACTAGGTACTATATATTAGCAATGATATGGTTAGTTTAAATCACTCACTCAGTCTCTCAGAACTGAAAGATCGTAGGTCGTTACTCTCAGAGACGACACCGATGACACCTTTTCCTAGTCCACTTCCCCATTGTCCGGGAGGTCGGCCTGCAGAAGAAAGAGACACATTGATGGTGAGCATCACACTTGCAGCCGGTAGCGCGTTGCCGTTGCAAGCTGCAAGTGTGCGGAGGAATGCACTAATGCAGCGGCGAACGGCGGGTGCTACTGCACAGCGGATCGCCGCACGCGACTTCCAATGTCAACGCACTACCATCGGTCTCGCCGCCAGTTGTCTTCATGGGTGCTCTTGGGTTGCTTCCTATCAGTTTCCTTCTCATAATGACAAAGCGTTACGATCATTTATTCGCGAAGATGTGGTCTTTTATAACGGCAGCTGGTAGCAACATCAATTTCAAAGCCACTCGAATTGGCCTCAACTTGGATGCAGTTATTACAGCTTTAGGGAAATTTCTAAGACAAGTGTTTTCATGATAGCAACAGTTCGTGCTAGCCTACAGGTGGGGTTGAGACAGAGTGTAGCGTTTAGTGCATTCGACAGGCGAGCGCGTCGACGCTAGGCAGCGCTGGCAGCGGCAGCAGTGACTTGAACGCACGACTTTACGGAATCGCATCGCAGAGGCCGACTTCTGCCCGCTTCCCGACGCTTCAAGTAGCTTTTCATCCCTTATTACCACAGCCTTACCAACGATCAGCAATCATGATCACACCCCCAACTGTTCATGGGACGGACAGACTCGGCAGCTCCAGAGTCGAGTTCCCAGGGCAGCTAGGGGGGAAGAAATCATTGCTAAGTAGGTCCCGTCGTGGGTAAGTAACTGATTGCACTAATATTAACCACGCAGGGGTGGTCGTGGTCGATCCGGTGACGGATAACCGAACGCTTTGGTTGTCTTTTTGGTCAATTTAACGGTGAACTCTTGCTGCCCGTTAGGAAGCAGAACACGTTTATTGACACAACGCAAGATCGAGTTGAAATAGTGCGTCGCAACAGAGAATCCTCACAGCAGTGTTGTACGCGCTTGTTTGCAGGAGAGTTCGCCCGGAACTTTGAAATTGTTGACACGAAACATCTTCTTGTCGTGTTTTCTCAATGAATTTTTGCTGTTTTTACGTTTTTTCGTTAGTGTGGTTTGAATAACTGGATGACGTTAAACAAGAAACGAGCGCAAGAATCGCATGGTAAGAGCTGCCTGCGCTGGAAATGATGACTGCACATACTTTTCATTGAGCAAGTAACTTGTTTTTCCTATTCTGAGTAAAACGCTAAAGAAATAAACTATTTCAAACACGAGATTTCCTCAGAGACGATTTTTGTATATTATTAATCATGCCAAAACCTCTTACTTCCTGTCCTTTGACTTTTTTCGATACAAAAAATGTTCTCAAATTGAGACAAGTGGACGACACGAATTTGGTGATGTGGAATCTACGTCTTTGACAGACCATCAATGGGGTTCTACACAAGTATCAAAGAGATCTGCAACCTGGAAACATCCACGCGGCGTAAACCATCGCAGAAGTCCATAAACCAGCGAGAAATTATGCAAATGCGCGAACTTTTGATACGACTAGTTTCATTGATGAATTAGCGATCGTTGAGAGGCGGTCGGACGTGAACGAGCGGCGAGCAATCAGGTTGTACGAGACGACGGCCGACCAACGCGACGCTTTCCCTGCGACCACTCATTCCGAGAAGCCCTCGTAAACACGGCTCGCGCAAAGAACGTACGTCGCACTCGCCGATCGATTCTGGATTCCATCAATGAATCTGATCAATGAATGTACTTTTATCAATGGCCAACGCCGGCGAGGAACAAAGCCAAGATGGCAAGCCGCAAGACTCGCCACTGGAGAAGAGACAATGAGGAAAGTGTCAACTGGCATACCTGGTTTGGGCTTGGCATCATGTCTGTGATTTTAATAAAAATGCCAGATGTATACTGAGGTGCCACTATTCTGGTCAGAGTTACAATATATCGGCTCCGAATGCTCCCTCTTGGGATGAAAACTAAATATAGTAACGATGCTTTGGTGTGTACTCGGTGCACTTTTACTGTTTCTTGTGGCAAAAAGCACATTGTTTTCGAGCAAACCTCGAAGTCGTCTCTTCATGCTTAATTACCCCGGCTGTGCTATCGCTAATTGAATCATCGCCTAACTGTGAAGCCAATGCTCCAACAACAACAGCAACAACAACAACAGGCCGTCTCACCGACGATGAATTGGAACTCAGGGTAATTGCCGCTAATCACCGATCTGCCTTCGCAGCACCGGCAGGTGGAAAAATAACGTTTTACTTTTTAAGCTTTAATGAATCGCCGTCGCGGTTCCTCGCGCAGGGGGCGCCCAAATAATAGTCGATCTAAATCGGTGTCACAACTGTTGTTACTGACACTCGGAGTGCGGTACTGCAGAGTGCAGGGGGAAGACTTTAACGAGCCGCGAGATCACCGTACGATAATTGCACGCTACGCTATGTTGTTTGTCAATTAACCTGCTCTTACATCGCATCTCATTTTGGTCGCATGCTATTTGCTGCAATTCTATCTGACGCCGATGGTAGAAGATGGTAATTGACACTAGAGGTGCTGCTATGGTATTAATGAAATAGGAACACATGCCAGTCTAATCTGTTATAGTTTTCTTTGAACTCATGCAGCAGTTAAACCATTGCTCTTGTTACATCTTATTTGCAGGCTGGCTGTTTTTGTTCCCCGCGTCACAAGACACTGATTTCTGGCTTACTCTAAACACATTCTAAGCCCCAATGGCTGGCGAACAATCGGAGTTGCAAATGACTATCATATGCCGCGCCATACGTGTGCAAATAATGCTCTCGATTCGACTCTCCTCTCTCTCTCTGAGCGTTGCGGATGGCTCACGTCCCGAGAAGGCGCGGTGACAAACAACGTCCAAAGAGCGATCTCACTTTGCTGCTCGGATCGCACCGGGCTTTGCCTGGTCGCCGTCGCCGCCGTCGGTGACATCTGCCGACGCCGACGCCGACGCCGACGCCGACGCCAGCCACGCTTTCTGGCCGAGAACAAACCACGGCAATGTCTCGGAGACAATGCACAGCTGTCCTCAGCAGCAGCAGCAACCCTCGTCACAGCGATTTGCGCAAAACGAAAGTATTTTCCGCCGGTTTGCAAGAGTAAACAGAATTACGCTGTCAAATCGCAGTTGGTTTTGACGACACAAAGCGACAGCAGAGAAAATATGCCTTGCAGAATACGCGAATTACAAAATAAAACAATGGCTCGAGTTTGCGCTGTACGCGTTTGCACGCCGTGCGTCGAGCCGGGAAATTGAGCGCATCGAGTCTAGAATTTCTTTGACGTAATGCACGATTTTAATGTTTCGATCGCGGCGGCCGAAAGTCTAGAAGAGACTCGATTTCTTTTCGTGTTCTTCTTTCGAGCTGTTTAGTATATTAATTGGTATCGAGTAAAGGTGGTGCTCACCGCGCGGCTTAACGTAGCACGTGTGTGGTGTGTGTCTGGCCAATGGCTGACGTGAGGATGGGTGATAATGAAAGTTAGTGGATGAAGCTTCTTGCAGCGGCGGCCATGTGAACTGGGTTACCAAAGGTCATGCACATCGGCCGGTGCGCAAGATCAATGCTCACTCCGCCCAGCGATCGCGCCTAAACGGACATCCTTAACCCACCCACGTGCGTTTCCACGATCCATACCATCTGTGAATAACCATCGCAACACTAGACTACCGCCGATAGAAACTTGTTCGATGATTCTCTGCTGTTTTTTGAACGCGATCGTGCAGGAGAAAGACAGCACTCTTCGATGGCACCCACCGATCAGAATGATGGACAAGCAATTGCTTGCAAGTGCAGATTCACCGCAGTGTTTGCTCGATGGCTTCGCGCTGCTTGATTGCTTGACAACACAATCCAGCAATCAGTGCCGTTGCGCCTTGCGACAGAGCAGCGTCCGCAGGTAACTAGACCAAAAGAGTAACTGTACCGACCCATGGGGACATGAATATCGCCAGTAGCCCTACTTGATTCCACAAGGAAGTCGCCTATGGAGGCAGAATGGTAATTGCATAACTGAGTGCCGTGCTCGCATAGGCGGCAGGCACAATTAGCATCGCAATATCACTGCGAAGACGCCGGGCAAGAAATTCTAACGGCAAATCCAAGTTCGACGCCTAAGAAACGCAGGGCATGTTTTGTAAGAGAAATATGTGAGATTATGTCGATAAAAACACATGTAAAAAGTCAGGTTATAATAAATGTGTGTAATGACAGTGCTCAGCGGGCGTGCTCTGTAAAAACTAAGGCACTGTGTCATAAGATCAGGATGAGTCAAAGGAGCGAGCAGAGGGCGGCTGACGGTTGGATATGCTCGCTGATCCCCACATCCCACTTTGACTTTTCATACGAAAATAGAATGCATTTCGAGGGCAGCTTCGTTAAATCGGTCTGGCGATTTTTCTTTTGAAAAGGAAAAATACACTAAAGACTGTAATTTTTGATAAAATGACATAACGGATGTCATAATAGTCAGACTGGAAATTAGAGTATATTGACACACACTAGATCGCATTGAAACCATTCGATTTCTTGCGAACAATTGCATGAGGTAGGTCTGGTTGGCATTGTGTTGCATGTGACTGGGAGCTGAATGCATGTCGACGTCGTGGGAAGGAAATGCATCCTTGACCTAGCAGCGATATCCTCGGGGTGCAGGACTCTCTCACTGCCATCGTGACCACCCCGCGCTCACCCAGATGAAAAAAAACAAAGATTCGAGACTAGTAAACACAGTCCTCGTCCTTAAAAGCTAATTGCTTTGGCTTTTGTTATTTCTTTTAATTATCACGAACGCAGGGAAACGCAGCAAAGAGCAGCAGCAAAGCACCTTCAAAACAAAAATAAACGGAATACCGTACACAATTACTTTGCTGAGCCTTTTCCCCGCACCTGCATTGAGCAGTACAAAGGTACAACAAACTCTTGGAAAATACAGATTAGATTCTGAAAGGTGTGAGAGTGTACGAAGATTTCAATGTATTTTCTAAGACACTGGCTGAGTTTGCTCGAGATTTGCAAAACGATCGATATTTTTTAGCTCGTGGCAATCCCATTGACGCGCGTCCTCCATAAAATTCGTCACCTTTTGGCCGAAGATTAGGAAACTTGAAGGAAGGAGATCAAGAGTCCAATCGGACGACGAGGAGCCGACAGCAGCCGCCAGAGATGCATGGGAGAAGCAAGGAGCGAAGCCAGGCACCCGAGCCAGTAATTACTGCTGCCCAGTGAACAGGTTTGCTTTTTTCACTCACAGATTTGTGCTAAGAATATTTATGATGTTACGGTTTTTGAGCATAATATAAATGTATCTCTCAGCCGAAATACGTCCCAAAATGTGTAACTGTACAATCATTTCCAGAATAGCTATTGCGCAAATTAGTTATTTTTATTCATGAGACATCTTTAAAGTGGGAACCATCTTGAGAAAAGTGATGCAATTGGGAAAGCGAAGGCATAAGACTGGATTAATTAGAGATGGACAACAATTCTGCACAACAAATCAAAGTAATTTAAGTTGATTCAATCATCAGGTGTAATGATTACGCTACGCCCTCACCCCTTTGGCTGTCAATCACAGATAACCACGTGTCACTAGCAATGCTCAGAACACCTGAAAAACACTGTATGCTACAATTTCATGGGTGGGCCCTAGTCGTGTGAGCAGCCAGCAACCGCAGCAGCAGCAGCGGCGGCGGCGGCGGCGGCGGCGGCGGCAGCAGCGAGCTCAGGTATGGCCTAACAGGCTGCTCGCAATGGCTAAGCCCCTACTAGGAATCTGGGTCATCTTATATATAGCCAGTGGTGAAGTTCATGGACTTTCAGTTGATGATCACCGGCTGAAGAAGAAGCACCGCCTATCGCCAGCCAGCAACAATCGGACACACAGGTATGTGCGTGGACATTTTACTAGAGGCACACGGCGACAGCTCGACATACATTTTTAGCTCCAGATGCAATCGAAGATTTGCCTACGATTTTATTCGATTGCTTCGGATGGAAGACGCTCATCAATTAATTTTATGGAATATTAATTTCACCTGATGTTGACAATTTTTGCAATTAGTTTTAAAATTGCATTAACAAGTTTTTCTGCAAGTAACTGCGTATTTAGATTGCTAGGCTGTCCTTTATAGATATATACGTTGTTAATTCCAACAATTTACTTCAAAGTTTGTTTCCGATTATGATTGCGGTTAAAACGTGATGTGCGAATTGGCAATAGAAAACCAAGGGAAATATTTCCAAAAAGACAGTAAACTGCACACCTAAAACCGCAAGCCGTGGTCGGTCCAAACTCCGAAGCGGAAACGGGAGGTTAATAGAGGTTGCAGCACCAAGTCGGTATCATCCCCGAGGCGTCGCACCCTGGACAGGTGGCATCCTGTCCCGCTATGATCGGTCCAGTCGGTCGCTGCAGCCCGGTCAACCACCTGTCTCTCAGTCGAAGCACCCAAACAATGTACCGTTACCGATCTCGGCACATACCTGTTCGCTACACCTTACAAAAAACACACCCAGGAATTTATCCGCCATAGAAAACACGCAACGCATCTCGTGTTTATTTATCGGAGTCAAGGGAAGGGTTGCACTCGGGAGATCCCGTCGTGTTTCCTGCTAGAAGGCCATCGAAAAAGAGCCAACAACCCTTTAACCTTCAGCTTTTCGAGAGCGCTCCAGCCTCGGATCACGCATGACGAGTCGGAATCAAATGTACCGTTTCTGTATTGCAATATTGACCGACAGTAAACACAAAGACACACTCTACATGAATTAATCGCGCCGTGTTGGCATTCCATTATCACCAGCACGTGCTAATGTGCTAAGACACGTGACCGTCGTGTCGTGACAAATCGGGGACAGGATCGTGCGCTAGGGAGTAGGGACGTACTTCCCCATCGCTTGGAAGAAACCACCGCGAAAACTTCTTGTCCCTGATCGACGACGCCCAGCGACCTTGGCTCAGCGATCGGTGAACATCATGGCCATCGCCGACATGATGGTCACCTGTCCGACGCCGCCAAAAACCTCCAGCAGCTTCCTTCCGCCGCGGTCCCAACTAGCCGGCTCGGGTGTCAAACTCGGAGCTTTCGACTGCATTCGCCACGCCCGCATGTCATCGGACAGCGAGATATCAAACATATTTCATCAAGTGAATCGTTCGGAGCGGCCTTTGTGCACCGTTAGCAGATTGTAGGTCACAATAATAGCAAAATGTTTCCGGGTACATTCCACACTCTGGCTGGCTGGCTGGCTGGCAGCAAGCAGCAAGCAGCAAGCTCAGCGGAGCGCTGCCGACGAGCCGGTAACCTACTCCCATCTTCAGTGTACCGTTCCGATCGAGCAGCCAACGAGACGACGGCACGACGCACGCGGCGGGCTTTGCGGGCTTTGCGGGCTTTGCGGGCTTTGCGGGCTTTGCAGGCTTTGCGGGCTTTGCGGGGTGCACACAGCTGGCATTTGCATGCGACACGTGAGCGCCAATGACGGGTATTCCGCGGTAACTGAGTGAAGGATGCACCTTACCACGGGATCAATCAACAACTCCCTGGGCTTCCCCGCGAAACTAGAATCCTCGCATTGACACGCACGACGGATTGACAGCAATTCGCGGACTGGATCCACGCGTTGCCACGGATTTCACGCTGCGTTGGACAGCACAGGAGGGTCTGGACGGACACGCGACGGGTACTGGACCCAAATGAGAGTGCAGAACAATGTTTCAGCAACGGAAGGGGAACTGAGATTGAAATGTGTTACGATGATGAATCCGCGAGATTCTAGAAGGATGACTGGACAGTGGTATTCTCAATTCTGTGTGATGAGCGACAATGACGAAGCCGACCACGGCGCGAGGGAGAAATGAGCACAGAAATCGAACGCACGGAATTCTATTGATTTCAGCTCGTGGTTTCAGACTCGCACAAAAACGAAGTGACGAATTTCACGTGACATAAAAAGTAGATCGACATCTCAAGCAATGGCGCTCGGGATACGTTCTCTTTCTCGGATCACCGTTCGACGGGCCACGTTCCACCCACCACCCTCCAAACCCAGCGCCTCCCAGGATTCTACCCTCGGACACGTGGGTCCACTCTCATCGTTCCGTCGGCAGCGTCGGCGTCGCGGGTCTCGAAGGATCGACGCGTCGCGGGGCGTACGTGATGACCCACAATGAGAGATGAGGCGAATTGACCCTCATTCGCATCGAGTCGCGTCGCGAAGGAGAGAAAGATGCACGCGTTGCGTTGCTGCTGCTGCTTCTTGCTGCTTCTTGCTGCTGCTGCAGCGAGGTGGCTGGCAGGCGGCCGGAGTTATGCAGATAACCTACTTTCCACCCGGCGCGTCGAGCTGGCTTCTTGACGGAGTCGAGGGAGTCGTCTTCGATGACGATGTCGATGTCACAGCAATTGTGTCACGCCAGTTCCGAGCTAATGCACTCTTCTATCTCGCATCTCTACACGCGTGATGACGTAAAAAGAAAATGAGATAACAAAGAAACGCGAGGGAAATCACCTGGGTCTAATTATCGCAACACGGCGTTGCGTTTTGTTTGTTCTGGTTTAAAGTCTGCGATTTCAATGCGCAAGCTGTGTCACAGTGAAGGCGAATTTCACGGATGACAAATTTGAATCGCACCACGAATATCATTGTCGATGGCCACAATGCACGATTATTATTGTCTATGGCCACAATTCAACGCCGCATTGCTTTCACGGAAAGCGACTTTCGAGTGTCGGGAACATTTGACACGCAAAGGCATCATCGCATTCTGTCGCGCATCTCCGCGAGAGATCTAGAAACAACAAAAACCTCTTTCTTATCCAAAGAGACCCACTTGAGGTGACTCATTATATACGAAATGATATTAAAAACCGATTAAATAGAACGCATTCCTGCTGCGGTTTCAATTCGATAAAAACACGGCCAGGAAACGCACACTGTTTCTATGTCTTGTTTCTTGCTGCACAGCAATGTCAGACGCTGCAGGAGATGAGTGACAGATGAGTGCAGGCTGCAGGCACGGCGGGAGAGATCGACGCGCGACCAGCGACACAGAAACCCGTCGATCTCGATCGGCGTTGCTGCTCAGTTCACACACTTCGATATCACACATCACTTCTCAGTTATAATTACAGACTTTACCGCACCATACAAACATCACCCAGAAGGTAGCGGATAGGATCCAAGTTCACCCAGCAAGTCGATGTTAACTCGCGATGCTTCCATGTTTACAAGGATTCTAAATTAAAAATTCCCATCGAAATGGATTCACTGTGGATTATACATTTCTTGACAACATACCAAAGTTCCCGAAGTGGCATGTAAGACCAAATCGTGGTGCAGGCATGTAGCATAGCATCCAGGATTCATCCAGCGAGAAACGGGCAGCTATGACACATTTTCATCGGTCATCCGTCGAAAACCTGTTCACGACGACGCTTAACTTCGATACCCCATCCTATCGAGGAGCGATAGCTTCAGCGAAGCGGTCATCCACGTTCCCCGACTGACCCAGGAGTTTCCCTCGCTGTTGCAGGAACCAGAATGAACCAGAAGCAGTTGCTCGGTTGGACGCTAGTGGCGCTGATCGCGACCAGCTACGTGACTCCGGCGCTCTCCTACCCCGGGGGGCTGCTGCAACACCCCGATGGACTCGACACGCGCAAGTTCGCCGAGAAGCCCAACGCCATGAAGAAGGTGGCCATCGACAACGACCTCGACGACGTCTCCACCAATCAGATCACGGTAAGACAGGTAACCGTTTCACTGGCCACACTATTACACTACAAATAACACCATAACACCGTGTAACACCCATCTAGGACGCCATAACACCGTCAATTGACACAATAACACTGTCACGAGATCGCATCGTCCAGATCAGAGATACACATCAAGATTTGATGACACGACCGACCCAGAATTTTAGAATACATTATTTTCTTAGGTCATAATAGTATATGGGACATTGTATGCAGCATCCTTATCGCTAATGTTTAGTTAGATTGTTTATCGAGTGTTGCCAAAAAAATCAATCCAAAATCGAACGAAACACTACCCACACCGTACACCCCAAGAAATTAATCTCTGAACCATGTGAAGGTTGACAAATCAGATGTTGTAAATGCATTATTTCGATGCACGTCAACCCGTATCACACCTCCACCGCAAGCTCAGGAAGGCCAGGCTCTGTCTCCATCCCGCCTGGAGCCGACAAGATCCCGTCTAATCCCACGATGTCATGTCCCGCCCTCAGGACGGCTTCTCGTGGAGCAACATGCTGGGCATGGTGATGCAGCTGCTGTTCAACCCTCAGCAGGGACCCAACAAGTCGGAGAGCATCGACACTGACCAGGTAACCCTCAGAGGGAAGGCGGCAGCAGCCGATTAGTCGCTATCTCGCATAGAAAACTGTCGCTCTTTATGGCCTGGCGCGGGCAGCAGGTGGATGTAGAATGGAACAGTTGTTGTTTGTTGTTGTCTGGCGTAACCCGTTGGGATGCGGGCGCGCGTTACAAGCTTTGATTGCATGAAGTGAATCGCGTGTGAAGAATTAGACTTTAGAGTTACTTCACTTCGTTGGGTGCAGGCTGATTCGCAAGCTCCGCGGAGAAGACACGAACAAGCATGATATCTTACGAAGATGACACAGTTTCCCGTGCCAGACATTGAAAGATCATCGGGAAAGAAGCTTTACACGAAGCTTCGTCATTTTTTAAATTGTTAACAAACTGTGATTTCAATGCGCTATACGCATTTGATTTTAATCTTCTCAAAGTTTCTCAAAGCTTACGCTGCCTGCTGTCTGGAAAAGATTTCACACCCTTGACGCAGACAGGTTTAGCACTCAACTCCCAGCCAGCAAAAAGCTAGTGTTGACAACTAGAGCCAAGGATTAATAACGGCCCGAGGAGCGTTTACTTCGTGATGTCCGCCGCCGACGCCGACGCCGACGCCGACACCAATGCTAAATTTGCTCCCTGGTTACTTGCAGAGCGTCGCTCCGTCGCCCTGGGCCAACTTCCTGTCCGTTGGGCTCAAGATCCTCACGGCGATCCTGGGGGGCGGCGCCGGGGGCAACGACGGCATCGACAAGGTGGACAACGGCTCCCCGATGCAGGTGCGTTTTACAACCCCTCACGCGTTGGAACCCACCCCTTGGCACGGTAGCCCTGTCTGTACACCACGCTTTGCTAGATCCGTCATACACTGCTGTACATTGTAGCCATGGTCAAACTCTAGGCAGTAGCTGGGGTTGCCAGCGATGGTATTTTCATTAATGGAAATCCATGGCCAGCGATGAATGGAAATGGTAATCCAATAGGCAAATTTTTAGCTAACAAGCTTTCAATATTTTGGGAACAATTGGACAAATCTATAGAAATCATATGCCAGTTTCAATGAAAACGACTTGAATCCTTCACATATTAAATTCATTCGAATTAATTGATTTTACTTCTGCTTTAGCGATCTATTTGTAGTTTGATAATGAAATTAAACGAACACAATAAAGATATTAAATTAGTAGATCATAAAATTCCAGTAAATAGTCCATGAAATGTGCAAAAAGCATAGCTAATTGGTGTACATTCTAATCACAACTGGTTGCAAATCGACTTGTTGCAAAGAGAAATCACCCCCGACCGTGTAAATAGTTGCGAGATGACGTCATGTACGCGCCTGCGTACAAACAATTGGTGCACCTGTAGCTGGTATAGTTTCACGGCGTGCCACCTCCACCTCACACTCATCACACATCCAGCGATCAGCATCACGTAACTTGCTTGTGCGGACCACGGACCACGGGGGGTGGACGGGGAGGTGGGTGGTGCGATCACGTGACACGCAACAGTCCCGGGGCCGGGTGTTTGTTTGTACCATACGTGTGGCTGTGCGTGGACCGTTAGGGTGCAGCCTCGAAGCTATGCTCCTCAGGAAGCAGAAACCGAGACCTGGCAATGTCCGTAGTCTTCATCAGAATCAACGGAAGAACTAATCTTACCGGTTGTAAAGCGTTACGGCAGCCAAAAGATTCACAAATCGAGAAAATATTTTTCTGTTTGTGAAGAACGTACACTTTTAACGGTTAACTGGCTGTCACTTAACAAAATTAGTCGAAAATTCCACGGGAAGCTGGGTTACCAGCTTCTGACTGATAGCAATCAGTTAAGACGCGGAACGTTGCCATGCCTCGGTTAGCCGCCTCCAGAGGCGTACGGCAGTGCTATTAGAATAGACGGACGGGTGCCGGGTGCACCCCCTGCTCGTAGTGGGCTAAAGTAGAGCTTGGTTGTCCCGGGCGACGCAGGGCATCCTGGCAGCGGTGTTGTCGGCCGTGCTTGGCTCCAAAGACCCCGACCAGGTGGCCACGATGGCCAAACAGGCCGGCGAGGTAAGCCGCGACTCCACACCTCCGTACCGCATGTCTGCATGTCTTGCTGCATGTCTTGTTGCATGGCTTCATGCCTCATACTCCGTGGCTCACTTCACGCTTCCACCGTTGGACGCCGCCAAGAGGTTGCGTGCTCCTGGGTTTGCTTCGGTCCAGATCTTCGGGTGGCGGTTAATTTGTTGATGCATCTGACGACAGGGTCGTTTTCTGCATTTCGGAAACGCGGTGTTTAAGAAACTGTCAATTATTTACCTTTCTTTACAGAGAGTATAGTTATTGAGTGTTTCTACCAACATAAACGTGTCTATTTTACAACAGATGGAAGGTAAAAAAACAGCCAAACTCTGTGCAATGTTGGTGGCTGGACTCTCGTTCATTTGCTAATCTTGGTGACAGATTCAAGGGTTGTAATCAAGACTAATAAAAATAATAATACTCGATCCGAGCATGTTATGTAACGCCTCCGATAACAACATTCCAGCAATGATAAGCCAAGGTTCCTTGTAAAAATGCTGATATGTTTAAAATCATGACTCTGGAAAGAGTCTTCAGAGGCCTCCATGTCGTGCCGAGATGTTAGTACGGCTCAGAGAGACCAAGTCCTGAACATCGGTGCTCCTAACGGCCCTCGGACTCGCACCGCGACCCCAGCAAGTCGCCGGTAGTAACGCATGCCACGTGGGTGTCCATCCGCAGTTCATCAACATCGTGGTGAACCTGCTGGACGCGCTGAAGACTTCGTTCAGCCACCGCTCGATGAGCGCGCGTTCGCACGGCAAGAAGGACTCGGTGTCCGACGCGGCCACCGCGGGGCTTGCGCTCCTCAAGGGCTACGTGCGCACGATGAAGACTGCCGACGACAGCTGCATGCAGAAGTACCTCTGCGAGGCCAACAGGGAGTGCGCCAGCGACGCGCAGGGCGGCATCTACTGCCAGCTGGGATCGTGAGTAACTCTTGACAGGCACCGAAGCAGATGAAACAGCGCAGGCCGTTCATTGCTGGTTAGACAACGTTATACTAGTTGGATTTCATGACCGGGGTGGTTTCTATATACTGCATCACTCGCAGCATTCAGGAGAAAGCGTTTTGCATCAAAGCTTTACAAAAGAATAAAGATTGCTTAGTAAATTCGCGTTCAAACTCAACTCAATTTTAAGTATTTGGTTTTTTTCGCTAAAGACTGACTTCCAGAGAGAGATTTTGGTCATGAAACTTTAAAATGCAAGTATACAGCAGCAGTTATAAGAGCAGAACTAGCACAATTTTTCATCACCGCCGGTCCGCCTGTGTATTGAACCGAGATATAATCCACGTTGGTATAAGTTTTGTAGACGTCCAGCACGCCTATCATTGGTGTAGCGTGCGACATGGTCGAGTGATGCCATCTCTTGGTAACGCGGCCCGCGCTTGCCTTTGCAGCTACGCCACCAGCTTCGTCCTGGAGCGGACCAGCTCGACGCCGTTCGACACTTTCTACGAGGCCGGACGACGTGGACGCAGCGGCGAGGACTGCCGACAGATCTACCTGTCTTGTAACGAGGTGTAGCCTGCCCTTTCATCGACAACATCCACCCAGACAAGACTCTAGTTTCTGCACGCGGCGTGTGCACAGCCACGGAGTATCGCGGTGAATACCCCGTTTTTACACACGCTTCTTTGTATACCGAAGAAAGCCGGCCAATTCACGACGACGGTACAACGATTACGACGACAACGACAACGACGATGACGTGACCTCTGATTTAGTGTTGCTGCGTCAATATTTTGAACGACGGGGACAAACTTTTTTATACGTTGACAGTTTTTTTTATACACGTTTTGGCTTCGGCGCGACCCAGTCCCCGGTCTCGGCGCGTTGCTTTGACAAGTCCGAGGCGATATGTTGATGTAGGAACGTTATCTCGTTAGTACGTTTCTAGGATGTAACAACGCAGAATGACTCACCGTCCGGCCTTCAGCCTCTTCGCCCCCCGCTTCGGACGCTCCGCGGACAACACGACTGAAACAAACGAAAAATAAGACATCAATTTATTTATTCAAAGCAAATATTCAATAATAATTTATTAGACGTGAAATCAAATACTTGAGTAGGATGCGACTGCGTTCGCCACAAGACGTACACTATGTTTAGGTGGGCGGGGTCGCGACTAGTGGCTAGGGACGGGCCCCGCGGTGGTTAGGTTAAGAAAATATAGAAAATCTTCTCGTTGAGGGCGGTAGGATCACGGCAAACAGGCAAACTTGGCATGGCAGTGAAAATGGTTTTTGTTCTCGGAAACTAACGCTCCACGGGGCGTTTACTCGTGCGATCGTTTGTTTTTCTAGATACAATTATTGGAAAAGCGCCTCATATTTTTCGGCAAGTTGACAGCTCAGGTTACCCCAAAAAGAACAATAAGCAACATCAAGGCGTCGATCATCAGTCTTGGTTGCTGTTGGTTCTAATCTAGGTTTAGTTTAAGAAATAAGTCTAGCGTTTAGTCATCTCTGTACGTCTTTGTGGTGAACAATATGTTGATCGACTGAAGTATAAGTTCTCATTAGGTGTTTAATTTTCTATAAATTATTGTATTCTTGTATGATAATTGATAATGTATGTGCGAATGATTGGATGTGATAAATGTGCTTCTTTATTCGAATAAAAAATTACAAGACCAAACGTCTGTCTATTGAAATGTTTCACACTGATCCTATACCAACCCGTACACAGATCAAAGGAAACCAAACACAGGGAAACATGGAGAGAAGCAAAAGCAAATATATAAGTCAGGTATGGTCTGTTTTCACGATAATCTCCCATCAACAACCCTGTGATATTTCAATTTCAAAAAACGCACAGAGCGAGTCAACTTTCAATAGGTTTCTAAGTGCGAGTGCAAATTATGGTGTCACTAAGCCGCGCTTGACGGAATTGACAGCACAAACTCAAGACAATCAATCACTAATCAGGGAGTTACCTCACCCTATCAAACATTCGATTTAAGACGTCCCATCAGATTAATTAAAATGACGGGAAAGTCTCTGCTACGATTGCTACTCCTGCAATCCGATCTGTCTCAGCAAAGCTACGGTCAGCTGGTACTGGACCCAGCCTCCTGTAAGAGTCAAACAATAGGGAACCACAAAGCAGGAAATATTCTAGAAATTTACAAGAATTGAAATCTTGCAGTCTCAGTGACAATTGTTATGATAAGCAAACCGCGTGACGAAAATGGTAACGAATGTTTTTGCCGTAAGGCATATTTAAATCTCCAAAAAATCCACGAGAACAGATCAGAAAAAAACCCCGCAACGCAGGACAATTAACGTAACAGCAGTGGCGTGCGCTCTCGGGTAGGCAGGCTAGGCAGAGCCTAGCCTGGCTTTTCAGAAAATAAAAAATTCTGTATCCATATTTTTTTCGTTTTCTTTGTCATATTTATAATTATTTATCAGCAAAATTAGCTAACCAAATGTCCATCATGAGTTCAGGTTTCACTTTTCAACCGTTCTGACTCGTATTTCACTCTTGGGGCACTTGAGCCACCTCTTGTGTTCAAAAATTCGCGCTGCGCGCGGCTGAGTTTTGTGTGGCTAAAGTTGGAACTCATAACATTCTGAGGGTAAACCGCGCTCGCCTGAAGACGCGTATGACGCGTTGTTATGACGGTTCAGCGCGCGGGGAGGGACAGGGAAGTCTGCCATGCTGTAGGGAAGCGAACGCCAGGCTAGGCTTTCGCAGATCCCGCTCGCCTGGCTGGATCCTCGCCTTACTTGCGGGGTACCACATTTCTCTGCCGGCGCAGTCGCAAGCTTGCTTTCTTCGCTTGCTTTCTTCCAGTGACCAAAATGGCGGCGCTGATGCATTTCGTGTCCGACTCGGCGTGTTAGTCTTTCAATTACTTGTGGATTTTAGTGTTTACGGTTTAGTGTTTTTGAGTTGAGTGTGTGCTCGTGGTAATTTATTTCCTATTGTGTTGTGTTTGTGCGAAAAAATAGCGCCACTGTGCGACTGCGTTGTTCAACGACTCAAACAGAAGCCATTCTCGCGTTTGACGTTTGACGAAAAGAGACTTGTTTTCTATACTTCTCGACGAATCCACAGATATAAGGCAAGTGGCTCAATTATCTACAGTGTTGCGATATGTCAACAAAGAAGGACTGGCGCAGGAGCGATTCATCGGCTATAAGGATGTTAGTGCTGACAAAACTGCCACCGGACAATTCGCACATGTGGTTGAAATCGTAGAAATCTACAAGCTTCAGGACAAGCTTGTGGCGCAATCTTACGATGGCGCCGCCGTGATGGCTGGACATCTGACTGGACTTTGCACCCGGGTCCAGGAGAAATATCCTTCTGCAATTTTTGTACACTGCTTTGCTCATCGATTGAACTTGGTGTTGCAAAAAGTGTGCTGTCACATTGCAGAGGTAAAAGCGTTCTTTTCGATGCTAACATCATTGACAGCTTTTTTTCGAATTCAACAAAACGACTTGAACATCTGAAATCATTTTTTTTAAGTAAAACACCGCTGAGTAGTTCTATTAAATTTGACAGAATGTCTGCAATTGTTCCAGCAAAACGCACAGATTTTCTCCCATCAATTGGGCTATCTTCGAAATTTTTCCGGGGCCTTCGCCCCCGAACCCCCCTTACTGGGGGGCTACGCCCCCCAGACCCCCCGTGTGTTTCGGAACCCCCTAATGATTTACTGCCTACCCAGGACCAAAGTCCAGCGCACGCCACTGCGTAACAGCGACATAAACGCATCGCTGTCAGTTCTTTACCCGACGAAACCGGAAACAGCGCGAGCACGACCGCGACACCGACGCCTTCAATTAAACACTTATCCCGCTAATCGCTTGCCAACTCGGTGCGCTCAAAGAGTCACCGCCTCCCCAGCGTTCAGCGAGAGTCTTCAGCAAGAGACAGACTCCTTCGGGCAACAGCAGCTGACAGATCCGTTGAGGAACGAAGTGCAACCGTCCCGCTGCGAGCGCTATCGAGGGTGGTTTTGTCTGGGCGGTACACGCCTGCTACGAGGGGGTGCGATGACCATCAGCAGCTTGTTCGGGGGCGGGGCGGCGTCGACGCCCAGCATCCTGGACCGCTTCGACCCGGCGCCGATCGGACACTTCCAGGCAGCTGCCTTCTCGCCGTACTTGGACCGGGGGGGACACGAGCCGGAGTGAGTAGCATGGTCTTGATTTTTAGTAACGAAATATCCATTCCGAAATTTGTCCTGAATCTATCTCCATGAGCCCAACAACCCAAAAAACTTAATATCGGTTCCGCAGATGTTAGTCCGTGTAGCATAATGGATAAGTGCAGTGTCCCGGACCGGCTGTGATCCGGGTTCAAATCCCGGTAGGGATGCAAATTTTGGAGTTGATATTTCGTTACAAATAATCATTTTCTACCGTACCGTCAGATAAGATTATAGAAAGCGATAGAAATGTTTGATTCTGAGGCATCATATTTATGCTGGAGACGGAGCAAGGGAAGTTGATTGTTAATGATGATATCATTGGTTAATTTTGGTTGTTAAATTCACCGATATTAAATAACAAAAATATAAAATGTCCGAGTTAAATTAGTTTCACACATCAAATGTAAACACTAATCATAATCACGTGTCTTGGGACTAATCTGCAGATGGCCGAAGAGCAAGTCGGACACGAAGGGCAAGACTGCCATGTCTGCACTGACGTTGCTGGCGTTCCTCTTCTTCCTCAACATGTTGATGGTAAGTTACAACCCTTCCAATGTCCTATCAATTGTGTCGAGCGCGGAATTAGACCCGCAAGCCGGCATATCACGTGTACATTTCCCGCATTTCGGCCTCGATAACACCGTGCACCTCCGCGGCTGGTTTGTAGAGCTGCCTGAAGGAGACGATCGCCAACAACGAGCCGGAAGTGGTCATCATGCAGCAGCGAGCGATGCGACGGGCGAGAGCGTTGTACGAGCAACAGCGCAAGGGCGACCTGGGGCCGGACGCGCTCGCGGAGGAACCCGACGAGATCGACATGGACGACGACGGCGACGAGGTAGAGGGTGGCGAGGAGCTCCCAGGAAGTGGAAACGCAACTTGGGATGGAACCAATGAAGCCGTCGGCGACGCCATTGACGCTGCCGAGGCGCACGATCGTGATGATGACGCTGTGACGGTTGAAGACTATGATGCGGACGACGGGGACCCTCAGGACAGGGCTGGGAACGACTCTGAAGATGCGAGCTACGAGACTTCGTTGGAAAAACCAGAGACACGTCTTGTAGACAGTGAAGAAGTGGTGGACTGCAACGAGTTGAAAGAGGACGTGAATTTCGGCGGTGGCGACAGCGACTACCGACTAAAAGGAGAAGAGGAGGTCGGGGATGAAGTTAGGGGTGCCTGGGCCGACGCCGGCGGGGGGTGGGGTCGTGCGGCGGCGACGGCGGCGCGGTCGTTCGTCCGACGAACGTACGACGTGGCCCAGTGCAAGGACCTACTTGCCTGCGAGACGGCCAGGATCGCCGGCGTGCTGAGCGCAGGCTCGCTGGCGGAAGGCTTCGGGTGAGTCTCATCACCAGCGTTCAGTTTCACCCTCCTGACCAAGCTAGCAACAATCGGGCTCGATGATTTCACAGCTCCAAATATCGATTGATACTTTTCCCTATTTCTCCTCCGCAAGTACCACATACTCTTGCGCCACCCGATGGAGGAAGTAATTCAAAGAAACTAACTTCGCGAGCAATGTCCAGTATGAAGACTAGTAAGCGAAACGTCAAATTCAACTGATCGTTGTTGCAAACTGGTTGTTTTGTCACTCCCAAACACTCTCCTTGGCAAAAACTCTCCATGGAAAACACTCGGTGCAAATTATTTTGGTCTCATCCTCCAGGGACATGCTCGACTGGCTGTTCGAGGAATCCGAGATACCCTCGTCGTGGAAGGAAGCAGTCGCCGAGGGCAGGAGCAGGAAGAACTGCCAGGTGTTCATCGAGCGATGCACAGAAGAGACCAGGGGTGTCTCTGTGCTTCCCGTCGTGGCCTACCTCGTCGAGCAGTTCGTATGAACTTCGTCGAGCAGTTCGCCAGAATCAGACACGTTGAAACAGCGAGCAACCAATGCAACCGATTCAACCGATGCAACGTTATAGGCGATCGCTGCTCGCTGCACGAAACAGCAACCCATTTCAGTCTTGCAGAAGACTTAGGGCTTGAAACAAGAGAATCGAGACATAAGTCTTAGCCTGGTTTATAGATTCATGTATTTCTGGGGCAACTATGTTCGACTTATCGGATGTTTGCGTTATAAAGCGCAAATGCCATGTTTATCGATATGCGATGGCTATAAATGTCGACGTATTAGTTTAGTGGATTGAAGGAACAATTTCTTTCGCCCATCCCTTGGATGTCGATGTATTTCTTCTTTGGTGGCTGACAAGACGCATTTTGGGGTTATTCTGAGCCAGGTTAAGGGTTAGACAGGACCGTGAGTCTGTTCTCGGTTTCCTGACAGCAGTGCTTCCCAAATGTTATGAAGACACAATGCAATAAGGCGCTAAAAATAGCAGGCGAAGGCAATTTGAATCAATCATCACGCTGGTGATACAGATCTTAACGACGTGCTCCCGCCGCACTAAACACGAACGAAGATTCCGTGTGTTTACGTTATGCTAGCCGCTTGCCGCTTAGTTCGAATCTATAACTAGGATTTACTAGCGGCGAGCCAGTGGCGCGCCACGCAGCTCGTAGCGAGCGACAACAATCGCTGGGTCCACGAGCTAACTTTGCACTCACAATTTGCTGCACATGCAAATATTCGAGCTCCTTCTATCCGGTGTGAGGAGAAGGTAGGCATTGCAAAATATTGGACAATATATGGGTAACATATCACAATCAATCACTTCTCAAAGGGAAAATTTCGGATATCAATTTTTCTGCACCATCTCGTTCAAAGGGCGATTTCAATCAATCACATATCTCGTCATGGGGTCGATTTCTTGGGACTGGAGTTGTAGGGTGGGTAGTAGGTAACACTGTCTTCGTTTTGGGGTAGATTGCACGCGATTGGGATGCAGGTGACTGGCCTGGGGCTGACTGGGCTGACTGGCCGTCTTGTCTGGGGGTAGGCTAGATGTCGGTGTCACCGTGCCCTAGGGGTCGCCACTGGCCGCCGCCACCCAGCCAGCAGCACGGCGATGTTTGGAGAGCGCAGCCTCACCACAGCCGCAAGCTCGGCACAATGTTTGCTTGCACGGGGTGCTTGCAAAGGGTGGTCGGGGTGGACTTACTCGGATCGGTTTCATCCAGCCAACGGCAACACGCTAACAGCTCTTCATCGACTGCCGGTGCCACGGTGGTCGACACCAATTCACGACGCTATTTTTACTGGTAATTGACTTGCACTTTTGGGGGGTTATTATAGAGTTATCGTTGTGCTGGCAGTTGGCAGTTGCCACGGCCAGCATCGAATGGTTCGGATGATGAAGTGTGCTAATGCAATATTTGACCGTTGTTCATTGAGAAACAACGATCAGATTGTGTGGCACCGGACACTTTAATTGATTTTAATGGTCATCTTTGGAAAATATACATTAATTTTAACTTTTAAGGTCATGGATTCGGGGTGAACTCTTTGGAGCAATTAAATGTATCGCTCCAACTTTCACACGTTCAGTTAAAAAACATTGGGTTTTCGGGATGAGATCATGTGAAATTATTAATAAATCCACAGCTCTGATATCTCATTTCACGACGTAGCCAAGTAGTATATTCAGCAACAGTCTTGAAAGGACTCCATTTGAGAGTAGGTGTGTATACAGATTCATCACACATAGTGATACTTAGAAATTCTGCTGGGCCTTTACAATATTTGTGTAAAGATGATCAAAAAGGCAAAAAGCATTCGACTAATAAACACAGTGTCTGTTCACAGTTTAGGATGCTCAATTTGTAATGAAGCTTTTTTAACGAGGTGGTGTATTCACAGAGGCTCACACATACCAGATGTGCTATAACGATTATTATTATTGCGTAGGATATTCGTAAGTTCACAGTTTATAAACGCTCGTCGGGCAGATGTTAACAACGTCTCAAAGGAGTTCTTGCCGATACCGGAGGGAATAATAACAGCGCGTTCTCACTCATTTATTCGATCAGCCTAAACAGCAGCCGCGATGGAATTATCACGTCAACGCTTATTATCAACGCCAAGCCCGAGAACGTCGATTAAAAGCGATGCTTTAGCGGTCAGATCAAAGAGCCGGAGGCAGTTGACGGTAAATCTGTGTGGTAGGTATCTTACTGTTTCTTGATTGATTCACCGTCCTTTCTTTCGAAGAAATACATTGTAGAAATCCAATTTTGATACTAAAGAAAATGAACAAACGCTTAGGATGTAGCTGTGTTTTTCTTTCAGTTTCAACTTCCAGTGAAGCATGCAGATTAAAATGACACTGAAATATTGAGAAATTATCTTACCACAGTTAGTAAATCCTTTTTCTTATGTTGTTTTCTTGCTTCTTCACTTTTTTTCCCAGTAAATATTCACAGAGACGAGTTTGCCTAATGGCTTAGATTTAATTCTTCTTTACATTAATATCAGTCTTTTATGTTCACACAAGATGGAAAGAGTATTTTTTCATGCTTGAATATTAAAAACACTGAAATAGGGAAAATATGGGTATTAGGTAAGATAAGGCATGATTAGAAACTACAGGATGTGCAATATTCCACAAAAAAATAAGTTAAAAATTCTTGAAATTTTGTAATTCACATTGAGCCAGCTAGATTCTAGATAGCGCAGAATCAGAGCAAAGATATTGGTACCACACTTTAAAAAAATCTCCTAGACCATTATATTATGCTCGATTAAAAAAAATTATCCGGCCGAAAAACCTCCTTGTACCTAGAACAACATTTAGGTACCTTGTGCACAAGCCCTGCAAAGCAAATCGACGGTCGGCAGCGGCGGCGGCGTCGGCGCTAGATGTACTTGGTCTGCGTCAGCGCCGACTCGCCGTACGTCGGGTCGGTCATGCGCGACCAGTCCGTCTGGCCGACCACGAAGCCGATGGCGCGCATCTTCTCCTGGCTGCGTTTCTCCTCCAAGTCGGCCCAGCGAACCTGGTCCCGTCGGGAGAAACAGTCGCCGCGTCAGACACCGCGTTCGCTCTCCACGCTCAACGACGCACGCGGGGGAAATCGTCGGGCGAGGTGGTACAGAGACACGTACACGTTTCCGCAATGACCTTCTGCGGTGTTGGAAAGTTTTGCCGCTACGTTTTCCTAACCAACTATACACACCGTCACATGTCTACCATTTTTCAAGCTAAGCCAAATGTGCTCTTTGTTCCACTTTAAAATCTATTAGGTATCCATAATATTTTCAATTCAAGCTAGAACTAGATGGCAGACAGGCCATAAACAAGCCTAAAAATTAGGCATGGCTAAAGAGGTCCTTCAAGACGAAACGGGGGTGGGGCGGCGGAAACTCACCCGCTTCTTGCCCGGCAGAGATTCGCGGTTCTCGTAGTCTTCGGCGGGGGTGAGCCAGTCCTCGAGGGTGGTGGGTTCGTCTCCCTTGCGTCGCTTCAGCCCGTCCATGCGATCTGCAGGCAGAAGGAGAGGCCGCGTGAGCCAAGAGTAGCCAACCCTTGCACGGCCCGGCATACAGACAATGTCGGTTTCAAGCCATCACGCTACCACCAGCTAAACATGTCCAGTCAAGTTAGGTATGGCCGTGCTGGGTTCTTATTCTAGCAGACATTAGGATAGATTTACAAACAACTTCCAGTTGAATTAATGTGTTACTTATTGGCTAATTAGACTTACACCTAACTAAGAAATAAATATTATTTGAATTCAACTTACCCAGTTTATCACCCGATGGCTGTTCCATGATCTCCCATTTGCTGATAGTTTCAGTGTCCTGCATCAAACAATCTTGTGGCGTCAAAATACAACGTCCGAAAAACCGCCGAGAAAAGGATATCGAATCCGCCGAGATTGTGGAAAAGCAACGGTAAATTGTGTGTCAAGTAATAGAAGCTCTTTAATCACGAGAAACAGAGTCAACGTATTATTGCAGCATGAGACAGTGGCCGCCGCGGGTTGGTTTTTCACCGCGCAACAGTCCAACCTACGTCAAACATCTCCCCTTTGGGCTGAAAGGCCGTTTTAGAACTCGGTGGTACGATATTAAGAGCACCAACGTTTTCAGCCAAATGGTTTGAATTCTCGGAAGGTCACCAAAGTAATGCAACAATTTAACACTTGCTGGGAACTTGAATTTGGTGGCCGATTGCGTTAACTGTCGACGGCACTTCTGTTCATGGTTAGCAGTTGGAGGTTGTAGGCCAGCCGTTGAGCTGCAGCCAGGAAAGGGCACTAAACCCGTTGGTTCTCACAGCGCCTTAAGACAACAGCAGGCACATGGCCTTCTCTCATCCCTCTTTGTTAGCATTCCATGTCACTATGTGGAAAGTTGGCCGATTGTCCACATCACAAATGCTCTTAACACGTTTCATGGGAGAACTTTTATCAAATCTACACAATGAACAACACGCAAAGGCAGCAGGATCATTCGTGAATGACAGCTGTATATTTCAATTCCACGAATCTCGTCACAGTCACACAGAGTCAGAACAACAAGCAAACAAACGAGCCGGCCGCACGACTTACGTTTCCACCGCCGGATCCGTTGCGTCTCTTACCTCGTCCTCCTTCGCGCCCTCGTCTTCTTTCTTGTCGGCCGCGTCGGCTTCGGCGTCTTCGTCGGGGGCGTCCTCCATCTCGACCTCCGTGATGGCCGCCGACTGCAGCAGCGACCGCAGGTCCAGCTTGAGATACGTGCTCGGCGTTTCCTCCCAGTTGTTGATGATCTCCGCGATCTCCGCCTCCGTCCGGTGGTGCACGTTGCGTTTCAAGCACGAGCTTGCGTCTGCGTCCATCTCGCAGATGTAGACCTACGTTTCGGGAATGCCGGGATCGTTGCATTCAAATTCAATCAACCACCGCATGTAGTCTAAACAGGTCAAGACTTAAAAGTATTTGTTTCACCGACTCAAATCCGCATGGCTTTATGTCAAAATATCAACATCTAACGTCAGAACAATACCTGAACGTTTTATTTAGCAAGTTTGTACTAGCATTTAATTATAAACTTAATTATCGGTTGTAAACTAATGCAGTCAAATATGCAGGTTAATATGTGCCTTCAAAATTTCTGTCAGATCATTTGTTGGGTTGGATGTTGACTCTATAGCGTTGAGCGCACTGGGTTACTGGTTACCGCACTGGGCAGGCAGACATGGCTACCTGGAATCCCTTCTGCTTGGCGTGGCTCCACATCTCCTCAAAATGCTTCACTTCCTGGTTGACGCAGTCGACGATGATGAACGAGAAGTAGTTCTCGTTGACTGTCTTGCGGAACGTCTTGAGCAGCGAGCTGCGGTAGTGCTTCTCCATGCCCGCTTCGTACTCGTAGCCCATCTCCTGCAGACGCCCAAACAATTGTCACTTTCGTTTCAGCGGGAAAATTGCAAACTTGTTAGTGCGAGTGCCAAGCAGCTGATATTTTTCAGTTACTTTGCAAGGAAGCAATTGGGAAAGAAAAGAAACCATATCAGGAACACGTTTCTCACAAACTAAAACTGATAACTGTATCAGGAATTCTGTCTGTCAGCCCTGAACTAGTTAAAAATTATAACACAGCCAGTGTAAAAACAAGAGAATCACAGTTTGCCAACTAGCAAGCTAGGAAAGACTCTAGCAGTTAGCTAGCAAGCAGTAAATCCACCTCCGTCTCACCTTGACTTTCCGCTTCCTGCCCGACTCGGGATCCGTCTTCTCGACCTCGATCTCGGTGATGAAGTAATCGTCGAGACAGAGTATGCGTGGAGCCGAGCCCCCGTTCTCCGTCTCCTTCTCCTTGATCAGCTTGGCCGCAAACGTCTTGCCGCTGCCCGGAGGCCCGCGCAGGATTATCACGATCCTGAGACACAGAACAGCCATGCCACTCAATGTCTTCATCCACACGCCAGGCCCTTCCTCGATCGGAGACAAGAATGAGGTAAGGCCCAAGAGTGTCCTGCATCCTACAGCCTGGTGAGATGTTTGCTGGCAGAGTGTCCTGCATCCTACAGCCTGGTGAGATGTTTGCTGGCAGTGTCCAGCATCCTACAGCCTGGTGAGATGTTTGCTGGCACAGTGTCCTGCATCCTACAGCCTGGTGAGATGTTTGCTGGCACAGTGTCCTGCATTCTATAGCCTGGTGATATGTTTGCTGGCAGAGTGTCCTTCATTCTATAGCCTGGTGAGATGTTTGCTGGCAGAGGGTCCTGCATCCTACAGCCTGGTGAGATGTTTGCTGGCAGAGTGTCCTGCATCCTACAGCCTGGTGAGATGTTTGCTGGCAGAGTGTCCTGCATCCTACAGCCTGTTGAGATGTTTGCTGGCAGTGTCCTGCATCCTACAGCCTGGTGAGATGTTTGCTGGCATAGTGTCCTGCATTCTATAGCCTGGTGATATGTTTGCTGGCAGAGTGTCCTTCATTCTATAGCCTGGTGAGATGTTTGCTGGCAGAGTTGCCTGCATCCTACAGCCTGGTGAGATGTTTGCTGGCAGAGTTGCCTGCATCCTACAGCCTGGTGAGACTTTTGCTTGGAGTGTTGTTGCAAACACAAGGTGTCTGCGGAGGGCGACTCACTTGGGCGGCCGTGTCTTCCGCCCGGGCGGGGAGATGAGGTCGTCGATGTTGACGGGGGGCAGGGGCGTCGGCTTGGCGTCGCGCTTGGCCAGCGGGCTGTCACGGCGTCCCGGCTCGGTGAACGACGGCGGCGGCGGCGCGGCCAAACCGCGGCTGCGACTGCTGGAAACACGCATCGCGTTCGCAATCACCGTCTTCCGCAACGCTTACATCTCCAACGCTATTCGCCCGCTATTTCAAACTCTTCACGAGTGCATTGTCCTCGGAATGAAAACTAACTGCAAAGTAATAGCCTGTAAATATTGGGTCAAAGTACAATATCAAACTTTCCAGGCAATTTGGAAAAAATTTTACCACAGGTAAAATAACTAACTTGCAAACTAACTTGCCAGAAATTTAACAGTTAAATCATAACTGGGTATCTTCTCTGCATTATTTTCTTACTTGAAGTTATTGGGCTGATGGCATTCCAACACAAGGATAGTTAAATTACTGTTTACAACAGACATTAGAATTAGAATCCATTCTAAATTTAAAAAACGTGGCAAAAAGCAAACAATGGTGTTTCTACACAAAGCAACGGTAAATCTAGGATTGGGATCAACGCATCGCAAGCACAAATCACCTGTCGTCTCTCTTCGGCTCTTGGCCGCGCAGGTCGCGGTTGCGTTCGCGCTCCCATTCCGGGTCGAACCGGCGGCTGGGTCGGTCGCGGTCGTCGCGGTAACTCCTGTATCTACGCGGCGCACGCCGCAGAAAGTACGTGTGAAGTAAACCATGCGCGGATGCGTGCGCTATGCGCAACCTGTGCCATTCGCCATCATGCCCGCTGCGCATTCAAGCGGATTCTAATACAAGGGTAGATCTACATCTTAACCAGTCATTTAAAAATCAAACTGAACTCAAACTGATATAAATTTGGAAAATAACTAATAAGCCATATCATAAAAACATTTAATATAGAAATGTACCGGATACCTAAAAGAAATATCTGAGTTTGTAGACTGAATTTAATTTCTACACCAAGCCAAACACAATAGGTAATTAAAAAAAACATGCACAGTGCAAAAATTCATGACAGTTAAAAGTAAATCTGACTAATCACAAAACCAATTCAACCATTCAACAAACGTTGATGAACAGGGACAGTACTAAAGAGACCCGAGCCTCTCTGACTCTAATACAGCGAGCTGGCATTTCTGAGAGGTGGTAGAGTCAATTGCTAACGAACCGATCCTCGTCATCTTCTCTCCGCGAGATCCTGTCGCGTTCCCAGCGAGCAGCGTGGTAATCCCGATCCCGATCCCGGTCCCGGTCCCGTTCCCGGTGGCCAAACTCACGGTGGTCTTCTCTGCAATGTGCCGGTGTCAGTGTCATGTATCAAAGTCAATGTTTCAAAGCTAATTCATGTAATTCATAATTCATGATGTTCACTAGTGAAGTACTACCTATAGCAATAGCAATTCTTGATGCTAATAGATACCTGAGTATCTTGGCAAAATTGTACTAACAGATTTAACAATTTAAATAAAATAGAAATGTGGTTTTCTGATATTAATCATTCACCTAGATTTTTTACCAACAAGGGCATAAAGATTTAGGGCGTATAGATTCGCCTCATATGCTTCTGGGGAGGATCGCCACATGCGAAAAGGCTCCTTATCATACAGAAATGGGCAATACGTGCAGTTTTTGGTGCATCAAGCATAGCATCATGTGGCCCTTACTGAGCTAGGAATATTGACCCTGCCCAGCATCTACATTTACGAACTTGTGCTATGTGCTCGGGACACCAGTCGAAAAAACCTCACAGTCCCCGACCATGGCACAAGACAAATGTGTGACCTGCCGCTTGCGGAACACAACACGGCGCACTTCACCAAAAGCCCTTCTTATGCTGGGGCAAACTGCTACAATAAGCTGTCGACAATACTAAAATCAATCAACTGCACTAAGCTATTTTGAAAGAGTTTCTTGTTAATAGGAGTTATTACTCAACAATTCAAATGGCATGTAAATGTTTCCATACTGAACTAATTACCTATTATTATATGCCTTTTGGTGATAGGCCGTAATACTGAATGATAAAGATCACAAAACATTTTTGGTATAACCACATGGTGCAGGGTAGTAGTAGGTATTGCTAGTAGACAAAAGTCAGCATGTTAGAATCAAACAGAGAACCAGTGGCGGCGCCACGGGGGTGCATGGGGGGGCAAGTACACCCCCAAAAATTGGCTTGCCCCCCTGCTTGCCCCCCCGCTGAAAAGTCCCGAATTACAGATCTCTTGTGAACAAAGTAGACGCCCGATCGACTCGAGACCTCACATTGCGAGTTAGAATTTCTTTCAACTATATCAACTGAATGTTTTTCAGAAATATAGTGATTATTGTAGGGGCAACTAACTGGTTTTACGTGGAACGCTTCACCAGCAAAATTTTCCGTGTGATGAAGCTGTCAGCTTTTACGGATTAGACTTAGTGAAAATAATCTACCAATTTTACTGCCTCATTTACAGCATGAGAAATAAAAACACTCTCGGAGATTATGCTTGCACAACCCGACATGACACCTGATTAAATAACAAAGCCAATGAAAAGGAAGTCAATGCTATTCCGTGTTTCATGCAGTTTTATCAATACTTCTGGATTTGTCTCTGTTCACAGATCTTAAGCAATGTTGAAATAAAAAAATCTGATGAAAATTACTGATTTTTTCGATAATATTCATTCGTTTATTCGTGAACTTGATGAGAGCGGCCTAAAACATGACGCACTATCAATTATTTTCCTCGATTGAAAAGTGCCACAGAATCACCAATAAGTACAATAGAACTTTGATTCAAAGTATCATACAATCTGCTGAGAAAGATGAACCAAACAGTATCAATTAAAACTCGTAATCGGTAATTAGAATGTTTTTTCATTTTGATGGTTAATCTTGGTCATGCAAGAGTCGTAGAACCAGAAGCTTATAAGCATTTTTAGTTCAAGACTATTTATTTCTACGTGCTACAATTTGTTATTATTTCCATAATCTCTCGGATTCGGGCTTGGGGGGACAGGGACACCCCAAAGTTTCGACAATTTATAACTCCGTGGGAAAGAGTGGTATGGCAAGTTCGCATTCAGAGAGCAAGTGTTTTACGTTGCAGTCACAGGTCATAGCTGGCGCGGTTCGGTCCTGTTTAGTGACGAGATGTAAATTAGGTGAGATTGACGTGTTTTCCGTCATGACTTCATATACTGGATTCAAAAAGCGATCATCAATAATTGTATTGGTTGACACTCTCTTTAAAGGCAAGCGAAAAATACATCAAAAGCAAGTGGTTCAGGTTTATCAGTGACTAGTGCAAGTGATGATGGGAAGAAGGGAAAGTTGGCATCAGGTAAATCGGGAGGTGAATATGATGATGGTGCATAATGAAGGAATGCATAAATCAACAACTCCTCATCCCTTATGGATCATAACGTGATTGAGCGATAGAAAAATCAACTAGTCAGAGCGTTTAGGTGAGTAAATTCAATAAAAATTCTTAAGCAATTTGTGGCCCAATTTCAGGTAATTCGATATGTGTGGGCCCGTGGGGGGGGGGGGGGGGGGTATTTATTGCCCCCTTCACCTATTCGCTTGCCCCTGCTCTGCCCCCTTACTCATTTATTTCTGGCGCCGCCACTGCAGAGAACCAAGGTGCGACGTCTGTTGATTCGAGCAGCGAAGGCAGCTAGCAAGGCGTGGAGAATGTACCTTCGATACTCGTGCTGGCCGCCGGTGGGAGACAGGCGGTGACGTGGCGTCAGGTGCGCGGCGACGGGCGCGAAATGCGCCGACACGGGCGTGAAGTGCAGCGGGTCGCGCGCCGCCCCGCCGTGGCCGTAGTCGAACGTCTGCACGGGCGCGGCAAACGCGGGGGCCGCCGGCGCCGCGGGGGCTGCGGCAGAACATCGTTAACGTTGACAGGACATTAGCATACGCAACGGGTGCAAGGAAGCAAAAACTTTGTGTTCGTTCATGTAAGGTAGAAATGTATTATTATTTGTAGATTATTATAGAAGGTTATTTATTATTGAGGCTCCTCAACCCAAGAAAAGACATCGGACGATACTCGCTAGCATCTTCACGCATACGAGTCTGGAACAAGCTGCCAAGGAGTGTTATTGACCCTCTTTCTTACAACAGCAGAGAGCTGCATGCGAGGACAAAGAGCACATGAATATCATTATGACTATATTGTATATATACTATGTGTGTATAGCAACATTTGGAATATAAATGTGTATATGTGTAATTATGCGTTTCCTCCAAAGTTGCCTTGTCCAAAAAATAAATAAGTTAGCAAGTTTTTAAGTATCAAAAGAGGCCCGCGACAAAAAAAAAAGTTTTTTTCCTAACTGGAACTAGGTGGCTGTGATGCTTTACACCGCAATTTCACACAGTCTGCAATTGGGTAAAAACATAGCTAGAAAATTTGGTGAAAATTTAACTGAAAGTATGGCCAGGGAAGTACGATAAGCGACTAGTGTTTGTTACCTGGGTCAATGATGGGGCCGGCTGGCTTGTGTCCGTACTCGACGATAGTGGCCGGCTCCAGCTCGAAGGTGCTCTCCTCCCAAGGCCGCGGCGGCGGCAGCGCCCGCTGCATCTCCTTCTCACGCCCGCCCATCTGCCACAGAGCACACGTAGCAGCTCGAGCACGTACATCAAATACACACGCCACAAACGCATCCTAATGCTACGTTTAATGATAAGCGAAGTGAAGGTTCGCCTCGACCTTGCGCCGCTTTCAACCAATCACAAGCCCAGATTCCATTTTGAGCGAACTCTTGAGCGAGGCCTGGGCAAAGGCATGGACAAAGTTTAAAAGATATTGCGCCGGTTTGACTTTTGTTGCTTTGGGCGAAGGCTCGCGCATGAAACCGCCTTCGTATTGTATGTTCGAAGATATAGGAACGGACACGAGAGGGCGGCGTTACCGCTTCCGTAGAGGTTAGGCTAGTGCGCATCACACAATCTACAACATGTCGGCCGAGAGGTTATGTTTTGGAAAGCCTGCTCTTGTCTCCTCCTCAACATCGGCCGAACATGAAAACGTCTGGGTCTTGGACTAAAAAGTAATAAAGCTAATATCAACTGAAGTTTGCGACGTCGGAAAGCGATACTGTGGCAATATTGGTGCCAGATAACCAAGCATTGATAATGCCATATTAGAACCGCATGCGACTCAGCCACCATTTTTCTAGCCTTCGCTCAGCGATCGCTTGACGAAAATGTAACTTTTGCGACGCAAGGCTTTGCCCACCTTCGCCCAGGCCTCGATTCGCGTTTAAGTATGCTTATAACTTAGCATAATGTAAAGCTCATGTCCAGCAACCAACGGTAGAGGCCACCCAGAAGAACTACTCTCCGTAACCCATACAACCAGAAAAGCATTGGCACTCGAACAACACACTAGCTAGATAACAAACCGAGCACGAGCTAGGTATTGACAAACGCACCTGGTCGCCGCGATAGAACTCCGGCCGATTGTTCCACCGATCGGGCTGAATCCGGTCGAAACCGCGCCCGCCAAACTCCCGTCCGCACCCCTCCTCCGCATAGTCGCGCTCGAACCGGCCGAACGGCTCGGCGAACGCCCCGCGGCCGGCGTCGCGGAACCCGCCCGGCGCCGAGCCGCGCGCGAACGGCTCGGCGCCGGGTGGCGGGAAGCCTGGGCGGCGCGGCGGGAAGTCGCCGCCGCCGCCGCGATCCTCTGTCTCCGGCTCCGTCGGCTCGTCGGGATCGTCGGCGTTCAGCCGGTTCCACTCGGCGTCGTAGTCTTCCTCGGCGAACTCGTCTTCCTCGTCGCGCGACGGATCCGACGGCTCGAAAGCCGCGCCGTCCGTTCGGCTCCAGCTGCCGTCCAGGCCACCGGGCGGGCCGCCCGGATGCCCGCCGCCTTGCGGGCCTGCGAACGCCAGGCTTTGCGGGCCTCGGGATCGCGGAATGTTTTGAGGACCGCCAAATTGAGTGCTTTGCTGCCCACCAAATTGAGTGCTTTGCTGCCCACCAAATTGAGTGCTTTGCTGACCACCAAATTGAGTGCTTTGCTGACCACCAAATTGAGTGCTTTGCTGCCCACCGAACTGAGTGCTTTGAAGACCGCCGAAGGGTGGCCCCTGACCGCGACCGAAGCCCTGAGGCTTGCCTTGGCCGGGAGAGAAGTTCTGGATTCGGTTGGCTCCGAAGTTTGCCTGGCTGCTCGAAGCAGCAAAACTACCTTGGCCTGGCTGGGATCTGTCGGCAAATTGGCCGGGAGGGTTGGTCGGGCCGAAAGCTCGTGGCTGGTTGTTCGGCCTAAAACTACCCTGCTGGCTGTTTGGTCCAAATTGATTATTCAGTCCAAATTGGCTATTCAAGCCAGATTGATTATTTGGTCCTAGCTGGCTGTTCAAACCATGTTGGTTGTTGGGACCCATTTGTTTGTTTAGGCCATGTTGATTCTGTGCGCCCAACTGACAGTTTATGCCATGTTGATTTTGCAGGCCATGCTGATTATGTTGGCCAAGTTGATTATGTGAGCCAGGTTGATTTTGCATGCCAGGTTGATTATGTGAGCCAGGTTGATTTTGCATGCCAGGTTGATTATGTGAGCCAGGTTGATTCTGCAGGCCAGGTTGATTCTGTAGCCCAGGTTGATTTTGCAGGCTATGTTGATTATGTTGGCCAAGTTGATTATGTGAGCCAGGTTGATTTTGCATGCCAGGTTGATTATGTGAGCCAGGTTGATTTTGCATGCCAGGTTGATTATGTGAGCCAGGTTGATTCTGCAGGCCAGGTTGATTCTGTAGCCCAGGTTGATTTTGCAGGCTATGTTGATTATGTTGGCCAAGTTGATTATGTGAGCCAGGTTGATTTTGCATGCCAGGTTGATTATGTGAGCCAGGTTGATTCTGCAGGCCAGGCTGATTCTGCAGCCCAGGTTGATTCTGTAGCCCAGGTTGATTTTGCAGGCTATGTTGATTATGTTGGCCAAGTTGATTATGTGAGCCGGGTTGATTATGTTGGCTAAGTTGATTTGGTGGGCCAGGTTGATTGAATTGACCAGGTTGATGATGTAGTCCATGTTGATTCTGAGGGCCAAGCTGATTTTGGTAACCAGGTTGATTAAATTCTCCATATTGATTCTGCAGGCCAAGCTGATTCTGTGGGCTAGGTTGATTTGGTGATCCAGACTGATTGTACTGGCCAAGTTGATTATGTTTCCCAACTAGATTTTGCGTGCCAGGATGATGCTGGCCGAACGCGCCCGGCAGCCCGGCAGCGACGAACGCCTGGCCGCGTCCCAGCCCGGCAAACTGCGGGTTGCCATTCGCCGGGCCGAAGCTGAACTGCCGGCCGCCCCCGGCAGCGTCGTCGTCGGCGAAGCCGTCCACGTCGTCCGTGTAGAACTGCCGTTCGCCTTCGTGCGCTGTCGGCGCGGCGACGGGCCCGAACGTCCCCGACGGCGGGCCGTGGTTGGCGTCCTGCGAGTCGCCCGCCGCCCCCGCCTCCTCTTCGGGCGGCGGCGGCGGCGGCGGCGGCGCTGTCGACTTGGGGAACTCGAAGCCGCGGCCCTGCGACGTCTTCAGCGCGACACCGCCGTCGGCCGAGCCGGACGAGTCCTGGCCGAAGCGCGCCGAGTCCGGCGTGTCGGGCGCCGCGTCGCCCAGGTCCAGCCCCGGGATGCCGCTGTCCGACTTCTTCAGGAAGTCGTAGTTGACGGCGGGCCTCTCCTCCGGCTCCAGGTCCACGACGGGGGGCGGCGCCTCCCCCGGCCCGCCCGCCTTGATCGCCGCAAACGTGTTCTGCGACAGCTGGATCGCCTTCGGGAAGTTGAGCACGTTGCCGCCGTCAGGCTTCTGCGGCCCCGGCCGGGGCGGCTGGCTGCGCGGCGCCGCGTTCGGCCTCTGCTCGGCGGCGGCGGCCGAAGGCGGCTGGCCGCGCACGTCCGCGAAGCTCCCGCGGCCAGGTACCTGCCGCTGCCAGTGCGGCGTCGCGTCGGCCGTCTGCTCGCGCAGCAGAGCGTTGGCCTTGTCCGCCATGAAGCCCAGCGGGATGTCCATCAGGCTCTTGATCTGCGGCTTGCCGTTGGCGCCGGAGGGGGCGGCGGCTGCGGGGGGCGGCGGGTGCGTGAAGCCAGGGGGCGGCTGCTCGGGGTGGTGGGGCGCGGGCCTGGCTGGCCAGGGGTCGGCGTGGGGGTGGCGTGGGCCTTGTGGCGCGGGGGCGGCGGCGGCGGCGGGCGGTGGAGCCTGCGTCTGCGTGGAGGAAAGGGTTAGGTTAGCGTGTGTTAGGCCGAGGCGTGAACGACAATGATGCTGAAGTGGGGATCGGACTACACTTCATATCTTGTTAGTGGCGACGGCGACGCAGTGGCAAGGCATTGCTGGCATTATTATTTATTAGAAACAAAACATCGACTGGAAAGTGAATTCGTATCCGGAAATACAGGCCTTTCCTACTGGAAATGTGAAGGCCTAGGGATATATTATTTGGTTTATAATTTTTAATAATTATAATTATTAGAATTATTAGAATTAATAATTTGGTTTATAATGATAAATAACATGCAGGCAGAGCAATCACAAAATAGTATTCTGATCAATTTTGTTTCTAGGTGAATTTTGATTAAGTTAATTGACCGTTAATTTTTTTGTCTCATGCAAAAGCTATTTTAAGAGAATATTGATTTTTGAATAGAAGGTACCAACTTTAGACACAATTAATTTAAAAAAATCCCCGTAGACTTTTCCGCTGTCTTAGATGTACAGCAAGTAAGGTCGGATTGCCAAAATCAGACGAGTTTAAGTGTCAAACGTGGAAACTTACAGGCGTTTTGGCGAGCGCCGTCTTTTCCCGCTTGATCCTCATGTCTACGCGACGTTGCAGCAGCTTCTCCCGCCAGCCCATCCACTTCACTTCATACTCCTTGTACTGCGTCTGCAAACACCAAACACCAGTCACATCGCGCCACCCTTGTTGCTGGGGAACTGGCTTCTCCCGTTACTTACTATTCTACCGGTTCTAGTCGATACTATGAATAATTCATAGTTATGGTTTCATTTCATTTTTATTGTGGTTTCCAGTAAAAATATATAGTGATGTTAACACTAGCGAACGCTCAATCTAATCGCGTTATAGATGAGCACACTTATTCAGGGCTTGAGGATAAGATTTAAGACCTACAAATGAAAGTAATTGCACGGTTGCACCTACACCTTCCACTTAAATCTCGAGGGATAAATAGTTAAGAATCATAAAAAACTGTCGGAAAAATGCGAATAAAAAATGAACAAGATAAGATATAGATCCAAAAACTTCAGCACAGCTGCGTATCCGTTTGCTTAATATGTTTCTTAACTTTGGTGTTATTATATAAATATCTTTTGGCTGTAAAAAATAAGAAAAGTTTTGAAAATTCTGAAATATTTTGTAAATTTTGAATATTTAAGAAACTGTTACCCCAACATTGATGAAAAAAGCAGGAGGTCTAAGTTGAGAACAAAATACGGTTTCCTGAAATTTTTATCAAAATCGGAGCAGCCGTTAGGCCTGTTTTTTTTTTTTTTTCCTCCAGTAAGTGACCGAACGGTTTGGCATGTTGGAAACACCGGTTCTCGTGAGATCACCGAAGTTAAGCAATATCGCGCTGAGTCAGGTGTTTGATGGGTGACCATCATGCACATGGTCAGTTCTGTTCGGGAGAGAGGTTGGAGGGTTTGAAGCTAGTGCAATAACTTTACTCGCCTTGCTTATCAACCTCTCGACAGCTTGGATTAGTGGAGGAATCCTGTCGTTCGAGTTGTACCGTCCTTCGGAAGGGACGTTAAGCCGGTGGTCCCCTTGGTGCTTTTCGACAGGAGTAGGCTACGTGCCGGTACCGGGTTTCCCCCTCCTCCCTTCTAGACTAGGTTAGGTTCATCATCACCCTCATCATCACCATTTCATTCACCGACGCCATTAGACCAGCGCCACAGGGCCAGTTGTCAAAACAGTGCGTCGTTAAGCACCAATAATCAATCATCCAGTAAGTGAAATTGAAGATTTCGCTTTGCTCGTTTCGCTCATCAACAACTCAATTGGATGAAGGCTAGATGTTTCTCTTGGTTGCTAAGCCCCTGCTGGTGCTGGCGTTCTTAAAGGTGTAGGTAAGCATGGAGTAAGTAAGGCTACTTACTACGGCCTTACTTACTCCATGGTGTAAGTTCCAACTCACATGCAATAGCATGCTTCTGTCAGTGCTGTTATCAGCTTAATGCGATAATATCTCCTATTGTAACTTTGTTACACCGTTATTTATTGCACTCGCTACTAAAGAGCATCTGCTTGCCAAGTAGAAATCACCAATATCAACTTGCTAAGAAAATTAATTCCTTTTCATGTCAGCACAAACTATTACCTAGGTACTGCTGTTTCTGTTACACTACAACTGTGAGCTGTTTCAGACACATTTTAGAATTAGTTCAAAATTATACTTATTGGCATGTAATGTGGAAAATGTAAGATTATACAATTTCCCACATAATTATTTTCAATAATTATTTTCAATGGTGGAAAATAGGGGTAGATAATCTAAGATGGAAAATTTAGTGCGTGCAAACCTAACCAGGGAAATAGTGGTAGCTACCTTGTCCGGATGGTTAATGTTTGCTGCCTTCCACTCGCTGAACTGCTTCTCCCATTGAAGGAACTGCAGGTCAAACGCTTTCTCCTGTTCGGAGAGCTCTTCCTTGGCGTGGTCGTTGGTTTGCGCCAGATCGGGCTGGGTTTCTTCCTCCGCTGTAGCCGCCACCGCTGCCGCAGGTACCCAACGTGCAGGCTTCTGTTGCACTTGAGCGCCGCCTGCAACAGGAGAAATTACCAATTCGGTCAGCGACAGTTGGTCGGGAAGATGCTGTAAAACCACGGGAAGTTATTCTTGTAACAACCCCAAAGATTTTGTATTGTTGCCTACTAAAATGCACCACGACAAATGTCAAATCGATGTCAGAACATTTTACATGACAAAAATAGTAATAAAGAAGGAATATATCAGCCACATTTCAAACCCATCAATTCTGTCCTATATTTTATCCTTAACTTTCCTTGTAGTTTGTCAACCACAGTTCCTCACCTGACTTTACTTCCTGTTCACAATATAGGTACATTTACATTCGATTTAACACTCGTCATATGTTCTCGTCTCATATCTAATTAATTATCATCCAACCGAAATCGTATCCTATAGTTCCTCCTGTTTTTCAATCTCACGCATAGTTTTCAACAATCTTATAAAAAAAGCTCAAAGCATTGGCATTTCTTTCAGCAATGAGCAGACGCTTCGTTCCATCGTTACCTCCAGCTCTGGCCGCCTGGTAGGCATCCGTTCTGGGCTTCTTCGAGAGGTCGGCGTTGTCTTCGAGCCGCCGCTTCTGCCCGGGGAAGCTCTCGGGAGTCTCGTCCGGCGGCGGCGGCGGCGGTTTCTCGGGCGGCGGGACTGGCGGCGGCCGGGCCATGTCGGCGCCCATCGGTTGGCTCATCCCCATCGCCGGCATCATCCCGTGGCCCATCATCGGGTTCATGGCTGCCTGGTACTGAACCCATCAACACACACCGTGTTACCATCTATCTTCAAACAACATTACTCTCATTGACAGATAGGTCCAAGTCAGGCTTATGGACCGGTATTTTTGCTTGTAATAATTTGTGGCTAATTAGACAGCTAAGTCTGTATTATCTATATACCCCTATATTTAATTTATTATTCTTATTTTCTGGCAAGCAATTTATTTTTGGTGTGTAGGTGTACATGCTGTACCTATGCTATTAGCTTTTTTTTTAGCTCTTTCCACTTAAAAAAGGCCAACCTAAGCCTAGTGAAAATCACAAATAAAATGGGAATGGTAAGTGTTACCTGTCCTCCATATTCTTTTTGCCATTGCTGGAAGGACTGATGCCATGTATTCCATTGCCACTGTTGTGCTTCCAGCTGCTGTTGAGTTAGTTCCTGAAACGTAAATCATCACCCAATTTTTCAGTTGGTTGTTTTCTTTATTAATGCATATGGAAGGATATAAAAATTTATACAGAGATAACGGATTTATATATTAAAATACTCACGGGCGCGACTGCACCTGGTATGGTGGCTCCATAGTACTGCTGATATGCCATTTGAGCTTGTGCCATATTTTGCATGGCTGGAACTGTGGAGTAATTTTGACTTGCCGCCTGTGTTGCTGCATAACTGGCTGCAGCCGCAGCATGCGCTTGCGAAGTCTGGTCATTCCAATTCCACGATTGCATTCTTAGGAATGGTCGGAGTAGAAACCTCCGCTATCAATAAGATGATAGATTTGCTAAAAAAGTGCACACTCGTATATAGATTGTGTATTGCAGTACTAGTCGTGTTGGCCGTGTTGAGGATAAACTAATATTCTGGTAGGTACCAACAGCCAATAGCCATTCACATTGATCTTGCATAATATTGTCATAAACAATCCATGCAAATAACACGCTACCCCAGATGATGTGAGCGCGCGGAGTAACGAGTATCCCAAACAGTTAGTAAATAAAGGGGAACTGTTGGATTCCAGACTTACATGATTAGTTCTTAATTAATAAGTATAATCACTAGAGTCACAAGAAAATAACAGGACGAAAAAGCAAAATACCGACAGGACATCTTGTCCCCACAGCTTGCTAACCAACAATTATCATTTTGATCGTCCCACCACCGCCACCACGATGGATCAGGAACGCGGGATTTAAATCCCCTCCCCGCTCCCCAACCATGTGCTACAGACAGTAGATTTTCGTACATAACCTTTCGGCAAAAAAAATTAAACAGATCAAAATGTCCTTTCTTTCTCGTTTCGGCCGCATAAAATCAATAAGATCATATTCGACGACATATTTGAATTTGAATAAAAGTGTCAAGGTAGGTCAGCCGGCCATCAAAACAGTTTTTACTAATGCTACAATTTGTTGGCCCTATATTTGAACAGGTATATTATATGATTAATATAAAATTGAATATATTTTTATGGTACTATATGTATTTGCACATTGTTTTAGCACAATCAACTATCAAGTAGTATTATTCCGAGCATAACAAACCGATTAAAGTCAGTCTACCTTACGAAAGCGTCACTGATAGCTTTTGTACTACCATTTGCAAGCTGTGCAGGTAAAAACCTGGCTCAGGTAGGTAATCGAGAATTCTATTTTGCTAAAACCCATTTTCAAACAATTTAACTGTTAACTTTAAGTAATACAATCTGCTGCCAACTTTTGGGTGCTTAGCGGAGATGTAACTTTACGTGGAAGCTGACAACTAAGCAGGTTGTAAAGAGCTATTTTCTCTGTTATCTTCCTAATCATATTATATTCAGATGTCTTCTTCCAATCTTGTTAAAAAAAAAGTCCATACAAAATTTGCATTCCTGCTCATGGGAAAAGACGTCATGAAATGCATTAATGTTCTGTAAGTTTACCACATTAAAGTTTTGTTCTAAAACCCCTCTGCACCTTGAATATTAGGTACAAACAATATATAAATAATGCCACGAGTATATTTATTACCACAAGTACATCTTAGTACTAAAAGTGTAGTATGGGTTGCAATTACCTGAGAATTCACGAAACTTTCTCAGGTATAAATTAACTCTTGATTAGGAATTGGATCCAGAAACGTTCACTCACGAGTACTTGATCAAGCAAGCGTGTCACCTAACTGTTGATTCCACAACGCAGTTGCTTACGCTAACAGTTGCTGCGATTTTAGAAGCAAATGAGAGCTACAGGTACGTATTGAAATATTGAATGTCTTTGTTTTCATAGTTTCATGCCAGCAGAAACCACTTTTGAAATGGTATTTAGTGAAGAACTGAATTATTGAGCTTATAATGTATGTATGTCGGCATTTATATCTATTTATTGTTTTATTCGGCAGAAAATGTGATGAAGATAAATCCTGTTTTTGCAGTGAAAGAATTTTCCATTGTTCAGCAATCAGCCCCAGCAGTCATTATTAATTTATTTCCATTGCAAATAGTCAATTTGACAGGTGGTGATTTGCATGATATTATGCATATAATATATTATATATATTATAATATATTATTATTGCATGAATGCAATTGCATTATTACAAATTGCATTGCATTGCATTGCATTATTGCAAAAGCCACCCCCTTAATCATGCAATAAGTTAAGGTTATTTTAATATAAATAGAGGAGCTCTGGCCACTGTTCGGCAGAGATCTTTCAATTTTCTCCTTGAATACATTTCAAGCAGATCTTAAAGAAGGGTTGCAGTGGTTCCCACATACAAATTTTTGAATAAAATCACCCCTTATTTAAGCCACCCCCGACGATCCTCCCGCCCCGAAGCCTCTCTCCTCGAACCTTCGTATTTATTTCGAGCCTCTGGTGGCAGCACAACCATAACATAACTATACCTATACCTAAAAATCTTTGTCACTCATCTTTTCTTGAATTCTTCAAATTCAAACACTGCATTGCTGATCTCTGCACTATTTGTCAACGTCGTATCCGACAGAGAACTGACCCATGCCAACCAAAACATTGAAACCACCTAATGAAATGACAGCACTTTATCACCATGTATTCAAGTATTTGAAATTTTATTGTATCCCCCATAGTCATCAATAGGTTGATTCACAAGAAAAATATGCAATGCTTCAATACCTATCAAAGAGTGAAAATCTATCACTTAATCAATTTATTAACGGTATACACAGAGGTACAAAAACAAAACTTAATTAATGACTTATTTTAATCACAGCATGTTACCCATATCATATCGCCATCGGGAATCAAAAAGGGATCCTTTGACTTTCCCTCCAATGCTTTTTCCAATGAGCTATCGAAACACCGAATTTTGATTGCATGGTAAAATATTTTTAAATTGCCCTCTTCAATCAGGGCTCTTTGCACGCAACACTTATAATTAATTAAACATTTTACAACCATTCAAAAAGTTGTTGCAACTATTGAATGCTGCGTTGTTTCAGGCACATATCTAAAATAGAAATAGGAGTTATTGTTATAAAAATGGGGTGGTTGGAAATGCCTAGTGGCTGTTCAAACCTGGAATGACTCACCCACCCCCTGACCACACAGTCCACATTTTTCACACAGAATGTCATGCTGCTCGACTATCCTCATTCATTCAATAATTCATCAATTAAAAATAAAAACATTGCTTGCTTAAATATTATAAACTAAAAATAATATACTGGAACATTGTAACGTGAAGAGTCTCAAATCAATAAAACCTAACGAAAGTAAAAACTGATAAATGATATGATTTGTGGTTGCAGAATCGTGATGGAGCGCCTTGTGGCTTTGATTGTTGAAAGCATCGAGGCAGCAAACATGTCGACCCAGCAAGACGAAATCTGGGAACAAGTCATTGAATATAGAAATCTTGTTACCGACTGCAAGAAAACAATACTGGTTAGCTAGCTGTCAAGCAAGTTTCTAATATACCAACACCCCTAAACCCCACCCTAGCACAAGAGTGATGCAAGACATGCAGCAAATATCTTGCAGGAAACAAGCACAGTTCTACTGAACTAAATTAAGATCCTTCCATCTCTCCCTCCAGACTATTGAAAATAGGTCAGCAAAACAGAGACCCATTGAAAATGTTTGTCTGTAAAACCCTTATCAATATAGCTTGGTTTCCATCCAAGAAAAGAGCCGCCAATTCTGGAGGCATAACCTAATCTTGAAATGCGTTTGTGCTCCCGCAGGAACTGAGCACTTTTATGGAATACGTGGAACGCAGTGCCAACAGCGCGGCGGAGACGTCTTTCTTGGGAGGAGCGGAATACGCCAGCACAGCCATGTGCGAAAGGATCTACTCTGCCCAGCAACAAGTAATGCTCTGCTTCCTGCTTTTATCTTTAACTTAGCAATGCCTACATTGGAAAGTCCGCATTTCAAATGAGTTTTACTTAACTTTCAGTCTACTTCCTTCAAAACAAAATAAATTCCAACTGCTGGATCGGTTGATATTAAAGCCGGATTTACACAAAATGTGTCCACATGGCATAAATAATCCAAAGGAAGTGCCCATAATCCAACTACAACCAGGGAAATTCCTAACATATTATGTTAAGCATCTATAACTAATAATTAATAATTAATAACCTGTCTCTTTCTCAGATACGACAAGATACTGATAAGACCAAACTGATTGAAGATGAGCTGCTCAAGATTCAGCAATCGCACATCTACAAATCTGCCGATGCAGTTCGGAATAAAAAGAAATGAAAAAAATAACCAAAGTACCATTATTGTTTATCTTCACCATTTTATGAACATGCGCATAGATGGAAGGGTGGAATATTCACGTTTTGAGGCACTGGAATGGAATGGCTTGTGGTTGTAATTTGTTATCACAACCAGTACCTACACCGATATAAAATCTGAGTTGGACTGACATGGAGCCAGGCCAAGTCTCACAGCAGTACGTCTTCCTACAAAGAGTTTGTCTCTTCCTCACAACAGACATCGGTGGGGTTCTAACAAGCCAATTGTGTTGGGAAGTGCTTAGCAAGTCTCAAGTAGACTACGTTCCACATCAACCGGAAGTAAATGTCGGAATTTTACCTCTTTGAGAGCGAGTACATCCTAATTCCTCCGAAGTTTCACGTCCAAACGAGGCTCTTTGTAGTTAATAGTCGAGGCAGCGGCCCTACGCGTCAACCGTTCCAGGGGTTTCTCTTCCACGTCCGTAGATATTGGCATCGAACTGTCGCAAAGAGGAAATTGGCAATCAGTTTGCAACTAGAAATCACTCAAGTCCAGCAAACACACATTTCTACGAAAGAGCTTTCCAAGAAAACGCTACGGACTGAGAAACCAACAGAAGATGTGTTGGAAAAAGAGGTTTCGGACACAAATGCTGAACGCGAACGGAAAGCTCTTTGACATGGCCGATGGCATGGTGATACCGGGAAGCAACGAGCGTTGCCAGAGTGAGTGCCACATTACCGCTTGCTGCCCTGGGCGGTGACGGCCGCAATGGCGGCGGCGTCCAGCTTTTTGACGAGGACACGTGGCCGGTGCGACGACGCCAGCACCGGCGAGTCGATCTCCGCGTAGGCGCCCTCCTCCATCGCCGCCGCCGCCCGCCGCTTCCGCCTCTTTCCTCGTCCACCGATTCCCTCGTCATCCAAGCTCTCGGCTCTGCGGCAGGGGCCGCCTGGCGCCGCCGGCTCCGACCGCGTCGCCATTGGGGGACGAGCCGTCCGCGCCGCCTGCCGTTCGCTCTGTGTTTCCGTCGACGCGGCAACCTCCGCCGGCACGGCCACCGGAGAGGCTGGTCTTGTCGGAAATGTTTCCACGTGCGAAGGTTCCGATTTGAGACCATCCAATCGGCTCCAAGGCAGCAATTTCAGTTCCTCAGCCGACCGATCGAGACTTCCGGGCGCTTCGTCGCTGAATCCACGGAAATCCCCCTCGGCGGGACTCCCCCTCCCATCGTGCGGTGGCTGCATCATTTGCTCGACTTTCTCGGCGACCTGGGCAATGATATGAACGCTGGATCGGCGGGCGTGGGCAGCGCCGTCTGGCGACACTTCCTGGATGATGGTCGACAAGCGCGTGTTAGCCAAGGTCTCGTCCATGTTGACGGGCGAGAGGGTCGTCCAATCCAATCGATGGTCGTCTGGCTCGTCGTCTGGCTCGTCGTCTTCGGAGGAGGAGTCAGGGTAGAACACGGGCTGGTGCTTGTAGAGGCGGGGGCGAGCCCTGCCCGACGAAGGCCCCTCCCCCGGGTCCTCGTTACGAGCCCGCTTGTAGAACATGTCCCTGGTTTCCCGGGGCGAGGACGACGCCGTGGCAACGGCAGCATCACCTGCAAGAAACGCCGGTCGAATTGTTCGACAACCCCTAGTCTCGACTCCAGCCTGAATGCAAATACTCGTTGCATGTGCGCTAATGCATTTATTACTATAAACAAAATATCCATGTACAAATTTTTATCTGTACCGGGATTTGAACCCGGATCTTTTCGCCTGATCGGGGCCATGCATAATTTAGTTATGCTACACGCACAACCAGCTGAGGAATGTATATTCATTTTATTCGAGTGGTTGGGCTCCATGGAGATAGACAAAGGACTATGAATGAACATTTTGTAATTTTGTAATGGATATTAGCAATATTATTAGTGATATATTATGGATGGAAATTAAAATTTGCGGCCGTTCCTAGTCCTTAAAACCGAATGTGAACGCCAAAAATGAAAATGTATCTCCCATTTCTGTTAAACCTTATGATGACTTATCACAAATCCTTAATCCTTATGAGCAATTGTGAATCGGACTTTAGTCATGATCATAAAACTACAAATATAACTTGCCTGAATAGATTGTGGCTGGGTCTGCGCCAATCGAGGCGCCGACCTGGAAGGTGGTGGCGGCGGCGGCGGTTGTGGTTGAGGGCACGGCCGGCAGCGGCGCAGGCGGGACACTAGCTCCGTTCGGAGGGTCGATGCGCAGCAAGGAAATCCGCGGCTGCTTGATGCTGTGTCCTTGCACCATCGGTCGCACAGACTGTGTTTGTGCCAGGCCCAGAACTAAACAGACGTGTTATGCTTTATTTATATTTCATAACTAGAAGAGAAATCCAGCAAGATCAAGATGTGCTTATTGTATGTGTCGACGTTTAAAATTATACACGCAGATTACACGATGGCTGGTCAAGAATAAGCACATGCTTACGTAGGAATTTTATTATTGGATTTAAAATCTCACCTCGCTGTTGCTGAACATCGGAACGGAAATTTTTACCAACAAGTTCGACATTCGACCTCGATATTTCATCTTTCATGGAAATTATTGTGTCTAGAACACTCCTTACTTCATGTAAACTTCTTGTAATGTAGGCATCAAGTTTCCCAACCTTCTCCTACAAGAAACAACACATAGCGCATTAAACAGTAGCATATAGTATTTTATAGAAGTAATATTTCAGGTAAAAAGTATAATATAATAATTTTAAAATTAAATTGCATAGCTTCACAGTCAGAGAAGACTGAGGTATATAAAACTAGTGGAACACAGGTAATATTTAAACTTTAAACCCAAAGACACCTACCTTATAGTCCACCTCTAGAGCATAATTTTTCATGACTACCTCATTATAACTTGCTTTGTGTAACTTGATTTCGTCGGCTTGGCGCTCAATTAAGGCCCTTGCCTTTGCGAGGGATTTTGCAAGCGATTCATTGTTCGACTGTACCTTTTTTGTGACTGAAGAAATAAATTTTTTAGTAAACACAGGAATTCAAAAGTCATGTCCTAATATTGAATAGAAAAATCACCAATTGTATTCTTACAGGATGTTGAGAAATCTTGCTTTTTAGTTTTAAACAGCTTAAGACGTCCTGAACATCTGCCCTTCAAACCCTCAGATGAATCATGAGGTTTCGGCATTTTGGTCTTAATCCCCGAGTGGCAGTACCTGTAACAAATTATATAGATTCTTCATTAGTTTATTGTTTAAAACCACACAAACACCAATGTGTTCATTCAACCAATAAATTTTTACACCAATGTTTGTAACTTAGCATATAAGTAGACTACTAAAATAGCAGACATCAGTCACATGTGATTCAGGAGGTAGGTGTTGAGGACACCTACCATCCAATTGAATAGAGGTGTAATAGAGGAATGGATGGGAGACATGCAACTTACAACTTAACCTGGACAATTGTAAAGTTGTCAGGTTCTGCAGGAGGAAGACAATGCACAAAGAAGGATACAACCTAAAAGGGAAGGAGATCAAATGGAGCAACAGTCAGGGGCGGACTGGCCCGGTACGCTGGTACGGAAATCCGTACCGGGCCCCGGCCAAAATTAACTATCCACCGGGCCCCTCTTAAATTTGTTCTTTCAAATTCATGAAAATACAATATTATTATCTTTCTAGTCTCACGAGACGTATTAGCGAAATATATTGTGGTTCGAAGAAGCTTGAATTAGCAGGCCCATTCATTTCCTCGTATTTTATACTGAACGCAAACAATACAATAATTGCATAGGTACCTAGAAATTGAGATATAGCCACGGCACCGCTTCTCTACATTTTCCCTTGACACTGACTCCTAGCCGCCCAATACTGGCTATCGCAGACACCCTGAGCTGAGTGAGTCGAAGTTGTGTTTACAATTTACATGCTATATATTGCAGTCACTGCTGATTTCTGTAATTCTTAGTTCAGTCTTTGAGGAGCTGGTTTAGGTGCAGACGCGTTAAAATTTGTCTCAGATCTCTGCAATTGGAATTTATAAAACGTGCTGTTGAAGTGTGTGACATAAAAATGAGTTTGTCGCCGGGAGATGGTCCGCCCAATTCCAGCGCATCCCGATCGAGTTACAAAGCAAAATCAGGTGCCACGAAGCGGGCTGCCAATGCTTTATTTTATTTCAATATTTTATTTCAGAAACTCGTAAATGGTTTTCTTGTCATTTGTAATATAGGAGGTAGGACACAGATAAGTGTATTTTTCAGAATTGTAGATATTATCAACAATGGGCTTAAATAAAGGAGCCTCAGTAAATATCAATGATTATCTCTGAAACATGTTAACTGTCAGAATTGAAGGGACTGTGATATAAGTTAAAAAGGCCGATTCGATATGAGTGGAAAAGTTGACACTTCATGTCAAAATTGACATCAGTATTAGAAGAATAAGACCTCGACAAATTCTTCTCCTATAGCACAATAATTGTTTTTATGTGCACTCGATATATATGCCATATCTATAAATGTATTTCCCCATCACCCCCACCCCACCCGTTGACTTGGTCGTTAATCATCTCATAGTTTACGCACCTAGTTTTTATTTCATAGTATTTCATAGTATTGTGAATGCATCCAGCACTTGATACTCATCGTAGGAAAAAATTATGGTTCGTATTAACATAAACTTATGTTATTGCTGATTATCTCAGCTTCAACTGTATTTTGAGTAAACAGGGCCCCAAATAATATTTCCGTACCGGGCCCCTGCACTCCCAGTCCGCCACTGGCAACAGTCACAAGTACTTAAGAGAGTGGCTGGACAAGAAGTTAGAATGGAAGAATGGAAGAGCCAAGTTGAGAAGGTGGCAACAAAAGGAAGCAGGTGCTTGAACTTTGTGATGAGAGTGATGATGAAGCCTGAGCCCATGAAACTCTAGTGAGGCCTATCCTGGAACACAGTGGAATGGCTTGGGACCTTCATAGTCTAGGCCAAGTCAAAGCGGTAGAGAGAGAGCACGGGCTGGCATCAGGAGGGTCAAGAGGTGGAGACAGGGATGCATCTCAGGAGAAGTAAGGCATGAGGCTGTGTGGTTTACAATGAGCCCTCAGCAACCATGAAGTGTTGTCAAAACTGAGGGCCGGTATAGAGAAAAGTGTAAGTGAAAGAAACGGGCAAAATATTAGGGAGAGGGAAAAAAAACTGAAGGGAGCAGAATCTCCTACCTTATCTGCACCACCAGGGAGTGGAATCTGCCACAAAAAAATATTAATGAGGGTGCTGACTTCTGATCTAGGCTAGAAACAATTCTTTGAGATAGATATAGACATATTTCAGAATTGTTAATTTAAATTAATTTCAGTAAAAATGCATTTCTTCATTTTTTATTGTCTTAAGTTCCTTGCCAATGTACAACCCCGTATGCCTGTAAGCGATGCAAATAAAAACATTCAAATACAAACTCGACTTTTGGAAAGTTTGAAGGGAAACATTTCCGATCAGCCAATCGCGTTTGTCCAAATTAATATTCTTAATAAATAAAAGGCTAAAAATTTACCAATTAGCTGTATTCCCTTATCGAGCGAGACTGGTATCTCAGTTTTTTAATGGATGTATTTAATTTTTAACAAATAGCTCCTAAGCAATTTGGGGTTAAGACAGATCATTAATTACAACTCCTTTTGTGTAAAAGTATGGTGGTAGCAAGTCTTACAGGCAACAGAAAAAACATTATCATTTAATTAGTCTCATTAATGTATGTAAGAGATTGCTAAACTACCTACCTGAGGCAGTTGGGCGCTTCACGACTTGCGACCTCCGAGATATTTCTGTGCCACACCAACGCTGTGCGTTTACTTCAGTACTCAATGCTTCAGTACTGCTAGTGCGCTACGCAAAGCGTCGGTCGGGTTCGACTTGGGTTTCACCAAAGATCTTATTCGTTTCACGTCAACCAATGAGAACTCAGAACTTGGGTCACGTGACTAATTCAACGAAACCTTTTGAAACCTTTCGTTGTAGCTTTTGGCGGCAACCTAATTTATCAACCATGCATAAATGAATGCCAATAATCAAGAGCAACTCATCAAACTTGCTGGTCGACATTTGATGAAAATTAATAAAAGCTAACAAAATTCAATTTAAAGCAAAATATTAACATATGATGCTAAGATGTCATTTTCATCACATCAGCTAGGCTGATTACTTCAATCCAAGTTCTTCATGTCACCAGAAAAAAAAATTAAAAGTAAACTTATAAAATATATATAATATCTTTATTCTTGTTTCCTTAAAAAAAAAGGTCAAGTTTTCTTTTTTTTCATCCAGGGAATCTCGGGTTATAAAATATACTTACAAAATATGAAAATAAAATATTTATTTGGCAACACTGCCGTACATGCTTTGACAGTTTAGAGGTTATGTCATAGGCACGTTTATCGTTCTGGACTAGGCCTCGCGTCGCAACTTGCATTGCACTCGCGAATAGCTAATATTTGGTGATACAAGCGAGGAATTTTTGTTAAAAACACCATTATAAAGAGTCTAAGAAAATGGGTGAAGTAGACATTGGCTATCTGGAAGCAACATCGTCTTGGAAATTAGAAAGTAGATTTTTCCCAAGCAAAGTTGGTGGAAAACCTGCCTGGTTAAATTTAGGCGATCTTCCCCTTTCTGGAGCCTTAAAATGCACAAAATGTATTAAGCAGTATATCTTTTTATGCCAAGTTTATGCACCTATGGAATTAGATACGTGTTTTCATAGAACGGTTTTTATTTTCATCTGCCTGAATCCGCAATGCTGGCAAGGTAATGTGGCACTCGACAATTTTCGAGTTTTCAGATGTCAGCTCCCAAGAGAAAACCAGTTTTATCCATTCGATCCACCTACTGAGGCCATTAACTGGAGAACTGATATAAGAGCCGAAGCATTTTCTTCTTTGTGCATCGTCTGTGGATCTTGTGCCACTAGCCGTTGTGGTAAATGTAAGAAGGCCTATTATTGTAGTTCAGATCACCAAGTTACAGATTGGAAAGGTTTTCATAAACAAGATTGTGGCACTGGCATTATACGTAATCCATTAAAAGTTCTGCTACCTGAATTCGAGCTACGGACAGAGCCAGAAAATCTTGGAAACGAGCCTGAAGCAAATCGAGACGATCGAGAAAAGTTACTCGAATATGAAGCGCTTGCTCGAGAAGGAGGACTAGGCACTTTTCAAGGTAAGATAATGATGGACGGTACAATGTGTTGTACAGCAACGGTACCTTCTTCACATTTCCTAGAACATCATTTTCATTACACATTTAATTGGTCTAGGTACACCTCTGGACACTGAAAACCGTCCACCTGAAATTTTTACAAGTCCCAATTTCGTCTTGCTTGAAAATAGTATAGGCAGCCAGGTAGAGGCTGAGCACATGGCATATGAAACCACTTGCTTGGGAAGCTGCCTAATGATGGAAAACCAGTTTTCTTATCAGTGGGGCTTTTAACAATTCATATGAACCGTGCATTGCGAATATTCGTTCACCAGAGTAGCCCTTTTGGCGTGATCGAGCTCCTGCATTTGTCACAGATTTGCTGGTGAAGATTTAGACGGTTTGGACGAATTTCAATATCCTTGCTGTAACTAAACTACATTTACTACTAGTGGCTCCGCCCCTGCGGCCTCCGGCCGCCAACCCCGCCAGGGGGCTCCGCCCCCTGACATTATAGAGGGGTGAACGTAATTAAAGTGAAATCATGACAGGCAAATAGTTGGTCACCGTATAGTATCATCCGACCACGGGGGTGAACTAACATCACAATTCAAACCTCATCTAACCGACCTAAAATTTGCAAAAATATAGGTAAAAATAATAATGGAGATTTTGTGAAAAGACTCAGACACGCAGACGTCCACCATCGATAAACCTTACCTAATAATTAATTTAGAACCGTTAAAAAAGATACATGTTTACAGATAGCTGATCAGATATAGTTAAAAACCGTGTTTTTTATCGCATAGGTGCGTATTTAAAACATCCGATCGGTTTTAGTTCCCCGAGTTGCCTGCTAAATGCAGATTTTTGTAAAGTTTCTTGGTCATTAGTACACAGATAAGTTTGATTTGTAGATGGCTTGGGAAGGAATGATAATAAACTGTTTGTGAAGTGAAGGCAGGGCACAGATTTTCAGAGATACACATAGCACAGGGCTTGTCGTAATAATTTTGGGTCGGCTGACAAAAAAAAATTAACTGTATAGAAAATTAACGTCTCGGAAGTCAAAATTTAAGGCAAATTTTGGGCCGGTGTCCGTTGGGCTCGTCTAGCAGTCAAATCAATACATAAGAGGGGAAACAATTTCGAGATGACAGTAATTTTACCATATGCCCCCCCCCCCCCCCCCCCCACCATCACTAATCCAACCTTTCCTGACCTTACCCAACTTCCCAACCCAATTGTGTTGTACGTTTCATTATACCCTATCTTTTGACCAGGTACCCACCACGAAGCGTATTACCTTGAAGGGTAGCCTGGCAAAGTGTCCCCTAGCAAAATGTCCGCCCAGACTTCCACTAATGCAAAATTTTGATATTGAAAGATTATTTTATCATATATTTTTACTGTGTTTGCTGTGTGTTTGCTGCCGATTCAAAATGTACATAAGTTTTTTTCGCAAACCAACGCAAAATTGGTGTTTTAACGCGAAGTTGACTAATGTTCGCGAACTCTCGCGACTTTGTACCCGATACCGACGTATTACGAAAAAATAAATCACAATATCGTCAGTAATTTTTAAATTTATTTTTAGTTTCAATTAAATATGTCCAAAAAAATACTCAATTTCTATGATCAGTTGCGCAATCACGGGACTTCCCCGAAATGCGGCTGGCTGTAGCGAGCCCCCTCTCTCCACGATGATTTATATGCACTTGGTGGCGCCATGTGTTTTTGCAGAAAGTACTTCAAACACAGAGCACAGCGCTTGTCTAGCTGTCAGCGTTGAACGCAACGAAATAAGGGCCCATTTTTAAGAAATTCATACATTTGAAGGGAAATAATGTCAAGATGACGGCAATTTCACCATGCTACCAACGAACATGCACTTTTCAATATCTTCCAAGATGCCCACACTTCCCAAAAAGGGCCCATTTTGGCCGAAAAATAGCGAGACCCCATCAGCGAGGTGAAGAATGGTGGATCGAGTTCGTTTTCAAAGTTTCATATTGATAGGAAAATAATTGCTAGGTGTAGAGTAGCATGTTTTTGTTTTTGCGAAAAGACCCCCCCTAAAAGGGCCCAATTTTGGCCTGGCGGACTTAAAATTATAGCTTTGAATTAAAAATGAACACTTTTACACGGGTACAAATTTTCAATTCTATGCGTCCAAATTTGACGGGTGAACCCCCCCAAAAAAGGGCCCATTTTGGTCAGACCGAAGCGAAACCCCAGCAGTGAGTTGAAGAATGTGTGGTCGAGTGCGTTTCCAGAATTTCATGAAGTTAGGAAAATAATTGCCAAGTGTAATCGCAAGTTTTAGTTTCTGCTAAATGACCCCCTCAAAAGGGCCCAATTTTGGGCTGGCTGGTTTGAAAATTTCTATTTGAATTGAAAATGGTCGCTTCTACACGGGTATAAATTTTCAATCCTCCAAGTTCAAATTTGGTAGGTGAACCCCCCCAAAAAAGGCCCCATTTTGGTCAAACCGCAGCGAGACCCCCTCGTTGCACCCATTTATGATGTATCGAGTGCGTTTCCAAAATTTCATAAGAATCGATGGTAACTTTAGGCGCAGGGGCGTGCCGTCCATGGAATCAAGGGAATCATTGATTCCCCTCGAATTCCCAATAAATAAATTAAAACAGATATTTTTCTTGAAATACCAAACTACATTCTTAGCGATGTAAGTAAAATCACATTTTTTAATAAACTTTCATCTTATGTTATATGGAATTGATACGAATTCAATTCGGAACTCCGCGCAAATACATCCCTCGGCAGAGAATGCGAGTGCAACCCGCATCACTCGACTGTAGCTCGTCCAAGGGAATCACTTGTTTGAAATGCTTCTCCCGTCCCGTGCTGGTGGCTGTGCAGCGTGCTAGCAGCTAGTCGCTGCAGCGAGCCGGCCGCGCGGCAAGCGTCGCCGGCGAGCACGGAGTGTTAATAAAAGCCCTAAATATGCGCGTGCAGAGCACAGGCGAGGCTTTTAGGTCCACAATATTGTTCGTTACTCTTCCAGGGCCCATATCATGTAAACTTATTGGTGCATTTTGCCCATTATGGCTGCATTTATCGAGTTTTAAGCTGAGGGGAATCACTTCTCAAGATTGCTTCCCATGAGATGTGCGACAAGCACTGGGTCTGAGTCAGCCTGCCGAACGATGGCCGGGAACAGCCGAACTTTTACCGCCTGCCTACCATGTAGCAAGGGACAAGCAATGACATGCAATCGGTCGTAATTCAGTACCTAGTCAGCAGCAATTAATAATGAGACGGTGAAAAAGATCCGATCGATCATCGAAAGATTCATTACCGCCATGTACCATCTTGGGGCTCCTGAGGAGGCTTTCATGATGAGGAGGAGGCAAATTTTTGACTCGATTGATTCCCCTATTGATTTTTCCACGGCACGCCACTGTTTAGGCGTGCATAGACATGTCTGAAAGTGATGAAAACACACCGAACCACAGGGATAATATTAGTATAGGGATTGATACCTATTAATAGTTAAAAAAACATTTATTCAATGGTAAAAATACTAAAAATGACAACCGTTTGAATTTCCTCCACTGCATTGTAATAATAGACGTCGTTTGTTATCTAAACTCCCGTACTTGATATAATATATCCGACCCGCCAGGACAAGGTAGCATCAAAAAGGTCGGGTCTCGGAGCCAACCATTGACTTGATCCAAAGATAAGATAAGAAATTAAAAGGAGAGAAAATTAAAACGCGCCATGGAAACAAACTTTTTCCAGAATACTGAAGAAGTGACGAGATAAACGTGTTTGCTGTAAAGAGAAGAGGCAGGAAGTTTTCGAATTATTTCTGCATCTTCAAAATTACGAGTTATAGGCCATTGGGGGTGCTGAAATGGTGTGCAAGACTCAAGAGATGTCATATTTGTGAGCTTGGTCGATCCTCATTTCACTGGGCAGGCATTACTGATAAGGAAAACTGGTTTATCATAACGAGGTATAGGTTCAGAAAGCACATGGCATACAGCATGGTGTTTACCCGACTTACCTACACTATTTTTCAAGCCAACCTCCCTCGGGACTTGTATAATTTTCTAGTGGACGGTTTTCAGTGTCCAGGAGTGTACCTACCTACTTTAAATAATTACTTGGCTCAAAAGTTTCCATATTGTATTTTCTCTTCAGGGGAACTTTCTGTGGATGATGATTTGCTGAAAATGGCAGTGTCAGAAGACGACAAGGAATTTCGGAAGTTCAATAATCGAGTGAAACTGAATCCTGATCAAGTACTGCGCTATGATCGGGGAGGAAGTCCACTGTGGGTTTCGGCAAAAAATCTTCCCACAGCAATTCCTCCCTGCCAGCAGTGCGGGGGTCCGAGGCAATTCGAGTTCCAGGTGAGCCGACAGAAAGTATTCAGGGTTTTCCACACCTTTCAATCCACCTGACTGCGTAACACCTAGGCATTTCTCAACGACGTGCCAGTCTAACACTATGGCATTGATTTGGAGGTAATGGCGGAATCTCCAAATTCAATGGCGGAATGCTGAAATCATTATGTTGTAATTTTGTCGTAATCCGCCCCACTGTCGGTTTTGATTTTTTGGTGTTTTTGGATTCCATGCGTGATTTTGAATCGATTGGAAGTGGCGCACGTTAATTTCGGTTGATATTGTGGTCAGGGGCGGAACTAGGCGCCCGCAGGGCCCGCGGCCGCGGGCGGGCCCAGGCCCGTCTACGGCCGCGGGGGGGGCCCGTCGGTTGTCACTAAATCTGAAAAACTTTTACTCATTTTTGCGATACTTTCAGTGTTATTCACTCTTGTTTCACGCCAACTGCAGATTCAATGTGTGAGGCAGACTGGTCCAGTACGCGGGGGGCCCTTGTCGAGTCAGGTCAAATTTGGTACACGAAGGTTTCGCTTGATAAGGAGTAAAATATCAGAAAATACGAAAAACTACAGAAAAACACTGTCAATTACATTAGTAGGTATACGCAAGGGTCACTTATAGTGATTGAAAGTATCTTATAGGTACCTACACAGACGCTCTGAAATTTTATTTCCAGGAAAGGTCTATCCTGCTTATCATATTGCAAGATAAAACTTGGAAATGTGGTTCACAGAAAATATCGAGCTGATTTTCCAAATCCGTCATTTTGTAATAGCTTTGCAATATGTTTAAAATTCTTGCTACAACGCATAGATTCGCTCTAAAAAAGGCCAATGATTCAAAATTTTATCGGGGGCTGAAAAACCTGTCGCCTTTGGGGGGGGGGGGGGGGGCCTTTTTGTCCAAATCTGCGGGCGGGCCCGTGAATCGTTGTTCCGCCCCTGATTGTGGTTTCGGTGTCTGTTTAAAGATGTGGCGATTTAGTGTCATTCTGACCTTTGAAGGCGGCCATGTAACATAATTATGTTTGGCGGGGTTCAGTGGTGCCAACTGTTAAGTTTTATTCCTAAGTAAATAGGAACTATTATTATATTATATAATTATACTTAATTATTAAGTAATGGTTATATCATTGAGTAAGAAGTCTAGTCAGAGTCGTAGCCCTGAGGGGAAGCTTGTCGCTCGGAATAAACGGTGGATCGCTGGAATCGCTGTGGTGAAAATCGAGCCGAGATGCGGCGCTGAGTTTGAACCGCTTGTACGTGCAGCACGAAAACACCGTGGCGAGCCGCGAGACAATGGCGAGACGTTGCTGTAAGTGAATCGCCGTTCTTTTCGCTCGCTTCGGAATTGCGTGTATACGTACAACGCGTCGCAGATGTGTATGCTGACCATTAATGTTCCCTTGGATCAGAGATTTAATAAAATGGTTTATGGAATTGTAATTGATCACGTGCTGAAACGTAAATCTATTGCGGATTAATAGTAATTGCATAGGCGCAATTAATTGTGCTAACATTTTTTTTTGCATGTCTGACAGGTTTTTTATTTGAAACTCATCCAAGCAGCTACTGTAATTTCTTTGCGTGGACACGCAAATAGAATGCTACGTGCTATGGATTGATTATTGTTTTATTGACTGGTGAAAGATGGGGGGAAGAGAATTACACCAACTACGGAAAAACTAGTCACTCGGGCTGAACGTCCATACCTACTCAATAAAAAATTATTGAAAGGTAGATAACCCCTCGCTTAAATAATATTTATTTAAGTCTCCGTGCCAACAAAATTGTTTAAAGGGTTTTCATATATGATATAAAATATTTTGTTGACATAATTAGCTAACCATACGGATATTGCCATTGGAAGCATGAATCATCATCATGTGAGGTGACGTGCTCCTTTGTGCAAATTTTCCCGTTGCGGTCACTGAGCAGGTATACTCGGGAGGGTAGCTGTTTCGAAGCCAGCAAACCTTGCTTCTGTCCGGCTGGCTCGTGGACGGACAGAAGCAATTGCAAGGGACATTCCTTCGCTGCCGAGATTTCCTTTTTCGACCTATCTGCCGGTGATCTGAGTCTTGACGGCCAGCTGGCTGGCTGAACTCAGAACAAATATTTTCACTTTCATGTCTGACGAATCGAAGATTGTTTCGAACAGATCAATTAGACGTTTGGAAGGCTTGATAATATGTAAATGATGTAAATGATACCAAGCTAACCAAACGAGCAAAGCGACCTGTGTGTCGGGGTCGTTGCATTGCGATTTGCCAAAACCAACGATTTCAGAAAAATTATTGCGATCGCAAATCGCGATCGTCTTCAAAACCTGCAATTTTCAACTAATTATTTAAAAAACGATTGTAACGTATACGTTCGATTAGCTATCCAAGTATATATAAATAATATATCACTAGACTTCTTACTCAATGGTTATATTTTGTGTTTTGGCGGGATATTTGATCGTGGATCAAATATGTGGTTTGTGGATCGCGATTTGCGGTGATTTGCGGTTGCGGGTTGAGTTGATGGTGAGTCATCTCGAGGTAATTATCGTTCAGCTGTTTTTTAATTACTTGGGACTGGTTATGGAATTCGATGTGAATACCTTCTGGGTCAGTGATGAGTTCTTGTCAGTTGGTTTTTCACCATGGTTTGCGACGGATGTGTTTTGGGGCGATTAGTGGTGAGTTGTGTTGAATACATTTTGCTTGAATAGCAGGGGCGTGCGGTGGGTTTTGAGTCCGACTAGGGCTAGGCAGAGGGTAAATTTAAAGTGCCCCTTACGTCGCGGGCACGCGATATGTCTCCCCCCCTGCACCCCAAGAAACATATATAGAAAGATATCTGTCTTATCGGCACCTTTTCATAAGACACTCGGCTTATTTTCAATCGTGCTGTAACTAGAGCTTTGGAGATTAAGGTTTGGATGTGCAATCCTAGAACTGCATCATATTTTCTAGCCCCAGCTTTAAATTCCAGGTACTATACGCAATGCTCCACGATTCAACGATGACTCCATTGCCCCATTATGCTTCGGGTTTGACCAAGTAGCATGCGGATTACGGAGCTAGTAATTCTCGCCATTATTTCTCCGTTTTCGGGTGTCAGTTCTTTGTCTCTGGTTACGTCCTCTAAGCTCATTTAGATGCAAATGTTGTAGATGATTTAAAACTGATTAAGATGTTCCCCAAGATGTAAGAATCGCCACAACACAAATCGTAAATGATCAGACACTTCATTTGGCTGACACTGGCCTACCTACATTACATGCTAATTGTTATATTGTTGCGTTGTTATAACATTAACCATGTTTTCGCCTTGATGATTGATCACAAGAGCTCACAATTATTGGCCAAAATTTCACAATATAAGAAGGAAATAGCGCGCACGTCGACAAGTAGCTGAGAAACGTGGGACCGTGGGACTAGCAGGACTTGCTGTTGCTGTACAACGCATTATCTTCGTCGTTGGCGGCGTCCAATGGATAGCCAAGCCAAGAACATTGCGACGAAGACCGGATAGTGTGCCTGAGTTTTCTGTGCCTCAAGGTCAATGAATCTAATTGCTGTCAAAATGCGTAAACTCATTTTTTAATTGAATTTGACAACAGATAATTCAAATACACAAATTGGGTTGGGAAGTTGGGTAGGGTCAGGAAAGGTACGGTTAGTGGGGGGGCGGTGGGGGGGCGGGGGATATATTGCGAGTTTTGCTAGAAATTAACAGGTTAGGTCAACTGCATTTCAAAACAGACTGTACTCCAAGCACAGTTTACTCAGGCTGACTTAGACGTCACCCACATTGCGAGATATTTTCGTCCTCCCTCCCCGCCCAAGTATTATCCCGCACAACGCGTAAAAACGCGTCACTCGATGACGTCTGCACTAGGCAAGACTAGTTCTGTGCGACGGGTTGCATGCATTTTGGGCGCCGTCGTCGAGAGCACGCTGCTGCAAAGCTCAGGCATCGTTGCTTGCGCGCACGAAACGACAACTAGATCTTAAAATGCGTCCTTCAATACATAAAAAATAAAATAAATTCCACAATATCTCCACAATGAAGCAGCCATCCCAAGTGCTCCCTTTTCAACAAACTTAGGGGTTGGAAAGTGGAAACATATCCATTCCAAAATTGTGTCTGTACCAGGGTAGGGATCCAGTTTGGTTCAAATTCACACGAAATTTGGCTTTACTCGTTTCGCACAACCTGCCGTTGTGCAGTTTGGTTTGATACCTAACCGCATCCGAGTTGCGTTTGTCCAGGTGATGCCGCAGATTCTGAACTACCTGGGCGTGGATCACACAGACAACATCGACTGGGGCGTGCTGGCCGTCTACACCTGCCAGCAAAGCTGCGACACCGGGCCCACCTACAAACCGGAGTTCCTCTGGAAGCAAGACATCGCGGGCAACACCAACGAGACGGGGGCTGTCGGAGGAGGCGTCTCGGATCTCTCGCTCAGCGACTAGTCGATGCTGAGGATGCACGCTTTGACGTGGGGCTCTTGAAGATCTTGCCAGCGCTTTGTTGAATTCAGTTTCAATGTACTATTTATGTGTGTAGGTAAATTTATATGCAATTACAGGGAAACACACATTTTCAGATAACTGCACCAATCTGCACATTAAGTTGTTTAGTCTGCTGAAGAGTCATCCCATTGCATCCATGTTGTTGATCAAAAATCCCTACTTGATATTTGATGCTTCAATTTTCATGAATTTTACATTGTTATTAATTTTTTCAATTGCATATAAATTTTTAAAATCATTCATGTTATTGTGATAACGAAGATCCACACGCTCGTTAATACGGTCCCAGAGAAGACCCAATCGCTCTCTGAGCTCCGTCACCTGTTCAGTTGTTTCGTTCAGGCGACGCTCCATCGAACCGGCCAGCTCACGCAGCTTTTCCATGTTTGGCAGCGACAAAACAAACCCTTCGCCATCCCCAACCTGACTCTGAAAATCCAGCTCTGGTTCGAGTTCCATGTTCCTCATTGCGCCGACAATCTTAATCCGTAGCTCTTGGAAAATCTCTCCACGCCGACATTTCTCAACTTTTTTTTCACCCGGCAACTGCTCGAAATTCAAAAGTTCCTCCTCGGAAGGAACTTCGGCCATTTGGGGCTTATCAAGACTACCCATTGCCGCTGTCAATTCATGTTGAATTTTGTTAAGCGCCCTAAGCCTTTCAAGCCGTTCAGCCCGGTAGCGCAAATATTCTTCAAGGCGCTTCTCCAGAGTGTCTTTGACTGTTATAAGTGGCAGCGTATTATCACAATTTACATTTAGCTCTACTTTAAGCTCTTTACCGAGCTATCAGCTTTTTCCAACAGATTTTAAATTTTAGCAATCAATTTTTATTTCTCTTTGCGCACTTCCAACATTTTGCCTAGTAGTCTCTTTAAGTGGCAACACACTTTATCCTCTCTGACGACGACACTTTTGGTGTTGTAACCGATCTCCTCCCATATGGCAACTAAATAATTGATGCCTTTCCTTTTCGGCTTCTGTGACTTTTTGTTCAAGAGTAATGCACCCCTCCATTTCAAATTGCACATCAGCTGTATGATACGTGCGTCACCGAGCACGAGCAACGACTATTCAGATTCAGAATGGTATCCCCCTCAATCAAGATCTCAACTGACTTTGGAAGGGAAGATGGAGAGATGGAATAATTTTTTGGGGATGGTGGATTCTTGGCAAGAAAATTCATGTTATTGTGACACTTTTTAACATTTCCATGCTATTAATGAAGGGTTTTAATGCCATACATGTTCTCAAGTCATTATTAATTTGAATGCCATTATGTTATGAATAGTTATGAATGGTTATAGTTATGTTAAAAGTTATGAATGGTTTCAATGTCCATAGCCAAAATAAAATAATCTAAGCATGCTTTTTGTTTATTTTACATGCAGGGAAAAGGAAAATAAATGGTGGTTTATTCAAGTTGTCAAATAGACCCTAACTTACTTGTTAAAAAGCAAATATTTTGATTAAAATATGAAATTATCTCATCTTGCACTCTAAAAATATTTTGTTCAATCTTTTGAGTGAACCAAACAATCTTATCAAAGAATTGTACCAAAGAGTTAGTAGGCTAGAGTACTTAATGATCGTACCTACGATCGCCTTCAATAATAGGCACCTGCTATGCCTTGATCACGGCCTGGATAGAATAATAAGATCTTTAACTTGGATACAGCAGCTGTGGTATTTAGGCAGGATAGGATTTTGACTGGCATGTAGATAGTCATATTGTGACAGAATAGAATAGAATAGGGGTTTATTTACAACTTTGGGCAATGGATACATAAAGCACATTTATTTCCTTTTGGTTGATATTTGGCTACGAGAATTTACACCATGAAAATATATATGAGTATATGTATCGTAGATCCACACTGTGACCAAATATCATTCTATTAATAGCAAGATATAGATGTAAGAAAATATGTAAGTAATAGCATTTAACAGTAAGATATTTCGATTTAGAGTCCGCGCGTCTTGCTTTCGCTTGCGCCCGCCGGCCCTGACGTCACAAATCACAGCTGATATGCAAACTGTCATGGTGGCTTTCAGTTGAGCAGTGAAATCACATATTATGCATTTGCTTTTGTTCAGATATAAAGAATAATTTAGGATTTAATAAATAGCAGTAAAAGCATGTGAGTTACAAATATTTTAATATATTTTCATTTAAACCTATAATTATGTGATAAGTTTGCCGAATTTGGGTACTTTTGTGAAAATCTACTGACGCCCTAATGCGGCCTCGACCCTCACAAAAAGTGCACTATTTTTCCGATTTTATTCAACTTGAGTTTTCAAACCATTCCGAACTTAATGACAGAAATTTTCTCGTATTAATTTACCCAATATTTTTGCTGTATTTCTTCAGTCTCTGATCCAATCATGTGGCATGAAGCCCGAAAACAGGAGAAGAAAATTCGTGGAATTTTGGTTAATCACAAAAAGCGGGCAGAACGGCGAAGAGACTTCTATGAAAAAATGGTAAAACGTTTTAATATTTGCAACCCAAGCTACTAAAAATTCATTTTATTTTCATTGAACTTAGTTCAGCCTATGGTTCAACAAATTAAAATTGCCTCTACTTCCAGATAGATCCCCCTTTACAGAATGATGAACTATAAAAACTCAACTGCACTGTATGTCAACTCAACCATATTGTTTTGATTTATCCAATTGCAGTCTTAAAATTACAATGTGCCAAAGCTGACTTATAATTTATTTGCACTCAGAAAGCTGATCCTACCCAATTCCTACAACTTCACGGCCGACCAACAAAGATTCATCTCGATCCTGCCGTAGCCTTGGCTGCTGACAGTCCAGCAAACATGTGAGACATTTGATCAAATATTAAATTAACTAGATTCTTGGTACCTACCTTTGTTGTATGTACCTGGAAATAGAAACAATACTTGAACTGTAAATGCTTGTAACAGGATGCCATGGCAAGGTCGTCCTGACATTCTAATCGACCGATTCGACGTGCGGGCCCACCTTGACTACATCACTGAGCATCCAGATAAGCCGGACGTACCGAGAAGCGAAGATTTGTCGTACGAAGATCGCATGGGCAACTACGAGCGCTACCGGATCATCGTGCAAAACGAGTTCCTAGGAATCGAAGAGGACAAATTCCTTCACCAGTTGAACCTCGAGGAGAAATTCGGCCCTACGGCAGAGGTGGAAAAGAAGCCGAGCAAAGTTGGGAAGGGGGCGGCAATTCCGTACACGTACGAAGATTCGACGCCAGCGGCCGAGAACAACGAAGGTGCCATCGGCGATAATGTAGAAGATGAGGAAGAAGACGATGACAGCGACATTGACTTTGGTAAGACTTTATTTTAATCAAAATGAACCATTAATATAACAAATATGAAACCTTTAGAAGTCTATCAATAAAATTTAAGTCATTGGGAATACCTGCTTTCAGTCTGAGTCTGAGGCATGTGATCACACAACTTTAGTGTAGAAAAATGATTAGAGAAATGTCTGACAATCTATTGTCGTAAATTCACCCTGGCTAACTAACGCAGCCGCGACAATGTTGCCTAATCCGATGTGAAGTTGCGCGAGAGATCCGCGTGTGAAGTGTGACGTGACTCGTGTCCGTTGTTGGAAGCGTGCTGATGCGTGCCGATTGCCCGCCGCCCAGATCTGTGCGTGGACGTGAGCCAGGTGAACGCCCAGCAGGCGTCGGAGATGAACGTCTGCGGCAGCGCATACGGCATGACGGGCAACGACTTCTTCAGCTTCCTGACTCGAGACATCGAGGAGAAGGAGTCGATGCGGATGGCCAGGGAGCAGGAGGAGGAGAAGGCCATGTTCTCCGTGAGTCGACGCTTGCCGCATTTATACTTGAAGCTTACGGCCACAATCGAAAATAGCACAAGCAAAGCGCACATGCAAAACATGGCACAATGCAGGAATTAATACATGTTGTTTTATGGAACAAAGTCATGTCCATAAGGCCTATCAGGCACTATAATGACGCCTGGCTTCGCCGCTATAAATCTGAAACATTTGATTTGGGGGCAATGAAGGCTGTAAGCAGGTGCCTTCTCACTCACTCTCATTCATTTATAACGATGCTGAAGTGTCACCTACAAACTCCAAGCGCAAACTCAGTCTGTGTTACTCCAAACATGTTTTAACTTCCTTGTGCACTATGCTTGTGTGCAATGTTTGTTCTGAAGCTGATTGTAGGTGAACCTTAACATTTTTTGTTGACGTAGTAGTATCATTGCCGGATTTTTTCTATGTAAGATACTTGGCTCATTGCAATAGGAGGTTCAACGTTTATAACGTCAACACTAATGCAACAGTTCCCTAGTGTTTTCAAATTACGTGATGTCTCTGAAATAAGTATGATTTGCAAAGTCACCCAGTTACTATTTTGGTAATTTTTTAAAATCCCTATTTTTGTGTATGTGTCAGATATTTGTTTTCTTTGCATCTTGACAATTGCTCAACGTGACATACATCTGTCAATGTGACGTAATCGGCCACATGCACCTTGTTGTCACCCATCAAATGTCCTGTTACAAACAGAGCAGCCAATGTTGGTAAAGCTTTGCTAGCCGGCTAGCAGTGTGAAATGTCCTGAGCCGGCAGCAATTGGGCTCGTAGCTCGGATCACTTGGGACTGATGCCCGCCATTGGGACTGTTTAGGGGCGAAAGTCGCGGCGGGAACGCAGAGCGTTTCGGGAGAAGCGGCTCGTCGGCCGGAAGATAAGCCCACCGAGGTGAGTTCGCTGCGTAGACGTCGACCAATCTCCGTGATTATCCATGTTACTGGACAAGGGAAGTGACTATGCAATGCCGGTGCCACGCAAATCGCACGAAACGTAATCCTGCTTAATACAATTAATGAGATTTCGTTAGGTATCTCCTAGATGCGGAGCGCTGTCTCTTCACGGCGCTGCGTAAGGAATGTCCAGTAGAGAAAAATGCAAGTGTTCTTTAGTTATAGTTCGAAAGGAGGAAAGCAGATCAGCACAACTCATATGCCTTAAATGCCTGGTAATATTACCAGTAATATTTCGGCTTTGTAAATCAAGTCCCCAGCTTTCCTTTCTCCTCGGTATACATACAGGCCATTCGGCAGTTCCTATCAAAAATTAAGTTGGTAAAGAAACTCTTACAGAATTGCATCCGAAAGTCAACAAGAGCTCAAATGGCATGTGTCACTAGCATCTAGTCTAGTTCTAGTACTAGCACTTTTTTCCCGTCTGGTACTAGTCATCTAGTCTAGCAGCATGGCACGTGTCATGGTAGCGTCCAGTCTGAGATGAGAGGTGAGAGCAGCGAGCAGAGCGTGACCTGCCGCCCTTTGTCCCGACAGCTATGCGGCCCGCTGCAGCCCGACCTACGACCCGTACCGCAAGTCGGAGTCGAAGTCTCCGTCGCGATCGCCGCCCGTCCCCTCGGGCCAGATCACCTACATCACGAGCTTCGGTGACGAAGAGGAGGAGCCTCCCAGACACAAGGCGGCGCCGTTGCAGCAGCCGCTGCCGCCGCCGCCACAGCAGCAGTCAGTTTTCTAACATATCCTATCCCGACTTGCCTTAACTTGCCTGCCTCGCCCTTTTGGTAGTCTATTTATTAATTGATCAACTTTTAACAGAGAAACTTTATTTCCTTTGTTTGTTGGCATGTTTATTCACAACTGAAGATGTTAATTAGAAAAAAAAACATTCATGGTGTTGGATGAGAGCCTGCATGTAAGCATGAGGATTGTAGGACAACTTGTGGTTACTTGCTGGGAAGCCAGAAGGTACATATCCTCTCACCAGTCACCTATTGCCTAGAAGCAAACAGGGAAAAGAGGCCTACCGCAACCTACCTCCCTTTCTGTACCAAGTGCCTGACACTTTGTTAAGACAAGTTAGTTGTCAAAAAAACTTACTTACTGGGTCATAGGATGCTAAGCTATCCAAGTTAATCTTTTCCCAACATTTCGCAAAGCTTTCCCATCTGCTTTGTAAGAAGTTCTAATCCTAAAGGATGGGTGATGCGATTGCTAGACTGCGCGAGGTGCATCGCTTGACGATGGGCTGTTGGTTCGGTTGCAGGTCATCTAGTGGTTTCCGCAAGGCGGCGACGACGACGGCGGCGGCGGAGCGGCTGAAGCGGCCGGCGATAAGCGGCGCTGCAGACCGGGCGGGCCGCCACGCCGGCAAGCCTCGCTCCCGGTCGCCCGCCGAGCCGTTCAAGCACCGCCGAATCCGCTCGCGTTCGAGGTCGTCCCCTGCCGCGGACACCTCCTCGCGCTACAGGAAGCCAGCCAACCGCTCCAGGCAAGGAAGCTGCCAGCCCGCTCCGAAACACCGTGCTCGGATACTTGATGAACAATGCCAATCAATGTGCCTGAAACTTGTCATTGTTGGAAAGCTTAGCATCAATCGTATATCAAATTTCTATTTTTCTGTATCGCAACTTATCGTGTCTGACTGCCTGGACACTTTTAACTCCAACACCAGTTAATGGCTGTAAGCCGAGTTTTTTTGCCAGTTTATGATAACGCGTAGAATTTGAAGAGGCATGTAATGCACTGTCCGGCTGACGTCGCCCCCTGTACGCAGGTCCCCGGAGAGCCACCGGCGCAAGCGCAGCGCGTCCCCGCCGCCGCACCGCCGCGGCCACCGCAGCCGTTCGCGCTCGGCCAGCCCGCGGTTCCGTCGCGCCCGCCGCCGCTCCCGTTCGTCGAGCCGGTCGGGCGGCGACGGGAGGCGCACGCGTTCGCCGACGCCTCCGCCTGTCCGGAGGTGGGTGGACGGCGCGGTTGATGTCTTGAGGGGGGGAGGAAATGAGGGGCGGTTGGGTTTACGTAGACGTGGATGGATGGAGGAAAACGTTATGGGTTGTAGGCAGGGACTGAAACCGTTTCGGATTTCGGTTTGGTTTTTGGTTTTTGTTCTTGAAATTTTGCTTTTCCGGTTTCCGTTTTGGTTTCGTTCTTTCGAAAAAATAACGGTGTCAAAACCGGTTAAAACCGGTTAATATCGGTTTTTGAAAGAAAAACAAACGTGCGGGTGATAACGGACTTTCCCACACATGGCTGTGATTTGTTTGCCCTATAGTGACCTTTCTGGATAAATTTTATTTGAAATTAGCTTGATAAATTTAGGATATTAGGCCTTAAGAACCCAAACAAAATACTCACGCACTTTATTCTCTTTTTTTCTACCCATTTTTCGATTTGAACCAAATCGACTTCGTTGCTCTTGTCTCAAGCAATGCCACAGGGCAACTAATTTCGAACCTGAGTTTTTCCTGCAGCTGCAATTGAAATCCTATCCCAAAAGTAGAAGAATATGTGCTGATAGCAAGCAGCTGCATGTACAGTATTGGAATCCGAATGTTTATTAGTAATTCAATGTAGATTATGGCTAAGATGTTTGGCTAAGACAAAATGAGCTTATAGAAGCTTATGACATGTCAACTTTTGCTGGAAGAGCAGATATGCTCATAAAATATAAACCTTAAGTTTTATAAGTCGGATGCTTGATGAAAATAAAAATACAAATACAAATACAAAGCTACACTTAGCACACGTAGCACTAGATAGATATATTTCGACAACGCGTGATTTTCTCCCCAAAACATTTTTTTTGCTTGAAAAAGCAAATAAGAAAGTACAATTTTCAGCATCATGAAAGCACGAAAAAACCGAAAAAAACCGATATTGAAATAACGGTTTGTTCTTGGTTTTGTTCTTTTACAAATAACGGTTTTGATTTCGGTTTTGGTTTTCGAAAAATAACGGTTTTTACCAGTTTTCGGTTTCGGTTTCGGTTTCAGTCCCTGGTTGTAGGTACTGTTTCGATCAATCAAAGAAACCAGATGCAGAACGGAAACATCATTAAGTTTTATCTGTGGGACGTTGAGAAGAATTATTTTTATCTTCAGCATTGCTTGTGGTTTGGTTTGCCAAAAGTTTTTTTGGGAAGGCAGACTGGTTCAGAGTCGAGGTTGGTAGAATGGAGATAATTGGTAAATATTCCATGAAGTATGAATACATGGTGTGTATCATGCTTTTATTCTCAAGAAACAATTGTAGATAGATGTTCATGGCTGTGTGCGGCATCTTTGATTGCTTGGCAGCGTAAAGTGTGCGGTGTAAGTGCGAAGACCTTAGCTCGGAAGCATGGTCAACATCTCATTGCCGCTAGGTTTCAATAGTTGAAAGCCGCACAATGATTAATGTTGTCTGCTCCATGACGCAGGTACTACGGAAGCAGGCGAGGTAAATCTTCGTCTCTAGAGCTGGACGACAGTTCGGATGCCGACTCGAAGCCCCAGGCCAGCAATAAGTCTCCCAGCAAGTACGTTCCGCCCCGGCCACTAGTTTTACCGAGTTTCACGCGAGATTTCCTACTAACCGGTCCTTTGTCTGCTTTCAGGAATTCAAGCGCAGAGTTGGGTAATTCTGGTGCTGGAAGCAAAGTCAGTAAGAATCATACACCCTTCATGGTTTAGTGCTAGTGTGCAAATTTCATGCACTTGTAAAAATGGCCCTTTTCTCGATTGTAATTCAAGTTGGGATGAGATGCAGAGCAGAATTTACCATTCTTTTTGAGGTTCGGAAAGTTTTCATTGGAAAAAAGTAAGAAATTTAAACAGATTTACTTACAATGAAAATTTATAGAATCTGTAATATTAGCTGGTAGTTAATGCTCCACATACCATCCCAACCCTTTTAGCATGCATGGCCTTCATAACTGACTGACTGACCTATCTCACGCAACCAATTAGTTAACAATGCTATAAATTGTGGCAACTAGAGGATTGGCATTGTGTTATTTGCAAGGTTTATTTACTAATTAATGGTGATGTCTATTTCTCTAGCTGTCTGGGAGAGTCACTTGATACTTTTTACTAATGTGTTCGGTTGGGTTTCAGTACCAGCAGCAAGGAAATGCCCGGGAGCAGGGAAATTCTCGAGAGCAAGGAAATGCGCGGGAGCGACTGAAAAAGAAAATGCAGTCACTATTGAACAGGCAATGTATGTACCTAAATCATGACAAAGGCGTTTTCTCTGTCATCATTAATGAAAGCTGAATTTAGAAAAGTAGGACTCTACTTTCATTGAATGTGTAGTGTATATCTACCAAAGTGTGATGTTAATTTTGTCTCTTTATTTCAGACAAGGCGGATAAAAAGGCAGAGCGGCTTCGAGTTCAGAAGCAACAAGATGAGAGGCAGGAGAGAGAGGATGAACTAAGAGAAATGGCAATCAAACTTAGACGAAGGTTTTACCCAATATATTACTACCAAATTTTTCTTTTCTTTTTCTCAGTTTTGTCTTGCCTGAAAACCTTACGCTAAGTACTTCAAGAAGATCTCCATTTCGAACTACACTTATTCTATCTATTTATTTATCTATTACACTATTTATTTTTATCTATTGTCATCTATTTAACACCATGACCTAAATTTATTCGTAATCATCCCAAGTTGTTCTTCAGTTTGAATTGCCGTGCGTTGGTTGGCAGATTTTTCTAGAGTTTACTTGACAGCGTTGCACGATGTGTCTTGTAGGGAACGAGAACGTCGGCATCGCGACCGCGGGGAATCGGACGATGAAACTGGGTCGTGGCGTTCCTCGTCGTCGTCCACGTCTTCGTCTTCAGACAGGTCTCCGTTGTCGGAGACGAGACGGACCGAGCAGAGTAGCAGCAGCCGGTGAGTCTTGGGTGATTCATTGCATTTTCCACGGTATTTGTGATGCGTGGGCTTACCTGTGTTTTCTGATGCATTGTAGGCAGCAAGAAGAGTACAGGTCTCGAAGGGACAGGCACAGTCCTAGTCCGGATTTCAAGAAGCAGAGACTAGTGGACTACTGAGAATGAGTAATACCAGCAGCTACAACTTCTATAAAGTGTTAAATCCATATGTTAAATGTCTTCCGGGTCAATCCCTCTTAATTACAGATGCAATTGTGTGAGCTTTTATTTGAGGTATTTGGTGAGTAAATTAATTATATCCCTTTCTGTGTACCTATAATTTGTGTCTTTCTGTGAGATAATGAGTTAACTGTTTTGCATTTTTAAGGCATTTTGTGAAAATAAAAATGGACCATTGTGTTATTTGGTGTCGATAAAAAAATTTCTGCATTTTTCCTATCCTATTGAACTTTTAGATCATTTGAAACCTCCGCCTTTCGGGCTGATAAGGGAGGTGGGAAAATCAAAATAAATCTAACATGGCTGCATAATGCACTGTGAGATTAATTGAAACCAATAATTCTTCGACAAGCCTCGAAGGTAAGGTCCATCCTATCTCATACGGATAACTTGTAAATTAGATTTAATTCGCTGGCATATTGTATTGTTTTGCTATGTTCCTAAAACTAGAAACTCCAAATTCAATGCTTTCACAAGTTGTCCACATTTTTGAGGTTAGAACATGTTTGTTGAGTTATTCAATTTTGATTAATTAACTTAACAAAGAATATCTATATATTCCTTCTATATCAATAATAAATTTTCTCGTGCTTTAGATGAACTTTCTCTGCCAACGCATTGCGCAGGTGATTCCTCGGCTATTCAACGTACCGCAGCTAGCCCAAGGTAATAACTAATAGGTACCTTATTACTTTTTAAGGACTCGGATCTTTTCCTAAGCAGGCAGCAGAGCTTTGCGAAACGTCGGGAAAAGTTTTGAGTTTGGGACTTGGCATTAAATATCCAGTTAAATAGTTTTTCTGTAAACTAATACCTACCACTTTACCTTAGCCGCAGAGCTTCAAACTCTTGCCTTTGTCTGCTTGCCAGTGTCTTGTCTTCTAATTGAGATTGATCATCCCAAACAGTTAACATACTTATGCTTTCCTTGAGTTTGGGTGTGCAAAACTATAAATCAGCATTTTCATGAGGTACATTTATTTGTAGCTTAGATTCTTAAATGTTGGTGAAAGGTGATCGATACCAATATCAATACGGTCTACTACCCTAATACCTTATAATGATGATGTTATTATAAGAGCAGTCACATTTAAATGAGGAAAGATTGAAAGTATGTAATGAAAGCCTGGCAACTGTGCATTACATATCATATTGATGTAAAAATATCATCAAGAGGATAGGGGACCATTGATTATAGTTACACAAGATGGTTAACTCTATGGAGTTTGAATTATTTTCAGTTTGCATAGTGAATATGAATGTTTTGTGAAATTAATTTAACCATGATTTGGTAAACTCTTCCTGAATTTTTTTTCTCGTGTTTATTTTGTTTTACTACCCAGCAGGAGCTATTTATGAATTGGAGAAGTGGAGTTATAATTGAGGAGGCATTAACAAGAAAGAACTCATGGACAAAGTTCAAGTATATTAGGAAATTGCAAGTGCCATGCAGATTAAGAAGAATTTGAGTAGGTAGTTTTAATGCTCTCACACCACAGAATTTGAGTCAGACAAGGTGGGCAACACAACAGCCTAGTTCAGCAAATTTTCTACATTGAGATAAAAATCAGACCCTTCACACTGAGTGTAACAGAGAACACTTTCTAGAGAATCGTGTATTGTCCTAATCTTGGCATGTCAGTTTTCAGAAAAACCATGAACCTAATGAAACCAGTTAAATAGTTTCTCTGAAAAGTATCACTGATATTTTTGCAAGCGCTGTACTGCTCTTTATAAATCATCAGCCATCACCAATTTTCCTTAAGTTAATTTCCATGATGTGACGCCGTGTTCTGTTGAAGTGGCGTCACTAGCTTGACATACCTGGCTTTCTACCGCCCAGCGAAAGGGTTGGGAAGTCGGTGAAATTAGCGAAGCATCGCGCAACCGCGGTCCAGGAATGTTGCAAACAACGGAGACTTCTGAACATGAGAACACAAAGGATAAGGGTTGTCATAAACATCCTGTCGCGGCAATACCCTGCCAATACTAGCAAGTAGCAGTAAATCACTTGCAGCCTTGTCAGATTTCAAAGTCTCCAGAGATTAGACTGCTTTTTGGCAATAACGGTTTTCGGCTGTACCCAGCATCTTGGATACCTTTTGAATCAGTTGAATACATTCTGCGTTTGCGCTTGTTTTGGCGACTTGAATGCACGGACAGAAAATCCCCTGGGAAAATCGTTTTGAGCACATGCGTGAAAAACTAGCTTAATTGCGGCAGTGTCTGATCATGATGATTAAAGGGGATTAAAGCTGAATGCTACACGCCTAGCTTCGAACATACGAAGGATCTGACCTAAAACTGAAACACAATCCAGCACGAAATGTAATCCCCATGGCTCTTTCATTGACAAAAGAGAAATAACGTTACAATATTTACTTTTCTTTGTTTCCAGCTCTTACACTACCTGTACATGCATTTCACTATATAATAAGTGGTACAACAGACCATGGTTAAAAATCTAATTTACAATCCTCGACTCTTTCGCCGTTATACTTGTTTCCCGATGTCAACTCGTTTCTACTTGCGATCATTTCATTCCATATCACCCAAACAAGTCTCCAACGCGAATGCCTCGCACAAATCAGCCACCATGTGAACCCAATCACCGGTCCCCGATGACCGGCCGACTACACGCACCCCCTTTTACTGGCGCAGGAGCGAGCCTTGGGTCGGCGTCGCTGGCGTCGCGATGCATGGCGTCGCTAGCACAGATGCACCGCACCGGGCCGCACTTGAAAGTGCGACCTCCCCGGCAGCCCCTCGACGGCAAGCCGTTCGCCAAGGGTGTCATCCTGAAGACGCTGATCAAGAAGCCGAAGAAGCCGAACTCGGCGAACCGGAAGTGCGTGCTGGTGCGACTGTCGACCGGCAAGGAGATGGTGGCGTACGTTCCGGGCATCGGACACAACCTTCAGGAGCACAACATGGTGTTGTGTCGCGTCGGACGCTGCCAGGACTTGCCCGGGGTCAAGCTCAAGTGTGTACGCGGAAAGTATGACTTGCCGCACGTGATCAAGAAGTAACCCGTGCTCCGTGATCCGTGCGACGTGGCGCGATGCGTTGTAGATTTTTATTGTGTTGATTGATTAGAGTTTATGTTGATTTAGAGGAATTGTGGCGTTGGTTTCATTTGAATCCTTGCATCCTTACATCCTTGCATCTGAGATCCTGTTTGAAATTGGTTTATTCGGCCATTTACTGGGAGCATCTGCGTTCAGAAAACAGAAAACTGCACAGAAATATGCTGTTTCGATTGCTGCCAAGCATATGCGTTGAAGAATTTAGTGGTCGTGTTTTTGGGTGAAGTTCTCGTCATAGTACATTTCTAATCTGAAGTCACTTCCAGGGAGTTGTGTAACGAACGAACTATGCATACTTTATTCCTAACGAAGATCAAGCTGCTGAAAGCAACGCAACAGTCAATAGTTTAGTTTCCTTGGTGGACCGAATCGCTCATTGCATTCTGTATCTCTATTCTCTCTAGGGGTGAAGAAGTCAAAGATCCGACGACTGCGCGGGTTTAGATGTTCAAGTGTCTCATGACAATTCAATTGGCTTGACTGGTGCTCGGTGCAGCGGTACCAAGCATGCTCTGAATCGGGGCTGAAACCCATTACCTCGGATCTAGATGTGTCCTCCTTCCCTGGAACGGAACACATCGAAATTAATCCGTTTCACATCGGTTCACAGTTATCATTTATTCGACCCAGATGAGAATTTCAGAACATTGACTTGTTCTAGGTTGCAATAATATTTCATGTGCACGTGCACGCTGCCGAGATATCTGTGATAATAGCGGTATAAAGGAATTGTCATTTGTAACCCAACTTGCGTTTGCTTGAACTCGATCTTGACACCGATCCAATCGCTATCACAATCATGCAAGTTCATTGAACTTAAATCGCCAAACTTTATACGAGATATTTGCATTGCGAGGGTTGATGACAGTTTACGATATCAACGCATCAGAACGTTGACCTTTCTAGGAAGAAAAGCGATAAAGTGATCTGTCAAGTCATAATAGATGATAATCACGAATCAATATGACTCCTTTCGGGATTGCATTTCCAAGGATCACTAATTTAATTGGGCAAATAACAATATAAAGAAATCTAACACTAAATTCAAACCACGGGTGAAATAATCTTGCTTAACCCAAGAAGCCCGCTCATTCCCCGACCTCTCATAACACCGCAATGGTAAGACGAAGTGACCTGTCACCTTCACAGCTCCTCACGTCGACACAAAGTCAGCTCGCAAAGATCACAATTTGACGGAAGCTGATGACATTCGAATATCCATCCCTCCTGTGTGCTGCCGACAAGGCCAGCCTTGAATTGTTCCGGGTGCGACAACACTTCCTCCCTCCGTGCCACCCTCCGGCTTTGTACGAACCCCGGGCGTGGGCGCACACTTCCCCACTTAGAGGGTGTTTGGTGTGGGGGTGGCTGGCTGCAGGCGGTGGCACACGAGCGCGAGCAACCCTTTCCGATTGAATGCTACCTCTCGAACGCATGTGCCGCAAAGTAGTGGTCAGTTATTGGCAAATAAACCGCTGAAATGACAGATGGCTTGGTCACTAGATTGCAAACAGATGCCACTGCTGCCAGGGATGCTGTGTTCTGGTTGCTCGAAGTAGGTCATCATGCAAACAATGCTCGTGGTCCGGGCCATCCAAGGGTGGAGGCTGACGATTATGACAGCTAGCTGGACCATATGACTCCAATTCCATCAATCTTGCGCACAAATAAGTTTTTGTGTTATGGACTTGGTAATCTCCTGCTCTTTGTGGTAGAGATCTGTGCTCGGTTGGGCTAGCTCGTTATTTTCACGTTCTGCAGACTGGCCACTGGTCAATGTTAATCAGGATTTCATATCTTGAGCGTTCTTTGAGATTGGGAGCCAATCGGCCGGAATAACGTCTTCTTTGGTTCATGATTGTATAGAGAAATGAATATCACCATCTCTGCGTTTCTCTGGTCTGGGATGCTCTCTCTATATTTTGACATCTTGCCAGAGCAGGGACAGATTGATTTGCATCAAAGTTGATCGACATTTTGGTGTGGGACGACGGAGGTTTATGAAGAAGATAAAAACGAATCTTGGATTAATCCAAGCAATTTAGCAATTTACAACTTCTTGAGTAGTAGCGCCACCCAGTCTTTATCCTACTTTTATAGTGCGTGTTGAAACTAAGTAGTGAGTTGGGAATTGATTTCAGATTACTTTATTTCACTCTAAAAGCATGCTTAAAATTTATTTCGAAGAGAGGCAACAATTATGACAAAGACGGCACCACGCATACAACCACCTCTTCTTATCACGAATTTTTGAATGAAATTACGTTCCCCAATCTCCGATGACTTGAAAACGCTCGATAGCTGAGACGTCCTGGAGAATGCAAGCCCAGGGTGCATCTCCTGGCAGTGCACACGTTTCATTGTCTCGACGCTTTCCGCATTCATTGATGAAGACATCCAGACAACCAGGCAATATCATCGAGCAGATGCAGCCTCGGACATGCCACCTTGTGCATCACCAACAGGACCATCAGCCTCGGCAGCAGCAGCAGCAGCAGCAGCAGCAGCAGCAGCAGCAGCAGCAGCAGCAGCAGCAGCAGCCGCGGGTGTAAACAAATGATGCGGACACGGAAGGCTCGCTCGACGTAAAGGGTGGTAAAGTGTGGGCACTGGGCAGGACACGGTCGTCGCCGCCGCCGGCGCCGGGTGCTCCTGTTGTTCGCGATCTTGTCGCTGATCAAATGGTGGCGAAGAGGATTAGAACCATTATAAGTTGACATGAAATCCATGAGATCGACCATTGATCTTCCCGGGCCCAAGTCATAATCAGGCGTTGCTCATGACAGCGTTTTTGTTTACACGAAAAATCAATTTTCAATCACGGAAATTTTCAAAACATACCTATTTGGTTTTGAGATTTTGTTTCGAGAATTTTTTTCTTTTTCACTTGATCATGCCAACAAGAACGTAGCAGTCTAAAATACATCCATGTTTTAGGAAATATTGTTTTCAAAAGGGCATTTTTTATGTGAAGTCAGTACACTATTTGAGGGTGGTTTTTGAAATTACCATTAAGTATAAAACCACTATTTACGTTTAATGCTTATTAAGTTTTTTTTTTGTGTTCGACTATTATTTAGATTAATTGGCATTGCATTTTCAAATGTTATTTTTTGGGAACTCCAAGATTCCATCATAGAATCCACCAGTAAAGAAAATCCACCAGAAAGAAAAAAGAAGGAACGATAGTGCCATGATTATGTTCGTTGAACGTATGATATCATTTCATGCCGTGGTGCTGAAAAATTGCAATTTACTCAAAAGGAAATCATAAAGTCCCTCTCATGAGTAACATGTTAAATTTAGGGCTTATATTAGTCCACGGACAAGCATAAATCATGAATTGAGCTGTGAACGTGTCATGTGTACTGCTTGGGAAAAGAGAGATTCGTAATAATGTAAAATTTGTTGATGTTATATCTTATTTGAACAAAAATGAAGAAATAGGCCAAGTGGCAGCCCATTGTTAAAAACGAACGGTGAATTTTGTAAAGTTTGTGTTTGTAGAGAATGTGCAGATTTGCGAAAACCTCCCTGGCAACCCTTGCCTCAAACCGCACCACCCATAACGATCGCTCGCAAACATTTGTTGAGCTCCACCCGAAACTCAGGCATTCGCCACAAAATCGCAAGCCCATCGCAAAACAGCGAGCTACGTGACCAACGCAGAGTGATTTCTCTCCGTTTCTAGCGTAAAATAGGGTGGTATGACCAGATTTCACCCGCGGTATTTCTTCTAGTTGGCCAATCTATATCGCCCAGTTCGCACAAAACGACTTAGCATGCTCAACCCTTTCTTTAGCAACCGTTAAAGAGAAATTCGCCCAAAATCCTCGTCCCGCTATTTTCGAGTGTTGTGAGAGCTACATCTGCGCGGGGGCCCAGCGATGTGCCCTTTCCACTGGCAACTCTTTCCAAGTGACATGCAATACCAGATGATGAAAGCAGACGAGCTAACGGGACTGCATATTATTCGCATAATGCCATGCGAAAAGGACAATCTTTTCTCATGCGCCCCTTTCAAAACCGCGGCCGGAGAGGACCATGGCGGGCATGGCTGGGACGGGAGTTGGGAGATAATACCCGACTGACTGACCCACCCTAAAACGGAGATTTGAGCGAACGCTTTGTGCTGCAGCATCCCGAGACGTTAGGCATACTTGACGTGGATATTGAATAATCTTATTATCGGGTTTATCCTCGATCGGATCGGGCATGGTTCTCCGCTATCGGAATTATAATTGGGAGTGAAATGCCCACCGTGGCTCATGGGCACGAAGGTTTGGTCCATGTGTTTGCAATTATTTTGCAACCGCTTTGCGCACATGAGAATTTCCACAATTTGTTGTCTGTAGGAAAGTAGCGGGGTTGCTGGATCTTTTGATTGGTGTTCTGGTTGATGGACAGCGGACAGCGTACTGGACAGGAAGTCGAGAAAGAGAGGAGGTAAAACATCGATAATTGCCTGATGGCTAGCTGCAGTGGAGTTCTCGCTTTGTCGGCAGATCGATATCCGGGAGCGGACACAAGTCTCAAGTCACAAGTCTGGAAAAACCATCTTCTAAATCTGACTTGTATTCCCAATCGCTATGTCTAAAGTTGCGCGCTTGAGGAATTTGTTTTTAGGTAGGTAAGGAAGGATATAATCAATCTGTGAGCTTCGTGGAATCGATGACAAAATGTTTTCATGTATTTTACGCGAATTTTGGTCAGTCCTGTGATAATATTTGGGTTGTAATTCAATAATAATCCTAAGTAAGAATACACAGCTAATCGCTTCAAGGGCAGCGATTATTACCTGTGCTGTGGTGTCGACTTCGAGTAATTTTGTTTTGCCTAAGATCGTGGTACCCGAATCTGCATTGGCATTACATAACAAGTCATTATATAGCTATACACTCGATTTTGCTTTTCATTTTCTCTCAACGACTTAATCCTGGGTTGTTATTGAATTTCCGAACTCAATATATCCACGCCGGCAAATTAGTAGGACACCATTTAATTACGCGAATATACCTAATTAGTCAACTGCATTTTAATGCGCCACCCTAACGAGTTATAGCCACAACCATCATAACTATACGCAAACTGCTGCAAAATGATCATCGAACACAGTAGCACCGTTATTGGCAAAGTGAGCTAGCACGGCACCGAACGTTGACCACCCTCATTCTACGTCTCATCCCACAAAGTCATTAATCACTCGAATGATTAGGGTGGTGTTGGTCATAGATGCGGTGAAAGCAGGCCTCTATGACTGACCACAGTACCACCCCAGCGCGTAACCCCTTAACCCAAATACCACCCTCTGCATCGGTGGTGGTGGTTGGAAAGAATAGCAGACACCCACGCACCCAGGGCCGTGGACCGACCGCAATAATGTCCTTCTCATCCCTGCAATCGTTTCCTGGTAAAGCCCGGGGGTGGCCAATATCATCCCTTCGTCGAACAGAGAACATTAGCTGGCATCCTGGCATGTGGAAAACGATGCAGCCCCAGGAAAATCCTAAGAAAACAATGAGCAGCGTGAAAACAATTACCGTGGTTTCGTTGTCTAGAAAGCGTGGAAAACGATACTGTCAATGATTCCGATTGGATAGTAAAAATCAAATTATCAAGGTACTGGGTTATTTGAATGGTCAAAAACAGCACAATTGGCATCAAATGCTCTTATAATGGGACTTATGGTGATTTTTCTAGGCTTGACCTGTGCTATTGATGACGATTTCACCCTTGGGTCCGTCTGCAGATGAAACCTGATGATTCAGTCATCATATCTTTTTAACGAGTAGAATGATATCCATCGATTCGGAGAGAGATTGAGATTATGGGATGTAAATCAACGGACTTGACCGCAAATCTGTACAAGTTATTGTGTCTCGGCTACCTTCAACAATCTGACGATGATTTACAGCACGCAGTCAACCTTTGTGGTCCCTTCAGCCGCCATAAATCCTGGAGAGCCAGCAATTTGTTGCGTGGCCTATATTTTACAGCCGCGCGGCCGAAATCCCGTCGAGTGACAAGCAGAAGCTGATTGCGATCAATTCGAATGCGCGTCAAAAAAAAAGCTGCATGCATAATTTACAGAGCAATCTGTTCGAAAGTGCCCCAACTTTCATCGGCGACCCTGGCAGGGTCATCCCTGGTCGTAAAGCGGGCAATAAACGCCATTCAATGATGTAGAAAGTTACCGAAAATAGTGCGCGCCATGAAAAGAATTAAACAAATAGGTGAAACATACGTACACAATCTTTCCAAGGGTACGTTACGGTGTGAACACATATATAACTCATGGTCGCATTTTTAGTGTCGTCAACACCAGTGTTACGCATTCTTCGCCCCGCAAGCGAGTGAGTGGTCAAAATGTGAACAGAACCGGTAAATTCCGTGTCACCGACGACTCATCCTTCTCTTTCTGCAGACTTCGTAGCCAGTTGTGTAACCAGTTGCCTCACGAATTACGTACCGTCGACCCTTTGTTTCGGAATTTAAAAATAACCCTTATCTCAACCTAGCAGTTTAAAATCTACGGAGGTCGCATCACATCGCTCCTGCAGCATGGGAATTCTTGGTCATGACTCGCGCTCGTAACCAGATATAAATAACCGCGATCGCGAATCATTTCAGCCTCGTTCTCATTGCGTTTCGAACAGGATCAGCAGTGATAAGAACAAGCGTGTGCTGATTGAAGATTTCCGGGTGATACGCACTTTCGGCGGGGGCAGTAACGCTTGTGCAAAGTGGCTCAATCGGCGGCCAAGCATGAATATTTCCGAAAATAAACCCTTGTACTGGTTCGGCGAGCTGTGATTGGTCAAGAAGGGTTGTAAGTGTCGAGGTACGAGGTAGGGGTAACCGTGGCGTGTCCATGGACGTAGTCATGACGAGTCGTTAGTTGATCGCTGGTCTTCGGAGATTGCGCAGGGTAGGGTTGCTGCAGTGACCGACAAGTGCACAGCGCGGAGTATCGAGTGAGAGACGTCGGTTGCATCACAGGCAAGGGTTACCACGGACTTACCCAGAGGACGTGGACTTACGTCCGACAATCTGTTGCTAGACTACGGTAAGACATCTCGCACTGTCTTGTCTTCTTGGACTTCTTCTTGGTTTGGGATTCTTTGCGGTCGTTCGGAAAATTAGCAGATTTGAATGCTGGAAGAGTTTGATCATATATTAATTTTGATTTATCCATAGAGTAGTGATAATTTTTATATTGTAAAATAATAATTTAACATTAAAACATAAAATCCAAGAACCAAACCTAAGTATTAAATACGAGCCTTTAATAAAACTACAGATAATAAAATGAAAAGATTGGAAATCATTTTTCTGTTCAATATTTTGAGAACAAATTTATCTTCTACAAATTCACCAATATTTGTTTTACAGTCAAAACTAAAGGATGAATTCATACTTGCTCTGTGGAGTCAGGTGGTTGAGCTTGGTTTTTTGAGACACTTTCTACAAATTATTAGAAACTTTTAAAAATTAAGTAGCAAACTAAAAAAGACATTAATTTTCTAGAAAGTCTCTAATTCCTTAAATTATTTTTTAACCACTTAACCATCTTGGACATTTCGAGTGGAAGACTATGGCAAACATCCGTCAAAGCCCTAACAACAAACCAATTGTTGCAGCCAGCGAGATGACGTCCATCAGCCACCAGACCAGCTCCCTCCCGTTCGCCAGCCACAACCCGCTGCTCGGCCAACCCCTGGACTTCTCCACCGCATCGCCGCCGCCCCCGCCTCACGAGATCCTGGACCTGTGCGTGCGCCGCGCCGCCCCCGCCACCGTTAAGACGGAACCGCCGCCGTCGCCGCACCTCCCCATCACCATCCTGCAGCAGCACCTGATGCATTCGGCGCCGCGGCCACCCCCCTGCCGTGACCAATCCCCACCATCGCCGGAATACGGCTCCACCAGCTCCGAGCGTTCCGAGCCCAGCCGGCTCTCCCCGCAGAACCTGGGCCTGCTGGTTGCCGGTCTACCGCCGTACCCGATGATGCCGTCGCTGCCGCAGATGCTGAACGGCAGCGCGCGCAGCAAGCCGACGCGGCCGTTCAAGGCGTACCCCAAGGACCCGCTGACGCTGTCTGTGGGCGTCGCTGCTGCCGACTCGTTCCTCGGGCACGGGTCCAACGAGGCGTACTCGGAGTTCCGACGGAGGATGCTGGACCAGGTGCGTTAAGTCGCTGGCTGGCCGCTGATAGCTATAAGCCCGGGTTTACTTCACGCTGCTAGCCAACTTTCACATTGAATGTTCCTCCAAGGGTCATAAAAACCCACTTTTTGAGTTCGAGATGTACTGACATGCTGAAGTCGAGCCGTCCAAATACTTACATTTCACAATTCCAACTGAGAATGTCAACAAGCTTAAAACTGCAGTGTCCTTCTAAATTAATTGATAGCTTTTCACAAAACCCCAAGGTAAAATCTCACGCATCAAACAGTCGAGAGTATTTAATAAGTTTAAGAGAAGATATTTCATTGGCGATAGTTGGTATAAGATCCCAAGTTTCTCGCTGACCGATGCTCTTCCTGCCGCCAGGTCCAGTCTTCCAACAACGGCACCAACAGCAACAAGGCTCGGTCGAACATGAAGCGACCGTTGAGCCCCGAGCCGCCGACGTCGTCGGACGCCTACAACGGCATCGGGCTGCCGTCCAGCCCCGAGGAAGGCAAGGACGCTGCGTACTGGGAGCGGCGGCGGAAGAACAACGAGGCGGCCAAGCGATCGCGAGACGCCCGGCGGCACAAGGAGGACGAGATCGCGATACGTGCCGCCTTCCTCGAGCAAGAGAACATGAAGCTCAAGTACGAGTTGGCAGCGATGCGCAACGAGATGGCCAAGCTGCGGTGTTTGATGTACAGTAGTTGAGTGGGTGGCTAGCTTGCTCTGCTTGTCGGTTATCTCAGGGTTATAGCTTTTAGGAACTTGTATTTATATACAGAAACGACTGATAGTTTTATTGCGGAGATGTCTTGTGGGTTCCTTTGCTGTGTTTTATATGGATTATTTTTATGTGATTTATATTGGATTATATTTTGAACGAGAGATTGTCTTGTGGAGAAATCCTGCAGGATTTGTGTACAAATAAATATATTATATATTTGATGAATGGATTGAGTCTCTTCGGCCTGATAAATGCTCGAGTTCCTGTGCACTCTGAGATTGGAACGGTCTACAAATTCTTGTTGTTATTTCATTTTGTCACTACATTGCTTTCCGAGACTCGGCACTACATTGCATTCGTGTTCCGAGACTCGGCACACAGTGGTCCATTCTTCTATTACTTGGTTTTATTGCTATTCAGAAAAGTTCTTCAACGATATGTGGTCAGTAGAATCAAAATATATTTGCTCTGCATTTCTCAAAAATGCACAAATTTAAACCCAACATTTTTAGTCCAAAATCACTAGCTTTGCCCATTTTAGGAAATCTTGGGTTAAGATTCAAATTTCGCGCCTGTCCTTGGACAGCTGCCCTTGAATAAATGGCCCCGAACCGCCATTATGCTAATTTACAGGAAAATTGAACAGTGCTTAACTCATTTTGTTCGTAACACAGCTCCCGTGTTCTAATAACTAGTAACGGTGCATCAATCTAGTATTTTGGATATGTTGGGATTAATTCCAATTTGCAATAGTTTTCGTAATTCATTTTCTCACAATCGCCATAAAGATTAAGAGAAAAAAAGTTGGGTTAGCTAGTTGTTGTTTACTGGTTTGTTTTGTGTCAAAGTCAGAATTTACATTTTGTGCATCTCCTCTTATCGATTTGCTAGTTTCAAGCAATGGGTTTAGACTTTGACGTGTTGGAGTTTTGCAAAAAGCTCAAGAATTCTAAACAACCACCATATCAATGTCCAGTTGTAGAGTGTGCCAAGCCCTACAAAAGTATGTGTGGTTTGCAATACCATTTGGTAAACTTTGATCATAATGCACCACCACCACTTACACCCATACCGACGCCAGGTATGTACTAAAAATCTTGTATCATCTGATCTTATCACTTGATTGATCTCGATGTTCACGCTATGACAACTAATTTACCAGGGCGCAAAAAGGGCAGAGGATCACACCATAGCCGACAGCCGTGCAAAACTTCAGACCTACTAAACTCTCCTACACGAGAAGGTCTCACCTATGCCGAAGCGCAAAAGATGGTGGAGTTTGAGTTCAATGGACGCGCTACAAGAGTGAGCATCACAGATCCGCTGCCGCTACTCTCGACCGAAGAGTTTGAAGCCAAGTATAAAAACTGCGTCACTCAGATTGCTGGGCAAGGCGCAACTGATGGTCGACCAGTTGTTGCAGAAGAGAAAGTACGGCTGCCAGAACCAAACTTTTCCGTGCTAGAGTCATACAACATTCCAGATGCCCCTACAAGGCCAAATGCTTATATCAGGTATACATCTTACATCTTCATTCCATCTGCACTTGCTAAAAGTCCAGCAGTATCACATTAGGAATCTGATAATCACAATGAGCTGGAATGCAATGCTATGCAATGAGCTGGAATGCTTTGTGACGTGATGCGATGCGATACTAATGCTACGTGACGTGATGCTTTGAAGGTTCATCGAGCGTTCGGCGGAAGAGCTGGATGCCGAGGTCGAGTACGACATGGACGAGGAAGACGCTGCGTGGCTCGGCCTGGTGAACGCACGGCGGGGCTCGTCGGGCGTCGCCGGCGTTCCCGTCGACGCGTTCGAGCTGCTCATGGACCGGCTGGAGAAGGAGTCCTACTTCCAGATGCAGGTTGGTACTACCGGGCGGCAAAATACATGATGCCATCCACTTCATGATTAAAACCCATGTCCGTAACACCTATCACAGTTTATTTAGTTGCATTATGGTTGCATATTACCTTACCACCTTTGTAAAAAAAACTGTTAAAAGATGAACATCAATAAATACCAAAAATACCAAATATAGATGCAGATAAAATATCGAGTTGCAAAGTTGTTCAAAAATTATCAGTTCATTCACGATTACATTGCAGCCAGTATCATATCGTGTTATGTAATCCAAACCGTTAGGATGTGGATGCATTTCTGGAAATTTCAAATAAAAAGTGTCTACTCTTTGTCCAAAGTTATTTTATCTCTAATTTGTATGGTTCAACAGTCAGCTGACATTTTATTGGTTAAATAAATTTTGACAGGAGTTTGACAGCAAAGAGATGAAGATTGCTTGGAATGCAAAGCCTAGTGGATGCCAGCGATGATACTGCTAGCAGCAACGTAAGGGGTAAGCCTGCCAATGCCTTGCTCTGCCTTGTTTGTAAGCGTGGTTTGTCCTGACCGACAGGCGTGCGGTCCCAGCGGCGAGGCGGTGGCCGTGATCGACGATGACGCCGTCTGCTGCATCTGCATGGACGGCGAGTGTCAGAACTCCAACGTGATCCTGTTCTGTGACATGTGCAACCTGGCCGTTCACCAGGTCAGTGTCCTCGGCGTTGTCTGCTTGTTGCCGGGCGCCGTTGAAAGGCCAGCGAGGAGCTCTCACACCAGCCGTTAGATCCTGTGTCCTGTGTGTTACCCTGCTTTTCATAACATCAGTTTATACTTATTAAAAAATACGAATTTAATGAATTAAGACACCAACACCATGCGATTTTCATTGATAATGCTCATTAACTAAAGAAGATTGCTTTGTTTATCTGGCCATAGGATTGCTTGCTAGGCATGGATATAAAATAACTGCCAAGTTATGAGATTGGTCCTGAATGGACTGCCAGGACCACTACAGCTTTGTACCCTGCATGCTGACAATGACAGAAGAAGCCCCAAAACATCATTAACGTTACTAATCAAACAATGGATGAGATCCTTATTTAGTTCGTGAAAACTGGGACTTGATTGTAAACCCTTGACAAAGCCAGCCGCATAGACTTGCAAACTGCCAGGGAAAGCTTAGGTTTGTCAGCTAAGCATCGATTAGGCCAGTAAAACCGATGTGTTACGGCAGGACTGCTACGGAGTGCCCTACATCCCCGAGGGGCAGTGGCTGTGTCGCCGATGCCTGCAGTCTCCATCGCGGGCCGTCGACTGTGTGCTCTGTCCGAACAACGGCGGCGCCTTCAAGCAGACGGACCGCGGACACTGGGCCCACGTCGTCTGCGCGCTCTGGATCCCCGAGGTGAGGAAGCGCGGAACGCGCCTTAGCGTTTCACACCGGCTCGTGCGGACTTAGCAACAACTTCGTTTCAGCCGTCTGCTTCTCATCCAGTACACCTAGATTCCATTCTAGCTAAGATGATAACAGATTCAATAAAGCTAATTGGTTGTGATTGCATCAATCCGTTTTTATTTGATAAACCACAGCCAGCCAATCCGCTGGTTTTATCTTTGCGGCATAGACCTATTCTATTTTTAAAAAAATTTCTTCGATGGTTAAATTACATAGCCGATAATATTATTTGCAGACATTGCTAACCAAAGAGGACGGGAATTCAAACCCCCAGTGGCTTTCCTTTGCCGGTATTTGATGTCATATTTCTTTGAATGTTATACCTAAGTCTATTTGTTTGGGTGAAGATTTCCTGAGCGGTTTGTAGATATAGTTGATGGTTTCACGGTCGTGCTGACACAGTTGCTAGACGACGCTAACAAGCTGCGTTGCGGGCTTTGGCTTTCAGGTGCGTTTCGCCAACACGGTGTTCCTGGAGCCGATAGACAGCATCGAGACGATCCCCCCGGCACGCTGGAAGCTCACGTGTTACATCTGCAAGCAGCGCGGCGTGGGCGCCTGCATCCAGTGTCACAAGACCAACTGCTACTCAGCGTTCCATGTGACGTGCGCTCAGCACGCAGGGCTCTTCATGAAGATGGACACTGTGCGCGATGCTCACTCGACCGGTGAGTCATCGCCTCTCTGTGCCCGTGCACAGCATGGCAACAGCGGGGGGGATCCTGTCACGATGCCGGCTTGACGAAGGGGACACAGTTTCCGTAGATCACTGATCACTGCCGACTGGAGTCGGTACCCCAACGTTTCATCTATGAATATGTCTTCATGGAGGGACTTTGAAGCTTTACAATTCTTTGCCCGTTGGCTTGGTAGTGTTCTCGTGTCCTTGCGTTGATCAGTTTCATCGTTTGGTTTGGAAACCCCGCGAAATTGGTAGTCAATTGCCGTCAACTTTGAGGCGAGTCTTTTGCAACCTTGAGAATCACACAACATTACAAACTTAGCAAGTTGTGGACGTTTTTGGATTTGATTGTAGAAGACTATTGGATACGTTTCAATTCAGTTTCTACATGCATTAGCTAGCACTGATCTGTGCTGTCTGTACCTGATGGCTTGTGCAATCAAATTCTCTTGTTTTCAATCATCTTGAGAGTTAATAATAAATTAAAATATGATAAAGTATTGCAGATTGCACAACAAAAACGCATAGATTGGAAGCGAATCGGCGCTCCCGATGGCCTAGCAGGTCTGTAGCCGTTCGGCTGGCGGGCGGTAACCCACTCCCCGCGCCGCGCCGCACTATACCCTTAACCTTGTCGGTCCGGTTCGACGTAACATTCAGCACGCTAGCTGGGGCTTGTCACTTTTTGACTTTTCTAATTTAAAATGTTTGTTTTGAAGGCAAATCGATCTAAAAATTGACACGAAACTCAAATAACAAGTTTCTTCTCGTCACATGGCCTGTAAGGCTAGGAACTCTCTATTTCCACTCTCTGGTTTTTCATCTATTTTCTCAAGTTCGGAATAATTTTACACTGCCAAATCCACTGCCAATCCTCCCTTCTGGGCTAGGTTGGTTCATCATCATTTCATTCACCGAAGCCATTAGACCAGCGCCAAAGGGCCAGTTGTCACAAAACAGTGCGTCGCAACACCAATAATCATCAATCACCAACTAGCAGTGAAGATTGCGCACGTGAATGTGATGGATGTGACTAGCAAGGTGCTTGCGGCTTGTCCAGCGTCGGTGGAGGGCGGCCCGGTGATGGTGCAGAAGACAGCGTTCTGCGACACGCACACCCCAGCGGACGCGGCGCCGCGGCCAGCGCCACCCGGACGCAAGGACAAGACGCCCGACGGCGACGACGCGCGCCAGAAGATGAAGAAGGCGCGGCGGATCCTGGCCAAGAAGCGCTCCACCGTGCCGGTCATCTCCATTCCCACGATACCACCCGACAGGTGGGTGCACCAGGCTCGTTTCCTCGGCTTACCTCATTACTCATTAGCTTCCTAATTAAAACCCTAACTACAAATCTCGTTGGGGTTAGTTGAGTCGTTGGTGTGTGAATCCAACATAGAGCCACTAGATTCAGCCCATACTATGTTTAATCATATTCTCCGTGGCGCCTTAAAAATAATCTTGATGAATGATGTCCTTTCGAAAGCCGGCCACAGAGGAAGCTCCGTTAGAAGAGCATATGCTCATCGATAATTCATATTTCTGTACATTCTAAATTCCACTCAAGCTGTGTTTTTGAAACTTGGGAATTGGGTTGCTTAATATTGCATCATTGTCAAGGCTATAACAAAACGGGGAGAAAGTCTCCATTCAAAACATACATTCTACTAGAAAATGTTTGCTCTATCGAACTCCGATCTTTACCTTTGCTACTTTAATCATCATCGATTGGGTCCGGTTCGTAGATAGTTTGATAGACATTTGCCAAAGTGCCTGACCCTGGCCCCCTACGAACCCGGCAGGATCCAGGAGATAGCGTCGCTGGTGAACGTGCCGAAGAAGAACCAGCTGATCCAGCGGCTGATAGCGTACTGGACGCTGAAGCGGCAGTACCGCAACGGAGTGCCGCTGCTGCGACGGCTGCAGACGAGCCACCTGTCGCGGCGCGACGATGCCCGCACCGGCTCCGAGGTGGGGCCCAGTGTCGTAAGTGAGCCACGCGGTCCCGCGTCCTTCTCTCTCTCGGCGGCGGCGGCAGCAGCGGCATCGGTGTCTTGTCGTTGCCGCGGCTTTGTTACGCCAGGCCGCGTTGGTCTACTTCGGAAGGTGCTAGTGTCACTCGGAAATCCTGCTAAATAGCGACACTTTACGTGTGTTTTGACAGATTGTGGCCGGATATTGTCCGGGAGGCAGTTTAAAAGTTGGCTGGCGTACAGCCTGACATCTCTGTCATATAGTTCTTGCATTTGGTCAATGAGTAATACTCCACTATCTCAGAAAGTCATACACTTTATGCCTTGTAAAATCATTCAATGATGCCTAATTTTTCCTTAACAATAATGAAGCAAATGTTGTCTGTTTAACTCGCTGGTGAGAGTTCAGACTATTTAACAATTCCATGTTGGAATTTTAAAGTTCCTTTTCATCCCCAACCGGCCCTCTATATACCCAACAGCATAAAACCTGTGATGACAAAACCGGTCTTCTTTAGAAGCTACTTGAATTGGCACGGCCTGGTGTAACAAAAAGTATCACATAAAACAATAGGCCATGTTATCGTACTAGCGCATCGAACATCAGAACATCGATGCCGGCTGGTTCAGTGCTGCGATCAATGCCGTGGTTATTTTTGGTTGATGGTCGACACTTATGGTTTGGTTTTTGCTCCTCCCTGCCCGTTCCCCGCGGTTGTGGTTTGCTTGCTCAGTTTCGGTGTTGTGCTCTTCTGTTTGGTATCACCAGTGTATTGTTACTTCAGTGCAGACTCCAATCAGAGCCACAAGTATTTAGCACTTTCTTTGTTTGTTTCATTTTGGTAATGTAGCTTGTCGTGGTGATTTTGTAAAAGTATAGAATCATTTTGGTGTTTTAGTTCACCAAAAATGAAAGAGTTGGACACAGATTTCCCAATTTGTTGATAGCAATCTGTTTTCAATGCCAATATGAGTAGAAAATTAAATAAAAAATTAAAACCGTAAATAAGTGGCTAAAATATCTGACGGCATGAGCATGAATATTCTAACTGTCTACACCTCTAAAACTTAACTCTTGTGACCAAGCTTACATCACACAGATTAAAAAATTGATCTCGCACCGAGATTTAATCACAACATAAGCAATCAAAGGAGTGAGGATGTTCTTGCTATGAAATTTTGTCTATCTTTATTTTGGCCAAAAATGCTAGCAAAGGTTTAGTCGATTTTGACTATTTCTTGTTGACTTGTGACTTGTGTCGTGTCTTGCTAGCTGCTAGCTGCTGCTGGATCGCTTGCGGCAGAGCGGCGTTCTAACGGGTTTGTGTGGACAGGACGAACTCTACCGACAGCTCAAGTACTGGCAGCAGCTGCGTCAGGACCTCGAAAAGGCCCGTCTGCTCTGCGAACTCGTACGCAAGCGCGAGCGCCACAAGAACGAGCTCACCAAAGTGTAAGTCATCGACACTCGTTCATTCGCTCGTCGCTACACTTGTATCCCAGTGCGGGGAACTGCCCGATCCCTCTGCCAACTACGCTGACAATAGTTTCAAACAGATCAAGCATTTCAAAGTGAATGCAAGTATTTTCTCAAGTAACTTTTCTAGGCTCACAAACTCCTTTCTTATTACTCATTAAACTGTGCAGTCTCTGATGGAATCCAACAGATATGTGCTCTAGAGACTGAAGTGTATCGAACCTTTTTTGAGTCTGCTTAGACACAAAAATACTATGCATTACAAAGAGCAAACTCCACTATCAACCTTCCTAGAACCTAGATTGTAGAATAGGAAATCCAACTGTGATTTGTAACTGATTGGGGTCGGGACTTTAAAATTGGAGATCGGATTATGAATTGAAATTATTTTTTATCCGTGATCACTGATCGGGCCCAGAACTAGAAATTAGTATTATTATGTTATATATTTATCAACAAACAGATCTCGTCCACAGGTGAGATATAACAAAGTGTTTTGGACAATGCACGGCTTTGTGTAACAAAAGCAAGACATGAAACGGGGCCATGTTGATGTCCGGCAGGTCTGAGCTGGTGTTGATGGGTCGCCTTCACCCGCTGGCCTGCTCCCTGCGTCGCCTGCTCGAGCTGATCCATTTGCGCGACACCGGCGACATCTTCGGCGAGCCCGTCGACCAGACCGAGGTGCTGGACTACTCGGACGTCGTCAAGGACCCCATGGACCTGTCCACCATGAAGGCCAAGATCGACGCATACCAGTACCACTCCCTGGACACGTTCGAAGCGGACTTCAACCTGATGATCAAGAACTGCATGGCGTACAACTCAAAGTGAGTGATTCTTGCTTGTCTGCGCTGGGCAATGCATGCCTCGTACTCTAGGTTACTCTAGGCTGTGTTACTCTAGGCTAGTAGTAAGTGAGTTCAACAAATTGTGCTGAATGCTTTTGTGGTCGTGATTTAACAAATCAAAACAGTTTATTTTGTTGCAATTTATAATTAATTGACTGATTGATTGGCTGTTCCTTTATAGAAAAGGTAAATAACAGTGCTTCACACTTGCGTTGCTGAATAATTATGAAAATTTGGGGTTTAACCAGTTTAACTAAACAAATTGCCGTTACTGGAAACCCTTATTTATAGAACATTGAAATTTGGTGTGCTGGTGCGTAATGGATTCCAACCACTCTAAAAACTATAACTAAAATAACCTCCCAGCAGCAAAGAATAAATATATACCGTGTATGCAACGAGCATTTGCATTTAGGTTTGAATTTAGGTTTTGCAACATGTAAAATGTACTGTCGTAAAGGCTCAATTGAAAAAGAATTAGCATAGAATCAGAAATCAAATCTCAAATTTCCACTCTGTAATGCATGTCCTGACGAAGAATTCCGATGTTTGCCTCGCCTCACGCAATGTACCGTTGTTACCGAGTGCCAACGAACGCGATGCGTAACCCGTCGATGCCCGTCCCGACAGAGACACGATCTTCTACCGCGCGGCGGTGCGCATGCGCGACCAGGGCGGGGCGCTGATCCGTCAGGCGCGCCGCGACCTCGACTCCGCGCTGGACCCGGGCACGGGGCTGCTCAGCGACGCCGACGCCGCCGACGCTGCCGCCCCCCTGCAGCCCACCGACGAGAGTCTGGCCGCGCAGATCGACGCAGAGATCGCCGCCGTCGCCGACAACGAACAGAACCTGGTACGGGCGCGCGATCGCCGCGTTTGTTTGCGGGCGTTGGAAAAGTTCTTCTTGAGATGACGTCGAGTCGCGGGTAGAATTAATCTTCTTCAGTAAAAAAATAATTTAACTTGGGTTTTGGATTGCAGCGTCTGTTTGTGCTCTGCAGGTCAAATGACCGGTCAAATCTTGTTGAAATCTCCATGATGCTCTCAAAATCCCATAGTTCATACCCATTATTATTTTCAGTGTATATCTGTAAATCAACCCAAAGGTTTTGCAAAAAAAATGCCCCCTACTGGTGAAAATAATTGAGCTCTCCAGATAAATATATTCCTGATGACTGAGTGATGACTGATGACAATCAGTCTCAGGTAAATTTTTCATCATTGTGTACTTAGTGACCGATAGTCTCTAGTCGTTATAAAAATAGTTATATTTTTTTCGGTGTCATTTCCTTGCATCTGCCTGCTAACGTAGGTAAGATAGTAACATCCTAGTTAGGTAGTAAGATAGTAAGATAGTAGTTGTTACCGCCTGCTAACCTAGATAAACGGGGTGCTTAAAAGTAACCCCCCCCGCATGCCAATCCCGCCCCCGAGCGTAACGATCGCGTGGCTCTGACTGTGTTTCAGGCGCTGGGAGATCGACTGGCGCGGCTGCTGCACCTGCAGGACCGCAGCCAGGCGCTGCGACCCAGCCTGCGCCTGCGCCGCCTGCGGCACGTCAAGACCGAGGTGGGAAAGCTGCGCCGCAAGATGGCCGCCGCCGCCGCCTCCGACTGCGATGATTCAGAGCGCGAGGAGAGCTCGGACGACGAGAAGACTTCGCGTCCCGCTCGCCACGCCAGGATCGAGAGACGTGAGCCTGATAGATGTACCTCTCTGATAGACAACAGCCTCCTCGAAGGTCCTTTGTCTCCCAACAGTGGCCAGGCATGCTAGGGTTGAACGCCGTGAGCCTGAAATTAGATGCAGCAGATGTTGTTGACTTGTATCTCTCTGATAGACACAGCTTATGTGTGACCTGCTACCGACTTTCATGGAGACAGGATATTAAGCCCCTTTTACACGGGCGAAGTTTTCAACCAAGTCTGGTGCACAAGTCTTGTATGGAAGACTTGTGCACACAAGTTCCACACAAGACTTGGGCGACCATTTACATGGGACAAGTTTTCTTGGTTGGACTTTTGTTTAAAGTCAGTTCAGCCTCCCAACGATTGTTATCAATATGAGTGATTCAGATTGGTCAGTTTGACACAAGACTTGTGCCAAAATAGAACATGCTCTAATTTAAAAACTTCCGCAAAAGTCTTGTCTCGACGATTGTCCCGACTCGTGCCAAATACGTTTTGAGACAAGTTTCTGTTTACACGGGAGAAGTTTTCTTCTGCAGGAGACTTCTGCACCAGACTTGGTTGAAAACTTCTCCCGTGTAAAACAGGCTGTAAACTTGCCACAAGAATGGCCTTCTTGATAAATTTTTCCATAAGAACATTAGAAAATCTAGAAGGCCATTCTAAAATCCAAATTTAGATTCTGTCTTTCTGTTTACCTTTGTTCATAACGGGTTTTTAGGAAGTCATGGTCTTTTTGAGAAGTTTTCAATTCTTTGACAGCACTAATAGTCATAGCTGATATGGGTTTTACTCTAATTAAAATCATTTGTGTTCAACTGGTTAAACCCACTTTAACTAAGCTGATATTATTTTGTAGTTTGTGGAGATAAAAATCCCGCCAGTCCCTAATGAATCGGTTCGTTCGATAAGTAGGTAACGAAGCTAACATTGGAAAAGTGGAGTAGTTCAGAGTCGTGGTTGGTAGTATGGAGAGAGTTCGGTTTTGCTCTGATGTAACGCGTTTGTGGTCCTAAAAAGGACCTTGAGGAGTGTCGACGTTTCGTCCACGTTGGAGCGGACATCATCAGGACAGTGAAGAGCAGCTGCTAGACGCTGCTTTACATGCACCGAGGGGCAGCCTGTGAGGACCGTTCTCGCCTAACGAGAACAAACTAACGTTGCTCGTGTCCCCGGCAGCCGAGCCAGCCGCGCCGACCCCGGAGAGCAAGCGCCCGCGCAAGAAAAAACCGAGCGAGAGTTCGCCGCCGCCGCCACCGCCGCAGCAGCCGCCGCCGCCGCCGGCCGCCGAGGGGGGCGGGGTCGCGGAGGCGGCGCCGACGACGCCCGCCAAGTCGGGGGCAGCGGAGTCGGCCGTGGCGGCCTCGCCGTCGGGCGTCAACCGCCGCACCGCCGTGCTCTTCACGCGCAAGGCCCAGGCCGCGTTCCGCAAGTCGGACCCACCGCCCAGCCCCACGCCCACGTGAGTGCCGGCCACGCTGCTTGCTCGCTTGCCGCTGCCTGTCGGGCGGAATCAAACTAACGGCTATTCTGTCATATACACAGGTCCATCAATAACGTACATTTTGTTCCGTGTGCGTTTTGAAATAGATCCTAATTATCCGCACTCAATTTCAGAATTTTTCATATTTCTGGTAATTTTTTTGTTTAATCCTAATAAAGCAGAAGTTCGAAAGTGTGTTTTTTTGGTGTTGGTCGATGCGTGTTGTTGTAAAACTTTGTAATCCGTCGATTTTTCTTGTCGGAAGGCGATATTGGGCGAGATATTCAAGATTTTCGGGTGCTCGTATAACATGGGCTCTTACGGGCGATTGTTGACCGAGGCTGGTCGTGTTTTGTTGTTTGCAGTTGACACCCGTGTTGCAATATGGCGGCTGTAGTAGGTATTGAGGTTTTTTAATTTGTAATTTGCGAGTTTTTGGCTGGTTTCCGGCAATTTATATTTTTTGCAAAATTATTAGGGGTTTTTTGGATGAGCGTAGCGAGCGAAGCGAAGACTTCAATTTGACCACCCGTAGAAAAAAAGTCCGTGTGTTTTTTTTTTTTTTTTTTTTTTTTGTGTGTTTGTTCGCGCTCTACCGTCCAAACGGCTGGTCCGATTTTGATGAAATTTTCAGTGTACCTGAATTTGTTCTGAACTTAGACCCCCTGCGTTTTTCAGCTTGATAACTTTAGAACTTTTCTCAAAAAACCAAATTTACGAAAATTTTCAGATTTTTCGCCATCATTTCGCTGTTTGTTTTTACTCTACTGACTAAAATACCAAGCCGATTTTGATGAAATTTGCAGAATAGGCTTTTTATACCGTACACACTATACCGGTTTACCAAGAGATATGTTTTATATGTTTTTACACGTTTTTTAATCGTATTTTTCGATTAAATTTTCAAGTTTTTGGCCGTTTTGCATATATAAACTGTAATTACCCTTGCTTTTTCTTCAAAAAACGTTACAAATATGTTGACCGTACTGAGATGTACCGTTATAACAGTTTCCCTGCGATTTGAAATGGTTTTTATATGAAAATTATCGAAAACTCCATCTGTCGTCTAGGCTGGACAAAGTTTGACAGCTAGGTACTGATTTTGCTTGGCCGAAAATTATTTGCCTCTGGATTCGACCGGCTTTCACCAGAGGTAATTGTAATAATGCTTGAATCTTTGAATCTCTTGGTACAAATTCAAGTTGCAGTGAATTCGGCAAAAGAATCAAGACGTGTGTGGATTTATTCGCTTCCAAGAATCCTCTACTTAGCTTACATGCCAAAATTATGAATCAAAATTTGATGAACTTTGGAAGATCAAAATCTGGGCTGGTAAACACTATACTGTATACACTATATACTGGTATACAAAGAAATACGCTCATCCAACAACGCGTCCACAGGTAGCGTTCGGCGAAGCCCTAGTGAGTATAAATCATACAAAATGGGGGGTTTTCACACTTACCGCTATACTAGGAAAATTCCCCTTTTTTTAAATACGGATATTACATGCTGTAAGTTAATTTCTTGGCAGAAAGTGGAGATGTGCTAACGCTGGCTTGTGATTGGTTACAGGGTGGAGGAGGGCTGGCTTGTGATTGGTTACAGGGTGGAGGAGGGCTGGCTTGTGATTGGCTACAGAGTGGAGGCAGGCTAACGCTGGCTTGTGATTGGTTACAGAGTGGAGGCGGTGGTGTCGACGGGCTCCAGCAGGCGCCGTGTGGGCCGCCCCCGACGAAACCCCGAAGTCTCCGAGGCGGCCGTCTCGTCGACCAATCAGAGCTTGGGGGCGGAGTCTCAAGATGACAGCGAGAGCGCACTGATGCCGGCGCCGGAGCTGCCGTCCTCCGAGAGTTTCCGAGTGTACCGCAGCGGAGGAGGTGCGTAGACCGATAGCGTTAAGCCATGACCTGAACTCTGCTAGCAAGCTTTGCAGTCCAAGTTTTACTCTCAGGAATACGTTGATTCTTTAAATATGAGTCGTTAATTATGAACCAATCCATAATATAAGTCATGGGCTATATTTAAAATTGCCCAAGGACTAGAAAATCTTTAAATGATGACAAAGTAATGGTTTGATAAACTGGCAATCCCGTGAGAAAATATAGGGTAAAAAGTAGCGGCTTCAGATGTCATCGGTTGATAACTTGTTGTCGCCCAGTTCGACAGAGGAAAATGGATTACTTAATATATGCATCACCAGATTCAACTTTGTGGGCAAATCCCATCAGCCACTGGAACAAAAGTTTTGTATTGCCGTAGTCTTCAAACAAAAGTCTTAGTTACAAGTGTAAAAAGTTGTAGACAAGTATAAAAATGTAGAGTAAATCTACTAGGCATCAGGATCCATCGATTCTGCAAGCCAGAAGGAAGTGTAAGCCTTGATGTAGACTCTCTATCCGATGCTTCACTGTCCTGTGTTTTGCTGTCCTGTGTTTCACTGTTCTGTGTTTCACTGTCCTGTGTTTTGCTGTCCTGTGTTTCACTGTTCTGTATTTCACTGTCCTGTGTTTCGCTGTTCTGTGTTTCACTGTCCTGTGTTTCCCTGTCCTGTGTTTCACTGTCCTGTGTCTCACTGTCCTATGTTTCACTGTCCTGTGTCTCTCTCTGTCCCAGCTGACATCCCGGCAGAGACGGACGAAGATTCTGCGTCGGACTCGAGCTGCACGAGCTGCTCCACCAGCAGCGGCAGTAGCGGCAGCAGCGGCAGCGGCAGCTCCGCCCTGGACATGGGCCAGCGCGGCACGGGCTCGTCCACCGAGGAGGACGGCTGCGTTGGCGCCGATCCCGCGGACAACTCCTCTCTCGAACCTCTCGACCTCGTCTGGGCAAAGTGCCGCGGGTATCCGTGGTACCCGGCGCTGGTCAGTTTCACCATCACCTTCATCCATCTTACTATAGGGTGATTCCATGGGTAGCGCCCACACTCAAAACCCTCACCATCTCCGAATTCGACACAAATTGCAGGAGTGGTAGACCACGGCATATAAAAAAATCTCGTATTAGGATTTTTGCCGTAGGTCCAACGGTTTGCCCGTGGCGGGGCACGGAAAAACCCAGATTTTTACTTTTTGCGGAGCACGGCGTCCCACTATTTGCTCTCTAGCGTTGTACCTAAATGACTTGGAAGGATGGGACTTGATCTTAATTGACGACATTGCTTTGCGAAATACGATAAAAAATAAAAATATGATCTTGATCAAATTTAAGGGTGAAAGAAAACCACCCTTAAATTTCAACCCTTAATATCTTGAAAAGTGATTTTTTTTAATTTTTCATATTTTTTTTGCAGCTTCTCATATTAATTATCTACTTGTAAAAAAAATTTGAAGTTGGGACGAATATGGAATCAGAAGTTATGAATTTTTTACTTTCTAGATGCGTATTATTTTAGTGCATTTTTGTTCCAGTATTGTATGAGAATATTTACGTGACGTGCGTTTGTAGAATGCGAGATTTGTGTCTTTTCCGTGCAAACCAACCAGCTAATATTTTACCTACTTCTATTTAAAGCTTCACACTGTGAACACGTGCAACCCTAACTACCTGATTATCTGTACAACCCTTACGACCGGATGTTCCGCCGCCCGCTGGCGAATCCAGTTGTTTGTGCACAGTTTTCTTGCCTTGGTTGTTGGTCAGTAGCAAAATATCTTTGGTCAGTGCAAGTGAGTGCAAGTAGTGTATAAGAGCGTGCTACGTTATTGATATTTCGCGCATTACGAAGTGCTTACATTATTTTTCGAGGTGTCTGATTTATGTTTTGATAAACTTAATTTTTTGCACTCATTCTTGTTTGCTCCGACGAGAGTTAGAGGTTACATAAATAGTTTATACTTTCGTTCATTTATTATTCTAGCTTTATTCTAATAATGGACACGTTTGTGCGAGTGATGTGTTGCAATCCCTTTAACGCCTGTTGTCACACGCAGCGCAAGACCCTAAGACCCGTCTTGCCATGGATGTGCAAAAAGATACCTTCCATACCAAAAGAAGGAAAAATCTGCAATAAATGTAGAAAAGAGCTAAGTGCCTACGAAAAACCAATCAGCAATGACTCTCCAGTGACGACGACATCCAGCGATGGCGACAACGTGCAACCCGGATGCAGTGGCGTAAATTTTGACGAGCTGGAATTTGCAGATGTACGGCAAGAAGCTGCTCTGTCCAGCATCAACGTGGGCTTGGCGGAGCTAGGGCAATCGCCCATTATTAAGAAAAAGTTGTTGCAAGCCAGTTACCCCCGGAAGAAATTGAAGAAACTGGAAGGTGCACTGAAAAGGCCTGCAACCCCTGATATTGAAAGTGACAGCGATGACAATGGCCAAGATTCAGCAGATGGCCGTGAGATGATTAGTCAGCTGAAAGAAAAGTTTCACTCTTCAACAATCATTAGTGAGAAACTGCAAGTGTTAACTGTCCTTCCGAAGAGCTGGTCTGTCAGGCGAACGGTGACGGAGTTTCAAGCGTCAGAGCGCATGGTACGCAAGGCAAAGAAGCTCGTCCTGGAAAAAGGAATTTTGGCAACCCCTAACCCGAAGCCAGGAAAGCCCCTCGACCGCACCACGGTTGAACTTGTAAAAACGTTTTACAACTCCGACGACATCAGCCGAGTCATGCCGGGCAAGAAAGACTACGTTTCCGTCAAGCAGGCGAGCGGCGGTCGTGTGCATGTCCAGAAACGATTAGTGCTATCTAACCTGAAGGATTTGCATAGACTATTTAAAGACAAATTCCCAAACAAGGTAATTGAGTTTTCGAAATTTGCAGAGCTTCGACCCAAGCACTGTGTTTTACCTGGTGCTAGTGGTACTCATTCGGTTTGCGTGTGCACCATCCACCAGAACGTGAAGCTAATGCTCGTCGGTGCTGGCCTGACGAAGTTGACAGTGGACACTGACTTCCCGATCAAGTCATACCATGACTGCCTCGCGCAGTTAGTGTGTGACAATCCGCTCCCCGAGTGTCATTTGGGCGAGTGCAAACGGTGCCCCGGGATTCTGCCGTTTAAAGAGCGCCTTACAGTTCTGCTGGAGGAAGAAATGGTGGACAATGTTACCTTTAAGCAGTGGGTCAGCGCAGACCGATGCACCCTTAAAACGTACATCGAATCGTCCGGGGACTTTGTGGACACTTTCTGTGAAAGTTTAGTGAAATTGCGCCGCCATTCGTTTATTGCCAAAGAACAAGCAGCATTTCAATCGGACATCAAACAAAACCTCCAGCCCGGCGAGTTTTTAGTAATTTGTGATTTTGCCGAAAATTACGCATTTGTGCTGCAAGATGAGGCCCAGGGCTTCCATTGGAACAACTCGTCAGCCACCATCCACCCCTTTGTGGCGTATTACAACGTGGAAGGGGAAGAGCGCCATACCAGCTTTGTTGTAATTTCTGAAAGCTTGGTCCACAACACCGTCGCTGTGCATCTTTTTACCAGGAAACTGATCGACTTCTTGCACAAAAAGTTTGATGCAGTGCGCAAAATTATTTACTTTTCCGATGGGGCAGCCTCGCAATACAAAAATAGGAAAAATTTTGCAAATTTGTGCCACCACCAGAGCGACTTTGGGGCCGACGTAGAGTGGCACTTCACGGCGACGTCACACGGGAAGGGCGCCTGCGACGGCGTCGGTGGGACCGTCAAGAGACTAGCAGCGCGCACGAGTCTCCAGCGCCCATACGAGTCGCAAATCATGACTCCTCGGCAACTCTTCGATTGGGCAGTCATAGATATTCCTGCCGTCACCTTTGCGTTCGGCACCCACGAAGAGCACCGTGACACAGAAAAAAAACTACAACAACGATTTGCGTCCTCCCGGTCGATTCCCGGAACGTAAAAGCTTCATTGCTTTGTGCCCGTGTCGGAACATTCCGTGGCGACGCGTGTATTCTCTTCCTCGACTAAGTCCAAAGAAGCCAGAGTGATAGGTCCGAGTCACACAAAACCATGAGTGAGTAGAAGTAATCTTCATAACATACAATTTTTCATTATCGATGCTATAATCATGCAGCTCACATCCTGGAGCAAAAATGCACTAAAATAATACACATCTAGAAAGTAAAAAATTCATAACTTCTGATTCCATGTTCGTCCCAACTTCAAATTTTTTTTACAAGTAGATAATTAATATGAGAAGCTGCAAAAAAAATATGAAAAATTAAAAAAAATCACTTTTCAAGATATTAAGGGCTGAAATTTAAGGGTGGTTTTCTTTCACCCTTAAATTTGATCAAGATCATATTTTTATTTTTTATCGTATTTCGCAAAGCAATGTCGTCAATTAAGATTAAGTCCCATCCTTCCAAGTCATTTAGGTACAACGCTAGAGAGCAAATAGTGGGACGCCGTGCTCCGCAAAAAGTAAAAATCTGGGTTTTTCCGTGCCCCGCCACGGGCAAACCGTTGGACCTACGGCAAAAATCCTAATACGAGATTTTTTTATATGCCGTGGTCTACCACTCCTGCAATTTGTGTCGAATTCGGAGATGGTGAGGGTTTTGAGTGTGGGCGCTACCCATGGAATCACCCTATAGCAATATCGGAAACTCTCGGCAAAATCCGATGACAAAGAGCTGGCGATTAAATTAAACAACCTAAACCCCTGCAACATGCAACCTGAAAAGATACTATTTTAAATGTCAACCGTTGTTTGACGCTTGAGATTGCGTAAGATGATGTAAGTTTACGTAGGTTAGGTTGTACCTAGATGGCTGGGGTTTGGCTAGGGTGCTCTAATTCTTCCCTCCCCGCCAAGGAGAATAGCCAGTAGCTTTAATTTATTACCCGACACATCTTGATATACATATAGTTTCATTGCATCTCTATGTTTTTTGCCATGAGATTTAACTTGGCAGTGTTGAGAAAGTTACTGAACCAAACAGAATTGGGAATTGGATTGTTTTCCTAATTACAACATACTTTCCTTTTATTGTAAATGTCAAATGTCAGAATTGAAAAAGGAGCCCTGGTTTTCTTATTAATTGCTAGAATATAACTGGGTAGAGCGTAGATGTTGCCGTAGGATGACCAGAGAATATCACGAGGTGTTTTGACCATCACAGGTGGCCAGATTGAGATATTTCTCCATCTACGCTAAGGATGTTGACGATGTGTAAAGCGTGCATTTGGTTGTTGCGTCGGGCAGATCATCGACCCGAAGATGCCGCGCGGTTACTTGCACAACGGCGTGCCGATCCCGTCGCCGCCCGCCGACGTGCTCGCCCTGGCCGCAAACTACGTGGAACCCGTCTTCCTCGTGCTCTTCTTCGACACCAAGCGCACCTGGTACGTCCCCGGCACCCCACTCCCAAACCCGACGACTGGATATCTTCGCTAAGTAGCCACGATGCATCTAATGCATCCAGGGGTAAACGGGATATAATATCCTCTTAGAGAAGCCACATGGGTTGTGATTTTCCCATATTTTATGGTTAAAATGATTCACAAAAAATAGAATTGTCTGCTTTTCAACTAAGGAAATCACAAACCAACTGGCTTTTCTCAGTGGGTGTCTAGAGATGTCATTTTCCCCGAATGCAAGGCTGTAGCCAATTTTACACTGCATATTGAAGAATTTCTAAGTCGTGCCTTTCTGCTTTCCTCTCTCAAATCCGCACTTAGTAATTCCACCCGATTATCTTATGCTAGGTTAATCAAACTCCTGTCACTCATTAGTCACTCATTAGTCATTACCGATCACAGGTGATGATGAAATAAAAACCCATACAGATTGAATGTGTTGTCAATGCAACAGATGAGTGAGCTGACTGACAGCCGGCGCTCTCTGCCCTACAGGCAATGGCTGCCACGCACGAAGCTCGAACCGCTGGGTCACTCAGCCGAGGTGGATGAATCAAAGCTGACGGAGTCTCGCAAGCCGACGGACCGCAAGGCGGTGCGCAAGGCATTCCAGGAGGCGCAGACGCATCAGGGCCAGGTGGCGGGCGGTACGCGACGGCACCGCGCAAACAGCGCAACCTCGGCGCCGCCCGTCGAGGCCCCGCCCCCGGCGGAGAACTGAAGCGCTCCGTTCGTCGTCGTCGGCAGCATCGGTTGGTTGGCGGTGGCGTTGATCTCAGAGCTCTGCATCGGCACGCGTTATACCTAATTAGGATTAATCTCCGTCGAAACCGTTACTTGCTAAATGTCTGTAATCTTTTGGGGACTGTCAGTGTACCCGCGTTGTAATGCTAACAATTCTTTTCTCATTCATAATATTAGTGTGGGTAGATTAAACCTAACTAATTGTATACCTTAATTTTTGGATTTTGTATAAACAATTTGGTTGAATTCATGTTCCATTTATATCATTTTGCGCATTTGCACTTTTCCGAACTTGCCTTCCTCGAATGCACTCTTCCCGCACATTTTCAACCCAAGCAATCCAGGGAGCGCTGAAGGCGTGTTGTGACGCGCGAATCGCGATCGCTGAAGAAGTAAAACATCCGAAAACACTGAAAGTGAGAGTTTGGCGCTTTATTGGTCGAAAATTAATTGTATATCAAATCCAATGGCAGACGAAAAGGTACTGACATTACTGCTATACTTTTGCGGATTATTAATTGAAACATAACATTGCTAGAAATTTGATGAATCTCTTTGTTTGGGATGCTATTTGTGTTGGAAAGTGTTGAGGTTAATGTTCTCGTGTTTTTCTTTTTTTAGGGTGACCACGAGGATCAGGCAGTGGTAGGACGAATAGCTGCCGTTGTAAATGACGTAGACGATACAAATGGACTCGATCACGATCATGATCCTCATTTTGAGCCAATCGTTTCCTTGCCCGAAGTCCCGGTGTCAACGATGGAAGATGACGAAGTTGAAATGGTCAAATTGTAAAGCTCCAAAGAGTGTACTTACATAGCCTTTACTCAGTTCAATACTCAATATTCAAATTCATTGTTTTTATATTTTACAGGAGAGCAAAGTTGTTTCGTTATGATACTCATGAATCGCCACCAGAATGGAAGGAGCGAGGCACTGGAGACGTTAAGCTTCTGCGGCACACAGTTAAAAACTGTTGTAGGGTTGTCATGAGACGTGACAAGACATACAAGATATGTGCCAACCATTACAGTAAGTGTGATGACACTTTGGTCACAAGCAGAAAGTGATCGCCTAGGTATATCTAACTAAAACACAAAATGAAATTAGTTCCTGATGCAGATTCTGATCTTAATCCATTTTTTGCAAAAATTGTTCTATTTTCAGAGTTAGTTAACTAAGTGTGGTGTATATTTTTCAGTCACTCCTTGGATGGAGCTGAAACCCAACTGCGGGAGTGACAGAGCATGGGTGTATAGCGTTCCGGCCGATTACGCTGATGAACAAATTCGACCGGAACTTTTAGCTATCAAGTTTGGCAATGCAGAAAGTAATGCAAACCACTGACCATGAGCATTCCATGTTTTTGTTCAATTTATCAGAACTAAGGAGAGTGATGCACAAAATAGATATACTAATGTGTTGAATATTTGCTCGTTTCAGATGCTCTGAAATGGAAAGAAACCTTTGAGGAAGCAAAAAATATTGTTAACACCCAATGTGATTTGTACACTAAGAATGGTACGTCTATGTAATTGGAGTAGAAATTTTGGGTGGAGTTATTATTCTTGCTAATCTTCATTCTCAATTGACACCAAACACTACCTACAAAAAGATTAACAATTTCTGCTAGTAGGCACATTCATAATACAATTATTAGGGGTTCAATAGAAACGATTATTTACTATTAATAAGTAAAGTAGCCAGCTGTGATTGGCAAGGGCCAAGTAAATGTTTTAAGATTCTGAAAATTTCCGCTTGGATTTCAGGCCCTCCCGACTCCGACGAAGAAGATAGCGAGTCTGACACTGCCGAAGAAGAATCATTTGAAGAGGTGGAGAAGGCAGTCACAGAGAAGGTTGATGGAGAGAAGGAACCCACGGAATCGGAAACTCAAGTTACGCAAGAGCTAGGAAAGCTTTCTGTTGCTGACGAAGGCGGTGAGCCTAAAGTTTAGACCCCTCACAACATTATCAAGTTCAGAATATAGCAGTTTTATAATGAACCAAGGATTTTTTGTTTTTCTACAAACATTTATTCAGTACATTGAAAGAATCATCGATCGACAAAACCTTGTGTGAACACTCTTTAAACTTCCTGGTGCCAATGATGGCATTATTTTGTCGGTAGACTTGCTCAGTGATCTCTTTTTCTATCAACTAAATTGATCTGGAAAATATTGCACGTCCCCAGTAAATTTGTAATGTTTGGCAAATGTGTGAACATGGCTGTTCAGTTAAAAACACACAGTGTGAGGTAAGAGTGCCAACTATATTGTATTCTGTTAGCAAGCAGTAATTTCATTATTAATTACCTTTGCAATAATTTCACATTCCATGCTACATACAAGAAGTGCCACACGATTGAATTTTTTTATGATCTTAAATAGGTACTCATAGGTTCCTACTTTTATATCAACATTTTTATTTTAATAATGGAATGTAATAAACTTCCAAAATCTGAACAGATGTTTTGGTTTTAAAGTTCGTCGTGGTTGAAAGAGTTTAAAATATTAAGTCGCTGCTGCATTTCTTCTTTCTTTTCGATGCTTAATTTCCCTTGTGCCAGACTTTGAACTCGCTTCAACTCATTTGTTACAAAGTCATCACCTTTCTCTAATACTTTGCGCATAGTTTTAACGTAGACCTCTGCAGTTTTCTGGTCGGTACGACCTTCTGTTTTGTCCCAGAGTTGTTCAGCCTCTTTCAACAGAGCCTGTCTTGCTTCTTTAGCTGAGCTCTGTAAAAACTTGCTGGCAATTTTATCAAAAGACTCCAGGCACCCTGGCAGACCGATGTGTATTCCTGACTTGGAACGAATGAACTTCTTTATGTTGTCGGCAGTGAATTCTGCCGAGCTGAAGGTGTATGGTTCGGTTTTCCCTGATACAATCATCTTCACCACAGGGAAATCATCCTTGTTTATGTTGAATCTTTCAGCAAGGTCTGAATTTTCTTTTTCTCCATAATCTTTAATGCCAACTTCACCTATTAGCAGGTCGGGAATAGCATGGGCTGCATCGGAAACTTTTGCAAACTCATCGTGCTTTGGTCCATACGGGTATGCCACATCGAATTTTATAACAGATGCTTTAAACTTTGTCACAACCTGTGAACATTCAATAGATCATATTGTAGAGATTAGGGGTGATCATACTCAAAACTCAATAAATATATGCTACCTAGCTACAAAAATGTTTGTAATATTTTTTGTATTGTATACCCATACTTCCTAAGAGATAGTTGTCTCTTTGATCATAACAATAATGATCGAAGGATTTCTGAAGATAAGGTAATCTAAGCTGTTAAGTACTAATTGATGAGCGTAACGAGCGTAGCGAGTGAAGCGAAATCTTCAATTACACTTTACTGCTAAAAAAATCCGGAATGTTTTTTTTTTTGTTTGTTTGTTTTTTTTTTTTTTTTTTTTGTTTTTTTGTGTGTTTGTTCGCACGATTCCGGCCAAACGCCAAAACGGATTTTGATGAAAATTTCGGTGAACCTTCGTTTTCTCTGAACTTAGATCTGCCACGTTTTTGAAGCAATTCGGACGAGTATATTTTATGTTATTAAGTTTATACGAAATTTTTCAGTTTTTCCAAAACACGTTTTCCACTCTAGAGGCCAAGGATCTCAATATAATTTGACGAAACTTTCCAGATATGTTGGCCCCCACGATTTAATGTTTGTGTACAAATTTAATTGTTGTATGTTTAGCGCTTTTCTTGGAAATAGCGCTTTTATGACGCTTTTTTAGCGATTTTGCAGTTTTTTCCAATTAAATCAACCTTATCTTCAACCGATTTTGACAAAATTTACTGCGTGCATTATAAATCGTAAAAGAAAGATACTGTGTTAATTTCAAGCAAATCGACTGAATAGTTTTTCTTTAAATCAATTTTTACGTTTTGAAATATTCAATGTCATTGAGAAAGTTGCTAAATTAACGCCGAACATTTAAAATTGATCTTAAAAGCCTCTAGGCTATGCGCACGCGCAATATAATTGCGTTGTGGGTGAGCGTAAAAATTACGCTCATCCACAACACGATTATATGAGTGTTCGCATAGCCTAGTCAGTACCTAAATCTCAATGATACACCTACCTTGTCAAATGTGTAGGAATCAAGTGGCAAACATCCTTTGCAATTGATCGCGTTAGTCGAAATGAAGAGAAAAACTAATATTAAAATGCATCGCATTGTACTCAGAGTCATAATTATCCAGGCTAATGCACTAATTTCGGAGCACCCGAATATGCAGAAAGCCGAATATGCAGAAAGGAACCTTCACCGGCTCTTGTGGACTGAGTATACCCACTGTGTACCTTTGGTCTGTCACCTAGCAGCGGAGTGATTGACAGCTATATACACAGCCATCTTGAATCTTGAGATTCCTAGCGCCATCTAGCGCCAGCCAACTAGCGCCATTAAAGTGCGCGGCCTCAAGTAGCAAATTCAAAAAATATTCCACATCCACAACCAAGTTCACTTTTCATAACGTCTTTTCCAATTCTTGATGAGCAAACCTTATTATTCTTCTATACTTCTAAGTTCTATTCTAGGAAATATTTTGTGGATAAGCATTGGTTTAATGAATCATTCTTAGGCCAGCAAAACACCTGTGGAGTGTGGACATAACATTCGATGTAAGTGAAATGATAAATGAAAATATGAATCGGTTTGGAATTACACATAATAATAAGTGTGTATCGTCATTATTTTGGCATCCAATTTTGGCTTATCCTATGTCTACCCTAATGCTTAGGTGTGCGAGACCAAAGGTCAAGACTCTATCAGTTAGTTGTGCTATTGTGATTGATCTTTGATGCAAAAGCTTATTAATTTGCCAGGGTTTATTTCTCCTGACTGGCATGGCATTCTTTGCTGAAATCGAGATGAGTTGAAAGTTTGAAGTCTGAGTAACAATTTATTTAAAAGTTCTATTAGAGAATTTGAAAAATATCTATAATTTTGATAATTTTTTTGGAATGCAAGCAAAATTGCACCATCAGCACATATATTCTCATACTGATGAATATCATAAAATCGAATCAATGTTAAATACATCTTGCAAAAGATAAGGTGAAATAAAATAGGTTATGATATGAGAATGATTTCTTTGTCTTTAAATTTTGTTCCAATGCAACTATTTGAAAGTGAATGCAAGACGATACATGCGCACAAACGTTTGCGCAGGGTTAGCAGTTGTCATGTTCATTTGCCATGTGAGTTTGTGAAGAATGTATTTTTGTCTGCGAAGTGACTATTTACTCATTTAAGAAACATAATTCAACAAATTAGTTAAGATGAACGTAGATTGGAGCTATTTAACGGTGCCTCTCAGTAAACCTGTGAAGGAAACGGTCGAAGAGCTAGGATTCAAAACAATGACCCCAGTTCAGGTGAGGTTATGTGGTCGTGTGCACACAATTTTTTTTTGACCAAAGTTTTGTGAAATTTCTAAGTGAATTCTAATGTTGTATTTCGTGCATTAGGCCGCTTGCATCCCACTGATGTTAAAGTTAAAGGATGTCGCAGCAGAAGCCGTGACAGGAAGCGGAAAAACACTTGCGTTCCTAATCCCGTTGCTGGAACTTCTTCAGGTTCGTTATGTACTTACACTCAGCACAAATACTCGCACTATTCCAATCAAGATCCATGACATATTCACTAAAGTACTGCACTTGAGATCCAACTTGAGACAGTTTCTTGCTCATTTTGATTCGAAAGGGTGGTTTGGTCAAATTTTGCCAATAGAATAGTTGAACATACGGCATTTGGGTTTACTGAAGCTTTAGTGTTGGATGTGCATTAAGAGAGAATCATCTTGTAGGTCTCCTTCTTAATCAATGTTGTCATTTAACAGAAACGGAGCGAGCCTTTGAGAAGTCACGAAGTTGGTGCTTTGGTAATCTCACCGACGAGAGAGCTGGCGGGGCAGACTAGTGAGGTGCTTGCCACCTTTTTAAAGAGACTGCCACACATCACGCAGATCCTTTTCGTGGGGGGACTGGACGTTGAGATAGACCTGCGTCGGTTCAAAGAGCACGGCGCCAACATAGTAATTGCAACACCGGGCAGGCTGGAAGATTTACTGACAAGGAACAACAACGTCAGCTTGCCCACTGCCTTCAAGACGCTGGTGAGTGAGAAACATTTCTTTGGGAGATGGACTAGATGTAAGACTAACTAAAAGACATCCCCGGAGAAGTTATTTTTGGAGATAGAGAAACTCTCTTTTACTTTCAAAGTAGTCCACAATACAAAAAGTTATTCTAGTTACACAGCATAGATACTGTCAAATTTGACCAATCTATTGTAACTCTAGCCAGCAATATAGCCAGGAATGCCACCTGCCTTTTGATTAAAGGCAATTAGGTTCAAGATTAGCCAAGGGTCCTATTTCGTTCCCGAAACGAAGAGCATTTCACTTCAAACAGCATTTAACATTGCTCTAAAAGCATTTCTGTAAAAGCAAGTGTCTAATGCAGCAACTTCATGAGCTAACATACTGCTAGCTAGCCACATCACATGCTCAACATATTGTTGTTCTAAGAACGTTTGAACGCAGAAACTTCACCAGCGGCTGCGCTAGCAACAGCCGATTAACGTGTGGCTGCGACGGCCGTGTCAACCAGGAACTGCTGGTGCTAGACGAGGCCGACCGGCTGCTAGACATGGGCTTCGACAAGACGCTGACGTCGATCCTGCGCTACCTGCCGAGACAACGGCGCACCAGCCTCTTCTCGGCCACTCAGACTCGCGAGGTGGAGCAGCTGGTCAAGGCCGGCCTGCGGAACCCGGTGCTGGTCGCCGTCAAGGAGAAGACCAGCGTGAGTTGCTTATTACTTCACATATCAAAAATCAAAAATTGCAGTTTGGTTCGATTTTTACTTAGCCTACCTCAGAGCTGTCCCTAGGCAGGATTGATAGACAACTATAAAGATTGAATTAATCATGTTATGCACCAAATTCCACATTTTTAACTGTTTTAACTTGGTTGAGATAAGGGGCCACTTCAGGTTGTAGGAAATTGCTGTTTGAAAAAAGTACAAAAGGTTTGTATTTTAATAAAACGGTTCCATGAGACAAACGCAACGCAAGTCTGTGGCCAAGCGGGGGAACCACGTCATCTAAGAGTAGCGCAGGTGGGAACCGGGTGCTCACCTGTCTGCGACGTGTTCCAGATAGCGGAGACATCGACGCCCACGTCCCTCAGCAACCACTTCATCGTGTGTCAGCCTGAAGACAAGCTGGCGACGCTGCTGGCGTTCTTCCGTGACGGTGGCAACGACAAGAAGTACATGCTCTTCCTGATGACCTGCGCCTGCGTGGAGTACTTCACCATCCTGCTGAAAGAGTGAGTGCCGCTCGCTGCCGTGCTCAGCACCCGACTCTTTCCTGGGATGGGGCTTAGCCGTGTGTAGCCGTGTCGTGCTTAAATTGATGGGATTTGCCGGCAAAAGCATACTAGGCCTTAGGTACGCTTGGCGGAAAAAAAAAACAAGGGGCCTCCTCTTAGAAGATAAGTCCTAGTGTAACTAGATTTTCAACTTACAATAAGCAGCACAAATTAATTTCATACATGCAATTATGTGATATGATGTTGCCACAGAATCTAGATCAACTAGCCTTGCAAAAATCATAAAACAAACCAACAATTAAGTTCTACCTATAACAGATTGGTGGGTATTTGACACCATAGTTCGTAGAACGCAACGCAAGCCCCGCCTCTCCGCCCGTAGACTCCTGCCCGAGCTGGCCGTGTTCGGCATCCACGGCAAGATGAAGGCGAAGCGGTCGGCGACGTTCGACGCGTTCCGCGCGGCGCCGGCGGGCGTGCTGCTCTGCACGGACGTGATGGCGCGCGGCGTGGACATCCCCGAGGTGCACTGGGTGATCCAGTACGACCCGCCGCGCGCCGCCGCCTCCTTCGTCCACCGCTGCGGCCGCACGGCGCGCGTCGGCCGCGAAGGCTCCGCACTCGTGCTGCTGCAGCCCAACGAGGACGCCTACGTCGACTTTATCCGCCGCAACCAGAACGTCAAGCTGGAGGAGATGGCAGCGCCGGAGCCGGAGCCGGGGGTGGCCGAGCGGGCGCGAAGGTTGCAGGTGGCGGACCGGCTGGTGCTGGACAAGGCGGAGCGGGCGTTCGTGTCGCACATACAGGCGTACGCCAAGCACGAGTGCAGCGTCATCCTGCGCGTCAAGGACCTGGACTTCGGCAAGCTGGCCACCGGGTTCGGCTTGGCCAGGCTGCCGAAAATGCCCGAGATGAAGGGGAAGGACCTCACTGGCTTTGTGCCCGCCGACGTCAATTTCAATGACATCAAGTACAAGTAAGTAGAATGTTTTGATTTTCGTGTCGTTTTATGCTTCTGGTTTTGAAATGTTTGATGTGTCACTATACGTTTCTGTCCAGGAATAAGGAGCGGGAGAAATCTCGGCAAGACAAGCTGAAGGTGTTCTTTGAGACGGGCTGCTGGCCTGGCACGAAGAACAAGGTCCAGCGCATGAAGCAGACGGAAGCGTGGGCCACGACCAAGCAGAGGAAAGAGGAGAAGAAGGAGAAGAGGGCAGAACGGAAAGGGAAGAAAGAGCAAAAGATTGCCGAGGGAAAAGTTAAAACTAAAAGTAAGAAGAAGCGAAAAATGATTTCCGACGAGGATATGGCTGAACTAGCCAAAGATGTTGCATTGATCAAGAAATTAAAGAAAAGGAAAATTACCCAGGAGGAATTTGATGAGGAATTTGATGATGAGAGTGACTGATGTATATTTCCTGTTTATGTGCTGCTGTTTGTTTTAAAAAAGAAATACTATTGAATGAAATCTATACTTTTCATTTCTATGAACGATTAGTAAGATGAATGACCCGTAAGTGAAATCATTAGAGTTTCTGGAAATGCTTTGTTCGTACTTCCTGTAATTTCCAACCGTCCCGCCCGTCCCGCCCGCGCCCTAACCCCCCATTGTTGACTACTTGCTTATCTGTCAGTTGCACAAGGTGTGTCATCGATGACTCATCCCAAGAAACAACGTCTTGCCTTCATTCCTTCGATCAGTCAAAAAGTGCACGATGGCCACGACGCCGACATCTGACAAACCACCGCCCCAATGGATGCTATTACTGGAGAAGAAGAAAAACCGAGTAAGTCTCGTCGAAATAGCATTCTAGAATTGACCTCTAACCACAAATATGCATGCTGACACAACCTGTTTGATTGCCCAGCCCCATCGGCTGGCACACGAGATAGGTGCTGGCGCCCCGTGTCTCTCATGTGGGGAGAAATGTCCCGGACTCGACCTGCACTTCTGGCGCAAAGTCTGCCGCAACTGCAAGTGCAAGAAGGAGGAGCACGACGTGCAAGACGACGACGGCTACGCTCAGTTCGAGATCCTGCTCGGCGAGGGGAAGCGGCGCAAGAAGCCGGGCGCGGTGCTCAAGATGAAGGCGCCCGACGCGGACGCAGCCGTGGCCAGCAAGCAGTTCGACTGGGTGCCGCCCGACGTCTCCGAGGACGTGGCTGCCGAGTACATGCAGCAGCTGCCGGCTGCCAAGCTGCCGATCAGCGGGAGTGACGGCGCCTTGTATCGGCGGCAGCAGCTCGAGAAGCAGATGCCGCCACACGATCTGGATGCGGCGCGCTGCCACAATCTCACGCCTCAAGAGATCGAACAGTAAGGATTCAGAAATTCTGTGCTATTTCTATGCTCGTTTTGGGAAACATATTGTGACGAGTCTGATTGGTGATGACGAGGATGAAGCTAGTGAAAGGAGACTCGTGAGATCAGAATAGTTTGAACAGTGGATTTTTTTCTATATGCATTGTTACATGATGATCGTGGATTTATTGCATAGTTATCTAAATATAGCCCAGGTATCTCCAGTGCATGCACCTCAAGTGTCACAATATCCAACTTAATGTCTGTGTCTTCCTGCAGACTACAGAAATACCTGGACAACCTGAAAAACAATGTTGTGGGGCAAGGCCGCGTGACTAAGATCCCCGGCCTCTACCTGGAACAACGGCACTGGTACGGCGCGCCCGGCGTCGGCCACGCTTCCAGCACGCAGCTGCCGTCTTCGCGATCCGACCAATCCCTGCACCCGCTGCCGCCGCTGCCCCACCTCCACAACGCGGTGCCGCGCCCGTTCCGCGCCGTCGCCGACGACCACGAAGAGAACCTGCCGCCGCCGCTTCCGGACTCTCTGCCTCCCGACCACGGCCTGGTCTCGTTGAGGACGCCAGGCTCGTTCATTCCCGGCGGGCAGCAGCCTTACAAAGGCTCTTTGGCTTCTTCGCAACGGCCCGGCGATCTCGCTCACTCACAAGGCGGTGGACAGAATCCCGAATATTCGGAGGCTTTCAGGGCGGCTCAAGGGTCGACCTTGTCTTCCCAGTTCCCGTCCAGTATTACCAACTCTTCAAAAGTGCCCGGTACTTTTATTCCCGGGCAAGGAAGCTCTCTTCAACACACTGGTTCCAACGCTCAGTATGGCTCAGATGGGTCTGCTATTTATTCCAAGAGCCAACATAATTTGGCCAACTCTTCAGCTGTTCCTGGTAGATTTGTTCCAGAAGGATCGAAGCCCCTCAACCAATATGACGATTCCAAGAGCTCACTTGTTGGAGATGGATTGGCTGTGCTATCAAATAGCACCTCTAGAACTGCTAACTCTACCGGAGTTGGAGGCAAGCTAAACCCTGGACATAATTTAAACTTTGGACAGTCTGGCAACGTCCCAGGTACATTGAATCCTAACGAAGGGTCAGCAATTCATTCACATGGCCAATCCAACGTTGCAAATTCAACTGGAGTTGGCGGCAAGTTTTATCCTGGTACAAATCAGAGCTTTGGCCAATCTGGCAACGTCCCAGGCTCTAAGAATCCTAACGAAGGGTCAGCAATTCATTCACATGGCCAATCCAACGTTGCAAATTCATCTGGAGTTGGCGGCAAGTTTTATCCTGGAACAAATCAGAGCTTTGGCCAATCTGGCAACGTCCCAGGCTCTATGAATCCTAACGAAGGGTCAGCAAATCATTCACTTGGCCAATCCAACGTTGCAAATTCATCTGGAGTTGGCGGCAAGTTTTATCCTGGAACAAATCAGAGCTTTGGCCAATCTGGCAACGTCCCAGGCTCTATGAATCCTAACGAAGGGTCAGCAAATCATTCACATGGCCAATCCAACGTTGCAAATTCATCTGGAGTTGGCGGCAAGTTTTATCCTGGAACAAATCAGAGCTTTGGCCAATCTGGCAACATCCCAGCCACTTTGAATCCTAACGGAGGGTCAGCAATTCATTCACATGGCCAATCCAACATTGCAAACTCATCTGGAGTTGGCGGAAAGTTTAACCCTGGACAAAATTTACACGAACACACCTATTCCAATGTAGAATTCCACAGCGAGACAACACCCACTCTCCTGCAAGACCCTTACTACTCGACCAACCCATCAAACCTCGAGGATGGAGCATACCCTGGTTCCAACCGACCAGGAAGCGAATTCGTGGGTTCAAACCGACCAGGAAGCCAAGACGTGGGTTCAAACCGACCAGGAAGCCAAGACTTGGGTTCAAACCGACCAGGAAGGGAAGGCATGGGTCCCAACGGAGAGTCGGCAGCCCCGACTTCGTTTGGAGCCGACGGCCGCCTGCCAAACCCTTCGATGCCGTTGTCTGCGAGGTTCGAACACTCCTCGGTTCCGTTGGCGGTGGCGTCGTCGACGGAGATCTCCGGGGACTCGATGCCGCGCTCGGCCCAGGTCATCCGCCAAAGCAACGTGGTCGACAACGAGCTTGCGGCGCAGCTGGAGGTGAGCTGACTGCGACGGGCAAAGCCTTACGTGGACACAGAACGATGCGCGATGAGCGGTGTCAAGAATTTCAACCAGGTTGACGTGATTGATTTGCAGGGAGGCAAAATAATGACTTCCCGATTCGAGTCTTATAAAACTACTCCTGGTTTTGTATTTTGTTCTTTCGTGATTAGCTTGGGGTCCGGAATAGGACCTTGGCGAGAGCCGACGTTTCAACCGCGATGGTGCGGTTTTCAACTATCATAAATTTTTATTTTAAAATAATACTTGACAGTTCATTTAGAAAACTTCAATCAATTTTCCGTCTGATTGGAATCGTGCAAACCCCGCACCTTTGGTACCTTTGGGTCACACAAAGTGACCCTGAACTTGTTGTCGTACAGGAGCTGTCGGCGCAGGCGCTGGCGGTTCCATCGGGGCTGCGCTGCCGGCGCTGCGACGAGGCGCTGGCGGCGGGCGAGGTGGCCGTGTTCGCGGATCGCGCCGGTGCCGACGCCGCCTGGCACCCGCGTTGCTTCGCGTGCCGCACCTGCTCCGAGCTGCTCGCCGACCTGGTCTACTTCTTCGGCCGCGGGGACGTCTACTGCGGCCGCCACTACGCCGCGCTCCTCGACATCCCGCGCTGCCGAGCTTGCGACGAGGTACAAGAGCGAGACAGTCGCTCGGGAGCAGCTGTAAATTTGTGTCTGCCACCCTCTTCGACCTACGATCTGCTTGTATCGATTGTAGGGCCTAAAAACAAATCTAGCGGCAAAACCGTTCACACCCACTATATCAAAAAAATCGCTCTGAAACACTCGGTTTAACCTCGCTTAACTCCGGGGTTAATTTTCCAACAGCCTATAAACCAATTTCACTTTGGAACAAAAAAGGAAGATTTGGAAATCACAAGTCAAATTGCTTTACCTGGCCTTAGCGAGTGGGTATTATGATGTCATTTTGATAGTATTTTGATTGAATGGAATAGTTGTATTACTATGAGCCTCCAACTTCTTTCTTTGGTGATAAACTGATGTGATAACAAATATACCCCTAGGCTTACAAAAATCCTGATCCTAGCTGGAGCGACTACGTTCCTACTTTACAAAGACATTAGCAACGCGAGATTTCCCCTGATTTCTTCGAGAGTTTTGTTGAGAGTAAAATATTAGCGGATTGCTGATAGGGATTTGCTTCTATGCAAATGCATTTTCTAATTAAATTTAAATTCCTGATTCAAGAAATGACTAGCTTGAGGATATGTGAGATTAGCCTCAAAAGCAACCTCTGATGGGATGATAGATATAAGAATTTAGAATTTAGAATTAGATTAGAATTAGATTAGATTAGATTAGAATAAGAATTAAGAATTAGAAAGTGGTATATAAATTCCATGCTATGGTAGGTAATAAATGTTTGGAAAACAACACGGCCTAACAGTTGCGAGTGCAAGAGACGCGATGGGACGCTAACTGACTTTATTAGTAATGAGTCTTTGCCTTTAGGATTAAATTCACGCTGACTGGTTTCTCTCCCCGCAGCTGATCTTCGTGAAGGAGTACACGGTGGCGGAAGGCATGACGTTCCACGTGAAGCACTTCTCCTGCTACGAGTGCGACGAACCGCTGGCCGGCAAGCAGTACGTCCCCGTCGACGATATGCCCACCTGCCTCGACTGCTACCAGGACATCTTCGGCAAGGTACTCACCCCTCCTTGTTGCCTTGTGCTCGATCCCAATCCCTGGTTTGCACTGGCTACTAGCCACGTAGGTAGCTCGCCTAGCATACACATCCACGACTATGTCCATCCAGGGATTTTATCCAGAATAAGGTCGTACTTAAAAGCCACCATTTATGTTTCACCAACTCATAAATCCGTGTGGAACTTTTTCAAATCATAAAAATCAAACACTAGAATCACTCGAATACCTTCTAGCATTTTGCTGGTAACATTTTTATTACAGTTTTAATTTAATGCAACTAGGCAACTCCAATTTTTTTCCTTTTATGTTCCTTTTAATATTGTCTACTAGACCAGACTGGGTTACTCTTTAATTACATGAGTAAACCCAAGAAAAACTTGACAGGAATGCCTGTTGGCTGTCAACATTTCAGTACGTATCTCGCAGGTTAATGTTAATTGCGAGACCAGCTCGCCTAGAGAGATGGTTGTATCGAGCGGCGACTTGGCTGTTCCAGCGCTGCGACACCTGCAGGCTGCAGATCCCGGCGGGCCAGCGCCGCGTCGGCTGGAAGGAGCTCAGCTGGCACGCGGCGGCCGAGTGCTTCCGCTGCGCCTCCTGCGCCACCTCGCTGCTCGACGGCAAGTTCGTCATGAGCGAGCAGAAGCCGTTCTGCAACAAGGGCTGCGCCGCCGTCGGCCCCATGTAGCCCTGCACTCCGCAGGCGAACCTCCCGTAAGTTGGATATGTTGAATGGAGGCTGCTATCAGATGAGTGTGCTGGCGATGCGATGGGCTGGCGACGCATACGACGGATAGCAGCGATCCATCGCTTTGCGCACAGAGTCGATGTCTGCACGACGAACGGGCTGCCGACGCAACGGACTGGCGATGCACAAAACGGATTGCACAGCGTTGTGTAGCTTTGCGCTCAGAGTCTATGTCTGCACGACGAACGGGCTGCCGATGCGGCAAACTGGCGATGCACACGATGGATTGCTGCGATCCGTTGCTTTGCGCACAGAGTCGACGTCTACACGACGAACGGGCTGCCGACGCGACGGACTGGCGATGCACACGACGGATAGTCAATCTGCGCATTAGATCCTGGGGATTGCAACCAGTGGCACTGAAATAATATCTCTACAACAAATGTACTGCTATTGTAATCGATGAGACAGATCCAGCACAATGATCGGCAATCCATTGTGCATTCAAGATCTGTGTCTTGAACCAATCATACCACTAGCTTTAAAGAAGAAAAACACTAAATGAAACTGGGAATTTAATGCTTAGTCTTTCTTTTATATTTCCTGGCGTTTGGCAAAGCCACGCTGCATGTTTCTCAGTCTTTCAGAGGCTGGCTGCTTATTAGCTGGTCACTGTTGTTTTCCACTTTGTTAAAGATGCTCTGTGAGGTGAGAGCTGACATTGTGGGTTAGACTTTCACGCTCGCCTTGCAGCTTAATATTTATGCCGTGAACGATTAATATTTAATGTGTTACATGTTCAATAGCATGGCTCTAGTAAAGTTAGACAAAACGAGTCTAGGGCAACAAAATTTTGGTTTGCGTGTACGGAATTAAAATCCAGGACTTGCAAAGGCAGTTTGTTGGTTTGAGATGATTATGAGACCATATAAGACTAAGGCAGCCAAATGCCTACTTACATTCTTGTCTGGTGATATAAGCTTGGGTAATATTGACTATGCTTCATAATCATAGTTCAAGGTAGCGTCATTAGTACAATAATACGATAGATATACAATGATAGTGCCACAATATACGTAATGCACATGAATATGTAAACACTCAACAAGCATGCCAGATAATTATTGAGACTAAACTCCTATTATTAGTGCATTTGTAAGAAAACTAAAAGAATGTATATCCCAGTGTCTTGATGAGAATAGAAGAGATTATGAACTTTGCTTGCCTGATGGATGGTGATACTGAACTGGCATTCGATGGTAAAGTAGACTCAAGCTTGCTACATTCCTATTTTTAAGGAAGGTACTTTAAAAGATAGATATTTATATAAATTGGCCAACTAACAAATTAACCAAGTGCCAATACTCTTTAGAGATAAAATTGCAGGGTGTTTTCAAGGTTGAGTATATTAATATTTACCTTTTTTGTTTAGAAATTGGCAAATGTTGCTTATATTTGCAAAAATATTTTTATGATATGATATAACTATATGGGTATTATTAAATTGTTGTTTTTCTACCTATTTATAATTTTGGTGAATAAATAATGCAAAGATCTTCCAAGGTTTTACAAGAAAAAACTAGAAAACAAAAAGTCAACAATAATTTTATACAAGATGTATATTTTCTAGTACGCGACTTGTAAATCATGTATATTTCTTGTGCTTGATACAGTTTTTACAAGTCATAGCCATAAAGGTAAATTTTCACAAAATTATTTGCATTCTTATGCCGTCAACGTCCGTTTCCCGATTCTGATCCCGTACGAAGAGCAGCGCCATCCTTTCAAAACCCACGCAGGCAGTATTTCTCGTTGAAAGTGCCGTGACCGGTGACGATGACCTCCTGTCTCTCGTCGGGCACCAAGGTGGTGATGACGATGAGGGAGTAGTACTCCCCGGGCTCGTCGGGGGTGAACCGGACGCTGACGCTCTCGCCGCCGTAGACCGGAGGCTGCGGCCAGGGCGGCAACACCCCGCCCTCCCTGTCGAGCACGAAGCACTTCGAGTCCACCTTCATCGAGTACGCAACCGGCACGTCGGACATGTTCTCGATCAAGAACCGGATCCGCTTCGTCTGGAAGAAAACCACCGGCCCAAAGTCCAACTTCCTGACCGGCAAACGCAGCGTGGGGAACGTCACTTTCAGTTCAAGTTGGAAAACGTGGTCTGGATTGCCGACCTGGACTATTCTCAAGTCACGCTGGTGGGTGTAGGAGAGATCGTAAGGGTCCCTCCTCATGCTCTTGTTTTCTGTCGCTCTCATCAACTCCTGCGTTCCGATGGCGTTCATCGCGTTGAGGCGGCAGCCGACGTAAACTTCCAGCGCCGCTCCCGGCGCAACGGTTATCCGACTGGGAGTGGTCACGCCGACCGTTCGGAGTTCGGTAACAATGAACGGATCGTCGGCCTCGACTTGGGCGTTGATCGGAACGTCGCAGGCGTTCTTCAGCAGGACCATCTTGGACAGGGTGATGCTCTTATCGGGTGGCAGCGAGAAGAGCGTGATTGCAGACACTTTGAAGCAGAGGTCTTCTTGGTCGCAGTGCACCCGGAGGCGTGGCTTTTCGGTGGCCGTATGGCAGTGAACAACCAGGTTCCGTGTGTCGGGGCCTTGTGGACGGTGGAATCCGACGCCTTGCGCCTGCTCCGCTCGGTGGACGTGCACAAAGCCGATGGCCACCGCCTGCAGATGTTCGTACGCAGACTCTTTGTCGACAAAGTAGCGCGAGTTCAGGACCACCGAGAAGGTGAACTCGGTCTTGGCTGGTATCACCACTTTGTCCGGCTCAAACTGGGAGGGAGATAATAATTTTTTTAATTCATGGAAAATATTACATGTACTCAAAACTGTCTCACACATTGGGAGGATGGCCTCCCAATCATTTGTTGGATGAGTTAGTGGAAATAAGTAGGTATGTATCTGTTAAACCTTTACAGTACAGATTTTGGAATTTAATGAAAAACTTTGTCAGAATTTAAAAATTTATTTACTTTCCTAAGTTTGTCAACAAGTTTCAATTATGTATACATACTCTGATGAATCTGATTTAATTTTCGATAACTACACCTTCAAATTTAAACAAAAGTCGGTTGAAAATAATTTGTAACCAGCAGTACAGAATTTGGCCGTTTTAATTTGATGAAAACATCAACCAACACAACACATTCAATAAACCATTTATTTATTTTTCAAGCTAACGTGTCAAGATTTGGAACAGACAGGAGTGTGAAGAAAGCGAAGTAGAGACGCACGCACCTGAAACAGACGCTGTTCCGGCTTGCCGTAGCAGGGAATCAAGTCGATGAGCGGCTCCAGCTGGTTGCTGTCTTTCCTGACGACCTCCATGCTGTTGACGCTGGACTCCTTGAGCAGCCACGCATTCAGCTTGATGGTGAACGGTGTGTTCTCGTCCACCTTGACGTGGTCCACCTCGGTGAGATAGACTTCCCAAGCGAGTCGAACGTCCACGGAGCTCGTGTTCTTTGCTCTCAGCTTCCTCGTCACCGGGTCCCCGTCTGGACATTCAAGCAACAAGTACACTCTTTCATTTTATTATCTCAGGATACTGGAAACAATAGCCGTGAGACTTATGTGGAAGGATGGCTTCCAAATGTGCCATGACCAGGAAAAATATACAGATTAAAATGTTTCGGCGCAGGTTAAGTAGACGGCCTCAGACCAATTTCATTCAGGGATAATGATGTCAGATACCCATAAAGCAAAGCCAGTTGGGTTCTGATTTCCTTATATTCTGTCAATTATATTCTTATACTCGGACAACCATAGACAATAGGAAAATCACAATTCTCATGTGGCTTTTCTTAGCGGGAATCAGACGTCATATTTGTGTAGGTCTATTAAGACTGTTGGCCTCACTTTTTTTTGGAAGGGTCAATGACAATTTTTTTTGTGAAAACTGTCCACCAGATATCAAAGATAGTTCCAAGATCTAAGTATCAACCTTTTTTGTGATAGGTTGTTTGAGTGTTGGAAAGTATCAAATTCTATCTTTTCTCTAAGAGTATTTCTTGTGCAATTTAAGGCATTAATTAATTTAAATTTATATTCCAGAGGATTTAGAAGAAAAAGATCGACAATAGATGCAATTTTTTCTATCAGGCAAATAATGGAACGAAAATGGTGTGAAGGAAAACAACTATAGGTATATGACATTTTTAGACTTGGAGAAGGCGTACGATAGATTACCAAGAGATATAGTTTGGAAATGTTTGGAAAGTAAGGGAGTGAAACAGGAATTAAGAAAAAGAATTCAAGATACGTATGAGTTAAGTGAAAGTTGTGTACAGACCGAATGTGGAAGATCAGGATGGTTTAAGGTGAGAGAAGGTGTGAAACAAGGAAGTATTTTATCTCCAATACTGTTTGCAATTGTGATGGATGAAGTTTTAAGAAAAGTGGAACCGGGAGAAAATAATGATTCAAAAACATTAATATAATATGCTGATGACGTGGTAGTATGGGGTGACAACTCTGAAGAAGTGCAAGAGAAAATAGAGAGATGGAACAATGTGGTGAGAGAGTTTGAATTGAAGATAAATGAAGAGAAAAGTGTGACTTTGGTAATGGAAAGGAATAAAGGATTTAAGAAACGGGATGCTATAAGATTAGGGAGTAGAGAACTGAAAGAAGTAAATGAGTTTAAATATCTGGGAAGTATTTTGACAAAAGATGGGAAAGTGAAAAGAGAAGTAGAGGCCAGGATACAGAAGGCTGAATTTTTTAATCAATCAACAAGGAAATTAATTTGGGATGTTGATTTTCCGGAGAAATGTAAGATTCTCATGTATAAAATGTATTTTATACCAATATTGACGTATGCAGCTGTGACGTGGCCAATGGGAAATGTTGAAGAAAGAAAAGTGGAAGCGGAAAGTATGAAATTTATGAGGAGTATTAAAGGAGTAACAAAATTGGATAAGATAAGAAGCATGAAAATAAGAAAAGAATTGGGAGTAGAAAGGGTGGGATTTAAAATTGGAAGGGAAAGATTAAAATGGTTTGGGCATTTGAAGAGGATGGAGGGAAAAAGGATTCCAAGAAAAGAATTTGAAGAGGCAGAGAGTGGAAAAAGAAGAGTGGGAAGACCAAGAATCAAATGGATTAATTTAATAGAAGAAGATGTCGAGAGAAGAAAAGAGAAGTGGGATGAAACTAGGAGAGAGAAAAGGTGGGAAGATGTTAGAGGATGGAAGAAAATGTGTGAAAAAGAGGAAGAAGAAGAAGACGAAGAGGAAGAAGAAGAAGATTAATAAAGATAAGAGCATTGGTGTGGCTGGCCAGCCCTAAAAATTTAAGCCGAAATACAAATGTCTGTTCATTTATATTCAAGACAATAAACGATAATTATTATTATTTATTCCAGAGTGTACTAGTTAAATTACTTTAAAGTCGTGCGTACCGAACATCACGGTTCCGAAGCGCATGACGGGATCTCTGTCCTTGGGGGCGGCTGGGAACACGATCGGAGAGCCGGTGACGCGCACGTAGAGCTGCACGAGGAAGGGCGGCAGACCTCGGACGTCGCAGACTATGGTGTCTTCGTAGTTGCCCCAAGCGTCCGCGTACATCCAGACCGTGACCGGAACGACTCCGTGGCCGGCAATCAACGCACGCGACGGCTTCACAAATACTGCCAGCCCTGCAAGCAAATTGCACTCCACACCATTTTGGCATTTTGGCAGTTAAGTACTTGACATTTAATCCAAATATTCGAATTTTCAACAATGAAGGTAATCTAGACAAATATAACGTCAAACTGGGATACTATCTCGTACGAAGTGCATTAGTTTGTGTGATTGGAACCTATGCAAATTGCAAATACGCATTGCATGTCCGGTAAATATTTCTACCCTTCTGTCTGTCGACGCGAGCGCTCCACTTGTCTGCAGGTACCCCTGCGAGCCTGGCGGCGGTCTCGTTGATGACGTCTCCGTCCTCCTCGTCTTCAAGTCCCCGGAAGACGGACACGGTGACGTCCAGCTCGGTCTGCAGAGGCGTCTCGTTCCTCACCTGCAATTGCCGGCGCAGCGTTCTGATTTGTCATCCTGTCCACCCAGGCTTCTGCGTCTCGGGAGCACGCCTAGACTACAAACGCTTTCCAATGTTTCAGTAATAACGTGACCTAACTATTCCGAGTTAGGTGTGCAAATCTGGTAATATCTTATCTCCGCATTGTACCTAATTGTTTCGGAATTGCCAAATGGCTGATGAAACTTCATAGAGGCAATTGTAGAAAGGAGAGCAGAAGTCAATTAGTTTAGTTTTTATTTTTATTGTTTATGCTTGTGAGTGCTTATGTTTATGCTTATGCTGGCTTGGTTACAATATGAGTTATATACCTAGCTATACTAGTTGACTTTTTCCTCAAGCTAAATGAAGAATAAAAACTACTTGTTCCAGCTTTAACTGTCCAAACGGGCCAAAAGTTGAAGAAGTAGAAGTAAAAGTAGAATGTATATTTGTGATATATTTCATCTGTAGATCATAAGTACATAACTTTGTTAAGGCCGAGTGGTTCAAAGCCGCGGTAAGATGTTTGGAGAGACTTTGGTTTTGCACTGATGGAATGCATTTGTGGTCCTAAAGAGGATCTTGTCGAATTTCGACGTTTCGTCCATGTTGGCGTAGACATCTTCAGGACTATTACGTCGACATTCGCCATGGTCCTTTTTAACCCCACAAACGTCTTCCATCAGAGCAAAACTGAACTCTCTCCAAACATAAGTAAGTTTGTCGAGTGTACGGATATTACTGAACGGGAATCAAGTTCGTCGCGACTTCAACAACGCACCACGAAGAGCCGGCTTGTGTGAGTGTTGACGGGCAAGTCAACTTCGATGACGGCCGCCGACCGGAGCCAGCCGACGATGGAGTCGACGGGGGAACGCGGGAATCCCAGGTCGCTCTCGGCCGAGGGCGGGATCGGCTGCGGCGGCAGCAACTCGTCGACGTCCACCACCCGCAGCACCCGCGGCGCCACGCTCAAGATGACGTCTCGCGGCACACGCTCCATCACCTTCTCCATTTGCCCCTCGGCTCTCTCCCGCTGGATGCACGGCGGGGGCGGCGGCGGCGCCGTCCGCTCCAGGTTGTCCAGGTCGCCGTGGCAGACGCACGGGTGCACGATCTGTCGAGTCGCCTCTTCCACCGCGGCCGTTTCTGACGGCGGAATTATTACCTCTTCTTCGGGCGGTATTTCTGTCAAGTCCACAACTGGCAGGTCTTGTCCCAGGGCCAGTCCTCCTTCAGCCTCCTCTTGTTCGGCAAGTTCTATTAGTTCTTTGACCGTTATGTATTCACCATCGAAACTAGTTGCGTCTAGCTCTTCCGACACGATTACTGGGAACGGAATGATCATTCCTGCTTCGCTGTCTGGTTTAGGGGGCTTCGCTATCCAGGGGTAGTTGATATCGCGTCCCCTGATGCCCCACGAAATCGGCTCGCAATTCAACATGTCGGCCGGCGTAAAACACTCTTGGTAGGGACTCTTTGGCATGTGGAACGTTACGTTCAGGCTATCCACTTTGCAAATAATCGATAGCACTGCTGGCTCTGGCTCTTTCTCGATGAAACATGGCACGTAATATTCAGACACGTTTCCAGTTTCTTGCGGCTGGATCGTTACTTGAATCTCTCGTTCGCTGGACCCCCCTATGAAGCCGGAATACGGGCTGAATGCGACGTCGAGTTTCCTTACATCGTCTCCTATAGGCGTATCCCATTCAAAGTAGGTCCTAACCATCGTCAAATTGAGCAAAGTGATGGTGAAGTACTGCTTCTGGGGTATGTAGAGCGTGTCATAGACCGTGAAAACTGCGGTGTTGTCGACTGGAGCTCGAATCGCGAGCCTTGGCTTCACCACCGTGGCCGTCACCAACACGAAATCGCACACCGTTATTTGCTCTTCGAAGAACGTCGAAACCTCAAGCAACGAGCAGAATATGCCTGGTTGCTTGGTGTCGAGGTTGTAAACGATCGGTTGACTGCTTCCCTTGATAAGCAACCAGCCGAACTCGTCACTAAGTCCGGTAAATTTGTTGTAAAGCTCTCTCTTTACGACGTCGTACGAGTATTCTTTAATCGACCAGAGCACGGGTATGAGGGACTTGCTTTTGATTTTAAACTCCTTGGTGGCGATCGACCCCTGCCTCACAGGTCCGAATTGCAGGGCTTGGACGTTCGACCTAACTTTAGGATGCCACACCTCCCCAACAATGATTGTGTCAAGGACCAGGGCTCCATCATTGATTTTACAGATGATCTTTTCCTTAAAGTTGTATGGTCTTATGGCTTGGATTGTGAACATGCAAGTAAATGTGCTGTCTACATCCAGGACAAAACTATTTGGGCATATTTTTATCTTCACAACCTCTGGGTCACTCACAGGAATTTCAAAGGCTACATTCAAACTAACAATTGATTTGTTGGTCACGCGTATTTCACGTTTGATAGGCCGCTTGCCGACTCTTAGCTTATCGCCAGTGATTGAGATGAACGGTGGAGATAGTATGGCTCTGATTTCTAAGACACTCACCCATATTTCGACCTGCCCTGGTATCAGGTCAACCAAATCTTCATTTTCACCACCGGCATACACAACTGGACCACTTTCTGACGTGATGGCTTCGGTGGGAACGTCCAAGAGAACAAAGTTGAGTGCATGTCTGTACTTCCCTGAGTGAGCTGCTTCCATTTGGCATCTCACTTGAAACGTGACCGTCTCTTTCGGTAGAATTGATCCGGTTGCGGGTGATATTTGGTACGATTCCATCGGAAGCTGAAAGAGTTCCTCCTTGACCAACACGGTGTACTTCAAATCTCTTTTGTCCCATCGGTAATTTAGTTTCACATGGCTCTTGTTTTTAACACAGAAACTTTTGAAAACCAAGCCGTTGGAAACGGTTTGTCCAAGATTGAGCCACATTTCGCAGGCTTCATCATCATCTCTGTCGATCTCAAACGTTTTCTCCATGTTCACAAACTCAACAATGTCTTTCGTGTACATAATTCCGTCGCCAATGAGGTCAAGAAAACGCGCAGTGCAGTTATTACAAAGTACGACCAACTGCTCAACGAAAACTCCAGCCTCGTTTGGTAAAAATGTAATGCAGAGTTCAATGTTTTCATCGGTGTCTATGGAGAAGTACAGTGGACTAGCGGTGAATGGCGGAATGATTAAAATATTGTCCATAGTGAGATTTATTTCGGAAAAGCTCCAGCCCTCGGTGCCGCAGATCAAAAAGCGACCATGCCCTCCGATATTGTAGAGAGGGATCGTCGTCTTAACACAATTACCGATAAAACATGCACCACATTCGATCTTACTCTTTTGTATTATATCCGACTCTGTCGGTTTAAAAGCAGTTTCTGATACGTACATCGAAAAGTTTAGTATCGGTGGTATTCTGTGCACTATTATTTTTATGGTTACAGGGTTTCCATTGCAAACATCTATCTTGAATTCGGTTATCAATTCTTGGTATGGATCTGCTTGGTATCGAATTACGAGGGACGCAGCCATTCCTGGAGCAATAAACTTCCTATCTCCAGGAAGCGGTGTCCAACTAACTAGAAAATTGGAACACTTTGGGAAATTGCCCAAATTAAACCTGGCAATATCGCTACTAACATTTTTTAGCTTTACTGTTTGTTCATACAAAATCCCCTTCTTGCAATTGACAAATTCCACACAGTTGGGATTTGCTACTAAAATTTCTTTCCTTTTTAAGTGTTTTGTTTTTGTTTTAGGGGCGGCAATTACTATATTTTTGAGCGGTGTACTACATTTTTTGAGTGGCTTGCTAATCTGCAAAATACTCCTGGAACTTGACAAAAAGTTCAAGTTCTCTGCCTCGACTAAACGGAAGTCCATAGCTCGCTCAGCAGCATCTGGTAATAGATCACCTGCTTGAAGTAATGAATACCGATTTACATCTTCTTTTCTTAGTTGCATGAATATTTGATCCCTTTTCAATTGCAACCGTTCTTTTAACGGGAAATTGTTTTCCAGTTCATTTTCCTTAATAAGGTGAACCGCATGGGTTTTCATAATTCTTGCTTCGACACGTTGTACGTCTAGCATCAGTGAATCATAGGTTTTGTATGTGAATTTTATTTTTTCGGCAAATTCCTTGTTTTTTGAATTAGGGTTTAAGACCTCAAGGATGTTTTCAGCTTTGTGTAAAATTTCCTTATTATCACATAGAATATCTTTTAAAAGACGACTCAATACACTCACGGAGTCTATCGAAGGCAAGCCTTCCTTGGGTTTTACTTCAGGAATCAAATTATTTGGCACAGTGAAAGTCTCTGAGAAGAAAAATTCTTCTTTTTCTGATAGGTCACTCATGATGATTGATTTATTAAAACTCTTCTTTGTAAGAATATTGTGAGTAATGAAAGCTCTTCAATAATATTTATAAAATAAAATATAATGTGTCCTTTATTATAATGACAGCAAAACTGACAAGTATTTAAATACCTAATGCAGATTGAGTGATGCTCACCTTTTTCTTATAGACAGAAATCTGTCAAGAAAATGAAGATTGTTTTTTATGGATCTAACATAACTTTTGATTTATTGATTTTTGACCAAGTTAATTCTAAATTGTATCCATAAATCATGCAGTGGTCGAATTCCGGGATTTTGGCCGTGATCCGTCCGTCAATGTTTGCTTCAAGGCGCGATGAGAGACCAAAATTATGTTGAGCGCGCCATTAGCGCATTAGTTACGTTGACTGCCGTTGCTGTCGTTGCTTGAAGTCGCCGTCGCCGTCGGTAGTGACGTCAAATAACAACCGAGCCGAGTGGAACCTACCCGCCATTACGTTCGCCGATTTTCTGGCTACGTCGGGCCATTTCTATTGCAATATATTCAGAGCATCCTAACACGTTATACATTTTTAAATACGCAGAAACGTTACTGATATTTTAGATCGATGGCCGAAACAGACAAACTTAATATTGACAGCATTATAGCCCGGTTGTTGGAAGGTAAAGTTATCCTACTTATCTTCTGCCAGTGGATAAAATTGTCATTATAAATATGAATCATTTGGCATTTATCCGTTTTGACATTTGAAATGTCAGGCTATATTTGCTTAAATATTACAATGAGTTATAATTTGCACCTATTGTGATTCAGTTAAGGGGGCTTGTTTGTCGGAAGCCTTCGCTCGTTTGAATTGTTTACCCTGTAGTAGACAGCCAAAAGTGCCAAGCCCTAAAATAGGTCTAGGCTATGCCTCGGCCTAGGCCTAGTGAATGATGTCGACAAGGGCATATATGCTCAATCTACGTCATATTTATTATTTTAGTTGGCCCTTCACAGGTTTAATGAGCATTTTCTATATTTCAGTTCGTGGTGCACGACCTGGGAAGAATGTACAACTGACAGAGAGTGAAATTCGCGGACTATGTCTCAAATCACGAGAGATTTTCCTATCCCAACCGATTCTTCTGGAATTAGAGGCACCTCTCAAAATATGTGGTGAGTTTTCTTGACTTTTATTCGGCATGACAAGGATCAAATTACAATCTTGGGTCACAACCAGCCCCTACTGGAAATGCCTGCTTGTTGCCAACATTTTGGCCATATGAAAGTGCAGCAGCAGAACATTAATTCTCACTGTTCAAACTCGAGGAAAGTTTCCTTAGCATAAAGTGTGGTGCCAAAATTTTTATTTCAAATCCATAATTTAAATTTAGAACCAGTCATAATCAACTAGTTATAGTGGGTTTTTTGTTTTCATTGCATCTTTAAATTGTATGCAACTTCAAATGCTAAAAGCATCTGCTACTAGGTACTTGGTTTTCGAATTATTCAAGGCAATAAAATTGTTGCTAAATCTACCCAATCTTTAGTACGTACCTAAACTTTGATCCTGACCTTTTCTACAAAAGAATTAGATTGGAACATAAACTACGAACTCTGAACTTCTTGATGAAGATTTGTTTTTTTGGCATTGTTAGTACTAATTACTTAGTTATTTACATTCTGATTCTTTTATCAAAGTGAACTTCAGAGGCCCTTTTAACATAGGTTCTTAAGTAAGGCTTGGGATCTTGAGGCTGTTAATTCCCCCTGATCTCAAAGTCAACTTCAAAACTTAACCAATGATTTAAGCAACTAGATTTTATTTAATAATGATGTATTTGAACTTGGGCAAGGCCATTAATCTTAACTCCATGTCAACTTGGCTAACCAAATTAGATGCTACCTCAGTAGGTACTATGCTATTTTACAAAATTATCTTTGTTGTTTGTGTAAACAGTTGGTTATGAATACATGCTTGTACTGCATGTAGCTTAACAAACATCTATTTGGATTGCATTAACTAAATATGTACATTTTTTATTTAGCTAAACCTAATTTCCATACCATGTCAATAACTCCAGGTGCCTCTGTTAAGCAAAGGTAGTAAACATTAAGCAAACTAACATTATTTTTTTCCAACAGGTGATATCCACGGCCAGTATTATGATCTCCTGCGACTCTTTGAGTACGGCGGTTTCCCACCAGAGTCCAACTATCTTTTCCTTGGCGACTACGTTGACAGAGGGAAACAATCTCTGGAGACAATTTGCCTCCTACTTGCATATAAAATAAAATACCCAGAGAACTTCTTCTTGCTGCGTGGTAACCATGAATGTGCAAGCATCAACAGGATATACGGCTTCTATGATGAGTGTAAGCTCTTTGTTTACTAAACACAACGACAAATTAGTCACCCAGATGTAACGTAAGGAGGAATAAAACGTTGTATCTTTGCAGGCAAGCGACGGTACAACATCAAGCTATGGAAGACATTCACAGATTGTTTCAACTGTCTGCCGGTGGCGGCGATTGTGGACGAGAAGATCTTCTGTTGCCACGGCGGCCTGAGCCCTGACTTGCAGAGCATGGAGCAGATCCGACGCATCATGCGGCCCACAGACGTGCCCGACCAGGGCCTGCTCTGCGACCTGCTCTGGTCCGACCCCGACAAGGACACGATGGGCTGGGGCGAGAACGACCGCGGGGTCTCATTCACGTTCGGTGCCGAGGTGGTGGCCAAGTTCTTGCACAAGCACGACTTCGACCTGATTTGCCGGGCGCACCAAGTGAGTTTTAGTTCCCGAGTAGTTTTAGTTCTCGCCATGACTCGTACATGCCAACTGCCAAGTGATGACTAAGCCCATTAGTTTACTTTCATCTTCCTCAATTATGCAACCATCCGAGCTGTGACTCAAGTTGCTATTTTAGTGAATCATTTCCGTGTTTCTCTCCATTACAAAATGAAGCCATGAACGTGTTGGTAAACAACCATAAAGCCCCGCCTATGATTATTCAAACGGATCCGATTACTGATAGTCTTGAAGACAATCTCCGTATATGAGGCAGCTCAACCAACATTTAGTTGGCTTCTTTATACATCAGCTGTCGACTGTCCCTGACGGTTACATTCTTTCAGGTGGTTGAAGATGGCTACGAGTTCTTTGCCAAGCGACAGTTGGTAACGCTGTTCTCTGCGCCAAACTATTGTGGAGAGTTCGACAATGCAGGAGCCATGATGTCGGTAGACGAGACACTTATGTGCTCGTTCCAGATCCTTAAGGTATGTTGTCTGCTGCTGCTTTGCTCTGCACTCTGCTTACCTACGCCTCCCATCGCAGCTTTCTGTACGGTTGTGTTCCAAACAAATCGTGTTGAGATTGGATAGTGCTCTCATTTGCTTGAAGATGAAGCGGGGTTATGCATTTTTGGGACAAAATCGAGTCTTATTTACGTGTATGTGCCTTCCACTTGCGTTCAGCTTTCGTTACGTGACCCTGCTTCAGTTTTGGCAATGATGGCTCTTGAAATCGAGTCAGTTGCATTGCACCATTTATTAGAGAAAATTTTGACTTTTGATTTCACTATTCCCTGTAAGCTGGGGTTCACTAGGACTCCCTCCAGTTCCTCTTGTACTTGTAATTTTTACGGGAAACGTTCTGTTCCCTTTGTGATTTCAAGTAGATATTTTACTCTGCCATTCTCTCCACAGCCGAAACTTACGGGCAAACGTACGCGATGAAAAGTAGCGGGGCCTGGATTTCCGCATGTTTATCAAATTCTAATATGGCGACCTTTAAAACATTTAATGCATGGCTTCCACCTCTCTGGCGTGAGATACATCATGAAATAACTTATTTTAGATTCATTAGAATAATAAAATCTCACAAGTATGATACCTAAATCAAAATGTGGAGTCAAATTTTATGCACTTGCAATTTTTCTTTTTTGTGTGATTGGCATACATACCTTACCTATATTATCTATTTATAAATAAAATTTAAATTTTATCCCTACTTATAAACTGGCCGCAAATTTTTTTGCCTGTGATTATATGAAAATTTTCTGAATAAACTCAATGATGAATTCATAATTATTCAGAGTTACCAAGTATATGAGGCATTTGATAACTTGAAGTAATATTTCGTAACACATCCAACTCTATACAGATTTGTCTGTTTACTAATTATTTTAGAGATGCTATCAAGGGAAGTTGGCTGCTTTCACCTGGTTCTCAAGCTCCCCTCAACAAGCCTTGTTTGTTTTTGTAAATACTTTTGTTTCTGGAATCAAGTTGTGGCTAGGCCGACTAGGTCAACTTGATGGCATCTCTTAATTACCCAAAGACCTTGTCACATAATCCTCTCTGTAAGTAGGCATAGATCATACTTGGAAAATCAAATAGTAACGCATTTTACGGTGGCTTTATTTCCTGCGGGCAAGCGTATTGCATCAAACAGAAATATTGGCCCCTTAAAATTGTTGGACCTATGTCGTGGGAATTTCTTTTTTTGGATTGGCAATTGTATTGGATTGTACAAACTGTCTTGTTGAGTTGCGTATCGTGGGCCAAGTACGGGGCTCGTTCCAGCTTGAAGCAAGATGTCTCATGGGGTTCATTGTGGGGTCTTTTCCCAAAAGTGCAGTGCATGCATTTTAATTTTCAGCTAAGATTGTCGATGATTATACCAACTCTCTGAAACAATATTTGTGATGAATTTTAATTTATTCAGAGTTACCAAGTATGAGACAATGTAAAAGAACATTCTAAGTTCTAACGGTATTAAAATTTAAAATTGTTTGAAGGTAAGATGGTATAATTGAGTGCTGTGTCCTGTAGATTACACCAGTAATTAGGTAATTTAATTACTTATTAGATAAGATGTGGCTACACTGTCACTGGGCTTGGTTCACACATCACCTCTATCATTCATTTCACCAGTAGATTCCTTTTATGATTTTGTTAAAATTTGCAACACCATGTCACCCTTCACTGTTTGAGTAACAGAGTGCTGTTTCTGGTTGTGCTCTGGGTTAGAGTAAGTAACAGCCAATGACTATATGCCTTTTTATGAGTTGAAAAAGAAAGGTTAAAGATAAGCTTAACCTAGGGCACTCTGATCTGATATACTACTTTGGCAGGCCAATTGTAAAAATTAAGGCTCCTCTCCCATTTGCCAACCAGTTATCCATTTTCTAAAGCTTGCCTATGATTATACAGATTCTCTGAATTGAAATACTCAACATGTTGAATATTTATACACATATTCAGAATCACCAAGTATGAGGCAAATTCACGGAGTGCATCGCAATCTCGCCGTCTGCGGTTTCCCCGTTTCTGCTCGGCATTGACGGATGTTTCTCTTTGAATTGCAGCCCGCAGACAAGCGTAAATTTACCTACGGGGGCCTAAACGCTGGGCGGCCCGTAACGCCGCCCAGGGGGGCGACAAACAAGAACAAAAAGAAGTGAAGTGCCGGCCGTGAGTGAGCAATGCCCAAACGCAATGTGGACCATGTCATTAAGTTCGTTTGAATATTTTTTTAATACCTTTTGCGGAGCGGTGAAACTAACGGCGCCAATACCTACCAGTGAATGCGCGTATACTCTACTAGGAAGTGCACGAGCGTTATTTTCTTTGTATATTATGATTTTTTGATAACTGTCCGAAAGGAGTTTTTTTTTATGGGGGGGTGGGAAGGGAGGGGGAAACATATTCACATATGTCTACATGAAAACGACTTTTAAGGGGGCACTGCTCTAAGATTTGATTTTGGAGTCCGTGCGTTTTGGCTGCCTATGATGACATTGCATGGTACCTATAGCAGTCTGTATTAATCTTTCGTCCAATGGTACTAGTGTTTGTAAATTCACTTGCATTTTGTAGTGTTGTCTCTTGATGACAGCTAATGACTAATGACAGTTAATAATTTCAAGTACTTTTGTCTTAGACAGGAGCCCTTTCTTTTGTTTTTAAAAGGCTGTACAAAACAATTACAATTTAAGTTCAGTTTGAAATTTGTCCCTTATGGGCAGATAAGTTGACAAGAATTCATACAGCATAAAATTGTACTATTATTATTATATTATATTATGGTAGCATGGAGGTATATCACAAGGAGTGGCTACTGCATGCTCGCAACGCGGCCAAGATTTTGTCAGGCCTGACGTCAGACGAGTGACGTCAGAGCCGCCATTTTGCCAGTTCATGCAGCCTTTCAGTGCGGGTTTGCTTGGTGTAAGTCAGGGGATTCGGTATTGTTCTGTAAGTTTTTCAAGTGTTAAGGTGTCTTTACCATACTTTCGTAGGATTTAATTTTTCAGGGGACTAATAAAGTTATTACAAGTTAATAAATAATGGAAGAAATACCGGCAGAAGCTACAAAATAAATGAAATATGTCTAGAACGTACTGCTGCCATGGCCTATGCGCGTCAAATACAAATGATAGAGAACACGGCGAAATCATAAGCCAGTCTGACAAAAAAACACAAACAGCAAAGATTTTAACAGATAATAATGCACGGGATTGTACGATTCTCCAAAAGATGAGAAATTGGTTTTCACTGGTGGAAGCTTACGCCAAAAGATGTTCCATACGTGTGGTTTATCACTGAATAAAATGCATTCAAATTATCATCATTGTATCTATCAATTGTATTTGACGCGCATAGGCCATGGCAGCAGTACGTTCTAGACATATTTCATTTATTTTGTAGCTTATGCCGGTATTTCTTCCATTATTTATTAACTTGTAATAACTTTATTAGTCCCTTGAAAAATTAAATCCTACGAAAGTATGGTAAAGACATCTTAACACTTGAAAAACTTACAGAACAATACCGAATCCCCTGACTTACACCAAGCAAACCCGCACTGAAGGGCTGCATGAACTGGAAAAATGGCGGCTCTGACGTCACTCGTCTGACGTCAGGCCTGACAAAATCTTGGCCGCGTTGCGAGCATGCAGTAGCCACTCCTTGTGATATACCTCCATGATGGTAGTAAGTACATGACCTGTTTGATGAAATAATAAGCTGCAATTGTATTGTTAGTAGACACTTTCGATGAAATTGAACTTGTGTACCTATAATTAATTTTAGAACAAAAATAATTTAAATGGGAATTATCTCATATAGATCATTCTCCTTTCATGTCTAGCCAGTCTTATCCTCATCACCCCTGAATAAAACTGTCAAAATGTGATTTTAGTGTTTTCCTTTTGCATCTAGCTTTGTTCTCATGTCCTTGGTCTAATTTATTACCAGCTAATTTGTAACACATATTGTAGCCATAGATTGGACCTGGGTGCTGCTGAAGAAATCTGGAACTTGAAAATTAAATTGCGGTGCATGTGGGTCAGTGTATCCAACTAGCAATGCCTTCATCATTGAAGTTGGAGTGTTCCAAATTCATTGAATGCACTTAACATATCGGAGTGCTTTATTTTGGATGAAAATTTGTCCCAAATTGAAGTATAATTAAAGTATGTGTTATGTTCCCCTTGGTATCTCAATGGTTCTCATCTGTATGGTATTTCAAAATTAATATTTTGATATTGGAAAATTGATTTATCTGTTACTAAAATCATAGACTTCTGTTACACAATGTTCCATTTGTGGAGAATTTATAAAAGCTAACCGGCCTGATGTGACTAATGGAACTTTGAGAAATCAGTGTTACTGGTAGAAGCTTAAGCCAGTTGGCTATTGGTGATCGGATAGCTGAGTAGGAAATATGTGCGTCCGAACCGGTATATGAACCCTGGAACCATTGAATTGGAACCTTCCGCCATAGAATAACCGCTTACCGGGCGGTCGCTCTGACCACTGAGCTATCCGGCCACACAAGATTCCTACCTTCGCTGGGTGAGGAAAGGGCTCTCTCGGGAGAGAAGGGGAAGAAGCGACTCGTAATGCTACGAGTACATACACCGGCAATTCGTGCAAGTGTATTCGACGTCCCCGTAACAGAGTTGGCTCTGACTGTGCACCTAGCCTCATTCTCCGAAGAGAAGGAATGGGTGAGAAATCAGTGTTACTGGTGGAAGCTTATGCCAGTAGGCACTTGATAATGGGATAGCTGATGGAACATTGTATAACAGCAGGTCATGCTAAAATGTATGTGGTTCAATTGTGTTTTCATCAGAATCTTGCAAGTCTGACCATACAAATTTGCAATTCTTTTCCTATTTATATGAAATTTGGGGAAGGCACTATCCAACATTCTACAACGCACTTTCGGGGTCTCGCTTCAGTTTGGGCACAAATGATCGAAAATTAGTACCCTTGTATAAGTGTTTATTTATAATGCAAATCAAGAATTTTAAATCACCCAGCCCAAATTGGTGCCTTTTGGGAGGTCTTTTCTTAAGAACTTGAGGCTCGATACACATCTCAGTCTGGTATATTTACGAAATTTCGACTGGGAGGGGGATTTGGGGGCGAAGTCTCCCAAAAACAAACTTTGGGACCCCAGGGGTCGGAGCCCCCTGGTGGGGTTGGCGCCCGCGGGCCGCAGGGGCGGAGCCATTAGTTCATCATAAAAAGTCTATTTTGATCCATTCCAATCCATTCTGTCAATCTCATCCATCATCTTTGTCATCCTTTGTTTTGAACTGACAACAGAATTAGAAGCGATGGTTACGAAAAAGAAATTCATAAATGCATCAAACGAAGAATATCTAGTTATTAAGGCGAAAGAAGCACTTAAAGCTGGTAATCCAGTGTCTGCAAAATCATGGATGATTACTGCAAAGACTTTGTATCCAAACAATTTTGGTGTGCAGTTCGAAGCTTATTTGATCGAGAAATCGGCGAAGAATGTGAAAGAGGCAGCCAAGTGCTTTGCAGCAGTGTAAGTTTCTTCAATAAATGCTTCAAATATATTTTTAGGCGTAAATCAGTAAATACTTCATTTGTCATAACCTAACTCTTTAAATGACCAAATAACTCAAAGACCGTTTCCTTAATATGAATAGGATTTTAATCGGGTAGTATCCATTACGCATTCCTAAATGTTCCAGCTTCAAAAAGTTCCAAGATGATGCCGAGCTCTGGGCAGAAGTACAGTTTATTACAACTGCGCTTCGGTCGGACACCGGCGAACTAGAAACGGAGTTTCTACGAGACATGTTTGGCCATATTCCCTCGGGTTAGTCGTTTTTTCTTAATGCACATAAATCTCTAATAGACCCCTGCTAGTTTCGCAAGCAGCGGGCTACAAGTTCAGGGTCTAATTTGCAGATATTCAGCGGGAATTGCTGTTGATGACCGCTGATCGTAGCGAAGACACTATGGAACATTGCCGCCTCCTTTTGCTATTACTGAACAGATTTCCAGAAGCTATTGCGCAACACAGCGTAAGTGCATTGTACCTACTTGTTACTATTTACCAACAGTTAAAAATTACAGAAATCTTACCCAGTGCTTATTTTTTTCTAATTGGCTTCATATTTCAGACTAAATTAGTGGACACACTTCTAACTGCCGAGAAGCATTGCCACTACCAAAACTCGGTCAATTGTTACCGTAAACTATTAGGTAAGTAAATTTCCAAGTGCTTGTCGTGCGTCACAAATTGTAAGTTGGAAACAGCTGTGGCTAAAGCCGGTATTCCACTTCCCGGCCAGTGTGCGACCTCCTGCCTCTGCTGGGTCCCAGCCACGTCGAGATTCCGGCCAAGCAGATGCTGCGGCTGCTGAACAAGTCCATTGAGTTCTTCTTCTTCTACCTGGCGGCGCCCAGCCCGGCGATCGAGAACCTTCCCGAGAGCGAGAGCCGCATCGACGACCCCTGGAAGTGTCTCTTTCAGATCCTCGAACTCACCGGGACCAAGCTGCGCTGGGAAATCAACTGCACCGTCTTCAGCCAAACCATGTTAGTCTCCATTTCTCAAGTTAATTACCTTTGCCCAGCATACTCAAATCTCTGATTGCATACTACATTGGCCCATTGCCTACTACATTGACTCGGCCGCTTTGCAGAAACAAGGACGCGTGGTGGCGACAGCTTCACGAAGGCGCCGCGGCCGACGAGCAAGTCCTGTACTGCGCGCTGGCGTGCTTCCTGCGCTGCCTCCACGAGTACAAGTCCCAGCTGGGCGGGGAAGTGGGGCTGGCGCTGGTGGAGCTGTTTGCCGAGCGCGAAACGGTCGAGCCGCCGACAAAGCGGCCGAAGCTGGACGCTGACGACGGCGGGCCGCTGCTCACCGTGGACAAGGACGCGGCGGCTGCTGCCGGGATCGTCGGCAGCTTCTTGATGGCCGTGCGCTGCTGGGCCGTGCTGCATCGCTCCGACCCCATGGAGAAGGGTGAGTGGCTTGTTGGACAGTGATGCAAAACATCTCACCAGGCTGGACGATGCTGGAAACTCTCGACGGAATTGAGGGACAGCGCGCTGGTGGAAAGCTTGGCAGACTAGCTACAAGCACCTACAAGAGTGCAGTTATCACCTGCAAAGATACTTTTATTTGAGATGGAGCATTATAGCAAACAATCCCCCTCAATATAATGTGAGATCACGCAAGTTTAATTGTGTTAAGTTGTAACTAGATGGCTGTAGGTTAACTTTGCATTATCGACGGAGTTTTAATTATTCTTCGGCCTGGTAGACATTTAGTGATGTCAGATGTGCACTCTGCATGTCCACATTAACAAACCGCACGACTGGATACCCGTTCCCGCGCAGAGTTCTCCAAGCTGTCTCGGCAGCTGAAGCTGGACGCATGGGTGTCTGACTTCCTGACGGACGCGACGCTTTACAACGGCACGGCGACGGAAGCCCCGCGCGTCCCTGACGCCGGCCCCACGGCCGCCTTGCGCCGAGCGTTGCGTTGCGTCAGCGTAGCCTTCTCGCGCGCCGCCTACCACTCGATGGCCGAGAACGTCTTCCTGGTTCGTAGCTCGATGTCTGTGCCTTTGACTGGCTCTTTAGCGGCCCTTTGTACATTACTGAACTTGGTGAAATAGGTCCCAGTAAATACGAAGTGTTAAGTTTGGGTGAAGGTTTCACTAACATAGAAGTGCCAGTACACCTTTTCCATTCATGGAAAATATGTCATATACACAAAGAAAGGCCAGTTGTCAATAATTTAGTGTCTTTTTTTAACCAAAGAAGATAGGGAAATCAAAACCCTTGTGGCTTTTCTTAGTGGGTATTTGACATCAGTATTGTTTGTATGGGATAAGTCTATTAGTGCGTTAGCACTGGCCAGTAAGTAATTTACAGATTATTACGCTGTTCCTAGATGATCATGATTCATGAGTCTCCTATGTCTGCTTGTCCTACGCAGGCGGTGGGCCTCATCCCTGCGCTGACTCAAGCAGGCAGTGCGTCGGCGCCGCCGGCCAGTCGGTCGGGACGGCACCTGCACTTCCTGCCGCTGGCGCGGGCGCCCGTGCTGCAATACTGCGTGCGCATGCTCGTAGAGACGCTGAAGGTGCGTGCTTTCCTACCTCATCGACAACTCTCCCTCTTGGCTACCCGTATTGGCAAGAGCATGAGTGTTGGTCAGATCCATTCTGTTGTAGTCTGGGCAGGATAAGGTTTTACTTGAAAATCAACCGCCGTTTCCGAATCTTCATGGCACTACCTAGTACCTACTTAAAAATGTCGACATCAAACGTTGGAAAACTACCCTAACATTTTGTTTGTCACTTGCTTACCTGCTAGCCGTCAACTAATAACTTTATCATTACGGTTATTAACTGATATGCATAGGAAGAATGGTAATTAGTGACTGAAAATGAAATGTTGGTATAGTTATGATGACTTATGAATGATGACTAGAAACGCCGCCTGGACAAGGTTACTCTTAGACTCTCTGCTTAAGAGGGAGCTTTTAGACCCTAGACAAAGCAGGCAGCACTGCTTTGCTGGGAAAAGCATTTTAGAAAACTTTGCATTCTATATCTTGGCTTGATATATATATTTTGTAAACATATGTGCTAATATGAGGAAAAGAGATTAATGGGTATCTGAAGGTAGGATGCATTGTGGTGCGATTGAGCCCGAGCAGCCAGGCGTGACATTTTAGCTGGCCGTGTTGCAGAAGTATCGCGGCAGTGAGACGGACTTGTGCGCGGGGCACATGCTGACCCTGTCCCAGCTGGATTGGCCGTTGGACGAAGCGCTCGCTTGCCAGCTGCTGGAGCAGATCGCCCGTAGAGGCAGCTTCACCTACGTCGTCTTCCAGACATACCTGGTCAACATCGACTTGCTCGAAGAGTTCATGTATCTCTCCACCGAGCAGGGGGGCAGCATCACCTTGGACATCATCCCTTCGGCGCAGCTGCTCAGGTCTGCTAGCCTACGTACTCCATCAGGGCAACGCTGTCAGCTGATGTGAAGGATTTGACATTGTGGTGAAACTTTGTAAAGCGTTTGGCAGCAACTGACCTACGCATTTATATCTCCAAGATGTACTAACTTTGCTTATTTGTTTCAGTCAGCGAAGAATTTCCACACGAGGAACAGACAAAGGGGTGAAAGAAGACTTTAAACTGGCCATGAGGCGGCAAGCAGCTCGTTGCAATGAGCCAATCGACGTTCTTATCATGAAGTTTTTGACATATGAACGAGAGTCCTTGCTACGTGTCATTCAGACAGGTTGATTTTTACACACAGGTGCAAAGTGTAATGTACATTATTTTTCATCGCCACCTGCACAGAATAATTTGTTACAAAGAAAGAACAGTAAATTCTGTGCATGAGCATGTGTGAGTAATATGCAAGGGTATGTAAATAGTAAATGGTGTTTTGTACTGTTCCTTTATTGTTGATCATTTTAATAGTCAAGAACATTACGCCGAGTCAAGGGCAATCTATCGTCGATGACTCGACCATTAATTAATTCCTGTAATCCGATTAGATCAGTCATGCCATTATCCTTCAGATTTTTGGCGCGCTGTCGTCGCGTCAGTCGTTGAACAGCTGTTGCGAGCAATTTGTCAAAACTGTACTCTAGCCAACATGGCCGGCGTCTTTGGCAGCAGCGAAAAGAAATTTACAATAGACGATGCATTCGAAGAGGACAACGATGAAGCGATAAGAGTTTATGGTTCAACGACAGAAAGATCACCACTTAAACCGAAAATTAGAAATGTTGTCGCGGAAGATAACGTGATAGTGAGAATCGAAGATCCTTCTCGGGCTGGCACCCATACTGTTACAACCACCACAATTCCCAGGTTTTGCAAAAGTCCTACCGCAGATGATGTAAGTCATGGATCTAGACAGATTGAATGGATTTCGAGCAATTTTACGTTGCATTCTTGGTCTAAATTTTTCGCACTGTTTTCTTTTGTAGACGACTTCTCGTGACAGTGACTCGCTCATTCAAGATGGTGGATTTTATTCCGGCACTTTCGATCCTTCGCAACCCTGTTGGCGGCATCCAAAAATACGAGAAAATTGGAAAATGGTCCTCGCTGCGGTTGTGCTTCTAATCATAGGAATAGGTAAATAAACAAAGTTTCCTCACTACGTAGTTGTGACAGTCATATACGTTTCGAATTTCAGTTCAATTAAAAATTACATAGCAGCTTTTCGGTCAGTCACTAACACTGGTAGCTGATAGCTCAAATTACCTTTAATGTTACAGTTGAATTGTCGAGACCTACGTTATTATGTGTTCAGTTATTTTTTCAATTTTAAAGTCAGCTCATTAGGTACTAAAAAATGCCCTTGCATGCATCTTGATGTCATTTACAATCTGGTTTGTACGTAAATAATTGTTGATTTGTAAACCAATGCTTGTCTTCTCTAGGTCTGCTCGTGACAGGAGTGGTTGTGGTGTGTGTACCTACGTCAAGCATTCAAGGATTTGTCTTCTTCCTTGCTGGCTTCATCTGCTTCATCCCAGGTGCCTATCACGTAGTTTACATATATTGGGCTGTCAAGGGTAAACGTGGTTATGACTTTTACCATTTACCTCTATTCAACTAAAATGCCTGGCGTCTCTCTCGTGGTTGCTATCGCTATACGTTTTGTGTATATTCTACTATATGAATTGAATCTTTTCCTATCAGATCCCTTGTATAAGTGCTCCCTCCTCTCTCCTATGCACAAGATAATGCACAAGATGGTTTGATGAAAGTTCCACCACATCTAGGGAAATCCATCAACACTTGCCATTGCCACACCCCTGATGAGACTGATTCCTTAAAGATAAAATACTTTTAGTTTTCTGTATTGTGAAAGAACTTTCAGGTGCGTTATAAAAATCGCAATCGAAGATAACTGAATCGACTGAACAACTTGCTTATTTTGAATCTATGTTCTCTTGATAATGATTGTAGTAATTTGTACAAAACTAGGTAATTCCTAAATAATATTGATTATGAATATAATATATATATATTAAAATTTGCAAAATACCTAGTTTGTTACTTATTGTTCCCCTTGTCTGTTGCCCATTTTTGTTGGTAGAATTTTTTCAATTGCTTATTTTTTTTACATTTGGGCCGATTTATTCGGATATCCTTCTTAGCCTGGTATCATACCCAGATACCTTAAAAAATAGACAAAAGTGGCAAAACCTTTGCCAAATTTGTAATCAATTTTCTTGATTATAGGCCACTGCTTAGTGTGGTATTTTGAGGGGTGAAAGTTAGGAAAGCGTTGAAAGGGGATCTAGCCTGCTGTCAGGTAAGATTGCGATAACTTGGGATTCTAGGATGCGATGAGATTGGGAATGCAAGCTATTAGGAATGCGCTCAATCATTGAATTTAGATTTAACCATTCTCATAAAATAAAAATTTATTTTTCAGCCTTATGGGCCGACAGTAGCGTTCCAAAGCACATACGGTTAGAAAATGTACTACAATCACAAATGTAAGGTTAGGTTATATGTCAATTGACAGCTCATGAATCCAGTGTCTGTCAGAACTTGTTGTTTCATTTATTTAAGTCCTCCAAGTAGGTGAAGAGCCCCAAAATGACCGAGATATCGAAAAGTAACCCATACGACATAGACGGTCAGCAATTTGACCCAGAGATGTATCATGCCAAAGTCATAAAAGTAGGTACTTATTTACTACCATTATGCCAGATGGCATATTATCATTGATATCTTTTAATTATCCGTTTTTTTCTAATAGCACCCACTGTTCTTTCCAAACTAATTTTATATGGCATGTTTCGTCTGACCAGGAGTTTTCTCTGCGACAAATTATGGACCAAGAAGCAAAGATCGTTCAGGATACACAGGCGTTACACTCCGACATGCAAACCTTGGTCTACGAGAATTACAACAAATTCATTTCGGGAACAGACACTATAAGAAAGGTTTGAACAAAGCCCATTTCTACCTATGAGTTTAACTCCCTTTTTCAACTGTTATGTTAACGTTTTTTTCTCTCACTCAGATGAAAACAGACTTCAAGAAAATGGAAGATGAAATGGATCTACTTGCCGCTAATATGGAATCGATTACTTCGTTCTCTGAGCAGATATCAAACACGCTTCAGGTAAAACGTCTGAAAAGATGATTCACAATCACAGCTCTGTTTTTAAGCCAGGCTAATAAATAACAATTACTTAGCAAATAAAAACAACAATCTTTCACAATCACAGGGGACACGGCAACAAATATCGAAGCTCTCCGGTGTACATTCACTGCTCAAACGCCTCCAATTTCTGTTCAAACTACCAACGAAACTCAAGGCTCGAATCGAAGATGGACATTATTCTCAGGTAGGACAGTTGGACCATCCTCTCCTCATCCCAGCATGTCTTGGTCTGTAAGTCACGTGCAACTGAATGGCCGGCTCATTGTCTGCTGTCTGTCACAGGCTGTCCAAGACTACAGCCATGCCCAACGCGTGCTCCGCCAGTACGGAGACATGCCGTCGTTCAACGGCATCCAAGCCGACTGCGAGCTCATCGTCGAGGAGCTCAAGGAGAAGCTGCGTGAGCGACTCAAGAGTCCCGACGCCGGGGCCAAGGAGCTAGCCGAGTCCATCGACCTACTCCTGCAGCTCAAGGTAATCCAACTACCTGCTAATAGAAGGCTGCTCATCACGGATCAAGGGCCATTGACTCAACAGACGATTCAGTCCTTCCTAACAAAGTCTCTGAGCCCGATGTCCCTGAGCCCGATGTCTAAACCTCCGCGTTGGCTTGCAGGAGCCAGCTGGCGCGTTGTGCGCCGACTTCCTGTCTCACGCGACGGCGCGGCTGGCCGAGCGGCTGGAGACGCTCAAGTTGGCGCGCGACCGCGACATCATCGAGTTCGTGGACGCTGGCAGCGCGGGATTCCTGGCCGACCTCGGGCTCGTTGTCGGCTCGTTCAAGGACATGTTTATCAGCCGACCGCCGCCTGCCGACGGGGTCAGGTGAGACGGCGACCTTGACACTTGCGTGCGACGGGATGCGGAGAAACGCAGGGAAATACCTGCGTTGTTGTCAATTTCCGGCCTTATTTATTATTATAAAGAAAATAACTATTCCGAAATTGTATCTGTACCGAGAGCATACCCAATGTCATTATTGGGATTAGTCTAGTTGTTAGTGTGTGACTGATTGCACTGGACTATATTCAGCACCTTATATGGTCATTCATAGTCCTTTCAACAAGTCAAATAAACTTGATATCCACCCAAAAGTCAGATGTCCTTGTAGCATAACGCCATGTGAGAATGATCCAGATTCAAACTCTGATACGATACAATATTGTAAAGGATATTTTGTTTGTAATAGTAAATATCTCCTCTCCTGTATTATTGGCCGTTTGTTTCGATCCCGCTTGATGAGCGCATTGCATTGTGTTCGCGCCACTTTATTTCGCTTTCAAATTATTTTCTTTTAGTTGGCTACCTGTGTGTTCCAGCTGTTTTATGGTTTGGTTTTTTGTGTCATCAAGTTTGGCAAGCTCCCCACATGCAGTGGTGAGCCTTTTTCCAATCAGTTCTAGTTCTCCTGTTCTGCTCTCAACCTCGCTTCAGACAGGTAGTCTGTCGAGACAAATCGCGACCCTCGAATTTCGCAAAGTTTTCATTTTCGAATTTATAAGTGTTTTTCTCGAACTCGTATTTGACGGAGCTCCAAGTCTGCGCATCTCGAAGATAAGTTTATGTCTCCCTTTATTCCTTCCCTTTCAGCCTTACCTAATTCACCCTTTACCCATAGACATTTAACCGTCGCCACCAGCGCGGCCAAAGGTAGGCAGATTGGGATTTTCAGCAAAATACAGTCCACTCTCTTTCTTTTAATTTCAAGTAGCCCCTCTGGCTCCAACACATTGTTTGAAATGGAAAAGAAACTGTTTAAGGACAAAGAATTTTTTTTACACACATGACGAGTTTAAAGCTGCCAATGATTGTCAATGTTTAGACTGTAGGCCTAAAATTTGTTAATTTTAAGTTGTTATCGTTAGAAATTGAGGCATTTTATGCCTTATAATGTTGACAAACACGAGCATTTCTGTGCAAGTAAAACGAAGCAAAGGGTTGTCTTATGTTTGTCCCAGCGAACACCTGGACGAGGTTGCGGGTGAACAGCTTGCGAGTTTTGTGCTGCACAACATGCAGCGCTACTTGAAGGTGGTGCAGGCACGCGTAAACGCGGAGCCCGAAGGCGGGGACACGGTGGTATTGGTGCGTGCACTCGACCGCTTTCACCGGCGGCTGCAGGCCACCACCACGCTATTCACCGAAGCCGACTTTGCCAGGTCAGTGTCTAGCACTCCGCTCACCTATCGTCTCACCACGCTGGAGAATCTTTAACCCGAGGCTAGGTTGGGATACGCGACATAACGTCAAAGGGATGTCGTGCACAGCCTTGTTTGACATGTTTCGTATTTTCTGACAGCCCGGACCGAATGCGATAGTAATACAATCAAAGATCACTTAATTAAATTCAAACATTGACATTTACTGCAGAGCATGGCTAAAATTACAAGGACTGAAAACTCAAACTGTCCACGAGAAATGAATGCAAGTCCCAACGAAGGTTTGTTTGGATAAAGTGAAGGTAGGTAGAGGCTGAGAACATGGCATATGAAACCACTTGCTTGGGAGAAATGATGGAAAACTAGTTTTCTTATCAGTGGGGCTTTTAGAAATCATCGTATTGCATATTGTCACAATGGCAGCAAACCCCAAGTTGTTTTCAGAAACACTATTTAACGTGATTTAACTGCATATTGAATGCCAAGTCCCAAAACTCAAAGAAAGGGAGGAATTAGATAAGCAGGTTGAAAATGGTCAGGAAGACTTTGGTACAGAGTCAAATAGTTTTTTTGGGTTTTAGTTTTTTGAAAAGCAGGGTTAATTGGATGAGCGAGCGAAGCGAGCGAAATCCTTCAATTTCACAACATAGGGGAAAAAAAGCATTTGGATTTTTTTTTTGTTTGTAACAAAAACGAGCAGCCCTACTTAAAGGTCACAGATCGATACGAAATTTGGCAAAAACGTTCGTGGTGACTCAGCGAGGTGCTGTAGGTATAGTTTTTGAGCAAAATCTGTTCTGCCAGTTTGTTTTTATGAGCAAAAACCCGTAAATTTTTCAGTGTTTTGGTACTAGCTTCGTAACTAATTAACCGATCCGCACCAAATTTGGATTGAATATATATGATAACAAGTTAAGTTAAACGCATTGCCTAAGTTTCAGATTTGTGCATGAAGTATTTTGCTAATCAGATTTTTTTTTTGCCTCTAAACGGTTTCAATACCGATTTATATTCGGTTTATTACCTATATGATTGTCAAATGTTTTCCGTTTGGATTTCCTCAGGGAGATTACGGCTCGCTCATCCTGCAACGAGTGTAGGCTCTACTAATCGTTTACCTACTATATTGATTTGGTTTTTGGGGTTTAAGAGGATTTTTTAGGAGACTTAGTGGTTCTTTTGTTTTGATTTGTTGGGATTTGGCTCTCGAGTTTAGACCGTTGATAAAGCAGGCAGCATAGCTTTGCGAAACATCGGGAAAAGTTTGAGTTTTGGGACTTAGCATTCATTACCCAGTTAAATAGTTGTTCTGAAAACTTACGTGCTAAGATCAGGAAAAGACACGAGTCTTAAGAAAGTAATAACCCCCAATTGTACCTAGGTGGCTGTGGTGCATTCATTTTGTCGCCAGCTCAATGCTCTTCGGCAGAGTTTCTACGTCCTAGTAACAGGCTTAGCTAGACTGTAAAATAGTCTGTTGCCTTTGAAAGATAGCATACCTGTAATCAGTGTTGGGCAGTAATTGAGTAAAAGTAATTGAATTACTGTAATTAATTACTTTTTTCAGTAATTTGTAATTGGATGAGCGTAGCGAGCGAAGCGAGCGAAGCGAAGACTTCAATTTGACCACCCGTAGAAAAAAAGTCCATGTGTTTGTTTTTTTTTTTTTTTTTTGTTTTTTTGTGTGTTTGTTCGCGCTCTACCGTCCAAACGGCTGATCCGATTTTGATGAAATTTTCAGTGTACCTGAATTTGTTCTGAACTTAGACCCCCTGCGTTTTTCAGCTTGATAGCTTTAGAACTTTTCTCAAAAATCCAAATTTACCAAAATTTTCAGATTTTTCGCCATAATTTCGCTGTTTGTTTTTACTCTACTGGCTAAAATTCCAAGCCGATTTTGATGAAATTTGCAGAATAGCTCCTGTATACCGTATTCACTATACTGGTTTACCAAGAGATATGTTTTAAATGTTTTTAATACGTTTTTAAATCGCATTTTTCGATTAAATTTTCAAGTTTTTAGCCGTTTTGCATATCTAAGCTGTAATTACCCTTGCTTTTTCTTCAACAAACGTTACAAATATGCTGACCGTAGTGAGATGTACCGTTATAACAGTTTCCCTGCGATTTGAAATGGTTTTTATATGAAAATTATCGAAAACTCCATCTGTCGTCTAGGCTGGACAAAGTTTGACAGCTAGGTACTGATTTTGCTTGGCCGAAAATTTATTGCCTCTGGATTCGACCGGCTTTCACCAGAGGTAATTGAAATAATGCTTGAATCTTTGAATCTCTTGGTACAAATTCAAGTTGCAGTGAATTCGGCAAAAGAATCAAGACGTGTGTGGATTTATTCGCTTCCAAGAATCAACCTTATATAACTTACAAGAGTTGTTGTTGTCTAATTTAGGTGTACCCAAGGAGCTTATATCAGGAAGAGTGGAAACACAGGGGTGACGTCTATCTGTGCCTGAGTATTGTGTGCCTGAGTATTGTATGCTTCGAAAAACAGCAGACTGTGCCTGACCTTGAGTTTTTGACGAAGCAGGATAGTGTGCCTCGTTTAAGTGTGTTTGGTATAGTCTGCCTGAAATCGATTCAAGCTGACTTCCGGATGCAAGGCTCGTATTCTCAGCCTGAGTAAACTCAGCCTGAACGAAACGTCAAAGTCTGCCTGGTTTAACTGTGCTCCGTTTCGATCCCTCCCCCTTCACGCGTTTTACCGCTTGCAGCAGACTGTGCTCGAAAAATGACCTTGGTTTGTTTGGTGTGTTCGGTTTAGTGAGCCTGGGTACAGGCCGGCTAAATTAAATGGAACCTTCCCTCGATGCAAAGTCATTCTCATCTACCTAAACTGCGCACTGGTCATTCATTTATTCATAATAAATATGGCCTCCGCACCGATGCATTGTCCTTCTAATCTTCCTCTACACTGTATTGTGATTTAAAACTATTAACATCAGTTGCATCACTAGTAATTAAAAGTCTATCGTTGACCTTATCACCATGTTATAGGCCACATAGTTGACGGCTATGGCAGTTAATGGGCGGTTGTAAAATCAAATTTCATTCGTCGGTTTTATGTTAAAATAAGATCAAGGAACATGTGCATGTTATTTTCGTTATAATATATTTTATGCGTAATTGTCTCGAAACACTACTAATACTTTTATTCATCCTGTTAATTTCTAGCAAAACTCACACCAAACGTTCCATAATAATAAAGTAAATAAATCACGTATTGTTTATTGTTTTTATTAAGTATTTAATTTCAAATTATATTGGTGGCGTAATGTTCTAGCAGCACATGAGTTAAGTTTTAGTTTTGTGTTGGTTGAAGATTGCAAATCATTTGATACAACATTCCACCAAAGTACATTGATGTCTATGACCTCCACATTCACCAAAATCAATAAGTGAAATAAGCAAAAAATGTGGGGTTATTCGACAAATGACGATAGCGGTCAAACTATCTATTAGTCCCCATCCCCTGCAAACTAGACCCGTTTATTTGTCATCATCCGTTTCGCAAGCAAAATGTAATGTCAATTGTAGCTCGCCCTGCCTTTATCTTTCAATTTACATACGAGGGAAGCAAAATGGCTACTTGACATTCGGGGAAATCTGCTCTTGTTTTTGCAGTGGAAAATTTGTCGCTATGCTATATGCTTCTATGCTTGCATCACGATCTATTAAGCAGGCCTGCAATATAAACCAAACACAATTTTAACATGATATGATGGGATGTTGTATCGGACATTGTATCGCAATCCAGAGACGAGGATGATCGAAATAATCGATATCACAAGGGGATCATTGATGAGAGATCATCGACTAATTGCTGCCCGTCCGGCGACCAAGAGTCGAACAAGATCGGCCCAACTATTTTGAAATTTTGGACGATTTTGGTCAAAAGCAAAGTGCTCCAATGCCCCTGGACCTAATTGTGAGCTAGCTAAAAGCCTAAAATATCCTCATGACCGATCGGAATGTATTGGGACAGGTTTGGATTAAAAACTTTCTTGGGAAAGGCAAAGATTTATTGCAGAGAATATTTCAACATGACTTTTAAAATGTTATTTTTATACTTTTGTGTGGGTGTCTTTGGATGAACCCATGACTTTCATATCAGCATGTGATATGCTATTCTGATATTCAATTCGCTTGTATTGATCTTACAAGATAAAAACAATCCTACTTCACATTTCACACCGCAAGTGTCAATCACTGCAGGTAAACTTGTTTGCAATGTCCATGTACACTGTACAGTCGCAATATCATGTGGCCGAAACTCAGGATATGGACTTCGAGTTGTACATCTGGGCAAATCAATTATGAAATTGAATATCAATTTAATCAAGAAATGCATGCATAATTTTAATATAAATTAATCACGGGTCGGTCTTGTGTAGATGCTAAGACACTCTTGCTTTTTCCTCTTTATGAGTTGCTGAAGTGCGTGCGACATTGTAGATCGGTCGATATAATCAATCAGCAACTAAAATTATTTGGTTTAAATAATTTTAAATGTACCTAGTAGTTCGCATTGCATGCGTGTTGCATGTTAAATATGTCAGTCCTATTAGGCTGAAACCTGCAACCCGACGATGCCTTCGACACTATGTTTGCGTTAAATATAGATTTTACCGTTAGTTTTAGGGTAGGAATTGGCCGGATGCGAGCCGACTGTTTCTTGCCTCTTGATGCCTCACACCTTTTTTCTAGAATTCATTCATTTATTCATAATAAATATGGCCTCCGCACCGATGCATTGTCCTTCTAATCTTCCTCTACACTGTATTGTGATTTAAAACTATTAACATCAGTTGCATCACTAGTAATTAAAAGTCTATCGTTGACCTTATCACCATGTTATAGGCCACATAGTTGACGGCTATGGCAGTTAATGGGCGGTTGTAAAATCAAATTTCATTCGTCGGTTTTATGTTAAAATAAGATCAAGGAACATGTGCATGTTATTTTCGTTATAATATATTTTATGTGTAATTGTCTCGAAACACTACTAAAACTTTTATTCATCCTGTTAATTTCTAGCAAAACTCACACCAAGCGTTCCATAATAATAAAGTAAATAAATCGCGTATTGTTTATTGTTTTTATTAAGTATTTAATTTCAAATTATATTGGTGGCGTAATGTTCTAGCAGCACATGAGTTAAGTTTTAGTTTTGTGTTGGTTGAAGATTGCATATCATTTGATACAACATTCCACCAAAGTACATTGATGTCTATGACCTCCACATTCACCAAAATCAATAAGTGAAATAAGCAAAAAATGTGGGGTTATTCGACAAATGACGATAGCGGTCAAACTATCTATTAGCCCACATCCCCTGCAAACTAGATCCGTTTATTTGTCATCATCCGTTTCGCAAGCAAAATGTAATGTCAATTGTAGCTCGCCCTGCCTTCATCTTTCACTTTACATACGAGGGAAGCAAAATGGCTACTTGACATTCGGGGAAATCTGCTCTTGTTTTTGCATTGGAAAATTTGTCGCTATGCTATATGCTTCTATGCTTGCATCACGATCTATTAAGCAGGCCTGCAATATAAACCAAACACAATTTTAACATGATATGATGGGATGTTGTATCGGACATTGTATCGCAATCCAGAGACGAGGATGATCGAAATAATCGATATCACAAGGGGATCATTGATGAGAGATCATCGACTAATTGCTGCCCGTCCGGCGACCAAGAGTCGAACAAGATCGGCCCAACTATTTTGAAATTTTGGACGATTTTTTTTCGCGATTTCGCTTGTCAAAGCAAAGTGCTCCAATGCCCCTGGACCTAATTGTGAGCTAGCTAAAAGCCTAAAATATCCTCATGACCGATCGGAATGTATTGGGACAGGTTTGGATTAAAAACTTTCTTGGGAAAGGCAAAGATTTATTGCAGAGAATATTTCAACATGACTTTTAAAATGTTATTTTTATACTTTTGTGTGGGTGTCTTTGGATGAACCCATGACTTTCATATCAGCATGTGATATGCTATTCTGATATTCAATTCGCTTGTATTGATCTTACAAGATAAAAACAATCCTACTTCACATTTCACACCGCAAGTGTCAATCACTGCAGGTAAACTTGTTTGCAATGTCCATGTACACTGTACAGTCGCAATATCATGTGGCCGAAACTCAGGATATGGACTTCGAGTTGTACATCTGGGCAAATCAATTATGAAATTGAATATCAATTTAATCAAGAAATGCATGCATAATTTTAATATAAATTAATCACGGGTCGGTCTTGTGTAGATGCTAAGACACTCTTGCTTTTTCCTCTTTATGAGTTGCTGAAGTGCGTGCGACATTGTAGATCGGTCGATATAATCAATCAGCAACTAAAATTATTTGGTTTAAATAATTTTAAATGTACCTAGTAGTTCGCATTGCATGCGTGTTGCATGTTAAATATGTCAGTCCTATTAGGCTGAAACCTGCAACCCGACGATGCCTTCGACACTATGTTTGCGTTAAATATAGATTTTACCGTTAGTTTTAGGGTAGGAATTGGCCGGATGCGAGCCGACTGTTTCTTGCCTCTTGATGCCTCACACCTTTTTTCTAGAATTTGTCGTTTTCGGGTAGTAGAAATAACGTCGAATGATGACATGGCTCCCGAGTATCACCACGTATAAATATATAATATATTAATATGGATAACTTTGTTATCATTGAATATATCTGCTGTTTTGGCGACACTGCAGCATGGTTCTACCCATGGAGTGTCTCTATATGGAGCATTGGTCCCAACACCTCATTGGAAATCAATGTAATTATGATGATAATGAAAATCTAACATTCAATTTATTTGACTCGATAAGGTGACTTGGAAACTCGTTCAAGTTCGGCAATGGACAAAGTTCGATATTACTTCCCATGGACGATATTGATGACGTTGCCAGCGTAATCGATGTCGATGTCGATCGAAAACATGTACAGGATGAAACAGGGGCTTCTTCTTTGTGTTACTATAATTTTAATACGTTATATAATTGATTGCAGAAGAAGTTTCAGATTTTAAATTTTATGCAACAAAAACCAAAAGGTCATCTAAATGGGGGGAGCTGAATAACGCCACATGGAATAACGCCACATCGGCCACTTTTTGTTCCACCGGAATAAAGCCATAAGACGTGTGGCGTTAATCCAGTGGATTAACTCCACGGCTTTAACGTCACGGATTAACGTAACGGCTTTGTTCCAGTGGTAGCTGCACTGTAATAACGCCATCTGAGCATATAGCGTTAATCCAGTGGATTTATGTCATATTGCAATATGGCTTTGTTCCAGTGGTAGCTGCACTGTACTAACGCCATCTGAGCATATGGTGTTAATCCAGTGATTACTGATTACTGAATTCTGATTCAAATTTCCTTAGAAATTGAAATTGAAAGAGATGTAAAGGACTTAGTTTTGCATAAATTAACATGGGCTTGAATGGGAGATGTGAGCGCGTGCGGGGTAATCGATGGTACGGGCGAAAGGGCAATCGGCGGGAGTCGAACCATATATTTATGGATAGCCCCAGTAAATGCGCATCTTTTATCTCTGATTCAATTTTGCAGAGAAATTGAATTTAAGGAAGTTATTGAAGATTTTGTGTTTTCGTCGGAATTGCGGCTAAGTCAATTAACATGGGCTCTTATGGGACTACGAAAAATGTGTTAGTGCGGGCGAGATGACTTTCGGCGGGAATCGAACTACATATTTATGGATAGCCCCGGCGAATGTGCTTCTTTTATATAGTGTAGCTTTTTCCTTTGAAATTGAATTTTCAAAAGTTATAACGATTCCAAAGTACCAAAAAACTTAAAATCGCCATAAAAAGAAAAATGAATGTTAGATTTGTTTCAAATATCTAACACAGATAACAGACCACTAGAGTTGTGTGATTTTGCAATTTCCTTTAAATCCATCCTCGGGAAAAATAAAAATAAAAAAAACCGTTTTGAAGTCTCCGAAGTTTCATTACGCCTATGTTACCCCCATCATTTAACCCATGTCTTGGCGATTATCTCGATTTTACGAAAACTACTTCTAAAGTAATGAACGGATTTGAATGAAATTTTAACTGAGAGTACAGAATAGGTGGGTGAGCTTAAAAATGCTCGAGCTTGAAAATCTTTCGGAAAATTTGGCCGCAATAAAATAAAAACCACCTTATCAGTTATAACTCGATAAGTAATTGTCCGATCGAGCTGAAATTTGGAAAGTGCATCTGTATAGTGATTTGGCAGATTCTATTAGAGTTTGAACAAAATCGTTTGGAAAATGCGGAAAATATAAAGGAAAATATGTGTTATCAACTTTTTTAGTATGTTGTGATAACGGCAAGGTAGATTTGGGCATATCGGTGGATAACCCTTATCAATACGCATCTTTTATTACTGATTCAATTTTCATTTTACATTGAAATTGGAAGAGATATAAAGGATTTAGTTGTACGGTAAATTAACATGGGCGCTAATGGGAGTTGCGGGGAATTTGAAAGTGCTCGCGCAGGGACAATTTCGTGTTCATGTTTATTTTTATATTACTTAAATGCATCATCGCTATTTGATAAGCGAATTGAATGAAGTAAACTCGTATTATTTCATTGTGCCCCATGTTCCCAACCCTCCCCTACGTCCTAGAAATAATGCATGATCTGGGGGAGCAATGCCAAATAATAATTTCCCCAAATGTCGAGGGAGGATAAAACCCAATTTTTCCTCTATCAATTATCTATCTATAGATCTATCTTTTACTATGAAGATTACCCAATGAGTCTCATGTTGTATTTTGACAAGATTTGTGAATATTTGTATTGAATTATACAATTGAAGATTGAACCCGTGTAACATTACGGCGGAATAAGTTTCCGTTTTGAGTGGTTCTTACTTTTTTCCTGTTACTTAATGAACAAAGCTATTCATTGGTGCATTTATAAATGCACCTAAATTAAAAAATGGATTTTAACTAACAAGTTTCCTGCCTTCAAATAATTTATGGTTTATAAACTTTATAAACTTTATACTTTAAATGTATATACTTTATAAATCCATGGCTCTGAACTACTCCGTACTACCAAATAATTATATAAATAAATTTAAAAAAAAAAATAATAATTAATAAATATTTATTAAAAACAATAAGCTATACGTGATTTATTTACTTTATTATTATGGAACGTTTGGTGTGAGTTTTGCTAGAAATTAACAGGATGAATAAAAGTATTAGTAGTGTTTCGAGACAATTACGCATAAAATATATTATAACGAAAATAACATGCACATGTTCCTTGATCTTATTTTAACATAAAACCGACGAATGAAATTTGATTTTACAACCGCCCATTAACTGCCATAGCCGTCAACTATGTGGCCTATAACATGGTGATAAGGTCAACGATAGACTTTTAATTACTAGTGATGCAACTGATGTTAATAGTTTTAAATCACAATACAGTGTAGAGGAAGATTAGAAGGACAATGCATCGGTGCGGAGGCCATATTTATTATGAATAAATGAATGACCAGTGCGCAGTTTAGGTAGATGAGAATGACTTTGCATCGAGGGAAGGTTCCATTTAATTTAGCCGGCCTGTACCCAGGCTCACTAAACCGAACACACCAAACAAACCAAGGTCATTTTTCGAGCACAGTCTGCTGCAAGCGGTAAAACGCGTGAAGGGGGAGGGATCGAAACGGAGCACAGTTAAACCAGGCAGACTTTGACGTTTCGTTCAGGCTGAGTTTACTCAGGCTGAGAATATCCGGAAGTCAGCTTGAATCGATTTCAGGCCAAACACACTTAAACGAAGCACACTATCCTGTTTCGTCCAAAACTCAAGGTCAGGCACAGTCTGCTGTTTTTCGAGATTAGAGACTTCTGAGCACAGTATACTCAGGCAGACAATACGGTCTCCCAAACACAGTGCTATATGGAATTTCCTTATGCTACAGCGCCTCTGGCGGACAGTGTCAGTACTAACAATCACGGCTATCGAGAATTTCAGGAAGACCGTATTGTCTGCCTGAGTAAACTGTGCTCAGAAGTCTCTAATCTCGAAAAACAGCAGACTGTGTCTGACCTTGAGTTTTGGACGAAACAGGATAGTGTGCCTCGTTTAAGTGTGTTTGGCTGAAATCGATTCAAGCTGACTTCCGGATGCAAGGCTCGTTTTCTCAGCCTGAGTAAACTCAGCCTGAACGAAAAGTCAAAGTCTGCCTGGTTTAACTGTGCTCCGTTTCGATCCCTCCCCCTTCTCGCGTTTTACCGCTTGCAGCAGACTGTGCTCGAAAAATGACCTTGGTTTGTTTGGTGTGTTCGGTTTAGTGAGCCTGGGTACAGGCCGGCTAAATTAAATGGAACCTTCCCTCCATGCAAAGTCATTCTCATCTTCCTCAACTGCGCACTGGTATATTCAAAATAAATGTGGCCTCCGCACCGATGCATTGTCCTTCTAATCTTCCTCTACACTGTATTGTGATTTAAAACTATTAACATCAGTTGCATCACTAGTAATTAAAAGTCTATCGTTGACCTTATCACCATGTTATAGGCCCCATAGTTGACGGCTATGGAAGCTTATGTGCGGTTGTAAAATCAAATTTCATTCGTCGGTTTTATGTTCAAGATCAAGGAACATGTGCATGTTATTTTCATTCTAATATATTTTATGTGTAATTGTCTCGAAACACTACTAAAACTTTTATTCATCCTGTTAATTTCTAGCAAAACTCACACCAAGCGTTCCATAATAATAAAGTAAATAAATCGCGTATTGTTTATTGTTTTTATTAAGTATTTAATTTCAAATTATATTGGTGGCGTAATGTTCTAGCAGCACATGAGTTAAGTTTTAGTTTTGTGTTGGTTGAAGATTGCATATCATTTGATACAACATTCCACCAAAGTACATTGATGTCTATGACCTCCACATTCACCAAAATCAATAAGTGAAATAAGCAAAAAATGTGGGGTTATTCGACAAATGACGATAGCGGTCAAACTATCTATTAGCCCACATCCCCTGCAAACTAGATCCGTTTATTTGTCATCATCCGTTTCGCAAGCAAAATGTAATGTCAATTGTAGCTCGCCCTGCCTTCATCTTTCACTTTACATACGAGGGAAGCAAAATGGCTACTTGACATTCGGGGAAATCTGCTCTTGTTTTTGCATTGGAAAATTTGTCGCTATGCTATATGCTTCTATGCTTGCATCACGATCTATTAAGCAGGCCTGCAATATAAACCAAACACAATTTTAACATGATATGATGGGATATGATGTATCGGACATTGTATCGCAATCCAGAGACGAGGATGATCGAAATAATCGATATCACAGGGGGGATCATTTATGAGAGATCATCGACTAATTGCTGCCCGTCCGGCGACCAAGAGTCGAACAATTGATCGGCCCAACTATTTTGAAATTTTGGACGGTTTTTTTTCGCGATTTAGCTTGACAAAGCAAAGTGCTCCAATGCCCCTGGACCTAATTGTGGGCTAGCTAAAAGCCTAAAATATACTCATGACCGATCGGAATGTATTGGGACAGGTTTGGATTAAAAACTTTCTTGGGAAAGGCAAAGATTATTGCAGAGAATATTTCAACATGACTTAGAAAATGTTATTTTTATACTTTTGTGTGGGTGTCTTTGGATGAACCCATGACTTTCATATCAGCATATGATATGCTATTCTGATATTCAATTCGCTTGTATTGATCTTACAAAGATAAAAACAATCCTACTTCACATTTCACACCGCAAGTGTCAATCACTGCAGGTAAACTTGTTTGCAATGTCCATGTACACTGTACAGTCGCAATATCGGTCAGTTGATACCCTCTCCTCCGTTTCGATGAGAGGGTATCAACTGACCGAAAAAAAAACTGACCGAAAATAAAAGTGACCGAAAAAAAAACTGACCGAAAAAAAAACTGACCGAAAATAAAAGTGACCGAAAATAAAACTGACCGAAAATAAAACTGACCGAATTTCATATTTATGAACGTTACTGTACGGAGACGGTGGTGTGGGAATGTTACTAGCCGTTCAATACAAACAAACCGTCGGAAAAAAAAACTCGCCGAAAAAAAACTGACCGAAAAAAAAACTGACCGAAAATAAAAGTGACCGAATGTATGAAATCGGCTAAGTCAAATAGCATTGGTCTTATGGGACTACGAATTTTACCGAGGCTAGACGGATTACCGGGCGATGGACGCAGGTAGAACGAGGGCGCCCGGTGAAGGAAATCTGGTCGTGATTTCGGCTATGTCCAATAGCATTGGTCTTATGGGACTACGAGTGTTACCGAGGCTAGACGGATATACCGGTCGATGGACGTAGGTAGAACGAGGGCGCCCGGTGAAGGAAGTCTAGTCGTGATTTCGGCAAACCGTTGGAAAAAAAAAACTCGCCGAAAAAAAACTGACCGTAAATAAACTGACCGAAAATAAAAGTGACCGAATGTATGAAATCGGCTAAGTCAAATAGCATTGGTCTTATGGGACTACGAATTTTACCGAGGCTAGACGGATATACCGGGCGATGGACGCAGGTAGAACGAGGGCGCCCGGTGAAGGAAGTCTAGTCGTGATTTCGGCAAACCGTTGGAAAAAAAAAACTCGCCGAAAAAAAACTGACCGTAAATAAACTGACCGAAAATAAAAGTGACCGAATGTATGAAATCGGCTAAGTCAAATAGCATTGGTCTTATGGGACTACGAATTTTACCGAGGCTAGACGGATATACCGGGCGATGGACGCAGGTAAAACGAGGGCGCCCGGTGAAGGAAGTCTAGTCGTGATTTCGGCTATGTCCAATAGCATTGGTCTTAAGGGCAAGAATAAAATACGAAAAAAGGCGGAATTCTGTTTAACATGGTGGCTTATGGGAGAACAGAAAAATTGCAAAGTTCGGACTGGGGGACATTTGCCGGATATTGAACTATATATTTATGGATAGCCCAAATGATTGTGCATCTTTTTTAAATGTAGCTTTTTCTTTAGAAATTGAATTTTCAAAAGTTATAACGATTTCAAAGTACCAAAAAACTTAAAATCGCCATAAAAAGAAAATTTATGGTTGGATTTGTTTCAAATTTCTAACATAGGTAACAGACCAAAACAGATGTGTGATTTTGCAATTTCATCTCGATTTTACGAAAACTTTTTCTTAAGTGATGAACGGAATTGAATGAAATTTTAACTGAGAGTACAAAATAGATAGGTGAGCTTAAAAATAATTTGTCGGAAAATTCGTTTGGAAAATTTGGCCACAAAAAAAATAAAAACCACCTTATCAGTTAGGGGACACGATAAGCTATAATCCGATCGAGCTGAAATATGGAATGTTTATCCGTATAGTGATTTGGCAGATTTAATAAGAGTTTGAAGAAAATCGTTCGGAAAATGCGGAAAATATAAAAGAAAATATGTGTTATTAACTCTTTTAGTATGTTGTGATAATGGTAAGGTAGGTTTGGGTATATCGGTGGATAGCCCTTATCAATACGCATTTTTTATTACTTGTGAACTTTTCTTTAGAAATTGAAATTGAAAGGGATATAAAGGATTTAGTTTTGCATAAATTAACATGGGCTCTTACTGGAGATGTGAGCGCGTGCAGGGTAATCGATGGTGCGGGCGAAAGGGCATTTAGCGGGAGTCGTGCCGCATATTTATGGATAACCCCGGTAAATGCGCATATCTTACCTCTGATTAAATTTTGCGGAGAAATTGAATTTAAGGAAGTTATTGAAGATTTAGTGTTTCGATCGGAAATTGCGGCTGTCATTTAACATGGCGGCTTATGGGAGTACCGAAAAATTGCAAGTTCGGACGGGGGAACATTTTCGGGGTATCAAAATATATATTTATAGATAGCCCCGGTGAATGAACATCTTTTGTTTAAAGGAGCTGCTTCTTTAGAAGTTGAATTTTCAAAAGTTATGACAATTTCAAAGTACCAAAAAACCTAAAATCGTAATAAAAAAAGTAATTCACGTTATATTTGTTTCAAATTTCTAAAATAGATAACAGACCATAACAGTTGTCCGATTTTGCAATGACTGGGCATTTTACTGGAATAAAGCCATACTCAACATGGCATAAATCCACTGGATTAACGCCATATGCTTGGATGGCGTTAGTACCTACAGTGCAGCTGTTACTGGAACAAAGCCATCATACAACATGAGATAAATCCACTGGATTAACGCCGTACGACTTATGGCTTTATTCCGGTGGAACAGAAAGTGGCCGATATGGCGCTATTCCATATGGCGTTATTCAGCTCCCCCGGAAAAAGTTGAAAGTGAATATCAGTAGATAGCCCTTATTCATTCACTTCTTTATATAGAGTAGTATTTTCCTAAAAAATTGAATTTTAAAGAGATATACGTGATTTAGTGTGTCAGTCGAAATTCCGGCTAAGCCAATTAACACGGGCTTATGGGGTAATTCGGGAAAATCGATTTATTTCCAATAGTTAGATTTTGACGAAATGTTTTAGTTTAATTTGCCGGTGATATGTTTAATACACACCTAAAATAATTGATGAGCGTAACGAGCGTAGCGAGTGAAGCGAAATCTTCAATTACACTTTACTGCTAAAAAAATCCGGAATGTTTTTTTTTTTGTTTTTTTTTTTTTTTTTGTGTTTTTTTTTTTGTTTTTTTGTGTGTTTGTTCGCACGATTCCGGCCAAACGCCAAAACGGATTTTGATGAAAATTTACAAGGACCTTCGTTTTCTCTGAACTTAGATCTGCCACGTTTTTGAAGCAAATCGGACGAGTAAATTTTGTGTTATTATGTTTTTACGAAATTTTTCAGTTTTTCCAAAACACGTTTTGCACTCTAGAGGCCAAGTATCTGAATATAATTTGACGAAACTTTCAGGAAATGTTGACCCTCACGATTTAATGTTTGTGTAAAAATTTCATTGTTGTATGTTAAGCACTTTTCTTGAAAATGGCGCTTTTATGACGATTTTTTAGCGTTTTTTCAGTTTTTTGCAACTTAAGCCACTTTATCTTCAAGCGATGTCCACAAAATTTACTGTGTACATTATAAATCGTAAAAAGAATATACTATATTAATTTGAACCAAATCATTTGAATAGTTTTTCTTTAAATCGATTTTTACGTTTTGAAATATTCAAATGTCATTGAGAAAACTGCTTAATTCTTACTGGACATGTTAAATTGATCATAAAAGCCTCTAGGCTATGCGCACACGCAATATAATTGCGTTGAGGGTGAGCGTAAATATTACGCTCATCCACAACACGATTATATGAGTGTTCGCATAGCCTAGTATAAAATCAATTGAGTTATTTGGCTTACGATTGTTGCCGATGCTCGTCGCATAAACCTGCCGATGGTCAGGTTTAACGAGTGCGTCCCGTGAAGGATGTCTTGTGTTGATTCTGTATCTATAGCTTATCATTGTCCTACGGCGATGATTCGAACTGTGTGCATCTTCAAATAAAAATGCAAATCTGTTGAAAATGTAATACTCCGATGATTATAACATCATTTGTATTCCTCGATTGCATCTTACCCTTATTCTCTGCCGGTTCTGACATTCGTCAATAAGTTGTGGTACCTGGCATTGTGATTGTTCACTCGAGACGCGACCCTCTAGCTGCTGGCACAAGGCTGGCACGCGTCTCTTTGTTAGCTTGCACTCACCACGAGAACAACCGTCTACATTTTTACATGTGGAATTCAGTAGCAAATAAAACGCACTTTCGGTGGTGAATATCATCGTTCGTTGAAATATTAACGAACTAATCGTATTCGGCAACAATCGTAACACCCACACTCTGCAATATTTCGTTCCCCCCATTTTAATTGACTTGGCCGGAATTTCGACTGACACACTAAATCACGTATATCTCTTTAAAATTCAATGTTTTAGGAAAAGACTACTCTATAAAAAAGAAGTGAATAAATAAGGGCTAACTACTGATATGCACTTTTAACTTTTTCCGCTATCACAACATCAAAAAAGGTAAAAATTATATTTTATTTTATATTTTCCGAATTATCCAAACGATTTTCTTTAAATTATAAAATAATCTGACAAATCACTACATGGATGCTCCTTCCAAATTTCAGCTCGATCGCATCCTTACTAATCAAGCTATTACTGATAAAGTTTTTCTTGTGGCCAAATTTTCCAAACGAATTTTCCGACAAATTATTTTTAAGCTCACCCATCTATTTTGTACTCTCAGTTAAAATTTCATTCAATTCCGTTCATCACTTAAGAAATAGTTTTCGTAAAATCGAGATAATAGCCAAGACATAGGTTAAATGATGGGGGTTACCTATGTTTGATGAAACTTCGGAGACTTCAAAACGTTTTTTTTTCCCGATGATGGATTTGAATGAAATTGCAAAATCACACATCTATTTTGGTCTGTTACCTATGTTAGAAATTTGAAACAAATCCAACCATAAATTTTCTTTTTATGGCGATTTTAAGTTTTTTGGTACTTTGAAATCGTTATAACTTTTGAAAATTCAATTTCTAAAGAAAAAGCTACAATTTAAAAAAGATGCACAATCATTTGGGCTATCCATAAATATGTAGTTCAATATCCGGCAAATGTCCCCCAGTCCGAACTTTGCAATTTTTCTGTTCTCCCATAAGCCACCATGTTAAACAGAATTCCGCCTTTTTTCGTATTTTATTCTTGCCCATAAGACCAATGCTATTGGACATAGCCGAAATCACGACTAGATTTCCTTCACCGGGCGCCCTCGTTCTACCTGCGTCCATCGCCCGGTATATCCGACTAGCCTCGGTAAAATTCGTAGTCCCATAAGACCAATGCTATTTGACTTAGCCGATTTCATACATTCGGTCACTTTTATTTTCGGTCAGTTTTTTTTTCGGTCAGTTTTTTTTCGGCGAGTTTTTTTTTCCAACGGTTTGTTTGTATTGAACGGCTAGTAACATTCCCACACCACCGTCTCCGTACAGTAACGTTCATAAATATGAAATTCGGTCAGTTTTATTTTCGGTCAGTTTTATTTTCGGTCACTTTTATTTTCGGTCACTTTTATTTTCGGTCACTTTTTTTTTCGGTCACTTTTATTTTCGGTCAGTTTTTTTTTCGGTCAGTTGGCGTGTTCCCGAAACGGAGCACAGTTAAACCAGGCAGACTTTGACATTTCGTTCAGGCTGAGTTTACTCAGGCTGAGAAAACGAGCCTTGCATCCGGAAGTCAGCTTGAATCGATTTCAGCCAAACACACTTAAACGAGGCACACTATCCTGTTTCGTCAAAAACTCAAGGTCAGGCACAGTCTGCTGTTTTTCGAAGCACACAATACTCAGGCACACAATACTCAGGCACAGATAGACGTCACCCGAATTTCACAGCTACCCTTCTTGCTGCCCCCTTGAATTTTCCAAAACGGTAGCGCCCCTAGCGGAGAGTGTCAACATTAAGCGCCTGTCGGCTGCAACCCGCTTTTCACCCGGAAGAAATACTTTCCTGTACAAATTACTTGTGTGATGTAAATGACAACACAAAACACACACACACACACACAAAGCCACACACATATCACTTATCTTATGATTTGAATGATTCAAAAGTGATATAATATTTCATACCCTCTAAAATAATATGGATCATATTTCAAACGTCATGTAAAATTTATTTTTTAAGGCAATTTCTTACGGAATTACTTTGCAAACATTTACAGGAAATTGTGAAGTTAATAAGGGATTTAAAATAATTCTTAGCGTTAGTAGATAATAATTTATGAGAGAAATCTTCATATAAATCACAAAGATTGACGAACATTTTTGTTTTGACACGAAAGACGAGTTTCAGAAGAAGTTCAGCACCTTATTTTTGACAATCTTGAAATCGGGAAATGAACAGCCGAGATGCGCAGCGATATGATCGGCAGAAACTGAATCCCAGAAATCGAGAATTTTCACTATCTTCATTCACTTTTCACTCCTTGCCTGGCACGAAAGAAGTGGAGTCCGAAATTCTTCTCTGTGATGTTCACGCATCCAAAATATTCACTATCACAAATAACTTGCTAGGGTTCCATTCAGTCCATTACTTAATTGTTTCCATAAAATAAAACTTCTTAAAACAAATACTCCCTTAGCTAAATATCACTTGATATTCAACGAGTAACTTGAAGATGAATATCAGAAGGCAAGAGATATGAAAATGTCAATGATATTTGTAAACAAGTGAATGACTAATTTTAAGTTTCTGGCTCACGGCTCCTTATTGAATTCCAGTGCCTATTTTAGCTTCAGCAAAATCGCGCCCCTGACGGACAGTGTCAGTAGCTACTATAAGGAATTTCACTGCTATCCTTGTTACCACCCCCTGGGTGTACCTATCCGGGTATCTGGGGTTGTCTTCCATTAATCTTTTATAGAAACGGTGAAAAATGAACGAAAATGGTCGGGTTTTTTTTCAAAACGTTGATAATATTTTTCCCAATAACAATTTACTTTTTGAGCGACATCCGAGTATTTTTACTATTTTAAATTTGAATAAAACTAATTTTGCTTAGGCTGAAAATAGGGTATGAAAAAGGTAAACAACTCTTCACAGGTACAGTCTGTCCAATAATTTTATGCCACAAAGTCACTTTTCGTCACTAAAAATTTTGACGCGCACGCGCATTATGCCCTATGGGCATAGGGTTATGCCTTATGGGCATAGGTAGGGTTATGTCTTATAGGCATAGGTTTTTGCCCTAATAAAGTAAAAGGCGTAACCACATAGTGCCGGAGGCACGGGTCTCCGCTGCTAGTCAACCTTATATAATTTACAAGAGTTGTTGTTGTCTAATTTAGGTGTACGTATCCGGGTATCTGGGGATGTCTTCCATTAATCTCTTATAGAAACGGTGAAAAATGGACCAAAATGGTCGGGTTTTTTTTCAAAACGTTGATAATATTTTTCCCAATAACAATTTACTTTTTGAGCGACATCCGAGTATTTTTACTATTTTAAATTTGAATAAAACTAATTTTGCATAGGCTGAAAATAGGGTATGAAAAAGGTAAACAACTCTTCACAGGTACAGTCTGTCCAATAATTTTATGCCACAAAGTCACTTTTCGTCACTAAAAATTTTGACGCGCACGCGCATTAGGCCCTATGGGCATATTATTTGCCCTATGGGCATATTTATGCCTTATGGGCATAGGGTTATGCCTTATGGGCATAGGTAGGGTTATGTCTAATAGGCATAGGTTTTTGCCCTAATAAAGTAAAAGGCGTAACCACATGGTGCCGGAGGCACGGGTCTCCGCTGCTAGTCAACCTTATATAACTTACAAGAGTTGTTGTTGTCTAATTTAGGTGTACCTATCCGGGTTTCTGGGGATGTCTTCCATTAATCTCTTATAGAAACGGTGAAAAATGGACCAAAATGGTCGGGGTTTTTTTCAAAACGTTGATAATATTTTTCCCAATAACAATTTACTTTTTGAGCGACATCCGAGTATTTATACTATTTTAAATTTGAATAAAACTAATTTTGCATAGGCTGAAAATAGGGTATGAAAAAGGTAAACAACTCTTCACAGGTACAGTCTGTCCAATAATTTTATGCCACAAAGTCACTTTTCGTCACAAAAATTTTGACGCGCACGTGCATTATGCCCTATGGGCATATTATTTGCCCTATGGGCATAGGGTTATGCCTTATGGGCATAGGGTTATGCCTTATGGGCATAGGTAGGGTTATGTCTTATAGGCATAGGTTTTGGCCCTAATAAAGTAAAAGGCGTAACCACATAGTGCCGGAGGCACGGGTCTCCGCTGCTAGTCATTTACTTAGCTTACATGCCAAAATTATGAATCAAATTTGATGAACTTTGGAAGATCAAAATCTGGGCTGGTATACACTATACCGTATACACTATATACAGGTATAAAAAGAAATACGCTCATCCAACAACGCGTCCACAGGTAGCGTTCGGCGAAGCCCTAGTGTAATGCATTACATTTAAGAGAAGGTAATTTGTAATGTAATTTAATTATTTTGAGAGTCATGTAATTGGTAATGTAATTAAATTACTTTTCAAAAGTAATTGACCCAACACTGCCTGTAATACACAAAAGACACACCTACCTGAAATTTAGGATGCGGTTGACAGAGGAAAATTGAGGGAAGACGTAAAAAGATGGAATTCGCTGGTAGAAAAGGACGAAGAGTTTGATGATGGGGAAGGAAGTGAATTAACTTTTAGTTAAAGTGAAGAAGACGCTGGGGAATTGCCAGGCTTGGCAAGCCGGACAAAAAGTAACCCGAGATGTCCTATGAAGATGAATACTTGACCCTGTATTTTTTAAGGCAACAAGAAATAAAGATAATAAAGATAAATAAACTTAATATCAATTCCAAATTTGGTTGTCCGTATAGCATAATGCCAGTGCTAATGCAGTGCCCCAGACAGGCAAAGACCCGGATTCGAATCCCGGAACGGATATAAATTTTCGAATTGATTCCGCTACTAACAATCTGTGACGTGATTGTTGTGTTTGCGGTCAGAACGGGCACGGAGATGGTGCTGACGGCGGCGCGACGGCAGTGCCGGTTCCACCTGGCGGCGCTCAAGGCTCACCTGGCCGACACGTTGAGTCGCGTGCGCCAGACATTGGCAGCACCGAGGGCGTCGGGCTCCGAGCAGGACGCGGCCGGCGCGCTCACCGAGTTGCTGGCCTCGCTCGTCATGGCCACCGTCGAGAAGGTCAAGGGCGTGCTGCAAGACTTGCTGGTAAGTCGCCGAACGATTAGCCGGAAGCACCTAGCTAGCAACGGGGAGGGAACTAGGTTTCAACGAGAGGGGACTTACAAATGCTTACTTCTGCCATGTCCAACATATCTTCTAATTTTTTTGGTATATTTATGAAATATTTTTGCCTGTAAACTGAAACTAGGACTTGTGGAGTTTGAAATTTTTAGTAAATTTTGATCTTTTAGGAAGATTGGGGTGGAACCTAGTTGTAGCAGGTCTTTGGATGATGTTCTGTAAATTTAATCAGGTGTTTGGAATGTAGGGCGGGAAAAGCCTCAGGGTTCTATATTTTCAATCAGTAACCGTACCTAATTGAAGATTTTGCATTGCTCAGTTTGCGCATTACTGGTCATAGAAAAATGCTTTTTGCTGAATCAATAAAGTGAGGTGGACCAATTTTATTTTGTCTGGAACAAAAGATTGCACCAGTCTCTTAGAAAGTACCAGCATTCCAACAGATTTCCATCGTAAACTTGATAACAGAAAAATTAACTTGCCATATAACTAGTTTCATTGAAGAGTACCGCTCAAAGCCGAGTGACAGACACGGAGTCGCTGAAGCAACCGGTAACGTGTGTGTCGACGTTTCGCGTGCAGGTGTTCTCGCAGCCCGACCTGACGTTTGGCAGCAAGCCGCACTTCCGCCAGGCGTTCTGCGTGGACGGCGTCCGCGAGGAGCTGGTCGTCGGCTTCTTCCACCACCTGTCTGCCACCGCGCGCGGTTTCTGCGTCACCCACGACTCAAAGTCTCCACCCGCCCTGCTGCTGCTGCTCTCCAAGACGTGTCTGGAGTTCGAGACGCAGAGCGTTCACTACCTGGTGAGTTCCACCACAAAACTATCGCGTTTTTAAGCTTGAGTTCAGTCGTCGGTACTGGGCGACGCAATACACATTCTCTTCAGATTTTGCAGGCTGTGTTAGCAGTCTTCAAGCATCCGCGTCTCGGGAAACAATTTATATTACTCGCAATAGACATGTTTCACTGAGAGAAAAGTGACGTCAGATACCGATTGACCGTGCTACCAGTTAGAAAAAATTATTACTAGGTCTGCTAAAATAACAAAGGAAGATAGGGAAATCACAACCCAAATTGCTGTACCTGGCTCTAGCAAGTGGGTATAATGACTTAATTTTGATTGAATTTTGATTCAATGGAATAAAAGTATGGAAATTCTTATATTCAATTTGTGATGGTAAATTTTCGTGCAAATGTCTGAAAAACTTAACAGCAACTCTGTACCTGACGCCAATAATAGGTAATAATAAGTAATTGTTTCGGAACCAGGTTCCCGAATCTGGAAACTGGTTAAAAGTGTATAGTTAGATATATTTTCAGATATAAATATTGCATCTGTGAGGTGTATCACCGCAATACTATTATTGTCAAGTAATTGCAAACGTGTTAGATGCTGCAGCGATCAAACTAACAAGGCGACAAGGCTCACGTTGACGGCGGTTTGCCTGCAGCTGGGCGTCACCGACGAGTGGTTCCACATCGAAGCGCGCAGCAGCGCGGTGACGACGGAGGCGGAGCTTTGCGCGGCAATGCGCGAGGCGGGCCAGCGCCTGCTGGATCACTACGTGCGCATGCAGGGCCTGGCCGTCTCGCAGATGCTGCGCAAGTCGGTGGAGGTACGAGCTGTCGCCCCGCCTCGCAATCGGAAATCTCGGTGACGTTTGCGCTCTCTGCCCACTGTCCAGTGTCAACTGTTAAAAAAAAATTATAATGTCTGACACGGTGATAGCAGAACATCGACACAAATAACTGCATGAACCATACTCAAAATGTTCAGTAAAGATTCGGGACCAATAACGTGTGAAGCAGTAAACTCTGCTGAAATAGCAATGCTTAGCTGGCGACATAATTGCCAGTGGGCCTAGGTGGCTTGGTAAGGAATCCAAGCATCCCAGCTATCTAGGTATAACTTAGGTCTTAACACGACATTACTTACGTCAACTTATGTATTCTGAGGGGGCTTTGTCTGGCACTAATGCTCAATAACAATTGACACATAACACAAAAAGAGTATCTTTGCAGGTGAAAACCTACCTTAACTTCTAGCTAGTCTGCTAGGTTCGCCACCTGCGCTTTGCCACCCGATTTCGCTGAGAGCTTCATATACTTATTCCAGAGCTTAGTAAGATATTTGCCAATGGTGATCTGTGACATTGTTACTTGGGCGTAGGGTTTGAGACCGATGCCGTTGCGTAACGTATCTTTGTCGGTTGCAGACGCGCGACTGGCTGCACTCGCTGGAGCCCCGCACGGTGCGAGCGGTTATGCGTCGCGTCGTGGAGGACTTAGTCGCCGTGGATACGCAGGTGGGCGCACTCTACGAGGAGGGCAGCCGCGCCGACCGCAGCTCCGACTCCAGTCGACGGACTCACAGGTGGGTGAGAGACCGCTATCATACCAGATGATAGGCTGCGTTGGGCCAGGGCTTTGGCTTTTGATTAAATGTCATTTGGAGGCCTTGAGGATTTGATCAGTAATGAAAAAACATGAGTACCAATTTATCTGTATGAACAGAATTCATTTAAAAATTCATTAATGACATACAAAGTTGATCCTTCTACCCCCTTGCTTCTACCCTACCTCAGGTAAAATTATGCTTGTGATTTTATTGTGTGTAGGGTCAAAAAACTGCGCCGTGCATTATTGCAATTGTCGTTTATTAATTAACAATTAGCATGCACGTCTTCTTCAATCTCAAGACTGATTTAATTCCACTGTAGTTTTAATTTATTTGTTAGCTTTTATTTCTAGCTTTGGGGACGCTTATTTCAATGTAAAAGTTTAGAACATCAGAAAACACAGCGCCAGCGGTGCTATAAATGGCTATTATTGGTGCCGGAATCATTGGCCTGCACAATGTGGCTAGCTTTCTAATTAGTTGTGCTGCGTGTGGAAAGCGGTTAAAGCGGTCGTGGTTTCCGGCAGCGTTTCGCGGCACGCCGGTCACTCGAGCTACCGCGGCACCTGGGGCAGCCACCTGGACCACTCCAACCACATGAACATCCAGAAGCTGTTCTCGGAACGCATCGACATCTTCGCCACCGTCCAGTTCTCACGCACATCCGTCCTCACCGGCATCATCAAGATCTCTCTCAAGGTGCCGCATCTCCCTTGCCCACGGTCCCTTACCTACGTCGAACACTGCATGGATGGCGATGATAGCGTGTAGCTAGCGTAGTCACACTAGTAGGCCATTTAGGTGTGCTAAACGTCGAGTTTATTGACCCGGTAAGGTGCAATTATTCTTTGTTTATTAGTACATGCAACAAGTATTTGCATTTAGGTTCGAATCACACTAATGCAGTTGTTGTTTGTTTATTCAACGTGGAACAGCGCAATATTCTGTTAGTATTTTCGGTTTTGGAACGTAGCTAATCGTTACATCCATGTTATACTCTGCAGTTAAGTTTTGATGCAACTTCTAATATTGAACACGTGAAAAAGAATGAGTTGGCAGCTGTATAATCTCGGATTGTTGCGGGAAGTGGCGTTGAACGCAAGGTTTTGCAGCTCGGTTGTTTGAGCGGCTGTGGATTTGTTCCTCCGGCAGACGTTCCTGGAGTGCGTGCGTCTGCGAACGTTCAGCCGCTACGGCCTGCAGCAGATACAGGTCGACACGCACTACCTGCAGCTCTATCTCTGGCGCTTCGTCGCCGACGAAAAGTAAGCAACCCGGCCGCCGCCCTCGGCCAATCGACGATGGGACAACTGCTTCATGTCTCCGCTACACGTACTGTTACATGAGTTCTGACCACCAAGAGTTTTCTTTATTATGAACAAAATATCCATTCGAGGGCAAGGATACAATTTTTAAAATGGATTCTAATAATAAATATCTATCATATTCATACATGGTTCCCTATTTAGTGTTCCAAATATTTGTGTTGAGTGTCCAAGCTTTCTAATCTCTAAAAAACTTTGATTCTGTTCAATGTCTTACCAAGTAATAAAAAAATAGGACATTGAATGCACAGAGAAGAGCACAAAGAAACAGGAAGTCTGTTCAGTGATTGCAACAGTGAGTGTGTTCTATAACAAGATGTGAGTTGTGTTTCTGTTTGTCTTCAGCTTGGTGCAATTCTTGCTGGACGAAATCCTTGGCAGTGGCGTCCACCGTTGCCTGGACCCGGTGCTGATGGAGCCTAGCGTCGTGGACATCATCTGTGAGAAGGGCTAGGTTGGCCCGTTGTAGCTGAGAAATCACTTACCCTGGTAGACAGGATGAGCTCCGAGTGACTTTGCTGACTGCTCTTGCGCAGTTGTTGATATGTAAATACTTGCAAATGCACTCCAGTACGTCAAACTACTCCCTTTCTTTCTAGGTGGAGCACTTACCAAAAATATATATATATATATATATATATGCAGTTAAATATTCAACTGAGTATTTCTTGCATTGTTAAATTGTATGATATATTATGAGATGAAACAAGAAAATTGAACTACTTTTCATAAGTTATTAAACCACCTTCTGATCCTTAAATCCTATTTCAGCAAATTTGCCCAAATAAAAGAAAAATATTCTGCTGAAATCAATGAATCATGCAATGTTGTATATATATAACCAATGGGCAATGAAATAAAGGTGAACATTGGCAGCCTGGCTACAGACTAGCTGTGGTGTTTCATCACTCATCATCGGCAGTTGTCAAAGTGTGGGGGGGGGGGGGGGGGGAATTAATTAGCAAGCAGGTGGTTTAATTGGAGTATAGAGTGGGTGAGAAAAGCACACGTATCTCTTTACCAGCCACATCATTACTTGTTTGCAAGGTGGAAGGTAGGTGCGTTAGGAGAGTCACACAGGGTTTTGACTAACACATTTTGAACATTCCTATCATGTTTAATTAAGATTTCAACTTTACTGGGAAGAGGAATAATATTATAAATCGTAATCTGCGCTAATTGCCAGTGTCCATTGAAATTGCAGACCACCACTCATGGTTTGTAATTCATTTTTTAAATTATTCTATGGTCATTGTATATTCGATGAAAAGTGGTATTAATTTTCCCTGATGATTCATCGAGTGGTTGTAAAAGCATCATTAACAACACAGCAGCTACAAGCAACTTAGCCGTTGAGGAGGCTGGAAAAACATTAAATACCTTCCATCATCACAAGAGCTCTCATGCCAAGTAACACGTCGTCTCATGGAATAATTCCGTTCAATTAATTTAGGGCTTAAACGATGGTAATCTCAGTTAGTTGTCAATAAAGCGTCATTTCCTGTTTCCATTACAATGAACGAGTACGATACGTTTGTCTGGCTATTACGAGACTTGAACGAGCGGACTCAGAGGTAGGGGCATGGGGGTCAATAGACATGAGACATCTCTCCAATTCGCTACTCTGCTGGATGACATGGGCTGCAATACTTTGTATGCCACTGAAAGGGTGTGCAAGTGTATTATTGACCTGGCGGTATGTTTTTTTCTAGCATGAAGCCACCTCTTCGGGGCAGCCACTTCGGGCCCATTTTGTGACAGTACTAGTGAGGATGATCTTGCCATGTGCTCGCTAGGCCGTCCACAGATTGGACCACGATGCGAACGACAGAACCACGAAAGCAGCGAGCATAATGCATATATTATCGTCGCCGACTCATGCTCAGTTTGTTTTCTAATCGTGACTTTATCTTAACATCGAACTCTGAACCACCGTTCTTCTTAATCGGTACCCGTAATCCATAAAAATGATAGGAATGTAAGTCTGAATGCGGGCTCCTCGCACATTTCAGGCTTGACTTCGATTATGTATAGTTCATTGTTTACCTCGCGGTCTTTGAGTGAACAAGGTGCCGCATCTCTCGATCCGCAGATGTTCTTTTTACTTTGATATCTACAGTTTATTATTGGACATTGTGAGATCTCTCGATATCTATTCGTGGTGACTAATTACTGCTAATAGTTAACTATTGTTTTCCCAAAAACAACTTATTAATAGTGCCGGCAAAGGTCATTCGCTCTGCATGAGCCTATGGTTCAACCTAACTATACTGCCGGGATGTGATTGTGATTCACGGGCGTGCAGCGAACAAAGATTTGTTGACATCTGATAACAGATACAAACACAGGCGGCATGTCGGCATTCCATTTCAATGTCCACCAAACCTCATCAGCAGCGACCACCTCTACTTTATTAGCGACAGTTTGGGAAAGGCATCGGTTGTGGGAGGACGTACCCACGTCGTACAAACTTTTTCTTCGAGTTTCTTAATGTGTTGTTACAATTGAGACTGTTGAAGTTATTCGATCGTTTGCTGCCATCGAACCAGAGCTAAATACGCAGGTAAAAGGCTAATGTTAATTAATTTAAAGTCTAATTAAGTACAGCACGAAGAGAAGATTCACGAAAATTTCATGATGTTCGTGCGCTAAGTAGTGGTGCCGTAGGCGATGACATTTGACTCACCTATGCATCGCTACTTTACGCTCTGACACTCATAATTACAACAAATGCGTTTATTTACAAAATACCGGAGCACAGCTGCGGATTTCGACAGTTCCGTATCGAAGACATCAGCTGTTGCAGGGTTATGATGGGTTCATGGGGGTCCACTCATCCACACAAGGCTTCTGCGTGAAGCATCCCTTGATCGGGATTGTGCGCTGCGTGCCGTGGATCGCACCAATTTAGCGATACGGGCGCAGACTCGGTGGGGTGGTGGTGGGAAATAGGGGTGACTTCTGCTGGCGGCCACGCGTGAGAACGCAACACACGTCTCCTCTTGGGTTACCCTCAAGCGGCTCGATTGTACTCGGAAATTGACTTCATTGCTACTCATGCGGGCACATTTTACTCGTAGTAAACCCACCTATAATAACCCACTCCACCGTGCCCACACACGTCTTACTACCGTATGTTTGGCGGAAACGAAAAATCTAAAAATATATTTCATGGCTCTTTACTATTTTGTTGATTTGATGTGATTATATAATAATACATATGAGTATTACGTGATTTCTACGTGTTGCATTCATCATATAAATAATATTACCATCTCCCGAAGAAGTTGAAAATTCTACATAATAAGATAGGGATATTAGTTATTTACGGTATGATAACAATTTAAATTATTTCCCTGCATGCCGTGTCGAATCAATTGGAACTTCATGTGGCCTCGGTAGATACAGATCCATCTGTCCTTAAAATTTCCTTCCGTTTTTTCTCCCAGAATCCATATGGTCCAAAGGAGTCAAACATTTGTCGGCTGAGTGACCAAGGTTTACCCGACAAGTAGTAGCCAGGTTCGCAGTGGCACTTGGTCAGTCAGTAGTCAGTAGTCAGTAGCCGCCGCTAGCTTCTACATCATGTCGACGACGACCCGGCGAGAACAATTTCCAGTGAATGAACGCCGAGATAAATGGATTAATTGAGCGACGGGGCGACGGCGGCGTCCCTGTTCCCCCCTATCCCCTATGCCAGTTGCCCGAGTATATCAAGCCAATCAAGGAATGCCGGCTCCAGTGGTGGCTAGGCAGAGAGACAGGCAGGAGCTCGCGGCGCCGCCGAGGGTCAAGTTTTGGGTACGTCCCTTTGAAACCGTGAGTAATATATTCGCATTGTCGCAGTTGCCGACACAAATTATTACTTTATATCAGCTGGATCAGCTGGAACTTAATTCGCTTGGGAGGTGAGTCTTGGGGTATAGATGCAAAAATTCATTGCATTCGTATACTTGGGGTGCGAAAGAATTTCCGCTGTCGATTCAATTAGGGAGTGTTGCTTGGAGTGCAGCTCGTTTTTTTATGAATGAAGTCATTTGATGAACGAATACCGCCTTCACGGGCAACATGGAAGCTATTAAAACGTCTGGCGGCCACTTTGAGCCGTATCGTTCGAGCTCGTGCGACCCAATTCGAGTCATCACGCATATTGTGCGTTAAACTTGCGAATCGCGATATCTCAACGATACCTAGCGCCATCGTCAGCTGTGAAACGCGAATTTTGTTTGTAAACCGTGTTATGTGCATCGTTGACATGTTGTGTGTGTGTGTGTGTGTGTGTGAAACCCATTTTTTGCAAGCGGGCAATGTGATGTGATATGGACATTTCACCGAGAATTTCGTTGGCTGCGGTAGATTTGTTAGCGCTGGAATGCGTGGTTCTGGCTGATCGAGTCATCGAAGCATCCAACCATCGAAGGCTGCCCGTAATCTCGCGTCTATTAGGACGACCTTTGCGCCCGGCGCGGACACGGTTAAATGATGTGACATTTGACCCCCGCTCTCCTTGATTAGAGCTCGCTTTCTGTCACCGACTCCCGTTCAATCAGCCGAACATCCCACGGGAATTCTTACAATAATTCAGAAGCTTTTGCGGATGATGCTAGTTCTTTGAGTTGATGGAGAGCTTTTAGATTTTCCGATGGATCTCATGCTGTGATGATATATCATAGCTGGTACATAATTTCAACGTTCATTGTTCGCTAGCTTCTGTTCGGGAATCGCGAATGAGTCGAATTTCCTTGTTTGCATAGGTGGATGTAGAGGACTAACGAGATGATTGCTCGATTTGATAACAGCTTGTTGTTTGGCTTTCGGCTTAGACCTGACCTCGGGCAAGCGTTCCAGTGTTTATCGTGGGTCCATGTTTACTGGTACCTAGTGCTACTGGCTAGGAAATATGAATACACATGAACACAGAGGGTAGCCACTAGCCACCAGCTACGTTAGCCGTACTTTACTCATTAGCGCCCCTCTAATTGACCAGCCCATGCATCTGTCCAAAGTGACGTAATTTTTCCGTTTCCATGGTTTTACGTAACTTAGGGGTCAACCGTGGACCCCTTTTTAGGCGAGATTAATCAAGATTGATTAACATAAACATGCTGGCTCCGGAACACTCGGCGTTTCTTGGCGAAGGCGCGCGGTATTTCAACAAAGGCGTCGTTATGTCCGCGTCTTGCAGGCAATAATTAAAAACCAAATGGCGTTTGACGGCTAATTGCGATTGATGGTTGACCAAGGATGTGAATGATTCATTCATCCCAGAGGCGGCCACTCTCCTTGCTCCTTGCTCCGTGGGCCCGAGACTCGAGAAGCCAAGGAATGCGTCCAGCCTGTCTGCCTGCATGTCTGCATGCCTGCCTTGCACCTCGTGAGAAAATCAGGATCTAGCGAGTCTCGCGTCCATTTCCTTCAATTAATTTGATCCGGGGCCCGAAGTCAAGTGTGCAGACCTGGCACGTGAAGCATTGGGTTGTACAGCAACTTGCTCAGTGATCATGGAGTCTCGGCCGATGAAAAAGAACGCACAGAATTTACCAATAATATCCATCTGATGATTACTCACTTAATATTTAATTATATATTGGTGGCAAAGCGTTCATTTTTATCGTAGAAAAGTTCTCTTTGAAATTTGCTCACATTTAAATTCAAGAAAAAATATAGCAGCGTGTTTGTTTTTATCAGAGCCTCCTTATAAACAGTACCTCAGCCTTTGGTTTTTACGCAGAACGGGGAAAAAAATTTAGTTGAGACAACAATATTTAATTAGAATTTTGTTTGAATGTGCAACTGAAAGTTCTCTCTTGGAGCAAAGCATGACTGAGGGAAATATTTTTGGAAATTTTGGGTACCAAAATGTAAGCAAAAAAATCACATGTGTGAGGTAAGCATCAAGGAATCTAAGCCATTATTGAAAATCAAACATAAAATTTTTGGGAGTCGGAGCAAATTGCAAAAGGCTATTTTCACCCTGTCAAAATCGTCTCCCCGCCAAACCCAAACACGGGAGCGCAACTGATTCCTCCCACCGCCCACCGATCGCAGCAAGTGTCACCGTGGCCGTGCGTTGTCCTAGACCCGTGTCAAGTGGGCTGCAAGGTCACGAGATTGGCCCTGATTGGCCGTGGCATTCGGTGCGGCAACGGCAGCGGCCACGGCGCACACAGGACGCTGCAATGAGTGGGAAGCGTCGCCCAAGTCGAATCATCATCGCCCGCTACGTTCGCTCGGCCAGACAGGAAGCCGGGCATTATCCCGACTAATATCGTAATCATGATTGAATCATTGTGTTGTTAACGTGTAGATTGAAGATGTGATTTTAACTGTTTTAGATTGAACCCGGACCGAGCGGGGCGGGAGAGGAGGGGGAACCACTCGCCGCTCTGAGGTTTCGGCGGCGAAAGTTGAAACCTTTCCCGTTCCTAAGTACTAGTGCCGCAGGAGTGTACTGTGCTTTGATTTCTCCTGCCGCTCGAGTGCTTATCAATGGGGAGGGACTTTCAGCTTTGTGTTTACGCACAAATCAACGCAGATTTTGCAGGGAAACGGTATTTTGTGTGACAGATTTGCAGCTGTAACGCATCACTCCAGCCGGTAATTCCAGTTAATGGTCGTAAACGGTGTTCGAATCAAGTGCGGATGGGCATTTTGAATGTAGGTAACAGTAAAATAAATGCAAGTTAGAGTAGGTGGTACATATGTATTTTTTATTTAAGAATAATATGTGTTGCATTTTTCAAATAATTACCAAGAAAACAAAGTTTTATATTAAAAAACAAGTTGGTTTATTTTCATTTTTTAATAAAACAAACAGAATAAGCTAAACTTAATCCAAACAGTTAAAACTTGCAAGTAAAGAATATTTCTCTTGAGTTAGGTAATATTTGTCCAATACTCTGTCAGTTGGTGTTAAAAAACGAACACGCTGCTATCCAGCGAAGCGATGGCAGTGATTCCGTTGCTGCTGACGTTGAACTGGGAAGTTAATCGACACCGTGAGGCGCTGGCTTGAGAAGACGAACCGCAGCCTAGATGACGCTCTTGCTGTTGGACAGGTTCACCGAACCCTTCAGCACGTTCTTCTGCAACTTCTGCAAGAACACAAAGCCAGCAAATGTATTTCATCGTTTAGACCTTGAATGTCGTCAAGCTGTTTTTGATACTGTTTTAGTATTTAATATGTAGCTTGCAGTTAAAATTGCAAAATAAAAAGTTCTATCATAAAACTTGTTGCAATGTAACAGTCTATAATTTACAAATACTTTTAATCATAAGTCATAACCACAGTGACAATAAAACACTCGGCAATTAATCCTCTTTGACCTTGTAATTTGGCAGTAACATGCAGGGAACGCACTGTAATACAGATCTGAATTTTCTGTCAAATGCCAACACCATTGTTTTGCCGGCAAATGTGCGTATTCTCCGTGCCCGTGTGGCTGCCGTTGCCGACGACTCACCCGAGCGAACATCTCGGCCATGAGGCGGTTGGTGCGGTAGTCCTCCTTGCGCTTGACCTCCGTGCGCTTCTTGCCGACCTCCGCCGTGCGCTGGGTCAGTCGCCGGGTCTGCTGCAGCATCGACCGCTGGCTGAACACGCGCTTCTGGGCTGAAACGGGAGAACACAACGTCGACAACAACGCCCTCTGATAGGCTAGTGAAGTCCCGCCAGGTACTTCCACTTTCATTGCTAGTTGGTGCCAAGTTGGTGGCGGTCAATTTGGTGTGTTGTGTTGTGGGTATCACTAATATAGTCGTGATTGAGGTGGAATAAAAACGGATTTGTTGAATACGTTGGAATAAGACTCATTATGTGATAATGGAAATAATTGGACAAAAATGTTGATGAATGTGAGGAAACTGTGTTGCAAGCAAAGCGTTGTTGGAGTGTCAGAAAATTTGGCAGTGTAAAATTATTCTGAACTTGAGAAACTGGATGAATAACCAGGGAATAAAAATAGAGAGTTCCATGTGAGGTGAAGAAACGTGTTATTTTGGTTTTGAGTTGAGTTTTATATCGATTTGCCTTCAAAACAAACTGTAAACTAGATATGTCAAAAAGTGACAAGTCCCGAGCTACCGCACCCGAATGTTACGTCGAACCGGACAGACAAGGTGAGAGGAATAGTGCGGCGCGGCGCAGGGAGTGGGTTACCGCCCGCCAGCCAGCTGGCTAGAGACCTGCTAGGTCATAGGGAGAGCCGATTCGCTCCTATTCTACGCGTTTTTGCTGTGCAATGTGCAATAATTTAATTTATTATCGTTATGATTCAATGTATCAACAACACAAGTAATCTAACGGCATCAAAGTCGACTAAATTTGATCTAGAGGGGTCTAAGAAAGTTAAGGACTAAGCGTATTGCCGGCGCGGCAATCTTTCTACAGCAGGTTTGACGTCTGAGGCACAGACTGGGCGTTGGGGACAGACAAGCTAGAGCCATTCATCTCATCTTGTTGCGCCCCAGCATGTATGTGGAACCCACCTCCCTCTCACATGGCCTTTAGAGAGTTTGATGTCTTTGTTTCCGACATTTATCGAGGGACAGTAAATTATTTGAGTTAAATCGAAATTGATGCTTTTTAGTTGTTAATTCTAGCGTTACCTATTTCCATCGATCCCGATCCCTACTGATGCGAAACGGATGTTTGCCTGTCCGTCACAGAACACTGTCCTGCATGCATGAACGGCCCCGCTGTGAACTTACCCAAGGGTGGCGGCGGCAGCGAAGAAAGGACCTCGGCGGCCGCCGGTGCCGACGCCAACGCCAGCAGCTTCTGGCGGCTCCGCAAGCGCAGCTCCCGCAGGTGTGCCAACTCCGTGAGGCACTGGCGCCGCTGCTCTGCCGTCGCGATGTAGTCCGGACGGTTGGAACGCAGGTAATCCTGGCAGACACGTGATTCCGTCCGTCAAACCTAAGCTTCATTGATCGGAGCTTAGCGCTCCTTATTACCAGCAGGCCGATTCTACAGGCTCGACATTGCATGCTGATGCTTAGAGTTGACGATCCTACACATGAAATCGGTAATAAAAGTTGTGAGGGCCAGTTTGAGAGTGTCAAGTTATTGTTACATAGTTGAACAAGGCTGTAGTACAAAAACAGAAGAAATCAATAGACCTATTCCATTCGGAGAAAAGTGACGTCAGATACTCACGAGACTTACTACCAGTTTAAAAAAAAATTAATTGGCTCTGCTAAATAATTAAGAAATGTAGGGAAATCACAAGCCGAATTGCTCTGCCTGGCTTTAGAGAGTGGGCATCATGATGTCATTTTAAATTAATGGAATAGGTGTAAAGGTTGTCACTCAGAACACCTGAATTGAGATTCGTATCTTGGTAGGAGCCACGAAACCAAACAAATTAAAATATTATTAGTAGACTTGCAAGGTTTCCTTACTGGGTCAGAGGAGTTGTCCACAAATCTTTCCTGTACGATTGAAGTCACTTAAACACCCTAGACAAGTCCTATTAATATTCGACAAGAGAGCCTGTTCTGAAACCTAGTGGCTGCAGCTCAAGTTCTAACTCTGATCCGGTTTCTCCCGGTGTCGGGCACAAGCAGGACGTGGCCTACGCAAGTCACCTGCAATGTTGGCCGAGCGCCTTCGGAGGTCGTCCTCCGCGTGGAGGGCTGCCGGCTGGCCGAGCCGCCGCCTCCTTCCCGCCTCCCCGCACCGGCCAGGCTTCCCGACGACGACGGCGTCGACGTCTGCATCGGCTGATCCATCGACGTCCTGCCAACATCCACCAGCGTCTAACGGTATCAATAATGCGCTCAACGAACAGCCTGGCTGGCTGATACTTCTTAAGACTCGTGTCTTTTCCTAATATTAACATGTTAGTGACGAGTAAACTCGAGTCTGAATTCAAGTTTAGACCCTCAATAAAGTAGGCAGGATAGCTTTACTAAATGTCAGGAAAAGCTTGAGTTTGGGACTTAGTATTCAATACGCAGTTGAATATTTTTTCTGAAAAGCCTGGCCAGCTATCTCAACTCAACGGTTTGCGGTTTATCTTACAATAGACTTCAGACTCTGAACTAAATATTATTGTCAGAAAGCCCGACAGTAGATTATCGATAAAAAAATCACAGACTTTTAAGTCAGCCGAAATTACGTCCAACACCTCACTGCACCGGGACAAAGAATTTATTTTCAACGCCTTCCTCAAATATCAACAGTCAGAATAGTATAGCATTTCGAAACAAACATTTCCCTACGAACGCGGCGCGTGTCACGGAAACGGTGTTCGCCGTGCCTACCTCTTGTTGGCCGGCTGCGGGGGCTGGAAGGGCTGGCCGGGACGCCACTGCTTCACGCGCACCTCGGCCAACGGCGGGCGCGGCGGGGGCGGCAGCGAACCGTCGCTTCCCGACGTCGCGTCGAACGTCAGGACGTACCCCACTGCCCGGGGCGAATCTGTCTCCGTCGCCAGCGACCGTGTGCCCGCCAGCTCCTCTTCTCTCGCTTCCCATTGGCCCGCTGCCTCGCATCGGCACACACGCCCGGGCCCGTTGTGCCCCGATGATTCTTGCCCGCGCCCGTATTGGTCCACCATCTGCCACTGATTCCCCGATTGGTCCACCACCGCGCGTCTGGGTGCTGGTTGGGTGACAATCATCTGGCCGGGGATGGCGGACACATCCCACGTCCCGTTGCAGCGACAAAGCCGCACGTCAACGAAGCAGACCATGCACACGCCCGCGGTAGGCTTTTCCGTGTTGTCCTGGCTGATGGGTTCTGGCAGGACCTTGGGCTGCTCGTTCTCGTTGCCGCAACTCTTGCAGTCGTCGTCCTTCCGACGCGCTTGCACCATCGGTAGCTTGCCCACCGACTCCGAGGTCTGCACCTCCTTGGACCGGCGCCTGCCGCCCTCGGGGCTGGGAACCTGCCGCTCTGAGCCGCAACACAGACAGGGGTCCCGTCGCGCAGCAGGAGCGTGGAGGCCGCGGTCAGCGAGCCACCGCGGGGAGCCGAGCCCGGCGGCGGACGTCGACGTGGCGGCGTCCTTGACGCGCGGCGTGCCGCAGGCGTCGCGGAGCCGCGCCAGCTCGCGCTCGCAGCGGCAGCAGCACGGCGGGTCGGCGGCGGCGGCGCGCTCGGCGGATCGCGGCCACACGTTCACGCGCCCGCGTCGCCGGTCCCGGCTCGAGTCCCACGACTCGCTGCTGCCGCCGCCGCCGCAGCCGGGGGGGCACTGCGTTGGCGTGCGCGAGCTCAGCCGGCGGTGCGAAGTCCAGTTCTCGTCGGTCCCCTCGGAGCTGGCGGGGGTGGAGTCGGCGGTGGCGGTCGATTGGTCGGTCTCTCCGCTGGACACACCCAGCGCGGCCATGACGGTCATGACGTCGCGGCTCTGCGCTGTCGGTCGCTCCAGCAGCTGCTTAAGGTCGTTCAGTCGGCGGATCTTGCGGGAGATCTGAGCCAGCTCGTCGTCGCGGCGCCCGGGCGGCCGCCGGCGCTGCGATTGGTCGGCTGCGTTCTGCCGTCGCGGCTGAGATTGGTCGGGGCCGTGCTGCTGTCTCAGCTCCGATTGGGTGAGCGCGCGCCGCCAATCGGCGGTCTCCAGCGTTGTGGACGTGCTGGTGGACGCACTGTACGCGAGGCTGGAGCGCTCGGAGCTGGTCGGGCCGCGTGATTGGCTGGAGTCGCCGGCGGGGGCGTGGCCAGGGCTGCTGCAGGGGCGCACGTTGGCGCGGTGGCGGCGCGACGAGACGGAGGCGGCGTCGGCCGCCGCGTGCGCCACGTACACCACGGACGCGCCCGTCGACGAGCTCTCCTCGTCCTCCTGGTACTCCGTCTCCACCAGCTTGCGTACGAGCCGCTTGATGAGCCGTTCCTTGGTCTGCGCGTCCACCTGCGGCTGGCTTGACAGCAGTGTCTTGAAGGTCTGTACGCCCTGGTCGAGGTCGCGGGCCAGCGAGCGGGAGACGGCGCCCCACGCCGGGGAGGCGGAACGGGCGGTTTCGTAGACGTCGCCTGGCACGTACTCGAAGCTGTTGGCGCTGCCCAGCGTGGCCGGCTCCGTGGTCGCGTTGGCGGAGGAGGCCGGCTCGTTGCATTCGCTTGAGCTCGACGAGCCGTCTCTGAAGCCGGGTTTCTTGGCGTCGCAGAGGTTCTGTCGCTTGATCTTGTCGATGACCTTTTGGTGCTCGGTGGCGTTGCGCTGGATTCGGGCGATGAATCGCTGGGCGTCGGCCAGGGACACCGACTTCTCCGAGCCGGATGAGGTGTCTCTCCGGGATTTGTTACCGGCGTCGCTTCGTTCCCCGGCCTGGATGCCCACCGACATTTGCTCGACGACTGGCTCGTTGTCGGATGTCTGCACCGTTTGGTCTCTGGTTTGGTGCTTGGCAGCGAGTTGTCTGCTAAAATGTACGTTGCTTGCGATCGGGAGCAAATTTGATTGCTGAACCAAGTCTCGTTGGGAAATATTCGTGTCGCTTTTCCTGCGAGAATATACTTCCTCGACTTGCTGCTGCATGCAGATGTCGGTAGACGACAAACTTTTCATGGTTGGAAACTTTGTCACGGATTTTATATCTCTGTGGCTCTGCAAAGGTGAAATGTCATCGTCAGCCGCTGCCGCCAGGATCAATGATCTTCGGTTGACTTCTTGCGGCGTGGATTGGGCGAGCGGTTCCGATTGCTTGGAATCTACCGCCCGTGGTCGTTCCGTCTTACCCGACTTGGCGATCTTCAACGAAGCAAGCGATTTACTCAAAGACTCTTCATCTGCCTTCTCTTTTAATGTTGTGGTACAAAGTGTTTCCATGCCGCTTGAGCCCAGTTGGAATGCTGCCGACCCTCTGGCCAAAGCCAGCCGTTCGATGATGCTGAGGTGAGAGCTGTCCCGTTGTTCGTACTGGTGGTAGCCTACATCGGCTCCGCTGTCCCATTCCAGGCCCCGTTTGTTGGACGCTACGCTGGATGCGGGTGACGGCACTCGTGGCCCGCTTGTGTCCAGACCTGCTTGCAGCGCGGCCTTGACCGCCTCACTGATATCTCTTGATTCGAGCACAATCTGATTTAGTGATTTAGGCCGATGGCCATCTTCGACTCTATCACCACCTTCTTTGTTACTTCTAGCTGGAAATCTTTCATTTCTATAAAGTGAAGCCAGTTCAGTTTGATGAGACTCTTGATTCCAGTGTGCTTGTGTTGATGGGTGATAAGCTGCCCGTCCAACATTGATTGCAGGATTGAACGTACTCGATGGCAAGGATTTTGTCAGAAGCTCTGTTGGGATTTGAGTGTCTGTACAAGAGTAATATTCTTGAACTGGGAGGGACCTGGTAGGGTCCAATGACAGGGGTTTTGTTTGAAGCGCCGCTGGGATTTGAGTGTCAGTTGACGAGTAATATTCTTGAATAGGGAACGAACTTGTAGAGCCCGATGGCAGGGACTTTGTTTGAAGCGCTGCTGGAATTTGTGTGTCAGTAGTAGAGTAATATTCTTGAATAGGGAACGAACTGGTAGAGCCCAATGGCAGGGACTTATTCTGAGTTTCTGATGGGCTTCGAGTGTCAATAGAAGAGTAATATTCCTGAACTTGGGATGAAACACTCAACTTGCATGATAATTGAGGATCCTCTCCTATTTTGTTGTCCTCGGTGACTTTTGAGGTTGGGTTGGAATCCATCGAATTTTCTTGATTCTCGAAATGGCCTTATTTCATTGTTTAGTTTCTTAATTTTTTTCCTGATCAGGGAACTTATTTTGGCTATACAGGAGCATAATTTGAGATAATAACACAAACTTCAACAACTAACTTCAAAGTTCAAACGAGCGACCGTTACAAGCGCACGAAGTAAACAACAATGGCGTCGTCTCTGAGCTATCATGTGACAGCTCGGCCGCTGTGTCTGCAACCTGTTGGCAAAGTTGTGAAGCTGATCGTTTCTCTAAATTTCAATAATTTCAAATTCTCGTTGATTTCACGTCGTGCCTCGTAAGTTGTTATCAGCTGCTGGAAGTGCTAATAACGGAGGGGAGGGGATTAAATCACCAAGCACGAAGGTGAGTTCAAATGCAGTTTTTGTTGGTCCACGTTGGTCGCTTCATGGTCTCCTTCCCGGAATGATGATGAAATCGCCTGCAGACATTGCCATTCATTTTGATGAGTTTAAGATCTCTTTCAATTTTTTTTTGTAAAAATAGGCATAGGTACTACGTGGTACTACTAACAATTAGCTTGACAGCTTATGGGTTCCAAGTTGTGTACAATATTAATTGTTGCTCAAATTGAAATTTGCCAAGTGATGCAAATCAATTGCTAAAATTTCGTTTTTAAGCGCATGAAAATTGTCAGTGAATCGACGTGAGCACAATGAGCAATGGGGAACGGAGAGGCAGCGGCGGCGGTGGCCGAGTTTGCTGTTGTTCAAAGAACGATGGCGAGGAAGAGGCGGAAGAGATCGACGACTGTGGCTCGCAGTTTTGCCTGGTCGAGGGCACCCAGGAGGACCACGATGACATACCCATTAACAAGACCCTCAGCAACAAAGTCTGGATGTGGTCGCGACCGCCTAGGGGTGAGCAACCTCCCCCCGTACTCCTGGCAATGCAGTCGATTACAAATTCAATTGATCGTTACTCTTTCTTTAATCCACCTTGAAAACATGGTCAGACCCGTTTACTTGTACTGTTATCTGCCTTCATTATTAGGGATTTTTGAGTATATTATCTGATCAATCTGATTCCCATAGCTTTCGTCAATGATCGAGCCATAAAAGCTAGTGTAAATATCAATTTTCATACTGCTGTTTACGCTGGGTAAATTGGGGCACTTTATGAGCCAGAGCAACCACATCTTTGATACTGACAAAAAAAATGCTACATCCCCGAATGTTGCAGTCGTTTTGCGATTATTTGTAGTAAAATGCAACATCTTGCAGCCGGCACGACATGGCATCCAGTATAGTATGTCGTCTATTGACTTGAGCTGATCGATGTGGTTACGAGGAGATTGCACCGAAGCGGTGTTGTGTGACTTGTCTTGCGATGGCTGCCAGGCTACTCGAAGACGGTGCCAGCGGTGTCAGCTCGGCGGGTGCAGGTCACTCAAGACCTCCTCAAGGGGGAATTGGACACTGGGCCCAAGGCGCCGCTGCCGCTGCCCGTCTCGTTCGAAGGCTCTTCGATCAGCAAGACGCTGCTGCGAGCTGGCCTCGTCTCAAACAAGCGGCTGAACGTTACCTCAGCAGCGTCCCGGGGTTGATATCTGTAGTGTCGCCTCGGTGTTGGCAAGGGCCGTCGCAGCAAGCAGCGAGAAGCAGCAAGCAAGCAGCAAGCAGACAGTGCTTGCCAATAAACGGGTTGATTTTGTCGATTTTTGTGGCGGTTTCTGTCAACTGAATTGCTGTGATTGGTCTACAGTATAATGGGTTGCCATTTTACTACCTATTTCAAATACACTGTCGAGTGCGACGAAAATTTTTTGGTTGTATTCGGAGCAAAATTTGATACCAACTCTTCTGAGTTACAAAGTAACAAACACAAACTGTTGTTGGAACATCAGCGTGCATTGAGTAGCGATTGAACAATGGTCAGTTGGTGTAGAATTTTTATTAAAGTAGATCATACTTCAAGCAATATTTGTTCGTTGATATCGGGCTCGAATATTCTTTCCAGGTTAGTGGAAAGCTCTAGACGTTGTCGTTCCACGAACTTGGCAGCCTCCCTCAGCCTGGCGACAATTTCCCTCTTCTCTTGCAATTTCTCTGCACATTCGAGAAAACATTGTTAGCAAGTCGCCAGCCAAAGCCAGCCAGTCAGTCAGTGCGTTGATAGTTGTTGCTGTAGTGTTGCTATAACCCTTGACCCTTGTCCCATGTCCCATGTCCCGTGACCCCGTATTCTGCGTGCGACCAGTGATCTACTAACCTCTTAGGTTCTCTTTCTCGAATTCCATAATCGACGCCGGCGGCGACCAATCACACGGCTCCTGTATGTAGTCCGGCAGGTCGTCGAGTTCGTCGAACTCTTCGTCTTCAAAGGGAAAGGCCAGGTTCGTCCCCTTCTTCACCATCACCACCGTGTTGTGGTCGGCGTTGGCAACTTCCTTGGGCACCAGGATGGATCGGCCGACGCCGCCATCTGTCATCACCTGGACAGGCACGACGGGCTTGGCGACGCGCCCGGCGGGCTGCGGGATGCCCCGGGGCCGACCAACCTGCGTTCCCGGCCGCTGAAAAGACACGTGGCCAAGTCAGACAGTCAGACACCTGCTGGCGAACCGTTGGAACCACGAGGAGGCCAACAGAGCACTTAGGCACTTACCGGAATGCCGCGAGCCTGCGGCGGTCTCAGCCCCGACGGTCTCGGGATGCCCGGCCGCGGCGCCTCCACGGGCGACGGCGTCTTGGGGGGCGGCTGGCTAGCCAGGCCCTTCTCGAACATCATCTGCTTGAGCTTGTAAATCCGCGTGTCCATGTCTTCCACCGGCGCCGGCTCCTCCACTACCACCTCGGTCACCGTCTCGACCACCACCTCGCTCTCGACCTGTTCGGGCTCAGGCTCGGGCTCGGGCTCGGGCTCGGGGGCTGGCACCGGCACCGCCACCACTGCCCCCGGTCTCGAGCCGGGCCGCGCCCCCGCGCCTCCCACCGACTTGGCCGTGGGACGTTTTGACGGCCAGGGGTTGGGTCGTACGGTCGTCGGCGCCGGCTTGACGGTGGGCGGCGGCGGACGCAGCGACTTGCGTTTCGCCGCCACCTTTGCGTCCATCTCCGCCTTGGCACGCTGCGCCTTGGTCATGCGCTGTTTGGGCTCGCCGCCGGCCGCGACCCCGGCTGCAGGGACCACGGTCCTCGCAGCCTCCGCGTCCTCGAACTCTTTGAGCGCGAGCAGGTAGCCGTTGACGGCGAGCAGGTCGTCGTATTCCGGCACCGGCATGCCGAATCGGAAGCCGGGGTAAGCTTCCAGCTTGATTTTGTCCTCGCACAGCGGGTAGTACTTGTGGTGGAACGCGTCTGTCTGCGCCTGCAGCTTTTCGCGGTGCTTCTCGACGATGCTGACCATGGGGTCGGCGCGCGCCGCCGTCCTGCCGGGAGTTTTGGCGCGCAGGCCTGCGCCAGGGGTGCGCGCCGGGGGGCCGCCGCTCTTCGCCGTCGCGGTCCGCGGCATCCGCGCCGCCGCCGCTGGCGCGTTTTTCAGCCTCTTCGCCTCCTGCTGCTCCAGGTCGGCCAGGTTCATCTTGTACGTGGCCAGCGCGTGGATGTCGTTATAGTCCGGCGCCGGGAGGCCGAACCGGAAGCCGGGGTACGCCTCCAGCTTCACCTTGTCCTCGCAGAGGAAATAGTACTTCTGGTGGAATTCTTCGGTTTCTTTCGTCTTCTTCTTGATGAGCTCTGCTCTGGCCTCCTCCTGCTGTCGCCTCCGTTCGGCGACAGGGTCGTAGCCGTCGTCGTCGTCGTCGTCGTCGCCGCATTCGTACTCCTCGGCGGCGGGGGTGATGGGGCGTCGGACGGGCCCCCGGGCGGTCACCTGCGTCCTGGATGTGACTCGGGTGCTGGTCGTAGAGCTGCGAGGGGGGGGCGCCCCCCCGCGTTTCGTCACCGCCTCGCCGGGGGCAAGCGTCGACCGCCCTCCGGCAATACGGCGTCCGTTCTGATCGAACACTGCTGTGTTGGTGTCTTTCACCTTCGAGAACCGCGTGGTACGCACCATGCGAGACATTCTGGAGCTGCTGCAAATGAGGTAACGGCTCCTAGCTATCTAGCTTCTATGTGCCTTAGGTACTATAGGTATTCTAGCTTAGGTGCTAAAGGCTAGGGTATACAAGCACGATTTAGATGTTATACGCAATGGCATAAACGTTACATAGAAAAAACAGATAAATTAAACCATCTTACCTTTGGATGGGTTTCGAATAAAGGTAAAGGAATATAAATCTTTAAAAAAAAATCACTTCAAAATTTCTTGTTCGGTAGTTTCTTCGTTATAAAAGACTGCGTGACGTTTTGCCGAAATTGAAATACCAGTTTGTAAATATGACTATTTTTGCATTAAGGAAACTAATTTTGGTCACATTGTGGTATTTTGAACCACACTGTAAAATTTTGAAACTAAATCATGATTGCTTGCAGTTTAAATTTGAAATTTTGAACATTATAAAATTGTGCTTTATTGTTTTGCACTCACTGCTTTCTTTAAATAATTTTTAGAATACAGTTGCTCGTATTTTCAACTAAGCCCTGACTTGTATACTAACTGGAGAACGGATTTCAATTTATGTTGAAAAATTCTAAGCGCAGCATTATAATTCTATCCACAAAACGTTGTCATTATAAATCAGTGTTTACTTTTAATGACCGTATTATTTTTTACATTATTTTTATAGACGAATTGCAATTAATTAGGGAATATTAACAATGAAAGCAGGAAGCATACTATCGGGATCTATTGGCACACTAGTTTAATAACACTTTTTTGAAAGGTTACTAGTACTACAAGTGGTCTCATGTGCACTCCAAGCACACATCAAAGAAAAGAAAATGGTGTAAGGAATAGTTTGATTCACACAATACAAAGAAATAGAAAAGAGAGATATGAACGGTGGCAAATGTCTCAAATGTATATTTATTTATTATCACATTGCCAACAAATGGATTTACCGGTTAGATAAATGACACAAATAGCTCCACCAAGCTCAGATCAGCGGACTTCCCATGTTCAGTTTTCCCCTAATAGCCGCCCTCTTCCTATTGCGATCAAAGTCGGTTTTTGGAATAACATCGTCATTTGGATCGAAACTCATTAAATCACCAATATCCTCGTCCACTTCGAGGATGGCCTCCATGTTGTCGGCTTCGTCCTCGAATTCTCTGGCCAACGACGCCATCAAATCAGTCAGCTTCGCGTTTAAGTTTGCCAAATCTGTGTTTGAAACCGGGGACGCCGAAGGGAGCGGCGGTAGCGACTCGATATCAGGTTCCTCGAAATCCACCAGATCCGGTTCGGCTGGCTGGAAGACAGGATCGAACTCTTCAAGCTCGTGTCTTACGCCCTCAGTCTCTTCAACCCCTCCAGGGATGCAGAGGAAGTATTCATCTTCTACGGGTTCGTCTCCAAGGCTGATGTCATTTAAACTCGGCATTAAAGTCTGATCATCTTCGTTCAGCATGCCCTTAACGTACGTGCTCGTATGAATGTCTAAGTCGGGCAAATCTTCGTAGAATTCCTCGCCCAGTCGTTGAACACGCTGGCCTGTTTCCCTTGCCACTTGCAGTTCTTCGGGGTCGATCCTGTATTCCATTAGTTCGTCAGGGATCGCGTCAGGACGCCACCCAACTATTTCTTCTTCTTCCGGCTCGATGTCCGGCAAAACGAGCTCGGGGATTTTCGACAAAGCTTTCACCTTCTCCATCAACAGAGCAACTGCCCCAGCCTTCCGGTCCAGGAAATTGCCGTGGGGACCGGCTACTGATTTGAAAGCGGTGTCCATGGCTTGAACCTTCTGCTTTATTTCTTCCATCGCCTGCGAAGCCTCGGTATTTCTTTTTGCAGCAACTGGTTTTTCATACAATCCACGGTTGAAGAGCTCGTTTTTTTCCTCGCTGCCATAATCATAAAACTTGAGTTGCTTCGCATTTGCGCGTTTGAAGATCTGCTCCGTGGAGTAAAAATCATCTTCCATTTCATTAAGCGGTGGCGAGGGGCCGCCCCCTCTCCCTCCTGAGCTGGGTCCCGGAGCTTCCCTAGCAGCATACTCCTTTTCGAATTGCTCTTCCAGATAATCGAATGGTCCCCTTGTGCCTATAGATGAGCATTAGAAACGTACTCCAATTAACCTTTGTTATTGTAACAACTTAAATATTATTATCTCTTTGCCCATGAGCCGCGAGCCGAGGTAACGTACCTGGCTCGGGGACGAGCGTGGCAACCTTCTGACCCGGCGACAGCCTGATGAGGGCGTTGTACGGCAGCTCGGCGACCTCGCGCGCGACCAGGATCTCCCGGTGCCCTCCGGACGCGTCCTGGACGGGCACCGACACCAGCTCGCCGCCTCCGCCGCCCCCGCCGCCGCCCCCGCCGCCGCCCCCGCCGCCGCCGCCGCCCCCGCCGACGACGTCCCCGCCGCGGAAGTCCGGCGTCTTGCGCGGCGGGCTCGGCATCCACGTGATGGGTTGAACTCCTTGCGTGCGCGGCACAGGCACGGCGTCGGGGGCGGCGTAGCGCGGGGGGCTGCGCTTCGGGGGGCTCGGGAAGCGAGACATGTCAATGCGCGGCGGGGCCTTCTCCATGACGTACACTTCGCGCGGTGGCCGCGGTGGCGTCAGCGGCCAATCTGGAAGGGTAACGTTGGACAACTGTTTCAAACGAACGCTTCTATGGTTTAGAGAAAAGGTCAGAAACTGGAATTGTATCCAAGTATACCGAGATCTGTTTCTGTTGTTTCTAAAAATTCCGTGCTTGTGACTGTGGTCACCCCATTATCTGGATCTGTGGTTTCTTCGGAGGAATGCAGTCGGACATTGGTGGTCGGCGGTCCCTTCGCCGCTCCTCTCGCAGGCAACCGACTTCCGGCCGACGGAATCTGTCTGCGGAGGCCGGGGGGCGAACGGGGGGCGGGCGAAGGTGCCCTTTGGGACGTGGGCGTCCTCGGCGGGGAAAGAGCCCTCCGAGGGGACGCGGCCGCCTGGACGGGCGGCGAAGGCGTGCGTCTTTGCGACGCCGGTCGTTGCGGAGGCATCAGCGTTCGGCTTGGGGGCGCCTGCAGCCGACATCCGGGCGCCTGAAGCCGACTTCCGGGCGCTTGCAGGCGACTTCCGGGCGCTTGCATGCGACTTGGAGGTTTAGCAGGTTGAACCTGTCTGCTAGCTTGAATTGTTTGCGTGATTTCCACGCGAGAGGTTTCTGGCTGCGGCGGAGACGGAGTCCTTCTGGCTGCCGGGGCGGCGGCCGCTGATTGTGGCGGCAAGCGGCTGGCCGGTCCAGCGATTGCTGATCTTGGGGCAGGCATTTGAGTGACTTGTCCAGTGGCTGCTGATCTTGGGGCAGGCATGCGACTGACCGGTCCAGCGGCTGCTGATTTTGGTGGAGCCATTCGACTGGCCGGTGCTTGAAGTTGTCTGGGAGCTTGAAGTTGTCTTGGAGCTTGAAGTTGTCTTGGAGCTTGAAGTTGTCTCGGAGCTTGAAGTTGTCTCGGAGCTTGACTGCTCTGAGGGGGTGAAGGTCCACGTGTTGTGGTGGTTGTAATCGTGCGTGACACTGCGATGCTCGACGCCGACGGCTGCTGCTGCGGCTGCGGCTGCGGTGGCGATGGAGTTCTTCGGGCGATCGCAGCTGGCTGCGCCGGAGGCTGGCCACGACTAGCCGGTGCTTGAAGCCGACTTGCGGGCGCTTGAAGCCGACTTCCGGGCGCTTGAAGCCGACTTCCGGGCGCTTGAAGGCGACTCGCGGGCGCTTGAAGGCGACTCGCGGGCGCTTGGAGTTGCCGCTGCGGCGGGCGGGTCTCTGCGCTCGGCGCCGCCAGTCGCGCGCTCGTACTCTCCAGGATCCTCCTCGCCGACTCGATGACGTCGTCGAAGTTGGCGCTGGGCCGCGCAGACACCGCGCTCGAGCTCGCGGGTCGCGCCGACGGCGGCGCCATATTCTGGCGCGCCTGGACGGCTGCCAGCGCACGCTCCTGCTGCAGCCGGATGTCCGACGCCTTGGCCGGCTTGCTGGGCGCCGCGACGGTGCGCTCTTGGAACTTCTTGGTGGAACCGCCGAAGCGCGGGTCTTCCCACATCTTTGAGCTGCCTGTCGACGGCCTACGCGATTGTGACGCCGACTTGAGCCGAGGGTCTTCACTTTGCTGCACGCGCGGTGAAGGAGGATTCCTCTCTTGTGTGGCCGTCATGGTTTGCTTGACGGTGGTCCTTGTGGTGCTCACGCTCCCCGAAGGAGCGACTTCTCGCACGGTTCGCGATTCGCCCGAGACGGCTTTAGATGTCCGTCCTTCCTTCGCTTCCTTCTTTTTCTTTTTTTCTTTTTTTTCGGCCTTGGCTAGGGCTTTAAGTTGCTTTTGGCGTTTCTTGGCATCAGCTACTTCCTGTCGCAGTTGTTGCAGCATCCGTTCTTTTTCGAGCGGGTCGATTTTGTCGAACGACGTTTCGAGATCATTGTCGTCGTCGCCGTCGTCGTCGTCGGCGATGCCCATTCCGAGCAAATCGAAAATTTCATTCTGCTCTGCGAGGAGACGTTCCATTTCCGAGAAAGAGAGGTCCAATTCCTCATCGTCAGCCATGTTTGCTAGCTTGAATGGGTGTCACAAAAACAAGGAAAAATTACTGAATTATAAAATTAAGGATGATAATTTGACAATTTCTTAGATTGTGGTAACATACCTTTCGTTAACGCAATAAAATTTCAGGTCAAACGTGTTCAGGGGGTGGTCTAAAGATTTCACCTTGAATACTAATCAAGAATTTTAACATTACTAAAGGATTAAGAAATTTAAATGGTGTATAAAATTCACTTCAAATTTTGACATGCTTTCTAAAAGTGTGTGACAGATCAAAATCCCATCATTTGTAAATGGTGTAAAAACAAAAAAAAATCAGTGCATACTGGAAGGGAAATTTAACAATCCTAACGCGGTGCTTTTCTAAAAACAAAATACAACTCCTCGTCAGAAAACTTCAAAACCATCAAAGAAACAGCGTTCAGTCAGAAATGGTCATGGTGTAATGTATCTAAATATATGTGATGATGTTATCACTAGTAATTAGCAATCAGCTGTTCAAGTCAGCATTCCTGTGTACAAAATATCAGGATTCTCTCTGTGTGCACTCATCAGTCCTCTCTTTTGGATCGAAGAATTCACTGATCAGCCTCAGTCCGTGCTCAGTCTCAGTCTCATAGAAGTGTATCTATAACTCCTATAGTTTGCTGTAAATATCATCAATTCTCTTGTAACCATTGCAATAAAAATTATGTACCATACTCATCCGGGAAAAAAAATCAAAACACCCACGCCTCGAAACAATTCATGCTATTTAATCCACAATTTCAATACCCAAAGTACGTTCCACCCATCTAGCTCGTCTTGGTAGGATTAGCCCCATCGACTACTTTCTTTATCCCCTTGATGTTGATCGGCAGCTCCTCGTCATCATTCTTGATGGACGCGAGGTAGGTGCTGGTCGACGACAAGTGATTGTCAGGCACTTTGCTGCCAGCTGCCAACGCCATCAGGGTGCTGACAGTCATCGAAAGCACGAAGCAGTTGTCAGCTGTCAGACTGCCGATGAAGCCTGGCGTCTCGTCCGCCCCCGTGCCGTCCCAGGCAAGATTGCGGACGCCACCCCCGCCGCTAGTCCCTTCCTGGTCCGCACCTGCATTTGCCGCTTCGCCTCCCACGCCACTGCCAGTGGCAGGTCTCGCTCCTGGAGCCTCGTTCTCTCTGCAAAGAAATCGAGGGCAAAGGCTGGGTAGATGCAGTGTCCTTATGCGATAGTAGTGAGTAGGTTGAGTTGGGTTGCGTGTTCGGCGTTGGGTATACTGACGGGCCTCGAGGGCGTAGGGAGCTGTCTGGGAGTCCTGCAGGGTTCACGCTGGACTGCACTGCGTTATTGGGCGACACCATGGTGCGGAGGTAGCCGCCCATCCTCGGAGGCGTCTTGTAGGCGTTCGGAGACGCACGGCTCAGCGCGTCCGGGCTCAAAGGCGTTCGATCACTCATCTTACAGCTGCAGGCTGCTGCCAAATAATACGTGCAACTAGAATTTAGAATTAGATATTAGATATTATTTTATAGATTTTAGTTGACTAGCAACATTGTTTGGCTGAATTTGTTGATTAATTTTCTTTCTTGTTTGAATCTCACGTTCGTAAAATCAAAATTTTGGAAATTGGAATATAATATAGCTACGTTTGTCTTGAAAACTGACAAATAATTCATTAGCACCATTTTATACAGAAGGCAATGGAGATGTTAAAACAATCGATACACGATTTATTTCATGTCGCAATGTCAATTTAACTGACCACATTCTTGATGATGGTTTAAAGGTCAAAATTCCAAGTAAACTAGCAGCAAATTCCCATAAAGGCCGAAAACAAACAGATTTCTGATTGACTCTTTCAATATTATACTTTCTCATTCAAATCAAAAAGTGAAATTTTGTCAACAGAGACATGTCCGAATCGTAAGTCTCACTCGAATTGTCTATATATTATGTCAAGATTTTAAATTTCTTAGTTTCCCGATTTCCGGGTCTTGGAAATATTTAAAATTATGGTGTAGAAGGGACACTGATTTTCGTTACACAGCACAATACGCTCTCCCTGAGGATTGAGGAAGCAGACTTTGATAGTTTTGCGAATATAGTCAGTATTAAAAGAACTGGCCTTCCAACTGTTTAATTTCCTGGCACTTGTCAGATTCGAGGCCATGGCCGCCGCCGCCCCCGCTGCCGCCGCCCCCGCCGCCTCCCCCGCCGCCGCCCCCGCCAACGTCGACGACGGAGCTGAGTACGTGCCCCGGCCATACACGTTCCACGTACAAGGGCTGGCCGTGGGCCCCGAAGGCACCGCGACCCGGATGCCCCCCTACTGGCTCCTGGTCGACCACACGCTAGCTGTCGTATGGGCGATGAGCGCCCCCCGCCACAAGAACATGGTCATCGGTCAGTGCACCAGCACATCAGTGCAACTGTTGACAAGACGGCGCCACCACGCATGACGGTCGTTTTACGGTCGCATCATGTCGCATGTTGCAGGCATCAACCAGCTTCAGTGGGCGCTGCTGCTGCTGGGTGCGTTGAAGACGCGCCGTGGAGACCACACGCCCGACGTGAAGCTGATGATCGACGCGGTGGAGGACCGTTTGCTCGACCTCTACGCGGCCGTCGCGCGCAAGACCGAGCTGGACGAGACTTGCCGAGCGAACCACCACAAGTCGTTCCCGTCCGACCGCACGCCGGCCCGTTCGGCGATGAAGGACCCCGCCACCCCAGCAGCAGCAGCATCAGCAGCAGCAGCAGCAGCAGCAGCAGCAGAGGACGACGGGCAGGGAGGCAAGAAGGTGTCCTACTCGCCCGACGTCGGGGAACGCTCGCCAGGGCCGTCGGGCAAAGGTAGCTATGGTTGAACGAAGGTTGTCAGGGCCCATCGTCGAATGATGGTTGCGGCTAGACGGTGTTTGCTTATATTCAAATGGTTTTTGGTCCTGAAAAGGACCTTGACCAGGTCCAGATCAAAAACCAATGCAAACCGTGAAAACACCATTCCGCTAACAAAGGTAGCTAATAGCCCCCGAGAGAAGCTTCCCTTGTCAAGAACTACTAGAAACTATAGCATAGTAATAACTTCTCTACACCTAGTTGTACGTTGTGGCGTTGCATGTTGTGGCTTTGCATGATGTGGTGTGGCCAGCAGGGCAGATGTCCGTGTGCTACGACGACATCATGAAGCACTGCCCTATGGGCGTCGAGCACAAGATGCAGGCGACGCGCGGAGGGCTGCGTCCTCGCCGGCTCTTCGACGTGGACGGCGGCGACGGCGACGACGACGAAGAAGAAGACCCCTCGAAGATGTGCAGTGAGGGTGAGCCCCCCCCCCCCCCTCCCGTGCGCCGCATCGCCCCAATCCGTTGCCTCGAGTCTATTTCCTATTTCGCTGATTTAATCCAGGGATCATACTTTCTTAAAGCGGCCCTGTGTTGGAACGGTAGATAAGTGTTTGTACTAAATTTAACACTTGAAGAGTTGGTGGCGAATGCAGTAAAATTGACTTTATTGACTCCTTATTTTTAAGTAGCGATATTGGAACACTCGCTCTTCCGTACTCCGTACATTGCATAACCCCTTTTTAGGTACACCACAAGAATGCTTCCTGCATTAGCTGTTTTTTGTTTCTGATGAACTTTCTTGCTTAGTTTCTTGCTTATGTCTGGCTGTGCCTGGCTGTGTCTGGCTGTGTCTGGCTGTGTCTGCCGTGTCTGGCATTGCAGTGTGATCGGGCTTGCCAGGTGGTGGGCCACGCTGAGTGCAGCCGGTTCCTCAGAGCGATCTTGCCGTCATGTCCTGTGCGTGTCCCCGTGTCCCAAGGGCCAAGCCCGGAGAGCGCGTTCACCAAGGACTACTTGATGAACTTCATGACCGACTGGCGGGCCGACCAGATGAAGCGACTGGAGAACGACATGTCGCGGCTGGCTGCCATCGAGCAGTGAGTGCTTCGCTACTTTCTTTGTTGCAGTCGCCGCAATCGCCGTTATTAACGTATAAACTAACTAGGGCCAAGGACTAGGAGTAAACTGAGTAAAAAAGAAAGAAAAGAGAAAAAAATGTCTATACAAGTTTAAATCAAAATCGGTTTTGGCGTTTGGCCTGTACAGCACGAACAAACAAATAACAAAAAACCAGACTTTTTTCGGCAGTTTAAAGCGTGACTTAAGTTTTCGCCTCACATTATTTCAATCACCCAAATCATTGCAAATTTACTCCTTGCCTCTTGCTTTAAATATTAATCTGCAATGTGTCAATTCTGTTGCAGATTCATGACAAAAATAGACAAGGATAATTTCGACCCATACGTTGATCCTCAGGTGGTACAGAGGCTTGCAGAGATCACCAAAGATGTAAGTCCAACGTAATCAATTTTATAGATGTCCTTGTACATGAATTATTTCCTTTTAGAATAAGAGCTATGGTTGATATAACGTCACTGTCTTTCAGGGAAACGCAAGTAAGTGATGAAGGACAAGTTTGCTTGCTGGCAGGATCTTCTGTTTCAAATAATGCCTAAAGCTTAGACTTTTCTACTAAAACAATTTAATAACTAAACTTTAGATTTAGATATCCATACTGTTGCGTCCTTAATAAATTTGTAGACACTGTGGTTTATTTTCATTGCGTTTGATAACAGATCAGATAGGTACATACATGCGTCAAATGGTAAGTCAGAAAATTTTAAGCTTGTAACATTGTTAAAGAAATTGCAATGGGTTATGAATGGGATAAAAAGCAGCAGCATTTCTAGCTGTTCACTTGCACGATATGGAAATATTCGTCCTGTTGAACTTCGCCCTCGGCAAACTGGAAATCGTCGGGGTCTCCCACTTCTAGATTCGCCTCCATGAGCTCGGTTGAGACGGAATCAGCACCGATTAGGTCGGCACCGAACAAGTTTTGAACACATTTCTCCAGAACTTCTTCGGGGGGCTCTGCTAGCGCACCTAGGAAATATCTTTGCTTAAAGCTTTTTGCAGTAGGGCACTCCGTTATTATTCCAAGATTCGATTGAGCCTTTGGAGAGAGTGCCAGAATTGAAACTTGTTTTCAGTGTTGCAAAGCTTGTTTTAAAACTTAAGATTCTGTCTTGGTTTTTCTACCGAACTGATTTCATAAGAGAAGTATTTCACGAACCCAATATGAACTTGCGTCGATAGCTCTGCAAGTCCTCCAGCTTCTTGAGCATATTCTCCTTCTCGCGGACTTCGGTGAGCGCTAGACTTTCCATGACGGCGACAGACGCTTCGGACACTTCCGAATCTAGCTGGCAATCGTCGCCAGCCGCCGTTGCCAATTGCAACGGGACCGCAACAAACCTGGATCCTGTGGTAGACGCGGCTTGCGAGTCAAACTTAGACGGTTTGTGACTTAGAGAACGGTTACTCTGTGACGGCATACAATTTGACCCTGGAAAAAATGGGCTTCCATATTCTGAGCGAGCCGAGTGGTCAATTGGAGTGCGTCTCCCTCCATTGTAGGAAGGCACCGAATATCTAGCGGCATAATGCGGCTCAAACGTTTTCTCCTGCAAGTGTGCACAGGGAACAGAGGTGGAATACTCCGTAGGAAACCCCCTGGTGTTGGTACACACAGAGTCTGATCTTCTCATGGCTGATGGTTGCCTGGACAGTGCTCTTGATCTGCTGTACAAGGGAAAGGGTTGCGATTCGTGCCTTCTCATAGCGCTGCAGTATTGGCACAGAGCGGGAATTGCCGCGGGACTTCTTCTGGACACGTCTGCTCTGCGGAAGGCTGGAGGTTGGCCGAGCTGTGCTGGTCGTTGGGCGGAGAAAGAGGATGTTCCTCGGGTGCTTCTTGGCGCATTGCGGAATGCACCCCGTGGGACGTTGCCGCCATGCAACACGGATTGCCGTCTTGCTTCCCAGTTGGCTGCAGGGAAAATGTTTGATTGATTCTGGTTGGTGCTCTGATTTATGAATATGTTTCAGTTGGTGCTAGGCTGTAGAGAATGGAAAGACTTTGAGAAAGTTTGTAGATTGAAATTGGAGAAATAGGTTGGAACAGTGCGAATCTTTTAGAGAAATTATTGAAAGTCAGTTTTGCATGCATTGGTTACATTGCCCCCTGCAAAAGCCATTTTGACGTTTCCATGATTCTGTGGTTGTAAAGCATGCTTACATGTGGGTGGAGGTGGAGCCCACGATGGCTCTTTCATCGGGGATGAAGGTCGTGGCCACCAGCCTTCTGTTTGCAGATTATCTGCTTTTGCTCTGCAATGCAAATTTTGATGCAACTACAGATAATAGTACTAAAGGTCCTGCGACAATTAACGCAAGCATAAGCCGAAGCACCAGTGTTTCATATTACATAACGGCTGGCCAAAATAATAGTTTGGATTGAGCTAGTAATTGTTAAATAATGTTTACAATCTCAAATGAAAGACATAAGCTATATCAACTGTCAGATTAGTAGGTACTACCTACATTTTTTGGAAATTGATTGTTATTTCTGCTTGGGCTTCATTATTTTTGTGAATCTAGAATTTCTTTTGCTAGGATTGCCCAGCAGATTTTAACCAGATGAGAAATGCTGTGGCAAAACTTGAAAAACAAATTTGAAAACCCGAACTCGACCCTTTTTTATCCATGCCAGGGTGGCTTAAATCATAATCATGTAAATTTCAGATTTTACCAAAAATTGGAAATAAAACCCCAGAACATTGATTGAAAGATTACAACAGATTACAAGCTTACCTGAGTATTCTAGAGAATGCATTGAACCCGGGTGCAAGGATCGGTGACTGGGAGTGGGAGCATACCTGAAAATACAGTTTAAACATTTTGATAGTCTAGGGTCACTTGGGGTCACTGCTTGCTTTCAACTTAAAATATATACTTCCTTTTTATTGACTTGGTAACATCAGTAAAAGTGTATTTGCTCTGTTATGACATGTTACCCAAAAACACTACATGTAACCTTTCGATCAAAATGATTTCTGGAATTAGCTCGACTCTAAAATCAACAATCAGAACCACTAGGTATGAACTCTAGTTTACTTGAATAGATTGGAATGCCGTGTTGAGAAAAATGCCTAGCACGTGGATTGTGTACGTGACATGGTCACTTGATGCAATCCGTCCTTGTAATAATGTTCCTACCTCCTCCGTTGCTTCCCCGGAATAGTTGCTTATCGCATCTTGGTGGGTTTTCTTGTCGGCTAAGAATTGGGTGTACTCAGCCCAATTCATGCCAGAGCTGCAGCTCATTTCCGAACTGCATGACATTTTTGATCCTAGAATCTGTGAGGGGTCAGTTAGCTGGTGCTTGCTGTACTATGTAAGTGCCTTTGGAAAAAGTATCCCATGCTTCAACGGTTTCTACTTTTTTTTGACATTTTTATTTGGTTTTTTTATATTGGATGTATTTTGTTGGTTTTGCATGTAACCTTGGCATTTGGTTAGTTTTGGATCCGATTGTTTCATGACAATGTGTACTTCTTGCTTCGATAAATGACGATAAATGATCTGGATTGCCGGGGAGGACCAATTAAACACCGACTTCTCAGTTGAAGAAGACAGAATTGCCACTTTATTTTCTCTTAACATTCCAACGTATAATTTTCCACAATAATAATAATAATAATTAATAAGTATGAGTCAACAGACCGTTCAAATAATCATCTGGGGCATCGCAGAACACATATTTATTTAACAGATTTCAAATTAAACCTTTTAATGACAATGATGATGGATGAGAGAAATATTAGAGACAGGGGGAAATATGGAAAGGTTTTCATCCAAATCCAATCAAACATTTATGGCTCAAGGATATTTTTATCATACATGATAATGAACAGTTTAACTTAAAATTGCAAACCTATTGATAATTTTAGTACAATACAGAATATAATAATAATATATTTCTACAAATTTCTAAGACCTTTCACCAAATCTACACAGAATACTGTCAAAGGTACTCTACAATATATATTATATTATTCACAATTATTTTACAATGAATTAGCCACTCAACGATAACAAAAGAATACACCACAGATAATTTGGAATGTTTGATGATATATCTGATTACATTTCATTCGCTACCCAAACCCACGATCAGGTAACAACCAAGAACGAGAATCGTAGTTAACTTTGCACGCTACAGTGATTCTTTTCAGCTAATTTTCCACCAAACTAAATCTAGACTAAACCCATCGATATTGTCAGAAAGTGGCATCGGAAACATGCGTAGCTAAAGTTGCCATGCACGACGTTAATCTCGGTTTGAATACGACGACGAAGACAACCAAGATGACAGAGACACAGATAGCTAAGTAACAGCGAGAGGGGGGCGGGGGCGGGACTAACTCTAACGGTGGGAGGCGGCCTACTTCCTCGAGTCTCGTGGATAGAACTCGGCCAGCGTTTGCGCGGGGATTCGCTTGAGCATCTCCTTGGGGAAGATGCGCAGCAGCTGCCAGCCGATGTCCAAGCTCTCGAACACGGTGCGGTTCTCGTAGTTGCCTGCCGGAGGAACGTGTCGTTACAACTAGCCCATCGCCATACATCGCCATACATTGGAAAGCAAGTAGATAGAAGCACAAGTAACAACGTTCAGTTTCGGTATTCATTTTTCCCTTTAATTCAAACCCTAATGAGCAGTCAAGAACTCCGTCATAATATCACTACCACATATTACGATAAAATAACAGTGAATTGCACAAGTGGCAACTGCAACGCTCGTTGCACGACAAATATGGTATCCGGCTCACCTTGTGCGATGAAGTTCTTCTCGAACTTGCCGAGGAACTCGAGGTAGAGCAGGTCATCGGGCGTGAGCGCCTCCTCGCCGACGACGGCCTTCATGGCCTGGACGTCCTTACCGATGGCGTAGCACGCGTACAGCTGGTTGGATACGTCCGCGTGGTCCTTGCGAGTCATGTCCTCGCCGATGGCCGACTTCATCAGACGAGACAGCGACGGCAGCACATTCACCGGCGGGTAGATCTGCCTGCGGGGGGCACACGGCCACGTTCAACTTCACAGTCCAAGAGATTCTGGCAAGTCAGCATTTCTAGTAGCATATCAAACCCTTCTAAGACCCATTTTAGAAGACTATTTCAGAAGTAAGTTATCTTGTTCAATAACTAGAATGTTGATATTTCCTGACCAATCAATCATTGTGATTGCAGCTGACAGGTGACAAGGTGGATGGGTGCGCTCACCTGTTGTGCAGCTGCCGGTCAACGTAGATCTGTCCCTCGGTGATGTAGCCGGTAAGATCGGGGATGGGATGGGTGATGTCGTCGTTGGGCATGGTCAGGATGGGGATCTGCGTGATGGAGCCGTTGCGTCCCTCCACTCGGCCGGCGCGCTCGTAGATGGTGGCCAGATCGGTGTACATGTAGCCGGGGAAACCGCGTCGGCCGGGGACCTCCTCGCGGGCAGCCGACACCTGCAGGCCAGACACCAGCGTCAGTGACATCCTACCGACCACCGGCTACTGGACGAGCAGTCCGTCAGGCCGACCCACCTCACGCAGCGCCTCGGCGTACGAGCTCATGTCGGTCAGGATGACCAGCACGTGCTTCTCGCACTGGTAGGCGAGGAACTCGGCGGCCGTGAGGGCCAGACGCGGCGTGATGATGCGCTCGATGGTCGGGTCGTTGGCCAGGTTCAGGAACAGGCACACGTTCTCCATCGAGCCGTTCTCCTCAAAGTCCTGCTTGAAGAACCGGGCCGTCTCCATGTTGACGCCCATTGCGGCGAACACGATGGCGAAGTTGTCTTCGTGGTCGTCCAGGACCGACTTCTGCGGCCCTTTGACGAGACCGGCTTGGCGACAGATCTGGGCGGCAATCTGTGGGAGAGGAATGTCAGTTATGCAGACGCTCGTCGACTGAGAATCAGAAAGTGGCGAAGATCTGATTGTTACGCACGTCGTTGTGAGGGAGACCAGCGGCTGAGAAGATGGGGATCTTCTGCCCTCGGGCAATCGAGTTCATGACATCGATGGCAGAGATTCCGGTTTGAATCATCTCCTCCGGGTAGATACGGGACCATGGGTTGATCGGCTGCCCCTGGATGTCGAGGTAGTCCTCGGCAAGGATTGGTGGTCCCTTGTCGATGGGCTTTCCACTGCCGTTGAAGACACGACCCAACATGTCTTCCGAAACTGGTGTCCTCAAAATGTCGCCGGTGAATTCGCAAAGAGTGTTCTTTGCGTCGATGCCCGAAGTGCCCTCGAAGACCTGAAACAATGGACGGATTAAGCTGGCTGAAAAGGAATCGTAGCATGGAGGTGGCTATCGGGTGCAAGCCCACTGTGAAACATACCTGAACAACGGCTTTGGAGCCGCTGACTTCAAGCACCTGGCCCGATCGGATGGTTCCATCGGCTAGTCGAAGCTGAACGATCTCCGCAAATTTGGGGAACTTGACCTCGTCCAAGATGACCAACGGACCATTCACGCCAGACACGGTCTTATATGCTGCAAAGTAATTTTTGGTTTAGGGCTCCAGGCATAATTTCGGAAAAACAGCTGTAAGTAGACACTTCATGATGAGTGAAGTGCAAAGACCTGTCTTAAAAATGCCGTTTTCTTTCAAGTTTCCAATTCAGTCAGAAAGAGTTACTTGGAAATTGATAGGAATTCATTTGATGCAACTATTGACTGTTGTTTTTAGGATTTTAATTATGATTTTGTGGAAATAAAGAGGGTTTGACCTCTTTCAATTCTTACCCCAGACCCGCCCACTACCTAACGTTAACACTTGTTTTAACCAGTTTTGTACGAATTATCCGACGAAAAGTTGTGTTAAACTGGAAATAATACTCACTGAGTCTTGGCTGTGATATGAAATCTCTTGAAACTGCAAGAATATGTTCTTGCATAGCTTGTTTAGCCCCAATACCACTTTTGTACGACATCTTTCAAGTCAGGAAATTTCTGTCTCGAGAGTGAATTCACGTGCCATCACGTGATGACGACCGTGTTGCCAGCTATCGCCGCTTGGGAAATATCAATAATAGTTCGGAAGTGAAATATCCTTCCCAAATCACCTAAAATATTTTATATTATTTTAAATTAATTATTTAAGTCATAAAATTCTTATATTATTGTTTTTTTATATAATTTCATAGAACGTGAAAAAAGTAATCTGGCATCAGCTGTTCTCGTCATATTGAGTTGACTGCTGAGTACTGAAGTGTGTGGAAGGGATAAGGGGGAGGACGTGACGGCAGTAGCCAGATTGGAAATAGATTATCGGCGAGTGGAGGGACATACCTTGGAAAAGTCGCGTTAATTTGCTTCTCGTTCGTTCAGGGAGTAGGTTGTTGTTATTATTTCCTGAGCATGGCCGGTGTCGCTCATCGTTGCTCGAGGGCCCTGAACATTTTGGGGCCCCAAGTTGCCAGGGCGGCAGCTTCGCGGACGTACTTTACATACAGTCCAGAGCCGTCGCAGCCTATTCCCAACAAGGAGCCGACATGGGTTAACAACGCACAAGATGCATTCCAATGCCTCAAGTCTGGTAATTATTTCACTTTCTGTTCTTACCTAGAGCCTACATGGGCTCTTCGGGCTACATGGAACCAAAATAGCGTTTACATAATGTTGAGCTCCCATCCAAGGCCAGACACTTCTGTTAACCACATCTAACCAACCCACCCATAGCTATCCTCTTTTATCCACTTTCTTAATCACCTTCATCCTGTCGAGCCTCCAGTACTAGACAATTGTTGAGTTTAGCATATCATTGCCAGTTGCCAACTCTTCAATATTTAATTGTGTATTTTTCAAGATCTAAAAATCAGTGCATAACTATACAAATTCTTATCAGATTAGGAATGTAGTTTTTGGTCAAAGTCCAAGACAGCTGGTTCAACATGATTGATAATGTGGTGTACAAACATCCTTGGAGGTCATGAGCCCTGAGATTTATCCTCTTTATGATAAATTAGTCTTTCAGAGCTGATTGGAGACAGAGTCATCGATTCAATTCACCTTTGCCACAAACAAATTAAAACCACTTCTTATGAATCTCTTTTTTTTCTGTTTGCAGATAGCACGGTTTTCATCCAAGGAGCGGCAGCCACCCCCCAGGAACTGATCAAGGGGATGACCGCTCAAGGAAAGGCAGATAACCTGAAGAACATCAAAGTGTGTCACATGCACACCGAAGGAAATGCGCCATACACCGATCCAGAACTTGAAGGTGTGAGAAACTAAATTGAAAGATTTTCAAGTTCATCACGTACTCGTTCGGAAAGGTTTTCGCTCGTCACTGCCTTTGAATCACCAATTGGACTGTTTGTGTTTTGGCAGGCACCTTCCGGTCGTGCTCTCTGTTCATGGCGGCAAACGTTCGCAAACCCGTCGCCGAGGGCCGCAGCGATTGCATTCCGATTTTCCTCTCCGAAATACCTCTGCTCTTCAGCAAAAAGATCTTGAAGCCAGATATTGCCCTCATCCAGGTATCTTCTGTCTCCAGATCATCTTATAGGCCAACTCTATTGATATCCTCATAATATTATTCTTACCTTAATATTATTGTACCGATAACTCCTGCACTACCTACCTATTTTAAGATACCTTCATACATGGCAGCCTGAATCCATATAATTTAAGAGAATTGCTTGGAAAACCTGATACCACAGCTAATATGCAGACAAGGAACTTCAATAGAATTTCAATCAAGTACCTTACCTAGTACTAGAGTAAGTTGATGACTGGAAACTCAACCAACGTACACCGATGTAAACAGGTGCTAGACCGTGACAGAGTGTGGGTGCTAATGCTGTCTCCTGCCGGCAGGTCTCACGTCCAGACCAGCACGGCTACTGCAGCTTGGGAACTTCGGTGGACTGTGTACGGGCGGCGCTTGCGCACTCTAAGATCATCATCGCCCAGGTGAACCCGCAGATGCCTCGCACCTTTGGCGACTCCACCATCCATTCGTCTCACTTCGACTTTGCCATCAACGTAAGTCTCTCAGCTGCCCGCTGGGCTATCTGGTGCGCCGGGGGGAAATAAATCAGTACGTCACTTGCAACGGAGGATATAAAGTATAAACCACCTTTGTGGCGACTTTTAATCAGCTCATAACAATAGTAATAGTTTATTTGTCTTTAGGATCATGACATATTTGCATGTTTGGTATAATTTCAGCTTGACAATTTTCACTAGAATTCTATGGTCACATGCATCAGGGATTAATTTTGTGGTCTGTTTGCAAACGTGATGCAAACTCCAACATGCTCCAACCAACAAACTAGGTTTGGCATCCAGAACATTTTACAGCTGTATTCAAAGAGAAGTTATTATTAGTTGCCCAAGGTCAATTTCTGCAATTGAGTGCATTAAAGTTGCACAGCTAACATGTGTCTAGTTACTGGCAAGCAAACCTTGCATTAATTCATTATCAAATTATTGGATATTATCATATTGCATAATTAGATTAGGTTTCCGATTATGCTATTAAATATTCCATTATCTTGCTACAGCTAACCTCAAGTGTGTCTTTCATATTTTATGAGACACTTTCTTGTTTTAACTGTTGTTAACTGTTTTAACTTGTTTAACTAATATATTATTAAAAATAATAAGTTGCTCCAATGGATTTGCCATAATTGCTTAGTGCTTGCTGGAGCCAGTTATAGAAATCTAATGGGGCCGTCGTTATGAATTGCCTGCCAATCCCTCTTGTGTTGAGTACGCGATGACTTGGCAACCAGCAACCAAGTGGTTTCCAACAACAAGCCGACTCCGAGACAGTGATATCGCCAGCTACTTGTTGACACGGAGTGCTTGCGTTGGCAGGTAGATGTGCCGTTGCCCGATCACGGAGACAAGCCGGCCAGCGAAGAGGAGACGAAGATCGGCAAGCTGATTGCCGAGAATCTCATCGTGGACGGAGCCACGCTGCAGATGGGTACGTTGCCACCAACGCCTCTATGCACAGTCCAGCGCACGGCACTAAGTTCACCGCTATTTTGTTAGTGTCGATGAATCAAAGAGAATTAATCAGCCAGAAAGGTTTATAGAATGTTCAGGAATCAGGATAGAAAGAGCTGATATAAATAAACAAACAAACTAGAGCCAAGGAGTTTTCACTTGGAGTGAGTCTTGGTCTGTAGTTTTGTATGGAACTAAATTTTATGACATGCCTTGACATATTTATTAATGGCAGTAATAATTAGTAGGTAATATTAAAAGTAGTTTATTTGCATAGTATAAAATATAAATCTTTTTTTGGACCAAATTACAATCTGAAAAATCTGTGTAATCAATAGATAGAGGACCCCTAGCCAAGCAAATGTGCTAGCTTGATGTTTTACCTTGTGTCCGGCAGGTATCGGCAGCATCCCGGACGCTGTGCTGGCAGCACTGACGGGTCACAAGGACCTGGGAATTCACTCGGAGATGTTCTCTGTGGGTATCATCCCGCTGGTGGAGGCTGGCCTTATCACCAACAACAAGAAGACCATGCACAAGGGCAAGATCATCGGCAGCTTCCTCATCGGCAACCGCAAGCTCTACGACTTCGTCGACAACAATCCATCAGTCGGTACGTTGTGCAAGTTCAACAATCTACAACGAGAGGAATCATGCATTACGTATTCAACGTTTGTCAAAGACACATGGGTCTAGACTTTAAACTTTTGTCTAGATGCAAAGTTCCGTGATAGCACCTTAGGTTCTTTTGTTGACGCCAACGTTGGTTTTGACATTGCAGAGATGTTGGTGGTAGACTACGTGAACAACACTGAGATCATAGCTCGGCAGCCCAACATGACGGCAATCAACTCTTGCATCGAGGTAACTACTACGCTTGCCGTTTGATGCTCTCATGACATGGATAAACTTTCTTTGCCTTCCTACCAGGTTATGCAGTACAAAGAGTACAAAATGAGAAGTAGAGCCTAACTTAGTGATAACTACAGAAATGACATGTCATCATGCTGTGTAAGCTAGCACAACAGCTCTAGTTACTTGTGATTGTCCCTGTAGACGAGCCGGATCTGTTGAGATGCTGCTTAGGTTTTGCAATCCTGACAAGTGAATACAAATGCTCTGTGTGTTCCAGGTTGACCTGACTGGACAGGTGGTTAGCGACTCTATCGGGACGCGCATGTACTCCGGGTTCGGCGGGCAGGTGGACTTCATCCGCGGCGCGGCGCAAGCTCACGACGGCAAGGGCGTGCCCATCATCGCCCTGCCGAGTACCACCAAGAAGGGCGTGAGCAAGATCTCGCCGACCATCAAGGAAGGTCAGTCCGCCAGGCTGGCAATACACCAGGCCGGCAGGTGACAGCAGCCACCAGCCCAAATCACTAGATTTATAGATCACTATTCTCAAAATATGAGTTTTCTTGAAGCACCCTTGTCAGTTTTTTAATTGTAGCATTGCCTCTGACAATCTAAAGATAGCCTAATATTTTGTGAAATTTTAAAGTTCTTGCTGGCTTACTAGTGCCATCAAAATTCAAGATGTATGAAACTGTAATCGTATTTTTAAAATAACTTCATCGAACTTGGAATTCCCTGCCAAGACTTTCTGCTAATTCTATTTCATAATTTTTGGGTCGTCAGTATTTGATAAATTATGAAATGGGCCACGCCACGGAGCCGAGCGTGTGGACTTGGCAGTGTCGGGACGGAATGCGTGACGTTGGCGTTGGGTGTTGTGCAGGTGCGGGCGTGGTGACTTCGCGCGCGCACGTCCATTACGTGGTGACGGAGCACGGCATCGCCTACCTGTTCGGCAAGACGCTGCGGCAGCGGGCGCACGCGCTCATCAACATCGCGCACCCCGACCACCGCGCCGCGCTCGAGAAGGCCGCCTTCGAACGGCTCAAGTGCATGCCATGCGCCTAACGCGGCGGCAGCGGCGGCGGTGGAGGAGGACACACGGATTCTTGTTGATTAATTTTTAGGGTTTGTTGCTGGGTTTTTTGCGGCGGTCCGGATTTGGAGGTGGCCGCGGGAAACGTTTGCCGCACGAACCGAGGGAAACAACTTGGTACAGATAACTTGGATTTCTCCAGTTTGGCCCAACGTAGCAGGATCCTTCAGCATCGGCCGGTGTCATCTACGGTTGGTTTTCATGTTTCCATGCCCCGTTGCCAAATTAACTTGGTGTGTAAAAGCAATATCGGGGTATGTGATAGGCCGTGGTCATGAAAACAACAAATAAGCAGTCGACTGAGAAAGCCCGAGCATTCTAAGGGTCCGCTTTGGTTAGCAAAACAAACGTTCTAAAAACACTTAAAACGCACGCTCCCGTTTCCCGGCACCGATTTGCATAGGAACCGATAGCAACAAACTAACAGCCTGACCCTCAAGATTGCTGCAGCTATCCATGATGCGTCACCATATTTTTTATTATTTCATAGCGAGAAGTACGACATTCAAAGCCATTTCAGGTTGTAATTTATGGCTGCCAAGGTGATAGTCTGAAGGAAATGTAGGGTTGAGTCGTAGAATTTATCTTGGCAAAGTGATAGCAAGTCGAGGGTAATTTCCTATCGTTGTTTCAACGATACTTGTTTGCGAGCCTGTCATTTTGCAACAGCGTGTAGATTGCATTAGGCCTAGCACTGCGTAAGTTGACGACGCTTCCGTAGCTGTACGGTCTAGTTTTGCCTATGGTTTCGCTAGGCGCGATTGTTTGGTAGATTATTCGGGTGACCGCATCTGTTGGTGATAGAAACAAAATTCGGAATCGATTTAATTCGTGGTATTTGACTACCAACAGTGGTGCACAACCGGGGCGTATAATAAGCCATCCATACATTGTAGTGATTCGACCGACTAAGTGTTTGAAATATGTGTCTGACCTAGTGACCCAGTGATTTGACAAGATCACTTGCAGCTTGCTCAATTGACAATTCGTTCATATGCCCTCGGAATAATATATTTAATTTTTAGACAATATCCGTGTGTTTTTTTAAAAATCTATATGGAAATTGCAATAGCTTGATGGTAACCTCTAAACTGTCCAACAAAGATTCAGAAAGTGTGCAGCTCCATTGAATTTTTGCAGCTCTTTTTCTTAGTTCTTAGGTCTGTGCACCACTGGGTAAATAAATATTTAGGTGATTTACGAGTAGATGTTGCAGCATTGGTTCAAGACAGACTGCTAAATCGAGACGCATTATTAGGGCAAGGCTGCATTTGGACAATCATTGCAAGTTGTTAATTTAGGACTAGATGACTAATCCTATAAAAATGTATTGCAAACAAACTGAGCTACCACTTTTATTGTTTGACTGCTTTCTATATTATTTAAATCATGCTAATGCGATGCATTTATAATTGTACATTTACATGCGGTGTGGTGGTGGCGGTTGCCAGCTTTGCAAATGTACTTGATGCTTCAATATTCTAGCTCTGTAGAGGAGAATAGAGAATGTTTTGATCTAGCATTTCAAGTAGGATATGCCGAGGTCTTGCCACCACCTGCAATCGAGTAATTTGAATGGTAACTCGTTAGAAACGCACGTCTGATTCTGCAAGGAACCGTACGATAATATGCCATAATTTAACTATTTGAAAAATAAATATACTTTAAATGAATATCGTATTGGTTTCTCATTGATTTACTTTGTGTAAAGGAACTATTATTTGGTAGGTGGGTACTTGCCAAATCTACCCAGTTCAAAAGATACACCCTTTATTTAAATTAAAGTGGATACCAATGCAATGCTCTACCAAAGAAGAGTTAAGAAGTCATTTTCCACTCGGAGAAAAATGACGTCAGTTACCCACTGGACGTACTACCAGTTAAGAAAAATATAGGAATTAGTTCTGCTAAATAACAAAGTAAGATAGAGAAATCACAACCCGAATTGTCTAATTGGCTCGACTGAGAGGGTATCATGACGTCACTTTCTTAAAATTTTGATTGAAAGGAAAAGGTGTATTCTAATTATTTGCAAGAAAACCATAAGTGAGAAATCATTGTTTCTGGTGGAAGCCCACACCAGTAGGCAATTGATGATGGGATAGCTGAGCAGGAAAAATGTGCGTCCGAACCGGGATATGAACCCGGGACCTTCCGCTTGCCGGAGAGCCCTTTCCTCACCCAGTGAAGGCAGGAATCTTGTGTGGCCGGATAGCTCAGTGGTCAGAGCAACCGCCCGGCAAGCGGAAGGTCCCGGGTTCATATCCCGGTTCGGACGCACATTTTTCCTGCTCAGCTATCCCATCAAAGCCATAAGTGTTAACAAATGCTAATATTGGGTACATTGACTCTGACATGGGAAAAATTAACCACATATTTTTTTTCTCTCTATTTCTTACTATAAATTTCTATTTCTTTTGTTTATGACCACTCCATAGTTTCCTACTGAAAGTAAGATTTTTCTAGTTAGTTTTACTGTTGTTATATTTCAACATGACGTGCAGGATCTCTCGATTTTGTCTGCAAGCTGGGAAGCAGGTTGGCTTGTTGTTTGGACCTTTGGCAAAAACATCCCCGCGCACTTATTTCACCTACAGCCCGGAACCTACCCAGCCGATTCCCGGGAGGAAGGTGAAATACGTGGAGAATCCTCAAGAAGCGTTTGAATGTCTCGAAAGTTGTAATTATCAATCTGACCTACCGATCTTAAATAGAACTCATAGAAGTTTGACATTTTATCCAAATATTGTCATTTTATAGATAGTTCTGTTGGCTTTCTTGGAGTCAAGTACAGAATCATGAATTGTTTCTATGTTGCCTACATTTTATACTTGTGGTATAAGGACTGATTGTGTTGATGATCATATTGAGCAAATCTTGTGACTTGAGTGTACCAACATCAATGTATTTCTGTTTAATATGTTTATTTTATATATTTTCACCAAGATAATGCTAGCTGTAGCAACTTGGAAAATTTTATAGAATAGAATTTCGTCCTTGCCATCTTTCAGGTAACACTGTGTTCGTTCAGGGTGCAGCAGCCACCCCCGTTGAACTGGTCAAGGCCATGACCGAAGTAGGAAAAGAAAAGAAACTAAGCAACATCAAAGTGTGTCACATGCATACGGAGGGGCCAGCCCCATACACAGAACCAGATTGCGAAGGTGAGTTCGCATTGCAAGATGGAAATTATATTAATGAAATATACTGAAAGTTACCTGCCAATGACGCGAGTTTCCCCCCTCCCACATTTTCCAGGCATCTTCCGGTCGTTATCCACATTCATGGGTGCCAACGTTCGCAAGGCGGTTGCGGAAGGTCGAAGCGACTGCATTCCGATATTCCTTTCCGAGATCCCGCAATTGTTCACCAGGGGTATATTGAAGCCAGACTTTTGTCTCATTCAGGTAGGTACATCAACCGCAGCATGCATAATTATTAATTAGGCAGCAGGAGGAAAGCAAATGAGTAGAGCACGACTTATAACAAGTAGAAATAGTGGAAAAAACTAAAAATTTTAATAGGTAGTGAATACCAATACCTGCGATGTAGGTATTCATGGGTATTGTTATGATTTATGGAGAGGGTAAAATAGCAGCTTGCACTTGGATTCATTGACTTTCAGTTTCTTCAAACAATTACAGTTAGGCATGCCTTTATTCGTTGACCTAAAATTTATTTAAGAAAAAAACCACGCAAGAATGGGCGCTGAGTGTTTTGCTGGTGCTTGTGCGTGCGATTTGGTAGTTGTGAAGGGGGAAAGGTGTGTGAGATGTGTGGTTTGACAGGTGTCTCCGCCCGACAAGCACGGCTACTGCAGCCTGGGCACGTCGGTGGATTGCGTGCGCACGGGAATGTGTCACTCGAGGATCATCGTCGCCCACGTCAATCCCCAGATGCCCCGCACCTTCGGCGATGGAGCGATTCACCAGTCTCACTTTGACTATGCCTACAAAGTGAGCTTGCTATCGTAGAGAGCTCCGAACGCAGGGATCAACTTGGATAGGAAACCAGGATTCCTTATTTTCTATGTGGTAGGTGGTGGTAGGAGAGTGACAATTGTTACAGAAACAATGTTCTCCTTTAGAAAGATGTGCCGTTGCCGGAGCCTAAAGAGAAACCTTCAAGCCCTGAGGAGATTGCCATCGGCAAGCTGATTGCTGAGAAGCTAATTGTGGACGGAGCAACTCTTCAGATGGGTCAGTTTCCACTGTCTAGCCATTCTTATGCTCACCACAACCGGCAATATTAACTTGGAATGAAAACAAAGAGTCATCTGTCAGTAATTTCTAGCTATGCTCGACCGACCTTAGAATGTGCACACATATAGAAACTGTGAATCGCTGCCGGCAGGTATCGGCAGCATTCCGGATGCTGTGCTGGCAGCGCTGACGGGCCACAAGGACCTGGGAATTCACTCGGAGATGTTCTCTGTGGGAGTGATCCCGTTGATGGAGTGCGGACTCATCACCAACCACCAGAAGAAGCTTCAAAAGGGCAGAACTGTCGGCAGCTTCCTCATTGGCAACCGCAAGCTCTATGACTTCGTGGACGACAACCCTGCAGTCGGTACTGATATTTGATAGTCTGAGAGATCATTATTTGAGTTTTAGGTTGTAGCAGCTTATAAGTTATTTATTGTTAGATGTTACAGATCTAAGTTTTGATTTTCTTGTTGTCTTAAAGTTCTTCTTACTTAGGCTTCAATGATTAAAATTTCATGCACGCTTGCATGAAATATTTGCAAAACCCCTAAAATAATAATAAGTGCGAATCCTTACGCTTGACTTTGTTAACTAACCATCCCAATCCAAACGGAGATAAAACCATCTGATGAAGTGTTATTAATTTTAATTTCACTGATAAATGTAATCCTACATGAGTCACACATCATCAGAGCATACATCAGCACTTTTATTTTCTTTTGCAGAAATGCTGAGGGTAGAATATGTGAACGACCCCGAGATAATTGCTCAACAACCGAATATGACAGCCATAAACTCGTGCATTGAGGTACTGTGCCTTTAAATCAACCCTTTATTAGCCCCGCATTTGACAAACATTTCTAGCACCTTCCATGTGCGCTTGGTGTATTCTAGATCGACTTGACGGGACAAGTGGTGAGCGACTCGATCGGAACGCGCATGTTTTCCGGGTTCGGCGGGCAGGTGGACTTCCTCCGCGGGGCAGCGCAAGCTCACGACGGCAAGGGCGTGCCCATCATCGCGATGACCAGCACCACCAATAAGGGCGCAACCAAGATCGTACCAACCATCAAGAAAGGTGCGAAATGCGGCTGTTGAGCATAAAGAGATAAACTTGTTTGTTCTTGCAGTTACACCTACATGACAAACGTCTGAACCGATTTTGTCCTACATGCCAAAATTCATTCTACATTTTGACAGTACTCTACACCTATAAATGCACTCTCAGACAAGGCAACTGTGTAAGAATTTGCTGTCTGAAATTGATGTGTTTATAACTTGTAGATGCCACTTTCTATATGAAGTGTTAAGCACGTTGTCTGGTTTCTTCTCTGCTAAATAACGACTGATTTGCTGGATTCTTGGCGGTGTTTTTCGTTGGCAGGTGCCGGGGTGGTGACGAACCGCGCGACGGTCCATCACATAGTCACCGAGCACGGCATGGCGTTCATGTTCGGCAAGTCGCTGCGGCAGCGCGCACACGCTCTCATCTGCATCGCCCATCCCGACCACCGCGAGGAGCTCGAGAAGGCAGCCTTCGAGCGGCTCAAGACAATGCCCAGTGCCTACTGACCAGCATCACAACCGTAGAAAGAAATAAAATAAAAATGGTTTATCTATTTTCATATTTTGTTCTTATCTAATTGTTAAAAAAGTGTGAATGCATTTTTTTTTTACAGTTGCGGCTAGAAAAGGTGTTTTTAGTCTGCGAAAAAATTGCAGCAACCCGGCATCTCACAAAAAACAAGGATAAACACGCAATACACAGCCGTATTCGATCCAAACTTGAACTTGAACTTGAACTTCAAGTTTGAACTTGAACCCGGCACTTCCACCGAAGTGACTTTCCAAAAACATGCTGGAAATGATGATGGAATAAGATAGGCGTTACGAGTTCTATCTTACTGCCAAGGTAAAATAGAGAATTTCGTAACGCAACACTTTTTACACGGCATAAAAACAAAGACATAATAAACATATTTTTTTTTAGAATATGAGTTAGTGACATAAAAAAATATTAAATGAATAGTGTCCACTATCCAGTGCCGCCATCGAGCTCATGGCTCCCTTTCGTTGTAAAAACTCGCTGTTCACTCGACCACGCTGCCACATGCATCGTACCACAACTTGCAGCGAGCCATTTCATCATCTCCGAGAGCGTGTCACCTGCTTAGCACTCGTACCCGCTCCTAACACATTTTGTATGACCCGATGTTCAGTTGCTGTTGAAAGTTTGTCTCCTTCGGGGATCTACCGTGACGTATGTCACGGTAGACAGTGGATCGAATACGGCTGTGTATTGCGTGTTTATCCTTGTTTTTTGTGAGATTTTTTAAAATTAATTCAAACTATTCTTAGTGCATGATATTTAATTTCGAGTACTTCGGCGGGTCAACATCGTTCGATTAAAAAAATTGTATTAAGCTTTATTTGATATTATGTTAATAAACTAACATCGAGCTGTCATGCGACAGGATGGCTCGGTGGTGAAGTCACTTAGTCATTAAATCTTGGAATGCGACTGATCGTGGTTCGAGCCTCGTAACTTTTGACTTTTTTACCATTGTAAAGATCTTTCAAATAATATATATATTAAAAAATATCAGCCACATCTTATCCCTCGAATGGCCGAGTGGTAAGTCGCTTGGTTGGAAACGCAAAAATGAAGCGTTCAAATCCCTGTATCTTTTGAGCCTTGCCCATGACTTGAGTGGCTGGGGAACGTCCTCGCCCCGAAAATTTTAATAAGTACGAATGGTAAACAAAGCATTTGTTATTCATATACCTTAAAAATCTCCATTATTTCATCGTGTATCGGCAGGCGGGTGGTTAATGTATGAAACTGTTAACTCAAAGGTTCCGGGTTCGAATTCTGTCTTGTTCGGATACGTGGAAACTTATTTTGCATTTAATTAAGGCGAACGTTGTTAAGATAGTAGCAAGGATCCAAATCTCGGTCGCTTCGCGACCTCAATTTGCATTTTTGCTGGAAATTTAAACGTCCCACCCTATCGCCCTAAGCTTTTGCAGTATGCTTGGCCAAAATGTTTGGTCCCAACGGCCACGAGTTTGCATACATTTGATAGACAGCGCCATCTGGTAGATAAAATTGAACAAATCTGTGACATGAGTATATATATATATTTTTTTTTTTCTTCGTCACCCTACTACAACTTCGTGGCTTTTCACGATGAATAAATCAACAGTTTCAATTTAATTTTAAGTTCCAAAAAGCTGGATCATACGGGATTTGAACCCACGTCGCTAGATTACTAGGTAAGTGGGCTCTCCAATGCGCCACGCTTTCGATGGGTGATGGCTTCGATTCTCCCTACTCATTGCACATAGCTAGCTGGTTTTCTTTTTTTAGAAGACGACTTGTGTTTTTTAGCTCGTTGAAGTCCAAATCCCATGCTTCAGTGTTGTCCAGTGCGAATTCAGTTCTGTGCCAGTTCCAGAGATCGCCAAAAAGCTCCGCTTCCTGCTGGAATCGAACCCGGGTCGCAACCGTAACCCAGCGTACAAACCGCTGGACCACGAGGATGCTTGTAGTAGCTGGTGCATTTTTCATACCCTTCATTGCAATGATCAAGAATGCTGTAACAAAACTCCATCTCTTTCCTTCACGTAGGTCCTTCTTGACGATAGCAGCATATAGCATCGGGCATCGAGGAAGATACCTATGAAGAAAGATGGAAAAAAGCGATGTTGGGTGCGGGGTTTGAACCCGGTCGTTCAAAGTGGGAGGCAGCGATGTTTTGCACTCAACCACGCATTGGACGAAGTAAACTACAATGTTTAACTTTCACCGATTGCTACTTCATTATTTGGCCAATATTACGTCAAAAAGCTGGGCCTTCTGCTGGGATCTAACTCGGGTTGCAACAATATAGTATATACCTTGAGGAAGAAGTATGCGTTGTATTTATAGGACTCCATTCAGTTCAACGGCAACTTGCCTTCCGAACTGTGCAGTACAACAGAATGAAACGACTTTATTTGTTTAGCTTTGTTTCTACTGGCTGCCAGGTTCGTTGGACAAAATCCAAAAACCATGCCACGGGGCTAAAATGAATATAATATGAGTGGTCTCCGTGATTTTTACCACGCAAGGATGATTTAGGGTATAATTTAGCCAACAAAAACGAACCGACTCTGATTTTGTTTTGTTTCGTTAGTGCGTTTTTGGAAGAAGTGTTAAAAATGATTTTATAAGCATAATGCGTGGGTGTTTGTGAAGGTTTACTAGTATGTGCGTTCTTGGGGGTTCTTTTAACCAATTTTTCGCATTCCTCCATCCAGTGCTAAATCAGAAGTATCTTTTCTGCCGTTTCCTTCCGCCGTGTTATGTGTTAAATATAATTATTTCGCTTCACAGTTCAATTGCTTTTCTTGTTGCGCTTTTGAAATATAATATGAAAATGATATCGCATAGAAGAATAATGGAAAAGTATCGATAAGAATGGAATACAGTGGAATAGAATGGAATGGAATAGATTGGGGTAGAATGGAATCGAATGGAAAATAATTAAGATAGCTTGGAGGATAGAGAACAGCCAAAAAATTAGAATTATAAAATAGGAAGTATATTAGAAAACACACAGAAATGCCACATTAAAAATTCAATATAATTCTATTTTCATTCAAGTACAATGCGAGACGAAGACCTTAGGTAAGTGGGAGGTTGCCAAGTGGCCGTGCTGCTTCCGTGACGTCACGGTCTGCCCCTGCTTCTCAGCGACGCCGCCCCGAGTGCTCGTGTGCATCGCCGGTTGCCTACCTTCATAGGCTTCGAGCTCGGGGCGATGAACGAGAATTCGCCAGCTTCCCTAAAACACGTGTTGCACGCTTATTTTAATTCTTATGATGTGGCGTCGAGTTTTTTTAACCTTGGTATCTCCGTCAGACAAAATCTCAGGGCGTGTTAGATGCCTGGTCACTTCTAGCCCCTATTTTCATCTCTGGCATGACCAGAATCCTCTAGCCTAATATTTGAAAGCGTAATATGTAATTAGAGTTTTTAATAGAAACTTCAAAGAGACTCGCTGTAAAAGAACACAGCTGCATACATTTCTTTCGAAGTTGGCGGAATTTAAGGCAAATTTTTAAAACCACAAAAACCGGCAAATGCACATGCCAAATTGGTGAAAATTTCGGTAAAAGGGTTTTGTAACCACCCCTAACACGGCGAGCTACTAAGATTAGACCGAAAATTTCTAGTTTGGCCGTTGATCCGTTTTTCCGTGATATCTTTGTCAGGTTTTGAGATAGACAGCAACTGAGTTGACCTTGGCCAAAGGATTTCTCATGGAATTCTACCCCTAGAAACATAACTTGCAGAGTGAAATTCAAGAAAACATATTTTACCCCGACATAAACTGGAAAAAAAACATGAACGCACATTACTCCATGTTTTTTGCTTGATTTCGATTATTTTTGAAGATTCACTTAAAATTTGGCACATAGGGTAGTTGAAATAGGGTAGTTACAACGTGGTCTATTCAGATTTAAGTCTTTTATTTATCAAAATTAATGCTGTATTCAGTTTTTATTTGAGAAAAGATCTGGGGAATGCACAAGATTTCTGGTCAATTGTCACCCCTATTTTTATCCCTTGCATAACCAGAATTCTTTTCAGCCAATAATTGGAAGCATTTTTAAAATTCTAGGTTTTCAAAGAAAAACGTGAGCAACTCGCTCAGTTTTCCTTGTACGACGAATTTGCGGTGTGATATAGACTCGCTGTAAGATTCCAGACCCACTTACTTATCTCTATGTTCATTCAGAATCCTTTCAGGCAAATGTTTCAAATTGATAAAATAGGCGAATGGTTTTAGCAAGTTATCTGAAACGTTGACGATAAGGGTTGCTTTCCACCCGTTGCACATAAAGGTTCTCAGATTTGCGAGTTTTATGTGAAATATACCCCGCCAGTTCTTAACGCCAGTTCTTAAAGGAGCCCTCCGAAATGATTTTTAGAATTTATATATTGTCGAGTAGACCAATCAAAGTGACATTCCGTTTAAATTTTATTTTTTAAAAAATCTGGGCCGAATAATCGCACATTTTCTCTTTTGCGCGAAGCCCCTAGCGTGACGTCACCGCAGGGACGGCTGCAGCACGCGCTCGGTCGCTCAGCCGCTTGCCGAGGCTGCGGAACGTTAGTATGCGCGATACTTTCTTGTCAGTAGGTTCTATTTTGTCTTGTGTATCAGTAATACCGTGTTCAGTAATACACTCGCCTTCCTGACACAACGCTCGTATTTGGGTTGGCTCTTTACAGCAGTGCGATGTCATGTCATTGTCCATTGAGATGCATTTGCCACAAGTGCACCAGAACGTATTTCCTACCCTTCCTTGAAATGTTTCGTCTCTCCTTCTTTCTTGGGCAAGCCTAAAAACATTTTCAGTCATTTCACTTTGAGTGAACTCGGATCCAAACTTTATGGACGCCCTGCCACATTCACGCTGATAGATTTATACGATCGCGAGCGCTCGAGGCCTGGCGCTAGACTGGCAGACTCGGGTTGCGGCTACGCACCCGTCCCTGCGGTGACGTCACGCAAGAGGCTTCGCGCCAAAGAGAAAATGTGCAATCATTTGGCTCCAGATTTTTTTTTCAATAAAATTTAAACGGAATGTCACTTTGATTGGTATACTCGACAATATATAAATTCTAATAATCATTTCGGAGGGCTCCTTTTAGATATACAGCAATTGAGTTGCCCAATCGTTTTCTAATGCTCTTCTACACCTAGTAACATGGCCTGCAGGCAGGGCTGGACTGGCACGCCGGGACACCGGGACGTTTCCCGGTGTCCCGCTTGATTTGGGGCCGGTGGGGCCGGTGGTTTTTCAGTCTCATGTAAACGTAAATTTATTCCAAAATTTTTTCAGGGGCTGTGCCCCCCCCCCCCCCCCCCGTACCCAAATTGGGCCGGGCCGCTTGAACCACCCCAGTCCAGCCCTGCCTGCAGGGTGAAATTTAAGATAAAATCATTGAATACTTTATAAATTTAAAAAAATTCAAATTTATAATTAACCCACAAAAGGAACAATATAATATCATGCCTTGTGATGTATGAATGGCTTCAGAAGTTGCCTACGGGTCTTAACCATCTTTATTTGCTTTAGTTTACATAATTAACATTTTTTTTAAATTATCGAGGTCTTAATAAAACACTAGCCAATAGGAGGCCGAGATTTACCCGATCGACACCGAGTGGGCGGGTCTAACAATATTGTGCAGGTCAAGATTTCAATTACGTCATCGGTCGTGGCTTGAACCATTGAAACCTCCTCCGTCGGCTGAGCGCCTGATACTTCATCGAAAATACTTGGTTTTCACGAGGCAAGAAGAACCAAATTGTGTGTAGTTCCACCGTTTCCCACCCAGGGGCGCCTTATAGGTTTCATTGGGTTTCATGATCAGCTGTTATTGTTGATCAAGTGATTTAAAATTAATTACTTTATATACCAATGAATGAGATTTTGTTTTTAATTTATTTTTGCAACACCTTATAAAACCAAGTAGGTAGACAGCTAGAATGGTATTGCTACAATAAATATGCTGTGATCAATCTGAACAGAATAATTATAGATGTGCTGTAATAAATCTCCTGATTCTCAAGCCCCTTTAACACGGTCACATTTTTCATCACATTTCGTCAAACCCTTGTACAGCAGTCTTGTATACAACTGCATGTGATCGTGTAAACAGTCCATTGCAGGGCAGTCCGTCACACAAAAGTCTTGTATGGCAGACTGTGGCACATTTTTTGCGGATAGCCCAGACTCTATTTTCATCACATCTTGTATGGAATGCATGCAACCAATTAGAGATCAGAAAATTGCTTGACGTCAAACTTTTCAAAAAATTGTAGCGGCATATGTCAGTGTGCAGAGCGAAATTTGAAATGGCTGCAATTAAAATGAATTAAAAGTTGATACAAGTTTATTTTTAAATAGAAATCACACCCATATACCTGACGTCTGATGAAAGTAGATCAAAAATCACTCTCATTTTTTTTTCTGAAATGTCAACTGACAACACTTCCATGGCCTACTGTGATAATAAATGTGATACAATGATTATTGTATCGTGTAAAAGGTCGTCACATTTTTCATCAAATCCGTCACACAAAACCTTGTACAAAGTTTATATTACAGACTGCTGAACAAGGGTTTGACGAAATGCGATGAAAAAATGTGACCGTGTAAAAGGGGCATAAGAAAGGTTTTTGAGATGTGGCTCTTGGATCCAGGTCAGTTCAGAACCTCTGCGTAGCCTTACACATAGCACAACACAGCAATTGAATTTGGAGTCTACATTTTTGTAGCCTGTTCACATTCCTGATGCAACCTATGGTCTTCTGTATAAACACTCTCGCTAAACACACCCACGCTACCAGTGCTACATCACAAACCCTTATTTCCGGGGATGTTACCGTACTTATGCTCTTGTCTCGTGGGGTCGTCCAGTTCTAATGGCACCAGAAAATGTCGCTACAGCTTTATTACTGTTTGAAATATAAGGGGAATTGTTTCTAAGCTATATAATTTTTCAAAACCAATACACACTTATCACACATAGCATTTTTCAAAGCTAAGATAAACATTGCCGCATTTTGGATAGAAGCTCGAGCACAGTATAACACCCTTGCAATGTTTCTGCTATGAAAATGTTTTTTGGTTTAATAATAATAATATCAATTCTCGGCAAAACTTAATTTTCGGCCAGATACTTAAAAATAAGTAACAAATTATTATTCAGATGTCAGCTCTGGCATTAAATAAAATTCTTCTTTCTATTGCAAGTTACAATGTGAAATATTTTGAAAGGATTTGAATTGAATGAATACAGAAGTGATGCCATGAGTGCCTCCTTTGTGGCAAATGATTGTTGCTACAGAATACTATGTCAATGAAATCAAGTATGCCGAGGTAATGAAATAGACGAGAGACAGTCACGAAATTGCAGACAGTTCACCAAACAATAAGAAAGCTATGGTGTCCACAATTGTGTGCAATCACACAGGCCAGAGTGTCTGGTACAGTTGAGAAGTTAAGGAACGCAGTTGAACTGGTATTGGCGCTAAATCAGTGACAAAAAAGTTTTTAGCTACTCATAAATTATAAATGCAAATAAAAAGGAAATAGGACCTTTTAACTGATCACTACAGATTTACAATTATCTCTAGGTAAAGTTATCTAATCTATAATTATTATAAATTATAATTCTTACCTTCGTTACGGTGGTTCCGCATCTACGTGGTCGCTGGAAACCCAGCGTAATTCTTCAGCGCGTCTCGAAGTTCCTGGACATTTCAGATTCATCACTCACAGCAAATTTATTCCCAGCCAAGGGTTAAGGTGGATCCGTACAGAAATTTATTGTTTTTGTTTTGGTAAAATTTTACTCAGATGTGGTCTATGCCGGAAAGAAATACTCAAAAAATTTTTTTTTTAAATATTTTACTGGAAATTTTCCGGATAGTGTGAAAATTTGTTTGGTAAACATGGCACCACTCCTTCCCTCACTTAGGTGATTGGATATTGGTGGATATTGGATAAGGATATTGGTGATATCAGTCTCGACTATTTTTTTTATCGATCAAGACACTTGCAGCTTGCCAATAAAGGAAGATGAAAGTTTAGAACTGCATACTTTTTCAGTAACAAATTTTGAAACAAAGCAAAAAAATTGGCAAATTTACGTCATATTTTAACCATTGACAAAATTTAGAGAATGTCAGCGCAAATTGAATTAAGTGTCTTATTATAATCCCTGAAGTTTGGACATTCCATAAATATTAATTTCATTTCGATCGGACGACTGATACTCCCCCCTAGCGGGACAAGAGACAGGTCAGCAAGCGTAATTTTCCATACTAATTTTTTAATTTTCCGGAAAATTTCCAGCAAAATATTTTTAAAAATATATTTTTTAATATTTCCTTCCGGCATATGACCACATATGAGTAAAATTTTACCAAAACAAAAACAATAGAAAAACTATACGGAAACAGTACGGATCCACCTTAACATGAAATGTTTAACACCCTTACATAATCACTTCTAAGTTAAACGGAGGTTTTCAGAGCCCATGTTGATGGTAGAAGTGGCTTCACGGTTGCTGCTCTTTGACGGCATGAAGTCTCTGGCCACCGTCGATAACTACGCCTCACGCAGCATCCGTGAGGCTGTAGAAATCGAACGACGCCCGTTCAACATGAACAAAAGAGACGACAGCATCCGTCTCCCCCAAGCGTGGAAGCCCGTCACGGAGATGATCTCCGTGGCCCCGGCAGTGCCCACCCGGGCGACGGATGCTGCAGTTGCCGCCAACCCACCGAAGCAGACCACCGGCACCTACGCAGACTGCCCAGCACGCAACACCAGGCTGGCGACCGCGAGAGCCAATGGGGCGACAGCTCGTCCCCCATTGGCTCGGTGACCGAACTACTCCCACGACTTGAACACCTGTCGCGGGAGCTTGTACACCAGACAACCCTGAAGATGCCAACGCGCTCGTTGGCAAAACGTCGGACAACGGTCCTTTTTAGGACCACCAACCCAGTCAAACAGAGCAGCAACCGTGAAGCCACTTCTACAATCACTTCTAACTACGAGTACATTTTTATGAATTCCACCAGCTACACCAAAATTAAATCAAAAATGTATAGATATGTGGGGATTCTCTCCCCCGGGGGCAAGAAGAATCCAAGTCCCCGGGGGGAGTGGATTGTTGCGACTGACTTTGTTTACGAGACTTGACTTCAAACGACGACAACGACAAGACGTGTTTTTCTATCAATTGTACTTTTCTAGTTTCGGATTTCGAGTTTGGGAGTTGTGTTTTTTGTGTCAGAATAAATAAATGTACTAAACATCGCCAAACGACTTTTCAATCGACGACGCTACAGATACCATAAAGAATTCTTTGCCGGGTTTGTACATATAAACATATCATGGTATCAGCATGAGCCTAACAGCAGGTTTGGGTACTAAGTATTCTCACCGCGTTGCCCATGGCGTCGGTGCGTTCGCGAAGCGTCGCCTGGTAGGCGGCCAGCCGTTCGTCCGTCTGCGGCGCGGCAACAAACGTGGCCAGGTGGTGCAGCGCCACCGCAAACGGGATCGGACCCCATTCGGCCCGAACCGCACCTGTTCCGACAAAATCAAAGGGATTTCCGTCATTTTCTGCTGAACGTGCAGCAAACCAAAGGTTAAAACTATTAATCGTCTCTTCATAAAAAAGTAATGCTCACATGCCCCGCGTTCGGCAATTTAAACGCGGCAGCTGTTAATGCGTTTACGTTAATGCTAAATTTTTGCTGTGTTAACTTGGACACGGAGCCAAGGCAGGGAGAAAGGTGGAAAAGGCTTTCATCTTGAATACATTGGAAGTTTTAAGTGGCAGATCATGCATCTTCTGCTGACAAACAAGTTTAAATCAATGATTTTAAGTTTTAACCAAATAAATCATTGGATTCAAATCAGTCCAGCCCTAGTTATACATATCACCAGCAACAGAGCTTTTCAATTCAGGGAAAAAGGATGTAATATACCCACTGAGAAAAGCCAGTTGGATAGAGATTTTGCTATCTTCTTTGCTTAAATTGCAGAGCCAATAATGGTTTCTGAGAACCTTTTCAATCAAGGAAGAGAGCGGAATCAAACCCACGTGACGTTTCTTTGTGTGTATCTGATTTCATGTTTCTCAGAGTGAAGTAGGTGTATTGGCAAGCCAGCGAGCAAGGTAGCAGCAAACGAAGGTCACCCACCGCGTGCCAGGGCTGCAAGGTAAGCGTCGAGCAGAGCGGGCTCGGTCTCGGCAGGCTCGAGCAGACAGCTGGACGGCATCGGCAGGCGCGCCAACGGCAGGCGCAGCACGCGCAACACCGCGCCGTGCTCGCCCCATGCCTGCCGGCGGAAGCTCGCGCTGTGCCGCTGCGCCAGCGGTACCAGCAGGTAGCGGCAGAATGTTGCGTCGCCGTACGAACACGCGGCAAACTGCTCAAGCAGCTGCGTGTAGCTGCAAACGCACGGAGGGGCCGATCACACACCATCTGCCTACGCTTCTTGCCGGGACATGACCACAAAACTGTGGGATACTGATTCCTTCATGTTTTATGCCCACAAATGAAGCTTGTCAAAACATATATTTTATTCAAGCAACGTTGTGCGGTCAGACTCTCGCTAAGAACAGCCAGTTGGCTTGTGATTTCCCCGTCTCCCTTGGTTAAATAAGCGGAGCCAATATAAAACTATTACAAAAAATTAAATACGCATAATGTTTACTGTGCTCATTTAAACATGGACGAGTGGAAATCATATCAAACTGGATTTTTTACTCGGTGTAAATGCAGGGGCGGATCTAAGACTCAAAAGGCAGTCAGCAAACGTATCCAAGGGGCCCTCTTTTTTGGGTTGGTGTTGGGGGGAGGGGGGGGGGGGGGGTGATCTTTCACGCAAAAAAATGTTAGTCCTAAACGGCAATACATCCTATAATATTAATTAGTTGATAAGAAAAACACAAGTGTTTCTTTTTTTTGTTTGTGTGTTTGTTCGCACTCTACAGGCCAAACGGCTGCTCTGATTTTGATAAAAATTTCATGAAACCGTATTTTGTTCTCAACTTGACCCCCTGCTTTTTTCAGCAAGGTCGTGGTCACAGTATCTTAACTATTCAAAATTTAAAAAATATTTCAGAATTTTCAAAACTTTTCTTATTTTTTACAGACAAAAGTTTTTTATATAATCACACCAAACTTAAGAAACATATTAAGCAAATCGATATGCAGCTGTGCTGAAGTTTTTGGATCTTTATCTTATCTTGTTCATTTTTTATTCGCATTTTTCCGACAATTTTTTATGATTCTTAGCTATTTATCCCTCGAGATTCAAGTGGAAGGTTTTGCGATTACCTTCATACCCTTGTAGGTCTTAAATCTTATCCTCAAGCCCTAAATATGTACGCTCATCTACAAAGCGATATTGAGCATTCGCGAAGCCCTAGTTTTTCAATTCGTTGACTCACCCCATCTACGTGAATGTGGCACAGCGGCGGCTTTTGTATTTTGTATTTGCAAAGGTCCTGCAGCGACAGGACCTACTTCCTTGCCTCATCCATTTCAATGGAAAGGATAGCAGGGTTGCTTGTCCTCTGTTGGGTCATCGTCGAACGGCGATAGTCTTAAAGATGGCACTTGAAACGACATCCGCACGAGGTGGAATTCTAACCCGAACTGACTGCATGGTTTTTTTATTTCTATGTGCGCAAAACTCGAGCAAATTTCCTAGTTCTACATTTGCCTCTTATATCAGATTCAGTAACTAGAAACAATTTTCACCCAATACCTACATAGTACTTCTTTCCACACTGTCGCAACCCTTTGTCGGCGCTGACCGACAAAGGGTATAGAGGCGCGACAAGCGAGTCGTCGGTACTCGGAGCACTATGTATGGATATTCTAGAGAATCTACGAATACACTGTTAGCCAAGCTAACGTTACAATATTATGTAGTAGCTGTTTGGGGCCCTAGAAGTTAGTCTCATATTATTTTTTCATAGTTATGTGTAAGTTAAAATATTATTGTCGCAATAAATATCGACGCCTAAGCCGGGGCCCAGAGGGGCCCAGAAGGCAGGGGCCCAGTCAGCATTTGCTGAAATGCTGACCGTTAGATCCGCCCCTGTGTAAATGATCATGATTAGCTTGAATTGAAGAGGAGAGGCATATTCTTCATCTCCTATCATTTAAAACCTTGCAGACTCGATAGTTTGGCGAATGTAGTGAGAGTTTAAAGCCAAAGGAACTGGAATGCTTGGGCTATGGCTCGAGTTACTAAGCAAGAGAACACATGTGTACCTGGATTTTTAATTCCTACGCCTTGCAAAACAAGTGAGTTGATTTGAGATGTCCTGTCAGTCTTTGAGTCCTATCCTCTCTATGCTAGAGTTGGCCAACGGACTTACAGGTCGTAGAAGCTGGACAGGCCGGGGATGTCGGCGTTGAAGTCTAAAAGGTGCTCCGACTCCATCAGGTGTCCCAGGATCGACTCCAGGTGACCCTTGACCTCCGCGTCCAGGAACACGTCTGACCCTGCAACCGAGGTCAAAAATTTACTCTGCCTTCAGATTGGAGTTTACAGCATGATTACCAGCATCTGCTTACCAAAATAAATATCAATCACACTGGATTTGATTTGCATGATAGTTAAGATGCTTCTTATTGTATTATTCAACCGTACCGCGTAATATTGAAGGTCGAATTGTAGAGAAAGCAATTATTTGTTTATTGATTCTAAATAATTCTACCTAAATCAACACAAGCACAGTGACACTGGTGTTTTCTGGCATTAGGCAAGGCAAATAGTAATGCCAACAATCGTAGCAGCGTGGCAACACTAGCAACAGCAGTGACACCGGTGTTTGCTGGCATTAGGCAAGCCACATAGTAATGCCAACAATCGTAGCAGCGTAGCAGCGTAGCAACACTAGCAACAGCAGTGACACCGGTGTTTGCTGGCATTAGGCAAGGCACATAGTAATGCCAACAATCGTAGCAGCATGGCAACACTAGCAACAGCAGTGACACCGGTGTCTGCTGGCACAAGGTAAGACGCAAGAACGCACGCAACGCCAGCATGCAGCTACCGACCTGCCAGGAAGACGGCAACGACCCGACAGAATCGCGCTGTGACGTCAACCCCGGCCGTTAAGTGCCGGGCTTCGCACAACGCCGCCCATCCCAGACACGTCCTGGCCACTTCCAGCTGCCGATCCCCCGTGTCCGCCGATCGGCCGTCGGCCAACCCCAGCAGCGGCAGGAAGCACCAATCGGCAGGCAGCGCGGGCTCCGAGCCGTCGTCAGATTGGTCGGCTGCGTCCAGGCCGAGGCGGGCTGCGTAAAGTTCGCTGGCCGGGAGCAGCAAGTCGTGCGGCGGCGGGAACAGCCTCGGGTTGAAGACGACTTCGCGAAGCAGAGCAGAAAGCAGCGGGCGGTCCGCCTTGGCGATCAGCCAGCTCAGCTGCAGGTGAGAAGCAGGCCGAGCTTGCACAAAGACGGCTTTCAAAAATCGTTTTATGTGAACGTGAAAGTTTGTAGGATGTAACAAGAGATTGTGAGCATCATTAAGTCATCACAACAGACTGTTGTTTTATAAGAAAACTCTGTATTAGTTTCTACAACTTGCATTTAGGTCCTACCTAAAAATGGAATTTTTAAATTTTAGCTAAGCTTCCTTTAATGAAGCGCTTGTGGTTAATTGATATTTTCAAATTAAATTATCTGTTTTACATGACCGGGCATTGCTTGTAAGAAGAATCATCATTGCATGATGTAAAACCAAGGTTCACCAAGGTACCTACCTTAACGGGTCTTTGCACTATACTATAGCAAAGCTAGCGAAAGTGTGACACGTATCAGAATAATGAGGCAAGGACAAAGATAGCGTATGCAAACCCGGATCGATGTCGGCAAACAAATGGTACCTTGAAGGCGAGCCGGTGAAACAAGTTGGTTGCGTGGGTGGGGGCGGCTTCTGATTGGCTGCCGCAAGCCAGCAGCGCCAGCCGCGCAAGCAGCCGGGTCTCGATCCGCGTGAAGCAGTTCCCGACGAGCGCAGGGGTGTCGCAGCCGACAATGGACTCCACCGCCGCCGCCAGCAAAGGGCTGCCGAGCAGAAGCTGCCGAGCCTGCAAAAAGCAAGCACGGTCGGTACAACGATTTACAGGCGGGGTGGAAAAACAATACAAAACTGTGGGAAGTCACTTCCGCGGGGAGTTGCCAAGGGCAACAAACATCCAACATCCAAGAGTTGATTGTTGTGTGAAACTTTGTCCAAATAAGGATTAGTAAGATATGTTCAAACCAAACAATGAAACTATTTCATTATGTTTGCTCACCTCCACGGGAGTAAGACCAGGTTTCCTGGTTTAAATTTGGTAAATTTAAGTTATTGAACTTGATTACGACTTGACTTAATGAACTTGAACTTGAGTTGCTGGGTTTCTGCCAAATAAACATCTGCAATGCAATGGGGATGCAAATTTACTTCCTACATGCATTTAAAAAAACTAATCAATGGAATTGTTTCAACTTTAAATCGATAAAATATACAAATCATTCCATGACGACTAAATCTAGATATTTCCAGGTAACAAATGCCATCAAGAAAGCTCCGCTAAAAATTTATCCCCTGAACATTTTTAATTTGTCTTGGGTTCGCGCACACTCAATAAAATCGCAGTGTTAATGAACAAAATTACATGAATGTTTGCAAAGTCCTAGTTACTCCACTGGTGCTAGCGACTGGCAGAAAATTTCTAGTAGCGGCTTTCCGAGCACAGGCAGGCCGGAACAAACAACCCGACTTTAACGCAACTAAAATCAACACTGCTTCAGACACTGCGTACCTGCGGCAAGGCGGGTCGCGCCGCCAGCAACAAGTCAGCGAGGCCGAGCAGCAGCAAGTGCGGTGCGTCGGGACGCATGACCGGCACCAGCTGCCCGCCGGGCAGAACGCCGCCCGCCGACGGCAGGCTGGACGGGTGCCGTCGACATCGCTCGCCGCGGTGAACCAGGTTGGAGCAGCGGCTGACAATCGCAAGGCGCCGTTAGGGAACACTCGGTACCAACAACGGTACTTTCACGGTTGAAACAAATAATAGCTAGGCTGTAGTATGCAGGTAACTCTGCCAAAATGGCATTGTTAATCGCCAGCGCCATCTAGGCGGCATGGTTCAATGCACCGCAGCCATATAGTTATAATTGATGAGCGTAACGAGCGTAGCGAGTGGAGCGAAATCTTCAATTACACTTTACTGCTAAAAAAATCCTGAATGTTTTTTTTTTTTTTTTGTTTTGTTTTTTTTTTTTTTTGTGTGTTTGTTCGCGCTCTACAGGCCAAACGCCAAAACGGATTTTGATGGAAATTTCGGTGGACCTTCGTTTTCTCTGAACTTAGATCTGCCACGTTTTTGAAGCAATTCGGACGAGTAAATTTTATGTTATTAAGTTTTTACGAAATTTTTCAGTTTTTCCAAAACACGTTTTCCACTCTAGAGGCCAAGGATCTCCATAGAATTTGACGAAACTTTCCAGATATGTTGGCCCCCACGATTTAATGTTTGTGTACAAATTTCATTGTTGTATGCTTAGAAGTTTTCTTGGAAATGGCGCTTTTATGACGCTTTTTTAGCGATTTTGCAGTTTTTTGGTACTAAATCAACTTTATCTTCAACCGATTTTGACAAAATTTACTGTGTACATTATAAAGCGTAAAAGGAAGATACTGTGTTAATTTCAAGCAAATCATTTTAATAGTTTTTCTTTAAATCGATTTCTACGTTTTGAAATATTCAATGTCATTGAGAAAGCGGCTAAATTAACGCCGAACATTTTAAATTGATCATAAAAGCCTCTAGGCTATACGCACACGCAATATAATTGCGTTGTGGGTGAGCGTAAATATTACGCTCATCCACAACACGATTATATGAGTGTTCGCATAGCCTAGTTTAGAACAATGTTTCTTGCATCTTACATAATGTTCAGTGACTTTTTTCGCTAATTTTGCTCAAAATCCAAGGTGATAGCTGAACTTGGAGGCTTTTCAGTTAAGAAGGTTGTTAGATAGAAATGATCAAATCTCTATTGCTGCATTTGTCAGGGTAGCTTTTACAATTATTTTTACTGTAGATTTTCCAAATGAGAATATGCAAAAAAAAACAACTGTGTAAACAATGTTGGATAGGTTGTTTTAGGTTAGCAACATGCACTTTTTAGCATGATATTAGTTTTGTAAATGCATTACAAACACAACATAAAAGGATTGTATATTTGGTCAAATCGTTCTTTGGGAACTCTGCTTTCACGTCATCCAGTCCAAGCAGTAGTTAAATGTGTGGCTCACTGAAGGTTGCTGATGAGATGGCTGAAGACTCCCCCTTCTTCAAGCAGTGGCTTCAAGCGACGTTCCGTTTCAGCCAGTCTCGCATCGTTTGCTTCCTCCTAGGATCAATGGAAGAACCACACATCACACACAGATTTTATCATTTGTTGCACTGCTAGTTTAACACCGAGCCACCTTCCTACCTTCCAGCAGACAAGCAGGAAACAACGGCATCACAAAATGGTTTCATCATCTGATCGATGTCACTCACTTTCTGCGACACTTGCGTGAAGAAAACGGCCGTGCAGCTCAACGTGATTCCCAACAGCTTCATCATCGGAAACTGAAACAAGACAAAATGCTCAGCTTGCTTCTGTGTATTTTATAACATCTTCAGGCGCAAAATGCGGTGGCATAATACAATACTATGCTAGCAAACAATCAGTACAATTCGACAGAAAAATGACGGATGCACAATCAAAGGTACTGAATTTGACTGGCTGAAATTTATTCACAAATAACTACATAGGTATGTTTGAGAAACTGTTCGGTAAAACTAAAAACAAATGTTCGGAGAACACGCATCCTTTGAAGGTACCTTCACTGTTTATATTCAAATCACCCTATTCCTACCAAAGTACTCTGTTCAATAACTTTTTTCCATTTCTAGTTCTGAAGAATTGGGTTTATTTTTGCATTTTTTCCACAACCACCTTTGGAAACAAAAGCAGGAATTTATCCCACTCTCCAAATTCAGAAGCAGAAAAAGTAATTCAACTACAGATGAAGCACAATTTTGTGTCTTTCCCTTTTAGGGGAAAAAAAGAGAGCATAAATTGGAGATAATACACTTATTCGATTCAACCAAAATTCTATCTAAGTGACATCATGATACCCACTCGCTAAAGCCAGGTAGAGCAATTCGGGTTGTGATTTCCCTTTCTTCCTTTGTTATTTAGCAGAGCTAATTAATATTTGGTATCTACGCAATTTTTCTCTATGTGGAATAGTTCTATTGAGTCCCTTTATCTATTATGATTTATAATTCTTGCCACGTCTCGTAATCACGTTGTCAAGTCTCACCGTGGGTTCGGCGACAGCTGTAACCTGCGCCAGCCAGCGCTGCAGACAGCCTGCCAGTGCGGGCCCGACCAGTGCCAGCGCCACGCCGTCGGCAGCGCAGGCCGAGCGCAGCCAAGCCACGACTGCGCTGGCCAGCGCTAGGTCACCGGCGCCGGCGCCGAGGTCCGTAGCCTGGGCAACGCGGTGCCAGACGGACAGCACCAGCGGGCTCAGCGGGCTGCCGGCAGTCGGATGTGCGGTTACGTCAGACTCAGTGAAAAAAGCTTGGTTTTCCTTGTCTATCTGCGTCGAACAGCAGAGAAACTACACGGATTTAGCAGTTAGCTAAAGAGTGGTTCATGTGCTTGAGTACATTGAAACTTTTAGCTACATATTATATTCCCACATGTTCACTTTCCACAATTCTATCTCAAAAGTAGTATCTCTAAGTAGGAACTCACATTCCAGCCTACTACTAGTTGAGTGTAGCATTTTTAAATTCAAATAGAGCTAGAATGTTTTCAGGTAACATTTGAGAGACAAACAAAAGAATGCAGGAACCCCCATGGATTGTTAGCCTGTGATTGTCGTGAACATACTGGCGACGTGTCATGCTCCTGCTCGCTGAGCTTTCAACACGTTATACCGAAGCGTCTGTGAGGACCGACCTGATGTATTGTCCGGTGAGCCCGAGGTCCAGCAGCCGCCGCCACAAGTAGAACGTCTCGAGGAGCATCGGGATCCGCGCCGTTGCCTCTCCACTGCAAAGCCGCGCACACCGAGTCAAACACACACAGAGCCACCGAGTCGGCAGCATGCGATTCAAATACTTGGTAAAGTATCCACACATTTGATAGGGGCTTGTGTAGAATGACAAAGGAGCATACATTGAGTTCACATAGTTTTATGTGAGAAGTTTACAAGTTCAGTGTGTTGGTTATTCTTGTAGTCAGTGATTTGAAATTTTTGGTTTTTTCCAGACTATCTCTAATACTTAAAATTTAAAGCCAATTTCCAATGCCCAACGAATAATCTGTCAATTTCTCGGTACCTGGCAATCGCCAGAACAGAGCCGAACAAAACATTGACCCAAAGACATATTCCTTTCAAAGAAAAATCACCTCATGTAACCACTAAGAAAAGACACCTGGGTTTTGATTTACCTATCGTCTTTGATTAAAAAGGTCCACAAAATATAAAATTGGCTCTGCAATTTGTGGTGCATGAAATCACTTTTCTTCTAATGGAAATGGTCCAGCCAGTTATTGCCTTGTACTTGGGCTTCTGGCCTTTACAAAGTACAACTTGGAAATCACAAAACATTTCACTAAAGTATAGCAATAATTCCAAAAGCTAGATAGCTATCAATCTTGATAGCATCACTAATCAAGCTCACAGTACGCTTGCTGGCCGTGCATCCCCCACCTGTCCTGCGTCAACTCCAGCAACGCGGGCATGCGCTCCATGAGGCGGGTCCGCCGTAGCACGTCCTCTGCGAGCGCCGCGTCGCGACACACCACCCTGACCAGCCGCAGCGCGCGACTGGCCGCGGCGGGGGAAGCGTGGAGTCGGAAGGCGGTGTCGACGGCGCCCGAAGACACAAGCGCGCGGCACGCCGCTGCAGAGTGCCGCGCCACGCGAGCCAGGATGTCCAGCGTCGCCGACGCCGTGTTCTCGGGGGGCGACAGCCGGGACAGGACGTAGCTGGCGGGGCAGGCGTTACGAGTCACATTCTGGTATCGGCAACGCGCGTGCTTTAGCCTCGATCCCACCTGACCGAGTACAACAGCGGTTCAATGCGTTATACACATTTCTTACATTCTTTCCTGAACAAATTTGTCAGCCACTCAATAGTGTTACTTACGTAATAGATGTTAGCAGAAGTTAAGCTTTCTCCTTGTTGATTCCTGACTAAATTAACCAGCTAATAAACAATTAAAATGGATGAAGAGAATTCTGACAAAGTAATCCAGCATCGACCTGGCTTCAAACTCTACCTGGCTGTAGAACACTTGCACAGAAGATGTGTTACACGTTTGCGTACGTTCCTAACCCCTGCAACCTACAAATCTCCTAGCAAAGACGGTACATTTAACCTCAGAGAGCAATATCCTGTCTGAGCTGAATATCCTGTCGCGGTTTCGTCGGTGAAAGCAGCTGCCGACGTTGACGTCGCCGGTAACGACAGTCTGGAAGAACTCACTTGAGCCTGTCGACGAGGCCGCTCCTCAGCGCGCCCTCTATCACGTCCACCGCCAGCACCTCGTGGTCCTTCATCTCGGCAGCCTCCCGATCGGTCAGCTCGGTGTGGACCGCCAGCCCCGGCCGCAGGTCCATCACAGAGCCGTCGCAACGAGCCAGCAGCACCTTCCCGATGGAAACAAAGTCTGCTCAGCAATGAGCATCTCAGCCTGCCCGACACGCACTGCTCTGTGAAACGTAGAAGCGAGCTTGGTGAAGCTAGCTCCCCGGCTGACCTGGTCGGCAGAGTCGCACAGCAAGTGTCGTAGCGCCCAGACGGCGGCGCAGGCCACCGACAGGTTGGCGTCGTCCAGCGCAAAGCGGAGGAACAGGAAGAGTTCGCGTTCCAGGAGTTGCTGCAGCAGCGGCGGCTCGAAGCACTCGTCAAAGTAGCCCAGTCGGATCTGCGCGCAGCGAAACAAACACAACGTGTCAACCGGCCGGCTCCCCGACGGGAATCACTTGCACAAGTTCTGTTGAACTAGGGATTTGCACGCGCTAGTTGGAAACGCTGTGTGGGTCAACGTACTTTCCATGATGCTGATTGGAGTCTTAAATACATTATTAGATCAGAAAAAAACTGGGAAAATGTTAAAAAAAAGCAGTCCAGTTTATAAAATGCGTAAAATATAATTTATAAGCTTCATTCACAAGAAAAGTACTAAACAAAAAAAGATGATATAATAACTCTTTTGTCATGTGATAAGGGTAAAAATATCTGTCAATTTTAATAAATTGCAATAAATTGTTTGGCAACTTGAGTGACAAACAAGAATTAAAATAAGTAAGCAATATCCTAAAAATGAGTGGTGAGAAAAGTTGAAAGCGGAACACCCTGAAAATAGTATTGGGTGTAGAGAATTTGAAGCTTTTGGAAGACTATGAAAGACCCGCATGGTAACGGTCGGTACCTTGGCCAGGATGTTAGCAAGCGTGGCGAGGGCGGTGGTTCGCTGCGACGACATCGAGCTGCGGCCGAGGATGAGCAGCTCCTGGACCGTGTATCCCGGCCGGTCCGCCTCGTCGCCGTGGTGATGCAGCCCTTGCGACGTCGGGCTCGGGTCGTCGGCGGCAAGCAGCAAGCCTGCCTCACGTCACCGTCACACCACTTCATGCACCAAGTCACCGACAGGATCACCGCTAGATGTTACTCTACACATTTTAAATGCTTGTTCATCATTAGTCACTGAAATATTTATTTGCTTCAGCTCCTCCAACTATCCAACTACTAAGACTTAGCTTTTGTCTATAGGAATTTGCTAAGCAATCTACAGTCCGATATAAATCCAACCTTTAGTTTCTAAGTATTACTGTTACTACTATCCATTCTGTTGCCTTTGGGAAATTACACAGTTGTTGGAACTCATGCATCTCCGCAGGCTATGACTTGTAGGTGTATAAAGGGTGACGCGATTACCGTTGAAGTCGAATCGTGCCGAGACACTGTCAATGGGCGTTTTCCCCGACGGCACGGGCTGCGTCCAGAGCAGCTTGTCTTCTTCGAGGACGTCCATGTGCGGGAAGCGGCCGGGGTCTTCCAGAGTCCACTCGTCGCGCACTTCCGTCTCCATCGCGTCCACGCCTTCTGCCGGGCTCGGCGTCGAAGGCAACGCTTCAGTGGAACATTGCTCCTCGGCAGTAACGTCCACCTCCATTTCCTTGCACTCTGCTTCCGTTTCCTGGTGGAGGGATTTATATATTTGTTTATAATGATAAAAAAACTGGCCATCTGCTATATAGGTACAGATCATTCTAAGAATGTCGGGAAATTAGTTGTTTGCTGACTACCTTAACATGGAAATAAATAATATAACTTGAAAATATGTTAGGAAGGTACCAATATTTACTAAGAACACTTACTTTTTTAACACGACGTGACCTCAAGAAACTCAAGAGGGACGGATCTAGCTGGGTGATAAGAGCTTCCCTCTCTTTGACAATATCTTCAACACTCATCTCCGCCAAGCGTTGGGCATTTGCTAAATGAATTTCAGCTGCTTCTGGGCCAGACACCACATAGCTGCGGTCACCTGCACTCCAGGAAGGGTGAGATTTTTATGGCCATTCGGGAATTTTAACAAGAATCATGAAAATGAAATTACAGTTGCAAGTAATGAAGAAAATGTAGTACCAAATGTTTGCATGTTTCCTTCCAATGGCTCAGGTGAGGATCTACGTGGACCAGGTTTCTTCATCCCCAGCTGTTGAGAAAATATACTGCCATCCGTTTGCTTCAGCTGGATTTGATAGAAAAGACACAAAAATATCGGTAAGGATCGTTGTTATTGTATCGTTGTTACTACAACTTCAAATATGCAATGCATTGACAAGGAGGTATGTATAAGATGAATATGACTTGACTGGACACACCAATTTATCACGAGTAAAGGCAGATGGGAAGCCTTGAACATTTTCTAGTTTTGGTGGAGTAACCACAGCAGAAAGGTTACGTTCTCGAATTTCACCCAGGAGCTGGCGATTTGTCGGGCCTTGTCTGATGGCAGCCAATCTTTCCCTTTCGATTGCAAACTTCGACTTAGGCTTCTTTGCAGCGGTTTGTGAACTCTCTGTAGAAGAATGCAGATGGTTAGTTGAATAATAAATCGAAAGATCCAAATGACAAATAATGTTGTACATAACCTTTCTTACCTGCCACAGGTTGTTGTTGACGTTTATTTACCACTGTCGCTGCTGGTTTTTCCGATTTATTTTTTAGAAATTCTTCCTGCTGTTTCAATATTTCACCCTCATCATCACTTGGTTTCGGGCGCTTGATCATCTTGACACGAACGTAATTTTATTAAAATACCAAAATACAAACAGCCGCCGGCGTCACAATCCGGATTCCGGCATGAACTGACATGTGTGAGGACATGCGATAATATCGAACACAGATATATCGACTACCGTTTTTCGAAAGTGTCATCGATTCTCACGAATTCCGAACCCTTCGAATGGGTCCACAAGCAATAATGCCCAAAAATTAGAAATACATTATTTTTGTACGCACTAAATGTTCAGAAACCCTAAGCCTAACCAATAAATTCACTGAAAGTGATTTTTTTTAGCAGCTCTCAACATCCCTATCCCTTCCCTATCCCTTCCCTATACTAATATTATCCCTGTGGTTCGGTGTGTTTTCATCACTTTCAGACATGTCTATGCACGCCTAAAGTTACCATCCTATTCTTATGAAATTTTGGAAACGCACTCGATACATCATAAATGGGTGCAACGAGGGGGTCTCGCTGCGGTTTGACCAAAATGGGCCCTTTTTTGGGGGGGTTCACCTACCAAATTTGGACTTGGAGGATTGATAATTTATACCCGTGTAGCAGCGACCATTTTCAATTCAAATTGAAATTTTCAAATCAGCCAGCCCAAAATTGGGCCCTTTTGAGGGGGTCATTTAGCAGAAACAAAAACCTGCGATTACACTTGGCAGTTATTTTCCTAACTTTATGAAATTCTGGAAACGCACTCGATCACACATTATACAACTCACTGTTGAGGTTTCGCTTTGGTCTGGCCAAAATGGGCCCTTTTTTGGGGGGGTTCACCGGTAAAATTTGGACACATAGAATTGAAAATTTGTACCCGTGTAAAAGTGTTCATTTTTAATTCAAACCTATAATTTTACATCCGCCAGCCCAAAATTGAGCCCTTTTTGGGGGGGGGGGAGGGAATCTTTTCACAAAAACAAATACATGCGACTCTCCTACTTTCTGCAAAAAACACATGGCCCCACCAAGTGCATATAAATCATCGTGGAGAGAGGGGGCTCGCTACAGCCAGCCGCATTTCGGGGAAGTCTCGTGATTGCGCAACTGATCATACACATCGAGTATAACATACAGACGATATTGTGATTTTTTTTCGTAATGCGTCGGTATCGGGGACAAAGTCGCGAAAGTTCGCGAACATTGGTCAACTTCACGCGTTAAAACACCAATTTTGCGTTGCTTCGCGAAAATAACTATGTAAATTTTGAATCAGCAGCAAACACACAGCAAACACAGTAAACAGATGATAAAAAAATCCTTCAATATCAAAATTTTGCATTTGTCGCGATCACTATACACAATCCCTCAATAATCGATAGTGGAAGTCTGGGCGGACATTTTGCCAGGGGACACTTTGCCAGGCTACCCTTCAAGGTAATACGCTTCGAGGTGGGTACCTGGTCAAAAGTTAGGGTATAATGAAACATAGAACACAATTGGGTTGGGATTTTGGGTAGGGTCAGGAAAGGTTGGATTAGTGGCTGGGTGGGGGGGGGGGGGGGGGGGGGGCATATGGTAAAATTACTATCATCTCGAAATTGTTTCCCCTGTAATGTATTGATTTGACTGCTAGACGAGCCCAACGGACACCGGCCCAAAATTGGCCCTTTTCCTTAAATTTTGACTTCCGAGACGTTAATTTTCTATACAATTCATTTTTTTTTGTCAGCCGACCCACAATTTGTTACGACAAGCCCTGTGCTATGTATATCTCTGTCAATATGTGCCCTGCCTTCACTTCACAAACAGATTATTATCATTCCTTCCCAAGCCATCTACAAATCAAACTCTGTGTACTAATGACCACGAAACTTTACAAGAATCTGCATTTAGCAGGCAACCCGAGGAACTGAAACTGATAGGATGTCTTAAATACGCACCTATGCGATAAAAAAACACGGTTTTTAACTAAATCTGATCAGCTTTCTGTAAACATGGGATCTTTTTTAACGGCTCTAAATTAATTATTTTTTATGATTTATCGATGGCGGACGTCTGCGTGTCTGAGTCTTTTCATAAAACCTCCATCAATATTACCTATATTTTTGCAAATTTTAGGTCGGTTAGATGAGGTTTGAATTTTGATGTTAGTTCACCCCCGTAGTCGGATGATACTACGGTGACCAACTATTTTCCTGTCATGATTTCACTGTAAATACGTTCACCCCTCCACACATGTCAGGGGGCGAAGCACCCTGCAGGCGTGTGCGGCCGGAGGCTGCACCGGAGGGAATTTGGGGGGCGAAGCCCCCCAAATACCCGACGGGGGGGTTTGGGGGGCGAAGCCCCCCACCAAGAAACTTCGGGGGTCCAGGGGGCGGAGCCCCCTGGCGGGGTTGGCGGCCGGAGGCCGCAGGGGCGGAGCCACTAGTAAATATAAAATCTTTCTTCGAAAAAGCAACATGGCAAAATTACATTTGATTAATGTTTAATGAAGAGCATGAATACCACCAAATAGAACGGGCAGAGCAAGGGTGGTATGGTAATAGTCACCAAATAATAAATATCCTCATAATTGAAATGATTAAATTCCTCCCTTTGCAATCATGAAGAAATAGTTTATAAAGTAATAGTAACGTAAGCAACATTTACCTTGAAGCAAGTCAGCCTGAGGAAGCTTCAGCCATATCATTCCTTGCAATTCACTGGAAGGGTGGCAATAAAAATTTGGCCTTTCGGCCCACAGAGACCAATATCTTCAAATATAAAATACTTATCAACTTTATTTGTCGTCAAAAAATGCCATTTTATTGGCCAGCAATCAAAGCAAATACAGAGAAACCTGGGAAAAGCTGCAGAGGCATTTGATTAGGTGACCATCAGCCGAGGAGCAATGTTCATCGCCATAAGCTCCTGGAAGAGCAGCTTTGCGGCGTAGGGCAGCTTCACTTGCGATATCTGAAACCAGACAAAACAACCTGTTATTGAAATCACGGCGCATGAGATTGTCAGCATAAATGAATAGCGTGGCATTAAAATCAACGTTCAGTTTGCCACTTATAATAAATATTAGAAAAACCTGGAGGAAGGGACTCCACTTAATTATTTGAAACTTAACATGCAATCGAAACATGTGGCCATTCTTTGATACTAGGCTATGCGAACACTCATATAATCGTGTTGTGGATGAGCGTTATATTTACGCTCACCCACAACGCGATTATATTGCGTGTGCGCATAGCCTAGAGGCTTTTATGATCGATGAGGGTGATGAGGTTGGATTTTGATCTCATTTAAATTGATCCATTGAGACCGAAACAAGACAACGATGATCCGATGAATCACCCCCGTCAGTCGCTCAGCGAAGTCACTCAGCGGAAGGAACAAGCGACCCACCTGTGTCTTGTTCTTGCAGCCCTTGCACTCGAAGGTGTTGTTGCGTAGGTTGGCGATGGCGATCAGGCCGCACAAGTTGCAGATGTGGATGCGGTACGGGTCGGACACCTCGAACAGCCGCTCGCGCAGGAACTGCGCGGCTCCGTGCGAGATCTGGCAATCCCGCTCCATCTCGCCGAATCGCAGGCCGCCGTCGCTTTACGGCAAACATCCAAACGGCTCAACACGCTGCCGGGCGTCACCAGCTCACACTGTACTATCAAGCATACTTTACTATCAAGCATACTTTACTATCAAGTGTAACCAAGGTCCATAACTGGCTGCTTCTAGCCTAAGCCATTATAACCATACTTCAATGAAACTAGTGTTTTGTGATTTAAGAATTGTAACTAAATAGGAGCCAGAATCCCCAGGAATACAAGGGATGACAGGGTATAAATGGCCGCTACCATGGCGGAAACAAGAAGTGTATCCTAGGAGTAACTCGAGCTGCAAGCTACGGAAAGTCCTAGTGCCGAATCAAAGGTGGTGAGAGGAACATACCGGGCTCGGCCTTCCATCGGCTGGCGAACGAGGATCTGCACGGGTCCCCGCGCTCGCGAGTGAATCTTGTCGTCCACCATGTGCTTGAGTCGCTGGTAGTAGGTCGGCCCCAGGAAGACTTGCGCGTTGATCTTGCGCCCCGTGTGCCCGTTGTACATGATCTGGCGGCAGCCAAAACATTGTCAGCCGTCTCATCGACCCTCTTGGCCAATCGGGTTACTGGACAGCCTGCGATATCTTTAGATCGCAGGCTGTTTTCACTTTAACTTCCTATATCCTACTGTGGGCAGTGAAATGTACAGAGGTGATGTATAAGAGGTGATATATGTAAAGAGCTAATATTTTACACAATTGCCTACTAGACACTAACCTAACTACACCAACATGTTAGCGGTGGTACTATTATGTAATGCTAGTGTTTTAACTTTTAAGGTTCTACAATTGTTGGATTTAGCTAGTTACGGGTACGGCAGATGCTGACGCCAACACTGGTGTTTCGTGTTGGCACTAGCAGATACGGTCCAGGACGTACCAATGTCCATGTGTGACGTGAAATGAAAGCAAACAAAGCCTGCAAGCGGCTTGTAAAACGCTGCTACCGCACGTAAAAACAACGAGGCGGCTTGCACGCACCTCGTTCCCACGCAGTTGGTAGCCGTACTCCTGCAGCAGCGAGGAGATCTTCTGCACGTTGACGGCATCGTTGAAGGGCGTCGCGTCGCCGATCTCGCCCTTGTTGGCCGACACCTTGCCCTGCAGACACTCGATGAGATGCCCGATTGTCATGCGCGACGGGATGGCGTGCGGGTTGATGATGATGTCCGGGGCGAGGCCTTCGCAAGTGAACGCCATGTCCTGGAAACATAGACGTCAACGTCAGGAGGGTGCTTACAATGATGCCGTGCTTATAAACATTCAAACCAAGGAAAATTGGAATGAGGATAATAGAAGAAGTTTGAACAACACAAAGAATCATTCGTCCACTTCCGATAGCATGAACACAAAACTTATTTTTCGGGTTTAAAACCTGTTAATTTAGCAGTGTTTTATTGGAGTGCAAAGGTGCTGAAACTAGAATCTTTTCAAAATGGTAGAAGAACTACGCACTGAAAAGGTTGTCATTTTGACTGTGGTACTGGAACTAATTTCTTACAGCCATTAACATGTTCCTTTTCCTTAGCCAGGTACCTGGTACTTAACTGGGCCATTACTTGAAATCGGCAATGTCAGGAAATATGAAGCAGTGTTTTGGTAAAACAATAGATTCAATTATTATTTATAATCGAATGTCTGGCATGATATCAATTTAACAAGACCATGTCCCTGAGAAAGATGGCACTGCAACAGCTGGGACATGGCGAGACGTACCTCCTGCCGATACTGGATCCCGCAGGTTCCCTTCTGGCCGTGACGCGACGCAAACTTGTCCCCGATCTGCGGGATGCGCACCGAACGCACGCGGATCTTGCAGAACTTGTAGCCCTCCGAGTTGAGCGTCAGCATCACCTGGTCGACGATGCCCGTCTCGCTGTTTCGCAGGAACGTCGAAGCGTCCCGCTTTGTGAAGCGCTTGGTGGCGCCTTCCAGCTGCGGCCGGGGGAACACACGGGTTGTCACCACGCACTTGTTACAGCCCAACGACGAGCGTCCCAAACGCTTTGTCCAGTCTATCACTCTCTAGTCTCTACACCTATTATTTACAACACAGCCGACGCATTTCAAACTTTGTCTTCCACTGATACCAGGAGGAATTGATTCCTATCCATCGAAAGCATGTAAGTCAGAGAGAAAATCGGAAACACGCGGTTTTTTCGACTGTTAAAGAGTAAGAATCAGAATCAGACAGTAATTAGTTTCGACTTTGAATGACCATTATTTGTCAAGCAAGCAACACCAACGTTGGCAGATCACACTCTAAGGTTTCTATTCACCAATACACCTTTCTACCATTTCCACCGCATCTAATCTAGGAATTTAATTCTCTCATTGCTTGCAGACGTGCGCAGATCGTGTGTACAAAGGAAGCAAGCCGTTGAAGTACCTCGTCCTCGTTGTCGGGCAGCGTGATGGTCTTGCCGATGACGACGTCGTCGCCGGACACGCGGATGCCGGGAGAGATGATGCCGTCGTCGTCCAGCTTGTCGTAGAGCGCGTTGCGCATGCCCTGGCACGTGGCGCGCGTTGGCTTCTCAAACTGCTCCTCCTGGTCGCCGATGCGCTTCGATTCCGCGTCCTTGTACGACCGGTAGAACACAGACCTGGCCGGGACACAAGCACACTTGGCACCCGGTCTCTCTCAAAGTCTGCCTCTTGCTATCCGCAGTGACGAGCCAAATTATGGGTCTTTTTCACACATTTACACAATGAGGCAAAGAAATGTCGTGTCGAAAACCCTAGCCAAAACACTAGCTGCCTAAACAAGGCTTGTTCAGGGTTTACCAGGCCCACAGTGCCTTTCTAAAACACTATCATGTGAAACGCTTGAATGGCCACAAATGTATAAAAACAGAATGTAATTATTTGTTGCACGGGAGGTAAGAAAGCACACGGCATATTTAGCCAATGGTATGTCATTTCTATGTTTTGATTCAAGGTCCTTAAATAGCTTTTCAAACTAAGTGATCATAAGTTCTTCATTAATAGAATGTAATTACTAATTACTATAATTTCCAAAATATTAATAAAAAACTTTTTATAAAATGTAACCACTTGAAAAAGCCTCTAGCCAAGGAAAACCATTTCGTGAGCCCGAGTATTCTGTGCTCCGCCCACATAAACATCACCCCTAGCCAATACATCTCAACTGCAATTTCTTTCAGTGCATCAATATCCCTCAGCAACACCTAGCACTGGTTCCCCCGCCGCCCTAAGATCCCGGCAGGTGTCCCCGACCAACCTGAAGAAGCCACGCTCGACGGCAGAAGCGTTGAGGATGACGCTGTCCTCCTGGTTGTATCCCGTGTAGCACAGGATGGCGACGATCGAGTTGATCCCGGCGGGAAGCTCTCGGAAGCGCAGGTACTCCATGGACCGCGTCGTCACCAGCGGCTTGTGCGGGTAGTAGAGCACGTGCGCCAGCGTGTCCATGCGCACGTGGAAGTTGGTGATGTACACGCCCATCGCCTGCTTGCCCATGGCGCTCTGCGGGGGAAACGCCAGCGTTACCTTCCGTCACATCCGACAAGCACGGCTCAACAACTCGGCTATTTTACTGCGCTGCTTGCTGGATGGTGGAAACACTCTCTCATGCGCTCCTTCAGTGCCGAACATCCCTAAGCTATGTGCAAAATAATTAAAAATCTCAAATTATATAATTTGCCGAAGTCTACCCGCAAGGAAAAACAGAATGTGTCAAAATCAGTGTAAATCCTCAATCAGCCAAAAAAATTTGGGCAAAATTGGGGCGATTGTGATAGCTTTAAGTTGACAAAAAGCTAATCTATACTGAATTCCAAAATGGTATGCGCTTGCACGGACTTTGGTACTAGTAGCATTATAAATGCAAAAAAATAAATAGTACCGGTCTCACGTATTCTAGTTGGAAAAATAACAAGATCATTGTAATCAAATGCTCCTACATCAGGGTGAGCTTGGTATTAAATCAAACACTTGCCGTGCATGACATTCCTGGGAAGCCAGAGAAGTAAGACAGTACCGTGCTGGTTGTTTGTAACGCTCACCTGGTAGGTGTTTCGGGGACTCTGGTTGTGATCGGGGAAGGGTATGATGGAGGCGCAGACACCGAGTATCATGGCCGGGTGGATCTCGCAGTGCGTGTAGGTCGTGCAGTAGGCGTACTCCTTGTCCTGGCGGAGGTCCTCGGGAGACATGGCGATCATCACCGTCTCCTCCTCTAGCGTGTCGATGTACTCGACCACACCGCTGGCCACCAGCACCTGCCACCTGCGAGCCGTGACGCCGGGTTAAGCAACAACGAGGGTGACCGGCCGCGAGAAAATTAATTTTTTGTGATGACCAATTTGTAGATACAAGCAAAGATAATCATCATCCAAGGCAAGGAATCAAGCAAGGAATAAAATCTTCATTAAATGTACCAAAAGAGCAAACAGAAATGCAATTTCCTTGCCAGCTCAGCAGCAGAGCATGGGACCAGCAATATAGAGCAGTAGGGATGTTTCCTGCCCAAGGCAACACTTTGCACAACACAAAGCCATAAGAGGCTCACCCGTAGTTGTTATACTCGCGCTCCTTGAGCATCTCTACGTGCCGCTTCTTGAGCAGCAGGTTGCCGTTCTCCACGATGAGCAGCGGTCGGCAGATGCGGCCGGCGTCGGTGTAGATGCGGATCTCACGGTCGCGGATGTCCCGGATCATCGACACCTCGCTCACGATGATGTCCATCTGCCGTCGGAGCTTGCGCAGCGTCGCCATCAGCTGCTCGGGGTCGCGATGGATGCCCACCTGCGGCGGCAAGCACGAGGTTAGTCCTGCCCACCTTCTCCTTCCCTCGCTGTAGGTGTTCCAGTTCACGTATCGGCACGAGATTTGCATCCTCATCGTGACGCACCCGTGAATTTTGCAGAAAACTTAAAATTTCTAACTTCTTTGTCTGCCACTCTGCATTCCACCATTTCTTACTTTGAAGCAGGATAGGGCAGAAAGCCCTTCATACAAGAACCCAAACAATTAAACTACACATTTCAAAATCAGTTCTGAATTTCTGATTCAAGCGATCCTTCTCAGAAGAAACCGTGCTCGAGTCGAAGTCCAAGATTAATCAATCAATTTCAAACATTCAATTTCAATTTCAAACACGGCTCTGAACCACTCCGCATTTCCATTATTAACTAAGATTAAGATGGGACCAGGAGGGCAATTATTTTGTAACTTTTATCACAGTCAGATGATTTGAGAGCGTTTATTTGCTTGGCCCTCTACGACATAATCATATTCCCTTGTCACAGCAGTCAGCAAAACTTTAAGAAACATTGGTAATGTTTGTTTGGGACTTGGCAATCCGGTAAAATTGTTTTCCTGATAAACACGGCCAGGCAGCTCACCCAGCAGCCGTTGACGAAGATCTTGGTGGCGTCAGCGATTGCGGACGGCGCGATCTCCTCCAGGTTCTCCATGGACCACTCCTCGAGGAACTCGAGGATGGGCGAGGGCTGCGAGCCGACGGAGATGTAGGCCATCAGCGCCAAGTTCTTGACGAGGCCGACGGCGGCGCCCTCGGGAGTCTCGGCGGGGCAGATCATCCCCCACAGCGTGTTGTGCAGCTGCCGCGGCTTGGCCAGCTTGCCGTCGCGGCCAATCGGAGAGTTGACGCGACGGAGGTGGGACAGCGTCGACGCAAACGTCAGCCGGTTCAGCACCTGACGACGGCCAGAAGGTTAGCGCCGGAACTAAAGCCATCCCGGACCAGAGTTGACGGCAGTGATACAGCTTAGCGCAAAGCCAGGCTGCTATCGCACAGCTTCGGGCTACTGTCAAGTTTATGTCAAGCAAAACAATAAAAAACAAGCAAATTTATGCCAGTCATTTAAACCACATTAACTCACTCCAACTAACTCCACCCATACCAGGTCCATATTTCTTGGGCTATTATTTCTCATTTCTAACTGATCCATCTGATTTTTTCTGCTTTTTGCTTTTTGAGGAGACATATAGTGCAGAGGCCCCTTTTTTATGAGCTGTAGAATTTAGGAAACTCTGGACAAAATCGAGTGACAAAGCACTAGTGGCAAACCTGCTAGCTAAGAAGCCAGCAGTGAAAGCTAACAACTGCCGAGGATTCTGTTGCCTGGCGATGTGCCTGTCCCGGCCCCGGCCCTGGGTACCTGTGACACTCCCGCGCGCGCCTGATGCGCCTTCTTCTGGTCGCCCCAGTTGCCGGTGGCCAGCGAGTAGCGCAGGCCGTCCGTGATGATGCGCGTCTTGATGGCCAGCTCCAGGTTGAAGTCCTTCCCGCGGTCGATGAACTTCTGCGCGTACATCCGCACCTCCTTCATCAGATTCTTGAACAGCCTGCGCGGAAAAAACGCAGGCGGTTACGCTCGCTCCCTTCGCTGTCGGGAACTACGTCAAGTCTGGCGCTCGGAGCATTGCCAAGGGTTTCCTCATTTCCGATGTCGACTTTCACAGACCGCAACTTCACTGACAAGTTACGCATACATGTGGTTCCTACTATTAGTTTAACACTAGCAACTTTTCTATAGTATTTCAAGAACCTGCTACCTCATTATTAGAAACAAAATATCTACCGTAGTACATGCAACGAGTACTAATTGCAGTTAGGTTGGAACCACACGAGCATACTACCACATTTTGCTATCAAAATTTTGTTAAGTCATCTGTGTAACTAATTCCAACCGACTGATTCTCTCTTTCAACTGTGAGTGTGTATTATGACGACCTCTTCATCCTGGAAAAGGTTGGTGGAAGCTGGCTGAAGGACATACCCTCTGAACAGAAAGGCCAGCAGCGGGCCGGCCAAATCGAGCCTCTTGTTGCCGTAGTGATCCCTGTCGTCGAGCTCTCGGCGACCCAGGGCTGCCAACAGCAGCCGGTGGACCATGTACCTGATGGCAAACACATGTTGCAGGCTTTCCACTCCAGTCTTTCAACAGAGTCCCATCCACGCTGCTCAATACATCAACACATAGGCACTGTCTCACAGGGATAAATACATACTCTTTGGAAGCTCCCCACAAACAACTCAATGGTTTTTAATGACAAGAAACGAGGGATCCATGTTCTGAATCAGTCACATCTGTTGGCATAAATTGGAGTCTTAGATCTACCACAATTTTGCAGCAAATTGTCATCTCCGATCAATAATTTGAATTTAGAATACTGCTACATCCATTTTTTCACAACTGATTACTAACAAACACAAGAAAATAATTTCTAGAGCTGTCCAGTTTAAAATTTAAATGAAATAAATTACTGTCTGTTTATGTCAATTCTTTCGATGAATCCTCCCGAAGTTTCGCAAAGCCAGTCCCGTGTTCCCGGCAAGGGAGAAGTAACGCTGGTAGCCGTTGTCAACGGTGACTCACCCGAGGAAGTAGGCCTTCTTGGTCTCGCAGAAGTCGGAGACACCGACGTGGGGCAACATCTCCTTCTGCAGGATCTCCTTGGCGTACTTGATGCGCTTGTCCTTGGTGACGCCGGGCCGGGCTCCCCTCGCGCCGATGAAGTTCAGCGCCACGTTCTGCTCCTGGATCACGAACGCCTCGTCCAGCGACGGCTTCACCTGCAACGGCGGCGGCGGAGGCGTCAGGCAAAGAGACATTCAGAGCGACAAGAATTCGACTCGGCACTACATTGTTTTCTAACTGCCCTATTCCTTGCAAAGAGGCTGTCGGGTGTGCAGAAAGCTCACCATTTCCATCATCTCGGGGTCGTCGAAGTCGTAGATGATGTGCTCGAGGATGTCTCGGTCCGCCACAAAGCCCAGCGCTCGGAAAACAATCATGATCGGAATCTCTTGCTTGATGTACGGCAGGATGGCGATGATACGCTGGCCGATGGCGGATTTCTTGATGCTCTGACCTGCGAGGCAAAACATCAGCGTTAAAAGCAGGCGAGTTGTGAATAACTGATAGGAAAAAAAGCTGGAACAGCAATAAAAAGACCCTTGCTATTCCCAGGGCAGATATCGGAACTGTTTTATGTTTGATATCACCTTCGTGGTGACAATAAGCCGGCTAGAAGTGCGTAATTGAGTGACGTTGGAGGAAGCCTACCTCCCCTGGCCATCATGTTGACCCAGAGCGTGGAGGTGGGGCGAGACGAGTGCTCCAGGCATGATCGGATCTCGGCCTTGAACGCAAACTTCCCGTCCTTCATGCTGAACACGTAAACCGTGTTGGTGGCCATCTTCTCCTGCGCGATCAACACCTTCTCCGAGCCGTTGATGATGAAGTAGCCGCCCGGATCAAGCGGGCACTCGTTCAACTCTGTCAAGTCTCGGTCTGTCAGGCCGCTGAGCAGACAGTACGTCGAACGCAGCATGATCGGGATCTTGCCTAATCAACGAGGGCATTAAGAGACTCATCAATACAAACGCATAATTAAAGCACAGTGATTTCAAAGATGCCACAAGAAATAAGTTAGGGTTATCTTACCAATGAAAGTCTTTTGATGTTGAGTTTCTATAGGATCCTCCCCATCTTTTACAATGGTCTTTGTTATATCAACGTATAATGGTGCCGAGTATGTGAGATTTCTTAGGCGAGCCTCATTGGGCATCATGGGAGATGGAGCTCCGTCTTTCTCCCAATGTGTAGGTTTAGACAAGTAAATTTGTTCAAATTTGAGCAAGTATCGAGGTGGATTTTCCACCTCTCCAGAAGTGTGTTGCGCTTCAGCCTGGAGATCGATTTGCGGCGAGTCTTCCACGATTCGCTGCACAGACATCTGGATAAACTCATCGAAGGAGTCGAGCTGTTGCCGCACAAGACCCTTCTCATCGAAGTATGCGTTGATAACAATCCAGCAGGCCTCCTGCCACAGCTCTGAGGAGATTTCTTCGGCATCCTCTTCTTCAAAGTTATCTGCAAAAGTTAGTTATTTTTTATTACATGGAGACAATGGAGATACATAACCAATAATTCCTCAAGCAAATGCAGGCGGCACAAATAGCAGAGAGATTATTGTGAAAATAACGAAAAAAAAGGATAAAAACTCAATTTTAATACAAACCTTCGTCTGCTTCATACATGATTTAATTATTTGTGTAGCGATAACTATCGCTTACACCAATAAATCCGATAGATTACAAATTAATGACCAACGCTGACTTATACTAGCGTCGGCAGGGACGCCATTTCTGAAATTGACTGCGCAGCCTCGAATGTCAGCTGCGCAGTGGTAAGTGGTGGGGGAAGGACTATTGACAACTGTCAGAAGAAGGATGGGCATCCGTTTAGCTTAATCCTTTGTGCCTGGGGCATATTCGATTCATTCGATAATTCAGGAATAAATCAGTTAATGAGCCTGATATGGCTGATATAAAATCCTTGGAGCATCCTACCCTGAAGGTACGCATTTTCAACAGTTTATTAGTAGAAAGTAATCGTGAAACAGCTGGCCAGGGCTGTACAGTCACCAGATAGTAGCTCACTGCTCACTGCAGCAAGATCCATAATTTTCAATAATATTTTAGGTTCCGTACGAATTGTTGAATAAAAAATTCCGAGCTGCCCAGAAACAATTGGATCGAGAAGTGTCTCACGTTCAGACAACCACAGGGGATATTGAGCGAGACTTGCAAGTTAAGGGTGTCCGAGCGGAAGATATCTCTCGACTGCTTGGTGGAATGGTCGAGCGCCTCCATGTCCTCAAGCGGAAAGTAATAATACATTTTAATATCTGTCAAATACCCATAATTTCAATTAGCCTTCCATTTAATTGTCATGTTCTTGGCAGGCTGAGGAGAGCATCTCAGAGGAGTTAGAAGCAGCGTATGTTTGCAAGAGGCGCCTTGAACATTTACGAGACTACTCGGGGCCACACGATGCATCGGAAGCCGTTGCTAGCGGAGCCATCAGTGTCTGGAGGCGCAATCGGCTTGACAGAATGCTCATTGAGTATTTCTTGCGTCGGGGATACTACGGAGCTGCCACCAGACTTGCTCACAGCTCTGATCTTCGTGATCTCACCAACATTGGTACCTACAGAAATATCAAACCACTTGAGTTACTAGGTTCATGAATAGAAAATGACACATGTTTTGTTTGCAGATGTGTTTCTCGTGTCTCGTGAAGTAGAGAAGTCTCTCTCTACTCGTGAGACGGCAAAGTGTCTAGCTTGGTGCCATGACAATCGTTCCAAGCTGCGAAAGCTGAGATCAACATTGGAATTCAATCTTCGCATCCAGGAGTTTGTCGAGTTTGTTCGAATCGACAGGCGCATGGAAGCAGTCCGGTAAGCAAGAGCACTTAAAATAAAACATGGCTATCTGTGGTTGCATCACAGCTCTAGGTAGGTAAGTACTTGAAATAAAAATGTCAAATGACCTTAATTGGTAGATTAGAATTATTTGACTTTCTCTCAATACCAAACTTGGGCAAACTTGGTACAGCTGTGTGGGCTGTCAAGCAGAACAATGCATATATTAACATAATATTGCTAATTCATTAATTATAACTGTCTCCATGTTGCAGCCATGCTCGCAAATATTTCTCTAGCTTCGAAGATGATCAACTCCATGATGTACAGCACTGCATGGGTTTACTGGCATTCCCTACAAACACTGGTGAACATTTCTCAATGTCTTTAATTTTCCTCCAAGCTGTGAGATGAAGCAGGGAGCTGACATTCTTTCCTTGACAGAGATCCAGCCGTACAAGGAGTTCTTCGACGAAGGCCGCTGGGAAAGACTAGTCGAGCAGTTCCGACAAGAGAACTACCGACTCTTCCAACTGGCGTCCCAGTCAGTCTTCACGGTGGCATTGCAGGCTGGATTGTCAGCCCTGAAGACGCCATATCCTTTACAAACAAACCACTCTCATCAAGTCAATAACATCTCGAGTTTCAGTAATTTAATATCACACTTGGCCATAATTGGATCAAGATAACTATTTTAGGCATACAACTCAGGAACCTTTGAAAAGCCCATTTCGTCAGTCTTGCAAAGACTTGAATGTTGTTTGTAGAATGAACGCTTGTGTTCCTTAACGGGCGTGCACTCAGTGCTACAGCACCCGCGAGAACCACAACCCGTCGTGCCCTGTGTGCCAGGAATCTCTCAACGCGCTGGCGGCCCCGCTGCCGTTTGCGCACTGCTCGCAATCGCGCCTTGTCTGCGCCATCTCGGGGCTGCCTCTGAACGAACACAACCAGCCGATGATGTTGCCCAACGGACATGTCTACGGTGCTCAGGTCAGCAAAGACAATTCACCGGTGTGGCACTGCATGTTAGATTTTATCAAACCAAAGACTATCTGGTTGGAATTATTTCACTTTGAAAATCTTCTAGATGCAAGCTAATGTACACCTGGAACACATGGATTGCTATGCGTTTCCCAGCACTGGACTTCACAACGACATTTAAATCTGTTGCAGGCTCTGAAGCACATGGCTTTGGAACACAACGGCTTCATCGTTTGCCCCAAGACCAAGGAGATTTATTCGTACTTGAAGCTCGAGAAGGTCTACGTTATGTAGATGTCACAAGTCGCACCCCATGTACAACTTATCGTTTCAAAGTTTCCATTGATTTGCTTGTCTCGTGATAAGAATATTGAATTCCAGTTTAAGGAGGGCATCTACACAATTCTCGATGTTGTCATCCAATTTGTTAGACCGAGAAATATTTATGGTTTTAGTGTGTTAATACCCTTTTTTTCTATTCTTTATTCAATTATCCGTCATATTTGCTTGCCATGATTGATTATATACCCTGTATATTTAATTGAGACTTTATTGTTCTATAACAAATTGTTTGTGTTAGTTAGGCTGTTTCTGAAACATAGACAGTGCCAGTTCTCTGAAGGAGGGTTGAGCCTGAAAAGTAGCTTCCAAATTAGATGTTGCATCAAGGAGTCGATTTGTTCAAGACATAATTAATATAATTTGTTATTGGTTTGATACCCAGCTCGAGCTACTTAATAAGCTCCCTTTTAGATGCTGTTGTTGTAACCCGCAATGATATTTTTCTCAATATTTGAGACTCAATAAAACTATATTTTGATGCAAATTTTATGTTATTCTATTTAAGATAAGAACAAACACACACCATTAAGTAATTAGCAACTAATTTTATTCTTTATTGATAATTTTCATTTATTTACCTAACAAGTTGACAAGTATTTAATTAGAATCCTCTTCTAAACAAAAATTGGTTTTAACAATGTAGATGCATTAAAAAGATTTATTGTATGTAATAGTAGTAGGTAGTATGGTACCCGGTTCAGGTACTCAATTCACCCATGTAGAAAGGTCCGCAAAAGCGCACACTGGATTTTTTTCAATGATTCACTTAAGTTTAGTGTGACTGTGATGCCAAGTCTACATGTTGAAGTACGAAACGTGGTCCTCCTTGAGCCTCCAATATCGAGGCGTGGAACTTAACTTCTGCTAACGGCTAACCAACAGCTAACAAATAACAATTAAAAACAGATAAGACATTCCCAAACACTAGGAGACCTACAAGTCAACCTCACAATTAATTGATTAAAATTCAATAAGCATACCCGACATACTTTTAGCATTATTAAAAATATAAAGCAATTCGGTTATGTTCGATAAAAATATAGTTCCTGCTTAAGAGCAACATGCTGGACTGGTGTTTGGATCATTAACTAGAAACCCAAATGTCTAAACCAAGGCAAACATTTGAATACCACTAGCCTACTAAAAAGTATCAAAAGAAAAGTGTATTTCATTAGTGTAGATTATTGTCCCATTAGATGGTATAAAGTATTTTCACATATCCCTTTGCGACTACTAATTCTGATAGATTGTCCCCAACAACATGCCTGCTCTGAACGGATCTGAACTCGATATGTCATTCAAGAAATCAAAGCCTTGACATCTGCTCGTAGCCTCACCAAGGCTACGCTACGCGACGCACATCAAACTACCTCCTCCCCGTTTCTGCGGGCGGTAACACCAAACGAACACCACAAATCACGTAATCACACCTCAGACACCTAGCCCCACCTTGCCTCACGCACAATAGTTTTATAACATGCAATCTACTTCGTCAGTCTTCTATGTTGATATCAAAATAATACGAGCATAGACATTAGTTCGACTTGATATTACCTCGGCACTACCTACAAGCCACGGAAAATCAAAGACAAGCCAAAAGAGAGAGAGAGAAGTGAACTGTGGCTATGAAGATAAAAAACTGACCCCTGAGAACGTTTCTCAAGCTGCATTCATGTACCCAAGAATCAGGATTCGGAGATGTAAAAATATCATTATGTAGAGTATCGAGGTAATTGCGACGTAACCGAGGGTGAAGTTTGTTCATAGTTTAGAAACATGATCAAAAGAAGAAGTGAAGAGAAAGTTAAGAAGGTTCGAAAGAGGGCAGCATTAAAGATATAGTAAACTTTATTACTCTACAATGGTTCTACAATAAATCATTCAATCTCGAGGGATCTGTAGCCTTTTGGCATTCAGCCCTACATCTTTACATTGCTACATCAATGTTTACCATATCTTTAAAGGGTTCCGTTGAACAGAATAAAATGAGAATGGATGATAGTTGCCGCCATCGCAAGGCTCCAATCTTCGAGTGCACAGCGTTCGTCCGAACCCAACGCGTTCGGCGTAGCGGCTGCCAGGGCTTGCCGGCACTAAACCAACCAAACGCGAGGCAAAGGTTTGCGATTGTAAAGAGCGCTAGCTTCCGACCGCGGTTTTAAAACGTCAATTTTAAACGCCTATCCGAGTATGACGTCTACTCAAACAGCTGGAAATGTAAAAAAAATTCAATAAATAAAACTTCACTGTAAAAGTCCGCCCGTGGAATCGGCACGGCACTGGCGTAGCTGCAGCGGGCCCTTGTAGCCCGTCAGCCGACACTGCGAGTGTCTGCGGCCCGCATTTGTGACCCCGTTAGATGCTCCAGGCAACGTTGGCGACGAACCACGGCAGGAACATGGAGAAGATGATGCCGCTGCAGATGCCGGTGATGAGCGACGCGGCGCCGAACATGCCGGCCGTCGCCACGTTCTGCGGCTCAACCGTCCTGCGCGGGAAACAACGCGTCAACAACGTGGGCTCAACGACCGCGCCGATCAGTCGAACACCTTCCTACGATCCTTTAGATCCTTTTACACGAGAAATGTTCACACGTGCAAGGTATTGGGAACATTCACGAACCGAATATAGCATACTCTTCAAATAAAAACAAGATAAATAAAAAAATATATATTTTGGCATTTGCCGCGCAAGTTCGTGTTCTATGGTGTGAGTCGACTTAGTACAAGTATGACTTATGTGTTTAATTCTCTTGCGTAAATGGTTCTCTACATTGAAACCTTAAATTAGATAATGGGCATGCATTGCATTGCCATTTAGCAAGTCTACCCTTGGAGTTGATCCAGAAGTCTACATGTCGACTAGAAAATACCCAATTTAAAATTTGGTCTACTCGAGTATTGAAATGCTGAAATGCTCGATACAAAAAATGAAAAAACCCTGAGTGTAAACAAACAGCAATGGGATAAAACAAATCATTGTGAGGTTGCAGATCTGCGTATACACTGAACCTGTGCTGAACTAGACGGTAGACCGGGTGATATTGTTGTCGTTGGCTACTCACCCCGGGCAGTACATCATGCCCAGCGAGCTGAAGTGCCCGCTGGTCAGTCCCATGAGCATCGCGCCGCCCCAGTAGACCCAGTCGTTGGTGATGAAGATCGGGAAGACGCGTTCGATGCCGGCCGGCTGGTAGTTGCACACCAGGTAGAACGGGATGAAGAACGCGCGAAGCAGCACGCCCACCACCAGGTACTTCCTGCTCGGCTGGGGAAACAAACGCAACGGCAACGTTAGCCACCATGGCTGGATAGCTTGCTAACGGGAAGGGACAGCTGTAACGGACGGGTTCAGACGACAGATCATTTTCTATGACGTGATTAAACCATCTCAATATGATTCTTTAACCCGTTGGTCATTTGTGCACTTAACTTGTGTTGCATTATAAATTTAATATTTATGGATATTTAGTAGAATACAACATGTTTTTACAGATCTCTTAGAAGTAGGATGTTGAAAGCTACGCTTCCCACCACACTCCAAAGCTTTGCTGCCTGATGAGAGTTGATTTATCAACTTTTGCAACCCTGGATTCAGATGCAGTGAGCTTTAATGGTTTTCTAGGCTTATCTCATGAACTGCAGAGTGAGAAATGTACTAAGTCGGTCCTAGCAGCGGTAAGAGCGGGGTTACCGTCGCTGACTCACCCAGGTGACCCACGAGGACATGAGGCTGCCAAGCATTGCGCAGAGGTTGAACGTGAGGAAGCAGGTGATGTCGACGAACAGCGACGGCGGCAGCACAAACGCGGGGTCGGACGGCTTGATGTCGGAGTGCACGGCAGGGAACACGGAGAGCGTCACAAAGAACGTGAAGAACACGTTGAACAGCTGCGGCGAGCACTGCTTGAAGATGGTCCAGTACGGGATGGCGGGCGCAACGCCCATGTTGGCCTTGCGCTTCGACAGCTGCTCCTTCTGGTAGACCAGCTCGTGGTAGCGGTAGAATCGCTGCACGGGGAACGGACCAAGCGTCAACGACAATAGTTCCTCCCTACGGCGGTCGGCTCCGTAACGGTAGATAACAACTTGTCAGCTGCTGGATGCCAAGATGACTACATTTAAAAAAAAGTTGCTTCTGGCTTCATACTTGGTACCACTGCCAAACACCCAAGCCAAAACAAAACCTACAAATGATATTTGTATTTTATACGTTATCAAGTCTGGTAAAGCTGGTCTCTATCTCAGATTCAACGTTTCTACAGAGCCTTCTACAGTGCCAACAGACTAGAGAGTGATTAAGCATCAATGGAGTGTCTGAGGTGCGTCATCGGCAGGTTTCAGGCTCGAATCACGGCGGCTGGCTTCACCAAGTAGCTATGTTGAGCTACTCACGTTTAGCGGCAGGCCGAAGTAGGTGTCGAAACACGCCAGCAGAACGAACAGGGCCATGATGAAGTAGTAGATGGCGGCGGTTCGCGCGTTGGGCGCAAACAGCTCGGCCAGGATGCTGACCACCGCCGTGAACGTGCCGCTGATGTTGGAGCCCAGCACGATCGCCCCCGTGTACTGTCGGGACGAAGGAATCGCATGCCGTCAGCCACAAGCCGTCAGCCACACGTCAACACTCCGGCAATCCCAACACCAATAGACATCCAACCTCACTAAATTTACAGTAGAGTTTTACCATTAGAAACTTGGTATACAATCAAAAATATGTGTCCTCCTGAGCTGAGGTAGCTCAGTGGTCGAGGCAACAAGGACCTTGCATACGCATTTTGCTGGAGACATATTTATGATTGGATATTTTGTTTCTATTAATAATAATTTCCCTTGACTATTCAAACAAGAGTCTACAGCCATCAATTTACTAAGGTGTGTTTTCTACTCGGACACCAGCACTTTGTTATTGATGCCACCACCAATACGAGGTACGAGTTATGTCCGTAAATATTTCTATTAACCCTGGGAATGCTCTCAGCTTTACCCTCCCTCTCAAGATAACCAACTATTAATTTAAAGCCAGTCTGAATTATTTGAGTAAGACATAAGACATATAAGCAAATGCGTGAGCTGTAGAGCGCGGTTTGGGTGTCGATCCACGAAGAGAGTTCGAGCGTGCAGGGAGCAGGGACGCATTTGACCGGTCACCTTGAAGGGCAGCTTGGCGGCCATCCCGTAGACGGTGTTCTGGTAGATGCCGTTGGCCATGTTGAGCACGACCACCGTGCCGAGCGTGAACCAGAAGAACACTCCGGGCCAGAGCGACGAGTCGGACATTGCCAGCACCACCGTCACCACAAACACCAGGACCTCCACCAGGATGCTCCAGACAATGCGCGTTGTCAGGTTGCCCCTGGAAACAAAACACATGACACGGGATCAGCACCAATGTCTATCTAGCAAGCTCGATGACGATGACGATGACCTTCTCACTGTCAGGTATCGCTGGCTGCATATCAGCTAAGCAAGGGGAACCATCGCTGCATCAAGCATGGATCTAGCCAAAGCTTATATTTTAGGTTGGATAAACTTATTAGTGGCTGGTGTTGAGGATGATTGATTCTCTATGCTGCAGGACTCGGTGCTGTCCGTAGCAACGTGAGAAACGTAAGCAACGCGAGCTCACCCGATCTGTATGAAGATGTTGAGCCAGTTGAACACGAGGTTGGGCACCTGCGAGGCAAACCCGAGGTAGGCCATGAAGTTGGTGGCGTAGTTAGACTCGACGTGGGTGTACGACTCGCTCAGCTTGTAGTCCAGGAAGTACTGTTCGGCAGAACAGCAAGCAGACGCTCATTAGAAACACATTGCCGTGTTCAACGTTTGCCAATAAGTGTTCACAACTGGCAGCATATGTAGTTGAAAGTATTAAATCTTTATAGGAACTGTGTAAAGACAAAAGAATTTAACCAATTTGCTTAAAAATTGTGGAAAATCTTATCTAACCATTACCAGTTTTAAATAAATCATACAAATTACAACCTTCATCAAAATTGTGTAGGTAGGTAAGCCTTTTGGTTTGAAAAGCACAATTGAAAAAAAATCAAAAACAAAATTAGATGGTAAAGGAAGTAGAAATCGGGCCTCCAATGTTTCAAGCTCTGCTTGGAAGAGTTTAAGCTGATTTTCAATAAACTTGACTGATAATGTAGCTGAAAACGTAACGACCATATCACTACATATCCCTACACTAAGTTTCCTAGTTGGCTGTAGATGGTATCAGTGTAATACCTGCTTCTAGCATTCCGCTAACTGCCAAGTTGTCTAGCTACTAGGCCCTTCATCGGCCGTGTAAAGCCCCGGCAAATCAGCGGACATCTGACCTGACAACGCACTCACCGCCTTGGCTGTGATGAACATGTTCCAGGGCATGAGGGTCCCGACGCCGTGCAGCAGCAGCGTGAGGTAGACCAGGTTGAGCCGGTCGGCGGGCGGGTTGATCTCCAGGTCGGCCTGCTCCATCGTGACGCCCTTGAAGTTGAGCTCGTCTTCCGGCAGATTGGTCTCCTCCCAGGCGGGCGTGAGCCGCACCGGCTCCGACGGACGTTCGAAAAGCGGCTGCTTCTCATGGTGGTCGGCGTCTTCACGGGAAGAAAGAAAGTGGCCGGGTCAGATCGGCGGTACGCAAGCGCTGGCGGGAGCCACACAATCAATTTGGTCGGTTCGGATCAATTGGTGGATGTCTGCCGGCGTTTCCGGCAAGTTTCCGACACTTGATGGTTATTTTTTGTGGTTATTAGTTGTTGCAAATATGGAATTTGTTATGCAGCTGATATGAAAGTTTATTTTAAATAAATATCATGGTTAAATTTCCACTTTTTTCTAAGCTTGGACCCCATAATTCTTGATTAAATATTAAGAAATCTAATTTTATAAATCAAAGTCTTGTTTGCTGCTATTGCTTTCTTTGGATGTGGTCTTTGATAGTAAATTTTATTTAAAAACTGTGTGCGTGTAGTTGTTGTTTTATCCATTTCGGTAGTAGTTACTTGCATGGGAATCATGGCCAGTGAGCTTGTTTCTTTACTTCTTCCCGATGGCTAGTCAGGGATGTCTGCAGGACATCTTAGCGGGCTACAGAACAGTTGCCCCAGCCCAAAGTCAAGGCAAACCATCACAAAGCACCAACCAGCACGTGATGTAATATGAGCAGGGAAGGCAGGTTTCATCTGATGGATGCACGTGCAAGTGTTATGAACTTCAAATGCTCAACCTTCAATGGAAACTCGAATCTTAATTGTCAACAATAAACATCATGACTCAGAGGTTCGTATCGTACGAATTAACCACCATGAAGACTGTTTATTTTATGGGAACTGGCAGTTTTTACAGCCAAAGGAAAACTGGCATATTAATTATCACATAACAAACAATGCCATGAGTTGTAGAGAATCGTGACCACATTATGATTCTCTCTACAGGGTGTTGAAATACTGGTCACCCGTCGAAATTTCCAACCCCTTATTTGTCCACAATCAGATGAATCCACCTAGCCAATGTCAAGATTCAACACAATGTTGCTTAACTTTGTCGATGACGTGATCTGACCGATATGTCTTCTCGTATCGGCTGGAGGAAGGTTTTTTTAGTACCCAACGGTGTCGAAAGTCGTAACAGGCCGACACTAAGTGACACCGAACTTACGACAACTTAATGGTTTAGTCACAGCTAATTCCCTTTGTTTACTGTAGACATACTAATTAGATGTAATTAGCATGAGGAAAGAGACGAACTCTTCACTTCAGCAGCCAACCAGCGGGCTAGCAATTGACACAGATTTCTTGACAGTGCATCACCAGCCAGACAATAACCGAAACATGAGCCCGATCGATAAAAGACCCGAGAATTATTAGTAATTAGTAATTACCCACCAATCCTTATCAGTTTGTCAACTATGAAATCGAACCATCTTGGCATCGTCAACAAGTTCTTGCAACTAAAAGCATTTCTGTGTCAAGTTTTACCATTATGTGGGACAGGAAGCAAACATGTACACATTTTGCATGGTAAAAAAATTAAACCTGTTTCATGAGACTGCTCAGAGCTCTGATGTTTACAAAGCAAGCAGGAGCGCGAAGCCGGGGAGACAAGGAGACAAGAGAGAGGAGGAGAGATGTCTCCACGCGTGAGATGCCGACGCCGCAGCGTCACTCAGCTCGACTAGCTGTCCGACTCGACCAGAAGCAATGAATGATGAGACGGTGACATCCATCAAGTGGACAGAATTCAATCGCAGCCCGGATTTCGACATGCGGCAAAAAACCGATTCGTCTCATCGCTATCGCCGCCAACGTATCTAGATCATCGAACGCGTTTCGGCATGACCTACGGATAACCTCGTGATGCGAGCTAATTCAGAGCTCAGTGGCCCGAGTTTTGCAGAAATTAAGCGATTGGCTGGCACTGTGTAAAGCTGTCTGTTTTGTTCTAGAGTTCTAGGGCTCGACGCTTATCGGCGTGCCGGCTTAGCGGGAAGGAAGTCGTTTAATCTGTGCAATTCGCTGTAATAGCGGCTGAGAGTGCGAGCCATGCTGAGACTTGGAGAGAGTATGTCGTAATGTCGCGGCGACGGGCTATTATTATATCTGCGTGTGAACGACTCGCTGAGGGGGAGCGCGAGTGACAACTGCTGGCGATTGGTATTTTTAGAACACATGGCGTGCACCGAATAATGCACTGGCCAGCAAGAAGATGAAACCAGGGTTACCATCAAGTACAGATCCCGTTGGGCGGACGCAGGTGTTCCGTATGATACCTGCATCTGAGAAGCGCATTGGCAGTTTGTTAGAGCATGACTAGAAGCTTTTGAATGTGACTTGGTGCAATTTTTATGTCCTAACATACTACCTTATCTATGTGTAGGGGTGAAGTTATCAGTAGAGGAAGGATACAGCAAATGGATGCGGAAAATTCCCAGAAGTTGCATAAGCTACAGGAAATCAGATTTAAATATGTCGATAAAATTATTAATGTCCACATTGATTAAATGTATGTTTAAAATATAGGGATACCTATGCAGTTGTGAAATGTACATTTAGTGACTGGTGTTTGCTTTGCTTGCGAACGACGAGCGCTGTGTCGCGGACATGCGTGCCTTGTCCAACATTCCAAAACAGAGAACTACACTCGGGATGAACTTGTGACAAGCATTGTTCGGGCCTGCTCCACTCTTCAGCACATTTATACGAGCTTGACATGGTTATATTCGGCTGGAATACAAAACATATAAACCTTCACAATTGAAAATAAACGCATTCGTGAGGTGGAACTTCATTTTATTTCCCGAATAGAAGTATTTATCATAAATGAGTCAGCAGCCACTGAGGGCCAAATGATATTATACTTTATCTATCGACCACATTGTTAGTCACCCAAAGTTTTCCACCAATCATCTCTATGCAAATAGCAAAGCCAGTCAAATAACTGACACTTTATTGATTTTTGTCAGGCCTTATGGCCAACTCGGCACTTTCCAAGGAAACCTCAGTAATTGAGTTAGCTCTTCTAGCAATTTCCTACATTCACAAATTCTGCAATGCAATTAGTGTCTAGTTATACCTACTTCGATTTCAGAATGAATGTCATCATGTGCTAGGGCCAGACAGGATTAAATCTTTATGCTCACAGCAATCAGTGGAAATGACAACTGCTACAGTAGTATAACTGTTTCATTAGCATGGAGATCTGCTTGGCAATCAAGGATAAATTAGATAATGGATAGTAAAGCTCATTATCTTCACACTTAGTGGGGAGACTCAAGAGGGCAAGCTGATTAGAGCATTTCATATCTTCCATTGCATTCCAAAACCAAGCCATGATTAAAAATGTAGATGAAAATGAAACCATTTATAACTGGCTAGAACCTATGACAAGAGCCTACAGAATGACAAATATTAAGGAACATAGAGATATTGGGAAGAATACAAAAAAAAAACTTTAGGGAAGTCGAATATGGAACTTGAAATACTTACTACCTGTTAGTTAATATTAGATTGATATGATGTACTCCTATCATCAAAGATTAAACTGTCTAATAAATAACTCAAGTTAATGCAATGGCAATTTTCAGAAATAAATTACTTTTTTATGCATGCAATGTGTAAAAGTAATAAAACCTTGGAGTGAAGAAGAGACAGATTGAAACCTTGTAGATTACAATTCATGTTCCCAATACGCATTTTGTAGTACAAGGTTTCACTAGGTGAGGGTGAAAATTTGGTGAGCAAACTCTACTAACTTATTGTACCTTGTAATAAGGATGAAACACGATTATTCGATTGTGTACACCCCTATCCACATCCCTGACCCAAGTGTACAGTGAGTGGCATAATAGCAAGAACTTTAAGCAAAACCCAGACATAATTGCATTTTAAAACCAGTAGATGGTATTTTTCAGCTGGCATGGGATTTTACACCCAATAGAGTGATGGAATTTTTTACAGACAGCAAAGGTGATCAGTTGGTAACAGAAGATGGACAAGTTCAAAAAGGTTATATTTTGAGACTCACTCTTTCGAGCATCCTTCGGCGTAGACCCGTTTCGCGAGAACTCGTTTAGCGGGAAGCTGTTGTCGGCCACAGGAGCTTTCCGCGAGCTGCCGTAGCTAGTGTTGTGGCTCATGATGACAGCAGTCTAGAAACTGAACAAGATTTTGTTATTGCACCTGTTTACCAAGATGTTCAGAAATACATTGATGGATTGCTACTGAGAAAAATATTTAGCTCAATGTTCTACTTGAACTTTAAGTTAAAAATATCGACTTTTAAAAATCTTTCAGAAAATCAAAATTTTGGGAAAAACGTTAAAAATCAATCACACACTGATATCAGTAAAATCTCAAATTTCCTGAATGACTCGAATTGTGTATAGACCCTGTAACAACGGTAAACCAGCGGTTGAATTGAAAACGCAAGTCCGTGCCCCCTTGGGCCTTGGAAGAAAAGGGTGTATCTAAAATTTTGGACACAACCACGGACATGCGTGCGTGCGAGGCTTAAAATGCAGTGCTCGGAAACGCCAATGCGGTCAATTGTTCAGTAGAAAATACAAAATGTACTCGTTCCGGAAAGCTCACCTTAGTAACTAATGTTCATACACAATTAACATAAAATATACTATAACTTAAAGCCAGTAAACCACATTATCTAAGCACAACTATCGAGAATCCGCGAGGCAAACTCAACCCTGCTCGCCACTCTCCGCCATATTTAAGCTTGGGTAAGTTTCGCAGTTCGGCCCATGTGCTCCCAAGTCCGAAAACAAACATGTCGTGGGCGCCGTTTTATAGCAAAGCCGAAGCCCTGCAAGCTCATATTAGGAATAATAGTAAGATACGTGACTTTCAAGCACACTCTGCAAAAGTCCATTCCGTCGGTTGGAGTTGTGATGGAAGAAGATTAGCTTCAGGTTCCTTTGATAAGTCTGTGGCTATATTTATTTTGGACCGTGACAGATTGGTAGGTTATGATAACTCTTTGCTTGGAGTACAATCATCAATAAAAATACTTTAAAATCACTATACTGACTGGATGTACAATACTTATAAATATGAAACCAATGTATCACATTGTTTTTCGAATTTTAAGTCAAAGTTTGTATCCAGGGAAAGGAATTCACATTCCGAGGGCATAGCGGGAGTGTCGATCAGCTTTGTTGGCATGCTACTCACTCCGATTTGCTGAGCACGGCCAGTGGTGACAAGTCTGTCAGAATCTGGGACGCCCGAAGTCAAAAATGCACCGCAACTATTAACACTAGAGGTACTTACTAATTAACTAATTATACATTCCATTTGTTTCACAGTTTTACATTTCCTGACTAATTGTTTTCCTCTCTCAATTAAGGTGAAAATATTAATATATCATGGGCACCCGATGGGAATACAATCGCTGTAGGGAATAAAGAAGATCTTATAACATTCATAGATCCCAGAACAAATAAAATAAAATCAGAAGAACAATTCAACTTCGAAGTGAACGAGATATCGTGGAACAAGGAAAGCAATCTCTTTTTCATTACAAATGGACAAGGCTGTGTTCATATTCTTAGGTAAGTTACAAAGATAGGAAACCATCTAGTTAAAAAATATGACGCAATACTCATCGATAAATTTGATACTTTTGGCGCAACTGCACTGGCGAGCTCCTGAAAACAAGGCGACTCACCGCAACTACTAACTTGCAGCTACCCCGAGCTGCAGCTGCAGACGACGTTGAAGGCCCACCCTGGGACGTGCATCTGCATCGAGATGGACCCGACCGGGCGGTACTTTGCAACCGGCTCGGCCGACGCACTCGTCTCGCTGTGGGACGTCAAGGAGCTGGCGTGTCTGCGCACCTTCTCGCGCATGGACTGGCCTGTACGCACCCTCAGCTTCAGCCACGACGGCGAGTTGCTGGCCACCGCCTCCGAGGACCTCTTCATCGACATCGGTAAGTCTGTTAACGCACTTGCATTGACAGCTTGCAACAGGGACATGCACGAAGGTGCAGTTGTAGCATATCCATTTAGCAAACTAACCGATTACTTTCAATAATATCTCATCTCGGAGACCGTGTTACAACCCTCGTCTGATGGTCCATGGTGGCTCTAAGTCAGTGCTCATACTCATGACTCATGCAATCAATTCCATCAAGAAAAGCTTTGTGTGTCAGTTTTGCGTCAAGCCTTCCCCCATAATTTAATTACTGGTATTACTTGTCCACAGTCCAGTAAAATCAGGATTTTACCATCCAGAGGCATTCCTTGATCATTGCTTCTTGACAGAATATGCAACTGAAACTGATTTGTGTTTGGTCCTCGTCAAGGTCGCGGATTTGCCCTCGAAGAATCACTGCTCGATAGTTTGATTTGAGTGAGAAACCAATCCGTTACTTTTTCCTCAACGTTCAATGTTTTCACAGGTGAAGTTGCGACGGGCGAGAAAATAACGGAGATCCCCGTGGAGACTGCTACGTTCACGGTGGCGTGGCATCCCAAGCAGTATCTGTTGGCGTTTGCTTGCGACGACAAAGACCCTTACGACAGGAAGAGAGATGCTGGCACGCTCAAGGTGTTCGGCTTCCCCAAGGAATGACATTCGTCCTCATCGTGTTGAGCTGCTATCGACTCATAATCTTCAAATAAGAGTGTCGGTACTTTTTAATTAGATTGTTTACGTCACCTGACTTAGCAAGACACAAGCCAGGAGGGAACATAAGGAAAAGTGAGCAACACATAGGCCATATCTAACTGAGAACCTCTGTTATTGGATAGTTAATAAACTAGGTCAACTTTTGTACTACATTCTCCTTATAAATTTTTTTTTTATTGTAAATCAATATTTATTTACCATCTGTCACCTGATGTCCAGTATAATTAGGTATTTCTAAGTGTAATTTTCCATACCGAAAAATCGGCGAGCGGGGCTACGACCAAGTTTCGTTCTGGTACTGGCAAGTCTGCTCGAACCGCTTGATGACCGCGTTGGCTTCTTCCAGCTCCATGCCGTTCTTGACCAAGACGTCGTAGATGAACGCGTCTCGAACGGCGGTCGGCATGTTCTTGGCGTTGCCCGCCACGAAGATGTGACCTCCTCTTTCCCAAACTTTCTCGAACAACATTTTGCCGTGCTCGGCTATGCGGTGTTGGACGTAGCTGAAACAGACCGAAGCCCCCTTGTAGAAGCTTTGAGGATGTTTCCAAGCAGCAAGATTATCACCATTTGAAGTGTGTCAGGTGTTTGAAACCATGCAGATGGCAGCGCGTAGCAGCTAATATCTAATAAGTGGAGCTGCTCACATCTTCGATTGCGTGTCGCGGGAGAACGCTGTGATGAGAGTGAGCTGCTTCTGTTCAACCATCTCCAGCCACTCGTCTTTGAAGTGGAAGTCGGCGGCCTGGTTGCGGCAGCCGAAGAGCAGGATGAGGTTGTTGGCGGCGGCTGTGCCTCGCATCACACGCTCGTGGATGAAGCTGCGGAACGGCGCGACGCCCGTGCCGGGACCCACCATCACCACCGGTGTTGTCTGCCGGCAAAGCGTTCAACACCTTGTTCAATGTGTCCGCTGGATTTGTGTTGGGAAGACGCCAAACTGCAACCACGTCCTGTGTGTGCTCCCAGTAAGTTAAGCTCGTGTGATCAGAGAAGCACCCACTGTAGATGAAGACTGGGGTTAACTCCGTAAGCAGGCCGACATAGTTCTATCAATGCTCGCGTGCACGCCGCAGAATACTTAAAGAGTTAAGGCTTTGTAATTTAGATTCAATTTAAGCTCTTTTAAAACCATATAAGTAGATGCAATGTGGTACAGATGTGATAGTTGTCAAAATATTGTGATTATATATATTTTTTTCTGCAATCCGAGTTGTCATTTAGTTTCAGCCAACATTACAGTGCAAACTATTGCTAGTTGTTCCTGAACCACCCTGTCTGAGTCACTCCACGGCCATCACAGAACCGTCCCGTCACTGACCTGGTTCAACGGAAACTTGAAGGAACCGCGGTGTACACTGGCCGTGATGTTGGCGTCCACCGGCAGCGAGGCCAGCCAGTTGGAGCAGAGGCCGACGCGTGGAGCGTGCAGGGCCGTCTTGTAGTTCACCACCGCCACCAGCAGGTGCACCTCGTTCAGATGCGCCAGCGGGGACGACGCGATCGAGAACGACCGCGCTCGGATCGGTTGGAACACCTGGCCGCAAAAAACACTTCAGTCGGAAGCCGGCAAGGTGACGTTACGGATTTCATCTGGTGGTTAGACACTAACCAGTTGTAAAACATACATATCCACACTTCTCATGTAGCCAAGAAACGGTGGTAAGTGTAAGGCTGGGTTTGCTTGCGCACCTCAAACAGATAGGCGGGCGGGATGTTTTCGGCGGCGTGCCAGAAGTCTTCGAGGGCCTCGATGACGGTGCGCCGCGGCCGGTTGGCGTAGTCGTAGAGCTCCTCCTGCCCCTCGGGCGACACCAGATGCCGGAGCTTCTCTGCACAAACACAAGCCGCACGTTGCACTCACCCGGCAGCCATCGCCAGCCTGCGTCAGACCACTCTCCAATCGTGGCTGATTCTAGGTACGTAGACCATGGACAGAAACACATGTAGATTGGTCGATGGAGCACGTGAATACATTTTCTTTTCATCGATTTGTAGTCCTAAAGAGGACTTGATCTGTCAACGTTTTGACCACGTTGGCCTGGTCATCTTCATGACTGTAGTAATGACCATGCCAACACTGACAGACCAGATCTTCTTTAGGACCACAAACTGATTAAAACAAAAAAACTTATTCACCTTTTCCATCAGCCCTAGGCTCTGAGTCACTCTGTTTAACACATACTAGATAAAATATAATAAAAGTCTGAAAGAGCTGAATTGAAGCATTTAAGAATAGTATCAAAAAACTGTATTAATTCACGAAAAAAGACGAATGAGATCTTTGACATGCATGTTGTCACGCTCGTGTAAAACACAAGGCTGCCAAATGACCTGGCTGCCGTCCAAGATTTGATGGAATGTGCGTTTGTTCGTTGCTTGCCTCGCTCCAGCTCGGATGAGGTGAAGTGAGCCAGCAGCTCGAAGAAGTACCTCCGCGGAACCCCGTTCAGGTCCCAGTGCTGCTTGGCACATTCCAACAACGTCACAGGCTCTTGCAGCTGCAAAGGGACTGGCATTTCAGACGAGATTTCCCAGGCAGACAGTACGCACTTTTGGGTGAGTACTTGGTTTTTGTTTGTAGAAAATATTTTGAAGAGCCTTTCGACGTTTTCGGGAGAGTTACGAGGCTTGACTGTTAGAACGTCTCCAGGCTTGTAGTTGATCCCGATGGCGAGAAATTCCAATAGTCGTACGTCCTGAAGTGAGATCAATAATCAGAGCCTTGGCTTGTATGATACAGCCAGTCAATCATGGCAACTACCCTTATTACTAAAACTGCAAAAATTTACCTGAAAGTGTGTTGCTGCAGTAGTCCTTGTATTTGCCAGAAGTGAGATTTCTGAAGAATTTTGTTTAAATCTTGTTGAGTTTGGAAAACTCACCACACGTTTTAGGTTTTGCGTGAGAATTTTATTTTCTGACACATTTACATGCCACCTGCAAAACAATAACTACTCTCTTCAAGTTTCCCCTTGGTTCAATCCAGATTACATGCCAGTCTTAGAAAGTAAAAACTAAAAGGAAAGGAGGTGTCATCCATTTTGAGGGTAAGAGAAAATAGGTAAAAAGATTAAATAAATCAAACCTAGGTTTGGGAAGTGCTTGCTTGTCAGCAGGTGTCAATGGATAGATTGATGGATACAGGCCTTCTAGCCGATGCCAAACGTTGGAAAGCCATGGATCAATGGCAGCGCTTGCCCCAAAGTCGTGTTGGTCATCAGCCAGACCAACAGTCAGCAGAGGGACTCCTCCGAGCTGAGAAAGTCGAGCATTCAGCTTCTTCGCAGCAAAGTTGAAGCGTGCGTAAGATGAATCACCCAGACCTAGCACTCCGAACCTATTCATAACTCAGTTTCTTATGGAAAATATATTCCCGACAATCACTACCGTGTCCCATTGAAATTTTGTAGACATTTACTCACGTCAATCTCTCGAGCGAATTCAAAGGCAGATTTTTCTTGAGAAGAAATTTCCAAAAGTGTTTCATATTGTCTGGTTCTTCCCCTTGGCCAGTTGTTGAGCAGACAAAGATGATGAGTGATTCGTAGATCAGGTTGGCAACTGGGTATTCATCCATCGGCATGATTGGACCCTTAAAATCCATCCTGCACACAATACAGAAGCAAAATTGTAATTAACTTATCAATTCCACATTCCTGTCTGTAAATAAATAACGCATCTTACCATATTAAAATGACAAAAGGTTAGAATAATTACCACTTTGACTCTCTCCATATTCTCTCAGCAACTTCTTGAGCAGTTCCAGTTTGACTACCATATAGAATAACCAATCTACGGGAACGAGATGGCTCGGCTAATCTCAGCTCCATAACAGTCCCAACTTTAGGAAGCTGTCAATTGTATTTTCCTGTCAATTGATATAAGTTTAAAACGCAAATAAAAAGCCATGTTAATTTTAAATTGATACTGAACCTTCTCTAGCTACCTCCATCGAATTAAATTCAATTACCTAACAGCTTGTAAATTTGGAACATGCACATTAACCTCGAAATTTTATTTCATTAGATAAAAACATATAATATCTCAAGCTAAAGCAGCACTACTATTGAGGACTTACTTAGCAGCAATCAAATCGAAATTTTATGGGTTGCATTTGCCAAGCTAATCGTCGTGTTCCTGATTTGTACAATCTTGACAGATCGACACTAGCCTAACCTGACGCAAGAACGACAACACCTGCGCCTCGCCAGCTGATTGCCAAGGCGATGAGGATATCAACAATACTTTTCGTTTTGAGTACCAATTTGATTGGAAGCAAGGGCACGAAGATGATTTCTTTGGAGTTCGAAGTATATGGGAGAGTGCAAGGTGTATTTTTCAGAAAATACACTGCCCAGCAGTGCAAGCAGCTTGATTTGAAGGGCTGGTGCATGAACACACATCGAGGAACAGTATTGGGACTGATAGAAGGTGAAGTAGACAAGATCAACCAAATGAAACGGTGGCTACAAAATACAGGGAGCCCTCAGTCAAAAATCGAGAAGACAGACTTCCGTAACGAGAAAGAAATACAGGGCTACTCTTTCCCTGACTTCCGAGTGCGGCAGTGAATCTTTCGAGGTTTGGCAGAAGAACGAGATCTTTCAGATCAGAAACTAGCCTGCCCATAACTTGCTTATTTGAAAGCCTTATATTGATTTTTAATCAATTGTTTCTTAACTCAAAATTATTTTTTTCTGTCACATAGAATATTACTGATATTACTATTAGCCAATGTTCCTCAAGTAGGTATTATATTTATATTTGATTTTATACCCATTAGTAAAATTCATTTTTCTATGTGTATGTGCATCCTATTTACAGTAAATAAACACAAGTTGTCTGATCATTTTGAGCTTGTGTATTTGTAAAACTTCATGTCTAAACTTAAATTATTATGTTATAGGTAGTTATTCTTCAAATTGCAACTTAAAACAAACAATACAAGACATTCGAGAAATAATTTAGTCTGTAGCACCTAACAAATATTCATCTTATCAAAGATTTAGCATATAATTTTAATTTTTTACAATTTCAATTCATTGGTTATCAGTAATTAATAATTATACATGAAGAATTCACAAGAATTCGGAAGTAGGTATGAGAAACAACTTCGGAGTGTGTATTTTGTTTTAATTCATCTAAAAACAAAATATGCTCCAGATGTTTGCTACTTTTGAATGGCTTTATTATTGTACAATGATCTACACACACGACCGTTGAACAGTGAACACAAAATGCTATGCCGGTCCCAACTTGCCTTGAAATCGGTCCGTTCAAGGTTACAGCGCCCACTAACGGGCCATGGTTTGTCATGGGTGTATTAGCCATAACAGTTTCACATTAAAACTTGGACACAAACTTGGAAAAATGTATCTAAGAAAGAAAAACTATAAAAAATATATATATATATATTGCCGATTAGAACTTGATTGACTTTAATTTAAAATAACTAACTAGTTCTGAATCATAAATCAAAATAAATGTAAATATCAAATGACAAGTTTTGAGAGTAGGTAGGTACCTAAGTCTCCGTAGCTCATGGACTCTGTGGCAAGGAACGTGGCTCGTTGGTTTCACTTGCCAGCCATATACTACTGGTTAAATACCATCAACTTTCTACTGGTAGCAGTTTCGTTTTCTTCACGGCATTCAAGTTGTTTTCTTTGACAACGCCGTTCACTTTAGCTTCGACAAGATCTTCACTGGTCCCGTTCAAATGGTTAGACTTAACTTCTCTCTCGTCCATGAAATCCTCATCAGAATCGGTGGGCTTGTCAACTTCAAAAGTTTCGTCGACATTTCGAGATACCAGAGATTTCAAAGTCACTTTAGAAATCTTCAAACCTAACTTTCTCTTGGCATTCTTTATCTTAAGGGGGATTCCTTTTGGTCTTTTAACAAACGGGGAATTAGAATTTAGATCACAATCGGCAGATTTAAGATTCTCTGCTTCAATCCCCGGTGAAAGTTCATCACCGTCGCCATTATGAATAGAAATTCCATCCAGATTAGATTCAATTCCCTTCCCATTTATCCTATCAGGCGTTTCATCATAAACAGCACCTTCAGCGGTCCTCAACTCTCCTTCCACTTTCATCTCAACAGGAGCACTTTCTTCAACTTTTCCAGCTGGACCCAAAATGGCAGTTTCATCGTTAGCCGTCTCAGTTTCCGCTGACAAAGAAACCCCATTCGAAACCGGCTCAACGGAATCAGAAGTTCCAACCAAATCCTCACCAACTTCCTGGGATTCCTGCGCCTTATCATTAAACAATAAATTCTCAGTCTGAACATCTACGCTTTCTCCGTTTTGCCGGCCGATATCCGGGTCAATCGAATCTTTCTTCGGCCTGCCTCTTCTTCTGCCACCAACCTTTAAAGCGGACTCGGACAGCGATTGCCCGACGTCGCCGGCCTCGGCCGCCTCCCCGGCCGACGCTTTCTTGGCCGCTGGCTTGCCGAGTGCCGGGAACTTCCTGGGCCGTCCCCGGGCCTTTGCTTCGGTCCCGGCCGAAGCGTCGGCATCTCGCTCATCGGTGACGTTAGCGTCGTCGGCGACGGCCGCATTGTGGGCGGCGCAGACCATGCCCAGCGTCGGGTGGAGGAACAGCGCGGCGTCGGCGTGCTTCTCGCAGAAAGAGTTGACGCAGAAGCCGCAACGCCTTGTCGTGCGCTTGTTGCACACGTTGCACCGGTGCCACGGACACAGCCACTTGCCTGGGACGGGAAACACACATCTTGTCAACACACACGGAAACACGGCCCAAAAAAACCCTCTACAATGCATTGCATCACAGTGAAATCTCACTTACAAACCCTACCTAACTGGAATAACACTGAAAGTAGAGGCCTTACAATTACTCAAAATGATTCAGGCTCAGTCACTGAAAATCTATCACGGGATAGATTGCTCAATGCAAGCAAATTTCAACATATACCATCACCGAAGCTTGGATGGAGTCCAGCTACATTCCAGTCCTAGGTGACTCGTAGGATTTTTCAAGACACATGCAGCAATAGTTCCCCCACCAACAGATGCTGCGTAACGCAGCTACGATGAATCCAGCCACCCACCTTCCGGCCAAGTCTTGAGCTTGAGGCAGTCGAGATGGTAGCCCTTGGGACATGTCTTGTTGTCGCAGAGAATCATCTCCCCGCCGTCGCCGCAGCTGAAGCAGGTGTCGTCGCTGACGACTCCCGCCAGAGGCTTGCGCTGCTTCTTCCTCCCCTTAGCCGATCGCTTGTCCGTCTTGCCTGGTCGCTTGTCTGCTTTGCCAGGCTCGTCCGGCCGGCTGGCCTTGAGCCCGATGAAGCCCGAGCAGTTGGCCGCACCGCACAGGCAGGCCTTCTTGTCGCTGCCGGCGCACTCCAGGTTGTAGTTGAAGGTCAGCTCGGAGCCGGCAGCCACGTCTTGCCGCGCAAAGATGCCGATGCGGATGTCGTTGTTCACGTTCCACTTCTGCGTCTCGCAGTTCGGCTGGCACGAGTGGTTCATGAACCTGCCGGTAGAGAGACATTCTGGTTGATCCCAATTCCACATTGATCTCTGAACTATTGGTAAATAAAGCTAAACCACAGTAGATTACAAATATATTTATTTATTTATTTTCCATCTGGCATTTACCCTGTTTACCCTCTGAAAGCCTGCATGTCTTAAACATTGACTATTGTCAAATGTACTCTTCTGGACACTGAAACCCGTCCACCTGAAATTTTTACAAGTCCCAATTCCGTCTTGCTTGAAAATAGTATGGTAGCCAGGTAGAGGCTGAGCACATGGCATATGAAACCACTTGCTTGGGAAGCTGCCTAATGGTGGAAAACCAGTTTTCTTATCAGTGGGGCTTTTAACAGTTCATATGAACCATTCATTGCTAATATTCGTTCACAAGAGTAGCCCTTTTGGCCATGATCGAGCTCCAGCATGTCATAGAGTTGCCGGGGAAGATTTAGACGGTTTGGACGAATTTCAATATCCTTGCTGTAACTACACTACATTTACTATTGATACCTATTAATAGTTAAAATACATGTATTAGATGGTAAAAATACTAAAAATGACAACCGTTTGAATTTCCTCCAATGCATCGTAGTAATCGACGTCGTTTGTTATCTAATCTCCCGTACTTGATATAATATATCCGACCCGCCAGGACAAGGTAGCCTACAGCCATCAAAAAGGTCGGGTCTCGGAGCCAACCATTGACTTGATCCAAAGATAATATAAGCAAATTAAAAGGAGAGAAAATTAAATTGTGCCATGGAAACAAACTTTTTCCAGAATACTGAGGAAGTGATGAGATAAACTTGTTTGCTGTAAAGAGAAGACACAGGAAGTTTTCGAATTATTTCTGCATCTTCAAAATTACGAGTTATAGGTCATAGGGGGGTGCTGAAATGGTGTGCAACTGCAAGACTCACGAGATATCATATTTGTGAGATTGCTCGATCCTCATTTCACTGGACAGGTATTACTGATAAGGAAAACTGGTTTATCATAACGAGGTATAGGTTCAGAAAGCACATGGCATACAGCATGGTGTGTACCCGACTTACCTACACTATTTTTCATGCCAACCTCCCTCGGGACTTGTATAAATTTTTAGTGGATGGATTTTAGTGTCCAGGAGTGTACCTACTTTAACCAAATAAATCAAAAAGAAAGGCGGACAACTGAATCTCCATGGGCTTGGTAGTTTGTTTTGAACCAAACTAAATGCTATTAACTGTTTGCAGTTGAAATAAGATGAGAAAGATGGAACTGTAATTGCAGGTTGGCGGTGCTAGCTGAAAGAATGGCGAGGACCGTAAGTTAAGAAATAGTTACCGCGAGATGTTTCCCCTGGGGCCTGCGTCCAGCATTCTGTCCTTGTCCACGGTGAGGAAGTAGAAGTTCTCGTCCTTCTCCGCGTGTTTCCGGTCGATTCGGCGACGGAACTCGTCCTCGGCGATCATCTCGCCGACGTACTCAATCACAAAGTCGCCTGCGCGCCAAAAACACATCTCCGTTATTCACTGAAACTTCACCTGAACTTCAGAAACATGCCACACTTACGCAGCCAACACACATGCTGGCCATGGACATAATCATAATATAGTTGTTCTGGTAAATGGGTTCCCAATTGTTTATACACATTAAATGGGTGAGAACTTGCCAAATGATTAGATAACTTGACGAGAACAAGACTAGAATACACTTAAAAATGGAAGAAACCACATTATCGTTCGATAAATTATATTCTCGTTGTATGCTCGAGTGAAAGGTAGGGTATCCTATCAAGTAGTTGGGTGTGACGTACCTTCCTTGAGGTCCTGCTGTGTGTAGAGCCCCCAGCCCTTGCCTGCCGTACGGGTGGGGGCCAGCTCTGGATACTGCCGCTTCTCAAACTGCTGGTTGTTGCAACGGGCACCAGCAGGACACACCTGAACAAGACACGACCACGTTAAGCCACTGTCCGCACGTATACGAGATATGGCCATGTTAAGCCACTGTCTGCACTGGTACAAGATACGACCACGCTACATCAAAAATTGGCATGGAGAAAAGGAAAGCGCAGAACATCCCCATCTAGTCCAAATTGTAATCAACTGAGGTTTTAACATTTTGGCAGCTTCCAAGATTTAATCACTAGGTTTTGGTCAGTTTTGCAATCTCTTTCACTCCTTTTAAACTTTGATTTATTATCAATGACATATAACATGCCAAAAGGTATATGTAACAAGTAATGGGGAAGTATTGAAGCAAGGCCATGGCCAGTAACCGGACGCTAGATCAATTCGGCGCAGGTTTTTTCGACCGCCGTGAACTGTGACCTACCTTGGGATGGCACTCTACTAGCAGCATGCGGTTGATGCACTGTCCGTCAGGACCGCAAGGGTCGCTGCCCTCAGGGTCGCAGTGACACGCTGACAGCTGCCCGATGTCACATTCCACCGCGCGGACGTTGCCCACAAGCCGGTTCGTCTTGATCTTGATGAACGCTGGGGGCTTCTGCAATGCATCGAGTCGGTATGTCAGACGAGGCTTAGCATACAAGACACATGCAAGGGACTTGGTTCAGAAAGCAAGAGAGTTACTGCTGACGAGACTGGTGGGTCGGTTTCATGTAAGTTTTATTTTTATTTTTTTAGATAGCTTGCATCGAAATGTCTCGAGCTGTCTTAACAATAGCCAACCTACTTTTTATAGCAGAGTGATTCGACTTTTTTTTGTTTCTAAAAATGTATTCTTCTGACTTCTGATGCAAGTGCAATCTGTAAACTGATGGCAACTACGCGTGAATAGAGTAAAAACGCATTTAATATCGGCAAATTAATGTGCAACGTTTTTAGTGTCCTCGAAGCTCTAGGATAGTTTTCTGCTTATTCATACCATGCCAGGCTTAGGAATCATCTCGCGCGACGCTTTCTCCGTCTTGAGCATGTTGTACACCTGGGCCGCTTCAGTGACAGCTCGAAGGAAGGTGGCATCGGTGGAAGACTTCTTGCCCGGCCTGGGGCACAGATGACAGGTTGGAAGGTAAGCACAGAAGAAATGTGCAAGACATTGTTACAAAAGCTTAGCCTACTCTGGTGAAATGTTGCTAGCTACAGGATTCCCAGCTAGAGCATCATTGCCTAGCATCTCTAGACAAGTTAACCACTAATCTACTCTTTGGATCCAGCCTTCTAGATGCTAGCGCAATATGATCCACGAACAGTCCATCTAACTTTACATGCCAAGAGGCAAGATTAAACAAGATCCGTGTTGAAAAGTGACTAATTTGTTTGGATGGAAGTGGTTGATGTATGATGAATAGAAAGGCTTTTCGGCATGAACCCTGTTAGTTAGTAAACACTTGGTAAACAACAAGATTTAGAAGCCGATGTAAAGTTAGCCTGGCTGCTTCTAATGGAAGTAAACTATGTAGGAGTAGGAGACAGCTGGAGATGCAGTAGGTAGGCGTAGTACTGACTTGTGCTTGGGGCCGGAGTCGCCGTCCTGGTAGAGGAAAACGCGGCCGCGGGACACCCAGTAGAAGTCGTGTGAACCGAAGAAGCGCACGGCAAACTCCCCGTGCGAGTGCGGCAGGTTCATCACGTTGTCTGGGATCTGCGCCGGGAACTGCACTTGAGCCGGCCACCAGCGGTAGGCGCCCAGCTTCACCCAGACCACCTGCAATCCCGGCAACCAGCAGTCAGCAGCCGTCCACACTCCACAACAGAATGTCTCACATACGCCCCATCTACCACCTTCACATCTCTTTTTACAGATACCTATTGTTAAACCTATGCTACAGGACTCAAGTATCAATGGAACTCAATGGAAGTGTCAGTAACTTTATTATTTTAAGCATTTATCATGCTTTCAGTTAATGATGATTGAGGACGCAGTCAAATCAATCTTTGCAATGAAAAGTCTCAAAATTGATACTTACATGCAAATATCTAACACAACTCACTGTATGTTTTTAATTACGGCTGCAAGGCTGTAAGGCATTACCTCGCTGAAGAGCGGTAGCCGGCCCGTCTCGCATTCCTCGCAGATGAAGCTGCCCTCGGGCGGGGAAATGCCGAGGCATTCGGCGTGGAACGAGGTGGGGCAGGTGTCACAGCAGATCAGCGAACCTCCTGACAAATCACACGCTCCACGTCAGCATATTCATCAGCAAGCAGCAAGCAGCAAGCAGCAAGCAGCGAGCAACAAGCAGCAAGCAGCAACCATGCTACACAACCATCTTCAGTCAAAATCACCGTATAACAAGAGTAGGTATTTAACTCTAGATTACAGACCTGTACAGACCTGGTGTATTATAGGCCATTTTAAATAAAATTTAAATCAACCCTTACGGGAAGTCTGACTTCACATTAGAGACAGACTGTTCATTCACTGGACAAAAACATTTTCACCATCATTGGCTTACTATCTTTGAAGTTTGAACTATGTGCAATTAAAACGTTGCCTGAAATCTTCTCTTCGTGTGCAAGTGATTGGGAGTTCTGATAGCGGAAGCAACGGCGTGTGTTAAACGCCGCGTGCCAAGTGGGCGACGTACCGATAGCGCAGATGAAGCACCAGGCGGCGTTGACGTGGCCGGTGATCCCGCGCCGCGTGTGCTGGTGGTGCTTGGGACAGAGCATCTGCGACGAGGTCAGGATGTCGGTGCCGGCGGCCACGCAGTGGTTCGACGCGTGGTACGCCGTCGGGCAGCGCACGCACTTCAACACTCGGTCGTTGGCGCCCCTGCCGACATAAAACACCGCCCGTCGTCAGCCCACGCTCACAACTCGGTGGCATTCACTCAGTCAGATCAATCCTCAGCGTGCTAGCCAGAGCGCTATCGAAATAGAGATAAGGCCCAGCAAAGCACAGCCGTTACACCCAAAGAAATATCTCAGAACCTTTGATCACTGCTAGCCTTAGGGTATTCGCAACACTGAAATTATCTGTAGCCCACTATCGTGGTAATTAGATGCGAATTTAACTATTTAATTTCACGAATTTAATTGTTGTACAGACGAGTTCTATGACAAACGAAAATTTTCAAGGAATCTCAATATGGTATTCAAATCCAAATATAATTAATACTTTTGAAATGTAAAAGGTTTATAGCTGCAAGTGAAACTGTCGGCCATCTTGATCGCTGCCCACGACAGTGGTTGAATCACGCACCATGGTGTATTGATGATGTTATCTATCCTCTTAGGAAGTAGTGATTGCAGTCAGAACGGCTGTGAAAACTAAATGAACAACTGAAAATAGAGTAGGGATTGCCACTCTCTCTGTTACATTGAGATAAACACTACGTTACTAGGATTTAACTTAACGTTTGCATTTAAAAAAAAAGCTAGATGTTTTGGTAAAATGTGTGTGAAGATCATTATGAGTGTGATTGCGGCCATGGCTGGTTGTGGCTCGTTGCGAGCGTGTCCTCACCGGCAAGTGTTGCGTGGGTCGTCGGAGATGCAGGTGTGGCAGGCGTGCAGCGGGCAGTGCAGGGTACCGCGGTCGTTGGGTCGCGACCGCACCTCGCCCGACTCGAACTTGGTCTGTGGCCAGCGCTTGAGGCAGCCCAGGTGGTACCACTTGGTGCATCGCGCTGCAGCAGACAACGGGCAAGACTGCGTCAACATCCCTCACGCTTTCGCCAGGAACACCGAACAAACACCCCCGGCTTGCCGTCTCATCTGTCTCAGTCTGCCACGTCCAAGATTAGAAATAAGTGACACCTTGTTCATTGAAACGTTCGGCTGAAAACGGCGATATCCAGCGATTTGATGCTTCCTTGTTGAAACCTAAGTTTCTCGAAATATCGTTCCTGTTTCTAAGATCTACATTTCCCTGTTTTTACACCAATGTTTCATTGGCATGACTTTCTGACTCTGCATAATACGCCTGCCATTCCGTGCAATGGCAAGCTGGAGGCTCATTGCATATCTGCTTCCAATTAATATCAAGTTAGCAGACATTTAAGACCAATTTCTGTCAGTTTTTTCCATAAAAGTTGGTCAAGAATATACATCTACTGTATTATTATTGTGTTTATTTTTGCAAATTTGGTACCGGTATATTTTCCGGTGGTTACAGTTTTTATATATGTATGGGAAAGAATGGGAGAGAACTTATTCAAAGTGTTCCACTGTTGAAAAGCTCTCCAGTCATAAGAGCAAAGACCAGCATCGGAGTAGGTAATTTTGTAGTATGTCTATCTTAAATTTGCGGTCCTTCCGGCATATTCTAGTTCTTTGAAAGCCCGTCCCGATCCAACCCTCGGGTTCCGCGACTCACCTGTGTTACAGCACTTGAGCTCGGTGGCTCCGTCCTCGGGACAGTCAGTCCGGCGGCAGACGAAGCAGTCGAGGGGCCGGCCGTCGCGGCACCGGCCGCACTTGAAGGCCGCCTCCTCGCTGCGCTTGCGCTCCTTCTCGCGCGCGCGCTCCGCCATCACGGCCGGGTCGCTGGCCACCACCACGCCCTGCAGATCCACCAGCGGCTTGCGCCTGCAGTCCGCCTCGTCGTCCGAGTCCACGCACATCGGGTCGACGATGATGATGTTGGTCGCTTCCAGCTCCACCAGTTGGCGCTCGCCCTCGTAGTCGGACTCGTTGCCGTCGCAGTACTCCGAGTTCGGCTTGGCGGCGGCGGAGGCGGTGGCGGCGGAGGCGGCGGCGGCGGCGGGGGCGGGGGCGGGCGCCGAGCAGCCCAGGTGGAAGAACTCCCCGCAAGCGCCCTTGCACTTGACAGTGTCCCCCGGCTGCTCGCAAACGCAGCACACCTTATCGGCGCGCAGGTTGTTGAACAGCCCGAGGTTCTTGGTTTTGGTGGGCGCGAAGATGCCGGCCAGGACGTTGGACGCTTCCGACGCTGAAGAGAGGTTGCTGTCCGAAGAGTCGTCGCAGTCGCTCTTCGACGCCGCCCGACATTTGTATCTGGTGCAAAAGATAACGGGCGGGTTCAAAAGATTAGATTCAGACCAAGTGTCCTGGATGTAATGCAGAAAAATTTACTTTTAAGAATTACCTACCTATCTTCATTACCTATCAAGAGATTTATAAATTAATTGCTAAGTAATACTTTGTAATTTTTCAACTTCAACGGGTTTAATGAAGAACATTATATTTTTTAGAAAAGATTAGTTTCTCTCTGGAACTTAAAACTAACTGCACAAAGAGAAACTTGTACCTAGTTTAAACTAGGCCCCTAGCTTTCTTACTAGACAAATAGAATAACTGATAGTGGCCGGTGAGGCTACAGTTTTCATTTAACAAAGAGGTATGATTTACAAAATAACCAAGCCAACAACTCATGGGCCCCAGGCTACGACAATGCAAATACTCACTTGGCCTTCTGTTGGTCAGACAGCTCCAGCCAGTGCTTCTGCAGAAACCTCTCGACCTCTTCAGCATCCAGCTCAGGATGCTCATCCGAGATGCGGTCCACGTTCTTGTCGAAGTACTCCTCGTATCCCGGCCCCAGCTTCTTGGCAAGCTTCTTCTCGCGCTTCTTGGCCTTCTTGTCTGCAACTGTGCTCGCTGCCTCCGGCTCCATAGCTTCCTTCATCTTCTTGGCCTTGGCCTTCTCCACCATCGAAGACTTACGTTTCAAAGTGAGCCGCCTGGAATCGCCGGAAGCAACGCTCTGGTCGTCGGCTTCTTCCTCGAGTACCTCGGCACTCGCCACGCTTGGCACTTCCTCTTCGGCGTCGTCTTCGCCGAACGAGATCACCAGCCTCCGCTTCTTGTACGCTCGCTTCGGGACCTCCGTCTTCATCAAGATCCGATCGGCTAAGCTTCCGATCAGACCCAACTTTCCACGCCGAAACGATTTCGGCGAGATTTTTTCTTCCGCTACGGACGTTTCTTCAGGAGTTGGAGTTGTAACTACACGTTTCGTCCACTGCTTTCTCTGAGTGCCATCTTTGTTGAACTTGATCGGTCGACTCTTCAAGAGTACCTTCCGCTTAGCAGCCAGCTTCCTTATCTTCCACAGGGCAACATCTTTCTTTCGCTTATTAAACAACGGCTTTCCCAATTTTTTGAAGTTTCTGAACTTGGGCGGAGGCGGGCCTGGGTAGAGCTCGCAGAAGTAGGCTACGCGGCTCTCTTCCGGCTTTGCAAACGTTGTCTCGGCTTCCTTGACGGCAAAATCCCACTTATCTTTGAGCACAGGTTTCACTTGGAACGAGGAGGAGGCTTTGCGGTTGTTGTTCCTGGCCTTGCTCAGCGCTTCGGAGGAGAGCTTTTCGAAGGCGGCGGCGCCTTGGAAAGCAATCAGACAGTGGATCGGCGTCCAAGACCTGCGGCCCTTGTCTCCGAAGAAGAACACGTTGATCTGCGAAGACAGGCTCGTGTTCGGCTTGAACCCTGCGTTGCAACAAAGAACAGGCATTAGATTCAATCATATTAATTTTATGGTAGATTCAAACCTGTTTGGTAAAGCAACTGAAAGATTGACATACGAGCTACGTAGGAATCTGGCAGTGTGGAGCAGTTTTGGAGAAATGTAGCTTTAGACATTTAAGTACTAGGTAGTATTATTTTTTGTTTGTCATTGTGATGTTTATACATGAATAAAAAAAAATCTCCTGAACTAACTGGTTAACTATTAATTGATGCTAATGATTCAATTTAAGATGTGAAGCTTTTTTGTGTGGGTAAAATTCAGTTGTAGGCACCTAATTACTTATTTTAACTGGAAAGTGATTAGCCATAAATGATAAAAATAATTAGCTTCCTTGTTTTAGTAAGGCAGTACTAGAACTTACTGATCAGTTTGTGAAAGGTGCCTGTGCTGGGGTCGTTGGCAATGATGCAGGGCCAGTAGGGATGGCCGCCAATGCGTGCCCAGGCCAGGTCCCCGACCTTCCAGCCGCAGTCTTCCTCTGCGGCGGATTCACTCGGTTTTCCCCCGTCCGATGGACCGGCGTCTTCTTCCTTCACAGCGGCTCCGGCCTCGAGCCCCGGCGACCGTTTGCTTGGCGACAAGCACGCTGCTCGGATTATGTCCAAGTCGTCCATTATCGACTCGGAGAGTGTCGACGTTGTCGATCCTGACTCAGCCTTGCGCTTCATCTTCTTCATAGTTGCTATTTTTTTACCCGTCGACTTGCGGGCATGTTCTAACCTGCCTGGCGCAGTCAAAGGTGAACCCAATGGTTTCTTCATGTATTTTTTTGCCCCCTTTTTTATTCTGTTTCCGATTTTTTTTACAGAAGTGACGGCAGGACTGGCATGAATTGCATCAGAATTGATGTTGAAGGCTTCAGGAATATTGTTTGATTTATTATGTTTCCATTTTTCACCAGGACTCTTTTTGGGTGAACTTAGTGCCCTAAATGACTTGGGACTTTTTTGCTGGCATAGTACAATTCCAAAGTCTGAAGTAACAAATTCTTCTGAGTAGATTTTAGGCTTTCGGGTTCGTCCATAGCGGCTTGTGTGCGACGTGTTATTTTCGTCGAACGAAGTGTTCTGCTCGTTAACTTCTTTTGCATCGCTATCGTTAGCTGCCGTAACAATAGGCTCTGCTTTTGGCATTTTCGTTGTTTCCGGTGATTCAGGCCAAAACACAGGGGAGTAAGATGGTGATTGGTCCTCCATTATTCCTTCCATTTGAAACGTTTTCTCAGAAATCACCTAAAAATCATTTGTATTAGAATAAGACTTTTTACTAGGTACTTGGTGCAGTAAATGAACCAAATATAGCACACTACAAAAAAAGCAATACGAGTAGGAGGTGAATTGGAACAGGCGCGGCAGAATCACAACTTCTTGGAAATCATTAATCAAGCAGAAATAGTAAAAATACAAAATAATTTGGCAAATTTTTGGCTCGTGCAGAATAACCTCATACTAAGTAGGTTACTTTTCAGAATACGTACCTACTACCTGCTACTAGTACATTGAATGTACTTAGAGGTAGAGCAATATCAAATAGTTCACTAGGCAAATTAAGGCAGTACATTAAATTTCTGGTATAACCTATTTAACTATTGCTGCAGTAGATTTATCATACAAAAGCAAACATGATAATAACTGCTACATCTGTATCCAAAGAAAAAATGTCTATTTTTTTAACCTGCCATTGCAATAAAAATGTTTTCAACAACTTGGTAGGTACTTACTCTGGTAAAAAAGGTGCAAATATTGCGAGTTTCTGTAATATACCTACAGCCATTAATAAACTCAGATAACCGCGACCATACGATGTTTTACTACGTAATGCCTTTGCCTAGCTATGCATACATTCCACCCAAGCTAGTGGAGTATAATGAAGGCTTGGAAATGCAGGCCACCACAAAAGACAAAATAACCAACTTCCATACAATTCAAGGCCCGTACCCCAACTTTTAAGTAGAAAAAATTAAACAACTGTATTGATTATCGATACGCGGTGAAACCGAGATCAACGAGGAAATTTAAAAATCACAATTAACATCCGCCTTCTCCACTCAAATAACAAACGCACTGGCAAGCACCGCACACCGCTCGCTGTCGCTTCCCAGCCATGGCTAATCAACGATCGCAATAGCTGCAACCAGCAGCACACGTCGGTCCCTTCCCGCTATTTTGTCAGCCTTCGTGCATCATGGGAATTGGACACCCTTTGCAAGGCCAAAATCAAATAATAACCCTACTTGACCCCGTCGTACCCTTTCTCAGCTGTGGGTAGCTAGCTGTCATTTTACGCTAGGCACAGTATTTTGGATAATGACCAGGAATGATGTAGAATTAACTCCGAAAGTAATGTTGGGGTAAGACTTTCTTGATTCAATTTCATTTGCTTGCTTGAGCGCGCAATTCAATGATCTCCAACAGCACAGGATGCAAATTCTACTCGTCGTACTGCAATCTATGCGGTAGTGAAGTCACAGAGTTGTTTTGGCCAAAACTCAGATAGCAACTGTAGGCAATTAATGAATTAAAATTAGATTCACGATGATCTGGTCGTGGAGAATCAAGCCGAGAGGCCGAGCACAAATTATTACAGCGGCAGCAATGATCGTGGCTTTTTTAACTCTAATAATCTACCGCATTTCTTCAAACGAAACGAAGCCTCACTCTCAGGTATTACGTGCAACAACTAGACATCACATACGCAAGAGCGACAGTAAAATGGAAGATATCAACGAGTTCTCGACGATGACTCAAAGTCCTTTGCATTTAGCCAAGCAAAAAGCTTACGAAGCTCGGATAATGGCTGATGTGAAAAATAGGGCCGAAGAGGGTCGTATGTCACGAAGATTATTGTATCCAAGCTTAAATAGTTACAGTGAGAATAAAGCTGGAAACTCGCTGGAAGTTAGAAGTGGGCCAGCAATGTTTACGGGCGAACGAATTGTTCATCTCGATCTGAAAGGAGCTCCGCCAAGGATGGGATACTACGAAGAGCTGTTTCCCCTCCTGCGAACATTAGGCGCTACGGGTGTGCTGATCGAGTACGAAGATATGTTCCCGTACTCCGGGCCACACCTGCAAGACTTCCCAGCATACAACGCCTACTCCAAGTCGGACATAAAAGGAATATTGAAGCTGGCTTCCAGCAACGGACTGCAAGTAATTCCGTTGATACAAACGTTTGGACACATGGAGTTCATCCTGAAGCTCCAGAAGTACGCCGACATGCGCGAGGTCCACCGATACCCGCAGGTCAGTATGCGCGACCATTGCCGCCCCGTCGGCCTCCGATTTCGATGCTAACGTGCGCATGTTTTTCCCGTCGCGCTACGGCAGGTGATCTGTCCGACGCACAACGCCACGTTCGGGCTGCTGACGGCAATGGTGGACCAGATCGTGGCAGCGCATCCCGGAATCCGACACCTGCACATCGGCTGCGACGAGGTCTACTACCTCGGAGAGTGCGTGCGCTGCGGCCTCGCGATGCTTGACAACAAGTGGAGCCGGACGCAGCTTTTCCTCAACCACGTCACGCGCATGGCCAAGTGAGCGAAATCAACCGTTTCGAATCTCTGGAATTAACGGCATTACTGACATAGTTTTCTGTAAAATACTTGGCTTAGATTAAGCAAGTGGACAAAAGATAACTTGGTATTTAGTTACTATTTCAAGCAGAGTCTCCTCCGTTGCTCAAATATCCATGGTCTCCAAACATTCTCGCAATGATAGGTACTGCGATTTGTGATTTAATTTCTTTGTTTTCGGTGAACGGGGCGAATGTACGACATTTTGTCAGTTAGCGCTGAATTTTCGCCGGTTGTCGCCGGTGTTTTGCCGCTCGCAAGGCATAAATATGGTCAAGTTATAGTTTAAATCATCTAAACTTAAGTAAACAAGCGTATCTCGGGTTATTTTTCATCCGGCTTACCAAGCCTGGCCATTTCCCAGCATCTTCTTCACTACTTAATTCACTTCCATCCCCTTCATCCAACACATTGCAACGTAGTGCAAAGCATAAACGTCTTATTTCCACCGATTGCAAAGCGTGTCCGCGTAGTTTCCACCAATTGAAAAGCGTGCCCGAGTAGTTTCCACCGATTGCAAAGCATCGAAGCCGTGTTTTCGTGGAACGCCCAGGTACGTGCGGCAGCGGCACCCGGGCGTGGTGCCGCTCACCTGGGACGACGAGTTCCGTCGGCTGTCCGAGGCGGAGCTCCGCGCATGGGGCGTCGCCGAGCTGCTGGAGCCCGTCGTCTGGAAGTACACGGCCGACGTGGTGGCCGACATCCCGCCCGAGGTCTGGGACAAGTACGCCGCCGTCTTCCCCGCGGTCTGGCTGGCCAGCGCCTTCAAGGGGGCCACTGGCGCCAACAAGTACATCACCAACATCGGTCAGCAACCACAACCTACTACCTACTCTTGTCTTCGGCTTGCATGCCGTTGCGTTACAAGTGAAATTACAATTGTTAAGGGAATGTTAAGGGAAGTTGTTAGGGAATGGGACTTTTGAAAAGGATTAAGCTCTTGCAAGATTTGCAGTTCCATTTCAATTTCTCCATATTTTTAGTCCTGTTCTTGTAATTTAAGCATTGTTATCTTCTTCCCTTTACTCGATTACCTATTTATCTGCTAATTGATTCGACTCAAACACTATTTAAGTTGCTTGCAATGGCCAGCCACAAAGTGATGTTACTTGTAAGTCATACCAAAATGCATCAAAATGCAGCAAGCTTAACGTTGATGTGTATTTGTTTTCTGGGGTTCTGCTTGGGCAGGTTATCACCTAGAGAACCACCGGGCTTGGATGGAGGTGGTGACGGCGTACGCTGGCCGCCTCGTCTTCAAGGGGCTGGTCATCACGGGCTGGCAGCGCTACGATCACTTCGCCGTGCTCTGTGAGCTTCTGCCCGTCGGCATTCCTTCGCTGGCCGTGGCGCTGGCCTACGTGCAGATGACAGCCAAGGGTGAGCACTCGGTAGAAGGTAGAAGGTGTTCTATACCCAGGGTACTGAACTTAAAAAAAACTTAATATCAATTCCACAGTTGGTTGTCCATCTACCGTAATGGATAAGTGCAGTGTCCCGGACAGGCAAAGACCCGGATTCGAATCCCGGTACAGGTGTAAATTTTGGAATTGATATATTTTCGTTACTAATAAATAATAATAGATGTTCACAACTCACCTACAGGCCATAGAAGGTGTTGGAGCACGATAAAAAAAGCTATTTTGTCAGTGTAGATTCATTGTTGACACAGTTGGTTGTTCGTGTAGCATAACTGGAAATTGCATAGCCCCGGACAGGTGAAAAGATCCGGGATCAAACTAAGTTTGGAATGGATATTTCGTTTCTAATTCTAATTTGTTAAGTCATTTGCCTTGTTCAACCAGACGAGCAGGTCCTAGCGTATTGCAAATGGACCGAGAGCTAACCCCTTGTCTCCGGAGGGCAGGCGCTGTGGGTGGCGTTGCCGAACTGACGTCGGTGCCGCCGAGCGTCCTGGAGGCGCTCAAGTGCGACGCTCCGTTCGGCATGACGCCGGGTGCGGGGCGGGCGCGCTGCGGCTTCCCCGGCGCCGGGGTGCTCGACGCCGTCGAACGTCTGCATGCCCTGCAGCTCTCCGTCGAACGCTTCACCGCTGACTCCACCGTCAACGGCTGGCTGCAGCCGTACAACATCAAGCACGGGTTCTCCAGTCCGTCGCATGTGAGTGCCTCGTTTCTCTTATCAACTTTGTGATGGGTGGAGTAAATTTAGCCGAAACATTAACAATCAAGTGCATTCATACCACCTATTAAAATAGTTGGAAATGCCTAAAGGCTGGTAGAGCAGGGAAAGGAGGATAAAGGCAGAGGAGATACACAATGTTTGAAATACGTTTCGGCAACAACCTTCTTCAGTGTTGAGAGTTTGAATTGAATAGGCGCCCAAAAGTTATGACAAGTAGGCACATCGTACTGAAACAGCCCTCTAATTATTTTTTCTATTATATTCAAAATAACCTAACAAATGTGTGTTCCGGTGGAACACGAAACCTGGATATTTACATGGCCGGTGTACCGCTCTAGATTAGCTACCTGGCTGGCCGGCTTTTTAAAGGATATTAAGTTGGGTTCAACGGAGATAGGAACAGGACTGTGGAAGGTTACGCTGTTAAACTCTTCTGAAATGTCGTGCACGGATGTACTCCGTGCGGAGTTATCTGCGTGGCCGGCTCGAGCCAACTTGGCTTGCGGTTGACCCCGATGTCTGGCGGCAGGTGGAGCACGCGACCGCCGAGGTGGACCGCTGCAAGATGGAGCTGGTGTACATCGAGCGGGACATGGCGGCCGCAATGGCCGACGTCTACGACCGGTTCACCGCCGACGAGTGGATCGAGACGTACCTCCGGCCGCTGGACCTGCAGCTGCAGCGGCTGTGGGACGCCAAGGAGGCGTTGCTCTCGCGAGACCACTGGCCCAAGCGACCGCTCGACATTCTCGCCAAGAAGGAGAACGAGTTCTAGGCGGCGGGCAATCGAACTGAGTGTGCGTTCTACGGGGTTACGAATTACGAACTGCATATGCCGTGTGGATGTTAAGTTATAGTCTTGTAGATTAGGTGGAAAAACGTATGTAGTTAGTTGAAATGGATCGGCATTAGGATCGTCTGAAAGTATTAACGAGATTATCGATTCCTATGTAAATATGATTTATGTGTTGTTCTACCTAGTGTTTTTTTATTACCGTGACTTGGATTGTGTCCCGATGCAGTAAAAAGAATCTCGCTTGTTCGGGGATTCGGTTGTGCACAAAATGATTGAAACTGTTCTGTGAGCATAGCACGTGCGTTGTGAATCTGACTGATCACTCTTAGGATCTCAGAGGCCAAGAGATGAAGGTTAATAATATTGGTAACAAGTTAGTATATAGTCATAGTTAGCTAGTTTCGCCGATGCAATTACGTCTGGTTTTAATCGTGACAAAGTGGCTTGCTAGTTGCTACTTGCTGCTGCATCTGTGACGCATCTTCTTTCTCAAGCTGTGAAACTGGGCCAAACAAGGGAAAGAAGGAACTGTTTACTCTCTTTTTCTACTCTTAAATACTTTTTGCTAGGAAGGAAATGTTTGATACCAAAGAAAATCACAACGAAACTTTTGTTTTTTTTGTATGGAAAACCATTATTTCAATTTATTACGTGGGTCTTGTGTTCAGCTTCTGCTTGTCAAAGTGCGTGCTCGTTCTATCAATTTGTCTTGCTAGGGAATGCTCTAGTCTTAGCAATAAGAGTGACACAATTTCTGCAATTTTCAACGGTTAAGTGCAATTCATGAGATCATGCAGACACAAAGCATACGAATAAATAGGCAGCATTATGATTCAGTACACCTGGATTTATAGCTAGGTTTAATTTTAAGTTGTGTTTATATCGAAGATCTTTTACTAATGCTGACTAGAATAATAATATCAATTAAACCTTGAACTAATTTTGTTGCGACTTGTTATGTCAGGGCATTGGTTTGTGCAATCTTAGACTAGATATTGAATGCCAGTCATCTAAGTGACACAAAACAAACATCAAACAAAATCAACAACATCAACAAAATAACATCACCAACCTAATTCATCTTCATTTAACACCTATCACGAGTGCTTCTGATTGCAGCAAATTCATATGTAGATGTGTTTACATAAATCACATTATATTGTCTTTAGCACATAATAATAAGAATCATGTGGTATCAATGTGTTTTCATTCACCAACACTAAGCCCCCACCTCCAGGCAAAGTGTGCCGTGATATGTTAAGATTCATATTAAAGATTTAGACACATACATAGCACACTGTTACTATTGGACTTGTGCAAGGCCACCTCTGCTTGATCACAGTTTTGTGTTTCTTCCCTTCTCTAGACTAGAGACAAACCAATCCAATAATAGCCTATGGCAGGCAAGAAGTTTTGGAAAATTATATTTCACTTGAACTGATCCATACACCCACTCCATTCAGTCAAAATGACCACCCATTCCGTAACGCCACTCAGATCCTGATTGCCCTATCTTCCTATGTTAATTAGAATACCTTATTATATATTTTACGAACTAGTAGTATGTCCAGTGGGTAACTGACGTCATTTTTCACTGAGTGGAGTAGGTCTACTTTACCTTCAAATTCCTAGTTATATCCCTCAAAATCCTCTGGATTTGACCGACTATACTACCTTAAGGTGGATCCGTACTGTTCCCATACAGTTTTTCTATTGTTTTTGTTTTGGTAAAATTTTACTCATGTGATCATATGCCGAAAGGAAATATTAAAAAATATTTAAAAAAAAATATTTTGCTGGAAATTTTCCGGAAAATTAAAAAATTAGTATGGAAAATTACGCTTGCTGACCTGTCTCTTGTCCCGCTAGGGGGGAGTATCAGTCGTCCGATCGAAATGAAATTAATATTTATGGAATGTCCAAACTTCAGGGATTATAATAAGACACTTAATTCAATTCGCGCTGACATTCTCTAAATTTTGTCAATGGTTAAAATATGACGTAAATTTGCCAATTTTTTTGCTTTGTTTCAAAATTTGTTACTGAAAATGTATGCAGTTCTAAACTTTCATCTTCCTTTATTGGCAAGCTGCAAGTGTCTTGATCGATAAAAAAAATAGTCGAGACAGATATCACCAATATGTATGTATGTATGTATGTATTTTTATTCGGTCTAAAATAAAGACCTTTAGACCTAATTGAGGGAAGGAGTGGTGGCATGTTTACCAAACAAATTTTCACATTATCCGGAAAATTTCCAGTAAAATATTAAAAAAAAAAAAATTTTGAGTATTTCTTTCCGGCATAGACCACATCTGAGTAAAATTTTACCAAAACAAAAGCAATAAAAAACTGTACGGATCCACCTTAAAGGGATGTTCTCATCTTGATATTAGATACTTTAAAATTACTCGTCATAGGCTCCAACAACTACTTATGACCCAAAACCGGAAGAAAAGCAATATTATTCTCGGAAATAATTATTTAGTGTCTGAATTTTAAAGTTCGCGCGAGCTCTGAGTCACGTCATCTGGGGCTATTGGCTGCCGCCCTGCGTCGCGCCACAGCACTTGCTCGAAACATGTCTCATGGCTCGAAACATGTTCGCATTTGTCAAAATTGCCAGTCAGGTTTGCCGATGCCGTGTGGCGTGGTTCGAATAATTCTGCCAATAATAAGGAGTTATCGTTTAATGGTTTTCCAGACAAGCAAGCCAAGAAAGTGAGACGGGACAAATTTGTGCGAAGCGCTAACACACTCATTTGCTCCGATCATTTCAAGTTTACAGACTGAGACTTCGATATCTCTCAGCAGCGCAAAGCCGAATTCTTTCACGACTGGAAACCTCTGCGATATCTCAAAGATGCTGCTCTGTCGACTGAGTCCCGGTGACGTCACGCAGGGTGCGCGGCGGGCTAGTAATACTTTCCACTTAATAATTATTTAATTAATAATTATGGATCTGATTTGATTCATGTTTGTTTCGAGACATCCCATTGTTACTTACTACTTACACATAAAAAATTCAATTTCAAAGATTAGAGAAATCCTTAAAGCATCAAACAATTGACTATTACAGACGATGATGGCAAGAGACGCCAGTGTGTGGTTCAGAAGTCCCCTGAAGCCAAACATGCAATGGTTCGATGGTTCAAGGCTCAATGCAACATTTGGGGAAGGCATAACCCAAAGCTTTAGAAACTATTTTACTCTCAAAAACATCATAATATCCACCTAGATAAAATTCTTTTTAAAGTACTCCCATACTTGGCAACTCCCTGATACGGCCCTTTGGCACAGCGAATTTCAGCAAATGTCAGTGTTGCTCGAATCGACGACGGCAACGCGTTGTTGGTTTGGTCTCACTGAAGAACGCAGAGCACGGATGGCTTGGTAAGCGGCGCCGGGGTCGCCCTAACCGTCTGGCTCTCTGCCGACGCGTGAACCAACTCGGCTCGCATCACCGGCTGCTGCTCTTCGAGCTCCGCCCGAGACAGGCGGACGCCCAGCGCTTCCGCCACGATGCGCTGGAACGCCGACGCCACATTCTCACCTGTTCGCGCAGACACGACGTGAGACGAGAGGCCGCGTTCTTGTGCAAAGCGTTGCTGCAAGTCGGCTCGAACCACTCGCTGGTGTTCCATGTCACCTAGACCGCAATTTTTAAGTCCCTCACTCGTTTGCAAAAACAGTCGATGCATAATTCAACAATTTTTTAAGTTAATTGCCGATGATTGTAGTGAAACAATTAAACCATACTAGGTATTTAATCTTTAACAAATAAAACTTGGAAAAAATGTGTGAAGTAGCATGATAAATTATCATATTATTATCATTCAATGATGATTTTTGCTGTTCATGCCATGTTTTCTTGTGCCAACATGCTGGACTTAAATGCGTTTGTGCAAAATGTGTGTGCGGTGCTCTTAAATTCTTTGAGCTTACACTTGTTCCCGACAACCGTTACCATCGGGCAACTGCCTTGTGATGCCGTCACGGACCGTATGGCTTCCAGCCAATCTTCCAGGCATTCAAAGCTTGCCGAGTTTGTGACATCATACACAAGGATTATCACCTAAAGTCCCAGGTTGGAAATGTTAGTTTCTCAGTGTGCCTGCATTTGCAAATGCTATCGCTAATTAGGTCAACAGTGGATCGAACTCAACTCACATTGGCTTCAAAGATATATTTGTCAAGCATGTTGCCTGCCAGAGCCACTCCACCAACGTCCCATATTTTTAATGTGATATTACGAGCTCCCGTAAGTAGCATACGTTTAAGGAAGAAATCAACTCCTGCCGTGGGAAAATACTGACGAGAAAAATCGTTGTGGCAGTAGCGAGAAATGAGGCACGTCTGTAAGAGTATTTCATGACAACAATAATAATATTTAAATACAATAATTAAAAGAAGTAAGGAATAAATGAACCAAGTACCGAAAATCCATTTACCTTTCCGGCACTAGCTTCACCAAGGATCACAACTTTGACTTGCTTCTCTACAGCCTCGTCATCCGAATCGGACATAGCTTTCGTTTGGAGTTACACACTTCTTATTTTATCTGGTTTAATTCTTAGTTTCTAGTTTTATACCTTTGTGTGTGCATAAACTCTGTTTGTTGACGTCCATTTGTATTTTGTGCAAATTGTGTGACCTCGACCTCGTAAGTGTGAAGCTAGCGGTGCATAAACGGTGCGTACATAACGGAGCTACCTTCATTAGTTGTCTTCTTTAACCTAACTTATTTGAAAATCTGTCTTTGTACCACGAGGGCCCAGAAGTGATTTCATATAAGTTGTGATGGATAAACTACCTAGAATAGAGGTATTGATAGGTGACACCCGAAAACCTCCGGATTGTCCTCATGGTAATTATTTTGTTATTGGATTTTCTTTTCAATGAAATCAAAATGTTGATTGATGCATTCTGTTGATTCTATGTCCATTAACCTTTGCATTCTAATTTTTGAGTAATGAATTATTTGCAGGCCCTTGTTTGCTTTTTAAGCGCATTGTTGATGGTACAGAACGATTGTTCTATGCTTGTTCGGCATGTCGTGATAGAAAAGATTGCCGATTTTTCCTTTGGGCTGATGAGCCGCTATCAGACACCAAGAAAAAACACTGGGAACACGAGAAGGAAAAAGAAATTCCTAAGATTCAGCACACCAAACTGTATGTGAAACTGATGAAATTAGCCCAGTCATCTTTAAGTAGCGGTATATACTACTGCCATACATGTAGCGAATTGGTAGGGTCGCAAGACCTTACGAAACATACCAAACACGATCTGTCATGTAAACTGAACGAACATCAGCTGGCGCACCCGTCTGAGATCTTAAAGCCGCTGGAAAATGCGAAAAAAGAGGCGCAATATATGTTCTCAAAAGAGACATGTAAGACAATTGTAACATCTCTACAAAGTCTTGGAATCAAGCACGTTCTTTGTATCGGAGCGCCAAGAATACACGAGTATGTAATGACCAACACTTCAGATAAAATGAACAGTCTGCTGCTTGACTTTGACCACAGATATGTAAGTAGTATTCACATCTTAAAGGCTTGTGAGAGTTTATGCCTGCCATATGTATCAATAAATGATTTCTCGTAGTAAACCTGGCCATATCAGTTACCGAGCATGAATATTCTAGTATCAGAGAATGAATGGTTTGTTTTTACAGCACCATTTCCATGGACCGCTTCAGTTCTGCTGGTACAATGCTTTCAACAACCATTTCTTCAACGGCGAGGAGAGCGAAACAGTGGTGCAAGACTTCCTCTCCCAGGACAATGGCAAAGACATTGCTATCGTCATGGACCCTCCGTTCGGAGGCCGAGTGGAGCCCCTGGCCAACTCGATACAGATGCTAATGGATCAGCACGAATCGCTGAATTCGACTGATTCTAATCTCAGCGGTATGAAAGCCCAGGCAGCTGACGTTACCATTGATTGTTACATTCATGATTTTTCATTGTCCAAGCAGTTCAACGGATGCATTGTTTTCCAGTCTACTGGATCTATCCGTACTTCATGGAGCCGCATATCTTGGCCAGCCTCCCCGACTTCAAGATGATGGACTACAAGGTCGACTACGACAATCATCCGCTGTTCACCACCGGTGAGATCATCGCAAGCATAGGAAATTACTTTACATGCCCGTATCATTGCTCTATTTGAGGAGATTAATAATTTCAACCTTACCATTGCACAAAGGAGTATATGAATCTCATAAGAAGATAAAAATTGCATTGAATTAGATGTCAAATAACATCTTTCTGGATTGTATCAGCTATGGTCCTTTACAAAGTAATAGTTTAGTTAATATCTTCAATGTAATTTTGTTAAAAAATGGATTTCACACCTAATGAAGGGTTCGCTGGTCAACTGGCAACCTGATCAATGTCGGTACCCTGAATTGGAGCAGCGCTGATGCCTGATTTTGTTCCGCCGTGTCCGTCCCAGGCCCGCAGGGGCGCAAGTTTGGGTCGCCGGTGCGCATCTTCAGCAACGTGCCGCTGGGCAAGGTGGAGCTGCCGGCGTCGCTCGGCTACCGCCGCTGCACGCCCTGCAACCGCTGGGTGGCCGTCGACAACAAGCACTGTCGCGCGTGCGGCGTGTGTCCGTCCAAGGACGGCCGCACGTACGTGCACTGCGCAGCGTGCCAGCGCTGCGTCAAGCCCAGCTGGACGCACTGCAAAGAGTGCGAGCGTTGCTGCATGCAGTCGCACAAGTGCGGGGCGTTTGTGCCGTCAGAGGCCTGCTACCACTGCGGCGGTGAGGGGCACAAGCGCGCCGACTGTCCCAGCGGGGCGGTGCGCAAGCGCAAGGCGGGGGCGGCGGCGGCGGAGGGCAAGCGCGGGAAGGCGCCGCCGGCCAAGAAGGCAAAGGTGAAGAGCAGCAAGAAGAGGAAGATGAGGAAGGAGATGGAGAGGAAGGTGGTGGCAGTGGTCAAGGGGAAGAAGGGGGTGAAGAATGGGAAGAAGGCAAAGGTTTAGGCCGTTAGGGAACGTGGAGAAGCCGATTCGTACACCTGTTATTGATGTTTTCTAAATACAATAAACTTACGATACAATTCAGAAGTGGAATTTGTTTCCTTTCCTTGTCAGTAAGTCCTGTTCTGCCTATTTTCGAGGAGTATAGTTTTGCTGTCACCTATGCTGTACCGATACAAGACAGAATTTTTTTTTGTTAGCAGTGTTTTCAGTTGGTTGACAAAGCCTCTTGGTTCGGATCGGCCAACGGTATCAAGGTATCGAGAGTGGACTCGAATCCCGGCAAATTCGCCACCCAAGCTACAGCTGTGCGTTGCGGGCAGCCGACGACCCGGGCGCCGCCGAACTTCTCAGTTCGCGCACGCAAACTTGGCCAGCGCGAAGTAACATTGTTTCCAACGGACGCCGCCGCCGCCGCCGCCGCCGCCGCCGCCGCCGCCGCCGCGTGCTCTGCAATTTTAACAAGTTTTTTCCTCGCGTCGCTCGCAGAGAATACGGAATTAATTGCATCCACTTTTAATTTCACGCTGAAGGTTTTAAGAGTGCCAGGTTGTTCTCGTCTGGCAAATTCATTCCGGTCCATTTTAGGAAGTTTACGACTGCCCCTGTTTCGTGCGCTTGACTTAGTGACCTTAGGCTCCGTGACTTTGTCATTAGCATAGCCAGTGGATCCAAGCGAAAGATGAGCCATTTTTACTTTTGGATAAAATTACAGAGCTCGAAATTCTAGTAAAAATCTCGCAACGAGAGAAATTGGACAGGCCAGGCACTTTATACCACATAAAACGCCGAGCCCAGAGCACAAAGATGAACCTTCATCAGTTGGTTTAATCACAGGCGCAAAGAATACCTTGTTTTAATTAATTTATGGAACACCTATAACACGATATAGCTATTCGAAACCTTGACCATGTGAAAATGTAATCTACTTTGGGAGCCTTCGCACTATTTCCAGTTTTCACAGTAAGTCCTTCTGAGTGCCAATGATTATAGATCGGCAGCTAATTCCCGCTAACCCAGTCAACCATGTGTCGCCATCCCTGCGTTGTACTGAGGCACGTAACTACAATGATACCTGCTTCCTCAACTCTTCAGCGCCTGTTTAAAGTGTAGCATAGTTGGCCATAGTTGGAGTACAGTGATGATGATAAAATGTCTTACAGCCTCATAATGTTCACCGGCTTACTTTATACGACACACAAAAGAAGCGAGAACAGACCCCTATCTTTCGGTGCCCTGCACAACGCTATAGTGCTGACGCGTTCCATGCAAAGTGACCCTGAGGATAGCAAAACCGTGTAATGCTAAGCCCCGGACACGTTGAAGATCTGGGTTCAAAGTTTGGATACATATTTCGTTTCTATAAAATAATAAGTATCTATAACCGTGCTTGCTACCGTTTAGGTTCGACTGACGCTGAGGATCGCTGTCGGCCACGTTTCGCCGGCAACCGACGCCGACCGACGCCGACCGACGCCCGTTGGGTGTGGTCATCCGGAGCCCGCCGGCCGGCCGGGCGTGGCCATTTGATCCGAGCCGTTTCAAGTTTACCGTTTTCAAAAGCAAGGTCGCCGTGCGGCGCGGCTCGAAGCACAAGGTCCCCACCCGGTCTACCTTGCTACCATTCCTCCCAATTAACGTCTGATCCTATCTGTTGTTTGCAGCCACACAACGGACCACGTTGGGCAAAAAACACACCGCAAGCTAAGAAACATGTGCTTGCAGAATGGCATACGTGAATAAATTTTAGTGCCTGGATCGAGACGGATAAAATACCCAAGGCAATGAATATGCGACAAGTTTTTTGCTCGACATTTTTGCTATACGCGCGATCCCATTTGGCGCTGTGCGTTGCTGAAAAGCACTGGAAAAGAATGTAAAAGCGTGACAAACAGGTCTGCGACACGAAACAAGGTATTTTTAAGACATCCCTCCGCCGGCGGCGTCGCGACGCCTGAGAATAGCCGCGATGGCCACGAAGAGCTTGAAGCAGGAGGTGAGAGGTCGCCGGATCTCCGTGACTTGAACCAAGGCCCATCGAGCGATCACCGCCCACATCCGCCCACCGAGCGATCAGAAGTAAAAATAGCCGGCGCACAGTTATCTCTGCATCTCTGATTCTGCGGCCGCACGCTGCAGCGAAATGATTCCTCCGAGCGGCTGTCAACCATCGCAGACATTGGCGCGCATCGAAAGATTCGATACGCGCCGCCGTCCGCAAGTTATATACACGTCGGGTCCCTGCCGCCGCCGCCGACGGCCGTCAGGGAGTTTAGCATGTCACGTGATCGGTGGCGTCGGATGCTGCTGGCCTGCCGCTAGGCGTGTCTCGGACAGCGCCTCCGACCGCACCTCAGCGTTCTTTACATCCGATGTGGACAGATCACCGATTTACCCTTGACACTGCATCGCGGTGGCTTGTCTCTCTCCGTTGCTTGACTCTATCCGTTGCTTGACTCTATCCGTTGCTTGACTCTGCTGCTCACATAGACGGGGACCTCTCCTCGGGGCAGTGTGCGTTGGCCAGGATTGAGAGGGTCACTACCTAAGCTGGAAGCTTTCTGCAAGCGACCACCGACTCTGTCCAAGTCTCCGAGACGATGATGTCTTGCTCCTAAGGGCGTCTGCACACTTTATTGCATTTCCTGTTGAAAATCACAACTCACGCTTGTCTTTTACATGGACTGGATGACATTTCTATTGATGGCATCTGGAGTTCAGAGGGGAGTTGGTGTAGAAACAATCGCCTTCTCGATCTTGTTCGACTCCAGGTGCAGTGTATCCTGCTTCAGTATCAAAAAGGCTGTGTTTAGAATGGACGGCCGATCTGTCGCTTGTTTTGGAAGAAGCAATATCGGCGACGTCAGCCACTCGATTGCCGCCGCTAGAATAAAGTTTGTATCGCCACAAATCACAACTATCCGAAATTTCTGGACTGCAAACATTGAATCTACGGCGGGCAACGCGATTATAGCAGGGTACAGCCTGAGATAATCACGTCAGAAGGACAGAGCACTTTCAGCCACCTACGATACATTAGCTACCACAAGACGGCAGATGCCGTCGCAAGTCGCGACGACATTAAGAATTGCCACCCGCCTCTTCACAGGTCCACAATCCACATCTATTCGACAAGCGGCGGCGCTCGGTGAACGGTGCCGGTTGCAGCGATCACGTATACCCTCTTATCGCACACAAAGATCCCTGCGCGCCGTACGCGACGCTTGTGCTTGTCGCTTGGGCAAGTACGCAAGTGGCACCTATGACTATGACGCTCGTATGTCGACGTCGGCGGCGTCACGGCTCATTAACCTGGCCGAGTGGCGTCGCATGGAGATCACTTGCATCGCGCTCCAAGGCTCCACCGGTCGCTGTGAACGCGATCACCGATTTCACTCTTTCCAAACGTCTGCCGGCTGCCCCCGCTGCGCCCACGCAGGGTTATGCGCCATCGGGTCCCTCGTTGCGCCACGCTGCAGGTACACGCCAGGATTGCAATGCCATCGCGGCGGCAGGAATGTCCGATTGCGAGCGGATTGCATGCAGGACTCTACACGGTGCACAGCCAGCCTGTTTGTTTCGCTTAGCGGAAAGCGAAATTATCATTAATAACGCGAGATTCCGCGATTCTGATTTGGCTTCAATAACCTATATATCCCGTCGAGCGATCAATGTGAGCGTCGCGAATGTAGAAAAAGTGGCGGGCGCGTGATCGGTATGTCGGCCACACCCTGCCCAGGGGCGGTTTGGGTCCAACGAGCCGGATGGCTCCTCGCAGCTTCGGAGGCCTTGGATCCAACATGCGTCGTCGTCGTCGTCGCGCTCCGCCGCCGAAGATGACCAACAGCTCCTTCTCGGCGATTCACCGGCCGGCCGAAAACACAGGCAAAAGGAGCGAATCGATACGAAAAGTTCGGCCTTCACTTTTTGTTCGAATTTCGAGAATTGTTTGCGTGGAATTCGATGAGAACGAGCTGCCAGCGTGTGTTCTGATGGACCGAGCCCGTGACGCGCGCTGACGAGCTACGAGCTACGTGCGACACAGACGTCGTACAGCCTTCAAGATGCTAGTTTTTGTCCCGACGTCCATTGTTCGCCGGGCGGCCATCAGGAGCCGCCGCTCAAGAAATGCAAGTCTGCGCCATCCTGGGCCCAATCCGATGTCCAATCCGATGTCCAACGATGTCCCATCACGCTCTGTGTTCGCTTCGCGACCAGCTACTTACAATGCTAATCCCCGCGCGCGCACAAAAGCACGTCGTGGCTGTGAAAAAAATGACTCTTTTCGAATTGTGCACAGCATTGCAAGGCGCATAAGCTCCGTCGGAGGTCGCTTGTCAGAAGCGTGCAAGATTTTGCCGCAGAACTTTAGAAAACATTAGCGATTGCTAATTGAATTATAATTCTGTGCGACGCAAAAAGTAGCAAACTGGTTGTCGAACGCGCTCGCGCTTTTTGTCAGGCGAAACAGAAAAGCACGTTTCTATTATAAAATATCTGTGTTTCTAGAGTCGTAAACAATAGAACACACACTCGCATTCCCGATGAAAATTGCCTAATGTGGTATCGACAATGTGCGACCGAAGTATGACTTCATTACAAAACACTAGCACGCTGTTGGAAAGCCAACAGGTACACTGGAGCTAGACACGACGTAAAAAGCATGTGACCAACACGCCTGCATGGCCCACCCAGGAATGCTTCCATCCACCGTGAAGCGATTGCTGGTGCCAACGTTCACTCGTTCACTCTCTCAGTGGTACACACTCGGTACCTTTGTCTTCTAACGTAAGGTAGTTCATTGTTGCAGCTCTGTTATCAAACCGCCGAGCGGAGCGTTACGCTCGACCGCCCGGTCGAAGCGCGCACGCGAAAGTGCGTCCCGTCCATGTGTTAAGTCACACTGCAGCAGACACACGCTCGCTGCTCGCTACTCGTTGCAAACACATAATTGATCGAATTGCTAAAGCTGTCAATGCCACGAAAAATGTAAAACTACCTGTACGCGCGGCTGCCACAATTTCCTAAGATTTCCACAATCTTGATTGAAACTGGGCCAGAAATCCAAGGAAAGCCAGCGTGAGCGAGAAGCAGTTGGCCCATGCTGTTCACAATGCAGATTTTAATGTCACACCTCTTCGGCGTGCGTCAAACGCTCTAGGTTTTAGTTGACCCAGCTGTGCAATGCAATGCAGAAAATGATATTCCCCATGGTTTTAGCATGGTTTGGATAACGGTTACTCAGTAATTATCTGCATTTCCCAGGATGGGATAAAACAGGCTCTGCAGGCAATACGGGTGCTGACTGCTGCATGTCATTTGAATAGCATGCTGCTACACGTGATGGACTGCCAAGCGATTAGTGCATGGCGAGCAGTGGGCTACAAGTCCGTGGGTGCACTTGTTCAATGGTACCAGATGGGGACCAAGAAAAGATTCAAGTCTGCAGACTTCGTGACAGCCAGTAAGTTGATAGCTCTGCAGAACACGGCGTTTCGTGGGCGGCGGTGGGATTTACAAGAACAATGACTCGGTGTCGTAGTCGACGATGGTCGATGCACCTTCTGCAGACAACACACGCAAATATCGAGCTGCTTGTTTTCTGCCTGATTTATGAAATATTATGTCTTTTTTTGGCACATGTTTTGGGGATGCTCTCCCATCAAACACTAAAATGCTGGAATTAACCCCAGTCCGAACCCTCAGCTGGGTGAAACCTCAGCAGTGTATGTACGATGGGTTGTGATAAGCAGGATCGTCAACTATGAACCCGGTAAGGTTGTAAATAGAAATCAAAACACACCGACACACCAATCACAAGACAATCGTGATGGGCATTCGAAAAGCTGTTTCAATTAGATATAGTAGTATACCTGCCAATACCAATTATTCTATTATAATTATTGCCCGCACAAGAGATTGATCGCAATTGCGTCACGTTGAATGCAGCCATAACGGTAACTATTTGATGTCTGACACATTTGCCGGCGGTAGAAGGTATGTGGCTGAAAAACTTCGCTTGTATTTCCCTGCAGGGAAGAATGTGACTGCAGCCAGCAGAGCGATTGACATTCTGCCGGCCACACTAATTGATGCGGGTAATTAATGACATGGACGCTGTTCAAAGCTCGCAGACGCCGAATCGATCCGACTGCAAATAACCACCTAAATATCTTCATTACATTTGAGAGTGGATGCCGCCATCGACTTGTTACGCATCACCACAGGTGGTCAAGCAATCACGTCACAATCGCGTAGAGGATAATGTGATAATTGGCACATCAGCATCGATCACTGCTCTCATTAACTCACGTTTTAATTGCATTTCTCATCTAATAAAGCCTGTCGATCGGCAGGCAAACTGGCTCGGACAAAATGTTAAGGTTACATTAAATAGGCGGGCAATTAATTATAAGCACTGAGTGTTGTTATGATGAATAATGTTGCCTGCGTGTCCTTGATCCAATCATAACCTACCCATTGTCAATTCCATCTCCTCCTCAATATCCTCATTGAAGCAAGTGAGACCTGGTAATTGTGCCTACTACACCACACCCTTAATTATACGGTGTGCCGTACGGGACATACGCTGTGCTTTACAGAGAGTGCATTCTACATACCGTTTGACCGCACCATGCGAATTGCGATATGCAGGTATTTTTGCCCCAACTTGGCGCGGAAATCGCGGGGCAAGTTTTGCACGCCAGGCAGACGTCCTTCGGAGTCGAGTGCACTTCCAAATTGTCTCCGACACGCGACTTTGAGCGATTTCTGTCATTCGGCCTCATTGAATGCAGATTGCAGTTCGTTCGATGTGAGGCCGGGACTAACAGAGCTGCTGTATTTTTAACATCACCATTTTTAGCATCTGAATCGGTTTAGGACATTTCACAATGACCTGCAATGAAATTCTCAATGACAGATGATAGATAAATGTTTATTTCTAGCAATAAAAATTACAGTTACTCCTCGAGGGTCCAATATTGGTCCGATCCATTATCCCGGGTAAACAAAGTTCATTTTAAAGTAACGTGCAAAGGATTAGGAAAATGCACATGTCCCATCAATGTCCCCATGTGTCCCATTCATTTGTCAGCAGTAAACCTGGCAGCGAAATGGATTCTTATTTGTTATAATCTGCCGACCAAGTTAATGCCTGCGATCGCGTCCATATCCACAGTCTTCGTAATGTTAAAAGCAACTCGACAACTGCAATCAAAAAATTCAATTTGAAATCGTTTCGGTGAAAAGTGCGAACGAAATGCGGCCATGAAATCCGAGGCGCGAAAGTTTCGGGAGCCAGGATTCTTTTTGTTTCAGCAAGTTTTGCCCAACCGAGCCATATGTGTGCAGCACAACTGGCGCATGCTAATTGCCGATCATTCCAAGCCTGGCAGCAATTATCTAAGCGGCAGCAAATTGTTACGCGAAGGAATTAGTTGTTATTTTTATGGCATTTCGAACTTTCATGTCTTTACGATGCAGCTCGATTCATGCTCCATGAATGAACGGTAATCGCAGTCCACTTCACTCAGAGCAATCAAGTGCTTTGAAATGAAACCGAAGTTGATGATAATAAACGAAGATAATGGATGATATAAAGTGCGACAATTATGCAAGTTGGAGGTCGAACCGGCAGCCGACAGAACGGTGAATTGATCCTGATCATTGGAATGGGCAATAAAACAATGAAAAGGGGGAGCGACTTTACATCGTACGCATACAAAGCAAGTGAAGTGTACTTTATGCAAATTCGCATGAAATTGATAGCCATTGGCCATGATATTAGAACCGATTGTTTTCCCTCTAGTTTTCATAATCAATTTTATCACCGATTTTATCAAAGAATACATGTTTAGTGTTTCCGCGATATCTGAAGAACCTAGCCATGATCAAGACTCGCCAGCAAAGCCTATAAAAGAGCGACTCGAACAAATCTTTACTTTTAAGAAACATGCAAACAATTTAATAGCGGTGATTATTTCTCGCCAGGTATAACAATCAAGCGCCGGCTATTTCTGAGCTAGGTTGCCGGCAGGTATTAGCATATCGCGCACTAGCTTTGTTCCATGTGAGACCATCTTCTGCCGCCGCCGCCGCCGCCGCCGCCGCCGCCGCCGCCGCCGCCGCCGCCGAGGAAGCGCAAAGCGACGCAATGCCCTTCGCAACTCGGCCGTTAAGTCAAAAGTCATGACCACGATCATCACGACGTCCGAGCGAAGACGAATCTCCCCCGAAAACCAACAATCCCGTCGCAACAGCGCGATCTCAGCACAGGTGGCTTGATTACACGCCGCAGATTGACAGGTAGATCCGAGCGGCGTTGCTAGTGCGAAGGTCGAAAGACAACACCTCACGCACCGGGCTCTCTGCTCGCTGATCGCTGCCCAACGCAGGGCGTCGAACAATCAGGTATTTCGGGGACCGCGCGATCCGCACGAAGAGGTCGCTCTTGAAAAGCGAAGGACAGAACCGCGAGCGCCGCGAGCTCGAAGCTCACGTTGACAGCCTGGCGAGGGCCGCGTTGACAATCGATACACTCCCTGATTTGCATACGCGATGCCGGGTCTTGCATCGGCGTAGGGATGGCCGGCAGTCGGCAGCGATTAGTGCAGATTTGGCGTGATGAGCGGCTAATTAGCGTGGTCGGGTCTCGCAGGATGGCGAGCGCCGGGCTAGGCTGCCAGGTCGGTGATGTCGATGCACGGAACGCAGAAGACGATGCCTCGACGAACCAATTAATTTGTCTTTACACACGCGCGTTAAGGCTTCTTGGTCTACCGGAAAATTTTGGTTTCAATTAGATTATGTTTTAAGTAATGGAGTTTAGCACAAGTTAGCACAAGTAAGCAAGATATTCTACACGCTCGCTCTGAGGCATGAGGTATAGCGAGGAACGAGAATAAAAATAATATGTGCCAAATGAAACGACCGCTAGAAAATATGTCCTTTAGACTGTCAATTTCCTGAATAATAATTAGGTGATCTGTATGTCTAACCTTTATTTCATCGCTTGTTTTCCACAGCACGTATTCCTTGCTTTCAATAACTTGCTCCGCGCGTCAAACAAGATCACTTAAAGTTTTATTGGCTAAGAAAGATAATTTAAAAAAGCAGGTTTCTCTGTCTCCAAACTCTAATATGATTGTAGGTTTCATGGGAATGTGCAAAATTATTGCAATTATTTAACGAAAGAAAAAAAAAACATATTAAGATTCAATAAACTTGAGCTCTGTTCAAAACACATTGGAGATAATAAATCACTTCGCTTTGGCGCTTCCTTTATTCAATGAAACTAAATTAATTTCTACCCAAGAGATTTCCAAGCCCAACTTCTTCAAGGTTGTGGGCCCACAACTTTGAATGCTAATTAATTGAGGAACATAGAAAAAAATGTTGGCAAAAGCTTTTGGCCGCATCACAGATTTGAAATTGGATCGCCGTAGATTGTGATCGCCGAAGATTGTGTCAAGAAGATGAACCATCGCAGGTTCCCTGAAACTCGAACCCAACGACCCATCCTTGCAGACAACAAGCCATCCTTGCAGACGTCCCTATGGCCCGGGCCCGGGCTTGAAACAAGCCGGACCGGCCGTCGCAAGGGCAATTCCATCGCCTCAGCTCCTTTCACTGAGCGCCACGCTGCTGCTGCCGCCGCTGCCGACGCTGGTGCTGGTGCTGATGCTGCATCACCCATCCCATGCAGCTCCCGGCCGTCTCACAGCGATCTCAGCATTACCGGCGTCGGCCAATGAAAAAACGGCGAGTCAGCTAGCCATGAAAAGCGCGTACGAAGTCGAAGCTTGTGCAGCAGGTATAAAAGAACATGCATGGTGGCTGATCGATCACAGTTCTCCAGTTGTTGACTAGAGAAGCACACTGCAGCCATGAATTCCCTGGTGAGTCTCATTCGTAACAATTCACAGCCCTCTGCGCCACCAAAGACGCTCACATGTGAAGCGCATCCATCAAATTTTACAAGTTGTTAACAGGTTCAAGTCAAAGAACAATGTGTTCGATTTGTCTGATTCTGCATTTCGGTATAGCTGCCGGAAATTATCATAGGCAACATCTTGACTCAACCTAGTGCCTCAATTAGTCCAAATCGTAGTTCTCTGCTCACTGCTGTGTCAACAGTGGCTGATTCTTTGCTGGGTGGTCTGAGCGAGCACCCACCCTGGCGAACCCGCTAATCGCGCGCCGTTGTTCCTCCGCAGATCGTCCTCGCCTCGTGCCTCCTGGCCGTGGCTTCGGCCAACCCCGGCTTCGCCGGCCTGTACTCCGGCCTGTACAACGGCGCGTACGCCACCCCGTACGCCGCGCTGCCGTACGCCGCGCCGTACGCCGCGCCGTACGCCGCGCCGTACGCCGCCGCCGTGTCCAGCCAGTACCACGCACAGGACGAGCTCGGCCAGTACTCGTACGGCTACTCGGGCGGCCCCAGCGCCAAGACCGAGTCCCGCACCGCTGACGGAATCACCCGCGGAGGCTACTCGTACGTCGACGCTAACGGCGTCGTGCAGAGCACCAGCTACGTGTCGGACCCGATCAACGGATTCCGCGTCGCCGCCACCAACCTGCCCGTCGCCCCCGTCGCCGGCCCCGTCGCCGCCCCCGCCGTGCTCGCCGCCCCCGTCGCCGTCGTAGACACCCCCGAGGTGGTCGCCGCCAAGACTGCCCACTTCCAGGCCCACGCCGCTGCCAAGGCCGGACTCTACGTCGCCGCCCCCATCGCTCTTGCCAGCGAGGCCCGCCAGATCGACCCGGTCGCCATCGCCGCCGGCGCCCCCCTGCCCACCGGAGACACCATCGAGGTCGCTGCTGCCAAGGCTGCCCACTTCCAGGCCCACGCCGTCGCCCGCTCCAACCACTTCCTGCGATACAAGCGCGGACTCGGCTACGCCGCGCCCCTGGCTTACGCCGCGTACGCTCCCCGTAACTTCGGCTACTCGTCGGTCACTGCCCACGCCGCTCCCCTCGCCTGGTCCGGATACGCTTCTCCCCTGGCCTACGCCGCCGCTCCCGTCGCCCTCGCCTCCGAGGCCCGCCAGATCGACCCCGTCGCTATCGCCGCCGGCGCTCCCCTGCCCACCGGAGACACCATCGAGGTCGCCGCCGCCAAGGCTGCCCACCTCCACGCCCACGCCAAGGAGACCGCGAGGAACTACGGAGTGTACGCGCACGCCGCCCCCCTGGCCTACGCCGCCGGACACTACGCGCACGCCGCCCCCGTAGCCTACAACGGATACGCCCACGCCAGCCCCCTCGCCTACAACGGATATGCTCCCATCGCTCTTGCCAGCGAGGCCCGCCAGATCGACCCGGTCGCCATCGCCGCCGGCGCGCCCCTGCCCACCGGAGACACCATCGAGGTCGCTGCTGCCAAGGCTGCCCATCTCCAGGCCCACGCCACCGCCCGCGCCACCCACGGAGCTTTCTACTAAGTTAGGGAACCACGCGGGGACCGCCTCGGGCGACTTCGTCGCTCAACTTGAAGTCGCCGCGAGGCGGTGCCACTCATGAGGCTTTACGCATTCAGGAGGACTTTACCAATCTGGTCGGTTGCCGGGAGTTCCCAGGGGGCTTCCTGGGAAAGTCCTGGCAACCTCGTGACCGCAATGCCAATTTAGGTCAACAACTGGGATTCTCTCACTCTTCGGGTGAATTTCATATGATTTCAATCAGCTGGATTTAACTGTATCAGAGCTATTGTTAATTAATATGATCTTTGGATTGTTATAATGGAAACATCTGTTCTCTATTCTGTCATCTGTTACAATCTTAAGTTATTTCTGATATTTCCTGTACATATTGTGTACTGCACCGATATTATTTCTTCACCTTGCAAAAACATTAAATAAACAATGTAAAAAATACACATGCATATTTTGCGCTCGAACCTTCTCCTATCATTATGAAAAACCTCGATAGTACGGTTTCGATGCAGACCATCACAAGCAGACGCCAACAGCCAGACGGCAGCTCTCTGTTCAGACCCAACCAACATTGCGACGTTTCCAAAACCTATTCCATTCAATTTAAATGTAATCAAAATATGTCTGATACCCATTACTTACAGCCATTTGTGTTGCAATTGCCCGAGCTTACCTTGTTAATTAATAGAGATAATTATCGTTTTTAACAAGCTGGTATACCATTACTTCCAGTGGGTGCCACGGCGTCAATTTTCTCTGAGTGGGATAGGTTCCATCAAATTTTCCCCTCATTGATCCAATCTCTACTCTCATATCGAAAGCAAAGAGAGGGTGCTTACTCGTTTGTAAACGTAATATACTAGGGCTTCGCCGAACGCTACCTGTGGACGCGTTGTTGGATGAGCGTATTATTTTGTATACCAGTATATACTATATAGTGATATTCAGTATAGTGTACACCAGCCCAGATTTTGGTCTTCCAAAGTTCATCAAATTTGATTAATAATTTTGGCATATAAGCTAATAGTCAAACTTTGTCCAGCCTAGACGACAGATGGAGTTTTCGATAATTTTCATATAAAAACCATTTCAAATCGCAGGAAAACTGTTATAACGGTACATCTCACTACGGTCAACATATTTGTAACGTTTGTTGAAGAAAAATCAAGGGTAATTACAGTTTAGATATGCTAAACGGCAAAATACTTGAAAATTTAATCTAAAAATACGATTAAAAAACGTATTAAAAACATATAATACATATTTCTTGGTTAACCAGTATAGTGTATACGGTATACCAAAGCTATTCTGCAAATTTCATCAAATTCGGCTTGGTATTTTAGCTAGTAGAGTAAAAACAAACAGCGAAATTATGGCGAAAAATCTGAAAATTTTCGTAAATTTGGATTTTTGAGAAAAGTTCTATAGCTATCAAGCTGAAAAACGCAGGGGGTCTAAGTTCAGAACAAATTCAGGTACACTGAAAATTTCATCAAAATCGGATCAGCCGTTTGGACGGTAGAGCGCGAACAAACACACAAAAAAAAAAAAAAAACAAAAACAAAAAAAAAACAAACACATGGACTTTTTTTCTACGGGTGGTCAAATTGAAGTCTTCGCTTCGCTCGCTTCGCTCGCTACGCTCATCCAATTATAGAATCAAAGAATGTTGAAAATTTAAAATTTGTCTCGCATATAAAAAATGAAACAAATAAAGCAATAAGATTCATTTTTCGCAGCATAACAGTTTCTAGGCCGAGCCTATAAGTTCGATCTATACCTGATTGAATTGGTTTTAACCACCAAGGACTTTACTAGTGAAGAATGCAAATTCCGATTCCCTCAAAGACCAAATTACACAATAACTTTGTCCGCACGAAAGCAAGGGAATAGAATGAAACTTCGTGCAACTATATAAAAGGACAGGAAATCAATCGAACTGATCAATTCCAATCGTATGATGATTCCCGGTGCGAAAAGGGCGTGAAATGGGTTCAAGGTGAAAACAAGAGTGCACGGTCCAAGTTATCTCAAGAAAAATATTTGAACAAGCAGCTAGAGTAGCCAGCAAACATGTTATCAAGTGTGCTCTCAAGTGAAAATAAGCTAAGTTTCACCAGCCATAATAGTATCATAAAACACCAACCTCTTCTGTAAAAAATGAAACACACGTGTTGGTATCTTATTCTCCAAAATAATTGTCATTCATGTCCAAACAACCCTCTCGGATGTCAATGTAAGGAATTGTCACAAAGCCAGATGTGAATTCAGTGCGAAGTAACTACTTTATTGCAAGAAATTGAAGCAATGCGATCGCTCGGATCAGTGTAGAAAGAATGAGAGACTGCGATCACATCGATGGGTGGAGCTTTATGATCTGCATAACAATCAACAAGTGCATCGATCACTGGCGGGTCAACAACGGCTTGCCAACAATGCACATGGCACACGCGTCATCGAGGCACCCTCTGTCAAGGCCGCCCCGCACGCCTCCTTTCTCCGACAATGTGGCAAATTATTTCACAGCAGCTTTTTGCGCACGGAAGCCATTGTCGCAACCTTCCGTGTGTTTCACTATAAAACGAATTGTTTGCCGGCACACGGCATCAGTTCTCTCCAGTCGTTGACTTGATAAACACAGCAGCCATGAACACCCTGGTAAGTACTGCAACCTTTCATTTCAATCTATTCTTTTCACTCACACCAAAGACAGGTCCTACATTGTGGCAGCGTGCACTCATCAATCGTGCCTAAAGAACAACTTGAACTTTGCAAATCGTAACCAAATAAAATCTCAATTACAAACAGCTCTAAAGCTCAGCCTTCTCAGAAGCAGCGCAGGAAAAATCAATTTCTTTAAACTACATTAACAAAACTCCATCTCAAAGTAAGGCCCTATCCCCGCTTACGCTGCCGCCCCCACTGACGTTGCCGCCCCCGCTACAGATTGTCCTCGCGTGCGCGCTGGCCACCGCCTGCGCCGTCCCCGGCGGGCTCTACAACGGCCTGGGAGCGTACGGCTACTCCGGCGCCTACGCCGGGCCCTACGCCGCCCCCCTCGCCTACAACGGCTACGCGCACGGCCCCGTCGCCCTCGCCTCCGAGGCCCGCCAGATCGACCTGGTCGCCATCGCCGCCGGCGCCCCCCTGCCCACCGGAGACACCATCGAGGTCGCCGCCGCTAAGGCTGCCCACCTCCAGGCCCACGCCGCCGCCACCGCCAGGAACCACGGCGTCTACGCGCACGCCGCCCCCCTGGCCTACGCCGCCGGACACTACGCTCACGCCGCCCCCGTTGCCTACAACGGATACGCCCATTCCAGCCCCCTTGCCTACAACGGATACGCACACGCTACCCCCCTCGCCTACAACGGATACGCCCACGCCGCCCCTCTGGCCCTCGCCTCCGAGGCGCGTCTGATCGACCCGGTCGCCATCGCCGCCGGCGCGCCCCTGCCCACCGGAGACACCGTGGAGGTCGCCGCCGCCAAGGCTGCCCACTTCCAGGCCCACGCCGTCGCCCGCTCCAACCACTTCCTGCGCTACAAGCGCGGACTCGCGTACGCCGCGTACGGCGCGCACCCCGTCGCGCTGAGCGCCGTCGCCTACCCTAGCGCGCACCACGCCGTCGCGTACAACGCCCCCCTGGTCGCCGCCGCCCACCCCGTCGCCCACCACGCTGTCTACGCGCCTGCGCTCAGCCACGCCACGTCGTACGCGGCTGTCAGCCGCGTGTCGCACCCTCTGACGCACTTCGCCGGTGCCTACGCCCACCACTACTAAACGAGCTGTTCGCGTCGCCGGGGGAACTCGTGTCATCGTCAACGCTGGAGAGTTTTGTAGTCTGCACGCGGCGGGAGGCTGGACGACGCCGACATCGTCAGAGCTGGCTGCCGGACCTCATAGCTCAACTAAATTCATTACCACGATTTCGAAATGTTGTTCATTTTGTAAATAGCTGTGAAAACATGAAGTTTTTTAATAAACAGATAAAGTTTTAATTAAAATTTGCTGTTCCTTACCTACCCTCGCTTTGTACCAATATTGGCCATAACTACAAACAAATTTTCTTGTCTGCTGATTGTATCTGTTGACGTTTATAAAACTCGACGTTGGGCCACCGCAATAAAATGTCCCTTTGAGATATTTTCATGCGCCACATATTCTGTTACTTATGATAAGATCAGAACATTCTATGTCACCGGAAAGTTTAAAATTATGATGGGAGAAGTGGTTCCAATTTTACTAAGGGTCCAAAATGAGAGAACTCATAGGGTTTGGGCTCATATCCTTATGATCAAGCGAACATTTTTCCAGCTTCGTGACTTTTCTATTATATAGCTGGCTGAGGGACAGGCTGAGGGAATGCCAATAACAATATCTTCACATTAATTTAGATAAAACTTTGGACTTCCCGTTAAGGATGGCGTTATAATGTCACTTTGAAAATATGAATTGCTAAGAATACTGCAAATAGCAATAAGTGTCAACGAAAAACTACCAAATAGCGAATTAGGAAAGTTCAATTGATCCTTGATTGGCCTAAAAATGAAAAATAATCTTGATACAAGCTAAATTTATTTGATAAGCAATCTGTCGAGTGTTTCAATTAATCATGACTAGGTAATTAGTCAGTTTTGCTTAACACAGGTTAGCAACGCATGACTGATTAGACTTCTAAATGCAACATGAGTCATGACCGACATTCCAATCCCGAAAAGCGAATTGGCGCCTGGAGCGAACAATTTTCACTTAAGAGACATATCTTTAGCTGACAGGCTCAATAACATGTTCACATATATTTAAATATAGTATAGGGATAACATTGGCCTACCCGTTAAGGACCCCGTTATAATGTTACTCTGACAACAGTTAATTGCTAAGAACATTGCAAAAAGCAATTATTGTCAACGAAAAACTCCCAATAGCGACGGAATTTCAAAAGTTCAATTGATTCTTGACTGTTCTAAATACTGCCAAATTATCTTGAAACAAGCCAAATTTATATGATAAACAAACCGTCGAGTGTTACGATTAATTATGATTGATATCTTAAGAATTTTTGCTTAAAAAAGGTGAGCATTGTATACTGATTAGATTTCTAAATGCAACATGACAGACATTCCCATCCCAAAAATCGAAGTGGCGCCTGGAAGGCGTCCCCACGATCAACCTGATATCGTGTTCATGACATTGAGTGAACACGCGGGATTTGCTACCTGCTCTACACGGGCAGCCTGGAATCACTGCTAGCGCGAAGAAGCGATCTCAGATTGTAGAGTGTATCCAACAAGACAAATCAAGCAGCTTCCCCGCGGCAGAAATAAATGAAATTTGAATCCAACTCAAAGTTGTAATCAGCTGTTGTCCCCGTCCCAGGTTGATGCAAGGAGTACGTCGCCAAGTGCAGAGATCGCTGCTGTGACTGGATTCCCGATGCCAAACATTGTTCTATGAAAACCAGGAACACAATCCATTTTCAATCAAGCGTCAGCAAAATTCAGCAACTTAACTCTCCAATAAGGATTCAAGTTTATTATCTTTTGAGCCATAGTTCGAGCAGTAAGTTTGAGTCTATTAGAGCTAATTGAGCCATACTTCATTTGAGCTGTACATCCCGAGTCCAAATACTAAACACACATAAGACTAAGATATATTCTTATTCTCAAATTTAATTGCCAAAAAACACTCTCGGATGTCAATGTAAGGAATTGTCACAAGGCCAGCTGTGAATTCAGTGCGAAGTTACTACTTTATTGCAAGAAATTGAAGCAATGCGATTGCTCGGATCAGTGTAGAAAGAATAAGAGACTGCGATCACATCGAAGGGCGGATCTTTCCGATCTGCACAACAATCAACAAATGCATCGATCGCTGGTGGGCCAACAACGGCTTGCCAACAATGCACATGGTGCACGCGTCATCGAGACACCCTCTGTCAAGGCCGCCCCGCACGCCTCCTTTCTCCGACAATGTGGCAAATTATTTCGCAGCAGCTTTGTGCGCCGGCGGTTTGCACGGAAGCCATTGTCGCAACCTTCCGTGCGGCGGCGAGCTATAAAATGATTTGCAGCGAGACGAACGCTATCAGTTCTCTCCAGTCGTTGACTTGATAAACACAGCAGCCATGAACACCCTGGTAAGTACACTGTGTGGAGTCTGCACTCCGCTCTTTGTCAACATTCCACTCATTGTTGGATTACAACGTTCAACCGAGCGAACATTAGCGCTCAAGAAATGCTTAGACGACCAATAGATCGTAAAATGAATGTGTGCAGACCCACCGTTCAAAACTTCAAATCCAACAAAGTTGAGAAATATCTATTTGGTTGATTTTGTTTTCTGATCAAAGATGCCAATTACTAAACTCAAGTCAAAGCTCAGACATTTGCTTTAATTGCTTCCCATGAACAGCATTATTTTTATAACAACTTGTAAATAAAAAATTTACAAAACTCAACTTCACCTCTCAAATATAAGTCCCCGCTGACGTTACCACCCTCGCTGCAGATTGTCCTCGCGTGCGCGCTGGCCACCGCCTGCGCCGCCCCAGGCGGGCTCTACAGCGGCCTGGGAGCGTACGGCTACTCCGGCGCCTACGCCGGGCCCTACGCCGCCCCTCTCGCCTACAACGGCTACGCGCACGGCCCCGTCGCCCTCGCCTCCGAGGCCCGCCAGATCGACCCGGTCGCCATTGCCGCCGGCGCCCCCCTGCCCACCGGAGACACCATCGAGGTCGCCGCCGCCAAGGCTGCCCACCTCCAGGCCCACGCCGCCGCCACCGCTAGGAACCACGGTGTCTACGCACACGCCGCCCCCCTGGCCTACGCCAACGGACACTACGCCCACGCCAGCCCCCTCGCCTACAACGGATACGCCCACTCCAGCCCCCTCGCCTACAACGGATACGCCCACGCCACCCCCCTCGCCTACAACGGATACGCACACGCCGCCCCTCTGGCCCTCGCCTCCGAGGCGCGTCTGATCGACCCGGTCGCCATCGCCGCCGGCGCGCCCCTGCCCACCGGAGACACCGTGGAGGTCGCCGCCGCCAAGGCTGCCCACTTCCAGGCCCACGCCGTCGCCCGCTCCAACCACTTCCTGCGCTACAAGCGCGGACTCGCGTACGCCGCGTACGGAGCGCACCCCGTCGCTCTGAGCGCCGTCGCCTACCCTAGCGCGCACCACGCCGTCGCGTACAACGCCCCCCTGGTCGCCGCCGCCCACCCCGTCGCCCACCACGCTGTCTACGCGCCTGCGCTCAGCCACGCCACCTCGTACGCGGCCGTCAGCCACGTGTCGCACCCTCTGACGCACTTCGCCGGTGCCTACGCCCACCACTACTAGGCGAGCTGTTCGCGTCGCCGGGGGAACTCGTGTCATCGTCAACGCTGGAGAGTTTTGTAGTCTGCACGCGGCGGGAGGCTGGACGACGCTGACGTCGTCAGAGCTGGCTGCCGGACCTCATAGCTCAACTAAATTTATCACCACGATTTCGGAATGTTGTTCATTTAGTAAATAGCTGTGTAAACATCATGTTTTTTAATAAACAGAAAAAGTTTTGCATAAAATTTGCTGTGTCTTGCCTTACCCTTGCTTTGTAGTTTGTTCCAATATCCATTTCCTTATCAACTAATGAATGTTCCTGTCCGCAGATTTTATCTGTTGACGCATTTAAAACTCGACGTTGTGCGCCTCCGCAATTTCTCCCTTAGAGATATTTTCAAACGCCACGTATACTGTCACTTAACTTAAGATCAGAACATTTTTCTGAATCTATGCCACCGAAAAGTGTAAATTATTGTGGGAAAATTGGTTCCAAATATACTTAGGGTCCAAAATGAGAGAACTCAAAGGTTATGGGCTCGTATCCTCATGATCAAGCGAACATTTTTCCTGCTTTGAGGCATTACTTTACCTGGCTGAGGGATTGGCTTTTCAATAAATGGTTGAAGGACGGGCTGAGGGATTGCCAACAACATGTTCACATATTAATTGAGATTTAACATTGGCTTTACCGCTAAGGATCCCGCTTAAATCTAACTCTGACAAAATTTAATTGCAAAGAACACTGTAAAAAGCAATTATTGTCAACGAAAAACTACCAAATAGTGAATACGGAAAAGTCAATTGATCCTTAATTGTCCAAAAAATAAAAAATAATCTCCATATAAGCCAAATTTATTTGATAAGCAAACAGTAGAGTGTCAATTTTGTCTAAAACAGGAATTCAATGCATACTGATTAGATTTCTAAATGAAACATGGCAGACATTCCAATCCCGAAAAGCGAAGTGGCGCCTGGAAGGCGTCTCCACGATCTACCTGATATCGTATGCTTGACATTGAGCGATCACGCGGGATTTGCTACCTGCTCTACACGGGCAGCCTGGAATCGCAGGTAGCGCGAAGTAGCGACCACAGATTGTTGAGTGTATCCAACAAGTACAACATTTAATTTACAAATCAAGCATCTTCCCCGCGGCAGAAATAAATGAAATTTGAATCCAACTCAAAGTTGTGATCAGCTGTTGTTCCCGTCCCTGGTTGATGCAAGGAGTACGTCGCCAAGTGTAGAGATCGCTGCTTTGACCGGATTCCCGATGCCAAACATTGTTCTATGAAAACCAGGAACACAATCCATTTTCAATCAAGCGTCAGCAAAATTCAGCAACTTGACACTTAGTAAAGATTGAAGTTTGTTATCTATTGATCCATACTTCGAGCAGTAAGTTTGAGTCTACTAGAGCTGATTGAGCAATACTTCATTTGAGCTGTACACATCCCGAGTCCAAATATTTAACACACATAAGACTAAGATATAATCTTATTCTGAAATTTAATTGCCAAAAAACACTCTCGGATGTCAATGTTAGGAATTGTCACAAGGCCAGCTGTGAATTCAGTGCGAAGTTACTACTTTATTGTAAGCAATTGAAGCAATGCGATCGCTCGGATCAGTGTAGAAAGAATGAGAGACTGCGATCACATCGATGGGTGGAGCTTTATGATCTGCATAACAATCAACAAGTGCATCGATCACTGGCGGGTCAACAACGGCTTGCCAACAATGCACATGGCACACGCGTCATCGAGGCACCCTCTGTCAAGGCCGCCCCGCACGCCTCCTTTCTCCGACAATGTGGCAAATTATTTCACAGCAGCTTTGTGCGCCGGCGGTTGGCACGGAAGCCATTGTCGCAACCTTCCGTGCGGCGGCGAGCTATAAAATGATTTGCGGCGCGACGAACGCTATCAGTTCTCTCCAGTCGTTGACTTGATAAACACAGCAGCCATGAACACCCTGGTAAGTACAGTTTAGCATCTGCACTCCGCTCTTTGTCAACAATCCACTCATTGTTGGATTACAACGCTCAACCGAGCGAACTATAGCGCTCAATAAATACTTAGCCGAGCAATTGATCGTATAATGAAAGTGTGCAGACACACCGTTTAAATCCCACAAAGTTGAGAAATATCATTTTGGCTGATTTTGTGAACTGATCAGAGTTGCCAACCACTAACTCAAGTCAAAGCCCCAACTTGTGCTTTAATCGCTTCCCATGAACCTCATAATCTTTTTAACAATCGTGAAATAAAAATCAACAATATTCAAACTCCACTTCTAAAATATAAGCCCCCGCTAACGTTGCCGCCCCCGCTGACGTTGCCACTCCCGCTGCAGATTGTCCTCGCGTGCGCGCTGGCCACCGCCTGCGCCGTCCCCGGCGGGCTCTACAACGGCCTGGGAGCGTACGGCTACTCCGGCGCCTACGCCGGGCCCTACGCCGCCCCCCTCGCCTACAACGGCTACGCGCACGGCCCCGTCGCCCTCGCCTCCGAGGCCCGCCAGATCGACCCGGTCGCCATCGCCGCCGGCGCCCCCCTGCCCACCGGAGACACCATCGAGGTCGCCGCCGCCAAGGCTGCCCACCTCCAGGCCCACGCCGCCGCCACCGCCAGGAACCACGGCGTCTACGCGCACGCCGCCCCCCTGGCCTACGCCAACGGACACTACGCCCACGCCGCCCCTGTTGCCTACAACGGATACGCCCACTCCAGCCCCCTTGCCTACAACGGATACGCACACGCCGGCCTTCTGGCCCTCGCCTCCGAGGCGCGTCTGATCGACCCGGTCGCCATCGCCGCCGGCGCGCCCCTGCCCACCGGAGACACCGTGGAGGTCGCCGCCGCCAAGGCTGCCCACTTCCAGGCCCACGCCGTTGCCCGCTCCAACCACTTCCTGCGATACAAGCGCGGACTCGCGTACGCCGCGTACGGCGCGCACCCCGTCGCGCTGAGCGCCGTCGCCTACCCTAGCGCGCACCACGCCGTCGCGTACAACGCCCCCCTGGTCGCCGCCGCCCACCCCGTCGCCCACCACGCTGTCTACGCGCCTGCGCTCAGCCACGCCACGTCGTACGCGGCCGTCAGCCACGTGTCGCACCCTCTGACGCACTTTGCCGGTGCCTACGCCCACCACTACTAAGCGAGCTGTTCGCGTCGCCGGGGGAACTCGTGTCATCGTCAACGCTGGAGAGTTTTGTAGTCTGCACGCGGCGGGAGGCTGGACGACGCTGACGTCGTCAGAGCTGGCTGCCGGACCTCATAGCTCAACTAAATTCATTACCACGATTTCGAAATGTTGTTCACTTTGTAAATAGCTGTGTAAACATCAAGTTTTTTAATAAACAAAAAAAGTTTTGCATAAAATTTGCTGTTCCTTGCCTTACCCTCGCTTTGTACCAATATTGGCCATAACTGCAAACAAATTTTTTTGTCTGCAGATTTTATCTGTTGACGTTTTTAAAAGTCGACGTTGGGCCACCGCTATATCCCTTTGAGATATTTTCAAGCACCACGTACACTGTTACTGAACTTTAGATCAGATTTTTTTATCTATGCCACCGGACAGTGTAAATTATGGTGGGAAAATTGGTTCCAATTATACTTAAGGTCCAAAATGAGAGAACCCAACGGTTAAGGGCTCGTATTATCATGATCAAGCGAACATTTTTCCTGCTTCGTGACTTTTCTATTTTATAGTTGGCTAAGGGACAGGCTGAGGGAATGCCAATAACATGTTTACATTAATTAAGATAAAACTTCGGACTTCCCGTTTAAGATGGCGTTATAATGCCACTTTGACAATATGAATTGCTAAGAATACTGCAAATAGCAATTATTGTCAACGAAAAACTACCAAATAGCGAATTAGGAAAGTTCAATTGATCCTTGTGTAATGAAGCATTCTTAGAAACATCCTCTCTTTTCTTCACACAATTATCATGTTTCACGTCTTAGGGCAAAAGCCACCCCCATATTGTAAACCATGCACATCTGTTGTCACCCCCATTTGTCAATGTCACATCTGCTACCCTTACCACTGAATAGGTTTAACATGCAATAGGTTAGGGTATTTTTAGTATAAATAGAGGAGCTTCTGCAAGTGTAAAGTCAGAGTTCTCTAACTTCTCTTTGGATACGTTTCTTCCAAAGAGATTTTAAAGATGGGAAATATTGGTTCCACTCTCACGGGAAATATTGGTTCCCAAGGGAAATATTGGTTCCCAGCTTCTTTTCTTCTTTGTAAATTCTCTCTAATTATACAATAAATCTATTGCTTTTAATTTCATAAACTGTTACCCTCTTTCATTCTTTAATCGGTTACCCCCGACGATCCTCTCGCCCCGACACCGCTCTCCTAGTTACCGTTCTCCTTCATCCTTAATATTCGAGGCTCTTGCCTCTGGTGGCAGCGAACTATCTCCCAAAACATCAGCATACTTGATTGTCCTAAAAATGAAAAATAATCTTGATACAAGTCAAATTTATTAGACAAGCAAACTGTCGAGTGTTTTAATTAATTATGACAAGGAAATTAGTCAGTTTTGCATAGCAGAGGCTAGCAGGGCATATGGATTAGATTTCTAAATGCAACATGACAGACATTTCAATCCCGATAAGCGAAGTGGCGGCTGGAAGGCGTCCCCACAATCTACCTGATTTCGTGTTCTTGACATTGAGCGAACAAGCGGGATTTGCTACCTGCTCTACACGGGCAGCCTGGAATCGCTGCTATAGCTCGTAGAAGCGACCTCAGCTTGAAGAGTGTATCCAACAAGTACAAAATTTAATTTACATATCGAGAATCTGACACTCGGCAGACAGAAATAAAATGTGAATCAATTTAAAAGTTGTGATCACTGATCAGCTGTTGATCCCGTCCCAGGTTGATGCAAGGAGTACGTCGCCAAGTGCAGAGATCGCTGCTGTGACCGGATGCCCGATGCCAAACATTGTTCTATGAAAACTAGTAACACAATCCATTTTCAATGAAGCGCCAGCAAAATGCAGCAACTTGACACTTTAGTAAAGATTGAAGTTTGTTATCTTTTCAGCCATACTTGGAGCAGTAAGTTTGAGCCTAACCTACTAGAGCTGTTTGAGCCATACTTCATCTTCATTTGAGCTGCACATCCCGAGTCCAAATACTAAACACACATAAGACTAAGATATAATCTTATTCTGAAATTTAATTGCCAAAAAACACTCTCGGATGTCAATGTTAGGAATTGTCACAAGGCCAGCTGTGAATTCAGTGCGAAGTTATTACTTTATTGTAAGCAATTGAAGCAATGCGATCGCTCGGATCAGTGTAGAAAGAATGAGAGACTGCGATCACATCGATGGGTGGAGCTTTATGATCTGCATAACAATCAACAAGTGCATCGATCACTGGCGGGTCAACAACGGCTTGCCAACAATGCACATGGCACACGCGTCATCGAGGCACCCTCTGTCAAGGCCGCCCCGCACGCCTCCTTTCTCCGACAATGTGGCAAATTATTTCACAGCAGCTTTGTGCGCCGGCGGTTTGCACGGAAGCCATTGTCGCAACCTTCCGTGCGGCGGCGAGCTATAAAATGATTTGCGGCGCGACGAACGCTATCAGTTCTCTCCAGTCGTTGACTTGATAAACACAGCAGCCATGAACACCCTGGTAAGTACAGTTTAGCATCTGCACTCCGCTCTTTGTCAACAATCCACTCATTGTTGGATTACAACGCTCAACCGAGCGAACTATAGCGCTCAATAAATACTTAGCCGAACAATTGATCGTATAATGAAAGTGTGCAGACACACCGTTTAAATCCCACAAAGTTGAGAAATATCATTTTGGCTGATTTTGTGAACTGATCAGAGTTGCCAACCACTAACTCAAGTCAAAGCCCCAACTTGTGCTTTAATCGCTTCCCATGAACCTCATCATCTTTTTAACAATCGTGAAATAAAAATCAACAATATTCAAACTCCACTTCTAAAATATAAGCCCCCGCTAACGTTGCCGCCCCCGCTGACGTTGCCACTCCCGCTGCAGATTGTCCTCGCGTGCGCGCTGGCCACCGCCTGCGCCGTCCCCGGCGGGCTCTACAACGGCCTGGGAGCGTACGGCTACTCCGGCGCCTACGCCGGGCCCTACGCCGCCCCCCTCGCCAACAACGGCTACGCGCACGGCCCCGTCGCCCTCGCCTCCGAGGCCCGCCAGATCGACCCGGTCGCCATCGCCGCCGGCGCCCCCCTGCCCACCGGAGACACCATCGAGGTCGCCGCCGCCAAGGCTGCCCACCTCCAGGCCCACGCCGCCGCCACCGCCAGGAACCACGGCGTCTACGCACACGCCGCCCCCCTGGCCTACAACGGATACGCCCACACCAGCCCCCTCGCCTACAACGAATACGCCCACTCCAGCCCCCTCGCCTACAACGGATACGCCCACGCCACCCCCCTCGCTTACAACGGATACGCACACGCCGCCCCTCTGGCCTTCGCCTCCGAGGCGCGTCTGATCGACCCGGTCGCCATCGCCGCCGGCGCGCCCCTGCCCACCGGAGATACCGTGGAGGTCGCCGCCGCCAAGGCTGCCCACTTCCAGGCCCACGCCGTCGCCCGCTCCAACCACTTCCTGCGATACAAGCGCGGACTCGGCTACGCCGCGTACGGCGCGCACCCCGTCGCGCTGAGCGCCGTCGCCTACCCTAGCGCGCACCACGCCGTCGCGTACAACGCCCCCCTGGTCGCCGCCGCCCACCCCGTCGCCCACCACGCTGTCTACGCGCCTGCGCTCAGCCACGCCACGTCGTACGCGGCCGTCAGCCACGTGTCGCACCCTCTGACGCACTTTGCCGGTGCCTACGCCCACCACTACTAAGCGAGCTGTTCGCGTCGCCGGGGGAACTCGTGTCATCGTCAACGCTGGAGAGTTTTGTAGTCTGCACGCGGCGGGAGGCTGGACGACGCTGACGTCGTCAGAGCTGGCTGCCGGACCTCATAGCTCAACTAAATTCATTACCACGATTTCGGAATGTTGTTCATTTTGTAAATAGCTGTGTAAGCATCAAGTTTTTTAATAAACAGAAAAAGTTTTGCATAAAATGTGTCGTGTTTTGCCCATACCCCCGCTTTGTACCAATATTCTTGGCCTTATCTACTCTTCATATTTTGAGGTTGATCGCGAAATAACACTTGTCACGCTCTATATTTTGCAACAGCTCAATTAAATCACCTTTGTTAAATGGTTCTTTGAAACAGATTTTTCACTTATTTTGCACGCCATTTGATTTACAGATAATTTTAAAGTATCAATTAGTTTTATTGCTCTTTTGAGTTCTGTTCTCAAAAGCTTTTCACACATAATCGTCACACCTTCGAACAAGCATGGAACCCAATAAGTACAATTGCTTGTCGAGCTAACGAGACTTTTCTGTCAAGATTTTCAAGGACCTTCGTATCAATCCGATTTCGCATTTATTTTCCAGCTTTCCTCTTGTTCCAATTCTATTGTTTTGATATCAGAGTGCAAATCCGTGAAGTGATCCATGGAGATTATCTGTGCGGATAACGAGCGAGCCAGTACTTAAGGGTCGAGTGCGAAGTTGAAGCACCCTTGTGTACAAGTCAGTTCCAAGCGAGCAGCTATACACTCTACAGTGACTTCAGCTGCAATGAATCCACAGACTGGGAAGTTCGGGCTGATGCTCATACTGGCTTCCCTCAACCACTGTCATGGAATCAGGTAATTATAACATTCACGATTCATATAATGTATAATTCAATTTCGTTTTAGCTGTTAAAAAAATGCGGCCAACTTAGGTGGGCCATATTAAACTTCTCGGAATTCAACATGGTTTGAAAATTTTCAATTTCCAAATTAAAATAATAAAAAAAGGTTTTTTTAGTGGTGATTAATTCCATTGAATTATTTAGACCAAAATATATTTTGATTTTCCATTTGTTCCGCCATATGCATATGCATATGCATGTGATGTCACATGCATGTCACATATGCATGTCACATGTGACTGATTGACAAATCTCTTATCTCTTCCAGGAATTATTATCCTTGCTTCCCATGAAAGGGAAAACCAGCCAATATCTTCAGATAATTAATATTCGAAGGCATTTGCATGATTTTTTTCAGGATGGTCAGTATTCCTGGAATTACCCCCAACTTTTCCAATTTGCGACCTCTGGTGACCTCACCAAGGGCTCCTAACGCAGCGGCTGGTAGTTCTCCAGATTCAAGCACCGCTCCTCAGAAGTCATCATCCTCGGACGCCACCACAGAAGTGTTAACCACACAAGTGATCACCACAGGAGAGTTGAACACAGAAGAGTTAAGCACAGAAGAGTTAAGCACAGAAAAGTTAACCACAGAAGAGTTAACCACAGAGAAGATAACCACAGAAATTTTAACCACCCAAACATCCCCTCCTCCCGAGAATACGTCTGCATCATTGGATACGACGACAGAAGAGCTTAGCATTATAGAAACCACCCCTGGCTCCATGTCGCCGAACAGCGGCAAATCTCCAAGGAGACACGTGCTGCTGCTGATGGCACATTTCGGCACCTTGCTCTTCGCGCAAAACTTTCACAAAAACAATAATTATTCGCTTCTGTGACATAGCGTCACTTCCCGCTTACAACCTTTAGGTCCTGTTTATGGCTGATTAGAGCGATAATAGTATCAATGCAGGCATTAGAAAAACATACAGCATTACCTTTAAGCTGTTATATAATGTTAAAAACCATTTAACAAGTGCTTAATAAATAAGAAGCAAGTTCAGCAATTTTCGTAAATATTTGCAAGGAACTTGCTAACCCTTGTACGTTGAACCAGACATTTTCTCAATCCTAGTTGTTCCTAAAAGCATTACAGGAAAGCCTAGGGGAATTCGGTGGAGATCATCTCGGTACATCATGTCAGTGACAGAGATAAGGAAAAGCAGTTAAGAGTAATGATTCGAACTGCATAACAGGAAAGTACATTTCAGAAGTAGTGAAAACACATATTTTTTTATAAATTGCATTTTTTATTGTAAAATGTATTCTGTCTTATAATCCTAAGTGGGTGTATGTACAAAATGAGCAACATTTTGAAATCTATGTAATGAATTTATATAATTTAGCAAACGACCAAAAGAAAAATCGAAACAAGTTGAGCTATGAGGTCCGGCAGCCAGCTCTGACGACGTCAGCGTCGTCCAGCCTCCCGCCGCGTGCAGACTACAAAACTCTCCAGCGTTGACGATGACACGAGTTCCCCCGGCGACGCGAACAGCTCGCTTAGTAGTGGTGGGCGTAGGCACCGGCGAAGTGCGTCAGAGGGTGCGACACGTGGCTGACGGCCGCGTACGACGTGGCGTGGCTGAGCGCAGGCGCGTAGACAGCGTGGTGGGCGACGGGGTGGGCGGCGGCGACAAGGGGGGCGTTGTACGCGACGGCGTGGTGCGCGCTAGGGTAGGCGACGGCGCTCAGAGCGACGGGGTGCGCGCCGTACGCGGCGTACGCGAGTCCGCGCTTGTATCGCAGGAAGTGGTTGGAGCGGGCGACGGCGTGGGCCTGGAAGTGGGCAGCCTTGGCGGCGGCGACCTCCACGGTGTCTCCGGTGGGCAGGGGCGCGCCGGCGGCGATGGCGACCGGGTCGATCAGACGGGCCTCGGAGGCGAGGGCCAGAGGGGCGGCGTGTGCGTATCCGTTGTAGGCGAGGGGGGTGGCGTGGGCGTATCCGTTGTAGGCGAGGGGGCTGGCGTGGGCGTAGTGTCCGGCGGCGTAGGCCAGGGGGGCGGCGTGTGCGTAGACACCGTGGTTCCTGGCGGTGGCGGCGGCGTGAGCCTGGAGGTGGGCAGCCTTAGCGGCGGCGACCTCGATGGTGTCTCCGGTGGGCAGGGGGGCGCCGGCGGCGATGGCGACCGGGTCGATCTGGCGGGCCTCGGAGGCGAGGGCGACGGGGCCGTGCGCGTAGCCGTTGTAGGCGAGGGGGGCGGCGTAGGGCCCGGCGTAAGCGCCGGAGTAGCCGTACGCTCCCAGGCCGGAGTAGAGCCCGCCGGGGGCGGCGCAGGCGGTGGCCAGCGCGCACGCGAGGACAATCTGCAGCTGGGTGGCAACGTCAGTGGGGGCGGCAGCGTTAGCGGGGATCGGGCTTTAGTTTGAGATGGAGTATTGTTATTGTGGTTAAAAGAAATTGATTTTTCCTGCGCGGTTTCTGAGAAGGCTGAGCTCTAGAGCTGTTATCGATTGAGATTTTATTTGGTTACGATTTGCAAGTTCAAGTTGTTCTTTAAGCACGATTGATGAGTGCACGCTGCCACAATGTAGGACCTGTCTAAAGAATAGATTGAAATGAAAGGTTGCAGTACTTACCAGGGTGTTCATGGCTGCTGTGTTTATCAAGTCAACGACTGGAGAGAACTGATGCCGTGTGCCGGCAAACAATTCGTTTTATAGTGAAATACACGGAAGGTTGCGACAATAGGTATAGCGTGAAAAACGATCGGAAGAAAAAAGCGCGAAATAAGTGCGGCACTCAGAGAAAGGTCGAGTGTCCTTGGCCGAGGGTGATAGGACGCCGAGGAATCCAACCCGGCGTGGCCACTCGACAGACGCGACGGACTCGCGGTGAACGCAATACACACACCTCCCACCAACGCCCCACGACGCTGCTAAGGTCGAACAATCCTACGTTTGATTGTTCCATGATTGCCGATTAAGTATGTGAAAAATGCAGCTAACGTCGTGCACATGGCCGGTGTTGTAATTAGAAATCGATTCGAATAACTTCTGCTCGCTCACCGAGACGAGTGCGTTGGTGGCCGAACGTTTCGGCATGTTGGAAACACCGGTTCTTGTAAGTTCACCGAAGTTAAGCAACATCGCGCTGAGTTAGGTGTTGGATGGGTGATCATCAAGCACATAATCCGTTATGATCGGGAGAGAGGTTGGAGGGTTTGAAGTTAGTACGACAACTTCGCGCGCCTTGCTTATCAACCTCTCGGCAGCACGGATTAGTGGAGAAATCCTGTTGTTCGAGTTGTACCGTCCTTCGGAAGGGACGTAAAACCGGTGGTACCCTCGGTGCTTTTCGACAGGAGTTAGGTTCATCATCACCATTTCATTCACCGACGCAATTTGAACAGTACCATAGCGCCAGTTGTCAAAACAGATGTCGTTATTCGCTAAACAACAATAATCAATCAATCTGGGTTGGAGGCCGGTGCTAAACACCGCATAGTTGCGCATAGCATAGCATAGCATCGCATAGCATCGCATAGCATAGCATAGCATAGCATAGCATAGCATCGCATAGGACCGCAACGCATTGATTAGCATAGCATCGCATAGGACCGCAACGCATTGAATAGCATAGCATCGCATAGCATAGCATAGCATAGCGTAGCATAGCATCGCATAGCATAGCATAGCATAGCATAGCATAGGACCGCAACGCATTGAATAGCATAGCATCGCATAGCATAGCATAGGACCGCAACGCATTGGATAGCATAGCATCGCATAGCATAGCATAGGACCGCAACACATTGAATAGCATAGCATAGCATAGCATAGCATAAGACCGCAACGCATTGAATAGCATAGCATCGCATAGCATAGCATAGGACCGCAACGCATTGCATAGCATAGGATCGCATAGCATAGCATAGGACCGCAACGCATTGAATAGCATAGCATTGCATAGCATAGCATAGCAACGCGTCGCATTGAATAGCATAGCATAATATATATTATGCTGACTGTATACGCTATGCTATATGCTATGCTATGCTATATAGCATAGTATGGCAATGCATCGCATATCATATTATACGAGCAGGGACATGCTCGGCATGCTCGGCATCATACATGTCAATTATATCGTTAGCATGTCAAAACCACGCGACCTTAAGCGAGCGAGCTGACTGCTGCAATCGACAATTACAGTCAATTTTTAACTTTTACCCCGGAAACTACAGCCTGATCGCAGACTGGTTGTAATCGACAAATGGGGGTTCAATCTTAGCAATGTCTATTCTCCACGAACGGTAAAACGGGTGATTTCATCGATCAAGCTGGTGATGATTGAACGGTAATTGCAAGACCGAGTTTCAAAATTAGTTTGCCTTCTTTATTACATCCTCTGGATCACACTGGAAATAGCATTTCACTTTCTAGAAATGTGTTTGTAATATACTTCGTTATCATAGCAAATACCTAATCGAATATATTTGCAGGCACTAAAGACATTCAGTCTTACCTTTTAATTTACCATCGGCAACAAGTGTGCAAAAAAGAATGCTAATTTATCACGTTGTATTTGGCATTGACTTTCAGGCGAGGCCGAATGTTAGTAAGTTGCCATTTGAGACGGGTGCACCCAAAAAATATGCGAGAACTGGACCGTGTTAATAAGTATGATTGCGTGCGGCTCTAGGGCTTTTGCTGAAACAAGAGCAAATTATGCCCGTAATGTGATCGTATGATTCCTCGCAAGACAGCGGCATTCGGGTCCAGTACACAGTCGGAGGCGCTGCTAGCAGCTACAACAATGGCATGGAAACGCCGAGGAGCACTCCACTCCATTCTTCCTTCCTCGAGAAGAATCTTTGCATTGGCTCACAACGCGCCATCCTTCGATGGAACCTCGCACCGAATTAACACTCAAAATGTTACTAAAACCTCGATCAAAGACATAATCGGCGTCATCATTACCATGAGGCACCCATAAATCATAGTGAGTATCATAAATAACAGCCTTTCTCTGCGGTTATGAATGAGAAATTAATAGATATGATAATCGCAAGTATTCATGAAGAGGAGAATTAGCTCGTGTGACAACGACATTCGTCCAAGCCATTCATGTGCGTGCCATTGATGAACATGGCAGCAGCAGCAGCAGCAATTGCACGACGAACACAAACCGGCTGTCTTCATGTAGTACTTAATAATTGTCCTGCAGACAAGTAAATCATGCCTGCGCACACGCCCGCGGCGCAACGCGACCAATTATCAGCGTTTATCGCACATTTGCATACCGACTCCCAATCAATCATCCGTCCGGCATCTATGTGTGCTATTAACTCGCACATGTTTTACTAGACGCTGACATATAAACACCTTGTACACACTTAATTGCCGAACTTGAGTCGACGGCGCTGCTACCGCGTGGCTACCGCTGCAGAATGCACTACCAGAACTAGCAAGCAGCAAGCAGCAATGCCAGTCATGGACTCTTTTGTACAGGAACCGATCGTGAGCTGCAAGCCCGGACACGATCTGACAGGTCACAGCTGAGTGTAACGCCGCTTGACTCATCGAAGAGCCCCAGGGACTGCAGTCTGCATGTTATTATCGCCCTGGCTGTCCATGGCACCTGCAGCGATCGCTGTCAATTAGGATTAGCACGGGCCGGCTGATCGTCGGGTCGATTGCAGAAAGATGCCCGCCGGTCCGTCGCGGCTTATCGTCCGTCGCGATCGACCTTGCCCGGCGCTAGGCAAGCTGCTAACTGGACCGGCGAGGCGAGGCGGAGGACAAAAAAAGAGGTGGAATCATGCTGATCTCAGCATGCTAATCCCGTCGCCGATCAGAGATTGATGAGCAGCTCGCTGGAAACCCGGCCGAATCGCGTTGTCATGGGACTTGCTGCGCGGCTGCGCAAGCCTCGGAACACGTTTTTATCGCATTTCGCAGCGATTCGGAAAGTTCATGGGAGTCCTCCGCTCAGGGCCAACAAAGGGCGGGTTGGTCACGTGATTTGAATAAAACCGTTCTCATCGTGTTGTTGGGCATGGCAACATGCGTGCAGGCTCGGTAGCGAACAACACGGGGAGATGCCTAGGATTCCTTCCAAGGATTCTTCCTCGATTGGTTTTAATGGACCGAAATATATAAACACTTACACACATTAAAATGTCAGGACATTCCGGTTTGTCTTCATTCTGTTATCAACGAGAGCATAGAGATCATTCTTTTCGATTCGCTTTTCCACATCCGTATGGTCACCTCCACACTTAAAATACTCTTCAACACAAAATGACAGCATGCTGCCAGGATCTTTTTCATGAACGCGGTGTGGTGATGTTGCAACTTGTGTAATATCAAGACATTCGGGTAATAAATGGTGCTTTAAAGCCCACAAATCTCCGTCTTTTCGGGGAGGCAGCAGCCATACCAGCACCACGCCCTGCCGCGGTCGCCGTCGATGCTTCCCACTAACGCCAGTCGAGCAACGCCAACGAGACACAGCCTCCCCACGGTCCACACAATGCGACCAGGACTCATTTAAATCACTCGGCTGTCCGCTGGCTGGCTGGCGATACGTTGATCGGACCCATGATCGGACTGACATGTTTACCGACTCGTCAGCACAGGCTCCATTCATGGTCACAGCATCCGCAGGAGCACGCAGCAAGCAGCGAGTAGCGAGCAGCAAGCATCCTGCAGCAAGCATCCAGCAGCAAGCAGCGAGCAGCAAGCAGCAAGCATCCAGCAGCGAGTAGCAAGCAGCGAGCAGCAAGCAGCAAGCAGCAAGCAGCAAGCAGCAAGCAGCAAGCAGCAAGCAGCGAGCATCCAGCAGCGAGTAGCAAGCAGCAAGCATCCAGCAGCGAGTAGCAAGCAGCGAGCAGCAAGCAGCGAGCAGCAAGCAGCAAGCATCCAGCAGCGAGTAGCAAGCAGCGAGTAGCAAGCAGCGAGTATAGCGAGCAGCAAGCATCCTGCAGCAAGCATCCAGCAGCAAGCAGCGAGCAGCAAGCAGCAAGCATCCAGCAGCGAGTAGCAAGCAGCGAGTAGCAAGCAGCGAGTAGCGAGCAGCAAGCATCCTGCAGCAAGCATCCAGCAGCAAGCAGCGAGCAGCAAGCAGCAAGCATCCAGCAGCGGGCAGCAAGCAGCAAGCAGCGAGCAGCAAGCAGCGAGCAGCAAGCAGCGAGCAGCAAGCAGCAAGCATCCAGCAGCGAGCAGCAAGCAGCGAGTAGCAAGCAGCGAGTAGCGAGCAGCAAGCATCCTGCAGCAAGCATCCAGCAGCAAGCAGCGAGCAGCAAGCAGCAAGCATCCAGCAGCGAGTAGCAAGCAGCGAGTAGCAAGCAGCGAGTAGCGAGCAGCAAGCATCCTGCAGCAAGCATCCAGCAGCAAGCAGCGAGCAGCGAGCAGCAAGCAGCAAGCAGCGAGCAGCGAGCAGCGGGCAGCAAGCAGCAAGCAGCAGCAGCTACGCAATTTGAACTTGACTGGTCGTCTGCTCTAGTGGCCTGATGGCACGGAGACCCCGAGACCGGAGAGCGACTCTGAGACGTCCGGTGGAAAGTGAACGCTCGGAATTCGAAGCTCGCGTTTTACTTTCAATGGTTTTTGTTTTCAGCGTGTGGTGTCAGTGATCCGTGAAGATTCGGTCGATTGGGGACGTTACGAAAGCACGCTGCTGCATTGCTTGTTACTAATAGAGAGCATGGCGACAGGTTTACTCAATTCCCACCGCACTCAAGGACCATCTACGACATGTTCATTATTGGCTAGAAATTAGAATAGAGACGAAATAGAGCTGCGAAAGTAGGCGCCATGTGTGTCAATGTGTCGAGAGCTGTTGGTGATCGGTGGAGGTGCCGTGTTTGGTGTGTAATGGGCATCCTTCAAGGGAAGGGAGTCACTGAAGTTTCCTTCTTTGCATTTGTCATGCAACAATTCAACACCACCCCTACATACTGGAGGAGGTCGCTAACCTAGACACTGTTGAAAGATGCCAGCTATATTTTCACGTGAATTCAGATCGAAGACCATAGCGCGTAAGATACGGGTAGAACTGCGACGAGCGTTAAACGAAATAAGAAACAGCTTACATATTGTTTGTAGCAGTTTTTGGTTGGGGACCGTATTTGGTTTTCTCGAAATTTTCAAATTTTCCTCAAATAAACACGAATCTTCAATAGTGGATCATATCAGATATCAAATTACCGCAAATTTTCCTCAATTTCCACACATCAAAATGTCACTTTCCACCGAAATTTGATCGAACACTCAACAGTTCGCGCATATCGCTTACTGTAAGAGTAACACCGAGTTCCAAAGTGCACGTTCCGTATGTTCGGACTTAAGTCCACGACGCCGTCGCAGAGCGGGCGCGCTGAAGACGCGTCCGATTGCAAGGAGCTGTCAAGGATGGAGGCAGCAAGCACCGTGTACCAGACGTCGCCGACCGAAGCCCGCGTCGCATCTTACCGCAGGGGCGGGGGGAGGAGGCAGCCGCCGCCGCCGCCTTAAAACTTGATCCAGATCGCGGCGAGCATCTCGCATCTCGGTTCGCGGCATGTCGCCAAGCCGGCGGAGTGGGGACGTCGCCGAATCGCGGCCCATCGGGGGTATAAAAGCGGCGGGATGGCCGTGGAAGAAGCACACTTGGGGCATTAGCGAGTACTGGATCCCAGCAGCGCTAACAGACGTAAACCCAGCAGCATGCAGTGTGTGGTGAGTACAGCGGCCGGCTTCGCTACAATTTTTTTCTTTTTGGGGGCTTGGGGTTCTGGGTGGCTGTGGGTGCTGAGGTTGGCCGCAGGAAGTTCTTCACACGCCATGGTGGGTGGTAAACTTCTTGGGGAACGCCGGTCTTAGCCCTTAGCTCTCATGTTTTCAGTCATATTGATCCACGGTGTAAAAATCTTAGATTTGCTGTGAGAGGCGTTACCACTTAGCCGCCACGCAGACGTAGACTCAAGAAAAACATTGCATTTTCTCTCAATTCAAACTCACAACACAAAATTGTCGTCGATTTGCTGCTGGTACAGGAGATGAAATCACTCGATTTTAATTGTATTAATGTGTATAATATAACCAGCACCAATGCTGGCCCTCGTGGCAGTCTCCGCAGAGACACAACCCTCTAATCGTCGCCCTCGTGCCGCCCCCAGATCGTGCTCTCCGCCCTCGTGGCCGCCTGCGCCGCAGCCCCCGGCTTCTACCCCGGGTACGCCGGCTTCCGGGCGCTGCCCTACGCCGCCGTCGCGCCGGTCGCCGTCGAGAGCCAGTTCCACGCACAGGATGTCCTAGGTCAGTGCTTGCCCCGTCGCCGGGACAGCCTCGACCCTGTCCCAGCGCGCCGCCGCCTTGCCGGCATCGCGGCCGCACCGGGCGTCCTCACGCCGCATGCCACGGGCTAAACCCTCACAAACCACATAGCAGCTGCGATTCCCCAACAAGGAAAGTGATTCCCACGTCGCTCTTCGATTTGGTTGATGGTTCAACGCTGCCCCTACGTCTTATCCATGATGGTATAACGTTCAATCATAGAGGATCCTAGTTCTTGGCGTTCGAATCCTAGCTTGCCAATAACATGACAAGATGTCGAAAATTGTGGTCGTATTTGCCAGCAGCATTCGCTGCTCCTTCCGGTGTCTGTAGCTTGCCAGTGTCCAGCGTCCCAGCGTGTAACCCTCGCCTTTCCACCCCCTGATGCAGGCCAGTACACGTACGGCTACTCGGGCGGCCCCAGCGCCAAGACCGAGTCCCGCAGCGCCGACGGCTCGGTCTCTGGAGGCTACTCGTACGTCGACGCCGCCGGAGAGGTGCAGAACGTGCAGTACACCGCTGACGCCGTGCACGGCTTCCGCGTCGCCGCCAGCAACCTGCCCGCCGCGCCCGCCGCGCCCGCCGCGTCCGAGCTGGTCGCTCCGCTGCCCGTCCAGGAGACCGTCGAGGTGGCCCAGGCCCGTGCCGAGCATCTCGCTGCCTTCGAGGAGGTCAAGAGCCGCAAGGTGCGTCCGCCGTCACAAACCAGGAGACACTCTGGCTAATCTGTGTCCAGATGGCGGTCTGGGACACTGGGATAAGGGAGGGTCTCTGTTCGGTCAGTCGGGCAGCACTGGCGATAGATGAAGGCCGGGGTTCGAGTCCCCGTGTGTCGCATGGTAAACTAGCAGGCAGGTGTTAGTTATCAGCAGAAAGGAACCTGATCAACCTGCTATTCAATTCGACACAGAATCGAGTGCTGTCGTCCTCGCTGGACCACAATCAAGAGAGAGATAATTCAGCTCGGCGACAAAGTCTCCTTGCTGTTAATATATGTTTAGGAGGTCAAATTGTGATCAAATAAATCAATTGGTGGTCCGTTTCGAAGAAAGCCTTGGCGCTATAGAGATGGAGAAGAAAAAATTGTGTGTGCATGTTACCTAGCGTGTGGCGGATGGGAGAAAAGCATCTTGTGGGAAGCAAACTAACGATTTGTCCTCCCACGCTGTGTCCAGGTCGAGGAGATCGTGAAGCCCGTCGCCGCCCCCGTGCCGATCGCCTACTCCGCCCCCATCGCCACCCCCTACGCCTACCCCGCATACAACAACTTCGCCAGCAAGGGCTTCGCCTACTCCGCGCCCGCCTACTACCCCTACAACTACAAGACCTACGCCTACCCCGAGACCAAGGCCTTTGCTTACTCCGCCCCCATCGCTTACGAGACCAAGACCTACGCCTACCCCGAAGTGAAGACCTACGCCTACCCCGAAGTTAAGACCTTCGCCTACGCCGCCCCTGCCTACGAGTCCAAGGCCTTCGCCTACGCCGCCCCCGTCGCCGCCTACGCCGCGCCCATCGTCGCCCCTGCCGTCACCAGCCAGTTCCACGCCCAAGACGAGCTGGGCCAGTACTCGTACGGCTACTCGGGAGGTCTGTCCGCCAAGACCGAGACCAAGAGCTTCGACGGCGTGACTCGCGGAGGCTACTCGTACGTCGACGCCGCCGGGGAGGTGCAGAACGTGCAGTACACCGCCGACGCCGTCAACGGATTCCGCGTTGCCGCCAGCAATCTGCCGGTGGCGCCCGTCGCGCCCGTCGCCGAGATCTTGGAGACGGTGCCGGAGACCGCTGAGGTTGCCGCCGCCAAGAGCGCCCACTTTGCCGCCCACGTTGAGGCCAAGGAGCGCTTCGCCAAGGCGCTGTTGTAAGTACGTTGCCGTCGATCACCGAACCCTAGTCGTTCGACCGGCTTCAGGAGGCTCACGACTCGGCAAGCTCGCAACTGACGATGATTATTGATTGATTTCGACGTCATTTAAGGTGTTACCGAACTTTAAACTATTGTACAAAATAATAAAATACACGCTTTTTCCACTGACGTTTGCTGCGAGTGTTTGATTTGATGTCGACACCCCCGAATCCTTGCTTCTGTCGTTGGTTTGTGCGAATGAACCCGGTGGGGAAATGGGCAGGGGTTGAGAGTCAATAATTTTATGACAGAATGAAATGTTGGGTTGCCTTATTATTTCAATAATATCACCATAAAAATGCTAGAACTAATTTCACATGGATTTGGCTTGGCTCAAAAGCTAAGATTCGTGTTATTTCGTGTAAGACTAAGATCGCTGATCAATTTCGATTAATCCTTGATATGAGAAAACATCTGCAAACACACGACTATGTAAAGAAAACGGTACGAGTATTAAAAAAATAATATCACTCATCAACACAAACAAGTGCCTGCAACCGCCAAAAATTTAATTGATTCAAATCCTCGTAATTTTGTATTTCTACACACTCCTGACTACGGGATGGAAGTTCTCCCGACGGATAATCCACAACAAAGGACTTGCCTTGGGGGTAAGCATCAAGAATCAAGGATTTGTGGATCTATGTATTTGTAAATTTGTAAATGGACAAGGAAACCTACTTTGTAAAATTGGTTTGAAAGAAAACGTGCATCAGCGCTAAGAAAAAAGGATTCATTTAGTGAGACGTTAACTTGGAATTCTCTTCGATTTGAATGTAAAGCCGAGTATACAAGTCCAACATTCCATCCAAGCAATCTGACACAAGCAGCATTACTTTAGGCAACAAGTACCCAAACAGAACAGTTGCCATTCGTGAAAATATCCGCAACACATCACATACAAAGAAAAGTAATCGCGCGCTTTGCCCCCGCTTCGAATTAGCCTGCCCGCTTCACGACTTGCCCCGACTAACGATGTCGTTAACAAGACTTTGAAACAGAGCAAGGCTACGACCGCAACGAAGACGGAGCGCAAACCAGACCACTCCTCGCGTGTGCCGACAGGTGTTAGTGCCGGCAGGCACTGGTTTAGACGTCGGCGTTCGGAGGTGGTGCGTTCAGAACGAGCGGCCAAGATAGGTGACGCCCGACTCCCCGCCCGGGCAGAGCTCCAGGAAGCCCAGCTTTGCGTAGAACTCCACGCTGGCAGCGTCGCCAACGCCGACAGGAACATGGACGCCGAAGGAACCTGTGCGCCAAGCCGGACCACTTAGACAGGCGGAAACGGCAAGCTTTCCAGGCTGTTCGGTGGGAAAACACTTTGTGCAGAGGCAATGGCAGGAATACAACGGCAAGGTTGCCAGATTGCTCGGTGGGCCATGCGCCACTGAGGGCAAACACTTTGTACAAAGGCAATGGACACTACACAATGGCAGGAATACTACGGAAGAATTGCAACGGCAAGGTTATTACTCTAGTTTGGCGTAACTAAGATGCAAAAAGCTAAGAATTTGTGCGAGGATAACAACAGGCTCAAAGAGCACAAAGTAGAGACTTAATGTTTGCCATCTACAGCCTCTAGATTCTAGTAGATAGGAACAAAATCTTGATGCACAAAGATAAAACATTCAAATGTGTGACATTGAGCTTTGTTAACAGAAACACAACAGTCTGGATGGACAAGTGAATGAAATGAAAATCAGGGTTGGAAAACAAGAAAAGTTGAGTAGAGTGCAAGGAATTTTCCAAAAATCAAGAGGCAGAGGTAGAAGTGTGGTTGTGGAGAGCCGTTTTATCCTCGACACATGGTGTTTGAAATATTAGTACTGTGGTATGTAACTAAAATTGGTAAAATAAAAGCTGGCAGCAGCCTCATTCAGTCACCTCCATTACAAAGGTGCACTTCTCAAGTTGATAGCTAGAACAAGAAGGAACCGTAATGTCTTCTGTTATTTTCTCATGTAGTGTGAAGTAAATGTGTTACCTATGTTCAGTTTGCTTCTTTTTGTGTTGTTCATCATGTCTTTCCCGATTGCATTGCAATGCAACTCTAATGAACGTGTAGCACAGCTAGCCTGAGTGCATCATGTTTCATGGTGTAATGCAGCCAGTGCCACCGTATCAACCGCAGATGATACTACCTTCACTTTGTAGTTTCTCGTCGCTTGAACTCAAGACTTGATCTTTACCTTGCCTCGACACTCGAGACTATTTAAGGACGCAACATTGGAATTGCAAAGTCGACATAAATTGCCATCTGGCAATATCTCATCTAAAGCGGTACGGTGGTGCTTTGTTCAGAGTGCAGAACGGTTAAAAGTTGTGCGTCAGCCACGAGTAGACTGGTTTTATAAGAAGGTATTAAGATGGTATTATCAAGTTTTACTCTGTTTAGAATAAGCAGCATCCATCTCTTGCTTGACCATAGTCCTGAAGATGTGGACAAAACATCGACAGCCAGAGAAGGTATAAAAATGTGATATCTACGTCAGCTTGACTGCCCATTGTAAGAGACAGGTAGTTTCAGAGAAAAAAGATGACAAATTTAGATATCACATTCTATTTTTGTTACATAATACCAACCCACCTCTGTAAGACCACAAATTGTTCAAAATAGACCAATATTGCATTCTCATGTTACAATGTGAAACATATCTGTCTGAGTGTGGCATGCGGCAAGCAGCGTGCAATGTGAAGCAAGTAGCAAGCAGCGTGCAACAAGCAGCGTGCAACAAGCAGCGTGCAACAAGCAGCAAGCAGCAAGCGGCAAGCAGCAAGCGGCAAGCAGCAAGCAGCAAGCAGCAAGCAGCAAGCAGCAAGCAGCAAGCAGCGTGCAACAAGCAGTGAGCAGCGTGCAACAAGCAGTGAGCAGCGTGCAGCAAGCAGCGTGCAACAAGCAGCAAGCAGCAAGCAGCGTGCAACAAGCAGCGTGCAGCAAGCAGCGTGCAACAAGCAGCAAGCAGCAAGCGGCAAGCAGCAAGCGGCAAGCAGCAAGCGGCAAGCAGCAAGCGGCAAGCAGCAAGCAGCAAGCAGCAAGCAGCGTGCAACAAGCAGTGAGCAGCGTGCAGCAAGCAGCGTGCAACAAGCAGCAAGCAGCAAGCAGCGTGCAACAAGCAGCAAGCAGCAAGCAGCGTGCAGCAAGCAATGTGCAGCAAGCAGCGTGCGGAAAGCAGGACATACCGTTGGCGCGTAACGCGGCCAGCAGGCAGGTGAGCTGGCGCTTGGCGACGCTGCCGTCGACCACCGCGGGCAGCAGGCCGCAGCTCAGCAGCGACGGGTGCTGGGCTTGCACCGAGTCCGGCACAGCCACACGCCACGCGTGGAACCACTCGCGCATTGCCTGGAAAGTGGAAACACAGCATCACGTTACGTTACGCGACGTTACGTTAGGACGTAAAACAGCAGGGTCCATGCTGAGTACATCGATGATTCAAAGCAGCCTGCTACCGTATGAGAAACAGACAGGAGTTCAAATTGGATACAAGGATATGAAAGGATATGATTGGTGATACAAGATATAAAATGTATCAAAAATGTCTCAACTAGGACATTTGTATTTGCCACCTTCCTCTCAGTCCATAGCATTTGGCCTTCTTGGCAAGCTCTCGTGCTATGGTCAGGCAACTGGGTGGATCACATCCGTTGAAATAAGATGGTAAAGCTTCATTTGGGATTAGGGACTTCACCTACTTAAAATCCATTAAACAAATTCATCTCCAGCACCCAATACAATGCGGTGTATTTGTGAGTCACCAAACATCATACCTTATCAATTATCAGTCACTATCAGCCAGGTAACACAATCTAATGACCATTTCTGCTTGATTATTTGTCACTATTTACTCATTTCAACAAGGGCCAATTGTCAGCCATTCAGTATGTTTTGTGCTCTCTTGCATCAGGGCAAGTTGATCAACACTGCAAACATTCTACCAACTGACATTGTATTTATTATTTGAGTCAAAAAATAGTAGTTTGTCAGTGGTCCGCTTACTGTAAGCAAATCGATGTCGATCTATGACAGGAATAAGTAAGTTATTGGATATCGACGAGGTGGGGCAGTTACCTGCGAGGGCGTGTGAGGCGGCGGCGGCGGGCGCGCGTGCTTTGCGCACATGTCGGGCAGCCAGGCGACCTCGGCCTTCTCGTAGAATTGTCTGGCGTCGGGCGCGGCAGCCGCGAAGCCCACCACCTCCCCGTCGGCCTCCACCACGAAGCAGAAGTCGGGGCTCAGCGACAGGAACGCTCCTACAAGTCTGCAGAACAAATGCCGTCAGCGTCGCCTGCCCCGCACAACTTATGACTTACGCCAACCGGCCAACCGGCCAACGACGCAGAGTTGCTGCCCTTTGCCAAAGAGACTTGAGCCTTGAAATGGGGTTGCAAATTTACTCAATTAATTGAATATCGATTATCGAATAACTTGATTTTGAGAATGTGGGTCTTTGCTTCACTCTACTTTCCTACAAATTTAACTCTGGGCATTGCAACTGGTGACATTGAAATGTGACATTAACAAGTTTAGGACTATTTTCAGTTTGCTTTAATGGCATCCAGATGGAAAAAATGTATACCTATTAGGCTATTTGTGAAGTTGGTTGTCAGTAACTGCTAATTAACAGAGGAAGTTTAAAAATACCTAGCTGTGGTACATGAAAGTCGGCGTGTGGAGACAAGAGGGCGGGTGACTCACCTGTCCCCCGGGAGGTCGGGTGACTCGGCAAAGGGGTCTTCATCGGCGCTGGCGGGCAAGCAAGTGCGTCGACACAGCGCGTAGAGCGCTGGCTCGTCCGCGGGGGCAAACGGCCGGACGGTATAGATGCACGCCGACGGTGTCTCGGGGGCTTTGTACGAGAACAAGTCGTTGCTGGCGTCCACCGGCATCAGGCGCTGCCGAGCCGGAAACAATTGCACGTTACAACACATCACCAACGATGGCGGCTGGAACTTTAGCTGCGTTTGTTAACAGCAGCGTTGCTACGGTCAATCTGGCAACGTTCAAATGCATTTACTCTCTCTTTAAGTTTTATATTGCCTTGTATTTGGCCTCTACAAGGTAATGATAAGTTTCAAAAGAATACAACAAGGCAACTATGCAATCACTAATGCTGGCAAGATGTACAAAACAAATTCAACGAGAAAATAATCAGTTGTTTTAAGAAGAAAGGTTAGAGTAGGTTATATACCAGATTTGCCACCCAAATACAAAGAAATCTTGCAAAATGCTAATTTGCTAAGATCACTTTCTAATATTTGCCATCACTAGGATTCCTAACTATTGGGAGCTATTCCAGCTCAAGCAAAAACTCTAAATCTGAATCCTAGTTTAAAACTTTGCACTGAGAGTCAGCCATTTTCAATCTGTGCACTGCCTCAAAGTCAAAGCACTGCCTTGCAATTCACTGTAAATTTACAAATTGCCAATTTGTGGATGGCGGTGTGGGATGTGTTGGATGGCGCGTTGTTTGTATGGAACGTGTATGACTTGATAAACAACTTGTTAGCTTGCAGGTGGTAACAACCAACTCACCTGTAGGTCTGAAGTGAGCCCCCCACGAAAGACCCAGGGCTCCTGTTCTCCACTCATGAAGGACTCCTTCCACCCCTTTGAGAACCCTGCGAGAACAAGGGTCTTCGTCAGTCCCTTCCCCTGCCACCCTGCACGGGGACACAGAAAGCCAGCCACCCATTGTTCTGTCGGATTCCATCCACCGTTAAAACTTCAAAGTTCACTGCGCCTTGGCATCTTACTTTTTACATTTCCAAGATAATGTGATGGAGTAAGCTTTCAACAGAAAACCCCAATCTCACGTAGTTCCAGATTCAAATTAACCCTAGCCACTTTCAAATTTGAAAACATTTAACTTTATATGATTGCTAATTAATTACTGAGCCTCATTGGGGGCATTTCTACTAAGTTTAATGTTTTGACTGGCATTAACAGCACAAACAAAAACAGCAAGAAGTTTGCCAAGCACTCTCTTTTCAACTTGTTAATCGCACAGCATTTGCCGTGAGTTTACCTACATTGAGATAAGAAAAAGTAAGTACAGATATCTGCCAGGTCCTATTTTAGGAAAGAGTTAGAGAATTGCAGGATGCCATGATTGTGTGAGCTCTTTGAGTGGTTATTGGATGCAAGATGTGCTGCTCTGGCTAGAGACTTGATAAACTTAGTCGTAGCAAGCAGATCATTTGGCCGAGTAATGTCATCGCGATACAATGCAATGCTACCTCCATAAGATACACCGAGCCAAGCCCAATACAGATTCCCAATCAAGGCAAGCATGCACCATTCCGTATCAATAATAATGTCAACACTCTCAGCATGCCAACGGACACACTGAAATATAGACAAACGTTAACCTCGGTGATAAAGGAAATGTCTATATTAGGTATTATTTAAAATATATCGTGCAGCTATCCAGTCACATGTTAGTCGCTTAAGACTTGAGGCAAAAACATCAAAATATCATACACGTAATATTAGATCTGAATGGTCTAGGTTACGTATAGAATACTAGGTATATAATAAGTGATGTGAAATGCATACATGTATAGGTCCCAGTCGTGAACATACTCATAAGCTGGGGGAAATGCCCGTGCGCTGCCCAAAAAAAAAAACGAAAAAAATACACACATTAGCCGAGGGCGATAGAAAGAGCCGGAGGAAACTAAGGGCAATGCTCGACCCTCGTTTAGACCTTGATTGGCCGTTAACCGAGCAAGCGATCGCGTTCTGTCCACTAGAAGATGGAAGCAGACCTAGTTCCTTGAAAACCGCTAACTACAAAGAATAATAGTATAACAGAAGAAATCACTCGATCAAAAAGCTTTTTAGTCTCTGCGACTGCAGATTGCTAACTAAAATAAAACTAAAATACTTAGCTGTTGAGAAAAACTGCCATCAGGCAAGAACCAACCAATACTTCAGCAATAGCGGGCAATTGCTCAATAATATATGTTTTCTTTTCTAGCTCCAAGTTGCCGATGTAAATATACAACAGATATTAATGACTTGGCAAATGTACGAGACTGATTGAATCAGGAAGCTATTCCGAGACGGATCGCAATGCCAACATCGGTCAAGAGCAGCGAGCCGAGGAAACTCACCCAGCCACGTGACGTAAGAGTTGAGCAGCGAGACGACTCCGCGCATGTCCCACACGTAGGGGTAGAGCTCGTAGAGCAGCTCGCGATTTGCCGACCGTGTCAGCCGCACAAACAGCCCGTCTAGCGCGGTGGACATGTCTGCCAACTTTCCCGCCCGAACCATCCACTCGGCCACCTTTCAACACACCCATCACGACCGTTAGACAATGCAATTAGCACCAATTACAATTTATATATATATATAAAAACCCATAAGCACCAATCACAATCTCTATTTAAAAAAAACAACATTCGTATCACCAATTAAAATCTCTATTAAAAACCCATAAGCACCAATTACAATCTCTATTAAAAACAAAAACCCATAAGCACCAATTACAATCTCTATTAAAAACCCATTAGCACCAATCACAATCTCTATAAAAACCATAAGCAACAATTACAAGTGCTATACAATCCTATTAGCACCAATTACATGGGGTTTTCATGGGGGTTTACATGGGGTCATTCGTACGGCCCGTGCGCCGGCCAGCAACTGACCTCCGGCTGAGTGGCCGCCGCCCCCCTGTCCGGCCCCGCCAACAGCCGCGCGTTGCTCTTGAGCCAGTTGAACTCGTGCAGCAGCTGCAAGCCCTGCCCGCCGTGCTCGAACGGCAGGTAGAACAGGTCGCAGAGCAGGGACAGGTCCTCGGCGACGACGCCCCCTTCACCCAGCGAGCACCCATTGCTCTCCACCAGCATTGAGTCCGCCGTCGGCGACGTCTCTGTCGGCCAATCGCAAGCAAGCGTTAGTCCAGTGGTCAACCTGTGTGCACTGTTTGGCGTAGCGCGCTTTGCGCCGAGGCTTTACTTAGTTGTTTGCAGTGGAGCGCTGCATTGATTTTTGTCAACAAAATTGGCAGGACTCCGTCATAATTTTAGAAAATGCTACTTTTTGCTACTCTGCCCCATTTTTAAGGCACAGGCATCGAGTTTTAAGGATCAAGGCCATTGAAGTCGGTGCCGCAACTCGGCTCAATCCACATCACTTAAACTAGAGCGCTCCCGACGGACTACGATATTTGCAAGCCAACTTCTGGCCGTTAGTGCTGAGCCTCTACCCTCCTTGAAACTCAACGGCAGAGGCAAAGGACAGAAAAAATGATAAAGAAACCGTGCCAAACCCAGAGCAACACATGGAAAAGTTAAACTGAATTCAACGTTCGTAAAATAGCAAACGAAAATCTCGTAACAGTCCATGCTCTGGCTCTGATTGGAGAATGCCACCATGCAAAACTTGCAATGCTAAAGAATAAGAAATTATGTAAGTTATTTCTTAAATAATCATTAGCCTTATCGAATTCCAGCTGTTCACTCGTTGGCACAACTGATTCAACGCAAGCAACGAGCAGCGCTTGAAGCACGGCAAGGCGGCTCACCTCCTGTCCTTGCAGGCGCGGCATTGGTCTCCAACTCCATCTCCTCGGCAGGCTTCTCTACGCCGCCGCCCCCGCCGCCGCCGATGCACTCCATCGGCTCCAGGCCCGGCAACGCGGCAGGCAGTGGCGACGTCACCGAAACCACTTTGTTGTCGGAGAGCAGGGAGTTCATTCGCGGAGGCGGCAGCGGCTGCAGGAGGCCGTCGCCGGGCGCAGCCTGGAATCCGATCGTAACCGCTTTCAACGGGACGCACTCGTCTTAAGACCTTTCAGAAAGCAGGCAGCATGGCCTTGCAAAACGTCGGGAAGAGTTTGATCTCCCCCTAACGAAAAGGAATAAGCTTATTGCAGACATCCAGTGAGAGAGCAAACCAGTGACAACCTAGGCTCAATGCCAGATAGCAAGACAAGCAAGCCAGAAGCGAGAGCACTGAATAACTTTTCCCACGAGTGAGAGGGAGCGAGACAAGTGACTAGTGAGCAAGCGAACAGCATGCAATTGACCGTACACGATCGACGGTTCTTGAAATCCAGTAACGCTACGTATCTCGGCTGTTGAAGCCGGTGTCGGCGCTATCTATTGAATGAAAGGTTCCCTGCTAGGAAAAGCTTTGAGTTTGTAGGTATCTGAGGGGTAAACGGGTAAGGTCGATAACGGCCCCTGGGAACGATATTTTACGTGGCATTGCAGTTCTTCCCAAGCGTTATTCTATGGTTTGAGCATGTTTGAGTAATGGACATAGCTTTTCTGTGCAGACTGACGAGCCTTAACAAAGTAGCAAGAGGTCTTGCTGTTGGCGTTGGCGGGTGACAGATAGGGGACTCACGTTGGCGCAGACTTCTGCGAGCGCGTGGAGCTGGCTGACGGTGGAGTTGCTCGTCGAGACCGTCGTCTGGCTCACGCAGCGGCTGATGGTGGGCGGGGGGAGCGCCGGCGCGACGATCTGAAAACACGGCAGGGTCACCGGTTGCGTTCCACCCACTGCTTGCAGTCTGGCACGGACCGCTTCAAGTTCTTTACGCAGTCCAAAGTTGCTTTCAAATGATTGGCACTTGTGTCCAATTTAGCCCTGTCGAAAGGGCAGGGCGTAACACCCTTGTCAGGGCTGCTAATCTATTCAAAACAGAGCAACCAGAGCAACCAGAGCAACAAACCACCCAAAATCTTGGGAAACTTTAAAAAAATCATTGTTTGAACACAAATCAAGAGTTTCAATATGAATCTATGCCAAGAGAAATGGAGGCGACATTGTGATTAAATATGGCTTTTTAAAATTGCAATCCCATCCATCTTGCCATGTCATTTTTATAACCAAATTTCCTACTCACAAAGCAAATGAAATTTGTTAGACCTCACTCCAGCTAACTCTTTGTTTGTGCATGGCCATGCCGGGCAAGATATCAGCCGAGACTCATCGCACCGAGTCCAGTCAAGAGCTAGGGATGTAAGAACCGAGACCGGCGGACGGAGACTGACCAACGGCTTGACGATGGGGCCCCACGCAGGCCGCGGCTGGGAGAACTCCAGCAGCCAGTCGTTGATTGCGTTGCGCAGCGCACGCCGCGGGTGATACATGTTGGGCGTGAGGCTGCTGGGGTCGTCCTCGCCCAGCGCACCGTCCTCCGTCTCCGTCTCCAGCTTGATCTCCGCGCTCACCGCGTCGTCTGCAACGTACAGTCTCTCCTCACTTCCTTATCTCAACACTTTACTTGACGGAAATACTATCTCTCTGGGTTATTCAACGGTTGAATACCAAATTTAGCTCTTCCCGACATTTTGCAAAGCTATGCTGCCTGAATTATCAAGGGTCTACAATCAAGCTCCAGATTTTACCAAAATTCAAACAAAGTAACTAACAATCACCTAAGCTAGAAAAAGGGGGTAAAAAATGAGGTTTGGTTTTCCGTTATCAACTAGTTTATTAACTACCTAACTAACTAGCACTCAATGTTGCTACTGTTGCTATTTGCTCATAACTTTATCCAACCAAGCAGTGTATTTAGTGCATGCAAATGATGACTACTGCCCTTGCAACTAGATCAGCGGTGTTAGGATTGAACGCTGGCCACTCACTGAGCGCCGGATCGCGCTTGCCGTCGACGTCGCAGCGGCTCCACTGCGCCAGCGTGTGGATGGCGACGAAGTTGGCGGCATACTCGCAGTTGGGGTTGGTGAGGACGCCGCGCAGCCGAGGGATCAGCTCAGGCGAGCGGCCGGCGTAAGGACCCAGGAACACGCGCTTCTGGTCGTAATCGTTGGCGTGCAGGTTGTCCCAGATGACCGGCGGGCGGCGGAGGACGTCCGTCACCTCCTCCACGGACTCCACCGAGATCACTTGCGAGATCACCTTCGGGCCTGCGGGCAAAACTCGCGTTGATCGGTTGGTGATTTACTCGGGCAGGAGATGGCTTTCAATAAGGTTATTTCACTGCGTTATAGGATGCTGAGCTGTACTAACTTCAACTTTTCCCGACGTTTCACAAATCTATTTTGCCTGCTTTGTTGAGGGTCCAAATTCACGTCCTAGATAAAACTCAAAAATTGATCTAACCAGGATCACTGATCAGTTACTAAAAAATGCTAAAGGCAAGTTTTCATTTCAATGAATTGCAGGCGCATTCTTTACTCTTAGATAATCTAGATGGATCATGCCCGGGGCTTGCCGATACAAAGAGATCAATCATGATTATCAATTAAAAATTGTGACTAACAGAGCAACTCTTGTTCCAGTAATGCATCTCGCATATTAATTGACTGTGGAAAGCCATTTCTTTAGTTGCCCTTAAAATCCAAATATTCTCAAGGTTCCAACCATTTACAAGGCCTAATCAAATGTGAGTTTAATTAGATTCAAATTATGATGGTTGTGTTGTTGTACCTGTCCACATGATATCAATCTCAGGAGCCAGCTTTGCTCCCAGCGTGTTGAGGTACTCCGAGTTTCGAACATTAGGAACAGCCCTTGCAGCACAATACTGAGTTGGGCACAGCATAAACCGAGGCTGGCCCAGGTGGCGATAAGTTTCGTTGCTTACAGAAACCTGAAAAGTGTGACACATGCCGATATTAATCTAGGAGTCTAGCTAATACCACCATTGAATTTGGGTGGTTTCAATGCCAGCATGGCTTCACTATATTACTATCAGTTCAATTGAATGCAAACCTGTGCATGTGCAAAGGACTGGAAGACTTCCTTATCCGACTCAGACATTTCTGGTTCAATGTCATCGAATAAAAGCGCAAAGGCCGTGCACCCAAATTGCGAAACTTGTTCCAGTTTCCTTTTCAAAATGCCTACTTCCTTGGTGCTGGAGTAGGAAATATCAAGTCCAGGAGAAAGCGCATAGTAAAAGGCGATTCCGTTGTCTCTCGCAGCAGCGATTAGCCCAGTAAGATGGTCCGCTTCCTCGACTGTGTACAGCTCACGCCAGTACGCTCGGTGCTTGTAGTCATCTTTTGGTGCATAAAGGTACGAGTCCATGCCCCACTTCTTCATCCTGCAATTATGTTGCATATGAGTAAGAAACCAAGTAAGCAAAGGGTTGATATTTTAAAAATTGGAGTAGTTTGTTTCAGAGTATACATACTTTTGGAACAAATCTTTGCGTTGTTCTGTTGTCCATGGTCGACCATAAAATCCTGAAAAACGCATAAAGCGAAAGAATAGAAACCAACATTCAAATATGTTACATGATCACCACATGGATCAAAATCTCAATCATTAATCACAGCTAACCTTCGACAACCCCGCAAATGAAATTGCCACTGTTGGAATTTACATGATCATTGGCTATGATTTTCTCATCCGCCATTCTCGTGCAAAATTCTGGTGACAACAAACACTTCTTAGACGTAATTAGCTCTCTAGCCCGGTGCGTGTGATGTTTTCGGCTGGCCTCATAGAGGTATCACGTTCTTATTATGCATATTATAGAAAAAATTGAAAATTTTTAAGGTTTAGACTGGTATAATCCAGTAAAATGTTGACAGACAGACACTACTTTAGGACTACTAGGCACTCACTAGGCCATTGAATTTGGCCGGCCTCAGTTGAGCAAACCACCGTCAGAGCGCCTGGGCGGCGAGTGGCGACTTTCAAATGCCAACCAAGATACAAATAAACGCCACACAGGCTGTCAAACTGCTGTCAGCTGTGTGGCTGTGGTCGGCGTCTGTCAGCTGTTCTACGGCAACGCTGGACTGGCGGGAAATCGGCTTCTCTATTCTTTGTTTGGTGCTCCGCCATCGTGGTAGTGAATTTGTGGAAGGTAATTTGATTAATTAAATTACGTATTTCCACTTTTTAGCATTCCTAACAACAATCGGCATGTGCCGATTTAAATTTTGCATTTGATTTTGTATTACCTTGTCACAGTCTTTGGTGCTTGGCTGAACATAATTACCACGTTTTTAAGTACCTACCTGCTACCATTCCATCATTGAATTATTCCATCACAAGTCAATTTAATCTTTGATTGCATGTTAAGTTCGCAACGCTAGCTATATTTCAATATTTCTAATTGTAAATTATTTCTAATCAGATGGCTGAGCAAGAAGGAGCAGCGTCGAGGGTTCTCAATGCTTTCTCGACCAACATCCCTAGTGTCCCTGCAAAACATTCTGCAAACCCTACAAGAAAACGCCGGTGTGATGATGGTATCACTGAGGAAAAGGGTCCTAATCAAGATGTTCCTGCAAAAGGTAAAAAAATATTTTTCAGTAGTTTGAAGTAGTTGCAGTAGTCAGCAGTTGAGTTTGTCTAGTTACCTCATACCATTTCAATTGGAGGGAAGGCCGATTCTAGTTATAATATCATTGTCAATGTTTGAATACTTTTCCTTCTAGATGCAAGTGATCTTGATATTGTGGGCAAAAGCAATGAAGAAAATCCAGCAAGCAACGAGATCATCACACCCGAAATGTTAGCCGTCGAAAAAAAACTGATAAAGCAGCTCGAAAAAGATAACATTAAACGAAATAAAAAAATTGAAGCGCTTGCTAATATCGTTACAGTATGTTAATTACTGTTATTAATCCTCATAATAATTTATTTGCTCATTATATTTTCTAACCATTGGTTTCTGTCATGTTCTTAAGGAAGAAGAGCTGGCTTCTTCACGCTACAAACGATTGATGCATCTTCTTGGCAGAAGTTCATTCTATAGCTCATTCATGAAACAAAAACTTGAAAATCTCAAGAACAACCCTTCCAAAGATGTTAAGAGAAAAAAACCACATGTTCGGTAGGTTCTACTTATCTAGTGGGTACCTACTCACTCAATCCAACATTTCAAAATAAATAATTAGATGTAGACTAAACTGATACATATATTTTTTTATAGCTATCTGTTCTGTATTTATTTATTGATTCTTTTTAATGTGTTGTTAGTAGGAACCAAGCTAGGGACTTTTTTTTATTATTAATTGGTGGTTTGACTATATTTATAGCTGGCTTGGGGGCTAATTTCGAATTTGATTAAAAAAATTATTGCTTGGAAAGAAATGTGCTATTTTTCTAAGGTGTTAAAAGTTAGATGGTATGGAAAATTTTACTAACCGGTGTTGAAGCTAGAAACAAAGTTCCAGACAGCCTTTGTGCTAAGCTCTCCCCCTGAATCTTGCAGGCTGGCAAAGCCAAGCAACACTCCTGAAGAGGATACCGACGACGAGGCGTTGATACCGAAGAAGAAAAAGAAGAAGAAGGTGCTGAAGCACACCGACAACTACGATGTGGCCAAGATTCTGAATGACCTGGAAGTGGTAATCGTGTCGAGCGACGAGGAAGATTTCGATGACGAAGAGCTGCCGCCTGACAGCCCGGACAAGCGGAGCCATCGCAAGGGTCGGCCAGGACACAAAGACGGTGAGTTACTCGCCACTTGGCAGCTGCAGCAGATCAAATGGCACTCTTCTCTCTACCCACCAAACTGCTCCTTGCCTCTCTCTCTGTCATCAGGACAGACATGTCATCAGGACCCATGCATTAGGTCCAAATCAGTTCCAAGTCCTTGGTAAGCTTCATGTCTGAGTATCAGCTGAGCTGTGTGAACATTGAGTTTCATCATAGAATAAAGACCTCTCAAGAACAGGAATTGAATAGGGGGCAACCCTACAGAGAGAGAAGATGTTTTTATTTTAGCTATGGATAACACCGCAGAGCGGCTACCTCAAAACCCGTCGCTTTTTGACTTGACGAGTGGCAGGCCACTGTCCCTGCTGTCCGAGTATTGCGGCGTGCCGAGTTTTGGCCGCTTTGCTCCTACTTCATGCTCGACTTTCCCTAAACCAGACCTTTTTTTTAAGGGTAGCTTGTCTAGCGCTCACCTCACACCCTCCCAACGCTGCTCTATTGTTAAAACAGAAAGGTCTACGGTCATCCACGCTCTTCCTGCAGATGTGGGTTGTTAAACCATATCATGCTCATGCTCAAGGATGAAATTTTGACAGTTTGTAGAGTTTTTTACTCTGATTCATATTTTTAATATGAGCCCAATAATCCGATGCCCTTAGCGGCGTCGGGCGCGTTCAAAGTTTAAGCGCACTCCTCCACATTATCGTTCGCCGTGCCCAGACCATTGATAACAGCGTCATTAAAGCAATTGATTCTAATTACCACAAATAACGTTTTTCTTCTTTTCATTTTTGTCACCGAAGAAAACTTAAACCTAAGAAATGTATAAATGCTCAAAACTACCTATAATTCGCGGCATTTTTTATAGAATTTCAGCTACAGAAGAATAGCTATACTTTTAAATGTTCTCGGGTAATAACAAGAGGTTACAACGATCCACTATTGCAAAATAGACTTCTCACTTATTTCCCTACCATTAAGTTTATTCTAAGCTCTTATTTAATACTCGAACAGTTTTTTTGAATAACAATCATGTTATGGAAACATGGAGATCAGTACGCCAGGGTCAATCAACGCCATTATTCTGTATTGTGACGTTAGGAAAATGACAGATTCCGAGTGTACTATAAAGAGACTAGCAGCGGAGCCCCGTGCCTCCGGCACTATGTGTTTATGCCTTTTACTTTTATTGATTATACTATTTTCCATGAGACAACCTCTTTTCCCATAAAACACACCTCATGCCCATATGGCCAACCCAATACCCATAAGGCCCATGCCCCCTATGCCCATAGGGCAAAAATATGCCCAAAAGGCAAAACACTATGCCCATGAGGCCAAACCCCATGCCAATAAAGAAAAACCCCACTCTTAAAAGGAAACCTTGTGTCTCTAAGGCAAAAATAAGCCCTAACTCAAAAGGCAAACCCTGTGCTTATAAGACAAACCCTGTGCCCATAAGCCAAAATTTATGCCCAAAGGAAAACTTCCCCAACACTATGTCTCTTATGTCGTGTGATTGTTTTGACACTTCCATGCTGTCCTCGTGGAAAGAGCAGTTGCTTTTTTCTAGCAATATTAACTCGTTTTAAATCATTTTTTAACGGCGAAATTTCGGCCATATTCTGTTATTAAGTTATCTCAATTTTAATTTGATTATTAGAGTATTAACTTAGATTTTACGTCTTGTACTTTTTCCCTTCCCGACACCTACACAATCCCTAACCTACTCCTTACCAACCTATTCACTACCCCTAAGCTTCCCATAAAGTACTCTTACCTTCTTCTTCGAAAAAAAAATTCAAATTTTTACTATACTTTTAGGAGTATAAGCCTAATGTTCTTCCTCCAACATATCTTCACTACCCCTAAACTCTCCCTTACCTACTCGCATACAACCCTTAATCTACCCCTCCCCTAAACTACCTCTTCACGACACACCCTGCTACAACCCAAATATTAGCCCCATCAGCCATACCCCACCGCTTCCTCAACCCTAATTCTACCCTTCCCAATCCTCACCTACTCTACCCTTACTCGGCCCCTATCTTGATTTGTAAATAATAATAATAATCAATTTTATTTGTCCGTTAGGGTCAATGATTTTTTGTACAGCAAAAAAAAAACACAAATTAAGGCCTTCTCAAAGTCATCCGGCTGGCCAGGCCTGTCGATATTACTTCTTCCTCTTCTTCACTCTTCTCTTCTTCTTCTTCCATTTCCACTAACGCTTTCCATGCTTCTTTATCTTCCCACAATTTCTCTAACTCTACCTTCTTCCAATTCCTTTGTCTCTTCTCTAAATCTTCTTTAATCAAACCACTCCACTTCTCTCTCGGTCTTCCCACCTTTCTTCTTCCGACTACAGTTTTTTCAAATTCTCTCTTGGGCATTCTTATCTCATCCATCCTTTTCACATGTCCAAACCAACGTAGTCTTTCTCTTCCCATCTTAAATCCTAATCTTTCCACACCTAATTCTTTTCTGATTTTGCTACTTCTTACTTTATCCATTTTTGTCACCCCGTTTACACTTCTCAGGAACTTCATTCCTGCTGCCTCCACCATTCTTCCCTCATTTCCTCCCATCGCCCATGTCACTGCCGCATATGTCAATATCGGTATGAAGTACATGTTGTACATGATCAATTTACATTTTACTGGAAACTTTTTCTCCCACAGTAATTTTCTAACTGATTGATAAAATATTTCTGATTTCCGCACTCTGTCTTTCACCTCTCCATCTATTTTAGCCTTCTTATTTAATTCACTCCCCAAATATTTAAAAACCTCCACCTCTTTCAATTCCTTGTTTTTTAGTATTAATGCAGCTCTTCCTCTAGGATTATTTTTTCTTTCCATTGTCATTACTTCGCTCTTTTCCTGGCTGATTTGTAATCCCATCTTCTTAGCTTCTTCACTCCATCTGTTTATCTTTTCTTGTAACTCTTCCCTACAATCTCCCCAAATAAGCACATCATCGGCATATATTATCGTTCGTGATTCTAATCTTTCATTTTTCTCTACCGATCTCAATAATTCATCCATTACAATCAAAAAAAGAAATGGAGATAACACACTACCTTGTCGAACACCTTCTTCAACCACAAACCATTCAGTTCTTCCCACATCTGTCTGGACACAACTGCTGCTGTTCTTGTAAGTTGATCTTATCCTTTCTATCAGTCCACTTCTTACATTTTTCTTCTTAAGGCAATCCCACACTATTCTTCTTGGTAGTCTGTCGTATGCTTTTTCCAAATCTATAAAAACCATGTGCATATCTTGTCCACTCTCCCACCTTCTCTCCATGATCTGTCGTATTGTAAATATGGCATCAATCGTAGCCCGGCCCCTTCTGAAACCGCATTGCTCTTCACGTATACCTTCCTCCACATATCCTTTCAATCTCAAGTCAATTATCTTTTCATATAATTTTGCGCATTGACACATCAAAGTTATTCCCCTATAGTTTCCACATACTTTCCGATCTCCTTTCTTAAAAACTGGTACAATTACTCCTTTACTCCAATCTTCTGGGATCTTCTTTTCTTTCCATATTGTGAGAATTACCCGAAATAACCATTTCCCACCGTTCACACCAGCCGCTTTAATCATGTCAGTTGTTACCTCATCTACACCGGGAGATCTACCATTTTTCATTTCACCGAGTGCTCTCCATACTTCAGTTTCACTTATTTCTTCTTCAGTCAACTCTTCTACATCTTTACTGTGTCCATCGACAGTACTATGATCAATCAGTTCATCTGTGGCAGTAATATGTGATTCTATATTTAACAGATTATCAAAATATTTTCTCCAAATTTCTAATACGTCTTGAGGGTTGCATGATAACTCCCCTTTGTCATCTTTCATGCACAACAAATCTTCTTTCTGTTCTCTTTTGTTCCTTATTAGTCCATAAATCAATTTCTTGTTCCCCTCGAAATCCTTCTCTAATTTATTAACTAACTCATCCATTGCTTTCTCCTTTTCTTCTTGAACAATTTGGATAACTTCTTTTTTCACTTCTCGGTATTTATCCTCATTTTCCAGAGATCTCTCCTTTAGATATTTTTTCCACAGTCAGATTTGTAAATATTGCCAAAAAAAGATATTGTCGAATAAAAGATATTTTCGATTATTCAAGTAACGTGAATTTTTCGACGAATTTAAATTTTATTCCATGCATCGACTTTGCAATCAATAGTGTAAAATTTATCCATTAGGACACTGCTCCTTTGAGTTTTGTACATGAATAGATTTTTTATTTTGCCAGCTGTCCTATTATGCTGTCATATAGATGATTTTGGTTTTGGTTTTTCGCAATTTAAAATGCAATAAAAAGAAGTTTGATGATAACGAATTGAAGATGGAACGCGTACATGCCCTTAATTACGTGTTTTTATTAAATTAACGCGTAAATTTTAATGTAGATGAGTAAACGTTGCACTCATGGGTCACCTTGCATGTTTGGGCTTGGGACTTTGCATTCAATACCCAGTTATTAGTATATATATTTTTTTTTATGCATGTTTGAGTTTTGAGCATGAGTTAGCGAGCTGTCAATTGATAAAATGTCGTAAATATGTTTGCCTTTATGATGAGTGCACGATGCACTCGGATTTACTGTCTAGGCTGGACGTGTGAAGTTTCGATCGCCTTTTCTTTTGATTGCACTTCCATGCTGTCCTCGTGGAATAAGCTGTTGTGATTTTATTGCAAAAGAAACTCGTTTTAAGCCATTTGTCGAACGGCGAAGTTATGGCAATTGGAATTATGACGAAAATACGTAAAACGGTTATATTTTACTGTCGTGCCTACCTTAGATTATCCGTTCTTATTAAATAAAAGTGTATCGTTTTACGTTGATGGGTCCACGTTGCTTTGCATTTGGGGTAGCTGTCTAAAGGCTGGACGTAAAAAGTTTTGGTCGACTTTTCACAAATAAATAATCAAGTGATTGAATTACAACTTGAATCGGTCGGCGCAGAATGAATTCTTTACTTAATTATTTGCTTACTTTTCTTCATTGAGATTTTATTTAATTCATTTTAATCGTTTCTGTGAAATATATAGTGTTAATTTATAATTTTGCCAGCTGTCAAATGGTGACATGTCGGCGACGGTAACTTTTGTGTTAATTCAATCCATCAACTCTGGAACACCCCTAGTGAAAATAGGTATCCTGGTGGTCAGTGCTGTTTGAGTTTTGAGCAGTTGGGGTTCATAATTTGCCAGCTGTCATTGACAAAATGTCAGAAATGTTGTTATTAAGTTTTCGCACAAAAAATCGCAATGAAACGATGAAGGACATCACCAAATGGTCAGTAATGCATGTACGTACCAAATTTAATGTGTATTCATTATAATTTCGCGTAAATAGAAAATGTGATGAGTGCACGTTGCACCCGAAGTAGCTGTCTAGGCTGGGCCGCGAAAGTTTCGACCGACTTTTCGAATGGAAATATTCGTTTGATCGCGCGGAAACATGGCCTATCACGAGCGGAATTTTCTGCTTTTCAATTCTAGACGTAGACAGGTTGGGGAGAGTGTGTGGATTTCTCATAAAAGGGATTTTCGATTTTGCCAGCGTCAACAATGGAAACCCGGAGCGACCATTTGACGGACATTATATAAGGTGATAATTGTGGGTCCATGAACCCATGGGTCCATGATTCATGAATGATTCTACTTCGAGTAAGAACGCTCAAAATTGTTGTCTGAATTTTAGCGATTTGACATTTTATGGCCCGGTTGGCCACGAGAAGATATAAAAATATATTTAAAGGAAACTCATCCCCCACAACCACCCATGAAAATAAAAACATTTCAATTGTGCACCATTTAAGATGTACCACATGTTACCACTTCGCCAAAATCCATGTGAATCGGCTTCCTCTTGATCATGTACCCGCACATACCCTCGACTACAATAAACATCTATATTCTACAAAGACGCAAAATAATAAAATCAGTGTTGCAGAAAAGTCTGAGCTGAACGCATCTCCTGATACTAATTTGAAACCTGTTTATGAAGGGGTTTCCTCATTTAACGAAACAGTAAAAATATAGTTGGGACTTGGGATAGTGAATATTAGAAAGGCGTGTAGCCTGGGTATGCACCCCATACCAGTCCTGCTTAAATTGTCCTATAAAATTATTAAGTTGGATTTTAAATTCTAAAATTTCAATCTTTCCCGAGAAAAATGGATGTTTTTCTTTCATGTGTTTAGTGTTTAGATAAATGCAGCGCATTTATCAATGGTTTTACCACTAGCCACAGCCAGGGTAGATTTGTGATAAATGTGGCGCATACCCGTCCCAAATTTCACAGCAAGCTACTAAACAGCCAATGAAAATTACTTCCTATGTTCATAATAGCGACATCAAAACAGACAAATCAATTTGACTGGACTTTTGAAGTAGTGGGGCATTCTTTTTGTTAGAATTGCTAGATGGGTAGCGCGAAACATGACGAGAATATCTCGGAGTCGCATGAATGAAGCAAAGTACCAATCGCTAGAAACACGAGTAAATGCTGGAGGCAAAGTCATCCCCAAACTAGGTCTCCTACCCTTAGTGCGGTCAACTTCCATTCAATAACAAAACCCTGCTCACCGGTACTTTGTGTGACGTCAGCGCTACACAAGATACACTCGAAAAAAAATCTGGTTTAAAGAAAGTCGAGCATAAAGCAGGAGCGCCGCAAAACTCTGACAGCGGGGACAGTGGCCTGCGACTCGTCAAGTCAAAAGCGACGGATTTTGCAGTAGCCGCTCTGCGGTGTTATCCATAACTAAAATAAAAAAATCTTCTATACCTCTGCCTTACGCGTATTTTTTTTTCCCTCTCTGCCTGTAGCAGAATTTAACATTGCGTTGTAGTTCTTGAAAGGTCTTTATTCTATAGTTTCATGATGATAACTTGACACTCGTGCCTTTCAAGCCCGATTCACAATTGGTCATTTAGGATTAAGGATTAGTGATAAATAAAGGATTAACAAAATGGGAGATATGTTTAAATTGTTGGCATTCACAAACTGTCAATCGGTTTTAAGGATTAAGGACGGTATTAGTGATTCTGATTAGTGGTAAGGATTAAGAAATGAAATAATTCAATTTCTTAATCACTTACATTTACAAACGCTTGAAACCAATCAATAAGAAGTAAAATAAAAAATTGACAAATTCTTACTAGACTGTTTTTAACCGGATTTCAGGCCACATCAAAAAGTATCTAAATCCAAAGTATCCAGCTGAATGACACATGACAGCAATTGAAAAGCAACTTCAGCTGCAAATGTTGTTTTTTAAATTAGTCGCAAGGACTTAGTTGTGAATTGCAGCATGCTGTTAAACCTAAAACCTTTATCACTAATTACTAATCCTTAATCCTTATGGAACAATAGTGAATTGGGCTTTACTAAATCTAAGTAAAAAACATGCTAGAAAAAAAAATTGATGGTTGACATGAGATGGTTTGAAATAAGTGGCATCAGTGTAACTTGTTCAATTAAACACCAGCTGCACGGAAACTTGTCAGCTATCGGAACTGCTTGAAGATGTAGCGACGTAGCGCGTGATGTTGATGGTTTGGGCAGACACAGCGTCCCAAGGGGAGGAGGAGGCGGACGGGCAGCCCTACGTGAACGCGATGGGCTTCACCGTCGCCGCGCTGCAGCCGCCGCTCTTCGAAGGCGGGGTCATGCGAGACTACCAGCTCGACGGGCTCGAGTGGCTCAAGGTCCTCGACGGCAACAACGTCAGCGGGATTCTGGGCGACGAGATGGGACTCGGTGAGCATGAAGCCCTCCGATTACGTTTCAGTAAGCGTACTTCAAACGCAGACTCAGCCGTTCAAAATGCGCTGGATGCCCTCCTTTAATTTCCGTCCCTCTTCATCTCTTTTGCTAAACACCACCTACTGTCAGATTCAAATTGACTTTCATTCAGTCTGAAAGACTTTAAGTGATTAAAAATCTTTGAATATATAACGGTTTAACTGGACAATTAGCAGCTTGACCAAGAATGTATTTCTTAAATGATGCACTAACGGGATTTCATCCGGTTCCAAACGAACCCAAGTGATGGAGTTGGTGTTTTGTCGTGTTGGGCAGGGAAGACGATCCAGGTGATATCCATGATCTCCCACCTGGTCGGCCAGAAGACGGCAGGACCGTTCCTGATAATCGCGCCGCTCTCCACCATCCCCAACTGGATGTCTGAGTTTGAGAGATTCGCGCCTCAGGTGAGTAGCAAGCCGCTGATCGGCACTTTCTTCTTTCTCAACTAACATGAATATAATACATCGTTTGTTGATGTGAGAGAGGAAAGCTCAATTGAATATGCACACTGTTTTGGTGGAAAGCTGGAAAAGCTGGAAAAGGTGGAAAGCTCAGCTGGAAAGAGGTTGAGAATTGCAAGTTTAACCCTTTGCTTGCAGTGTACACTAGCAACAATCAAATTATGGGGTTTTTACTATTAGAAACGAAACATCCAACAGAAGATAAGTGTCCAAACAGTGTTACGAACGTTACCTGGGAGCTGTGCCACCAGTTGAGGAAATGGCACGACCGACTATTGAAAGTATATCATCAATAATGCATCGTTGGAATTGTTGGTTTCAAACATGAACAAATATGTACTAGCGCATAGCAGACGTGCGAAGAGACAATGGGCGACGGATGGATTGTGTTTGCAACGGCGGCGTGCGTTTGCAGATCCCGGTGCTGCTGGTCCACGGGAACTCGCAGACGCGGCAGCGACGCCTCCGCGAGTTCAAAGCTTGCCGCAAGGTGGCCGGCGTCTCGATGCACCCGGTCGTCATCACGTCCTTCCAGATCCCGATGGTGGAGACAAACTTCTTCCGCGGCAGGAAGTGGCGGTACATGGTCGTCGACGAGGGGCACCGCCTCAAAAACCACCAGTCGCAGCTGTCCATGTGAGCCACCTGCCGCCCGATTAATTTTTATAAATACATTCAAGTATCGAAGACGTTTTGTACCACAATTAACTGTGATTTCAGCAAATTGTGATATCTTATCTATCACAGTCTGTCACTGTATTACTGTATTGCTGTAATCACTGTAATCACTGTGTTATCACAGTCCTGAAGATGTCCACGCCAACGTGGACGTAACATCGACCAAGGTCCTTTTCAGGACCAAATTCAATCAGATCAGAGCAGAACCGACCATCATACAACCAAAAATATAGTGGTTTCTGCTAAGTAAACTGCAGAGATGATTTATATGGCTCGATAGGAACTTACCGAACGGTTTGGCATGTTGGAAACACCGGTTCTCGTGAGATCACCGAAGTTAAGCAACATCGCGCTGAGTCAGGTGTTTGATGGGTGACCATCATGCACATGGTCAGTTCTGTTCGGGAGAGAGGTTGGAGGGTTTGAAGTTAGTACAACAACTTTACTCGCCTTGCTTATCAACCTCTCGACAGCACGGATTAGTGGAGGAATCCTGTTGTTCGAGTTGTACCGTCCTTCGGAAGGGACGTAAAGCCGGTGGTCCCCTTGGTGCTTTTCGACAGGAGTAGGCTACGTGCCGGTACCGGGTTTCCCCTCCTCCCTTCTAGACTAGGTTAGGTTCATCATCACCCTCGTCATCACCATTTCATTCACCGACGCCATTAGACCAGTGCCAAAGGGCCAGTTGTCAAAACAGTGCGTCGTTAAGCACCAATAATCAATCAATCAATCGATAGGAACTTGAGTGTGATAAAGAATGTAAACGGAGTTTAACTGAGCTCGCAACGGCATGTTGAGGTGTTAATGGTGGCGGCCCGGCTTGCAGGGAGCTGAAACAGTACAACACGGTGAACCGGCTGATCCTGACGGGAACGCCGCTGCAGAACAACCTCGCAGAGCTCTGGTCGCTGCTCAACTTCCTGCTGCCCGAGATCTTCAACGACCTCGCCTCGTTTGAGACGTGGCTCAACTGTGAGGATCTGCTGGCAAAGGGCGGGGAGGACAAGGTCATCGCGCAGGTCCGCACCCGGTTCACACACAATAATTTCCACAATCGCAGTGCTTCCAGCAAGGCGGCAGGCTTGAACCGGGCTAATTCCTAGCAAAGTTGCGGGCTTGAACCAGGCTAATTCTTAGCAAGGCGGCAGGCTTGAACCGAGCTAATTCCTAGCAAAGTTGCGGGGTTGAACCAGGCTAATTCTTAGCAAGGCAGCAGGCTTGAACCGGGCTAATTCCTAGCAAAGTTGCGGGGTTGAACCAGGCTAATTCTTAGCAAGGCAGCAGGCTTGAACCGGGCTAATTCCTAGGAATGTTGCGGGGTTGAACCAGGCTAATTCTTAGCAAGGCAGCAGGCTTGAACCGGGCTAATTCCTAGCAAAGTTGCGGGGTTGAACCAGGCTAATTCTTAGCAAGGCAGCAGGCTTGAACCGGGCTAATTCCTAGCAAAGTTGCGGGGTTGAACCAGGCTAATTCTTAGCAAGGCAGCAGGCTTGACTCTACCAATACCTAGGTTCTTAAGCATAGCAGGATCCTCGTTAGTTGTTTTAAATGCCACCTCAGAGATAAATCTCAATCAACAACGGATGTGTACCTGTTTGGCCACTGTTTGCTGCACGAAAACAATACGAAACACTCAGGTTTTCTGCCAAGGCAGCTAACCTGAGACGGTGCCGTCGGTTTCAGGAAGAAGAGCGGAAGATTCTGTCGACGATGCATCAGATCCTGTCGCCGTTCTTGCTGCGTCGCACCAAGGCCGACGTCTCTCTCGATCTGCCCCCGAAGAAGGAGCTGCTGGTGTTCTGTCCGCTGACCATCACTCAGAAGCAGCTCTACAGCGCTGTGCTGGACAAGAGCATCTCAGCGCTCTCACGCAAACAGGTTTGCTTCGTCCACCTACCAAACTCGGCGTTTACTTTATGTAAGCCTAGGGATGCCTTCGGTTACGAAAACCGTAACCGGGTAACCGTCCACAGTACCTATCTGGATATTATCCGGATAGTAAATGGACCGCTGAACAGCAAAAAAAAAAAAAAAAAGAAACGTGAGTGGAGAGTCAAGGCAGGGTGCGCCCTATACTACCTACAACCTACACGGACAGTGCAATGAAACAATCAGATCATTTTTCCCACGTCCGCAAGGTTTTCCTACATACTGACTTTAGAGGGGGGGGGGGGGGGGGGGATATGCAGCAGAAGCTCCTGCTTGCTCCTGCCAGCCGCTCAGGAGGTGGAGAAGCCATGTCTGCCGAGTACTCTCCATATGTGTTTTTTTTACTACCTATGCGGATTGTTCGAACTGTATCCGGATAATGCCGTAACCGTAACCGACTCGGTTAACCGGATAACCGCTGGCATCCGTACTTAAGACTGTACTTCTTTAACTTAAGTCTTAAATATGAGAGTTTATGCTGCCAAAGCCAAGAGAATGGTCTGATTTTGCTGGAGGGTTCTTGCCAGTCAGCAGAAGCACTGGTGCATTTTTTTGCAATATTTTTAAGCTATAAATTTGTATCTGAAGGCAGCAACATAATGCATGGTGGTTTATGGTTGTGGTTGGCAGGAGGAGCTGTTGCAGGATCCGTACGAGAATCGTCCGAAGCGGCGCTGCGTCCTGCGCCGGGCAGGCCGGAGCTACGCCGACGCCGCCGCTGCCGCCGCCGACGACAAGAGTGACGACGACGTGGAGAACTGGCCGGAAATCCGGCAGGGCGTCGTGGAGATCGTGGACAAGGAAGACCCGACACACAAGTGAGCTCAGGCACAACCAACTTGTGATATTCTGATAAGACCTGAGACTCTAGACCTGTAGCAAGAGGAAGCCTTACTGGGATGGGTTTTTCTTCAGTCAGTACACGGAGTGGATAATTTCCAAGACTTTGGATCTGTTTATTCTCCTGTTGGTACAATCTTGGGTTGCAGGACTCACTCGTCCACCCACTGTAGCCTAGAGCAACAACTGACACTGAGCCCCTTGAGCTCTCTCTCTTTTATATGGTTCGGGGGTGCCTACGTGACCATGGCCATGTGGGCTGCAAGAGGAGGCATGGTGGTGTTCTGGCGACTCTCGTCCCTGGACCACCCATCGCTCAGGGCGATGGGTGGTCCAGGGATGGTCAGAGTTGTTGCCAGAGGGTGCCCAAGCCTACCCTTGCAGACCCAATCGTAATTCAGGTTTAAACTATGTTGTTAGCTAACAATGCAAGTCCTACAGCTTCGACCTGGTTTTGCAGTTGTCATCTTGATGGCTCCAGAGTTGGAGCTGGACAGAATTTGGTTGGACTGCCAGGTTTTCAGTTGGTTTGCAAATGGTTGTTTGTCTGTGTCCAGGTATCACATCCGCATGCAGCACCCCGAGATGATTCTGCGGCTGATCGTGAACCACCCGTACCAGATCCAGTTCCCGCTGATGCCGGGGACCAGGAACCTTCGCATCGACGAGGACCTCGTCACCAAGTCGGGCAAGATGATGGTCCTGGAGCGAATGCTGGAGAAGCTCAAGCAACGAGATCACAAGGTAGGCGGGTCCATCGCGTCACGAGGCTAGGGAAACCCGCGCAAAGCAGCTTACTTGCAACGGGCACCCATAATGATCAAAGGGTTAGACAGTACTATGCATGGATGGACTTTATTGACTTTAATATAATATAACACTTCCATACCTGCGCTGTCATAGCCTATACACACAACGCGTTCCCAACGCGCGGATCGGATCCGTCGGTCAAAACCCGCCTCCTAACCCGCCTCCTAACCCGCCTCCTAACCCGCCTCCTAAACCGCCTCCTAAACCGCCTCCTAACCCGTCGTGTGAGTAGCAAACGCGTCGCGTTGAGAGCGCGTCCGTCCGATAGAGCTCGGTTCTAAACTGACGCTTGCAACCCGTCGTGCTGACCAATGACAATGCAGCTTTCAATACTGCCCAATAAGATCGCCCGTTATTTCGCGCACTTTGCCACATCGTTTCTCGCTTCTCTGAACACATAACCTATAATTTATATTATTTTACTATTTAATTAATTATGTTTCCACTCGTGTCAATAACAAAATAGCAAAAACTGCGCATCCTCAAATCGGGGGGGCTGAATAACGCCATCTGGAATAAAGCCATATAGGCCTAAAATTGAAAATCGGAATAAAGCCATCTGCTAGATGGCTTTATTCCGGTCATTTTTTTGATGGCTTTGTTCCACCGGAATAAAGCCATCAAACCAAATACCCTAGATGACGTTATTCCGACTGGATTAAAGCCATCTAGTGGGTATGAGGTGGATGGCTTTATTCCGGTTTTGGAAACCGGAATAAAGCCATCTGCGAGATGGCTTTATTCCAGTTTCGATCTTTTAATCGACAACCTATCAGATGACGAACATTGAAAAAACTGGAGACCGGAATAAAGCCATCTGCGAGATGGCTTTATTCCGGTTTTTATTTTGATGACTTTGTTCCACCGGAATAAAGCCATCAAACCAAAAACACTAGATGACGTTATTCCGACTGGATTAAAGCCATCTAGCAGATGTGGTTTGATGGCTTTATTCCGGTGGAGGGGTACCGGCATGAAAATATTGTCACAATTTTTTCGATATTCGAGTGTTGACCAAGAATGGATGAATATACTCAATGCCCTAATTATCAAGTTCTTGATATCTTTCTCACCACCTGGGGGTTTCCTCTGCGAAGGCCGTAATATGGTTGGATGATGGAGGCACGCGATTGGCTAGAGAAACTGGCGGCAATATTTAGGGGCAATGGATGCGGTTAAATGCACGATCCGAAATCGTCTTCCACCAGGATTCAAAGAAACCACCAAAAGTATATTCAATGGCTATGTTCAATGTAATATAGTTATACACACAAAGATAGCTCAATGTACGTGCTTCGCCGTTTCTTAAAACTATTTTACGTGAAATCAGTAGCATGGTTTTTTGATTTTACGCTACGGCTAAGTGCCGCAAATGCTCTGTACGCACTGAATGACAGGAATATCTAAACCATGATGATGTTAACTGTCCTTAGTTGTGGAACGAAATTTTAAAAAGTTCGTATGGTCTCGTTCGTTTTGTGGTAAGCTTTGAACTGATCGCGTCTATTTTTTCTGTGAAGAACTTTATATTTCAACGCGTTCATTATTCCCGCGAACTTTTCAAAAGTTCATGACGAATTTTGGTTTCGTTAGCGCCGATTTTTCCTGTTTGGCAATTGGTGTTACTGTTGTTTTGTCATTATTAGTAGTCGGTTGCCGAGTGGAACATTCTGCGTCTTTATCGATGAAACTGCGCGTATCTGCCAAACGGAGAGTGCTTGTTACTTTGGCGATCGCTTCGCCTTCGGTCACGTGACATGCACCATGCTGGCCGCTAGGCTGCTAGCATGGTGCTGATGGCCGAGGAGTAGGAAAAGTGCGGTGTTTACTGTTCTGTTTGTGCATCGTTACATCGTTTCCAATACTCAGTTAGTGTTAATAACAAATATTAATAAATAATTGGTACGATCGAACAGTGACAATGGTACCAATGTCAATCTTCCTCACAATTGACCGAAATTTCAGAAAATGTCAAAGCTTATGTACACGCTTAAAAATAGCTCTTTTCTGGAAAATGAACTATTGAAATGAACTCGTTCGTTTCTTCATACGAACTTGAACTTCAGACACGAACTAGTTCTTTTTTTCAATACACTGAACTTTTGATCAGCTCGTTTTTAAAATGATTTTATCCCCAACTATGAAACTGTCAGAAGCACAGTAATGGCCGCCGCGTCGATGTGTTCGATCAAGTAGACTACCCCACTTCTTAAAATTATGAGTGTTATCCCTATTAACACTATTCAGAGTTCATTAGATTTTTATCATTTGACATCAGTCATAACAGCGCATTTAACCGCATCCATTGCCCCTAAATATTGCCGCCAGTTTCTCTAGCCAATCGCGTGCCACCACCATCCAACCATTACGGCCTGCGCGGAGGAAAACCCAGGAGTAGAGTAGCCTTTTGCCGCCTTATCCACCTGGTGAGAAAGATACTAAGAACTTTATAATTAGGACATTGAGTATTTAACACTCGAATATCGAAAAAATTGGGACAATATTTTCATGCCGGTACCCCTCCACCCGGATAAAGCCATCAAACCACATCTGCTAGATGGCTTTAATCCAGTCGGAATAACGTCATCTAGTGTTTTTGGTTTGATGGCTTTATTCCGGTGGAACAAAGTCATCAAAATAAAAACCGGAATAAAGCCATCTCGCAGATGGCTTTATTCCGGTCTCCAGTTTTTTCAATGTTCGTCATCTGATAGGTTGTCGATTAAAAGATCGAAACTGGAATAAAGCCATCTCGCAGATGGCTTTATTCCGGTTTCCAAAACCGGAATAAAGCCATCAACCTCATACCCACTAGATGGCTTTAATCCGGTCGGAATAACGTCATCTAGGGTATTTGGTTTGATGGCTTTATTCCGGTGGAACAAAGCCATCAAAAAAATGACCGGAATAAAGCCATCTAGCAGATGGCTTTATTCCGGTTTTCAATTTTAGGCCTATATGGCGTTATTCCAGATGGCGTTATTCAGGCGCCTCCTAAAATCTTCTAAAATTTTATCCTCACTTATAAAAGCCCAGCAAGCAGAAAAGTAAAATATCCATTGGCCAAAAAGCCAAGCGACACGGCACAAATTTTGTCTACAATGATATTCTGGGGTTACGACACGGAGATGATATTGAAAGATTTAAAAAATTATTATTATTAATCCCTCTGATTCATTGGCAATCATTGGGAAGTCACAATTCCTGTCATTAAATTTGTGTCTCTCTCCCGTCAAGTATTGACAGTGACAGTTGTGACAGAAAAGTTTGAGCATTGGATGCGAGAGGATTCGTTGTGTGTGAATTTAGCAAACGCGTGACCTTCGAGGGCGACGCTTTAAACCCGCGCGCTCTCAACGCGAGCAGAAAGCGCCGTGTGTACAGGCTACTAGACACAAGCATGCAATTACGTTACTGTCCTCGCCATATCGAAGTGAATTATCTGGAGAAAAACTCGGGATTTTTTTAAATGATGGGAATCATCCATAATTTACATCTCGGCAAATATGGGCAACTATATTAAAAGCTGGAATGCCAAAAGCAACACCAACAGTGTCCCTGTCTTGTTCATGAATCAAGGAGACCTACAATAACTAAAATCTAAAAGCTAATTTATCCATGCCCTAACAGAGAAATATTATTTTCAAATTGTTTTTCTCTCTAGTTTTTATAATTCTAATGAATTTGTACTGTATGAACTGTAAGAAAATTACGCAATTTTTAATCAACGACTGTTAAAATCAAGTAAATGGAAAATAGAGGATTCGTCGCTGACGGAAGCTTGTGGATGGCTGCAGGTGCTGATCTTCTCGGGGTTTGTCATGATGCTGGACCTGATCGCCGATTTCCTGGACATGCGCGAGTACGAGCACTGCCGACTGGACGGCAGCAGCAACCTGGAATCTCGCCAGTCGGAGATCCGTCGATTCAACACGGATCCGTCGGTGTTCGTGTTCCTGCTGTCGACGCGCGCCGGCGGGCTGGGCATAAACCTGACCGCCGCCGACACCGTCATCACCTTCGACAGCGACTGGGTGCGTTGGCGGCAGCCGCACGAAGGCCCTTCTACCATGCACGCTGCACATGCACAAAGCAATCTTATTCTTGGGGGAAAATTGTTTTTTTTTTTTAAATTGGTCGAGTGCGTCGATTGTGGCGAGGTGATGAGGACGTAGCATGGCAGGGCTAACGCACGGTGTTTCTGCGCTGGTTTCAGAATCCGCAGACAGACCTTCAGGCACAGGACCGCTGCCACCGGATCGGACAAACCCGGCCCGTAGTCGTCTACCGATTCACCACCAAGGGAACCATCGACCAGGTCAGAAGGCCGGAATCATAGTGACGTTTAACAGTAGCCAACCTCTTGCACGCAGAGGACAGAATCGACTGGTTGGTCTGGTTGGCACCAAAGAGAAGTGTTGAACAGAGATGATACTGTTGCATGTGCTATGATAACAATTGGAGCATCCTGTCCATAGCCTTTGCTGTATCTTAGTCCTGCAAACACCGGAGTCACTGCCGTTGCTAGTGTTGCTACGCTGCTAAGATTGTTCTCATTACTATGCGCCTTGCCTAATTCCAGCAAACACCGGTGTCACTGCTGTTGCTAGTGTTGCTACGCTGCTACGATTGTTGGCATTACTATGTGCCTTGCCTAATGCCAGTAAACACCAGTGTCATTGCTGTTTCTAGTGTTGTCACGCTGCTACGATTGTTGGCTTTACTATGTGCCTTGCCTAATGCCAGTAAACACCAGTGTCATTGCTGTTGCTAGCGTCGCTACGCTGCTACGATTGTTGGCTTTACTATGTGCCTTGCCCAATGCCAGCTAAATTGCTGCGCAATGGTATCACTGCCCCAGCACTGGCATGTTGGTGGCAGTAGGTGAAAGCCCTGCATCAATCTTCAACAAGCTCTGGAGGTTGTCAGCACGGCCGGGAATGGCAGCAGGGCCAGGAGGTGGTGATTGCAATGCCGGGCTGAAACATAGTGCTTTGTGTGACGGCCACGCAGGTGATCGTCAACCGGGCAGCGGCTAAGCGGAAGCTGGAGAAGATGATCATCCGGCCGGGAGCGTACAAGATGAATGCCAAGATGAGCCAGGCTCCCAACACCAAGGTTGATCTGGTGGAACTGAGGAATCTGCTCAGCGCCAGCGACTTCCAAGGGGAGATGCATTCGGAAGGCTCCCGTAAGTATAGAGACAAAACAAAAACTTGCTGGCTGAGATTTTGTGTGGTAAGCGTTCCTAGGATAGGTTACTGTCATTGCGCTAAGCTGTGCTGAATGCTTTAAGAATGGCCTAGCAGGTGGCATAGCTTTGAGAAAAGCTGGTGAAGTTTTCGTGGGAAGTTAATAATTCAGGATTGCAAAATGTTGGATAACGTCAGCATTAGATTTAGGAAATTTATTCAGCACGTGTTAACCCACCTCGATCAAGTTGTGCCTATGAGATATGTTTTCAGTTTTTTTGTTTTCTATAATATGAATGTTATTCAATTCAATGCTGACTAATTCTAGAATTTTTTATTGGATTAGTTGTTGTGCCTCCACTCTTCTTTCTGCTTTCACAATTGAAGGAGAAGCTCTCGTTATTTAATTTCTTCCATGAAGTTGCGTGCAATCGCCACATTTCGGAGCGTCACGGATTAATGTGGTACGTGGTGTGGTCTTCTTTGCAGTCTATAACGATGCCCAGCTAGACGCTTTGCTGGATCGAAGCGAGATGTTGGCCGAAATGGAGAAAAACAAGGCTAAGAGAGCACTGGAGTCCACCCAGGAGGACTGAACATTGCTCCCTGATGTAGAGTTCAATTCAGTTACTTCTTCTAGCAATAATCTCTGTCTTTTTAATTTTTTTAAATTCGGAATTAAGTAGTGTCAAATGTTATATTCTTTTCAACACTACCTGTACCTACCTAGTGATAAGTTTTTACTTGTTAGCATAGCTTATGTGTGTCAGATGACCATTTCTTAGCTCTCTTGCGGTATGCCTGTGCTTCTAACACCTAAGTAATGCATGAGATCACAACCTAGCATTAGAATCTCACTTTACATTTTCCTCGAAACACATGCTTTTACGAGTATTATTTTTAAATATTTAATTTGTTGTATTAACTATGTTATTATATTTTTTTTTATGGGGCCAATATGGCACATGAATTATTCAATCAAATACATTAAATGTAAAAAATATATATCGTCTCCTAATTTTTTTTTGAGCCACTATGTATTGTTGATATAAAAATTTCCAAGCATATTCTTAGGAACTGGGGTTCCGAGATGGTCTTGTCGTGAGTTAGGGAATCGAATATATTTATCTGTGTTGAAGACTATTTTGTAGGCGACATTTTTGTTGCGGGATGTTGTTTGGGGTCCCACTCCCAGGTTAAATTCCCGGCCGAAGCGGTGGTAGTCGTTGTTCTCAGTTCCGTCAAAAAACTTAAAATCTATATTTTGTAGAGTAATTCCGGAAAAAATGTTTGCTGTAGGAAAATGTGCTTTCGCCGTAATGAGCAAGGAACATTTAAGAGTACCATTGGTTTCAGGTAATACAAAATTTTCAAAGTTGTGTGGAAAGTAATTTAGGTTATGATCAGATATTAAAAATTTGCACATATTTTGTGGTGTCCATCTATTTAGCTCATCGAAATTGGAAGAGATGGGTTGCCCCTACGCTGAGAGAGTTGAAAAAACGTAAGGACAAAATGGGACCGCAGCCAATACCTCATCGATCGGCATTTCTTGAATGGTAGGTGAACACATTCCGTGCCGAGCCGTTATGAAAATTTGATAACAAGACTGATCTATATGCATTTACTTGTCAATGAATTACATCCTAGGAATTACCACGCAGAGCTCTACGCATTTGGGAAGCGGTTAAACGAGGAATTCCGGCCAGAAGCACTTCAAAGCGCTCTCACGCATCAGTCTTACATCGCGCAAGAAGAAGCCCATCAACGGGAACTCGGTATCGAAGACCCACAACTTGGACTCAAAGATAATAAGGAGCTGGCTGACCAAGGAGAAAAACTCATGATCAGATATATACAGAGGTACCTTCGAACGGCATTGCCGAGGTTTCCAGAAGAAGGCATCCAGTGAGTACCTACCGTCTAATGCCCGATGCAATGATTCAGGATGTTTTAAAAAGCTGATTACCAGAAGTCAACTATAAAAACCATAATTAATATTTAGAGCCAGGATTAAATATGGAATTCTGACAAGAACAAGTAATAAATAAAATTCCTTACAGATCAATACGAAGCTTCCTGATGTGCGACGACATCTTGGGAAACATCTCGACTCACATTGGAACCAAAGACCTGATCCTGTCCTCGGTAAGAATGAAACGAATACTGGAACAAGCTAGTTCAATGCCGTTTCAAAACCATGAGCAGAAAATGGTAATATCTTGGCGATTTATTCAGTTACCTGAATTTCCTTGTAAGTGGCGATTGTTTTGGGCGAGTTCCAGGACCACCCGGCCGGCATTGCGACGCTGGCGGTGACGTTCAAGGCTGTGGTCGGCGCGCTGGCTTTGAGCTCGGGGACAGCGCAGGCCGAGACGTTTGTGCGGGACCTGGTGATTGCGCAGCTGGCAGACCGCGACGTCAACGAGCTGTGGCCGATCGCAGAGCCGACGGCGACGCTCGCAGCAATCATGCGCAGGGAGGGCCGCGGCGAGCCAGAAGCACGGCTCGTCAACGAGGCCGGCCGAAACACCATCCTGGCTGTCTACCAGGTCGCTGTCTACGTCGACAGGCAGTACATGGGCATCGGTGCGTTGCTGGCAGTTGTTTTAGCTGGCCGTGACTTTAGCTGGCCGCAATCACCATTAGCAATAGCATAATCAGAACACACAAGGAAGTTAAAGATGCTTATTCATACTATGAAAATGCCCACAATTGACCCAAGCAAACACAGCTGGCAATGGCTTGCAGATAACAGTAATGTGCCTTCCTCTAACTTTTTTAAGGTGAGAGCGTAACATTGACAAAAGTGGAGGTCTCATCTCGCCCTAAGCAAGTAACAGAAATGAACTCCATGTGGACTGACAAACTGAGTTTGTACTTGGAGTTAGTAGGCATCAGATCAAAACCAACAAACATGATTGTGATTGAGTGAGAGGACAGTTTCCCACAGCCTGCTTTGCTTCTATTTCCAAAGTCGTTAGATTTCAAGTAGCGACCCGATAAACTGTACGCAGCATGCTTCATAGACCTAGATCATAGTGCCTGGTACTGATACTAATACTGAGTGATAATGATACACCTTGTGGCCATTGACTACTAGGAGGTTGCCCTGATGGGAATTATAGTAATGATGTCAAACCGAAATTCTAATGTATAGTAATTGAAATAATTGTGATCGAGACAACATGGAGAATATTTTGGTAACACACTATATCATCGTCAAGTAAGAATTAAACCATTTGAGGAGATTTGCAGCCATCACAACTGCCCGATAGCGTCTCCCCTCTCTGATTCTCTGACGCTGTGTTGTTCTAGGCTCTGGAGAGAGTGTGCCGGTCGCCAAGGAAATGGCCGCCCGCGACGCACTCAAGCGACTGTTCCGCACGGCAGAGAACATGCGACCGATCCCGTTCGACTTGGCCGCCGTCGCCGGGGGAGACGAGAACGTGTCGATGTCGCTTTGGACGACGGCCAGCGTCGAGTAGCCTCCAAGGAATGTGCTGTTTGTTAATAAAATTATTTGTAGCAGTTAAACGCTTGTTTGTCTCCCGTTGTCGAGCGGTTCACCTCCTGCCATCCTCTGGGTGAAGCGTTCCGAGGAACATGAATGCCGGCATTGGCCGCAGAAAGGTCCACCAGTGGAACTAACTAGGTCCCAGAAAGTCGAGGAATGGATCGGAATTTATGAAGAGACTGATGATGATTCATGGAGAGACTGAAGTACGTATAAGAGAATATAAATTTATTTTATTGCAGTCCACATTAAAATATACATATATTTAATTAACAGTTTGTCAAAGTGAACATTTCTCCCCTAAAACACTAATAAAATTCCAACTCTCTTAGCTTAGATAACCAACTAACAAGTAGTTCCTTGAAGGGAAGTAGGAAAGGCTAGCACAAATGCCTTGCATTGTGGCATTTGACGCGTGTGCTCATTTGATCCCAACAACCCAAACATGTCAACCGTATTTCCAGCCAGCTCCACCGGAGAGTAGTGTCGAGCGTGCCCTTTGTGCCTCCCTCGATTCCCTCGCAGTCAACGAGGTGGCAACTTCGACATCCCGGGAGCAACTCTGGCCGGCACCGACCCCGGTCATCCAGGCTTGTCCGCCGAGTCCATCACCAGGTTCCCGGCAGCGTCCTTGAGCCGCACCCGCCCCCCGGCGTAGCGCGTTTCTTGCAGCCCGTCCGGGTAGACCAGCTTGACAGTGCCGTCCGGGTACTCCCGCCTCTGCGTACGACACAGACAAGCGCAAATGTCAGGCTGGGTAACTAAAAGCAAGTACTGCTGGGTGATTGTGCAGACATTTAGAAAAATAACCACATTAGAAATCACTGCGCATTGTAATTCCTATTTAAGACATTTTTCTGGCAGTGTCCTGCATCCTGAAGCCTAGTGAGATGTTTGCTGGCAGACTGTCCTGCATCCTACAGCCTGGTGAGATGTTTGCTGGCAGACTGTCCTGCATCCTACAGCCTGGTGAGATGTTTGCTGGCAGAGTTTCCTGCTTCCTACAGCCTGGTGAGATGTTTGCTGGCAGAGTGTCCAGCATCCTACAGCCTGGATGTTTGCTGGCTGAGTTTCCTGCATTCTACAGCCTGTTGAGATGTTTTCTGGCAGTGTCCTGCATCCTACAGCCTGGTGAGATGTTTGCTGGCAGAGTGTCCTGCCCCCTACAGCCTGGATGTTTGCTGGCAGTGTCCTGCATTCTACATCCTGGTGAGATGTTTGCTGGCAGAGTGTCCTGCATCCTGCAGCCTGGTGAGATGTTTGCTGGCAGAGTGTCCTGCATTCTACAGCCTGGTGAGATGTCAGCTGGTACCTTGTGCGCTGCCGTGTGCACTTCCCGCTGTCCGTTGGGCAGCCGCGCGACCGTCTCCCCGTCCGCGGCGGTCGTCACCACCGAGCCGTCCGGCATGCTCCACTGGTCGCGGCCGTCCTCGCAGATGACGCGCACGCAGCCGTTGGGGAACGAGATCTCCGAGACGCCGGCTGGCGTTCTTCGCTCCGTCTGTCCGCTGCAAGCGCACCGGGAGCAAGGCACAGCCGTTAGCAACCAGCTGCTCATTGCATTTTTAAATTTTCAGAAAACATCTTTCCAAGGATATTTTCGGATTGGAGAAAATTCTCTAAGATTTTAAGTTTCCTTGTGTGTGGCTGTCATAACATAACTACCTTCAGTCACAAATCTGATTGGACTTTTCTTTGAGTCCCAGATGCCGTAAAGTTTGGGATTGTTTAATAATAAGTTTATGTTACGTCATATACCTAGGTACATACATATAAATGCAATACTTATTGTGTACGAGGTTTGCAGTATTTTGCCATGTTAACGGCTTGGTCGATTGTGAATGCGACTTCAATTCCCTGTCACAAGTGTCTGTCCAGGCAGGCTGGAGCAGAAGGTATACGAGTTGTATGTTGTATGGTGTTTTACGACGCACTGGTCGTTTACGACGCACGCCCTATGGCACTGGTCTAATGGTGTCGGTGAATGAAATGGTGATAATGAGGGTGATGAACATAATCTAGCCTAGAAGGGAGGAGGGGAAACCCGGTGCCGGCACGTAGCCTACTCCTGTCGAAAAGCACCGAGGGGACCACCGGCTTTACGTCCCTTCCGAAGGACGGTACAACTCGAACAACAGGATTTCTCCACTAATCCGTGCTGCCAAGAGGTTGATAAGCAAGGCGAGTGAAGTTGTCATACTAACTTAAAACCCTCCAACCTCTCTCCCGAACAGAACTGATCATGTGCATGATGGTCATCCATCAAACACCTGACTCAGCGCGATGTTGCTTAACTTCGGTGATCTCACGAGAACCGGTGTTTTCAACATGCCAAACCGTTCGGTAAAAGGTATACGAGACGACGTGACCGTGAATCACTTCGCCCCGTGCATCGAACACCGGCCGAGGACACTCACTTGGGAAACTCAAGCAGCTCGGTGCCGTCTTTGTAGGTCGAGTGCCAGGTCTTGGTCTCGGCGTAGTAGTACCTGACCAGCCCACCGCCCGCCACCGTCTCCTTCACGTCTCCGTTGCCGAACACCAGCTTCGTCGTCGCGCGATCGGCGCTCACCTTCTTCACCGTGCCGTTCGGGTACCAGATCTCCTTGCGCCCGTCCGCAAACAACTTCTCCCGCACGCCGTTGGCCCTCAGCGTTTCCCGCGGCGTCCGATCCCCGACGGCAGCCGGCGTTTCCCGCGGAATCTGGTCCGCGACGGCAGCCGGCGTTTCCTGCGGCGAAGCGTTAAATTCCGGACCCGGCATGCTGTGGTTTGACCCGGCCGATGAACACCGCGAGTCCGCCTCCTTATCCAGCTTCAAGATGGCTTTGTGTTGGTCGATGCGCTTCGCTACGGCCTTCAAGAAGTCGGGGACGTCGTCGTCGTCGGCATTCTCTTCTGCGACGGGCTGCACGATGGCCGGAGCCTTGGGTTCGTTGCCCGGCACGTTCTCGTAGTACGTCTCGTAGACGGCCCGCCGCAGCTTCTCCACGCGGTCCATGGCGGCCGGGTCCACGGCGTCGTCACTCTCCGACTCCGTCTCGCTGGGCGACTCCGAGCGCGAGCCGTTGAGGCAGCGAGTGTCTGTCCTGACGGCGCGCTGGAACCGCGACCCGCTTCCCGCCTTTGGGGCCGCAGCAGCCTCGGTCTTGCTCGTCCTGACCGCACTCCTCGGCGCCGGCGACTTGGCCCTGACGTCCGGGACGCTCTTGGCCCGCGCGATCGGCGGCACGTTGTTCCGCGCGCCCCACGCCGGCCGGTTGGCCAGCAGTGCCGACGGCCCGACGGCGGCCGAGATCCCGCGACTGACCGCGTGCATGGCGGCCGTCCGGGCGTCGGGCAGGCTGCGCCGCGGCGGGTGCCGCGCGCGCAGCTCGCCCAGCTGTGTCTTGAGCCGCGCGTTCTCGGCGGCCAGCGTAGCTACGCGGTCGCGCGCGCGCGCCTGCGCCGCCGCCGCGCGCGCCGACTTCTCGGCCAGTTCGCCGCGCAGCGCGGCCACCTGCTGCGCGGCGGCGGCGAGCTCGGCGCGCGCCGCCGCCGTAGGCCGGTCTTTCAGCTCGCGGCGGCACTTTTCCAGCGCGCGGCGGTCAGCTGCCAGCTTGGCGCGCTCGGCGCCGATGGCCGCAGCCGCCGCCTCGCTCCGCTCGCGCAGCTTCCGCTCGTCGTCGCGGCGCTGGCGCGCCCACTCGGCCGTTTCTGCGTCGTGTGCGCGCCGCGCTCGGCCCAGCGCCGCGTTCTCGCGACGGAACGTCTCGATCTCCGCCTCCAGCTCGGCCAGCCGCCGACGGAGCAGGTCGCTCTTGTAGGCCACGCCCTCCACGGCCACGCGGACCAGCTGGTTGGTCGGCGAGGGCGGGGACTCGGGGCCGGTTTGCTCGGTGCCGGGCTGCGGTTGGTCGGTGGTTGGTGTGGGCGTGGCGCGGCCTTCCGATCGGTCCGCTGCGTGTTCGGAGCCGGCGTCGGATTGGTCGTCGTCGGTGGGAGTGCTGCAACCATCACTCCAGGCTTGGCTGTCCTGGAAAGGGCTGGTTCCTTCGACGGGATTTAACGCGGCCTGTGGCTTGCCGCTGTCGCTCCAGATTTCGCTGTCGTTGAAGCCGCTGGTTTCTTCGACGGGACTCAACACAGCGTGAGTCTTTTGGCCGTCTGCATCTCGGCCGATGAACAGCGGCGGATCGTCGAGGTCCACCGAGGTCTCCGAGTCGTCGGCTGGCGTGAAGAAGTCGTAGCCGTCCGGCTGGGCGAATCGCACGCTGCGTCCGGGAGGGCGAGGCAGCGGGGACAGCTGGATGTCTCGCAATGTGAGCCGTCCGTCGCGGGAAGAACTCTTGTTCGGCGTTGATTGGTGCGAGCGTTCCAGCAGACGAATTATCGTCGACGACGACGAGCAGAAGCTGGAGTTGGCCGCCTTTTGCTCGAGTAGCTCGAACAGGCGGAGGTCTTCCAGTTCTTTCTGGGGGGTGAAACAGAACGAGAGTCTATTTATGATGATGAAACTTGATAAATAAATGGAGGGAGAGTACAAATCATCTAGAGGGAATTGCCAGATTCAGTACCTATCTGATAGTTTTATCAGCTCCTTTGGTCTTGCAAATACCAAAGATATTTTGCGAGTCTTTGCTAGAAATTTAATTGCATGAAAATCACACATTACCTGACCTGCCTATCTAAGTTGAGATGTATTGAATTTTAACATTACCTTTGTCAACTTGTTGGCACCCACAGGTTTATTGGGCGAAGCTTCCGAGCTGCTTGGCATCCAGTCTCGTTGATCAGGAGTCTTCGGTCGTGGAATCACTTGCTCGGAAACTAAATGCTGATTAGGACCTTTCGACAAGACATTTGCCCACGTAGCTGGTACTTGAGTCTCATTAGCTATGCCCTTGTTCTTATTTGATGGTAGATTGATTGTTGATTGTGTCGGTTTTTTTATTGCAAGGTTGGAGATTTTATTGACACTGGTTTTGCCAGCTGAAGTAGGTTTAGGAGGTGGCTTTGTACGTTCCGGGTTCAATTGATATTTAACTAAGCCCTGTCCTTTCTTTAAGAAAGGTCTTTTAACAATTTTAGACGGAGCACCTTCTCGTGGTCTGTCAGCTGCGGTTTGCTGGAGCTTCTCGCTTAGTAGTTCATTGAAGTCCTTGTGTGGTGATGGAACCGGGACCTCGTCAAACAAAACCCCTGTCTGCTCCGGCCTCCTGACGGCACGGGCGCGGGGTTCCTGCGGTGGAGGCGTGTCGTTCGGACTGTCGATGCGAGGAAACGACTCCAGCGAAGTCTGGTGCAGAGAATCACCGTTGCATGAGCCTTGGCTGTACTCTAGGCTGTACTCCTCGTACATTCGACGCTGGGCTGCAACGAGCAGCTCTCTTTGTGCCTCTTGCTCGAGACGCATCTTTTCCTCTTGGAGCTTCTGCCATTTCTTGAGGTCTTCAATCTTCCTTAACATCAGTCCAGGGTGCTCATTCAGAGCCATTGTTTTGATTAGAGGCTAGAGGTTATGGACAATATCACCCTCCACAGATATCTTCTTCATTGTACAAATAAATTCTATATCAAATGACGTTCTTAATTCAGAATTCGGTTTTAAATATTCAGTTGTAGTGTAAGACCTTTTCAAAAATCTTGAACCTCCTCACAAAAATACACACAAACTGCTAAAGAGAACTGTCAAACGCAGTAAAAACGCGCCAAGCGATACGAAATGCAATCCGCTCCGCTCCGATCCTTGTAGCGTAGCGCTCGAAGCGCCCCAAATTCTCACTTCGCGCACTAAGCCGAACTACAATCTTTATGAACGATTAAAAATAGTTCTCACTGCCATACACAATTAATCAATAACTTCTTTACCAATTCCTTATACAAATATCATTACCACTTTAATAGTGTTTATTTATATATCTGACAAAGTTTTATGTGTGAATGAGTTATGCTATACAACCATTTCAAAACATTTGAGCAGTGTATTGATACATATGTGGCCGAGCCAGGCGGGACGTTGAGATCTTAAAATCTGTTAATTCTTAAAACTGAATAAATCTTTTACAAGGTAATTACTTGATTTCTACTGCATGATTTGTCTTTAAAGTAACAAACGGATCATATACTTTGGTTTCTGATATTATTTTAGGTCTAATGATCATTATTTGTGGAAATATCCATTAATTACTTTGGCCATACCATTCTGTAGGCTGAATGGTCTACCCGGGATTGGCTACCAACGCACCTATCCAGGCATGCAAAAAGATTAACGGATTTCAAAATCAAAAATGGACATGCTTAGCAGTGTCACTACTTGGTATTCTGCATTCAATTCGCAGACTGATATTGATTTGGCTACCTACCTGGCTTTACTTTTTGGGTATGCATCCAGTTATATTTTCTTGGGTTGAACTTGCTCCAAAGCTGGCAACAAGAAGTTATTCATGGGGCCATGCACCATTTAATGGCTATGATGCAAATGCAAAAGGATGTATCTAGTCTACCCTGTTATTCTACAAGTAACTAACACTTTTCTTCTTTCAGATTTATTACCGTGCTCAAGAAAGAAGCCATCGCGGAGACGGAGGTTGCAGGGGAGACACCAACGGCACGACTGTCGCTGTCGAACGACCGCGAATCGATCAATTAAGTCTGTAAATGTGTCTTGCAACGTGCTTGACAATAGCCAGAGTTGAGGAACGTCAGGCGTGTCACGATAAATGGACTAGCCATGAGCTCAGTGAGCGTCCTGTATTAGGGCCCCGATGGCCACTGGCCACCTCATGGTCAGTTCCCAACTCGAAATCCGCGCGCAAAAATCTTCAGACGCAGCCGCTGAGACGCTGGCCGGAGAAACAGTAGGTGAAGCATGTTTCGAGGCTTGCCACTATAGCTGGGGAAATGTGTGTGCTGCTCTGTTTTCAGGAGGACATTTCATACACTGTCTTGAATTACTAACTCTAATCACTGTTTGGCCCGTTACAGTCAGCTTCGCGAATGTGTATCGATCAGGTTCCCATTTCCTAGCCAACGAACAGAGCAGCTTCTGAAAAATTTACCCGGGTAAATTTAGGATGCACTAATAACTAATAAATTCACCCTCCGAGGTGTCTCAATTGCCTTCCAGTTTCCTCCTTCTATAGGTTTCCAACACGGAGGAGTCCATCTCATCTCATTGCCAATGCCCAGCCCTTGCTTTTGCTAGAACTTCTGTCATTTTTTAGCTGCTAGTCATGAAGACTGAAGAGGCTCTAGCTGAAGTTCGGGTTTTGAGTCCTTGAACCTCTCAACAGACAACGGGAAGGTTTATCAGCTTCTAGTGGGGCTTAGCGGGGTCAGTCTAGTAAAGGGGTTCTAGCAAATAGTGTAGATTAGAAACTTAGCCCTAGAAGTTAGGCACTTCAACGAGTCTATCAGTAACACAATTATCATGGGTTCGAGTCCCAGGCGTTTCACGTATCCCACGACTCAAGCAGACTAATTTTATTACACATTTTAAAAATCCAATGTGGTTAATCAGTCGGGTCAAGAGCCAGGTGGGTTAACCTTTCGAAGAGAGGCAATGTAGAAAACACACTCTAATGTTGACTGTGGCAGACAGAAATTTTCTGTTGGAAAACCCAAAGAAAGAGTATTGGTAAAAAACTTAGTGGTGGAAACTAGGAATAAAGGGTTGTTCAATTGGTTCGAGGTCTGGGATTTTCTGGCAACTAGTTGCCTTATAAGCTTGCGGAATAGGATTTTAACTTGGGGAGATAGTTAGTGCCAAGTGGATTCCTCTCAAGGAATGGTTCTAGTAGGTAGGTGAAACGTACTCACTTCAATGTTGAGTGTGGAAGGATTTCACAAAGTTTCCACAGGGAAACCTTGGTTGGCAGAGACAGCAGGGTTCAAATCCTCACGTAGAGCAAAACATTATTAGTGTGATGAGGAAAATAATATGTAGGCCAATGCAAAGTGGTTTGCAGGATGGTTGAGTTAGTTTAAACACATAAGGTCTTTTTAGCAGTCAAGCTGTTAGCACAAACCAAAACGTAGACTTGGTAGAGTAAAGCCATGTCCTTCCGACTGTCCCCCCAAAGGCGAGGGCTTCTAGACGTGCCTAACGTGCGCCAACCCCGGGAACTTCGAGAACTTCTGGCCACGAGGGCAGTGCTCCATCCGAGATCAGCGTGCTATTTTGTCGTGGGGATGTTTTAGTGGTGGCAAGCCTCGTTTTATAATTGCTAGGATGTTCCTTGTATTTCAGCGTGATCAAACCAGAGGTTTCAATCATTGACAACTTTATACTCACTTGGGAAAAGTTGTCGATGGTTGAAATTTCAACTACTTAATGAGCTTTTCTGTCAGCAGCGCTGTAAGTCCGATGATGTCCGATGTCAGGTGATTTCGAGTTTGCAGCGCGATAATTTGGCCAAAAGCGAGCCATTTGCTCAGAGTAGAAACATGTAAGCATCGATTGTTATAAAGTTACACCCTCTTGTGAAACGAGATCCTCATTTAAAAACAATTTTTCAGCATAAAAAAGTCACTGTACTAATTGCTAAAACAAGGGTACTGATCCTACTTTATTCTCCAAAAATTTACACTGAAAGAGTTGTCAAAATCTTTCTTAAGAATCTAAACAATTGCCACACTATACAGTCACTGCCCATTTGATGTTCCTACAATCCAATATGCAGTGAAACAATTGATAGAGATAAGTTGTCACGTTAATGCACTGTCAATGCAAATCGATTTGGAGTTTGGTACGAATCCGACGCAATTGAAAGCTTGTTTCATACGCTGGCAGAAACCGCTGTTCCTGACTCACACCGCTTCCTTGCTTCTCATTGCAGCGTCAGGATCGCAACGCTGGGACGATAGAGATGCAGACCCTCCTCGGCTATGCAGACTCCCGTTGTCGTGGCCACCGCTCTGTCTGTGTTCAACACAGCGTCAATTAGAGAAATGTAAGCGCACTCTGCAAATGCAAAAAGGCAGACCTCACTGCTAAAAGCAATGCAAGGAAAATGGAATGCTCCAGTCATTGACAAAGCAGGACGCCAATGCAGCAATATGAAGGGGTTATGACAAGGAAGTAAGAACGTAGAGTGTAAACACTGCGTTGTGTTTACAAGTTGGGTTAGGTTAGTGCCTAACTGTTGCATGTTATTGTTGTCACATCGACACGTGATTCCTGGCAGTGACGTCACAGGCCACCCCGCGTCGGCTCGAAACCACCGCCCCCTAGACACAAGTCGCCGCCGCACACCGCTAATTAGATTGACCACGTGCCCCCGGCCACCTGGAAAACCCGATAATTAGGCACAGTGTCGCTGTCGCTTCTCAAGAAGGCCGTGGGAAGGAATAGGTCAAGATTCTAGCATCGCCCCGCCCCGACGGCAGCGTCCCAAGTTAAGCAACATCTGTCTCTAAATGGGTGACCTCTTCAACATCTTAAGACGGTTTCCGTTGTTCAACTGCGTTTTCTAGTGTCGTTTTCCCATCTGGATCGATTGCGTACGGCTAGAACCCGCTCCGGCCGCGTTATAGTGAAGTCTTTAGAGAGTTAAACCAGCTGATCGCGGTGACAACACTGTCTAAGCAAGCACACCGACCGCGTCGACGTCCCAGCTGCGAGTGAGCATCGTGCGTTGCGAGCCGCGCCGCGTGGGGGAAAGGTGCGACGTCCACGCTCACCGACATTGAGAAGTGCCCCACGTCGCGCGTTCAGCGGCGGTGGCCGGTGAGAGCAGCGAGGGGAATCGCCGCCGCCGCCGCCGCCGCCGTGGCTAGCGGGAGCCTGTTTGCCGTGTCGGTCCGTGTGCCACTCCATCGTGTGCTACTTGCCGCTGCCGCAGCCAGTCCTGTCCGACCGAGGCCTCTGTGCAGTCGGTACCGCGGCCAGCTATAGCAAGCGTCTTATCGCGTTCCCCGCCGCCGCCACCGCCTCCACCGCGTTGATAGCGCGCTGCTCCAGGCCGCGCGACCCCCTCGCGACACGTCGCTAATCTACGTGCCGACTGCTAGATTTCTATGAACGCGCTCTTCTTGCTCAAAATCGGTGTCGCGACTCCAGCGTTCCTCGTGTGTGTTTCGCGTTGTGCGGCGCGAAACAAGTGATTCGTGTGTGCGTCGTGTGCGCACGAGGAAATGCGGCGATCTGTGTGCACTGGCCGCTGCGTTGCTCTGTGAAACGCAGGAGGCGCTGACATGGCAACTATCGAAGGTGAGATTGAGATGCTGGATGGCAGGCAGCAGCAGGCAGACACGCGGCCTCTAGGATACCGTGCGGCGTGCGATTTAGGACTGCACAGTGCATCTCTGCTGCAAACGGCCTGCTGTATGCCTGTTGTATGGGATCGCAGCAGGCCGTGGTCTCCACAAATCATTCGTTCACCATCGCGTTAGATGAGCGAAACCACGCGTCCGGTCCCACGTCGCATTGACATGCAGATTTGTTACCTCGGGCCGCCCGGGCGAAGGCTGTCGTAGTTTTTTGAAAGTCATTACCTCTCTCTACGTGCGTCAACAACAGGCGACGTGTTATTGTGTTGGTGCTTCCTCTGCACAGACCGCCACTCGGTGGCGAGACGTAGAGAGCCATTGGGCCGGGCTGGCCGGTGCCCGTGTGCTCGGTGCTGGCCATGCAAGGCCGGGCCCGTGCGATAAGGTCGACGTCGCGCTGGCCACATCCTCGTCGGGTCCCGTCGGTCACGACGCCGGCCACGCCGGAGTCCGTCGTCGCTCGACACGTGCTTTCACCGCGCGGCGCTCGAGATGGCCAATCATGCAGAACTTGTGCCGGATGCTGTCGGAATCTTGCATTCGTTTTATTTCTTATCAATATTTGTATACCGATTCCGTTACGCAGACCGACTACAATGGCATTGCCGACATTTCGGTAATTTCGGTAAATATCTTTGGGGTTGCCAACAATAATTCATGACAAAAAGTGTGAGACAGACTCATTTTCTTTGTGTCTGACATCTCTGACAGCTGCTACACGTTGCTATTTCTACTGACATCTACTAAACAATCACGAAAAGCGTGTCCTAGGCGTGCATTTCTGCGTGCTTGACCGGGAAACAGACACATTAATAAACCGGCTTCCTCCTGTCACTAATGACACGCACCGGTGTCACGTCATGACTTCTGCAGGCCCGGGCCTCGCGTTCCCCATCCGAGTGAAGTTGGGCCGACATTTGTTCGACGTTGATCTCCATGCGACTGCGACGTGTGAAGTGTCGGCTTCCTCCGTTGCGAGCATAGCGCGTAATTGACCGTTTAAAAGCCCATTGAGCGGCTCTCGATGATGACAGTCGGCCGGGTTAGGTGTGGAACCCGGACTCGAACCCCGGGCTAGCGTGAAACCACGAACAAGCGAGCGCGGCATGGTGAAGAGGCCGTGATTTGATGGATGTCAGTTCAAGGAGGCTGTGAGATATGCACAGCGAGAGTCTCGGGAAGGCCATGCATGCGCTAAGAGATGGCGGGAGGGAAAAAGTGAATGAGTGAGCTGTGATTGATTGACGTGATGATGATGATGATGATGATGATGTGATGATGATGATGATGGTTGTGTAATTACGTGCTCGGCGAGGTTTGTTGTAATTGTTAATTGGGCCTTGTCGGTGCGCGCGGTGACCCCGGGTCGGATCGATCATGCTGCTACCACTCTTTACTAATTAATCTTTATTCATTACTTATTTCTCATTACTCATTACTAATTACTCTGTTCTCTGAACTCTTTGCTACCGGCACGACGCCCATGTTATGCCAGTAAATACTCCTCGATTCCAAGCCGCCTTGATTGCCCTCAACAGCCCTCAACAGCCCTCAACAGCCCTCAACAGCCCTCAACGTCGAAACAGACAGAACAAATGCTGCTAAGTTTCTAACATTCTCTTAGATTTCTTGTACAGGCCGATGTTTATATCACTAGCAGAGATCAACAATTTCGTACTTGCTCCGCACGAGTCAGTTCTAACAGACGTAACCCTTGTTTTAAGGTTCAACTCGATAGAACCGAACTGCATCTCACACAGCCATGTTGTATTCTGTGTCATGCACGTCCCGGATGACGATGATGCTAAGTGCTAACGCCGCGTTTCAGAGTCTACAAGCCCGCGAAACGTGTCAAGCTGGTCGCCATGCACTTTAGACAGATCGCACGCAGAATTTGTTGAAGACTGTAGCAAGTCGCGAGTCAATTGTACGTTTCACGTATGGCATGATTTAGTCTTAGAGCTTTCTAGCGATTGAATAAAGTTTGCTGCAAGTGCGAATTTTTTTCTGATGTTGATGGCACGTTTCCCTTGACGTGTGTTACGCCTGCCATGGGTGGGTGTTAGATACGAGACGTGGACGACACTGATTCAATTCAAGGGACATCAGATGCACTTTAGAAGTTCATGTCTTGTCTGCGTCGCTGTGGCAATTACTATACCTATCGTGTTTGTGTGATTCGGGTTTTTATTTGCGAGCACAAAGCCACAAAGCAACAATGCCAATTAGGCTGATTGGTCACAGAGAGACGTTGTGCTTCCATCACCGGCCACTGACGTTTAGGTAATCTTGTTAATTGCAGCAGCAGCAGCAGCAAGGTCTGCCGATCGGGCAGCGGTAACACTGGCATCGCTCTCCATCGTTCCGTTCCGCTGCTCGCTGCACAATTTGTTTCGATGCAAATCTGACAGAAACTGATATGAACTCGATCTAGGTCAGGCAATTTCCAACGTAAACGTTTCGAGTCAGAGGGAATTGAATTGCAAGCGACTGTATAAAACAAATTGCGAATTGAATCGGGAAGTGAGTCGACTTGATGAGATCAGGCGGCGGTGAAATGAAGAATTAGAATTAGCAAGGAGGCCGCGCCGGTGGCAATCAACTCTGTGATTCCTTTGTTTCGACTTTCGAGTCTCGCGAGACGCGAAGATCTAACTTGATATTCGGCGCAGTAAACATAGAAACTAATTTCACTTTCGCCCAAATCTTATACCATAATAACAATGTACTAATTGTCCATGGCCAAGTCAGGTAGGCCAGCCAGTCAGCCGGCCTGCAGCAGCGTGTTGTTTTTCTGCGCAAATTACTCGGCGTGTCGCAATCCGTGTTTTCGCGCAGTAAATCTTGCAGTTGCCATTCGCTGCAGCTTGGTGACTTCAGCTCTGGCATTAATCACGAGTTCGTATCTCGCTCTGTCCGCGCTAGCAGCCAGCAATGCAGAAAATAGGATGCACACGCATGTATTTCAGTGGGGCAAAAAGCAGAAAATTAGCTATATAAATTAATTGCAAATGAACATAACTGCCGTATTATAAATGATTTCCAAGAACCAAGGGGGAAATCACAAGTCATCTGGCCTTTCCCCAGCAACAATCTGGTTTTCGGGGTGTCGGTATCGATGTCCAAGAAGAGTTGCGAGAAGGCACTCCGATAATGTGCTCGTTATGACTTCATGTTAAAAGGTAGAGTACTTTCGGCTAAACAAGCTGACAGCTGACAGCTTGTTTATCTCTAGGTGTTTTTAACGATTGCCGCTTCACGGTGGCCTCTGATTGGCCAGTTATGATAGGTTGCCTAGACATTGCCGCCGCCTGCGAGCCGTTAGCTGGAGTAAGACATGGTTTTAGTTACCGATGATTACCGTCGGGTCGACTGCTATCAGCTAACAGCTACCTACCAGCTTTCATGTCTCCCCCATAATCTTCAACAAAAACTCTTGATTTTCAAACGATTCCCTCGCAGTAAGTGGGCGAAAGCTTGTAGAACAAGTTCAGCTTCAAAGTTCATTTTTGTTAACAAAGTATCCTGGTTTCAGCGAAGCGTTCTTATCGACTTACACTTCGTTAAACCCGAGCCCAGACTGTGCAACGACGCATTAAAGGTCGACGTCGTCGTGACACAACGCGTCGTTAGCCAAGAAAAAGCGTTGAATTTGTTGCCCTCGTTACAATGAACCCCACTGAGACGACAGCTCATTTTAATACGAATTTATTCATCAGCACGACATCCTGGGAAGGGAATCAACTTTGAAACCAAGTTTGGAGTCTTTTGAGTAGACTTAGTTAAAAATTTCATGGTTTTTATGGTGCAATTTGTGACTTGATATTAGACCCTTGACAAAACTGCAGGGGAAAAAGTTTAACCAGACTGCTAGCATTCGCAATAACGCAGTTGTTAAATATTTTGTTGTTTTTGCCTGCAAACTTCTGCACGCCGCGCGCCACACTGTCATTAGTGCAGCTACTTTGTAACTCTAGCAACTTTGCCCGACGGCGTAGGGTCGCAAAAACCTGCAGCCTGCTGGCCAATCCGCCTCCCCGGCCGTGTCGGTGACACACGGGCGGTGATCGCGTGCAGCTTACACTAATTCACGCTGCAGAGAGAATCAATTACACGAAACATATTATACTTCTTCGAGATCGAGCCCTCCCTGAAGACACAGCCAGAGCGAGACAGCGTTCTCAAATTACGCGCAACAGCACCTTCTGGCGGCGAAGTGAGAGGATCGAGAATAATATAGCGTGCCTTGTCATCAATTATAATTGCACTGTCCCTCACTCTCCACCTCGCTCTTTCTCTCTCCATCGCTCGGTTGGCGTTTGAGATGCAAGCTTGTGTCGCTTTCCCATACTGGACACTTGCCTAATGCCAGAAAACACCGGTGTCACTGCTATTTCTAGTGTTGCTATGCTGCTACGATTGTTGGCACTACTTTGTGCCTTGACTAATGCCAGCAAACACCGGTGTCACTGCTGTTGCTAGTGTTGCTACGCTGCTACGATTGTTGGCATTACTTTGTGCCTTGACTAATGCCAGCAAACACTGGTGTCACTGCTGTTGCTAGTGTTGCTATGCTGCTACGATTGTTGGCATTACTTTGTGCCTTGACTAACACCAGCAAACACCGGTGTCACTGCTGTTGCTATAGTGTTGCCACGCTGCTACGATTGTTGGCATTACTATGTGCCTTGCCTAATGCCAGCAAACACCGGTGTCACTGCTGTTGCTAGTGTTGCCACGCTGCTACGATTGTTGGCATTACTATGTGCCTTGCCTAATGCCAGCAAACACCGGTGTCGCTGCTGTTGCTAGTGTTGCCACGCTGCTACGATTGTTGGCATTACTATGTGCCTTGCCTAATGCCAGCAAACACCGGTGTCACTGCTGTTGCCATATGTGTTGCTTCGCTACGCTATAATGTCTTCAAACTGTGTATCTCAAGGGGACACAGACTGCATAAGAAAAATATCCGAAGCTAATTGTTTATTATGCTCGCCCGATAAAACACGAGGGTGATTCTGCACACAACATGGAAATGTCAAATCCCCGCTCATAAATATCGATTTCCCTCCGTGCCGTGGCCGTGATAATAAGTTATTAACCCCGCGCGATCGAGTTGTACGTTGCAGGCAAGTCTGTAAATGTCATCGGGGATGTCCTCTACAGCCGGCCACGCTGCCGCTTGCCTGCCGAGACAGGATGTCCGAACCGAGAATCTGCAGATGGCATCTGTCCATGGTTGCCCCCCTGGTGGTACCTTCTCTAGCTATAGAGGTTCTTGACTTTACTGGATTAACCCGCGGAATCCGACTCTTTTTAGTTTGGTTGCGAACTCTAATCTAATTTTATTACTATAAAAATAAACCTGCACGAAAACCCAAGCAATCCTCCTTTTTTACATTATTTCTAAGGTGTTTCTTCCATAACTTGCACCCGTTAAAAAGTTTGAAAATATTTGTCCTTCAAATCTTCGGATAATTTCAGAGTTATGAAATTATTGCGGGAGGCCGTGGTTTTCTTGAGGATACAGTCTTGGTTGCAGAAACAAATCCTCTTGGAAAGTTACGTAACACCTCGGCTATGTCTTCGGCTCAAATTTGAAATGTTGAGTTTGTCGAAAGTGAAATAACTCTCTTAAAAAAGAAACGAGATGTAAACGTATGTTTAAAACCGTGAAGCATTGCTCTATGAGTAGCGAGCGATTTAAATGCATGAGATTTGAGCTGTTCTCTTGTGGCAACGGGCGGTGAGACACCTTTCAGAGCCGCCCCGCCCCCGCCTCGTCGCCGACGCGGCGTCCCCGGCGACAAAACCACGATATTATTACCTTCTCAATGCTGCAACATAAAAGCGTCGAGTCGTAAATTGATTTATCTCCAGTCGGTCTCCGGCGCGGTATCAAGTGCTCGAGCAACCAATCAAAATCAAAGACGAGTCACGCGCACGCTTCAGATTCATTTAATATGGTGTGCCGTAAAAATCAGTGCCCGTATCTCGCTCCGTGGCTTATAGCGCTGATAGCGTGGTGCAGCGACCTCTGACCCGTCCTAGAGCACCGTGGCTGGCTTGCTCGGAACCATGCGCTCTTATCATCGCGTTGCTGGCATTGTACAGCACTACCACCAGTCAATTACCTGATTAATTCCAGGAAACACAGGTTCTACTGCGTTGCTTAGAGTTGCTTGTGTAGTAGAATTGGCATGTGTCTGCTTATTTCACCAAGGAAGACAGGGAAATTACAAGCCAACTGGCTTTTCTTAGCGGGTGTCTGAACGCGTCACGTTGCTTGCATGGAATCGGTGTATTGACTCTGCTTATTTAACCAAGGAAGACAGGGAAATCACAAGCCAACTGACTTTTCTTAGCGGGTGTCTGACCGCGTCACGTTGCTTGAGTGGAATCGGTGTATTGACTTTGCTTATTTAACCAAGGAAGACAGGGAAATCACAAGCCAACTGGCTTTTCTTAGCGGGCGTCTGACCGCGTCACGTTGCTTGAATGGAATCGGTGTATTGACTCTGCTTATTTCACCAAGGAAGACAGGGAAATCACAAGCCTTCAGCTTTTCATAGCGTGTGTCTGACCGCGTCACGCTGCTTGATTGAAAAAATTCGCTTTATCCAGTGGTTTTAGCCCTAATTAGATGAAGTTCGATATTTCGCATCCCATGGGCGGACGTAGATGTCCGATGGTATGAGTGTGATGTTGGTAGTTGGTAGGTTCTGTTGATCGGAGGCCCGTGGTGCCTTCGTGCGACGCGAGGCACGCATCGGCTGGATGTGTGCTGTGATTGTGATGCTGCGATGATGCAATCGTTGCGCGATGCCTCTGTCGATGCGCAGGCGAGGATTTCGTCAGAAAGAAAGTACGAGTTATTTCTGTGTTCGGCCCGTCGATCGCATCGCGCCATGGGCCATGGATTTGCTAACTGTCTTTAGACCAACTCTTTATTTCTTAGCTTCACACGAACGTCGGATATCGACATCGAATCGTCGAATTACAATCTTCTGTGTCTCGATTTGCGAGAGATCTTCTGCGGAATTTCTTTGCTTCGTTGGTACAGCAAAAAGTCGAATGTAATTGGTATATTGTTAATTAGCATCTCGATTTGGTAGATGCAAATTGAACAATTTGCAGCTGAGCCAAGACCTGAATTGTCAATGCCTCCACATCTCAGCCAAGACCTGGGTTTTTGAAGGTGGCCATCGTTCGAACCGAGTTGTTAATTTGTTCCGTTTTCTGTATTGAAATGAAAACCAAGTCCGGCCATTGTTTTGCCTCTCCCTGATCGACACACATCTCTATCAGCTCAGCGTCATCATCTTGTTCGCCGTGGACTCGCTCATCTGTCCCGGGCTCGGCCCACTGGAGCACATGCTGCTCTCCACACACCCACACACCCACACACCCACACACCCGGTGGTGCCCCCAACGCGGCGCGAGGGGGAACTAGCGGCTCATTGGTCACAGCAAAGCAGGGAGTCCTCCGAAAAGCTCGCCAACGGGGCCATTGCCAAGCTTAGCGCGTCGTGCACTTCCCAACGTCGTGCGTCTGGACACTAAACTTCTGATATCAGAAAGAGACATCCGCATTATAAAAGTTGTAGCGCCTTCTGGTTTCAATATCATGATATCATGTTCTCACAGGCGAAACGGAGCTTACAGCAGCAAGGACAACTTGTGTAGCTGGCTGTATAACTTTACACATCGATACAATAGCAGCCGACCAATTTTACTATCCATACACGTGCCATAAAGCAATCTCTGGCCATGTGTTGTTTGCTCCACCGAAGTGTGATGTATCTGAAGCCGCACCAGCACGCATCGCTGCTGCTGCTGCTGCTGCTGCTGCTGCTGCTGCTGCTGCTGCTGCTGCACCGGTGTCACCGCGGCCGCTGCTTCGGTTGCTGGCGTTCTAGTTTTAGCATGGACGGGCAAAGCGTCCGGCGCTTGGCCGGTCAAAGGACAGGGTGCATTAGCGCGGAGTAACGCGATTAGCAGGGCGGTCGCGGGTCGGGGGTTGGGGGCAAGTTGCCGGGGTAGCGACCGAGTTTCCCTGCAACGCGCGGGGTGGGCGGTGAAGCGGGGAGGAAACGCTTGTTTTGTGTCGGCGCGGCCAGGCTGGCTGTTCGATCACACCTCAGCACCGCGAACAAGGCAGACTCGTGATCGGGCGACAAATAATATCACAGGGTGTCTACAGTTGCTTGGCCTGTAGTTGGCACAGGGTCGACGTCTGCAAGACAAAAGGGCTGCCGACGCGACGGACTGGCGATGCACACGACACGACGGATCCAACTCGTCTATGAAAGTACCTGTGTACGATTTTATCAATCCTACACTGACAGAGAGCTTCGCAAATCGAACACTGTTTAAGAAACTTGCTGAGCTTTGCACTGTAAAAACTGTTCCATGAGCGTGTAGTGGCTTTTTTGTGCAACGAGTGGCAGTTTGAAACGAATTTTTCTGCGAATAAAGGAAAACGGTCTGATAATGTTATTATGAGCCGTGATAATGCATGTATTATGCAGATTGCAGCCGGCAGCACCTCTAGAGGTAATGCATGCCAATGATGCTGCATAAATCATCGGTGCGGCTCGGGGCCTGGCTCGCAGAGCGTGTTTTTCAGCAAAGAGCACTTTTCTGCGCGGCTTTTTTTGCCGGGAGGCTGCATATCAAAGTCGGCGCGTCGTGAAAAACATTGTTTATTGAAGAAACTGATTCATTATACAATATTTATTTCCTGGAATCCGCGGCATTGATTTCCAAGGATGCCCAGGCCGGCGCTTATCGGCTGTTTTAGAGTGTTGTGTGTTGCTAGAATAAACTTTGGGACAACATTTCGATAAGGGTTATCGGCTGGTAAACAAGAGTTCATAACAGACGAAGCTATAAAAACCAGTAATTGCTATCAAAGTTTATCTTGTGGCATTGGCTATCTTATCTCTCGTTGAACCATCCTGCATCTAATCTAGCGGTTCGGAAATCTGTATAAGGCAGTGTGTTTTTGCGTCGCAACGCAAAGCTTAATTTTGTTGATCGGAAAATGCTCTTTGAGCTGCTATACTCATGTAATTCCAGCATCTCCCAGCAGTCTTATCTTCACTGATAATATGATGCTCCAACCTTGAATCTATAGAGATTGAAATGCAGCGTATCCGAAAAAATATCAGAAAAAGAAATTTGCGATTCTCAAAAATATTTCTTCTTCGTTTGCCTGGTTTAAATGCGCTCGTAATTATAGTGATGTTGTGGAGCTACGATGCTGTGGCCTTACCTTAACCAATTAGTCTGATTATGGAAGGCTCCAGTCTCCCGGATTGATAGGCACTCGATATCAAATCCTACAGCGTTACAGTACCTGTCGGTAGAAGCTGATCCAGAAGGTGGTTCTAATCGAGGCTGCAGCATGGACGGCATTTGCGTAGACCCAAGTAATTTCCGCAGAGTTTCATGTGGTTTCATGCATTCTACAGCCTGGGTGCGATATTTGGTCCAACCCCAAAACCTAACGCCAGCAAACATGACCCAGTAAGCCACCAACTCGATCCCCGGAACAAAAACGTCAAAATGTCAATTCCGTTGAATGTCGCGAAGTCTATGTCAGCCCAACCCCTCCCTGCTGCGATCTCCCGGGTCAACCCCTGTGCTGCAACCAACGTCTTGTTCTTGTCGGAGGGTGGCGATGAACGCAGCCAGGGAAACGCCCCCACGACACCGAGGCTGTCAGACTCAGACCTTAGCCTCGACTTCTTGTTGCCATGGTGCAAGGCAAGCCGCAAGAACATGAAGGGACATCGTTGACGATCCGAGCACTTGCTGTTCGTCTAGACGAACAGAAACTTAAAGCTCAGTTCCTGAAAGATTTCTCTGTTAATCGTCAGAGAGCACATTGAAGACGAATTAAAACATGGAAAAGAAACTGTTTATTCCGAAAGAAATTATGCTTTCTATGAATGGATATTTCGGTATATTTTTAGCACAATCGCTCCGGGTAAAGTGTACTCCAGAGATAGAAGTTTGTAACGTTGAAATGATTGCTGCAGTAGTCCACGTGGCTGTAAGCTGCGTGGTGATGTTTGGTGGAATGAGTTGGGAACAGGGAACAGACGTTTCCCCGAGCGGAGGGTGCATACTCTATTTATGGAGTGTGCACCGTCAGGATCAAAGGACAACGCTCGGAGGGAAGAACCAACAATATTTCAATCAAACTTCGGTCAGGCTTAGCGGGTAAAGTTTAGTTTCAATTCCCGATCAACTTTGTTCATTTTCCAGTGATCCAAGCTATAGGTCCCATCTTCTAGTTTCAAGGTTGTATTAAAGTTACTTGATTAACTTTCCTCTAGCACAGCTTCACCCATCAATAATGACATAGGAACAAAGAGTTTTCGATCAAGTAAGTTGATATGGACAGGTATAACCACAGAGAAACACCGGAAACGCGGAGCTTGTGATCTCCCTGTGTTCCTTGATGATTAAGGAAACAAAATTTATGTTTAGGTAGATTTTATCGAATTATTGTTTTTTTAACCAAGGAAGAGAAATCACAAGCCAACTGGCTTTTCTTAGCGGGTGTCTGACCGCGTCACGTTGCTTGAATGGAATCGGTGTATTGACTCTGCTTATTTAACCAAGGAAGACAGGGAAATCACAAGCCAACTGGCTTTTCTTAGCGGGTGTCTGACCGCGTCACGTTGCTTGAATGGAATCGGTGTATTGACTCTGCTTATTTAACCAAGGAAGACAGGGAAATCACAAGCCTTCGGCTTTTCATATATAGCTTGTCTAACGCCCCCGTGTCCTCCCTGCTTCCAGCGAGCGCGACGGCGACGACGACGTCGTGGGCGCCAGAGGGCGGCAAATGCAACGCGCGGCGGCGTTCCAGCCGGACACCCAACATCGGCGACATCCCCAGGTGAGCGTAGCACGCTGGGTGCGAGGCGGACGGCTGGGAACGTGCGACGCGTTCGGTGTGACGTTGAGGCGCGTAGCACGCTGGGTGCGAGGCGGACGGCTGGGAACGTGCGACGCGTTCGGTGGGACGTTGAAGCGCGTAGCACGCTGGGTGCGAGGCGGACGGCTGGGAACGTGCAACGCGTTCGGTGTGACGTTGAGGCGCGTAGCACGCTGGGTGCGAGGCGGACGGCTGGGAACGTGCGACGCGTTCGGTGGGACGTTGAAGCGCGTAGCACGCTGGCTGCGAGGCGGTCGGCTGGGAACGTGCAACGCGTTCGGTGTGACGTTGAAGCACGTAGCACGCTGGCTGCGAGGCGGACGGCTGGGAACGTGCGACGCGTTCGGTGGGACGTTGAAGCGCGTAGCACGCTGGCTGCGAGGCGGTCGGCTGGGAACGTGCAACGCGTTCGGTGGGACGTTGAAACGCGTAGCACGCTGGGTGCGAGGCGGATGGCTGGGAACGTGCGACGCGTTCGGTAGGACGTTGAAGCGCGTAGCACGCTGGGTGCGAGGAGGTCGGCTGGGAACGTGCGACGCGTTCGGTGGGACGTTGAAGCGCGTAGCACGCTGGGTGCGAGGCGGACGGCTGGGAACGTGCGACGCGTTCGGTGGGACGTTAAAGCGCGTAGCACCCTGGGTGCGAGGCGTACGGCTGGGAACGTGCGACGCGTTCGGTGGGACGTTGAAGCGCGTAGCACGCTGGGTGCGAGGCGGACGGCTGGGAACGTGCGACGCGTTCGGTGGGACGTTGAAGCGCGTAGCACGCTGGGTGCGAGGCGGTCGGCTGGAAACGTGCGACGCGTTCGGTGGGACGTTGAAGCGCCTAGCCCAGGCTGGGAACGAGCTCTGGCCACAGGGATGATTAAAAGAGTTGCAATGCCGGTAAATGGGGCAAGCAAAGGCAGTATCACCGTCAGTCTGGCCCTCGGAGACCAACGAAGCAGAAGTCTCATTATCGTAAGGCGGCAGTTCGCTGCTCGCTAGCCTCGGTTAGTGGCAGGATCCACACTTCCCTGGAAGTTTTCCACGCAAACAAAGGACACTCCATCTCCCATAACTCTTCTCTTCTCTTCTCTTCTCTTCTCTTCTCACCCGATTCGTGGCAAGCACCGACGTTGGCTGGCAGAACGCGCGACGCTCTTTTGTTTTTGGACGGTGCATTCGGGGCGGCCCGGCCCCTTCGATCGCTGCTCGCATTGAAAACTTGCACGGGGGGGGGGGGGGGGGCAGTGAAATGGAAGCAGACCGATTCACACTCCGAGGATCCAGTCGGCGCGCGTTCAGCCGGATTCGCGCGGCGCCTTTGTTTTATTTGTCACAAATCGGAAATGCATCGCGACGAGAATTGAAACGTCATCGAGAATGTTGGTCGTGTATTTTCGCGTGGACTCGCCAGAGCTGCCCGGTGGACAATTGGACAACATTGGACAACAGTCAACATTGGACAACATTCTGGCCGGGTATGCGCCAACTGTTCTGGCTGACAAAACCACCGACTGGAACGTGAACTGGCGCGGTTCCGACGGAATGCGACGCCGCTGAAACAGGAGGCCGTGGTAATTGATGTTGGATTCGGCGGGTCGGGGGCGTCGGGGGTGGGGGTGTTTCGGGGGTGGCGGCCAGGAATGCACCCGCCGCGCGACCGGACGCCGACGGGCTGCAGAAATTTAATCCGTTTCGATTTCCGCTCGCTCCCCGCGCGCTAATAAATAATGCAATCGATTATTCGCAATCGGAGAGCGCCTGGTGGCGCCTAGTGAGGGGGTGTGGGGCCATGTGGGGGTGAGTTTGGAAGAACCACCCCGTCGGTGTCAGGGCCGCGACAACGTGCGGCGAGCTGAAACAAAATTGGCCCGCAGTGTGCAGTAAATTGAAGCTAATTGGATGAGTTCGTGGAAATTGCGGCTGAATAAAAATGGATGAAAAAAAAAAACAAGATTGATTGAAAAATTGATCCCGTGAATTCAATATGTTTCCGTAATGCGAGACTGGTTGGAAGGTCGGTGTCTTTTCGATCTTTGAAACCGAGTCGTGATTCCTGCAGCAGTGAGCAGCGAAACACAACACAACACAATACAAAACACAACACACAACAACCAAAAAAAGCCTGTCTTTGTTTGTTAGACATCGACCACTCAGTGCTGCTACACAGTTTGTTTTATTCGTCTCGCAGACAGTCAAATTAACGCCCCAATTGACCGACACACGATGCAAACCTTGGAACATTTTAACTGAAGATGAGATAACGACGGAAATGGAAAATGCACGGGGAATTATTGTGAATAAGGAAAATTACAACTCACAAACTGACTTTAACATCGTAATAATTAATAAAATAATAATTTATCCTGTCAGCCGTAATATTTCCAGCATGGCGATAGCCTTCGTTGCACCTGAAAAATGAAAGGGAAATGATATCCTTTCCGAACTTGAAACCTGTCGCATTGTGAGGAACTGGTTGGACTAAACAAAGCGACTACGAGGAACATGGATGAGCAACGCTTCCCGACGCCGCGTCGGTTTTCCCGCGCGCTAAGCAGATTCCAGCAGCGAGACAAAGCCGTGGAGGACCTCTTGACATCGCCTCTGCATGCAGACTTGACAGTGTTGCCGCCATTTCGCGCTCGCTCGCTCTGTACGCGCCAGATGCAGCGAACTCTTGTTTTATAATCGCGTTGTGGATGAGCGTTGTTTCAATGATGTCGATTGAACAATCTTCAAAGTTCCTAAGGTAGCGCTACCGATTGATTTAGTGCAAAAAAACTGGAAAAACGACGTTTTTTGGACAGAATTTTTTCACGGCTGTCAAGATAGTGGGCTTAACATATCTGGAAAGATAAATCGAAATACATAAAATGGTTTGGCCTCCATTGTGAAGAAAATAGGTAATAATAAAAATAAAAATCGTAAAAATAAACAAAGTTATCAAATGAAATTTAATTAAAATAGTTCAGGTTCTAAGGTAAAAGCAGAAAATAAGTATTTTGAAATCTTTATCAAAATAAACTAAGTCGCCTGCGAAGCGCGTTGATAGACATCAAAACGGATTTTTTCAGCAGTTAATTCTTCCGTCGTTCTGTCGTTTCCGTCGTCAACAACCAATGCAACAGTTTCAAGACGCCGAGTGGGTCCTTCCTTCAACACCTACCCTGAGAAATAAACACACGGGTATTTTACCTAACACAGACCCTAAGATCTAAGGAAATGTGATCTACTCCACGATATCATTTATGTAGATTGTTTAGAATTTTAAGACAATGTAATTTGTAGGCGAGATGAAGAAGGCGGACAAGGGCAAGTTACCATCTCGTCGGAGTGTTGTCTGCAGCAGCATCAGCTCGACGTCGGTCGTCTCATCTTTATTGCACCGGCAAGCAATGCGAGTCTGCTCTCCGATATTAAAATATTTATCATTCCTTCCTTCCTTCTTTCCGCTACAACAACAACAACAGCAAGGAAGCCAAATGAAGAAACTTTGAGCAGGGATTGAAAACAAACTTTGCATTAATTTTCCGTGAAGGCGAAAAGTACAGGTCACCGTGAAATGGCTGCGACACAACCTTGAAAATTATCCAACTGGCCGTGGGACAGTGAAACTTATACTCAGTTCCGTTTACCGCACAGATTAAAACCTCCCTTAGCCGTCATTTCGTATCGCCTTGCTGCCTGCTTCCTGCTTCCTTGAGGAAGGGCTCAACACCGAACACCCATTCGTTGAAACACCTTATCCAACGCGGACCAGAATTCAGATCGCGCGCCACGAAGCCTCTCCGGCCCTCGGCCTTCAGAGTCAGCCCCCCAGCCCCCCGACCCTCCGGCCCCGGCCAGGATTCAATACCCCGACGCCGGCGCCGTCGCCATGGTGACCGTCCGTCCCGCACATGCGTCCCGACAACCCCCCCCCCCCCCCGACGCCAGGGCGCCGCGACGCCAGCAGTCCGTCGGGGCAGTCGAGTCGGTGACAGCGTCGCTGCTTCTCGCTCGAAACCGACGCCGCCGACGCTGACGACAAAGCAGCGACGACGACGACGACGACGTGTAGCGTTGAGAGGAAGCAAGCGACGGAGATCATGTCGGCGGTGAACGGACGTTGATCTGGAAAGCTGATCTGGAAGGCTGATCTAGGAGGCTGTGGTACAGAAACAGCGGCGGGTTGATTCGATCGAGCTGTGCACGGTATCTCGAGTGTGTGGAACGCGCGCGCGTTTGTTTTCCTCGGAGTCCAACCGTCCGTCGCCGGCGCAGCGAACTGTCAGCGGCTTGGGAAACCGGACGAGGTAAGTGTGTAGTATAGTGTGCTTCGCGTCGCGTCCGTCGCAGCCGCCGTGTTAACATCGTGCTTCAAACGAGACATGGCGGACAAAAAAAACAACAAGCTTTTTGCGCCGCGTCCCGGACCGCTTTGTCTTTGCGATGATGATGTTCGTAAATCTCTCCGCTGTCAGAGTCAATTATTTCCTCCCCCGGTCGCCCCCCCCCCCTACCCCAGCCCGCCACCCGCCACCCCCGTGCTGCAGCCTCGAAGGGACCCGGTCTTAAAGAGGAAGCCGATGTTTGACAGCGCGGCCGCACTTTAAAACTTGTGTCCGAAAAGGCCGAGTGTCGTGGCCTGCATCCATCCTCCGTGTCTTCGGGGGACTCGACGACGTCTGCAGCCGCGACGCTGGCGGTATCGCCTCGCCCGCTATCTTCCACGTCGGCGCTAATTAGCGTTTTAGATAATTAACTATTTCGGGCGATCGGCGTTGGCTTGTATTTGTCGCTGGCAAATTAATTTGTTGTCATTGGAATGAGGTACGAGTTACAACCTATACGAGGTAATACGAGCTACGGGCGCGACGCTTGGGTAAATATTTGCCTGATTGTAGGATTGGCGTCGCCGTCGAAGGACATCCACGTCTTATCAGCCATCAGACCACCGACGGAAATGTCCTGCAGAATTGTACCAGGATTGACTGACGCTCGTTCGAGCCGTGCGTCACCAAATTACTGCCTAATTATAAAAAAAACAGCGGCTCTTTCCCGTCGTTTTGGCTGGCTGGCACAGAGTAGGTAATAATCAGCGACATTTATACAAATAAGTTGACAAAAGGTTTCAATATGATAACGTGTGAAATTCAAGAATACATTCGTACACAAACGAAACGGATGTGAAAAATGAATAGGTCATTCATACCCAGCTACAAAAGTCGTCATGAAATCGCTTGTCCCAATTTCACTAAACGAAACTCGTGGAACTGCATCACTTTATAGTTGATCTATATTTCACAGAGCGGGAGTCGACACCGATTTCGACACACGCATTCTATCGGAAATGTAGTTTGAAATAAATAATACAATGGCCGGTATTTTAACATTGTGTACTTCACGTTTCCATGTCGTTACAGAGAACGACTCGACTTACACCCATGGCTGAGAGTGAGCTTTAACAAAGGCTGTGAAATGCGCATCGTACGCGTAGGTCGTATAGGGCTGCGTATACAAAACATGGCATCCCATTGCAAGGTGCTGATTGCTGATAGCGCCGGGCAGGCAGTGTCAAGGCTCTCGGTCGGTCTCGGCCTCGGGACGTTGCTTTCAACGCACTGATAAGAGGCCCGGAACCATCATCGTGTCATCTGTGATGCCCAGATGCTGATAGCCATGCCATCTCGCCCACTATAGCGGTGCAGGCTGCAACGCGCCATGCAAACCTACTTCAATTAATTTCACCGACCAGATCACTTAGTTAAAAGAAAAACTCATTTACACTCATTTTGAACATGTTTTTTTTTAGCAACGGAATCTATTCATTGAATTGCTTTATGCAAGGTACCTATTCCATTCAAGCAACGTGACGCGGTGCTTATGAACCACCTTGCGTATGATTTCCCTGTCTTTATAATTTTTTATCAGCGATGCGATGCTAAGCGATGCGATGCGATGCGATGCGATGCTAAGCGATGCGATGCGATGCGATGCGATGCGACGCGATGCGATGCGATGCGATGCGATACGATGCGATGCGATGCGATGCGATGTGATGCGATGCGATTCGATGCGATGCGATGCGATGCGATGCGATGCGATGCGATGCGATGCGATGCGATGCGATGCGATGCGATGCGATGCGATGCGATGCGATGCGATGCGATGCGATGCGATTCAATACGATGCGATGCGATGCGATGCCATGCGATACGATGCGATGCGATACGATGCGATGCGATTCAAAACGATGCGATGCGATGCGATTCAATGCGATGCGATGCGATGCGATGCGATGCGATGCCATGCGATACGATGCGATGCGATGCGATACGATGCGATGCGATTCAAAACGATGCGATGCGATGCGATTCAATGCGATGCGATGCGATGCGATGCGATGCGGTGCGATGAGATGCGATGCGATGCGATGCGATGCGATGCGATGCGATGCGATGCGATGCGATGCGATGCGATGCGATGCGATGCGATGCGATGCGATTCGATGCGTTGCGATGCGATGCGATGCGATGCGATGCGATGCGATGCGATGCGATGCGATGCGATGCGATGCGATGCGATGCGATGCGATGCGATGCGATGCCATGCGATACGATGCGATGCGATGCGATACGATGCGATGCGATTCAAAACGATGCGATGCGATGCGATTCAATGCGATGCGATGCGATGCGATGCGATGCGGTGCGATGAGATGCGATGCGATGCGATGCGATGCGATGCGATGCGATGCGATGCGATGCGATGCGATGCGATGCGATGCGATGCGATGCGATGCGATTCGATGCGTTGCGATACGATGCGATGCGATGCGATGCGATGCGATGCGATGCGATGCGATGCGATGCGATGCGATGCGATGCGATGCGATGCGATGCGATGCGATGCGATCCATGCCGAGACCAGCTGACTAAACATTTAACAAGTAAACAAACACAGCGCCGTGCTGCCGTGATGACAGCCAGCCGTCCAATCACGCGAAGACTTGCAGCCGCGGACAAAAAACAAGCGAATATTGGCTTTTCTGCGCTGAGTTTGCACTCATTTGCATAGTTTCCCACGAGATAGTGAAGCGTGCAAACAGCCCGAGGCATGGATTGATTCCATCCCTCGGGACTCGGGACTTCCTAATGGACGGGATACACTTACAACTTTTTAATCACTCCATCTGACGACTTTATTCCAGACTAATTAGGTAGCAGGGAGAGTCAGTCTTGTCCCAGATTTGATAGAGAGTGCACGCGTGTATAGAGCTCCGGTGTGCAGTGAACCGTATACGAATTAAATCAAGGCAAATCATTATGAGCCTTTGTGCAGGTATCGATTGTGACGAGAACTTGCCAAAAGATGGGAACTTTGTTCAGTGTTATACGTGTAAACGTGGATTTCATTATAAATGTAGTTCAGTAACTGAAAAATCTTATCGGTCGATGTCAAAAACTCGCAAAAATGACTGGCTATGTTGCTACTGTGACGGATCGGAAGAACCGCCCTCGCCTGTGTCCGAGTTAAAAAGCATGGAGAAGCACTTTGCGGAATTGAAGTGTGATATCGAAAAAAGCCAACAATTTTTAGCTGACCGTTACGAAGATCTTATCCAAAAGGTTAATGCCAACAATGAAATTGTTACGTCGTTAAATAAGACAATTCAATCTCTCGTGGGTAAAGTTAAAGAACGTGACGAAATCATAGATAGTTTGTCCTCGCGTGTTAATGAACTGGAACAATATGGTCGGAACCGAAACATGGAATTCGGCGAAGTTGATGAAGACGGCACAGAAGATTTAGAAAAAGTCGTGATTGAAGTAGCGAAGAAGATGGATATATATTTAGAATCACGTGACATTGAAGCGGTCCATCGCCTTCCTGCGAAACGAGGAAAGACGCGAAGCATCATCGTCCAGCTAGCATCGCGGAAGACATGGGACGCGTTCATCGCAAAGAAAAGTAAGGTAGCAATCACGAATGACGACATCCTCAAAAACAATAATAAAACGAAAATTTATATCAATGAAAATCTGACACCTTATTACAAAAATTTGTTATGGAAAGCTAAATCAATGAAACAAGAAAAGGGTTACGAATTTGTATGGTTTAGATTCGGAAAGCTGTTTATGCGTAAAAATGAGCAGACCCCGGCTATCAGAATTATGAACGAGAGTGACCTAGAGAATCTCAACAAACCAGGGGCCCCACGATAATTAATTGGCAGCAGGATTTTTAGCGCATTGTACAGCTTTAATTATGGAGCAAGAGGTCGAACAGGAAACATTACCCCGCCTGAAAGCTATAAATACATTGGAAATAGATAATGATGTGTTGTGTACATTTGCTAATACTTTCAATGTTTTGTTTCTTAATATACGATCCATGAAATTAAATTTTGAACAACTGCTTGCCTACATAGAGCCTATGCTAAACAAGCTTTCCATAATTGTACTAGCTGAAGTTAACATAAAAGATCATGAGAGACAGCAATTTACAATCAGAGGATTCAAATTGCATTCTAATCTAAGAAAAACCAAGAGAGGTGGAGGTCTTATACTTTATGCTAGAGAAAGGTTGGATTTAAGAATTGCACGAACAATGTCTAATAATTTTGAAGGTATTCTAGGGACATGCACCCTAAACGATTGTAAAACAAATATATTAGCTGTTTATAGGCCCCCTTGTAACAATACAAGGTCATTTATAAATGAAATAAAAGATCTTTTTGATTCAATTAGTAACAAACAACAGATTTTACTGATAGGAGATATAAACTTAGATATAAATAATATAAAAAATGGAAATGTAATTATGTATAAGAATATTATGGCATCAAATGGTCTACGAAGATGTATTTACAGTAACACAAGAATCGAAATAAGACCTGATGCGATGTCCAAGACTTGTATAGACCACATTTATACCCGCGTAAAGAATATTAACAACACAATACATTCTGCAATTCTAGAAACTAAAATATCTGACCATTTTATAATCATGATTGGGATTTATAAAGCTAATAAGTTGATTAAATATGCCAAAAAAAATATGAAAATTGAAACAAAATGTTTAAATGAACGTAAAATATCTAAAGAATTACAGAAGATAGACTGGGGGCAAATGCTGCAGACAGATGACCCAAACCTTCTGTATGATCAAATATGTACTAGTTTTAATGAGATATATAATTTAGCAAAAGAAAGTAAGATGATCTCCAATGAAAAGTATTCGAGAAATTGTAAGCCGTGGGTCACTCCGGAGATAAAACGTCAGATTAAATATCGAGATAAAGTTTTCAAAAAATGGAGAAAAAATAAAACAAGTATGGACTGCAGAGCTGAATATAATAAATGCAGAAATGAAATTAACAAACAACTATTTAAATCAAAAATGAAATTTTACCAAAAAAGCATCAACGAATGTAATCAAGACATGGGAAAGCTATGGAATGTAATAAACAGCATAATCGGTAAGCAGTCAACAAGCTCTCCAGACGAAGTCATCAAAAAATATATAGGCAAAAGTCTAGAACCTGAAAATATAGTCGAAGAATTTGCTAATACATTTCTCGACGATATTCAAAATGCAAGACACGACTGTAGAATCAAAACTGCATTTCCAAAACAAAGTTGTTACAATAAGTTAAACTCGCTACACATCCGTAAATCGACGACAAAATCTATAGCTGAAATAATTCAAAATTTAAAGTCAAAAAAAAGTCCAGGTAAAGATGGAATCAGAATGAAAGACATTAAAACTATATCCGACAAAATAAGCCCAGTTATTTCAAAATTGATTAACCTCATGCTTAAAACAGGGACGATACCAAATGGGCTTAAACATTCGATTATAAGACCAATCTATAAATCAGAGGATCACACTAAATTCCATAATTACAGACCAATATCAATTCTTCCTGCAATTGAAAAGATAATGGAGAGATATATATCAAATCAACTAGTTTCTTATTTAAACGAATTTAAGTTAATTGATGAGAGACAGTATGGGTTTCAGAAAAAAAAAAGTACTGGCAAACTACTCACCGATTTTGCGGATTTGGTATACGGAGCATTAAATAAAAATTTGTGTGTCGCCGTGATGTTTATAGACTTCAGCAAAGCATTCGACACCCTTCAATATTATAACCTCCTTGACGCCATCGAAAACATTGGTATTCGTGGGCCTTTGCTAACATTTTTCAAAAATTACTTAAGTGAACGATTTATTACAGTAAAATATTTAAACCACTGTAGCAAACTCAAAAAATGTAAATCCGGAGTACCACAGGGATCCATACTGGGACCAATTTTATATCTTATATACGTTAACAACATGCTTAATCAAATCAAAGACTGTCATATTTTTCTTTATGCTGATGATACGGCGCTTGTAGCGATACACAAAAATTTTAAAGAAGCAAATGCAATGCTGCAAAAGGATTTCAATAAATTATTATGCTGGTCACATGACAATGGACTATCCATAAATTATAAAAAAACATGTTCAATGATAATTCAATCACCTTTTAAAGTTCAAAAAAATTTAGCTAACATTACATATCACAATTACGACTGTTTGCACGCTGCAGCATCAAATAATGTGTCAGATGCCTTTAAAAACTGTAAATGTAAGCAAATAATCAAAAATACTGATGAACATAAGTATTTGGGCATCATCGTTGACCACCAATTTAAGTGGGATAGCCATATAAGATCACTTTGTGGAAAATTAAGATCTGGTCTGTACAATATTCGGCTCCTAAAATACCATGTAAATGTAAAACTTTTAATAAATATATATAGTGCTTTAATGGAATCCCACATAAGGTACGGAATTTTGTCATGGGGACGAGCTTCAAAATCATTAATTCAACAAATAGTCAAAATTCAAAACAAATTTTTTAAAATTTTGCAACCCGTTACCCATTTAGAAAATAACAATTTAACCCCTAATATCAACATAATGTCGATCCAACAACTCCATTATTATACATTTGTACTCACCTATTACTTTTCAAAAAACCATAAATATTTTAGAAACTCAAAACTAAATACCAGGAACAAAGACAATATGATCATGCCCGACGACATCATTAACTCATATGGAAGTCAACAACGAAAATATTTAACTCCTTTTTTTTTTAATCTACTTCCAAAACAATTATTGAAAATTGAAAACTACGGTGAACTAAAACAAAAGTTAAAAAAATGGGTCCTGGAAAATGAATATTAACTTTACACAATGTTTCCCCTGAAGTATATATTTTGTTGTTATTTTTATTATAGATCGTTATTATATAATACTTAAATTATTGTTTACACTGTGCATTTTTTGATAATTATATTTTCCTATGTATGTATTGTCTGGACAAGACAATGTAAAAATTGTATTATTTATGTAATTTATGTGTCCCGCAGACAAGCGTCAAAGCTTTGTGGGACACAGATATCAAGAAAATAGAGAAACAATAAATAAATATTCTTTAAAAAAAAAAAAAAAAAAAGAATGGCTTTCAATCCAAGAGCTTAAAAATCACCCTTAATGGTCTTAGTTTGTGTTTCGAGTTATTGGTATGTATAAGTAGGAAGAACACGAGATGGTTCCCTCTGGATGGTTGTAACCCTTGTTCGTCGACGCTTACGTTAAAACTCCCATCTTGCCGACTCCTACTTTGGTAAACAGCGGGAATATCTGTAGAATATTCTAACAGAAACGTTGTGTCCTCCTGCTTGCAGACATGGCGCCGTGGACGAGACAGCCGGCGTGACGACCGCCCCCCACCCCGGCGACCATGCCCCCAGCAGCAGCGTCGGCCCCCACGCCGCCTCCGCCTCTCCCCACACGCCGCCGCCCCCGGCTCCCGCCGCCGCCGACGCCCCCACCGCCCCCATGTTCTTGCACGGCGGCCGCCGCCCCCCGCACGTGCCGCCGCCCCCCACCCAGCTGACCGACGTCGGCGTCGCGCTGCAGCGGCGACGTCGCGACGCCGACGCGCCCGCCAACTCGCCATCCGACGCCCGACTGCACGCGCCGCCGCCGCGGCCGACGGCGTCCACCCTCGAGGACGCGCGGCGCCAGCTGCTGAACATCGCCGTCGCCAATCCGACGCGGACGCCGACGTCAACGTCGACGCGGCCGTACCGCACGCCGTCGCAGCCGGTCATCTCGTACGTGAACGTGAAGACGTCGTCGGAGGCGCCGCGGCGCTCGTCGTCGACGGGCATCCCGGCGGCGACTGCGACGACGACGGCGACGTCGCCGCGCGGGAAGAGCGAGGCGTGCGGCGAGCGGAAGGCCGCAGTTGGCGCGGCGATGGCGACCAAGGCGGGCGTGCCGAGCGCGGTTCATCCGCGGCTGCTGCTGCAGTCACACAGCCTCGATCCGCGGCCAGCGTCGCCCTACGGCTCCCCCAGCGGCTCACCGAGGGCTGCCAGGAAGAAGCAGCCGCTCAAAGAGAGTCGCCGCGTGTCCATCGACCAGTCGGGGGACTGTCCGCAGCTCAACCAGTATCGCCTCGTCGAGAACATCGGACAGGTGAGACGCCAGATCTGCACATCTCGCTGTCGGCAACAGGCTGCTGCTGTAGGGTTGCAGTCTCCCGGAACCATTGCTGGCCTGCGTTAAGCCCCACCGTGGTAATGCCAACAATGGGCGCTGTCTTAAACAAGTAACAACACCAGCAGCGCAGTGCCATCCGCTGTTTGGTCTTCCTTCACTATGTCTTGTTTTGGTGGATGATCTCATCAGCGTTGGAGTTGCGGTTTTGTGCGAGGAGCCGAACCGCGAGCACCTGTCCGCGGCGTACCGTGTTCCAAGAAGCGGTTTGTCGACACGGATGTTGTCTGAGCGGGCTGGGATAGCTTCAGGAAGCGGACACACGGTTACATAACCCTGCAAGTCTGTTCAGTCCGGCGACTAAAGCCCGTAGCAACGCAACGCGTCTCGTGGCTGCAGCAGCCTGCATGTGATGCGTGGGAGGACACGCCCGTGATCTTGACCCCGCCGCGCCGCGTGGTCACCGCGTTGTTGTCTCACTTGGAGGTTGCACGGCAAGCAGCCTCTCAAGCAGCGGTCCATCGCTGGCGTCGCGCGAGGAGGTCGCGCCAGGGACGACGCCTTGCGCTGCTTTCTGCCGAGCCGGCGTCCGGTCGCGCGCTTTGCCGTGATTCCCCCAATTGCTCCTCGACGTCTGTGATAGCTCGCGTCGACCGCAGGTTCCGGCTTTGCCTGCCGGTTTCCCGGCTTCTCGCCTGTCAAATCCGGCTGCATAGGTCCCTTCCGTATATATCTGGATCCTGATTCCTGATGTCGGTTCCGTGGTGAAGCTAACACGCAGTTTCCTTGATGTACTCAGTCTATAGAAAGTCTGGACACGGCACATGGGACACGGTACACGGGACACGGGACAGGTGTCACAATACGCACGTGTTCGAAACTGCGACCGACTTGCGCGTGACGCTACAATTTTCTTTACCGTTTCCGCGCGACGTTTTCCACGCGTTTTTCCGGCCTCGCGTCCCGCTGTCGATCCTCGTCAAGGGAAAACTTCACAGTTGCTGCGATCCGAGTTCAATGCCAAGCGATGAGCTGGCTCTTCAGCATTCACTAAAAATATTGAGCACTGAACTCTTTGTCACAGGTTCATCGCCAAATTAATTTCTAATTATGTTCAGTTCAATCTTTTTATTTATCTGTCATGATGTCAAGAAACAAAACAAAAAATTCTCACAATATACACAATGTGAACACCACCCCCTCGATAACTCGACGGTAAATTCAGAGCCCCGTGATCGAGTGACAGTTGTACGTGTTGTAGGCGAGGTCCGAGCTCGGGATGCTGGCGCGATCTCTCGCTGTCGGATGAAACTCGGGCTCGGGGCGCGGGCTCAACGGGGCCGGGCCGCGCCAACCCCAAAATGTCAAAGGGGAAATCCCGGAAAGGGCGGCTCCGAGCGCCAAGCCGGGTGGCCGTGGAGTCGGCACAGCTTTCAGCTGTTCTTTCTAGTTTCTTATCATCGTCGCTTTTATCTCAAAGATGCAGATAGGAAAATGTTGATTGCGTTTAATCGCTGCTTGCTATGTTTTTTATGATATTTTTACCAACGCCAATCTTACTCGAATCCGGTTCAACAAATATTACATCATAAAAATCATACATATATCTTTCGATCAAACAAACGCAGTAAAAAGTTGCTAATGCTTTCAAGGATGTAGGCCCATTCACTCCGCCCTGTTGCGAGAAAAAATCTGTTTGACATCCGGAAGACGGCGAGATTGCGTAGAGTGCGTAGAGTGCGTCGTGCGTGCACGCATGCAACGCACCATGTGACGTGCACGTCACGCACATGCGAGATGTGGGCTCGCACGCCGGGTTGCATTACGTCATTCATCTCTGCTTGCCAGCTACAAGTGGCGTAAGTGGTGTAAGTGGTGTACAAGTGGTGTACACTTGTGAGTTTAACACTGTCTCTGTTTGCAGGGATCTTTCGGCATCGTGAAGCGCGCGTACAACGAGGAGGATAAGACCAATTACGTGAGTGCATTTCCACTACATCATGGTTTAATTGCAACATTACTCACTCTCCAGCCAGGCTTCTCTGCAAAACATGATTTGCACAATGGTTTCCGCGAACGTAACTTGCTTAGTTTGTGGCAACATGTCAGGCGCTTGTCCTGTTTTGACTCCAAGGGGCACATAGATCGAGGCAGTGGCGTTGCTAGGTGGCCGGTACGGGGTGTCCCTTCTTTGTTCCCGTTATCATCAAAAATACATAACCAAAAACTGGAAAAACTTTCAAAATTTTGCAAAATTAAGACAAACAGTTTAAATAACAGCTAAAACTAAACTTTTAACCGAATATTTCTATGTAAGAATTTTTTCTACCCAATGAAAAAGCAGGTTTTCATCTTAAACGCACTGATCAACTTCAAAAATCGTCTTTAACTCGAATTTTCCTGGGCACTGTTCCCCCAAATCCATTTAATTTTTTCGTTGCCTCTTCTTAGACCAACTCTGGTTCATAGGTTCCACCTTTTAGCCCCACGATGACTAAGTGGAGCGATTCGATTCACAAGATGAATTTTCTTTTGACATTTGAAATGAAGCAAAGATGGAATTGGGTGAAAGATTGAAGTGAACACAGTGACGTCACCCTCGCTGATGGGCACATCTAACATAAACATTGTTTTTTATGATAATTTGCTCTTTGTGGTACAAATATAGTCCGTGTATCACTGCGAACCCACGCTGCAGCTGTCAACACGGCCTTCCAGTGTTTTCATAACTGATTTCGGACAACTTTAGTCTTGAGAAAATTATCAGTCTGCCAAGAGTAAAAACAAAACTATTTCTGTCACGTATTAAAATTAAAAATAGTCGGAAAGCTAGACTTTCGAACGGTCTTGAAATCGGGAGCAACCGCTACGTCCGGCAAGTCATACTATTTATTTATTTAAAAAAAAACAAAAAAAAACAACAGATAAATACATTTTTGTGTTGGTGCGAATTTAATCCTAAATTCAAAAACTCGTTGCATGTCCGGTAGACATCCCGGCTGGATACAAATTTTGGAATTGCAATTTCGTTACTATAATAATAACATTTTCGTGTTGTTGAATGTCCGAGATCCCTACCATTTCCACTTACTATATTTTTACTTCCTCACACTTCCCACCATCTCTTCACTATATTTCATTGCCAGTTATTCCCGCTTATCGTCACGAGGCACAACGTTCCGAACCTCGTAGTCTGTTCTATCTAACAACGCTACGTCCGCAACCACACCAATAATTCCTCCTAAACTCATCTACACACCAATACGCTACAAGATGAGAAGCAGACACGAAATCCGCTCAACCACCCACTCCCACTCCCTGTTCGAACACAGCTCACATCACCTCCGTACAAAAATTTACAACCATCTCCCAACTCCCATCACTAATTCACCAACTCGCCGCACTTCAGACGCAAGTCTCAAATCCTTCCTATAATCCAGAACCCCTTCTACTCACGAGAAGAATTTCTAAAAACTACGTAAACGATTAGTAGAGCCTACACTCGTTGCAGGATGAGCAAGCCGTAAACTCCCTGAGGAAACCCGAACGGAAAACATTTGAAAATCATATTGTTGAAAATGGTGCTTTAATGATCAAGTATTTTTATTATTATTAAGTCATTTTATTTTTCTGATTAGCAAAATACTTCATGCACAAAGCTGAAACTTAGGCAATTTGTTTAACTTGTTAGCATATAATTCAATCCAAATTTGGTGCGGATCGGTTAATTAGTTACGAAGCTAATACCAAAAAACTGAAAAATTAACAAGTTTTTGCTCATAAAAACAAAATGGCTGACCAGATTTTGCTCAAAAACTATACAGCACCTCGCTGAGTCACCACAAACGTTTTTGCCAAATTTCGTAACGATCTGTGACCTTTAAGTAGGCCTGCTCGTTTTTGTTACAAAAAAAAAAAAAAAAATCCAAGTGCTTTTTTTTCCCCTATGTTGTGAAATTGAAGGATTTCGCTCGCTTCGCTCGCTCATCCAAAAAATATAAAAAGCTTAAAGTAAGTAAAGGTGCCTACATACCATCTATAAATATTATATATAATTACCATTATTTTTATCCTTACTACAAAGTCATCATAAAACTCATGTTCCCTTTATACTCTCTACGGTATTCATGTGCCCATTACCACTATAGGCTCATACAAAGACATATGTATTTGTACGCAGCAATAAACAGATACACGCTCCTATCAAACCCACCCACCTGACCACGCCACTGCATCGCAGCACAAGCCGCCTCGGCGCGACACGAGCACAAGCCTATATGTGTCATGTTTGCCACGCGAGGGACACCCAACGCTAATACCGGGCTTTGCCGCGAAGGCTGCAGGGATCCCAGCGATTAGCGAGGGGACTCAGCTGGCGGCGTCGGCTCTCAGGACCACAGATTAAGACAATAGCATCTCGGCCGCGTCGAGATGAGGGATGCAGATTCAGCGGAAAGCCAGACAAAGTCGCTTGATCATTGTGATTATGATGTGTTTTAATAGGTTAAAATCGTGGTTCTAATCAAGATTGTAGGGAACTCGCGACGAAATCGGACGACATAGCGCTAGAAGTAGAAGCTATTACCTGCAAAGATACTCATTTATATGTCAACTGTCAGATGACACTTGAGATGGAGCATTCGTGTCGAACAAAGCCCCGTTGATATTACGTTAGATTAACGATTTTAGAGTTGCAACTATAGACGGCTGTAATGCTTTATTTCCTTACCAAGCCGCATGAGGTGATGACGTTTCTGTCGCCTGTTTAACAATGCTATTTGGGCAGATTTTCCCACAACCTACAATCTTCGTAACATATATTTGGCACTATAGAATGGCATAGACGTCTTTAGTGATGAAATCACAGCTGTAAAATAAAATATGAAATATGAAACTTCTCATAAAACAGAACCTCGGTAATAATAGTAAAATACCGATAAAAATAATCTTGCCGTCTCGAGATGAAACTCAGTGAGCTCGGAAATATCAAATCAGAGATAGTTTTCATTCTCCGAAGCACCCTGTCCGGAGATGGAAATTACTGCTAATGGCAAGCAGCTCAAGAAGTTAAAGCGAAGCAGACAGTTGTCTCGCCCGTCGCGCGTTGTTTCGTTTCTTTGCTCCTCGTAACTTCGCTAATTGATCCGGGCTAATTGATCGCGCGTGCGCCGAGGACCGTGCCGGAGCCACGGATGGCACGCGGCACGTGATTGGCTGCCACGGCGAAGGGAAAACTGCCAGCAAGTCACCCTGTTGCGCGCCCGCCGCGGGAATACTTGTTAGATTGATTGGAAAATTCATATTTTCCGACATGCGACGCTCGTAGGACGGGGCGGCGAATCGAATTTAAATTATTTATAGTCACAAATTGCCGGTTGGTGCGACGAATCGGTCCGTCGAGGCTAAAACGGTCGACAACGGCACGCTTTGTGTGCTCAGCAGCGATATATTAATGCAAAGCATGGACGGAGGAACGGCGCAGGGACACGCACACGCGATTCCATGATAATATCATCGGCATCTCTCTCCGTTTCGTCGCGCAATGCCCGCGACATTAGCATAATGGCGCGGTCGCTGTCACTGTCACCAACAGATCGCGCTAGAAAGAGTGCTTCGGGAAAAACAATCTCGCATCGCAGCGCGCTCGTTATACCCGACACGGCGACCCGACGCAAATAGCCGGCCCCGACCCGATGTTCTTCTGTCATCTGCTCTGTCATCTCCTCTGTCATCTCCTCCACGGTCCCGTTGTCGCTCACAAACAGATAGCTGTCAGCTGTCAACTCATGGAAAAGTCTGCACAGAACGTCGATCGGGGAATGGGAGCCGCGTGACATTAACCCTTTTGTTCGTTGTCCACAGGCCATGAAGATATTGTCGAAGAAGAAACTTCTGAAAAAGGCTGGCATTTTCGGTGAGTTTATAAACACAAGCACAATGTGACTCTATTTTTAACTTCCTAAATAACATGTCTAATTTCCGACGCGTTGCGATTCGCTGTGATTGTCATTGTGTGGCGCATGTCGCGCGGGCTGACATGACGCCGACGGCGGCGGCGGCGACGGCGACGGCGACGGCGGCACGCCGCGCTATTTTTAGCCACGTTAACATCGCACGTCGCGATCACCCGCCGATTGCGCGGTCTATTTCAGCCGGTCGATATTCGCCGAAGAAAGTCGACGTGTTCCCCCTCCGCTCCGGCCGACATCCCTTGTCTACATCCCTTGCTGCTGCCACGCGGCTTTCGTATGCTCGGTGGTTGGTGTGTTGCGTGTTGCGTTCTGTACGCTGCTTGCTTGCTTGCTTGCTTGCTTGCTTGCTTGCTTGCTTGCTTGCTTGCTTGCTTGCTTGCTTGCTTGCTTGCTTGCTTGCTTGCTTGCTTGCTTGCTTGCTTGCTTGCTTGCTTGCTTGCTTGCTTGCTTGCTTGCTTGCTTGCTTGCTTGCCTGCTTGCTGTTCACCACTGGTATTGGATGGGTATAGTAGATTTTTGTGGGAATTATTGGACACATTTGTTGGGTTTCGCGGCAAAGAACGCATCGCGATTTCGTCGCGGAAAAATCCCCATGCAATCGTTCGTTGATCGGCGCCCTTCGGCTTAGCGAATGCTCGGATCGAAAAACCGGCGACTTTCTCTGCGATGGAATTGTCGGTCGTTATTTTTGTTTATCCTCTCTCCCCCCTGTTTTTATTTTATTTAATAAGACGGGCTTCTCGAGGCACCTATAAGCCGGAAAGTGCGGATGTTGTCAATGTCTTGCTCCCGAGTTTGACTATTCTTTGCCCACGTCACGTCCCTGCAGCCGGCTCCCGTTTCTCGGGTGTTAAAAGTTGGTCTCACCCCGGCTCCGGCAAGCAGCACCCCCTAACGCTGTATCGGCAGTGAAACGATATCTCGCCTGCTGGCTTCCAGGCTCCATGAATTGCTTCGAACTTTTACACTCGACGATAAAAAAAAAACAACTCCATCGGCCTCGCATTTCCTCGTAACTGTCTCCCGGTGTATCCCCGGCCGCTAGGTACTTGCCAGTTTTCAGTTACCTACCTTTTCATCCCATCGCTGCAGATCGATGCTGGCCCCAGTTCCCACTCGAGCTCTTTGTAGACTTTGTAGACTTTGTAGACTTTGTATACGAGCTCTGGGCAAGCAGGGTCCGCGGCTTGCTCGATGAGTAACGTGTCCTGCTTCGCATCGCATGCTGAACTCGATCAGTGCTGTGTTTGACATCCACTACCGGCTCACAATGCCTACGCGCTGACGTTTCAGTGATGTCCGCTGCAGTTGGGTGCGTGGATGCACTCGGTTACTAGGACCACCTTTGTTCGCTTCATGTACAATTGTTTCGGATGTCGGATAGTTTTCTATCCACTGCGGTTATCCCAAACTTATAATTAAATGCAGCGTTATCTTGATTTATATATAAATTTTTTCAAACATAGTAATTGTATTCTAAAAAAGTGTTAATAGCAGGAAAAACCGACTTTCCCGTTCATTTCAATCTTTTTTTATCTTACAATAAATTCCACTTTGTAAACTTAGTGCACTTCCAGCTTTAAAATGGGCTACTATTTATCAAAAAACCACCGAGCGTTTCACTTCTCTTGAAAAGTGCAAGGCGATAGGAAATATCATCCAAATCAAAACACATGTTGATCCATCCGTGCTTGAACGAAACCTGTAACCAGCAGTCCAATACAAAAGTACCCTGTCCTCAATAAACATAACGCTCCATGCCCCAACATGTCACCACGGCTAGACGTCGCTCCCCGTTAGCTAGCACCGACTGACTCTCGCTCCATGTCCAACACAGGACGGATCGCGCCGAGCCGCAAAGCGCCCGGGAAGCCCGGCGTCGACAACCCGCTCGACCGCGTGTACCGCGAGATCGCCATCCTGAAGAAGCTCGACCACCCCAACATCGTGAAGCTGGTCGAGGTGCTCGACGACCCCGACGAGGATCACCTCTACCTCGGTGAGTCGCCCGGCTCTTCGCAGGATGCTCGCTGAGGCGTTGCTATTGTCTAGCAACTTGCCAGCTGCGAGACCCTTGAGGGCAAGGCATCCCCGTCAAATCCTTAATCACACGATACATTGCCTTAGAATTTCTCGCTTAAATTCCAACCGTGGCGACACAGAGAACTGGCAGGCAGAGGGGTGTGCAGTCTCGTTTCAAGACACGGCCTGGAGGTCCGATGACAGCAGCTGGAGGTAGTTCAGACTCCTCTCATGCAAAAAGCTTCCGCACACTATTGTGTGGTTGGTTGTGCGCCCGTAGCTCGTAGTTAGACCCAAGTTCCAGCAGTTCTAGTAGTTTTAGTAGTTCTAGTTCTAAAGCTTGCCTCGTGTGAAGCTTGCCACGTGCGCCCTGTGCACCAACTTTAGTTAGCAGTTAGTTTGACGCGAGGAGTATCGCCCTTCGTGCAGCTGCGATGATGCGATCTGGGGACACTTTGCAGCTGGGCTGCATCTCTAACCCGTCCAGATAGCACCTTGCCAACAATAGGCCTGCTACACTGCGCGGCTACTGCTGCCACACTCGACCATTGCTAACATTTCTATGGGAATGTAATGCCAACAATGGTAGTAATAATGACACCGCGATGCCACCGACCCATTGTTGGCATCCCACGATTCCCTGTCGACGGCACGCCAGTGTCTGTCCTTGTCTGTTTTGTGTCTGTCCTTGTCTCACTTGATGCTCACCGTGTTCCAGTGTTCGAGTTGGTGGAGCGGGGCGAGGTGCCCACCAAGACGCCGCTGCCCGAGCAACAGGCGTGGAGCTACTTCCGGGACGTCGTCAGCGGCATCGAATACCGTGAGCAACCTCCCTCGACGCCTGAAGACCCTCAACGATCTTGCAATCGTTCACTAACCCCTGGCATCCGATCCCGTGCCCGTCACTCAGTGTCAAGCAAGCTGGACGCTATCCTGAAGCTAGCTGGGACCTGCAACATGGCGCCCGCCTGGCGTCTATCACGGTCATCTTGGCGCCGCCTTATTGTCGTAGAGACCGTTCCCCGCAATGCCACGCTGCTTGCTGAGCCGGGACACGTATTCACAAAGCATGCCTCACGCCGAGATAATCGCCCACCCGTCGGCGTTCGCTCGTCGCGTCGACTGCGAATTCCTCGTCGCGTTTAGCATAACGCCCCGCGCGGCGCAGAGCAATAAGACCGGCTCGATTCGACCCACCCTCGCGTGCAGCCCGTCCCAAGGCTGTCTTCAAGACCCTTTGACCTTTAGCCATGCGCCTTGCCTAATGCCAGCAAGAGGTCGGGCGTCACTGCTGCTGCTAGTGTTGCCACGCTGCTACAATTGTTGGCATTACTAGGTAAACGATTAGTAGAGCCTACACTCGTTGCAGGATGAGCGAGCCGTAATCTCTAGGGAGAAATTCAAACGGAAAACATTTGACAATCATATTGTTGAAAACGGTGCTTTAATGATCAAGTATATTTTTTTATTATTAAGTAATTTTATTTTTCTGATTAGCAAAATACTTCATGTACGAATCTGAAACTTAAGCAATTTGTTTAACTTATTATCATATATATTCAATCCAAATTTGGTGCGGATCGGTTAATTAGTTACGAAGCTAGTACCAAAAAACTGAAAAATTTACGGGTTTTTGCTCATTAAAAAAAAATGGCTGAACCGATTTTGCTCAAAAACCATACAGCACCTCGCTGAGTTACCACGAACGTTTTTGCCAAATTTCGTAACGATATGTGACCTTTAAGTAGGCCTGCTCGTTTTTGTTACAAACAAAAAAAAAAAAAAAATCCAAATGCTTTTCTTTCCCCTATGTTGTTAAATTGAAGGATTTCGCTCGCTTCGCTCGCTCATCCAATTATGTGCCTTGCCTAATGCCAGCAAACACCGGTGTCACTGCTGCTGCTAGTGTTTACACGCTGCTACGATTGTTGGCATTATACTATGTGCCTTGCCTAATGCCAGCAAACACCGGTGTCACTGCTGTTGCTAGTGTTCCTACGCTGCTACGACTGTTGGCATTACTATGTGCCTTGCCTAATGCCAGCAAACACCGGTGTCACTGCTGTTGCTAGTGTTGCCACGCTGCTACGATTGTTGGCATTACTATGTGCCTTGCCTAATGCCAGCAAACACCGGTGTCACTGCTGTTGCTAGTGTTGCCACGCTGCTACGATTATTGGCATTACTATGTGCCTTGCCTAATGCCAGCAAACACCGGTGTCACTGCTGTTGCTAGTGTTGCTACGCTGCTACGATCGTTGGCTTGGAAGGCAAGTGACCTGCTGACTGTGTGCCCACCTTGCAGTGCACTACCAGCGCATCATCCACCGCGACATCAAGCCGTCCAACCTGTTGCTAAGCAACGACGACCGCGTGCAGATCGCCGACCTCGGCGTGTGCAACGAGTTCTCCGGTGCCGACGCGTCGCTTAGCAACACGGCGGGCACGCCGGCCTTCATGGCGCCCGAGACGCTCTCGAGGAACAAGACGTCGGGCAAGGTGAGGGTAGAACTTGTTGCCTACAGGTGCTTGGGTCAAAATGCGGCGAAATCGCAAATTAATGCGATTTCCAGGATTATGTTTCAAATATAAATGGTACCGATACGGAATCTTTTGTATGAGTTTCGTCAAATATATTACTGTGTAACTAAGTAAATCGGGCGAATAAGCGCTGGCCGCAGAAGTAGTTGTTAAATTTATCCAGTGCATAGTTATCATCTGCAAAGATACGCATAATTAATTCAAATGTCAGTTGACAATCGAGAATGAGCATCATTGGCAAACAAAGTCACGTAAATATTAAATAAGATTGAGGTGAGTAATGTTATTTCAAATTGTAGCTCGATGGCAGGGGCGCTTTAATTTCCAACCAAGCCGTCTTTATGTGGCGCTGACGATTCTGTCGACAGAGTCATCGACGGTGTTTCCCGTATTGCCAAAAGTAAGATATTTGGTTCAGTGTTGTATTGCGACGACTTGCTTAGAATGTTTCTTATAGATATATCTATTGTGTTGGCCTGTATGGAGCAAAGAAAGTTCGGAATATCTTTACTAGTCCTCCAATAGTGACAGGTTGAACAACGTTTCCTCCCTCTCATAACATAACACGCAATGAAACATCCCTTTCGGCACCCTATCAACACGTGTTTTGCCAGGAATAGAACCCCTGTCCCCGTCGCCTCGAACCCATCGGGTACGAACAGCGTGGACTGCGATGGCAGCGTTTCGACAGGAAGCTACCAAACCGACACCCCCCCCCCCATGAGAACTCGGTGGTCCCAGCGTTGTCTCAGCGTTGTCTCAGCGTTGTCTCAGCGTTGTCTCAGCGTTGTCTCAGCGTTGTCTCAGCGTTGTCTCAGTGGAGACAACGTGGACACAGGCTTTTTCGGCTGGAATCTAGCCTGTCTGGGATTCCATCGAGTGCTTTTTATTAAAATAATATAATATTATTCAACTATTGTCTCGCCTTAAAAAAACATAAAAGAAAATAGCATGGATGTTGAGGATGTTACAAATACACGGACTAGATGTCTGCAGCCAACATTTCCAGCCATGCTAACCGAATTCAAACATCAATTTTTGTTCATGCTCGTGAATTTTTCTCACCTCCCAACGCTGTGACCAAATCCTCGCCATCTTTATTGGTGTGATCAAGCAGCAGAGGGTCACGCCAGAGGAGGCTTACACAAGTAGATGTTTAAAACCAACGCTGTTAATTCCTCGGCCAGGCGTCGGACATCTGGGCGATGGGCGTGACACTGTTCACGTTCGTGTTCGCGCGCGTGCCGTTCCACTCGGAGAGCGTGATCGCGCTGCACGAGCTCATCCTGACCGAGCAGCTGGCGTTCCCCGACGACGTCGCCGTCAGCGCACCGCTGAGAGACTTGCTCTCCCGGATGCTGAATAAGGACCCGACGCATCGCATCACGTTGCCAGCCATCAAGGTGGGTAGCGCCGAGCTGGAAGAACCGCCAAGCTGTGCTGTGCTAAGCTGTTCTAAGCTGGGCTAAGCTGTGCTGTGCTGTGCTGTGCCTTTTCTAATATCAGCCAACACCGGTGTCACTGCACTGCCACCATTGTATGAGGAATGATTTTAATCCCATAATTGTTAGCACCAAAGCAGCAATAGCAGCGCAATAAAACCGAGCTGTTGGTGGCATAAGTAATGGCCAGTCGGTATGTTGTATAATTTCACAAGCTTTAATATAATTTCTTGCAAACAATAAAAAGTCAGGTGGTAAAGTTAATGGCGTTGCAAGTTGAACGTGTTGAGCCGTGCGATGGTGACACGACCATTGCGGCTGCTGCTTACGTGACCTCCGACCTGCGACCTCCACAGGAGCACACGTGGGTGACGAAGGACGGCGTGTACCCGCTGCTGAGCGAGGAGGAGAACTGCCAGCTGGTCGAGGTGACCGACGAAGAGGTCCGCCAGGTCATCCAGGCCGTGCCCAAGCTCGACACGCTGATCCTTGTCAAGGCCATGGTCAAGCAGCACTCGTTCCAGGTGAAGCATCTCTCACCCCGCAACCCTCCCTTCTCACGACACGCGCCAGTCACTTCTTTCTTCATCTTTCTTCTTGTCATTAAATTTTTCCACCCCATTTAATCAATTTCAGCAATTTTCCTAGAACTTACATCCTTGTGCTTAACCATCTCTATTGTTTGAATCTCAGTTTCATCCCTCCTTCATTAGCACCACCAGCTTTTCCTTTCTCTCCTCTTTTGCCAGTGTGGCCTGTTGCTAAGATGCAACGTTTATTGAATAGACTTAATCCACTCAGGGAAAAATGACGACAAATACCCACTAGGCGTACTAGTTGTTTGGTGAAAAAAATAGCTCTGCTAAATAACAAAGGAAGAAAGTGAAATCACAACCCGAATTTCTCTACATGTCTTTAGCGAGTGGGTATCATGACGTCATTTTGATGAAATTTTGATTGAATGGACAAGATGTATTGTATATTGAATTGTATGCAATCCTAACAATTTTTCCATGATAGCAACGCTAGCAGCGAGGATGGTCCGGTCGCAGGTTGATTGACCAGGATCTCGATGCTTGCAGCACCCTTTCTTGCGTCGCGGCGGGGGCGCCAGCAGGGGGCGCACGGGGGGCGCAACAAGTCGGTCGCAGCAGTTCCAGGCGAGCGGTCGGAGCAACTCGGCGCCGGGGAGCTACCACCTCGGGGAAGACAAGTATGTGTCCTCTGCCATCGTGTCCATCCATCGTGTACGTCACATCATCCATCCTGTCTCGTCCCCTATCCTCGGATCCCCATCACCCTCATGTCTACATAGCACAATGCCCATGGCATGAGCATTACATTCCCGTAATGTTCTCATGCGATTCTGTTCATGTTAGGTGAGACGAGATGAAATCTCCACTTTTGTCAATGTTTTTGATGGAACAAATTACCGTTCTCATCTCATCTCACCTTACTAAAAGTGAAAAATTCGCATGGATGAATTAAAAAATTTTCAAGTGGGGTTTTCTGTTTCTTGGTTGTAAATTTCTTGACTCCTCCGACATATATATATATATATATTTATATATATATATATATTATCAGCTTTTCAAACTATTTTCGAAGGTTTATCTGGGTTCTGACTTGTAGAAACTGTTTCGGTTCTCAAATTTTGCGTAAAACACAACATATCTTTGGCTTCATGGTGCAGGAATATAATGTAGAAGTGTTCCTTCAAAAGATAACATCACTCAACCAATGCCCTTCTACAGTTCCCTCAAAAACACCAATTTCAAACTTTTAATTGATTGCCATGTATTCCCCTGCCCCAGCTAGACATAATTGTACTTACCTGTCTGTGCGGCAATCCAGGCTCCTTAACAACCGTGTTTTCTCAAGGCTGATTTGGTGGAGGAGCCAGGCTAGATTGCTCTGCGGGATGCGTCCAGGGGCAAGGCTACTTCGGTGGAGGAGCCAAGTTCCGCTCTGCGGGCTGCGTCTAGGGGCGACACCTAGTGACGTCATGGTCACGGCACCGTGTTAACAAACGCGTGACCTTGTCGTAGGTCTCTGTCGCTGGAGCCGTGCATCCTGCCCGCGCTGGACGAGACGTCGCCCGGCGAGCTGCCGACGCCGACGCCGACGCCGACGCCGACGCCGACGCCGACCGTGGTCTAGCCGGCACGGTGGCTTCGCGGACTGACTGACTACCTCCCGGCGACGACGACGATATTTTGAGATGTTTTAACTTATGAACGTGAGGTCGCTTCTATATCGCTTGTCTCGCTGTCCACAAACTGTCAGACGCTCTCCATCGACTTTGGGTATTCATATTTTCTGAAAGCTTGCGTATCACTCATAGAAAAGCGTATGTTTTGAGGAATTCCTCAAGGGTCATGATTTTGCTTTTTGGGGCGTGAAATAAGCGATATTTTCGAAGCGCTTACATTTTATCAACGGTGTTAACAAGACACCAGACTCGAGAATGTGAAAGAGCCGTTGTTTTAATTACTGATTTGTGGTTCTGATGACAGAGCGGGCCTGACGAGCAGGACAGCATGTTGGGTTTGAGGCAGTTTTAGTTATCTGCTGCAGATTTGGCGGTGTTTTACGGCAGAGGTTGCTTGGGGGATGTTTCCACCGAAAAGCTGCAGCTTGATGCTTTCTAGGCGCTGAATATCAACTTTTGGGCGACGAAATCACAGGGAATCAAAAATAAGCATGTATCTAGTAGATAAACTTCTAGGTGGGTAGTTATGGTGAATTAGATATCAATCAAGCTAGAATTTCTAGGTTTTATTATGACGGGACCAGAACGATTCGAACTGAGCGAATTCTATAGAAAATCTCGCGAGAAAATCATCATCAATATTATGCAATCTAAGTGTATTTATATAATAGTGATTATGAAAGTTAAAAACATTGTTCTTAAAAAAATTTAAAATTTTACGCCGTTATCGTAGGTGCGATTTTTACTAATTCCGACGACTCGGTTTTTGGACGTGAAGTTTAGCCGGGCGTGTTTTTTGGTGTCAACTTTTGGGATTTTAGTTTATAGCGTTCAAGTCTTTGTGATGCGGTCAGCGTTGCGCCCTGAGGGGCTTAGCCGCGTCCCCTTCAACTTTGCACAATTTACAATTATACATTATTGATATCTATCTCTCTTTGCTCATCGTGTTCGTATCTTCCTCTCTGTCAGTCTCTCGACACGTGTTGCACTGTGTTCTCTTTTCCAATTGCAGTTCTTAGCCCTCAATTGTAGCAAACAATCTTCGATATACATTTCATTATCATTACAATTTAATAATATTAACCTTCGATATTTCCAATATTCTACACATTCCTTCGCTAAAATTGTTAAAAATATCTCTAATTGCCTTTCAAATTGAAGCTCTCTCTCTTTCTCTCTCATTATTACAAACGCTCTCTTAGCAAAATCCATTGTGAATTCTAAATTTAGCTGATTGTACTGATTCGTGCAACCGAGTGGGATTTAGTGGAGAAATCCTGCAATTATTTCGTCACTCGAAATATCCGGGCTGTTAATAAAGCCAGCTTACGTCCTTCTATATAATGTTTGATCAGACCACCTCCAATTTACCAACCAGCAACTAGCAACTAGCAACTAGCAACTAGCAACTAGCAACTAGCAACTAGCAAATAGCGATCGCCTTGCCGGCATTTCTGTGAAAGGGGTTGACGGGCTTTTAAAGCTACGAGTCCTTATACCTAATTGCTTTTTAAAAAACAAACAAAAATGTTTTTCAAGTTGAGATTTAAAAATGAAGCTGTGATATTTTGTATTTTGATGTGAAACGATAGGCACAGATGTAAAATCAGTTAGTCCAATGTAAAAAAAATAATACTGTTCATGATTACCATGCGTGACGATTCAGTTGACAGAGTTAATGCACATTTTAGGTGTCACGTTTGATGTTCCCAGTTTGTTTGACGAAAACCCGCTCCCCGACACTACATTTAACTGTGTGACAAATGATACACATATTTATTATACTGAGTAGCGTTCGCTGATGCAAACTAACCAGCTGTTATCTATAATACGATGGTACAAATGAAATATTCTGATCGTTTCACGATATCTGGGGACTGAGACGTATTAGACAAAGTGTGGAGCCAATGCGCAAGCAAGCAGGTAGTAAATCCGATGCATATAGCCGCTGTTTCATATTCTAGCAGACAATATCGCTTACAAGGCATGAGCGATGGGTACTAGTCAAATTTAAATCCTTTTACATATTTTATAATATCGAAGTTATCAATGTTGAATAAAGCAAGCGTGTGAAAAGCTGGAACAAATTTTACTAGGCATTTTCCTCGATTTTCTTTGTCCGAGTCCAATTCCTTCCTGTCATTACTCTGTAATGGTTTCTACTCGCAAGTTATGATGATGGCGGTGATGATTTTATGCAATCCAAAGCTTCGTCGGTGAAAAATATTTAGTCTACTATGAAAAGCTCATGTCTAAGTCATAATTTGTGAGTAATTGTAGGAATTTTATAAAAAAAAAACTTTCCTATTTGTATGATGATGATTGAACATAAGAGAGGTACAACAAATTCAGGCACTTAGTTTTATTGAAGCATTTTGCAAGAAGTTACAGTTAAAATCAATTCTTTACAGGTTAAAATATATAATTCCTAGGACGTTGGTCATCGTCATCAATATTCGGTCGTCGCGAATTCGGATCAGTATCAAGTTATCCAGTCGTGGCTGAAAGAAGTACAAGCTTAGAATACACCGCGCCAGCAGGAGAAGGAAGAACCGGCTAGAAATGTCACACACACATTCTGTCAATAGATTTTCAAATTATAAGAAACTAAAATCCCAGCCAAAAATATCTACCATTCGTAAAGTCAGATCACTGTTAAGCATTCAATATTGCTACTCATTAGTACTAACAGGGTTGAAATCCCAGACATTTTACTTTCTGGTTATTTTTTCAAACAAAGCTCGGGTAACGAAGCATGGATGTTTCACGTATAGTACAGCCATTTGCAAGGATTGCTCTTGTTAAGAGCCACCGGACTCCGGGTTCGTGTACCAGCACTAATTCCACCTGTTACTCTTTTTCATGTCACCAAAAGCCCTGGCACGCCTAGCTGACCAATGGAGGGCATGGAGGGCACAAAGACAAAGACTCACTGCCGTTGCGCGTTCCGTTGCCGCGTCTGTTCCCCCCGCGACAAGCCACCCCCGCCGCTAGGGACGGCGGTCCTCCGGCTGGTGGGGGGCCATTGGGGGCCGGGCCCTGACCTTGACCGAACTTGAAACAAAAACAAGACAATCAGCAAGAAGCGGGGCTCACAAGCAGATAAGTTAAGGGTGAAATTTAGGTTAAAACCTCATGCTAAGTACCTAGTAGTACCACAAGTGTTAGTTGTTTATAAGTTCGCTGCATGATATGGATGGTATAATTTCATAAAGAAACTTTATGATCTCTGTCACACCGGAGTTTGATCGCGTTAGTTAATGGTGCTGGTGAAATGACAGTAATTATGTATTGCAGGTTGCTGGAAGTGAAAGTGCAAACAATGAGCCACGGTGATGGTAAATGAGTCCACCGTGACTTGCTGCAGAGGAATCATCCCACTCGTGTTGCTGCAGCCAAAAATCGTGCAAACAGGAAAGTAGTCCCCGAAGCTGATCAACTTGTGGGGCCGGGAGCAATTGAAACAGCACATTTCCTTGATACTAACTCCTGGTTTCTGTTGCAGCGATGCAGCGTTACCTGCGCTGGCCACACTAAGACCAGCCAGAGACTTGATAAACAGCGTGCAGACAACTCACCACAAACACAATGGCCATTGCCAGCATGACGAAGAATGCAAAGTACTTCATGGCGTCGACGGTTTCTGCGGCTTGCTGGACTTGTCGGGTTGTCGGATGGTCGAGTGTGCCTGGACCAGCGCCCGGCGAGGCTTAAATACCCGCAGTGAGCGCTGCCCGTGACCTTGGCGGGGTCGCGGGTGGCGGGCAGCGCGGAAGTCGCGGTATTCAGCGGCCGGAAGCGTCGCTCACGATCGGAATCGCGGGCGACGCGAAATGACCGCTTGTTAACGCGGCCACATTTCCAACAAACGCCGGCCAATTTATCGCAGCGACAAAAAATCAGTTTGGACAAGCACACATTGAAACAAATTACTTGTTTATTCAATTTGAAATTGTATGTAGCGTACATAATTTATTAGTATGTATTATTATACATAGAGAGAGGAGACACAGGAATAAAATTCTATAATATTTTGTTGTTGCTGTTATAATGTAGCTTTGTTTATTATTTCGGCCGAGTAGGCCACGATATTATCTCTTGTTGTTCTTCCGCCGCTCTGACGTCAGGGCGAGCTCGACGCCATGACCGCCCCCGCCGCCCACGCCGCCCCCGCCGCCCCCGGGGCCCGTACCTCCCCGGGCCATGTCGGGGTCCGAGCCGATCCACGGCCCTGTTTAAACCGGCCACATCTTACCAAGCCCCCGACAATAACTGCACTCAGCACACTACGCAATCCCATCACGGCCCTCCCTGACTTAACATGTCGTAACATGTCTTAACATGTCTAACATGTCTTAACATGTTTGAAAAGACAACCAGGGAATTAACAGTCCACGAGCTAGCCATCACCATGGCTGCAAGCAAACAGCTGTGAGCTTAGGTTTAATCTCGCTATTGCCTGCTTGTCATAACAGCATATCTAGAATAGGCATTGAATCTGTTTTGGAACGAATTATGCCGTTAGAGAAATCTTGTATCTGTCAACTTCTTAACAACCAGTTAACTTGTTCTTACAGGACTGATGCAGGCCACCAGTGACCTTGATGTTTCGTTTTCAGGTTTCCCTGGGAACGCTGGCCTTCAACGACTCAAGATGATGGCCAAACCCACCCTCTCCCACCCCTACACCGACACCGGACCCACCCCCGCGTTCCGCACCCTTCCCCTCGCACACCTCCACCCCCCGGCGTCGCTCAGAGAAACTGCCTCCCGCCCCCCACCGGCCCCCCACCGCCCCCAACCGACACGACGGTCGACGTCGTCGGCGAGCCCACCCCCGCCCCCAACCCCGGGGGCGGCGCAGGGGGGGCGTTCGGCCGGCTCGGCGTCGCGATATGCGGCTGATACAGCTCCTGCTGGTAGTGACGCGGTCGCCCCGACGCCCCCGACGCCCCCGACGCTCCCGATCCCACCGTCGGATGGTGGTGCAGATGATGCGACGCCCCCGGTGCCGACGCTGCCGACGTGCCCGTGCCACCGCCGCCCCCGCCGCCCCCGCGGAAAGTGCGCAAGCCGAGCGAGCAGCGGCGTCGGCGTCGGGGGCTGTGGTACGAGTCGTAGCCGCTTGATGTGGTGGCGCTGCGAAAAGGAGAACGTATCTGGAAAGGAGAGACAGAGAAGACATGCAAGAATCTCGCTTGGTCAGGTGCACTCGGACAGCGGGCGCGACAGAGACAGACGTGGGGTGAGGAGAGGTTAGCGCAGGGTGCAAGTGCGTGGGGTGGTTAGAACACGATGCACGGCGCACGCTTACAACAAGCTTCGAAACAAAACAAACAAACAACTAGGCGCTCTGTGCCAGGGATTCGCAATCGGTAGCCAAACTTCAACCTGCATCTATAATTGCAATGCCGCAAGGGTTTTCAGCCTAAATATCTAACTACAGGCAATAGATTTTGTTTTATGTGGGATTTTATGGTGAAATTGGTGAATTTGGACCACGCCTGATGCCTACAATCGTAAACGCTGGCAGTGCAGTGACGCCGGAGTTTGCTGGCATTAGGCAAGGCACATAGTAATGCTAACAATCGTAGCAGCGTAGTAACACTAGCAACAGCAGTGACACCGGTGTTTGCTGGCATTAGGCAAGGCACATAGTAATGCCAACAATCGTAGCAGCGTAGCGACACTAGCAACAGCAGTGACACCGGTGTTTGCTGGCATTAGGCAAGGCACAGAGTAATGCCAACAATCGTAGCAGCGTAGCAACACTAGCAACAGCAGTGACACCGGTGTTTGCTGGCATTAGGCAAGGCACAGAGTAATGCCAACAATCGTAGCAGCGTAGCAACACTAGCAGCAGCAGTGACATCGGCATTGCATTAAAAAAGGACGCCGCGCAAAGTCGTTAGAAGATGCTTGAAACTTTAGACTAGCAATCAGCTTTGAGAGTGTTGTCGCTGATTGCTTTCCGTATCTTCCAGAGTTCAATGCTGGCTGAATGGAAGGTTCCAGCGCGTGTTGACACTGTCGCTACTTTGTGCTTCGCTGTGTGCCACTAATTGGCCATCGCTGGCAGCGCGTGCAATCAATAGCACTCCGCCACAAAGCGATGGTAGTTTCGCCGAAGAGGGACAACGGCAAGCTTTGTTTCGCGAGCTGGGCGATGGCCTTGGAGTACGGGACAAAGCCGCGTGCGCGCGGGAAATCAAGGCCGGCCCAGTCAAGGTTGCGTAGGTCTCTCACCTTTCTAGCTGCCTTGCGGCCGGCTCGTTTTACAAAGAATTGCTTTGTTCCTAAAAGAGACTTGAAAATATTGCACGGGCTGTGAAACACAGAGGACACTAAATTGTGGCAACTGCTTTAGAATTCGCTTCAGGGGGCGTTTAATGGGTTTTCCTGGCCATCGTTCAACGGACCTTGCGATCGCAAAAACAAAAGTCGATTTCGAAAAGCTGATCTTCTAAGCAAGTAATGGTTGAATTTTTCGATGGAACCGTCATTAACATATTGGAGTGGGGTAGAAAATACCATTCAAGTTTTATAAGGCGTTTCCCGACCTAAATCCAGGAATCAGACGTAGCGGCATTTCTGTAAATACCATCGCACTCCTCAAAAACACGTTCATCGCGCCGGGTTATTCATTGATAAAGCTTTTCAATTACGATTTATCGACGTCTCCTATACAGCCAAGCGGCCTGTTGTTCCAAGGAATCACACCTCATGGCTTTGCGAGACGTTGGGAAACTGTAATTGGAAAGCTTAGCTTGCAAACATGAGGTTGTTGAGCAGTTTGTTTAAAAAACTAGCGGTTAGTGTTCCAGGACAATCCCGAGGCATCAACAACAGCGACAATCAGAAGGCCACCTACTTTCCGCTTCTGATGCTGCCTCTCCGCCAGCGACGCCTTCGACTTGATGAGCACCTCCGTGACCGTCCGCCGGAAGTTCTTCGTCATGAAGCAGTAGAGGATCGGGTTGATCGCCGAGTTGGCGTGGCCGAGCAGCAGCGCGAAGGGGATCGCGTCGACCAGGTACTCGTCGTCGTAGCCGAGGTCCAGACACAGCGAGAGCAGGTTGTAGGGCAGCCAGCACAGCGCGAACAGCGTGGCGAGCAGCAGCAGGATTCGCGCCACGCGTCGACGTTCACGCACCAGCCGCGTGCCCTGCAACCCGGGACGGGGGTTGTGACAAGCCGGGATATGGATCTTGGCGCTTGCTGCTGCTTGCTGGCTTGCTGGCTTGCTGCTGCTGCTTCTTGCCGCAGCAAAAGGGGAATTAAAAATGCAGACTGTATGCTGGTTGTGTAAAATATGTGACCAAGAGACCACTCATGTTCAATAGAAGTTACATTTCTTTTTATGAAACTGCCCATGTCTAAAATAGTGATTTCTTTTTATATCTTCCTACACGATTTACGTACTTGCTTGCTGCGAACACCTTTATGCACACTGAACATATTTGGTGGTCTTCTTGTGGCCAAATTCCAAAAATAGGCCACCATGTTTTTGTCACCATTGTTGCAGCGGTGCTACGATTGTTGTCACTACTTTCCTTAGCAGAACCTAATTTCAACAATCACAGCACCGTCTTGTAAATTTCTTGAAGCCAGAACAAGCAGCAGACAAAGCGGACATGACATCAGCCTCCCAGCGTGCAGACAGTTTGTCCGCTGAACGAACAGCGGGAATCTTGTTCCAGGATCGTGTCTACCGCCTTCCCGAGCCGCCGTCAAGGAGACCAGCGCTGCGTGTCATGCGGGCATCCTGACAGAACGGTTAACCCCGCAGCGAGCGTCCTGACAGCACGGTTGACCCCGCAGCAAGCGTCCTGGCGCGATCGCCTGCAGCCGAGGCAGTCGCCAAGTTACCGTCGTCAGAGACGCAGAAAAATTGTTATCTGTACTAGCCTCGCCGAGAAGTGGCTGCAGCCACGTCACAATGTCAGCTTGTGTCTTGACGCTGATGGCTGGAGACGGGGACGGGGGCGTTGAGTGGCTGAGATCGAGTTACAAGACATCACACTTCTTGATGGAGGCACTCACGGCTGTCTGCCTGCCCACCAAGGTGTTTGTGTGTGTGTGTGTGTGTGTGTGCGATACGGCGAGGAAAGGAATCAATAGCTTTTAGCGTCGGCAAGTGTGCAGCTAATGAACGTTAAGCGACGCCCAAGACGCCGCCAGAGGGCGTCTGGTTAGCGACGCCAGTGCGAGGTGCGTGCCGATGGAGACAACGCAATGCATACGATGCGTCACGCTGACGTGGAGGGTGTTTGTCGTAGCGATGCGTGCGTATTTCGAGGGGTTTCTACGCAACGCCAGTTGGGCAATGAGCACTCGAGTTGGGTTTCGAAGCCGGGACCGTTGCGGTGGCCAGCTGGGAGTGACGCGTTCCAAGCCTCGATTCGCGGTTCGCTGGTTGAACGAGCGGTTTTTCCGATCGAGGGTTATCATTATTTTCTGGCTGACCCTGTTCTGCTTGAAACATGCCGGCCGGTACGAGTGTAGGGTGCTGCTATCTAGGAGGCTCGAGTGTTTCTAGCTCGCATGTGAATGTTGGCCTGTCCCGGGCTGGCCGGGAAGACGACGAGGCCGCGGGGTCACGGCACGGGTCACGAGGGGGTGACCCTGACCTGGAGGCACCGTGGATGCCGGACGACGCCGGATGCTCGCTTCCAGCTGCTTACAATGATTTAACGCCAGGGAACACGTTAGGAAAGTCCACGCGTGGTTTCATGATGTGAACATTTTACCTGTGAAATTGTGAACACCACTCACAAAGATTTTGCGTTCTTGTATTTGCGAGCCTTGTTATGTTAAATGTTGTCTAATGGCGCGCACGTTTTCATTTCTCAGCAAACGATAATTTTAATCCAAGTTCCCGTGAAATTAACTTGCGCTCTTCTAGCAATTATGTCACATTTTCTTTCAGGCCACGTTCTATTTTCGTGCAAATATTCTTCTCCGTTAAAAGGCGAGTGCATGTTCCGAGAAACTTTCCTTATAATCATCCTGCAATAACAACCATGTGTTTTCATTAATTGCACGCTCATTCCACTCTAGATAGCCAAGTTACTCTGTAGCTAGCTTTTGAAAAAGACTACCTATTTTTGGAATCCCGCGAACCGCATAATTGGTGTTGAAGGAACTGAAGAATACGACGCGGTTTATTTATCTTTGGTGTGAACTTAAGCCCTTGTAAGCCCCAGAACAGCGGCAAAGTTTCTTCTCGCACTAGCCGCTATTTATAGAAAGCATTACGAATCACTTACTCTAGAGTCTAGCGTCAAGCACAAGTCACCCTCAAGTCCTGTGAACTCCGATCGACATGAAACAAGCAACACGAACCGGCTAGAACAGTCACAATATCAACCCACTTTGGCGTTGGCAGCGTCAAGCGGGAATTAGTACACAATGCTTCTCTCCCAGCCACTTTACACGCGAAGAAATGTAATTCCTTTCATATCGCAGCACGTGACGCGTGCAGAAATGAAATTCCCGACAAAGCTTGTCACTTGTCATCGCGATTTCCCCGCGCCTTTGATCACTAGCATCGCGCCGTGGGATCAAGTAGGCTCCACACGTCGCGTCATCGCTACCCTCTCGGTGACGTCACGGGCAGTGCGCGACGCAATTTCACGGCGCCGTGGAAACGCGCCGGCGGGAAATCTTGCCAGGAGACGCGTCATGACACGGGGATGATGATCGGCGTGTGTTGCCGTGTTGACGCTAGGGAGTCGTCGTCGACACCGGTCGGTCGGGCCTGTTGCCTAGGGCGTCGCGACGCCTGAAGGACTTTTTGCCGGATCGTCGACGCTTGCTTTCCACGCTTTTCCAAGCTTATCCACAACTGGCGAACTTCTGGTAGAGTGCGCTAAGCTTTTTGAAACGTTCGTGGGTGAAGTACCAATTGCTGGAAAGCGTTTAGCAGCATCAACAACCCGGGTTTGTTGGTGATTGTGTGTCAGACTGGAACACGGGACTTATTACCTGCTATCTCACTTGTTGGCGCTTCGAATCGATGACATTTGGCAATCAATAATGGCATGCCAACTCGATGTTCGGACACATGGACGTCAGGGAGTCATCGCAGGAATGCGACATTTCTTTGCCTGGCCCGATGAAACAACCCACCCGGCCTTTCCGGCGGCATGGGCTAAAATAATGAAGGCGAAAATATGGAACTCCAATGACGAGCAACATTTAGAATAGCGAGCTTGAATCGCGTCCTGACTCCACCGCACGCTGCTCTCAGATGCAGGATCGCGAAACACACTGTCGACTTCTACGACCGGCACGGATTCATAGCAGCAAGTTGTAGCAGAGATTTGATTCCTCCGCCTTCCCAGCTCCTGCGCGGCTCAAGACCTAGGATGCGTTGCAGAAAAAGTTGACAGCAAGATTCAAGAAGATGTTGACAGAACTCACCTGCTCCGTGCCTGCCATTCCAGGGTCGCCCTCGAAGGGCGGGCTGACCGAGCAGAGCTGGCGCCCCATCAGCGAGTAGGCCAGCATGATGACCGCCCCGGGCACAGCGTAGACCATCACGAAGCAGAACGTGCCTGCAACAACAGCCTTGAGTACCAATCCGCCGTGGGCATCGCCAGGCCATCGCGTCGGCAGCCCGTTCGTCGTGCAGACGTCGACTCTGTGCGGAAAGCAACACAACGCTGCAATCCGTCGTGTGCATCGCCAGTCCGTCGCGTCGGCAGCCCGTTCGTCGTGCAGACGTCGACTCTGTGCGCAAAGCAACACAACGCTGTGCAATCCGTCGTGTGCATCGCCAGTCCGTCGCGTCGGCAGCCCGTTCGTCGTGCAGACGTCGACTCTGTGCGCAAAGCAACACAACGCTGTGCAATCCGTCGTGTGAATCGCCAGTCCGTCGCGTCGGCAGCCCGTTCGTCGTGCAGACGTCGACTCTGTGCCACGAAAAGCAACACAACGCTGCAATCCGTCGTGTGCATCGCCAGTCCGTCGCGTCGGCAGCCCGTTCGTCGTGCAAACGTCGACTCTGTGCGCAAAGCAACACAACGCTGTACAATCCGTCGTGTGCATCGCCAGTCCGTCGCGTCGGCAGCCCGTTCGTCGTGCAGACGTCGACTCTGTGCGCAAAGCAACACAACGCTGTACAATCCGTCGTGTGCATCGTAAGTCCGTCGCGTCGGCAGCCCGTTCGTCGTGCAGACGTCGACTCTGTGCGCAAAGCAGCACAACGCTGTAATCCGTCGTGTGCATCGCCAGTCCGTCGCGTCGGCAGCCCGTTCGTCGTGCAGACGTCGACTCTGTGCGCAAAGCAACACAACGCTGCAATCCGTCGTGTGCATCGCCAGTCCGTCGCGTCGGCAGCCCGTTCGTCGTGCAGATGTCGACTCTGTGCGCAAAGCAACACAACGCTGTGCAATCCGTCGTGTGCATCGCCAGTCTGTCGCGTCGGCAGCCCGTTCGTCGTGCAGATGTCGACTCTGTGCGCAAAGCAACACAACGCTGTGCAATCCGTCGTGTGCATCGCCAGTCCGTCGCGTCGGCAGCCCGTTCGTCGTGCAGACGTCGACTCTGTGCGCAAAGCAGCACAACGCTGTAATCCGTCGTGTGCATCGCCAGTCCGTCGCGTCGGCAGCCCGTTCGTCGTGCAGACGTCGACTCTGTGCGCAAAGCAACACAACGCTGCAATCCGTCGTGTGCATCGCCAGTCCGTCGCGTCGGCAGCCCGTTCGTCGTGCAGATGTCGACTCTGTGCGCAAAGCAACACAACGCTGTGCAATCCGTCGTGTGCATCGCCAGTCCGTCGCGTCGGCAGCCCGTTCGTCGTGCAGACGTCGACTCTGTGCGCAAGGATTTCCTGGGGGTAGTTCTGCAGGAAGCCAGATGAAAAGTACGACCCCAATTTGTGTCTGCGAACGTCAGCGCCCCATGGGGACGTCGAGCTTGTCAACGTCGTTATTTCGTACACTAGGCACAGTTTGCAAGGTTGTTGTTCCGCTGTTTTTGATTTTTCTTTCGCGTCGAATTATTCCGATGCGAGGCTGCAGTGATTACTCGCTGGCTGCCGGTCTAAAAATAGCGATGTCGATATCGCGCTGGCGCTGGCAGCGAAACTCAGGTTTCTCGAAGCCAAGAGAAGTATGTCACAGATTCCATCCCCTAGAGTTCTGTTATTGATACGTCGAAAGTTTACACTCGGTGTTTACTTGTTGGGATATGAAGAAAGTATCTCGGAGCTCACAAGAGGTTTCTTTGCAAGTCGGAGGACTCCATACGAACTTAATTACCTTTTGGTTGTTAAAGTTGTCGGTGGAGGCGCCAGGTTCATACACAGAAACAATTTTCACGAAGGCCATGACTCGAACCGTCGCACAGACAGCCGCTAGGAATCATAAAGCACCTGTCGCTGTGTGCAACAGCTAATAATGCAGCAGCCAGCAATTCCACTGACAAAACATGGCGGAAAAAGTGCAGGGTACACAAACACCTCGCTATCGCTCACTCTCCAGCATCACGCGTCCGTTGTCACGACAACATCTGCGCTGTAATCTCAGAACATGAAACCAATTTAGCTTTTTACAAGCCGCAAGAACTTTATTAAAAAAATAAACTGAAAAACAAAATGGTAATGGCCTAGGTGGCCGTGGGATTTGTTTCCGCGGCGCGCTATCTGGCCGAGTTAATTGCGGATCTTAATTAAGCCGGCGTGGAGGCGACCAATCAGAGCGAAGACAGCACGATGTTTGCTGCAATCACGGCCGATGGCGGCGCCGGCAAATTACCGCGGCTATCTTTAGCTGCGTCAATCTGGCCGTGTTTACCTGGCGACGAAGCGAGCAACCCCTTAATTCAGCACCCTCCACCTCGTCGGGTCGGCTGCTAGGGGGTTGATTTCAGCGCTAGGGCTGTTCTAAGTCACGTGCTCCATGCCCGGCGACCCAGCGGCGCAGTGTAGCGACACCAGCACCGGCGGTTCGTATGCATAGGCCTGATTCGCGTTGCCACGGGATTCGCCCACGAATTACAACCAATATGCACTAATCTTAGATAATGTCGGGTCGAATAAATGGGAAAATTATTCAAAAGTGGAATTAATTTAAAATGTAATGGGCTGAGTTCCCTGTAAATCGTAGGCAGTCGAAGTTTACAGGCATAATCTACAGAGTCCAGTGAAGCGCGAACAAACATAATAGACTTCAATCAAAACAACACAATATATTGGAGACTCGGTAAATGAATATTGATTTCATTCTCATTGGTCTTTATACTCCTCATAAAAAATTGAGAGATCATGGAGAATTTTGAGTGGAATTCGCTGAAGTTCTTAGGATATCTCAGTGACAGCATTTTAAAGTCATCTTGAAAATGTCATAGAAATGCGGGAACACGTTTGAGCTGCGTAGCGCGTGGTAGCTGCGTTGTCGCTGCATCAAGTTGCTGGTTGGTTGTGTCACGTACCGTAGACCATGCGGTGCTCGGGCTGCCAGCTCTCCGAGCAGGAGTACACCCGTCGCGGGTACGACGCCGGCAGCAAGTCCACCAACGGGTCCTCGAGCTTGCGCACCCACAGCAGCGGCGCGAAGATTGCCAGCGCAACGCCCCAGAGCACCACGATCATCTGCAGGCATGCGTTCCAGGGTCAACGTGGGGGTGCTATGACGTTCTATTGTGATGTAAAGCCGGCAGAATCGATGTGTGGTAAATTATATTGAAATAGAGTCATAGACTTATTTGATTAAATTTCACTTAGTTATTTTACGAAGACTGACTAAAATGGCATGTCTAAAGGCTGGTTCACAATCAACTTAGCAATAGACATAACTTAAAATAAGCAGTAACTTAAAAGTTTGACATATGGATCTCCATTAGACTGTCTACAACAAACATAAGGACTTAACTTAGACATGACTTAAACATAATGTTTGACCATGTCAAACTTTTAAGTTACTGCTAATTTTAAGTTATGTCTATTGCTAAGTTTATTGTGAACCAGCCTTAAGTCGGTGACAATTCGGTTAAATTACAAAAACCCTGCTAAACAAGTGAAATGGAGTTGTGTCTGAAAGGCAGGAAGACATGGTTTAGTTGAAACACCGCCGGATGGAAACCACGTCGAGCTTGCAGTGACCGGGGAAGGAATGTTTCGAATCTAGAAGACCGCGGTGCATGGAATGGTTGTGACTCGGGAGTTGAATTTTCATCTTTTCACCACACTTTCGCGACGCTTTGCAAAGCCGTGCATTGACATTCTAGTTTGAAAATAGTTTTTGTTTCTTTGCTTAGGGCCAGTATTACAACTTTTTTCAACTCTGGGTTAAGCATCTAACCCCAAGAAACAAATGAATTCCACGGCATCCCATTGGCCGTTGCCATAACAAATAACTTAACTCCCACTTTAACCTGGAGTTGGCAAAATTGTAAAATCGGGTCTTAGTGCTTGATAAATGATAAAGAAACACAAGTCATGGACATGGCGCTTGAAATTTTCTTCAAACTCCGACATAAAACTTTGACGGACAATTTATCGACAGAAAAGTTGGATGAAATAGTGCGATTCAATTTATATATCATATTTTCTCGTCAACCTTTCAACTTTTAATGTCTACTCTATAGTTGTTGAGAATTTTGCAAGAATTTGACAAGAAATATGAGCGTGTAATGATAGGCCTAGAGAAGTAATTGACTTCTTCGTCGCTCTTTTCATCGCTTATTTTCGGCCTGTCGAAGTTTAAGCGAGTTGTGGAAGTGCATTACAACTATAAAGAAAATGAAACAGTTTCCTATTGGACGATAATGACGCAACGCAAAGTTTCCTTGGCATATTACGGGCCGCTAACTCCGTCCACGGCGAGCTAGACTCCTGACAAAGGCGGCTCGCCATCTCATTACATCTTGTCCGTGACGTACGGAAAAGCCAACGCCTACGGGGCTTTCCGGGAAAGGCAAAATACAATATATTGTCGGCGTTTTTCTTTGTCAGCGCTGCGCTATTGTTTATCCTCTTTATCAATAGGGTCGCTTTTTCCGGGAGAGAATGTATGTGGTACATGGTATTACATAAGACATGGAGTCAATGGTAGAGATCACTGCCGGCAGCGAGTCATTAGATGGAACTCTGCATGGACAGTTACAGCAGCAATCAACTCGGTGCGCAGATCTGTCGCTAATTTCTAGAACCGATCGCGCCTCGTTCCTCACGCAGCTTCGACGTCGGCGACGTTTTGAAATAATCAACCGCTGTGCCGACTTCATATCAAGCCAGCAACTAAGTTGATCTGTGTCACCAGCACGCTACGACCAACGCCTCATATTTCTCTCGTGATGCTCGGATTTGGACGGGATTTCATTAGACAATTTGCCCCATGGGCGAGTCGCGGCCATTCAATTCCGGGAAATGTTCTTCACAACTTTGATCTGAATAATTTCAAGCAAACGCCGGCTGGGGCCTGGACTGGACATTCCGGACAGAATTTTCCGAGCATTTTCCGGGTTTTCTCATGGTTTTCCTGGTGCTGCGTCGGGTTCGCAGGAAAATAGCTCGTTACCGGGCAACGGATCACGACGTGGAGTGATAGCAGGAAGCAGAAAGCAGTCAAGCGTGTATCCTCGATTCTTGTCACCTCGCCTCACTCAGGACGTCTTCAAGAAATCTTCGCGCTCGCTGACGGTGTGGACATAAGCGCTACGCAAACACAGCGTTATAAATTAATCTGTTTCTCCAGGAACTCGGAAAGATTGATGTTAGAACTTAGGGGTGGCAATTGGCGAGTCAGGATTTCAAGCGTAGACGCGAACGGTAGGGGAAACTGGGGGAAACCGTGTGCCTTGCCTAATGCCATTGCCAGCAAACATCGGTGTCACTGCTGTTGCTGGTGTCGCTACGCTGCTACGATTGTTGGCATTACTATGGACCTTGCCGAATGCCAGCAAACACCGGTGTCACTGCTGTTGCTAGTGTTGCTGCGCTGCTACGATTGTTGGCATTTCTATGGACCTTGCCGAATGCCAGCTAACACCGGTGTCACTGCTGTTGCTGGTGTCGCTACGCTGCTACGATTGTTGGCATTACTATGGACCTTGCCGAATGCCAGCTAACACCGGTGTCACTGCTGTTGCTAGTGTAGAGGTTAGCTGGCTGTGGGTGTGTTTGCAGAGGATGAGTGACTCACCACCAAGGTCGACTTCCGGTTGAAGATGTTGCGGAAGGCCATCGGGTGTCGGATGGCGAGGTAGCGGTCGATGCTCATCGCCGTGATGGTAAACACGCTGGCGCCCACCGCGACCCCTGCGCACACGAAACAGCGCAGGTCACCCTCAACCCCTCAGCATGCGTCGCTGCTGCTAGGGCTTCACGATAATCGCGTAAAGGGTTGTTTCATTTCGGTGGTATTTACATGACGAAGCCTCGATAGTTCCTTCAGGCAATTGGGAAGCTCAAAGATCGCAAGAAACATGCGTTTATTAGGTTGACTAAACGCATGAAATCGAAATGAAACATTCTGTTATCTTTGCTATGTAGAACAGTTTCAGAATTTTTCCTGAACCGTATCGGAGGCTTGTGAATTAGATTTTTAAAATTTGAAGCAGGATTATAATGAAAAAAACAGTGTGCCATACATTAACCAGGCTTTGAATGCATCATGAAATTTAGATAGAAACCGAGCAATTCGTCGAGCGCGTATCGCTCGAACAAGCAGATGGAAAGCCTGCACTCATGGTTTTGTAATCGTCGCCGGAGACAGGCTCTTTGCAAGGGAAACGAACTGAACGCTTCGTGTTCAGCAACAAAGTGTACGATCGAGCTCGACAACGATCTACCGTGAAACATTAATTCCTGGCCCAGCCGCCAGTCGATTGAGTCACAATGTAAAATACATGAGCCGAGTGAATTCAACGCCATTCACAAAGCTTGGCGCGTGCGTGGCGTCTGCTGAATTTCTTAGTGGAAACCCCGACCGGCACGGCAGACATGAAACCGCGTCCCCTCTCCGAGAACACGCCGCCAATTAGTGGCTGACTGGGAAACGCGGGTCAACAGGCTTCCGATAATCCGATTCTTTCTTGTCGTAAACCAGCCCTTTTTACGATTTCGCGAAGCCCTGGGACCATTAAATTGCCCTGCCTGCCTGCCCGCCTGCGTAGCGCACCGGCCAACTAATAGGGGACAGCACTAACGACAATAAAACGCCCAGTGTGGCTTTCAGGCTTCGTTTCAAGTGCGTTGCTGATGGCGTTGATGCTGTTTGTTCTTCAATAACATCGCATGACCGAGGCTAGGTCAGTTGGTGTTGAATAATGATGATGTCAATACCCTATTTAGCGTTCAGCATATTGTGTCGATTAATCAAGTCTAAAAAGACTTCAAACGACTCAAATCATTCTTTTAAATCTAAAATCCCTTTTATTTTGAATAATTTTGCCAGGAAACTCGGTTGGGAACTAGACAAACCGTCTTGAAAGACGTAAATCTTAAAAGCGAGCCAACGAATGCTTTGAGTATTTTCCTTCTTGACTCGGCATGGGTTCAAGTGTTGCACAAACTTGTTTCCAAAGATCTCGAAACACAATTCACTTGATTGAAGCCGATCAAATTTACAAGATCTTTGAGCTGACTTTCGCGAAGTAGGATTAAGACAAAGAGCTACGATTTTCCCGTTAAATCAACTTATTGCTGAGCAACGGTTTGACGTTCAACGGCTTCCTTATAGAGTACCAGTAGTCTATGCCAGAGAAACCTGGGAGTAAGTAGACTTGCCAGCGTAATTTGCATTGTGACACGCGGTGTTACCTTGCAAGTAGTAGGTGAGCTTGCACATGGGCTCGCTGTAGAGCCAGAGCCGGGTGACCGACTGCCCCACCGCCATCGGCATGCAGATGAGTGTGACCAGCAGGTCGGCCACCGAAAGGTTCACCAGGAAGTAGTTCGTGATGCTGTGCACAGAGAAACCAAACCAACCACGTTGTTGTCAGTAACCCGCTTCATCTGCGAAGCGCGAGAGGTGAAGGCACGCCATGCACAGCATCATGCAGGGTCCTGATGTAAGGTGCAGTCTTAGAGTGTATGACGTGGTTCATGGGAAAGCACAGAAACACTGGCTCAAACACAGTTACATTAACAACTGCGACGATGTTTCTACTTTCTACTTTGTTACTTCAATGTGCTTCGCTATTTCATCTGAAATACATAAATTGATTTCGAAAACACTCGGGGAAAATTATGAAACATCGGCTCAGCGTCAGTTCGCTAACAGATGCACGGCGAAAAGATAAATTACACTGAACCTGTCAACCTTTTGTTTGGAAACAGAAGTTTCCGACATTAATGTCTGCAAATAGAAAATCATTAGCCGGCTTGTTGAATGGAAGCCGCGCACGTTTCCCGATAATATCTGTCTCCGGCATCGAGAGCAACAGCGAGTCATCCCTCTGCGATTCTCCAACGCTGCCCACAACGCGAAAACGCTCTGTTTGCTATCGAGCATTGGACGGAGAGCGGCGCGCTGCCCTCGTGTCGAGACCTACGGTCCCACCCGCGTTCTTGCGCCGGCTGAGAACACGCAGCAGACACAAGCTGAAGCTTCCTGCAACCAGTAGACAAAGGTTGAAGCTTCCTGCAACCAGCAGACACCGCGTCCTCCCAGACTCTGCCTCGGCCCCGAAAACGGCCGCTTAGCACGCCACTTTATACTTTATACTTTATACTACTTTATACATTATACTTTATACTTTATACTTTATACCCAAAAAATGGGAGAGGTTGAAGTGTGGAGAGGGCAAATGTGCTCCTCGTGAACAAATGAAGTGTCATTGCTCGGACACGCATTGGCTACGGCGACGAGACGAACACTTGTTTACCGGATCGATTACCATGGGAACACGCGGTGGGCTATTTGCAGGCTTGATTAATCCGACCGCTAATCGGCCGGGCAAATGGCTTGCGTCTTCGATCGCGCAAGCGACGGCGATGACAGCGACATTGCTTCCTGTCTACGGCATGGCTGGCCTTTTGGCTCGAAGGTTAGCTCCTCGTATAGCGTGGCACCAGGTGAGTTGCGACGCACCCACAGGGTGTCTACTGTCAGACTCCAGAGACTTTCCAATCGTGCGCATAGCTTTCCTCTTTGTGATACTGCTCAGTGGTCGCCATGCTGCCGACCACGCGCCAGTTGGATCTCTATAAAACCACGCGTCGCGGTGAAGCCACGGCCGAGTTGAACCAAGGCGCAAACAAGCGGTCTGTTCCATTGCAGACCACAGCGCGGCTGCTAGAACGCACAGGGAGCCAATCACGCCGATGTTCGCACGTCACAAACGTCATGTCGCGCGAGACGCAGAAACCAACCGATAGCAGACAGACAGCGATCAGCCCGTCGTGATCCACGAAGCCGGGTCCATTGGATATCGGAAATAGTTCGCGTGGACTGCTTGTTTAAAAGTTTACGTTTCCTCGTGGGTCTCCGTGAGTTATAGAGAGCCGGAGCTAACGCTAACAAATCCTCGCTCATAACCAACGAGTTATGCGCCGCGCCGCGTGGAGGGAACAGCGTCTGCAATCTTACGCGCTGTGATTTCCACGAAAAGTCGTCGCGTAAACAGCTTCGCGGGGATGGGGAGGGGAGGGGGCGACGCAATCAATTTCACATCCCATGCTTGATCCTCCGGCATCGCGGCCACCACGAGACCGTCGCGAGGACGCTGCCGTCAACAATCTTCCCCGCCGTGATTGATGGCCGCACGGACCGACGCCCTGCACTTATATTTTATCGTCGTCGGCGTCGGCGTCGGCATTGACGACGATGGCGTCGCTATTTCCACACATCGACGCCGTTGTCATCTCCGTCCCAAGCCCGGGGTCTCCCCTAATCCCAGCTAAGCGAGGCTCAGCGCTCGAAACCAGCAGGTTGATAGTGATCCGGGTTTTTCTGTGATTTGAATGACTTGACAGCGCTGCGCCGAGGGAGAGTCGGAGACAAATAAACACACGTCACAGCGCGGTCCGGAGATGAGGAGACTCATACAAACAGACGCTTTCCGCGGCTATTTGCTCGTTCTCTCTCTCTCTCTCTCTTTCTCTCTCCGACGCCGCGGCGAGCAGCAAGGCGTCGGCGTCGGAACACGAAGACAAACACGAGCATGCAGATGTTCGGGGGTCGGCGATGTTCAGTCCATCGCCTTGACATTTAGGGGGGGGGGGAGTCATGGGGAGTTCCCGGGGAGTTTGCTGCTGGTCTGCGCGATAAATTAAATCATAATAACGTTCAACAAGTCACTGAGAAGACTTGTCTTTAAACTGAACTCGGAATGTTTGTTAGTTCGGCCGGAAAGCTTTCTGCAGCGCTGTTGGCTTCCAAGCGAACTTTGTTGTCTTCGCCTTCGCGTGGATGACAAGCAAGCTGTGCAAGCAAGCTGTGAAGTCTATGAAAGACACGTTAAAAAATTGAGCACGGAACGTTGGTAAGTTCTGCCGGAATTGGCTTTGAAACGGGGAAAGAGTTCCACCACCCTCGTCGACCGCTACCCGCCTCCTCCAGTTGATTAATTACTCCCCCCTCTTACCCCTCACCCCTCAAAGATTAGACCCGGGCGATTTCTCGAAGGAAATTACACAACATAGCACCTGCAAATTGAAAGCATTGCGCCAATTAGACGAAATTTAACGAGATTAGATTGAAAAAGTTGGATTAGTAAAATTAACAAAACAGCGCGTTATAGCGTCGAGGGCTAGAGCGCCCTGGCGAGGTGAATGCCAAGAGCCGGTCTTAGTGCGTTCGCCGAAATTAAAATACTTGTTGAATGGCAATCCGGGCCGCCTCGGATCCAATTTATGAACTTTACGCACCTCTATAAATAGCTGCTCTGCGCAAGCAGCTCGTAACCTTCAGCCGGCAGCACCCTTAAACTCGAATTAATCCACCCCCGCCGGAACTGTTTACGAGTCATAAAGCCTTCTTGAGTTGGCGCGGCTGAGTGCGTTCCCTCGCGATGTCGCGGCAATGCACGCCTAGCGTAGCGAGCTCTACGTGGACTTTACTTGCACTACGTTGAACTTTGTGGCACTTTCTTGAACTTCACAAATTGTTTGACTCTGTTTACTTCACAATACACCTTTTCCATTCAGTCAAAATTCTATCAAAATGACGTCATGATGCCTAACTCGCCAAAGCCAGGTAGAGCAATTCGGGTTGTGATTTCCCTATCTTCATTTGTTATTTAGCAGAGCTAATTACAATTTTTTTATAAACTGGTAGTACGTCCAGTGGGTATCTGAGATGATGTTTCTCCGAGTGGAATAGGTCTATTGAACAATTGGGTTGGGAATATTTGGACATTGTAGATGTCTCTGTAGACTCTGGCAGGTCTGCGCTTGATCCTCCCTGGTGTCCTGGCTTGGAGTGTGGACCGTGGGTGGATCTGGCAGCCTGATAGGCCGGGGCTGTCCGAGCGCGCAGCGTCTTGACCTTGAGGGAAACCCCACGGCGCGGGGCGTTCGGTGGGACACACAGGGAGCAGCTAAAGCAAACTGTGTTTCGCCTCATGTCGACCTGCTGGCTGGAATCACTCCCTGTGGCTACGGCTGGCGCTTTCTCTTCTAGACCGCCGAGCAACGCTCCTGGCGGCCTGGTTTCAGACACTCGGAAAGGGACGCTTGCTGTTGCTAGGCAGGGGAAACAGTGTAGGGTGGACAGCGTCGAGGGACTCATAACACTAAATCTTCATGGTTCTATTTCAAAATGCCCAAACGCTTTATTTATCACTTGCAAATTTTCGGCATTTTTCTATGCAGAAACTTTATTACTATACAGTTTTTAACCAATGAAGTTCCAAATAGAGATACGTTGGTGCCTGAAAAATTCGTATAGTGTATAGTGTATAATATTTTAAGTAATCAAGCTGGAAACCTAGGCATCAAGCCACCGATCTCGGTTCATTTCCTGCAATTGTTCACCTGGAAAGTGTTGACACTCGTATAACGATCTTGTATCCATGCTATAAATCGACCTTCTGCAAGACGCCATGTCTTGTTGTGATCGCTTCGTCTGACTCTGACCTAATTAACGCCGGATCACCGTCTGCCTGGCTGAATCCTGCAAACACCCGGAGATCGGGCTGCGCCTCGACTCGCCTTGCGCCACCCCGACGAAACAACAAGCAGCGCTTGATCACTTTTTAACGCGCGCTCAAAGACGATAAGTTTATTCTCCGGGATTCTCCTTGCGAATCAAGTTTGCTTAAAAAACGAACACAAAATTAAGTCGTATTGTTGAGCTGCTGTTTGTCATTCAAACGCTGCGCGAATGAGTTGAAGTTTCTGGCGCTCATTTATTTAGCTTTAATGAAACTATTGTCTTTAACAAACAACCACGGTGGGTGCTGCCGGGTAACGTTGTGCTTGTGGTAAATTACGTTCTCAGCGAGGAGCTACCACCGCCAGCGTGGAATCCATATCTGCAGATTATCATATTAATAATGCAGCTCCTAGGACTGCGAGCCGAGCCAGCTGATTGGTTGCTACCTTCGCGTACCACCGGCTCGTGTCCCTGCACCGTAATGCAGTTTTCACGAGCATTTTCCGCTGCATTTTCCGCTGCATCCGTGCAACTGCATTCTTGGCGGGATTATGCAGGTCATGGAAGAGGAGAGCGGGAAGAGCTGCTAGATATTGCAGACATCGTATGGTCGCTTCTGTATTATTCACTGCAGAGAGTAAATATGTTTTTCCGGGATTTTCTACAGAATAATAATTTCAGTGTTTAAAAGGATTCAGTCAACAACGACAAAATAAAAAGCATCTATTTTGGAATTGCATTTACCCTTTCCTCCTACACTTTGGCATAACGCAAACATTGGAGTGATATTAAATTCCCCGAAAACGGGCTTCATTGAAATACAACCCACCACATTTCACCCAGGGAAGAAAACATTATATTGTCATGGCTGTATTTTTCTGCGTATCATCAAAAACCCTGCGTCATTAAAATGATATTATAGAAAAATAGGACACGCACAGGGAAAGCGCAGAGGCAGCGGACTCTAATTTGGCTAATTTTTGAGAAGCATCTTTCCCTGGACCCCTTTTCACTAAATTTTTCCCAAAAATTAGACACCTTGCCGAATTACGCAGATTTCCAAATCTATTTCGTATTTCGACGTATTTCGACTACTTTGGATTCACTAAATTTACGTATTTCGACATTGGCATTGTTGGCAAAGTCGAATTTCGCGTTATGCCATAATCTTTATAACGTAATTATAAAATTAGTACGATATTTCAAGTTATTTGAACTCATATCTATACATGAGATGATCAGCCAAGCGAAGCAATATTTACTTATCATTTTAAATCATTCCTAAATTAAATTTATGCATGAAAATGACAATTTATTATTACCAAATACTGTAATAAGGTTATATACTATAGTATTTGTTATTACCAACAATGTCATGGGTTTCGTTACCAGATGGCTTAGTCTTGCTGTCAATATTTTGTTCTACCAAGAAATATGCCTCATTCGAATGACGTTTATAGTTGGCAAGTGAAGCAAGAATTGCTTTTGGATTTTGTGTGCCAGCATCCGGATTTTGAGGCATGTAGATTTGTTGACGCTAACAACGGCCGAGAGAAAATTAAATAAATATGGATCACATGTGATACCTGTCACTTTAATTACGTCTTGTAGAGGTCAATTCCATAGCAAGTTCACCGCGAAATTGAAATACGAATTCGTAAATGGGAATCAGCGGAATTTGACACCCAAAAAGTCAGTGATTACCAAATTTTCGAATTCGATTGAATTGGACGCAATTCCGTGGAATTAGAAACGGAAAAAGTGAGTGGCGTTTAAATACGCTGGGACTTGCAAACCAAAATATGATAGCAAACAGCTGACGAAGAAGAATGATCATTTAATCACACGGGGCAGTAGTTAGGACCTTGCTTACAACTCTTTAGAAATATTACATTTTCTATTCATTTACTATTATTGTAAATCACCAATCGCATTGCTGGTGAATCGAGCTATTGTGCATAAATTTTTCCCATGCTGCCAGCTAGCGGCGAGACACAGTGTAGCAAGTGGCGGTGAGACACAGTGTAGCAAGCGGCGATGAGACACAGTGTAGCAAGCGGCGGTGAGACACAGTGTAGCAAGTGGCGGTGAGACACAGTGTAGCAAGCGGCGATGAGACACAGTGTAGCAAGCGGCGGTGAGACACAGTGTAGCAAGCGGCGGTGAGACACAGTGTAGCAAGTGGCGGTGAGACACAGTGTAGCAAGTGGCGGTGAGACACAGTGTAGCAAGTGGCGGTGAGACACAGTGTAGCAAGTGGCGGTGAGACACAGTGTAGCAAGTGGCGGTGAGACACAGTGTAGCAAGTGGCGGTGAGACACAGTGTAGCAAGTGGCGGTGAGACACAGTGTAGCAAGTGGCGGTGAGACACAGTGTAGCAAGTGGCGGTGAGACACAGTGTAGCAAGTGGCGGTGAGACACAGTGTAGCAAGTGGCGGTGAGACACAGTGTAGCAAGTGGCGGTGAGACACAGTGTAGCAAGTGGCGGTGAGACACAGTGTAGCAAGTGGCGGTGAGACACAGTGTAGCAAGCGGCGGTGAGACACAGTGTAGCAAGTGGCGGTGAGACACAGTGTAGCAAGTGGCGGTGAGACACAGTGTAGCAAGTGGCGGTGAGACACAGTGTAGCAAGTGGCGGCGAGACACAGTGTAGCAAATGGCGGCGAGACACAGTGTAGCTAGTGGCGGTGAGACAAACGGGCAAAGCGCAAATCAGCAAATGAAAACCGTGCGTTGTTTTTTTCCCAGCAAACAGGAGATTGTACGCCACTAACACCCCGCGATGCCCAGGGCCCAGCGGCCAGCGGCCAGCGGCCAGCGGGCAAGCAATTAACAGCGCGACCAATTAGCCAGCGCCCAGCTTCGCTCCCTCGGGACTCCGCCGTGGTGGGAGGGGGGGGGGGGTGAGGGGGAGGCTGCGATCTTGATTAAAAATATGAAATTCTCTCTGACAAGCGATCAGGACACAACGGGTCGCATCGCATCGCGCACGGCCTTCCTCGTAATTGGCATCGAGTTTTCTGCAGTTTTCCTGCCTGCGTTCTCCGCGGCACCCACGCATGTTGCGTGACGTCGCACGGCTTCAAGTCACCTGGCGCTTCCAAGTGACCGTGCACTTCCAAGAGTCCATGTGACCGTGCACGTATCTCGTGGGCCGGGACACAATGAGCCAGCCGCCCTTTGTTCCCCGCCACAACAACATCTAAATTTAAACCCATCCCCCTCTCACCCCCGGCCAAGGTTATCTCGCTTCGCGCGGCTTTTCACCGCCTTCCCGCGACTTCACGGTCCCATTGTTGTCGTCGTCGATAGTAAAATGCCAGCTCGCCCTTTCGGTGTCGCTTCCATCCCTTTGTGCACCCCTTGTCCAGCGACGGAGGGAAAATACACGCACAAAGCAGAAAATTCGCCACTCAAAAGGCAAATGCATTGAAATGGGAAGGACAGAAGAATTTCCCCTAAGACGCTTGTCCAGCCGGTGGAATCCACCTGGGCAAGAGATAAGATTATTGAGTCTCTTTCATAGACCAAGGGTCGAGTTCCCCTTTAGCGCAACCCATTCCAGCCTTCATTCGTGACGTTAATTAGAGAACTTGGCCCACGAGTTGTTTTGAACGATGAATGCAAGGTCGCGGCTTCAACTCGACACACGGCCTCGAGTTGAAAGCCCGGCCTCGCCGCGTCGCTCGGCCCGCGTCGCGGCCGACTATAGCGTGGCGTCGCGACGCTGTTGACCGACGCAATTACCAGCGTGGGGGGGGAGTCCCAGGAGATGTTCAACCACGTGGAATTACACTCCAACTTGAATTGTTGTTACATTGTTTTGAATAAAAGTTCGATCTCATTGATGGCCAATCCTGACCAGCGTTCTCCCGGTCCCTTTGCTGCTGGGTGATTTGCAAAATACACTTGGCCGTGACGGAGAATTTTCTATTTCATCACCGCCTCCCGGATGTGCAGAGCGCGAGGAATCGAGGGGTGATTGAGTTCCGCCGCTCGCTCGAAGGGACCGTGGCCGAACTTTAGCAGTTTCCTCGATGAGATTGTACAGAGACGCGATGAGAGCGTCCCCGACGGCCGGACGCCGCCCGGTCGGTCGCGTCGCGTCGCGGCGCTGCCCGTGGGATGGGACACAGTTAGAGCTGCCAGCGCTTCGTGGATCCACGCAGGGACACGCTCGACGTTGTTTCCAGCCCCGCGTGGACAGCTACAAGCCCATTGGCTGCCCGGCCGTCATCATTCCACCGTAGGCTCGATCGCGTAGCGCGGTCTACCCACGCGCATCCGATTCGAATGAAAATTAAGTTAATATCCACGTGTGTTCAGGTTTGATACGCTCGTTTGGCAGCATCGATTTTTGCTAAACTTTAAGCTAAACAATGACGTCACGGTTGGCGACGTCGTTTCTCAGTTCTAATAAGCCGAGTTTATAACGTCAAGCTATAAAGCATGTTAAGCTTGCGTTCACGACAATTGGATGAGCGAAACAAGCCGCGCGGGTAAGCGGAAAATTCAATTTGAGTATCCTGCGGGGGGAAAAAAGCTGCAACATCGGGAAAACATCGCGGAGGCCTGTAATTCCCTGCGGAAATCTCGACGTGCTCGAAAACAACTTTATGTGTTTGGTTACTTAAAAAATATGGTGGCTCCGTTGCCATTACCTAGGCAACGTAGTTTTACCGAGCCCTTTACCTTTGGCAACGGTGCAAATCCCGAATCACACTATAATTCATATTGCAACGCGGCTGGATGCAGACGCGTGGCTCCTGGTGAATCTCTGCCATCAGCTCGTAGCTCCCAGCTCATCGAGGGACGGCCAATATCTTCATATTACAGAATAAAATATTAGCATTATTCTCCGGCGGGGGACGTGATGATATTTTCATTACGCGACTTGGCGTCCCGAGGTCGGCGCTTTTCTTGCGGGGGAGAGGTCCTTGGTGGGTCACGTGCATCATTCAGACTCTTTTCTCCACGAGCTACGAGCTACGAGCTACGAGCTACGAGCTACGAGCTACGAGCTACGAGCTACGAGCTACGAGCTGCGAGCTACGAGCTACGAGCTACGAGCTACGAGCTACGAGCTACGAGCTACGAGCAGCGAGCTACGAGCTACGAGCTACGAGCTACGAGCTGTGAGCTACGAGCTACGAGCTGCGAGCTACGAGCTACGAGCTACGAGCTACGAGCTACGACTACGAGCAGACGACGACGACGACGACGACGACGACAATGATGATGATGAACACACAGATCTCCTGCTCCACACTTCCCGCCCGCAAGAAGTGTTTAATTTGGACAAGTTTCAGATTAATTCGGCGTCGGCCGGCAGAGAAAGAAAAGCGCACACAAATCTCGCGTCACGGCATCCACGATTCGCACCCGGCGAGCGGTTTTTTGTTCATTTCAAATGATTGATGGCGCGCATTTTTTTCCCGGCAATCGTTTATGAATCGCACGCGGAGAATATTGGTCCGGCAGTCTCCGCTCAGTCCGAAGTTCAGTCAGCCTGCTTTTGTTTCTTTGCGGTTTGCGGGCAACAGTTTCAGACACTTCATCATCTCCGGCAATTTCTCAGCAAGAAAACATCATCATTTTCCAGCCATTTCTCGGTAGGAACCTGTGATTATATCACAACAGCCGCTCGCTTTTCCGAGAGAGCCTGTCAAGCGGCAGAAAAATAGAACATCTCATGTTCATCCAGTGCTTCCTTGATCTTATATTGTATATCGATCGATTCGGTCAAAGAATTCTTAGCTAAAGCAACTGTCATGTTGAATCTATTGGCTAGAAATTCTTCACGCATTGATGTTCTCAGGTGGCCGTGTCCAATAAGTGTATAATATGGCTGTCTCTGGAATCTCAAGGCGGCTTTGAGTGAATGTTATACACAAAGACAAAGCGGCATAATATACAAGCAAGGAACTCGCCGACGGCACGGTGTCAGCCTATTATTCATTGCCAGTGAATCCAGGAGAATCTAGAATCTAGTATCTAGAGCACCATGTGTCTATCGTCTTCCCCGGAGAGAACCGACAAGGTTCGTCGATAATTTATCGCAAATTTACTTCGATCGCGATATAAATATTAGGATAAACGCTGGTTCGCCGTAACCTTTCAGTTGGCAGGTCTGGATGGTGTAGTGGGGGGAAGGGGGGAGGGGGCGGCTGCCCTCGTGTAATCGGCGGCAGCAGCGGGGAATGATTTGACAGGCAGCGAGCGTAAGACGCAGCTCTAATTAATTACCTTCCATTACCGAAGTGGTTTCACCTAAAGATGGATTCTCGATCCGCTGAGCACTTTCAGTGGAGCTTGCTACGGGATGGAGCAGTGCTTTGTGCTGCGGCCTTGCAGTGTGCCGGGAAATTCACAAGGCGGTGGGTTCGAGATGCTCGGGGCTCCGGAGGGCGGTGGGTTTCCATCGGGGACAGCGATCGCGGGGGCAGTGAGTCTACACATCCGTCCGTTTTAAATTTTACAAAGTTCCAGCATCAACTCTAATCAAAATCAAATTAAACTTTCAAGAGTGTTAGCAGAAAATTCCTGCCAATCCAGGCATAAATGCGTCCGTGTTCGCTTTATGTCGGTGATTACCTTGGTAAACTATCAAAATTCAATGTAATCTCCTAATTGAACTGAAATTTCAAATACTCGTAATTTAATTTCAAAATAATTGGAATTTGAAATGGTTGAGTTACAACAGCGACAGATAAGTAATTACAATACGTGACATGTGTTCGAAGGAATTTTTGCAATTCCTCTCCGGTTTACATGTTTATCGCGAAAACATTTTATCTGCACTGTGAATTTCCGCTGGATTTAATTAGCGTTTGGAAGGTGACTCAATGAAATTTCCCTCGTTCGTAAAAAACAAATGAAAAGTAAGCGCAGAAAGCAGCTTGATTCTCATTTCGCTTGTCGATGAATTATGAACGCCGAGAAACAATATTGTTAATTGGAACGCAAAACACGGCAGCAAACATGGCCGGCTCGAGTCTGTTAATTGAAAATAAATAAAGAAGTCGATCTCGCGTCGCTGCGAAGAAAAGCTCTGTGGATTACGCGTTGCATTTCCCGGCCAGCCCGCATGGGAACCGCGCCGCCGGGAACCGGGAACCGGGAACCGGCCAATGGCGCGCCAGCAATTTCCCAGCCTCTCGCTGGGCTGGCCTCACAGAAAAAACATACGCCCGAAAAAAATCACACCCCAACGGAGAAAAACTGCGCATCCCCATAAAATCGCAAACCCTCAAAAAATCTTTCAAATTATTATTAAATCCATTCGTCTATAAATAATATAATCCATTGAGGCAAAAGAAAACATATATCCAAAGCCAGTTGGGTTGTGATTTCCCAATCTACCTTGATTTAGTAACCTGAGTCAATAAAATGATATTTTTTTGGTGCAAACTGGCAACTTGCTTTTCCCAGTGAGCCGATGGTAATTTCTGATTGATTTGAATGTGTTTTCCACGGGACTGACGGCGTGACGAGGTCGGTGGTTTGTTTTGCCACGCTGGTCAGTGGAATTTCACCTGTGTGTATTTGCTTGCGCTGTCTGTGGGAGATGTAACAACAGAAAGCGCTGCGAGCATCTTGCTTCTTGGCAAACCTCGGCGTGCAGATGCACGAATCGAACCAACTGCAAGAAACCTCCTCGAACCTCTAGCTGTTGGTGTGTGGAGGTGCCACGGGTATTCAGGGAGATTGTCGAAAATTTTCTAGAGAGAAACCACAACTTTTCATATCACTGACCATTGAAACTCCTCTGTGACACACTGGACATTCAGATAAATCTAGCTATCATCAGAGAAGCAGAGGTTTCTTAGACAATATTTTTATCCAATCGCCCCCAACGATATATCATCTCCTAGATTCAAGTTCGCGGGCCGAAATTTTCAACTAGAAATTAAGTTCCCAACAGATGCAGCCGCAGCGAGACACGAGCACGCAACGACCGCGTCACGTGACGCTCGTCAAAGTCACGGCCGCGCCTAGAAAATGTGCCTGTCATTTTTCCGGCTGCCGCCTGTCAATCATCCACGGCCTAATGGCAATCAGAGTCGTGGCCGCCGCCGCGCCGGCCTGATATTAGCAGTGTCAATACAGTGTCTACTTGATTAGCGTCGACACGGCAGCGTGGACGTATCAGCCCTGTCATCGTCAGCGTCGTCAACACGGCCAGGTGTGACGATGTGCGACGACGAGATTCAATTAGTGTCGGGAAAGCCGGGATTTGGACGGCGTGATCCCGGCGGCTAGGATTCAAGTTGCTCTTATCGGGGTGTTGCACGCTATACGCTAATAGCGTCCAGGAGGCTTGGCTAATGCCCCGGTGGGTCGGTGTCGTTGTGATGCCATTGTTGGCTTTATAGATACATTAAATTATTATAAGCTGATGAGCGTAACGAGCGTAGCGAGTGAAGCGAAATCTTCAATTACACTTTACTGCTAAAAAAATTCCGGAATGTTTTTTTTTTTTTTTTTTTTTTTTTTTTGTGTGTTTGTTCGCGCTCTACAGGCCAAACGCCAAAACGGATTTTGATGAAAATTTATATGGACCTTTGTTTTCTCTGAACTTAGATCTGCCACGTTTTTGAAGCAATTCGGACGAGTAAATTTTATGTTATTAAGTTTTTACGAAATTTTTCAGTTTTTCCAAAACACGTTTTCCACTCTAGAGGCCAAGAATCTAAATATTATTTGACGAAACTTTCCAGATATTTTGACCTCTACGATTTAATGTTTGTGTACAAATTTCATTGTTGTATGTTTAGCGCTTTTCTCTAAAATGGCGCTTTTATGACGCTTTTTAAGCGTTTTTTCAGTATTTTGCAAGTAAATCAACTTTATCTTAAACCGATTTTAACAAAATTTACTGTGTGCATTATAAATCGTTAAAAGAAGATACTGTGTTAATTTCAAGCAAATCAATTGAATAGTTTTCCTGTAAATCGATTTTTACGTTTTGAAATATTCAAATAATTTCACGGGGACTACATCATTGTATTTCTAGGTAACAAATGTCATTGAAAAAGCTGCTTAATTAACGCCGAAAATTTTAAATTGATCATAAAAGCCTCTAGGCTATGCGTAAACGCAAGATAATCACGTTGTGGGTGAGCATAACTTTGCTCACCCACAACGTGATTATATTGCGTGTACGCATAGCCTAGGGCTTTTAATGAGTATTACGCTCATCCACATCACGATTATATGAGTGTTCGCATAGCCTAGTAGTATAATAACATAGCAGCAGAGTAACATCGGTGTTTGCTGGATTTGGTAAGGGCCCGAGGCTGTTTGGCGTACCGCGGATATCCATCGAGAGAAAACTCAAAACTTGGCTCGCATTCTGATGTTTAGCAAGACAGCCATGAAGCGACTGTCCATTTCGCGGATTCTGAGAGCGTTATCAGTTAGGAATGCCGCTTCGAGGCATATTTCTAGTTGGTTAATAATTATGTTATGTGAGCCGAAAACTTGAAGCTCTGTTGCTATTCGCGGCACGTCCCACGGCGAGGAGTTGGCTTTCTTCGCCCATCAGGGTGTATCAATGTCAGCGAGGGTGACACGTCCCCATCCCTGTCCCCGTCCTTGCGGAAACCTCGCACCCCGGGCTTCTGCTTCGCAGGTATCCAGACCTTCGCTGCGGACGTCGCAGTGACGGTCGGACACCTACTCCTAATCCCTGCTTCGCTGGAAGGCTGCGTCCCTGGCCGACAAGCCGATTGGAAAACGCACGATCCATTCAACCGCACTCATACATGTGTGTATTGCTTGTTTTCTCTGCTTGTCTCCTGCATACACAAATAACTCATCTTCTCGTCGCTGAAAGAACTCTACTAGTTTTTTTCGCATCTTCTGCGCGCTTTGCGGTCAATATACCTATCAAAAAAACGATGGCTTGCATTTCACAGTTTTGTTTGCATATATTATCGTTGCTTTCGGTTGAGCTTTGCCGATCTGCCGGGTGCAATCATCATCGATCACACTCGAGCTCCCTCCCCCCTCCCTATAACGGTTCTTTCTGCAGCAGCTCATTTCCATTGAGAGACGCGATCGAGATGAAAGGGAAGAAAATCACCCAGCTGCCTCAACAAAATTATTCAACTCGTCGTCTTAAGATGCCTTGCTGTATGAAGTAGGCCCCAAAGTCTGATCGCAAGGTTGCTATCGCCACTTCTAAGACCAATTCATAGAAAATGGAAAACATCGGTGTCTGCGTTGCTGCATTGCCACGCTGCTACGATTGTTGGCATTGCTATGTGCCTTGCCTAATGCCAGCAAACACCGGTGTCACTGCTGTTGCTAGTGTTGCCACGCTGCTACGATTGTTGGCATTACTATGTGCCTTGCCTAATGCCAGCAAACACCGGTGTCACTGCTGTTGCTAGTATTGCCACGCTGCTACGATTGTTGGCATTACTATATGCCTTGCCTAATGCCAGCAAACACCGGTTTCACTGCTGTTGCTAGTGTTGCCACGCTGCTACGATTGTTGGCATTACTATGTGCCTTGCCTAATGCCAGAAAACACCGGTGTCACTGCTGTTGCTAGTGTCGATACGCTGCTACGATTGTTGGCATTACTATGTGCCATTGCCTTATGCCAGCAAACACCGGTGTCACTGCTGCTGCTAGTCTTGCTACGCTGCTACGATTGTTGGCATTACTATGTGCCTTGCCTAATGCCAGCAAACACTGGTGTCACTGCTGTTGCTAGTGTTGCTACGCTGCTACGATTTTTGGCATTACTATATGCCTTGCCTAATGCCGGCAAACACCGGTGTCACTGCTGTTACTAGTGTTGCCACGCTGCTACGATTGTTTAACTATGTGCCTTGCCTTATGCCAGCAAACACCGGTGTCACTGCCGTTGCTAGTCTTGCTATGCTGCTACGATTGTTGGCATTACTATGTGCCTTGCCTAATGCCAGAAAATACCGGTGTTACTGCTATTGCTAGTGTTGCTTCGCTGCTACGATTTTTGGCATTACAGTGTACCTTGCCTAATACCAGAAACACCGGTGTCACTGCTGTTGCTAGTGTTGCTACGCTGCTACGATTGTTGGCATTACAATGTACCTTGCCTAATGCCATCAATCGTAGCGGCTCTGCAACACAAAGCTGTTTATTAGACTCCCTGGTGTTCGCTAGACAGTCTGCGAGAACGTTGATGTCTTCCCGAGCGGGGACGGGGACAACGCGCGTCTCACTCGCATCGCGGCGACGCTAGGGCAATAATATCGCTCGCTCCGCGCAAAGTGTCGACTTCGTTTGTCAATATCAATCATGCACTTTGATCTCGCCGAGGCGACGCGCGCTCTGAGAGCCACTCGAATGAAAAGCTCATCGGAAGTGTTTCCCTTTTCCAAGTGTCCTCGCTGCCGGCGCGGCGCCTAACGAAATTGGCCGGCGGAAAATTTCACACGAGTCTCCGCGGAGGAGGAAATAACTCCCCACACCCTCGGCGGCGGGTACCGTGTTAACGTCCCGACGTGGATCGGCAAATCAATCGATCCGACGACTAACACGGGTTTATTTTTAGCCAAGCGTCGGCATCTCGGTGCAATTCGCGTGGATCCGTGGATGTCTCACGGCTCATTGTGCCTCGAGGTGTGAGATCTCGATCGGATGTTCCCGGACGGGGTGCTAGCGACGGGGTGGGCGTTCAATCAGTCGTGTCGCACCGCCAGTTGCTTGACGGTGGCGCGGGCCGTGCATTTACCAGCCCCTTGGGAATGCGCTATGAATCCAGGGCCATGGTTGAATCATTCAATTCGTAGACCAATTCCGGACTTTGATGACAGCTAGCAGGACTCAGGTTAAATAGCTTCCATGCCTGAACAATGCTTGTCATATGACGATGTGGGTAAAATAAGGGAATTCACATGCCGACTTCTTTCACTGCTGCAGCCAACCGAGGGTGAGACCTACTACAGCCGAGTTGGGGTAAACTGATTCGAGCAATAATTCAAATGAACCTGCGCTGGCGTTAGAACATTATCGAGGTCTATCAATTAACTTGTCCGATTGAAACAGATAACTCAGCTTCGAGCCAGGGCTAACAGCGATGTGATGCAATGCAGGGATGGAGCCAGGCTCTCTGAGACCAAGCGCCTTCGGCCATCGTGCGTTCAGCGTCGCCCGCCGAAGATTTTTCCGAGCAAGCAACTTTTCCCCAATAGCTAGCCAATAACAGGACCGCGAGCAACAATCCGTGGCCCGGTCGCCGCAAGTGCAGACGTCATTATAACTTTCCCAGTCCCGACCAGACCCCTCCCCCCCCCCGTGGAGATTAGCGCGTGATTTGCAGAGTCAACGATCGATACATATTTATAATTGGCACGCGCGCCACGGGCTGGAATTCCGCGCATTCCAGGCTGGAAGCTCCACGCGGATTGTTGTGGTGGAACAACGCTGTTTTCCTGGCGGCAGGAGGTTGAACCTGCTCGCGTTGGGGCCGCCAGCTACAAGCTGAAACCACTAACAACCCCTCGACAACCCCTAGCTGTACAAACCCCAAGCCTGCGATACCCATTCATACAACTTACTAAATGAAATAACTTATATAGAGAACTCGTAAACTAATGAATTGATAAGCTGCTTAGTAAATTATTGCCATTATAGAAATTGCACGAACGAATCGGCGACTGGTGGCTTGACTCTTGCCGCGGCCCGACCCGACCCGACCCAACCCAACCCGACCCGACCCTAGGGACCCGGGCGTGTGGACAGCGTCAACCCTCGGTATCTGCGGAGAATCGCTCCGATGTCAGAGCGGCAATTAATCGGCCAGTTAGCTTTCAGGTCGGGTTACCGCGATGCGGATCGACGGCGCCCCCGCGCGTCGTGCCTCCCCCGACCACCCCACCCGCTATAATTGGCCCCGCGATCGCTTGTTCCCAGCTCGGCGCACATTCCCGCTGCGCATGTCCCGCTGCGCATATCCCGCTGCGCCGCCCGTGAAGTATGTTGCACTCTGCAAATATTCGCGTCACGCGGCGTTGGTAATTGCAATCGAAATGATCGATGCGCCGGCTGCAACGCGGCCCTCGGTATCAAAACAAACACCCGCGCCGGGCATCGCCAATCACCGATGTATTGATGAGTTCATAATTAATTGTTTGATGCCGGGTGTTTCACGGAGCAACGTATAATCGGGCCGGACGCGAAGCCATCGCACAACGTGAACCGTCTGTGGCGTGGCCGTGGGTTCTAGCTGTGGACGTGTTCCAGAGCATTGCGATGCGAGGCCCTGCAACGCCCCCCACCCCTACGGCCGGAAGGCAGTTTCTCATCGCCGCCCCGCCGGTCGCGCAGGAAACGAGGACGACGTCGGCAAGATTCCGTCCGAGATTCACGACTTGTGTCTGTAACCTTGCCACCAGTTCCACGGGACAAGCAAACATCTTGGGAATTGAATGCTGCAGCGAGTTTCTTTGCTAGTTTCTCTCGGACGCTCGCAAAAAGAACGGATCGTTTCTTCTCAAAGGATCTTCGTCTGGCAAATAGAAAAGAGAGAGGCAGGTCGAGTTTGCCGTCGGGGCTGCGGTTCCTTGTGATGACCCCGGAGTGCAGGGTCGCGTAATGCATTTGCATGGTTTGAACCCAGCCGAGGTCGGCCGGTTTCCCTGTTCATTTGCCGGGAAACCCTACATCGCCGCCGGCTAGGAAGCGCGTAGTACGCCAGGAGTTTTCTAACAACTTTTTTTCATCTTGGTTGGTTTCATCTTAGTTTCCAACACAAATTGTAAGACCCAGTTTGAAAAAAAGGTCGTTGGCAAAGCTGTGCAATTGTCGCATGCAGCAAAAAACAGCCCATGCTTATTCGGAAATGAAGTCGTTTGACTGTGTGTTTCTAATTACAGCCCTAAGCGTTGCGATCCACGCGGCTGCTGTAAACACGCCGCTAAGATAAGGAACAAGCAGGCGAGAAGTCGGCGCGCTGATTCCAAAAAACAGTTTCTCGGAAGCTCGCGAAACTTTCAGCCCCTCCTTCCATCGAGTCGACCTTCGCAGGCGTTCCAGTGTCTGTCTTCCACTGATCCGTGTCTCCTTGCGTGGGCAGCGCATCCCGTGGAGTTCCCGGGACTTGTTTACAAGCCAGCGGGCCGCTGTGACCTCCGCTAATCTACCGGGTTTACCTTGACAGACTCCCTTCAACCCATGTGAAACATTCATGATTTGCAAGCGAAACCTCCCTACGAACAGTGATAGAACCAAACTGCAAATTTTCTTCAAATAACGGTACATTTAATGTCCAATTTAACATTGTCCACACGGGGCCCATGCACACAGTTGGGATTAGACGTGCTGTACCTAACGGGTCACCAGGGTGTCCTGCCAAAGCCAGTGTGTCATGTAACGGCCAGGGTGCAAGCAAGGAGGAAGGTGATGCCTACGGCAAGTCCTACCTGCGCATGTAGTGAAACTTGAGCACGACGACGATGACGAGGGTGTTGGCGACGACGGCGAGCAGGAAGACGGGCAGGTAGCAGGCGATCAGCATCATCTTGTCGAGCTGTTGGTACACGAACTGCATGTTGTAGTACGTGAGGAACACTTCGTCTGGCGACATCGCCGTCGACGTCGCGTTGTCCGACGCGTTGCCGCCGACGCCGACGTCGACGCCGTCGAACGGCGAGCTGTCGTTGACCGCCGTCCATCCCTCCGTGGTCGAAGACATCGCTTTTGTCACTTCCTCTGCGCCATGCTTCGCTTAGAACGCCTCCTCGACGCCGTTATCCCTGGTCCGTCGAGACGACGCCTCGAGTCTAGCGTCGCGACGTCCTCGTCGTCGTCGTCGTGAGGAGCGTTCGGGCGCCGGCGCTGCGCGTTGTTGCGGCGACGGCGACGTGACGGCGTCTGGCGGCGTCGCGACGCCGAGGTCCGCGCGCGTCGGAGTCTCCCTCCTCCGCCACCTTCCCCTCCCCACGACGCCGACGCCGACGCCAGGTGGGGCAGGGCGTCGCGGCGCGCAAATTTGGCCAATGACGGCCGGGCTAACGAGTGTCGAGGACGTGTTTGCGTTGGGTTACGTCTGTGTATTTTTCTCTTGCATGTTTCGCGGGCTAGTCATGGTATTAGGTAACTGCGTGTTTTTCTTTTGCTCGCGGCGCTGTTTTTTTTGTTTTTTGTTTTGTTGCGAGCGCGTCGGGCGCGGCGTCTGCGACCATGCGTGCGTTGAAAGAGCGGAAAGCACGCGTTGCTATTCTGACATGTTTTCCCGGGCTGTAAACTCTGGCGGAAAAACGCGTGATCTGTGAAGCGCGACAGCACGTTCCCTGTGGCCTGTGGGGGAAGGGAACCTAGCAGCTCGTTGTTTACACGCTTGCAAACAGCGGAGCCGAGAGAATCAGCAGAGCTAGCGGCGTCGGCGTCGGTGCTGGCGGCGTCACAGGAGCCTGGACTGCCGCTAGTTTCTCCGGCCGGTATAGCTGTTCTATTTCACAGCCGTTACCATGCGTGAGGCTGTACAGACTCCCTGATAGAAATGTTACGACGAAATACAAATTGTTGCTCTGACTTTAATTCGATTTGCACACAACGAGGTACAACGTTACGCATGACACAACACCCAACGTTACACAAGGATTTAAAAGAGGGAAGCATCCCTGTGAATTTCGACAGAAAACCACCCCAAAGCAATTAACTCTCGCCTTGCCTGTGGCGAGGGCAGCTGGATATTAAAGAATGTCTCCCGGCAAGGAATGCAGCGGTAGGGAGTGGAGAAATAACGTGCGTGGCTCTCACATAAGCGGTCAAAACATTTTATTACTCTGTCTGTTTCGTTATTGCTATCATGCAATTTGTTGATGTCCACCGTAAAATAGCATCCTACAACTTGGTCCTTCCCTCTCTCACTCTGCCCCGGATCCACTAGAGATCCTCGACAAGAAGACAGTGTATTGGTTGGTTGGTTGGTTGGTTGGTTACGAAGCAATCTTTGGCATAATGCGACAGAGTTAATTGACAATCAATGGCTAAATCTAATTACTAAAAATAATTTGACGCCCGACAAGGCTGAATTCGATCGTTCGATCTGCGATTTAAATGATTAATGAGTTAAAGTTTGTTACCCGAATATCTAAACGGACAAATTGAATGATTTCTAATTAAAACTACCCTATTTCTAATTTATATTACAGTGGCGAAGTAGGGTATAGGTTCTAAATTACAATGAAAATCACAAGTTCCATCAGTATTTCGCATGTAAAACACGGCTATGAATGCTGAAGCCGGGTTACCTAGGACATAATAAAAACAATGTCTGGTGTAAGCAACACAGAGCCAACACAGTGTCCGAGTGAACAGCGACTCGATCGAAGGCCTGACACGTGCCAGCCACGGACATTCCTCCCCATGGCCCAGTTCCGCTGATACCGTATCGCATCGCACCACATCGCGCGCGGCGCGTGATTACACATTAACATGTCATCACGCGTGTCAGAGTTCACCGCGCGCGCTCTCCCCTCGCGGATTAAGTCGGCTATGCGCCGGAATCCATCGTGAAGTCATCTAGAGATGTCATTCCATAGTCGTGTCCTGGCGGACAGGTGACAGCTGCCATCAATCTCCGCTGGCCGCTGGCTCTTCTCGACTCGCTGCCGTTCACTTGCAAATGATGTTGCGTCGCCGCTTGACCGAACCACAAGAGAGTCGCCTCAGACTAAACATCTCATTAGCTTCGAATCTCTCCAAGTCTAATTATTTTTACCTTGCTGATCTAATTAATCGATATCCTGTTATCGTCACTTGGTAAAAGAACTAGACTTCCAAAGATTTGAATTAAGTTGTCAAGTCTTTGTGAGTCAAATAAGTCGAGGGTAGAAATCTTGGCAATCGGTGTTATCTGCAGAGAAGGCTTCGGTAGAGTGATATGGAAGGCGAAGCCGGCAAGGCTGTCTTCACGTGCACGCTGTCAGGTTACCATCACGATGAAGTTATTATGTCTCCAATTGTGTTGTCAGCTTTTGCTTGAAGGTGTTTTGGTAGTTATGGCTGGTCTAACAATTGAATGTGTCTGTCAAAATGATGATTTCGGTGTGAGGATGATACGCGATTATCTCTCGGCGAGGGAGACGTATTGGCGGTGATCATGACTTGATGAACTCTATTGTGAAAATTACAGCGAAGATGATTTTGTTCCAGGAGACAATAGAGTGAAGGTGGAGGAATGAATTGGTGTCTGCTTTGATACCTTTTTTGGGATGTGAAGACGATATCGACGATGTCGCAGTATACAACACATGAAATGCATCTGCCACGATGATGATGATGATTATGATGATGATGATTATGATGATTATGATGATTATGATGATGATGATTATGATGATGATGATGATGATGATGGTGGTGATGATGACATCGACGTCTCAGCTTAGGACGTCGTCCACCACCGACGTGGTGAAGGTGGGTGCCGGTCTGCGATGATAATGATGATGATGATGATGATGATGTTGATGATGATGATGATGATGATGCTGCTGATGATGATGACGATGATGATGATGATGATGATGATGACATCGACGTCTCAGCTTAGGACGTGGTGAAGGTGTCGGCGATGATGGGGCGCATGGGCAGGGCGCCTGAGCGGAACGAGCGCACCATGGCGGCGACGCCGGCGGCGGAGAGCTCGGCGTCGGGAAGCGTCGCGACGCGGTTACCGGGCAGGTCGACGAGCGTTGCCAAGGGTACGGCATCGTCCAGCGAGAAGAACTCGTGTAGCCGGTCGCTGGCGTCACTCTGCGGACAACGCGGACATCACAAATCACAAATTACACATCAATCACTCATGCATAATGCCAGCAAGCACCGGTGTCACTGCTGTTGCTAGTGTCGCTACGCTGCTACGATTGTTGGCATTACTATGAGCCTTGCCTAATGCCGGCAAACACCGGTGTCACTGCTGTTGCTAGTTTTGATACGCTGCTACGATTGTTGGCATTGCTATGTGCCTTGCCTAATGCCAGCAAACACCGGTGTCACTGCTGTTGCTAGTGTCGCTACGCTGCTACGATTGTTGGCATTACTATGAGCCTTGCCTAATGCCGGCAAACACCGGTGTCACTGCTGTTGCTAGTTTTGATACGCTGCTACGATTGTTGGCATTGCTATGTGCCTTGCCTTATGCCAGCAAACACCGGTGTCACTGCTGTTGCTAGTTTTGATACGCTGCTACGATTGTTGGCATTGCTATGTGCCTTGCCTTATGCCAGCAAACACCGGTGTCACTGCTGTTGCTAGTTTTGCTACGCTGCTACGATTGTTGGCATTACTATGGTCATCTAATTGCAAAACGTAAGCACCCCTAGACCCATAAAAACACCGACTTGTCAATGCACTTCAGCCTGAATATAAATCTTAATCTACCGTCTTAATATGGCAGTGAGAACAATGCAAGGATACCGTCAAAGGCTGTGTTTTAAGTGAACACTCCCAACCACGTACTCGGAACTCGGAAGAACTACATTATGATCTCACACTAGTGGCTCCGCCCCTGCGGCATCCGGCCGCCAACCCCGCCAGGGGGCTCCGCCCCCTGGACCCCCGAGGTTTGTTGGTGGGGGGCTTCGCCCCCCAAACCCCCCCGTCGGGTATTTGGGGGGCTTCGCCCCCCAAATGCCCTCCGGTGCGGCCTGCGGCCGCACACACCTGGGGGGGGTTTCGCCCCCTGACATGTGTGGAGGGGTGAACGTAATTAGAGTGAAATCATGACAGGCAAATAGTTGGTCACCGTAGTATCATCCGACTACATCAAAATTCAGACCTCATCTAACCGACCCGACCTAAAATTTGCAAAAATATAGGTAATCTTAATGGAGGTTTTATGAAAAGACTCAGACACGCAGACGTCCGCCATCGATAAATCATGCCAAATAATTAATTTAGAGCCGTTAAAAAAGATCCATGTTTACAGAAAGCTGATAAAAACCGTGTTTTTTGTCGCATAGGTGCGTATTTAAGACATCCTATCGGTTTCAGTTCCTCGAGTTGCCTGCTAAATGCAGATTTTTGTAAAGTTTCGTGGTCATTAGTACACAGATAAGTTTGATTTGTAGATGGCTTGGGAAGGAATGTTAATAATCTGTTTGTGAAGTGAAGGCCGGGCACAGATTTACAGAGATATACATAGCACAGGGCTTGTCGTAACAATTGTGGGTCGGCTGACAAGAAATAAATGAATTGTATAGAAAATTAACGTCTCGGAAGTCAAAATTTAAGGAAAAGGGCCAATTTTGGGCCGGTGTCCATTGCGGCTCGTCTAAGCAGTCATGACAGTAATTTAACCATATGCCCCCCACACCCCCCCCCCCCAACCACTAATCCAACCTTTCCTGACCCTACCCAACTTCCCAACCCAATTGTGTTGTATGTTTCATTGTACCCTAACTTTTGACCAGGTACCCACCACGAAGCGTATTTCCTTGAAGTATAGCCTGGCAAAGTGTCCCCTGGCAAAATGTCCGCCCAGACTTCCACTATCGATTATTGAGGGATTGTGTATAGTGATCGCGACAAATGCAAAATTTTGATATTGAAGGATTTTTTTATCACATGTTTACTGTGTTTGCTGTGTGTTTGCTGCCGATTCAAAATTTACATAGTTATTTTCGCGAACCAACGCAAAATTGGTGTTTTAACGCGTGAAGTTGACCAATGTTCGCGAACTTTCGCGACTTTGTCCCCGATACCGACGCATTACAAAAAAATATCACAATATCGTCTGTATGTTATACTCGATGTTTATGATCAGTTGCGCAATCACGAGACTTCCCCGAAATGCGGCTGGCTGTAGCGAGCCCCCTCTCTCCACGATGATTTATATGCACTTGGTGGGGCCATGTGTTCTTTGCAGAAAGTAGGAGAGTCGCATGTTTTTGTTTTTGTGAAAAGATTCCCTCCCCCCCCCAAAAAGGGCCCAATTTTGGGCTGGCGGATGTAAAATTATAGGTTTGAATTAAAAATGAACACTTTTACACGGGTACAAATTTTCAATTCTATGTGTCCAAATTTGACCGGTGAACCCCCCCAAAAAAGGGCCCATTTTGGACAGACCGAAGCGAAACCTCAACAGTGAGTAGTATCATGTGTGATCGAGTGCGTTTCCAGAATTTCATAAAGTTAGGAAAATAACTGCCAAGTGTAATCGCAAGTTTTTGTTTCTGCTAAATGACCCCCTCAAAAGGGCCCAATTTTGGGCGGGCTGATTTGAAAATTTCAATTTGAATTTAAAATGGTCGCTGCTACACGGGTATAAATTTTCAATCCTCCAAGTCCAAATTTGGTAGGTGAACCCCCCCCAAAAAAGGGCCCATTTTGGTCAAACCGCAGCGAGACCCCCTCGTTGCACCCATTTGTGATGTATCGAGTGCGTTTCCAAAATTTCATAAAAATAGGCTGAGAACTTTAGGCGTGCATAGACATGTCTGAAAGTGGTGAAAACATACCGAACCACAGGGATAATATTAGTATAGGGACTAGGGGCTCTGCCCCTGCGGCCTCCGGCCGCCAACCCACCCGGCGTGCTTTGGGGCTTCGCCCCAAAGCACCATCTGCTCGGAGCCCTCTTGCAGGGGGCTTCGCCCCCTGTCGGTTTTATTTGTTTCTTGAGTTAATTTGTTTTTTGGTAATTGGTCTTTGACCCTTCTGCCACGCCTGCCAAACACTTCATGTTTACCTACATATACACTGCTCAAATGCGAACTTATGGGTACTACTAATGATGGCAATATATTTTCGTGACTCAGGTACACAGAGGTCCACCATCAGTTGGTGACCCAGGAAAGGATAGTTTTCATGTGATGCCGCTCACGCTGCTTCTAAGTCTTCCTTTCCTGACCCCACCCAACCTCCCAACCCAACCGTGTTGTATGTTTCCTGATGCCTTTCCTGCCTTTCGAGCGTAGTTTTTTGCCACTCCCCCTCCCCCCCCCCCCAACTAATCCTACAATTCCTCACCCCACCCAACTTCCCAACCTGCCTCTGCGTATTATTTTTAAAGCAAAAATATTGACCTTAGGACAGATGGGTTTTAGTGCATGTAATGTTTAGGACATTTTTTTCCCGTTTTCCTTTCCTGACCCAAACCAACCTCCCAACCCAACCGTGTTGTATGTTTCCTGATGCCTTTCCTGCCTTTCGTGCGTTTTTTTTTGGTACTCCCCTTGCCCAACAATTAGTGCCTTTCTGCATGTTCTCTGCCCACCTGTTCATTGTTGGGTGTTGCTTAAAGGAGGGGGGTTTCATTTCGTGACACAGATACACCGATGTCCACCATCGCTTGGTGTCGCCACAGCATGAGTTTTCACGTGCCGCTGCACGTGTTTTTTCTATGTTTTCCTTTCCTTCCCCAAAGTAACCTCCCAACCATGATTTTGCAGATTTTCCCATCCCCCTCCCCCACCCCTCCACTAATCCTACCTTTCCTGACCCAACCCAACTTCCTAACCTTCCTCTGCGTAGAGCCCCCTTGCAGGGGGCTTCGCCCCCTGTAGGTTTTATTTGTTTCTTGTGCTGATTTGTTTTTCGGTAATTGGTATTTGACCCTTCTGCCACGCTTACCTAACACTTTGTGTTTACCTACATATACACTGCTCAAATGCGAACTTTTAAGTAAAACTAATGATGGCTATATATTTTCATGACTCTGGTACACATGCGTCCTCCATCAGTAGTTGATCCAAGAAAAGCGAGTGGTGTGGTGTCGCCGAACTTCGAAGCATGAGTTCTTACGTGCCGCTACACGTGTTTCTTCTATGACTTCCTTTCATGACCCAAACTAACCTCCCAACCATGGTTTTGCAGAGTTCTCCCCCCCCCCCCCCCCCCGCCACTAATCCTACCTTTCCTGACCCAACCCAACTTCCCAACCTTCCTCTGCGTAGGGCCCCCTTGCAGGGGGCTTCGCCCCCTGTAGGTGATATTTGTTTCTTGTGTTGATTTGTTTTTCGGTAATTAGTCTTTGACCCTTCTGCCACGCTTACCTAACACTTCGTGTTTATCTACATATTCACTGCTCAAATGCGAACTTATGGGTACTACTAATGATGGCTATATGTTTTCGTGACTCAGGTACACAGACGTCCACCATCAATTGGTTCAGGAATGGTTTTGCAGAATTCCTCACCCCCCCCCCCCCCCCCCACCCTCCAAAATCCTACCTTTCCTGACCCAACCCAACTTCAAGCCAGAGGCGATGAATTGCTTCGAATTTTGTCTCGACGTTGGACGAATTTCGGCCGCGTGAACCCCAATCAAGCCCTTTCGAGCCCTATCAAAGCCCTATCAAGCCCTGCTCAAATCGCTGCCTAAATATTGCAGCGCGCAAGTCCCCAGTGGCACGAACACAACGCAACTTGACCCACGCGTTTTCATCGCGTTTTCGCAATTTATATAAAGAATTACGCGGAGCCAAATTTAAGGATTTTAGTTAAGGTGGATGATGATTGAAGGTTGATGTTGACTATGTTTGCTGGGTATTTGCTGCTTTTCGCGAACCAACGCGAAATTGGTGTCATGACGCGCAAAGTTGACCAATGTTCGCGAACTCTCGATACCGACGCCTTACGAAAACAAATCACAATATCGTCAGTAATTTTCAGATTCATTTTTAGTTTCAATTAAATGTGCTCAAAAAAAAAACTCAATGTGTATGATCAGTTGCGTAATCACGGGACTTCCCCGAAATGCGGCTGGCTGTAGCGAGCCCCCTCTCTCCACGATGTTTTATATGCACTTGGTGGGGCCATGTGTTTTTGGACAAAGTACTTCAAAAACAGACCACAGCGCTCATCTAGCTGTCAGCGTTGAACGCAACGAAATAAGTTTAAGAAATTCATACATTTGACGGGAAATAATTTCAAGATGAGCGCAATTTTACCATGCTACCAACGGACATGCACTTTTTAATATCTTCCAAAATGCCCACACCGCAAGTCGGGAGTTTTTGCGAAAAGACCCCCCCCCCCCCCTCCCCCCACCACCAATAAAGGGCCCAATTTCGGGCTGGCTAATTTTAAGTCGTGGATTTGTAATAAAAATAGATGCTCAAATTTGGTTGTTGAACCCCCCCCCCCCCCCAAATAAAGGGCCCATTTCGGCCAAACCATAGCGAGACCCCATAAGTGAGGTGTAGAATGTTGGATCGAGTTCGATTTCAATGTTTCATATTGATAGGAGCATAATTGCTGAGTGTAGAGTCGCATGTTTTTGTTTTTGTGAAAAGACCCCCCCTAAAAGGACCCAATTTTGGGCTGGCGGATGTAAAATTATAGGTTTGAATTAAAAATGAACACTTTTACACGGGTACAAATTTTCAATTCTATGTGTCCAAATTTGACCGGTGAACCCCCCCAAAAAAGGGCCCATTTTGGCCAGACCGAAGCGAAACCTCAACAGTGAGTTGTGTAATGTGTGATCGAGTGCGTTTCCAGAATTTCATAAAGTTAGGAAAATAACTGCCAAGTGAAATCGCAAGTTTTTGTTTCTGCTAAATGACCCCCTCAAAAGGGCCCAATTTTGGGCTGGCTGGTTTGAAAATTTCAATTTGAATTGAAAATGGTCGCTGCTACACGGGTATAAATTTTCAATCCTCCAAGTCCAAATTTGGTAGGTGAACCCCCCCAAAAAAGGGCCCATTTTGGTCAAACCGCAGCGAGACCCCCTCGTTGCACCCATTTATGATGTATCGAGTGCGTTTCCAAAATTTCATAAGAATCGAATGGTAACTTTAGGCGTGCATAGACCTGTCTGAAAGTGATGAAAACACACCGAACCACAGGGATAATATTAGTATAGGGATTATAGCAAATTCCGAGCAGATAGGAACCGATTCAAGCGTGGCGCATCGAGTGTTGAACATTCTTGTATTTCAATTAACTCTCTGCAGGCAGCTTCTACGTCGCTGCACTGTGCTTAAGTGGTGATTAAATGCAACAATGCTGCAGCTAGAAGTTAGCAGGTGAAGTGGGATGCGATTAACAGGGCTCATCCCCGCAACGCAACCCGCAACGCACGATGCTACATTGGCGGCGCGTGGGTGGGATGCCAGGAATCCCGGCTCGGGTCGCCGAGTTGGTCGCCTGGTTGCTTGCGATGAACTAGTCCAGTGTAAACTACAGCCCGAGATCGCCTGGGTGGGTGTCTGGAGTCTGGACCGCGGCTGGCGATGCTCGTTGTGAGCAAAGGCGGTTGAAATGCGGCCGCAGAGGTCAGAAGGAAAAACTGTCTGGTGCTTGCACGAGGCTGCTCGTACAGCCTGGTAATGGTGTTCAGCCTGGCCACCTAGTGATTGTATTGTTGACATTATTACAGTCTCTTTATAGCTCTAACTACTCTGACAATCGCCTACTGTTGTCAAAGCCAGATCGAGGGCCAGCGACTGTGTAAAAAACGCTTGTGAAACCATTCCTCGTCTGCAGACCTCACTCGTTTCCTCTTCATCAGCTTGTCGGCAATGAGAAGCGTTGACAAAACTGAGTGATGTCTTGCATCGAATGTCAGTCGGACCGGAACAGGTATTACAGACACCGGGCTTGTGTTGCAGGACACCCAGCAGCAATGGATGCAGACACTCACGTCGCAGCCGACGAGGAACATGAGCTTGTCGTCGCGGTCGCTGGGTGTCGCCGCCGCCTGCATCTCAGCCACCGGCTGCAGCGCGGACACCGCGAACTCGATCTCCTCGTCGTCACCGTCTGCACGGTACACCAAACACACAATCACAATGCAGCCCTTGCCAGCAGGGTAAGCAGCGAGCACCGGGCATCGCGCATCTTTGCAGGTAAAGCAGCGAGCACTGGAATAGCTAGAAGCTGTAATTTCTGGCTGGCTGCACAGCCCATGTTCTGTATCTTTATACTGTATACACAGTGCAAATAAGCAGCTGCTATCGGCAAGATGAGCTTGCTTCAGACGCATTTTATTTACATCTCGGCAACTTTCTAATCATAAAGTATGTGTGTTTATGCTGGATTGAGCTCTATATTATTTGTTATTTCCCTTGTATTTCAAAGGGACTCGGTGTGCAGGAAGGACTCTTAGATCATGAAGCGAGAGTTGGAAGGACACTTTAATGAGAGATTTGAAATAATCATCTGTCAAAAATGGTAGTGATTGTAATAATCGATTCGTTGATGATGACAGATGGACAGAAATGTTAAAAAAACTGCAGATAGTTAAGTGTGGTTTCTGATCTAATTGAAGCCGGCTTGTGTGACCCACCTATGAAGATGATGACCGCCGGGCATTCGGACAGCTTGGCGGCGAACCTCTCGGTGAGGATGTTCACCAGCTTCGGTTTCCAGGGGAAGTTCTGCGCAGGAAACACCCCACTTTTACAAACACGACAACACACCGACCTCAACCATTCTACAGCTACAGCTTATGGTGAGGTACTGATCACCATGACATGTTCATAAACAGAAAATAAAATTGTATAGCCTTCTTGCAGAAATCTCAGCCAGGATGAGATACAAATCTCGTGGGCATAATAATATAGTGAACAGTGAACACTTAGGTTTGCAAGTATGATGCGCTCGATAGTAAGATGAAAACATTTCTAAGAGTAAAGTAAACTCTGCATCATCAATGCAATGATAGAAACGTTTTGAATTCACAATTACAGAAGACACTCTGATTTTCAACAATGGAAAGCTTTTGAATAATGTACTTCTAGCATCAGAATTCCATGGAAATATTTTAAATTATCAGTTATCGCTTGTTAAATATCGGTGACAGGGCAAGAAAAGTGGTGAAACCAGTGTTACTGAGGTGCTAGTGTTGCCTTGCTGCTACGATTGTAGCTAGGTAGTTCCAACAATGGCAGCAGCAAAGCAACCCTTCCAATCACAGAGACATGGAAGCACATGCGCCTGCAACACAATGTCATAGCTTTAGCATCGCATGACTTGCAACCCGGCCTAATGCCTATGCTACGTGCATGTCACTTCCGACAGGTCGACGCACCAGCGCCGAAGGGTCCTCGTTGACCTCGGCGCGACCCTCGGCGGTGATGAGCCGGTCGTCGTGGTCGAGCAACACTAGCGTCGGGATGCCGCCGACGCCAAGCAGCGTCGCCAGCTCGCGTCGCAGCTCGCTCTGTTCGTAGGACACGGCCAGCCAGGGCATCGCCGCCAGGTACGCGTCGAAAGACTCCTGGCTCCTGCCATCGACCAGGAACATCGGTAAGGTTAGCTGATACATGGATAGTTGACACGGTTCGATATCCTCCACAGATGCAAAGCAAGCACTCGACACGCCTTGCGACAAACTAGAACCATTCGGTGTCATTTAATGATAGTAACAGAGCTCTAGGCTCAAGAGAAACGAGAAACAAAGAGATGCGAAATATATAGCGTATTGGCATGCAACGAGTATTTGCATTTAGGCTCGAATAAGCATTAGAACTCGAGACTGTTTATTGTGGAAAGCTGCTCAGCTGTCACTCGACAATATTTTGAGGAGAAATTTCAGGCTGTAAGTGTCAATGAGTTGTTAAGATCCCAGGAAAATTTCACATGTTTTTTTTTTAACATAATTACCTCTCGTTCAGAACACAGAGTTGATACTGTTCCATGCCTCCCCATCCCCTAAGTACAGCTAGCAAGCGGCAAGCTCTGCGATGCAAGCTTTCTTGCAGAAGTTTACTGTGGAACCCCATTGGCAATGCAAACGCATGTTTGCTTTGCCAGCGATTTTTTAGGGTGACATGAGTAGACTAGTACCTACTAGAAATTCTAGAAGATCAACATTACTTAAATTGTTTGCGTTTGCTAAACAAATTCTACCTTTGCGGAAAATTTAGATTTAGAAGAAACTGGGAGTTTCCCATTTCTGGATAGTTGTACAGGGAAGCGGGAAGATGGAGGATGGAGGATGGAGGATGGAGGATGGAGGATGGAGGATGGAGGATGGAGGACGGAGGGTGTACCTGTCCGAGCTGACCATGACCACCTCCAGCCGCTGGTTCTTGTCGTTGATTGTGTTGTACGTGTCGACCAGCTGGGGGGTGAACGCTCGGCACGGCGGACACTGAAACATGACACATGACACATGACACATGACACACCCCGTCCCGTCAACAGCTGGCACTAGCTGCACACAGGTGGACATCCGTGCAAGGCACACTCTAAGTCGAACAAGTTCATTCCGATCGGAGGATTATTGCAGGTTTTAAAGGTTACAACCCTCCAAGTTATTTGTTAGCGATTGACTGGGCTGGATTTTTGATGCGAGGGTTTCTATTTCGCCAACCGCGTTTCCGACGGGGCTGAAACTCTGCACGGGGGTGAAACTCTGCTCGGGGGTGAAGGACGCCCGAGGAAGGCGATCTCGAGATGGAAATTCCGATCGGAAAATAACTGTGTATTTTAGACTGCTCTTTTTTGATTAATTAAAAAAAAATGAGCCTGAGATGGAAATTCCGAGAGGAAAAATAATTGTGGAAAATACCACTTGAGATATGTTTTAGGCTCACGAGGTAAATTTTTTGATTCAATTAATTCGCTTCGTTTGTCACGTTAATCAAAAATCGGTAGCTTCTCAAGATTACCAAGTTTCCCAAGTTTCCCAAGCTTAGTGAGTTTCCCTTTCCCAAGTTTCCTTAGCTTCGTGCGCGAACAAACTCGCAAACACACACACACACACACATACACACAAACACTAAGACTGTACTTCTTCCGTTGTGAAAGAATCAAGGAAAGAGGAGGTCCAAGGATAGATTTCTGTACGATGGGAGAGTTTGGACAGGGTCCTTCGGCAAGAGAAGGCTGGGAATTGAAGTAGGGTCTGGAATAATGTATCGACTTTCGTTATCTTAGCACGCTAGCTTTAAGAACAGGAACAAAATGGGATGTTGAACCCTAGCTTTTCACACACAGTTTCCTGTTTTGGGTGAAAGCTTAGCATTTGGAAAAATTGTGCAGACTTTCTGATAAGTAGAATAGTTTTTGGCGTTCATAAAGCCATCTTAACACTGCCCTCATGCTACTGCTGTTGCCGCCCGCTCCTAGACTAACCCAGTTGGCGGAGAAGTAGAAGCCCTTGACCTTCCCGGCCAACGCGTCGACGGCGTCCACGCGTTCCCCGGCCGCGTTGACGAGCGTCGCGTCGCGCAGGACGGCGTCGAGGGTGCGCGGGGGCCAGGGGAAGTCGGCGCCGGCCGGGTCGCCGTCGAGCCGGTCGAGCCCCGCGCGGGTGATGACCGCCCCCGAGCGCGCGTCCAGCAGCACCAGCCACTCGCCGCCCCCGCCGTCCGCCGCGACGCCGCCGCCGACGCCACCGCCGACGCCGTAGCGCCTCACCAGGCGCTCCTAGTAGGACAGAAAGGGGAATGCGTCGTCACACAAGTGTTGGGTGTTGTTGTCACGACCGTTGGAACTGGACAATGGAGCACGGTGTCAGCGTGGCTCTTCGCTAGAGATTCTAGCAGACCTTTACGTTGAATTTCACTAAGACAGCTTTAAAACAAAGACATGCTTAATCTCAATTATGGATATGTTAATTTCAAGTTTCAGACGGGTTAACTCCTTTCCCGTGGGTGGAGTCTCTCGTTTCGCTTCGCTCTTCGCAGTGAACGACGGACATGGCTGTGTGCATGAAACGCGGATTAGTGAAATAACTAGCAGGGCAAGTCGGTGTCAAGCAGCACTTGACACTTGACTGCCGCCTGCCGCCCAGGATGCATCGAGCGTCCAGACGACCGTGCTCTCGCCCAGCCTCTTCGCGCGGGAGCAACGTCGTAAACTTCGTTAAACAAACACGCGCTCGTTTAACATGGCGTCTGGTCCTTATCGGCACCGCGCCTCTCAACTGCTTGCTGCTTGCTGCTTGCTGCTGCTGCTTGCTGCTTGCTGCTTTCTGCTTGCTGCTCGCCTCTCAACTGCTTGCTGCTCGCCTCTCAACTGCTTGCTGCTTGCTGCTTGCTGCTGCTGCTTGCTGCTTGCTGCTTTCTGCTTGCTGCTCGCCTCTCAACTGCTTGCTGCTTGCTGCTTGCTGCTTGCTGCTGCTGCTTGCTGCTTGCTGCTTTCTGCTTGCTGCTCGCCTCTCAACTGCTTGCTGCTTGCTGCTTGCTGCTTGCTGCTTGCTGCTTGCTGCTGCTGCTTGCTGCTTGCTGCTTGCTGCTTGCTGCTTGCTGCTTGCTGCTTGCTGCTTGCTGCTTGCTGCTTGCTGCTTGCTGCTTGCTGCTTGCTGCTTGCTGCTTGCTGCTTGCTGCTTGCTGCTTGCTGCTTGCTGCTTGCTGCTTGCTGCTTGCTGCTTGCTGCTTGCTGCTTGCTGCTTGCTGCTTGCTGCTTGCTGCTTGCTGCTCGCTGCTCGCTGCTTGCTGCCTGCTGCTCGCTGCTTGCTGCCTGCTGCTTGCTGCTTGCTGCTCGCTAGTCGCTGCTCGCTGCTTTTCGTGGTTCTCACGGCGGGCAGTGATTCTCGCCGCGCTCGGTCCGGATGTTTACGGCAATAAAACGCGTGGAGAGCGCTGCGTGCCGCGAGCCGCCCGTGCACATGTCGGGGCCACGACCGAGGCATGCTGGGCCTCCAAGTGGGTGGAAGTTAAAGTTTGGTTCGTCTCTTCGTCTCTTCTGATTGAAAGAAAACTTTTAATGATGGATATTTCAGATAATCAACTCAGACTGCGACCCGCCGTTGCGAAATCGAATGGAAGCAATCAGAAACCCTGGAAATGTCTCTCGTAAAATAGCTTTGCCAAACAACCGTAAACTTCTAATTCGAAAGCTCAACGTCGAATCCCATTTGGAAAAGACACGAGTCTTGGAAAGTAGTCGTTGAAATCTTCTTCCTATTAATGTGTCTAATAATAGGATGAGATCGCTGCATGCGCCCGACCTGCCTCTGCCCCGAGCCCCGGGTTCGACGCGGTCGTCGAAGTCCGGACCCCGGCCGGCGTCCCTCCCCGTTGACCAAGCCACCATGTCCGTGGAACACGCTCAGAGATGCCATTGCAAACACATTGCCTACGTTTCTCTGCAGCCTTGCTTGCAGAGTGGTGATAAGCAGGACAAGAAGGCCTACTTTGCGATACAGAGCGCATGACAGCAGACTCCCTGCTCTTCACGATTATAAACCGGAGTTTGATCATAGTTTCCTAATCCAGCAGCAGACAGCCACATCGCACAACGAAATTAAAACCTGGATTGTTCCCGGCTTACGGTTGATCTTTCATTCAGCAAACTTGATCCTAAGTAATCCGTCCTTACTCCATATACACAAGACGTAACTCCCACTAGCCCGGCGGACATTCTCAACGTTTCTCGATGTGACGGGTACCTTCCTCTCGACGCCGTCCAACGCGAACCACGGCAGGTCCTGCGTCGTGTTGGCGTCGCCGACCTGGATCAACTCCAGCCGCTTCCTGCGCGTCGCCTCCCCGTCGGCGTCGTCAGCGTCGCGACGCTCGTTGACGGCGTCGTAGAGGTACGCGAGGCGTGCCAGCTGCCCGCCTGTCTCGGCCACGCAGTACACGCCGACGACGTCGCACGCGTCGAGCACGGCGGCGACGGCGTGCGGCGCGTCGGCGGCTATGTAGTTGTGCGAGCAGCGCACGAGCTGCGTGCCGAACGCACGCTCGTGCCACGCGGCGGCGGCGGCGGCGGCGGCGGCGGAGGCGTCGGCGGCTGCGTCGGCCATATTGGCGCCAAGGCCCTGGTTAAGGCAAGAAGGGGTTACTTTCTTCCTAATCTTAGCACGTTCGTTAGGGAAGGAAACATTTTTGTTAGCCGCATTCAAGTACTCAGTTCAATGGTTTTTCTGGAAATGGTAAATGTTGTTTCAAGGCGGTGATTATCAAAGCAGAGGACCCGAGACTCACTGGGCGTAACACAACCCGTGATATCATGCAGTTAAAACGAGCCTACAGCCCAGAGCACGCTGCAGGTGATTAGCGTGGACACTAGGTATCAAAATATCCCTTGTTTATTGCATCGTAAGGTTATTGGGGGTACTTCTTGTGGCATGGCCGCTTCAGCAACAGCGTAGGGCTAAGGGCTTAAAGCTTTCAATTCACAGCGTCTAAACAGTTTTCATAAAGCTGGGGTGTTTGTGTTGTGGAACAAAGAAGGCGATCCCTTGCAACATCTTGTACTGCAAGCGAAGAAATAGGCTTTCCAACATTCCGCGAGAGTCACGGGGTTTTTCGGTGAAAAGTTCGCTTCAACTATCGATTCGTGTTGCTCCCATTCGCGCTGTGGATTGGAAAAGCAGGCGGGGAAATGAAATTATAAGACGGAGGCAATGCGAGTTCACTGTTTGTTGTTCGCGGGCCAGGGAAGCAAGAAATTCATTAGTCAGCACATTCACCCTAGATTTTATCACGATTTAGCCGGCAAGCACAAACATTTCAATATTCTGATAGGCTTCCCATTTATTTAATGATGCTGTGGCACTGGTAGCATCTTATCTTTGCCATCACTGCATGTTGTAGGGCTATACAGCTAGATTCACATCATAGTCATTTAGTTTTTCTTATAGGAAATGTGAATAAATTCCGCAAGTTTCGGCCGTACTCTGAACGCACATGACTGGCCATTAATTAGCGTGGGAACTTCGTTGTTTCCGTCCAATTAGCCAGCGACGCTTAATCAGATAGCATCGCATCTCAGCCTCGCAGCATCGTGGGCACTCACCTGGTCAGGCGCGTCTCACATTCGCCTAGCGCCGGACGTCGTCGCAGACTGCACGACGGTAACTCGCAGGGCCGGCTACAGCAGCATCCAGGTTCTGCGTATTGTGTAGCCTGTCGTTGTCGTTGCTGCTGCTGCTGCTGCTGCTGCTGCTGCTGCTGCTGCTACCCTGCAAGAAGGGCGGCTTGGATTAGCATGTGACACTGCATGCACCCCCACGCTGATGCTTGCCCTTCCGAGTTTACCGCTTCATGACTCGATATCATGCGACAACACACGCTTCGGGTTCTCCCTCGTCGTTGTAGCAAGCTGGACCCTTGCCTTCTACCACCACCATCATGTCGGCGTTAGGGTGGTGCTAGTGTTGCTATAACGTGCGGCGAGTGTCTGCATTACGATGGGTCATGAAACTAGCAAACGTTTGTATAGCGCGACGCCTAAGCCACACTCAGCGTATTAGTCGCTAGCACCGGTGTCAACGGAAAGGGTCTAAAAGCTTAGAGTTCTTTGTTTAAGATTTCAGATCAGTCCACCACCTGCCCTTACCGCTGATAGATTTATTTTTATTCATTATATTTCAGATTCACAACTCTCTGAAACGATTTCTCCATTTAGGCACCTAATTTTGACAGCGAAAATGCTACCATCCGTGTATCAACGAACGCGTCGCACGTCCCACACCCAGCGTGTCACGGACTTGACCCCACTCACCTTAAAGCAAGCAAAATCCGATCTCGTCCGTCAGATTCGCGCTGGCGCGTTCCTGCGTCCCGTCTTGATCGGCGACCACGCGCTCCGTGCACCTTCTCAACAGCGACACCCTTGCGCCTCACGTCACATCACAGCCCTACGCACACCTCACTCCCGACAGCGATCTGCAATGCGACACGTCGCCTTCTCGACGCTACGCTCTAGGCACTCTGTCGGCAGCTTCCACGACGCCGGGAGACCGCCAAGCGACTGCCGCCGCGACGCCGTCGACGAACACATGGTGCGTCGCCCCCCACCCTCCCCCGACCCTACCCCACCCCGGCGAGACTAGAGGGCTGTGGGAGGCGGGGAGCGGTTGACTGCAACGTAGGGGATTCAACGTTCGGCTTTGAAGCGAGTCCTTAGCTATACCTTTGCTATACCTTGGCTATACCTTAGCTATAACGTAGCTATACCTTAGTTATACGACCTTAGCTATACCTTTGCTATACCTTTGCTATACCTTAGCTATAACGCAGCTATACCTTAGTTATACGACCTTAGCTATACCTTAGCTATAACGTATAGCTATACCTTATTTATACCTTAGCTATACCTTAGCTACCTTAGCTTTACCTTGGCTATACCTTATAGCTACCTTAGCTATACCTTTGCTATACCTTTGCTACACCTTAGCTATACCTTAGCTACCTTAGCTTTGCTATACCTTAGCTATAATTTAGCTATACCTTAGATATACCTTTGCTATACCTTTGCTATACCTTTGCTATACCTTAGCACGTTTGGGAGGGTGGTTACGCCTCCAACTGGCCTGTACCAGATAATGAATACGTGTCGCTTCTTGCAGACCAGTCACAATCATCCAATTTATCTCTTGCTTCTCAGAGTTGGGAAACGGGAACAGATAATTTTTGTGAAACGTTCGATCGAATTCGGCAGCGGAACTTCGGGAACGTTTCCACAAAACATGCCACTAAACTCATGGAAAGAACAAATTAAACTGTATTCTCAAAGGAACCAATAGTATTTGTAAAGCAACACAAAGATGGCGTCCACACTCGGAGTCGGCCACTCCCCGGCGGGCAGGGTTCTCTCGAGGCCGAGGGCTCACTGCACCATTGATCTCGCGGCGTGTCGCGTGGGGGGGTGGGGGTGGGGAGGTCGGGGTAGCCCGCACGTAGACCCCCGGTCGTGGGTCGAGCGGGGGTCCCGCCGCGGGCGAGTGTGTTTAGACTTGGAGTGTTTTTCTCTTGCTTGCCTGGGGGGGGGGGGGGGGGGTGGGGGGGGGGGGGGGGGGAGTAAAGCGACGTGCAAGTCGGATTAAAACGCAGACGCGCGTGCCTCGGCTGGGATCCCGCCGCCGCCGCCGCCGCCGCCGCTGGAATGTCGGGCGAAGTACGCGCTACCATCACTACCATGGTTTCCAGCCCACCCGTCCGACCGTCCGACCGTCCGACCGCATGCCGGCCTGGATCCTCGTGTAGGACTCCAATTAATAATTTAATTATGCAATTATCGGCTGGCCTGGCGTCGAGCCAGACGCTGTAAAACACTTTGGCCGACTTGGCAGCGGTCAGCAGGAATCGGATAATAAACGACAGCAACACCCGACAGGCAACCCTGGACGCGACTCCGGCTGTACAGACAGAGCCCGTGGACAATGCAAAGCTATTAATTAAAGGGGAGGGTGTGTTTTTTTCTTGCCGATAACGCGCGCATTTATTAAAGGCGTGAACGCAGGGGTGAGCCGACGCGACGCCGGAGGGAGGAAACCACCCCTACGCCGCCCTCGCAGCGACGGTAACTAGCTGTGTGCACGGCGCTATCGATTTGCCATTAGGTGTAGTGCAAAACCTGTGTGCGCCGCGTCGTGCTTGCCCCCACGCGGCGTCGGCTTCGTCGTAATGTTGCGCTGTTCTTCGGGCGGGCTTCTCCCTCGCTGGAGACCGAGCCAGACAATGAGATATACATCCCCGAGCACTTCATTCTACGAAGCAAGTTTCGAGATTCAAGATGCATAATGGCATAATGGCAATGGGAAACAATTGAGACAGGTTTTGATTGGAGACCGAGCACGGCCGCCGGGAATCGCGGCTTGGGGCCGGGAAATGGAAAAGTTCCCCCGCGCGGCCACGGGACGTTGACAATGCGACATGCGATTGTTTTCCAAGTCACGGAAACTCGAGGTTTGACAAAAGGTTCGCTGTTTTAGGATTTAGGAATAATTGGAAGCAAAACGAATTGCGTGCCCGTTGATTCCGGGGGTTGTACACAAGTCTCTGTCTCCGAGGGAGGGGGGGGAGAGGGTTAGGCAAGGGTGACGTGACAACTTAAGCTCAACCATTGCCTTGATTAAAACGCAAAACGTTTTAAAGCCGAGCTAACAACTTGACACGACGTTTCTCTTTATTCCCGATCGCATGAGCGTAGCTGCATTTATATTTCATTGCGATGCGCGGTTATGTCGCCAATGTTTCAGATGATTTCCTTGTTTTTCCGGCGGTCGCCGAGGCGGACGACGCCGTTCTCGAAGTCTTTCCGGAAAATCTCGAAGCCCTGCTTGCACTCGGCTTCCTGGTAGACCGACGTGCCGAAATACTGGTCTGAGTCGCGCATGAATCCGTACACTGCAACCACAAGCACAAGCACAACTCACTGTACTCATTATATCCTCCTCCTAGAGTAGAACTGTGGTATTAGAACAGCTGGGATATTCAATTGGAAGAGATTGTTTTTACTCCATGTGGTTTTGTCACTGGGCTAGTTCGACCAGTTCGAACATGTTCAGTTGTACCATTAGTTGGACCGTTAGTTGGACTATTAGTTCATGGACGTCCATGATAAGTTAGTTGAAATGCTGGACCATTGATCAAGCAGGCAAAGCGCAACGTCGGCATTCAATATCCCTGCTTGTAGATACCTACTCAAGTTGAAAACTAACGTGCTGAATTAGGGAAAGCACATGACAAGTATAAGAAAAGTTTCGCCCGTACCACCACCCCTCATGCACCATCACAGAGTGGCAACCCATTGATAAACTCTGGGCATCAATCTAGCTCCAGATAACGCGCGTCGCTGCAGTCGACTTCGGCCCGGGTCTCCATGTTTCCTGGCCCGTTTCTCTACCTGCGTCCACAGCCCGGTCCCGGGGCCGGGGCTCCTCGCTCGCTCGGCAAAGCACACACATGATGAATGCTAATGGAAAATTATTCCCTGCGCAATGGCTCGCTTCACTCTGTGTCTGCCCCATCGATCATCGCTTGATGCAGCCACTAAATCGTCGGGTCTGACAGCGACAAATCCATTCGCGTATCCCGTGGGATCAGGTAAAACACTGTGCAAATATGATAGGGCTGCTTAGTGCTTAAGCAGCCTAGATCGCCGCGGAGAAGGAAGGAAAGATGAAGGAAGGAAGGAAGGAAGGTATACCTCTGCGCGAGGTCGGCAGAGGCGGCAGCAGCTTCCTTGTCTTCGGCATCTTGTAGAGCTCCTCGAAGAACTTGTACATGATGTCGCCGACCGTTTCTTGGTGTCCTGCAACGAAAGAACAAACACCGCTTGATCGAGACTTGCCCGATGAGTCGTAAGCAAAGATGAGCAGCGAGCAGCGAGCAGCGAGCAGCGAGCCCGTAGCTCGTAGCTCGAAGCTCGGGATAACGTAACTTGTTGCACGATGCCACACGATTTGAAATTAAATATTGATTTTTACACCTTTAATGTCCCAATTCCTAAAGTAATGGATTAGCCACTAGCCACGGGGGACCACGCTAATAGCTGGACAGAGAAGTGAAAAACCACGGTTTACAATATAGCCCACATTTTTGGCACTAGGTATCCAGCTTTTTGCAATTTTTGCAATATTGTATCATAACCCTCTTGAATAGTGAGTGAACTATTGGTCCCACTCGTCCGGGTTCAGAAATTTCAAATATAGTTAGGTATAAATTTGATTTTACACATTTTCAAATGCTCTCATCCTGGCTTCCCTTGTTCAATGGCTAATATCTCATTAGGGGTTGGGCTGAAAAAACTGATACTTGAGTGTAAAAGTTTGTAATTTTGTACATGTAATCGGGTGACTACGCTTGCACCAAGTCTCGTGTTTCCCCACAGATCGTGTGCTTGACAGCAATCACATCGCGTTTACTCAGTCCATTCAACCAATCGAACCAACTGTTTCAACCGACAACCTTCGACGCGTTTTCACTAAATTATGCTGCTTGAAATGCGCATTGCATGTAAGACGGGCGGTCGACCATGTCACCTGACACCTGTCATCCAAGTAACATCAAATGACATTTAAAAAACAAGCTTCCAAAATCCAGAGGCCAGGTTATTGATGAGCGTCACGAGCGTAGCGAGTGAAGCGAAATCTTCAATTACACTTTACTGCTAAAAAAATCCTGATTTTTTTTTTTTTTGTGTGTTTGTTCGCGCTCTACAGGCCAAACGTCAAAACGGATTTTGATGAAAATTTCTATGAACCTTCGTTTTCTCTGAACTTAGATCTGCCACGTTTTTGAAGCAATTCGGACGAGTAAATTTTATGTTATTAAGTTTTTACGAAATTTTTCAGTTTTTCCAAAACACGTTTTCCACTCTAGAGGCCAAGGATCTCCATATAATTTGACGAAACTTTCCAGATATGTTGGCCCCCTCGATTTAATGTTTGTGTACAAATTTCATTGTTGTATGTTTAGCAGTTTTCTTGGAAATGGCGCTTTTATGACGCTTTTTTAGCGATTTTACAGTTTTTTTGCAACTAAATCAACTTTATCTTCAACCGATTTTGACAAAATTTACTGTGTGCATTATAAATCGTAAAAAGAAGATACTGTGTTAATTTCAAGCAAATCAATTGAGTAGTTTTTCTTTAAATCGATTTTTAAGTTTTGAAATATTCAATGTCATTGAGAAAGCTGCTAAATTAACACCGAACATTTTAAATTGATCATAAAAGCCTCTAGGCTATGCGCACACGCAATATAATCGTGTTGTGGGTGAACGTAAGTATTACGCTCATCCACAACACGATTATATGAGTGTTCGCATAGCCCAGTTTTAACTTCAATATGTTTTCTTCGGCCGTGCCTTGCTGATTTTGTTTTCTGGGAGAGTGTAGCGTGAATCCCATGCGTGGACGATAAGGAGGCTGCGCGAGTGAGGTGGTGTGATCGGTATCGGAGGGTGCAAAGCATTGCAGCCAGGGAAGTGACTACCGACTCACGCGCTCTGCAGAACTCCGCCATGTACTCGCTCTGCATGCGTCGCCGGAACAGACGTCGGATCAAATCCTCGGAGTTCTCGTCCCACAGACTCTGTGCAGACAGACACACGGATAGCATCGGTAGCATCGGTAGCATCGGTAGCATCGGTAGAAATTATTCGACTTCATTCAATTTCAATCCATCAATTTCGATCGTGATTATTAGAAACGAAATATCAATTCCAAAATTTGTTAGTATTTGTATTTGTAAATTTAGATTTGTTGGATAAGGCAAAGACCCGGATTCGGATACCGGTACGGATACAAATTTTGGAATTCATTTTCGTTCTAATAATCAATTTCTATCGTACATGCAACGAGTACCTATTTGCATTTAGGTTTAAATTCACATTAATGCTAGGATGACTGCTTCATGGAAACTGCATTAAGAGGACTCACGCGTTGCTTGATTGGCAGATAATCATCCTCGTTATGCACGCCTGCGTAGATGTCCAACGGGATCACCCTGCAAGACGCAACCAACGTACCTGTCACTTTCACTGTCACTGTCAACTGTCACTGTCAACTGTCACTGTCAACTGTCACAGCAATAAGTGGCCAACATAACAAATACGTATCGGCAGCGGCGAGATATACTCACAGTTGGGCGGGTTTAGCGCCAGGAAACTTTCTGAAATCCTTCGTATAGGTCGTCAACGCCTCCCCCATTTCCAAACCAAGAGCACGATATCTCACTGCAAATTTTAAAGCGTCTAGCCGAAAAGTTACCCCTCGTTGCCGTAGATGCAGTCGTCGATTGTCAGACGGAAATCATACGTGACTAGTGAAATTTAGCCCCAGCCCCTAGCTCGTCTGGGAAGTGATTGTCATCCCTAGGCAATGGCCGCTCTGGCTCAACACAGACAAGACAACAACAAGACTCACAAAACCACTCGGCCGCGTCGTTGGCTTTCATCGACGACGACGACGACGGCGACTTCATTGCTGGCAAATTACCCGGCCGGTCGCGAGTCAGCCGCTTGACAAACTAAAACTCCCATCCCCGTACACCACTCACCCTGGCGCATTACCTAGCGACGACTTATTTATACATCCACAAATTAGCATGCAACAACGACATAAATAATCCCGCGCTAGCGACAACCTCTCATTTGATGTGCATTAGTCTCTCTCTCTCTTGCTATCTCTGCCTGTCTCTCTCCCCGCGCTATCAAGAACTCACGTCGGAAAGAGTATTGCCGCCGAGATTTTAGTAGCGTTATCAAGAAGCTGGCGAGAGATAAGTGTAGACTGCACTCGAGACAGCTTGTGTCCTGTGTCGAGCGTTGCTCACAGTCACAGAGCACCGAGCACCGAGCACCGAGCACCAAGCACCGAGCACCGAGCACCGAGCGGTGAGACGCTTCGCTTCGAGCCCGTCGACATGGAGACATCATCGAAGCCGTCGCCGCCGCCGCCGGACCCCACGCAGGTAGCGTCGCATTCGCAAGCTGCATCTTGTCACTGAAGCATGCAGCTCGCTTGCCAAGTTGAGTAACATGTGTTCAAGGGACAACATGAGCGCTGTGTGCGAGCGAGCTGGCATTGTGTTTCGTCGTGTCGACAACTTGTCAATGATTGCCACCAGCCAGGGCCGAAGGCGAGTCGTTGAGCGCTTGTTGTTGTGTCAGCTGGAACGCGTCACGCTCTCAGATCATGATGAAGCCGAGATGCAGATTGAAGACGTGCCATGCGTCTCGAATGCTCGAATTTTCAATCGAAATTGCAAGTGTAATGCTGTGCATTCGAAGCCCGTTTACAGCACTGCAGTGAGCTAGGATTGTAAAAGACATTAATTGCCGCTATAATCGAATAGCTAACAGTATCCTAGCTATGTGATGTGTGCAGTGCTTGTATCAATTGGTGCAATTTCAGAATTCAATTTATTTCAATTCATCTAGGCTTACTCGTGGAATTAGGTAAACAATTACGGGTACATTTCTTGGATGAATCACGTCTTACATAAATGCCTTTAGCAAACAAGTCTCATGCTTCGTGTCGAATCATGTCGTGAAGTCCTACAAGACTTTGCACCGGACAAACTCGATTAGTGGTATACAAGAGATCGGAGGCCCAGGGTTCGACCCTGGAGACCACGGTGACTGACAGATCGTGCCTCTTGTTTGACAGCTGCCCTTCATGCCTCCTATACTCTCGTGCTATCAGCCCCTTCAGCCCCCGTAAGGCTGATAGCACCCTCTGGGCCCTTACCCAATGCCTGCAATAGCAGCATGCACTGTATGGTGCTTACTGGCATCAGGTCGAGGAGTCCTGGCATCCCGAAGCAGCCGACTGTGAGACAATCTGGGGGGCGAGGGTGGTTTTGGCGAAGGCGCATGGGGTCGCGTGCATGCATCACCTTGGAGTCGATCGATGAGGGTCACGACGGGGTCACGACGTGGCCCACTTGGTCACCCCGACGGCCTGCCGATATTTCATTCGCTGGGCTGCTTCTGCTGGGACGTGTCGAAAACGAAGACCTCGAGATGGGGTTTGCTGTTACCTTGACGTGTGTCAATGAGACGTGCTACCGGGTCTCGTTTTTCACGAAGACACTGCGTCAAACGTATTGAAAACGTTTGGAAAATCGATGTTGGTGTCGGACTGCTATGTGGGGCATGTGACACCAAAGCAAAGAGATGTGATACAACTTTTCCGGGTGTTTGGTGGCAATCTCTTATTTTTCATGTTTGTAGTCTGAATTCCCAATACATTTAACAAGGAAAAACTGACCTATAATCCTACAATCATTTGACATCAGTAGTCTTGCACCCATAAAGTCTTCTGTGCCAAAACAAAAAGGTCACTTACAAAATTAATCCTGATTCCTGGTAGATCAGCCTTTCGCATGAGTTATCGTTGCTGCACTTGACACGGTTCGAGCAAGCAAATATTGGGTGAAATGCTGTGCACTACATGCTTATGCTATATGCTATAGTAAGAGTTGTAAACGCCCCCAGCTGCTGCTGTCGCCGTCGAGCCGACGCCGGCGTTTCGGCTGGCTGGACAAGGTGACCGTCGAGCCCGTCATGTTCCTCTACATGTTTGCGTTCATGCTGACATCGGTGGTCGAGTCGGCGTTCTTCGTGGACAAGGCGTGCCGCGTGGACCTGGGCTTCAACGACACCATCTGCAGCAGCTTGCCGCAGTACAAGGACGAGAACACGCGGGTGCAGGTAACACTTTACATCTTTACATGCACCCGTACCTGCAGCAAGTACCAGTGTCTTCTAAAAAATTACACATTTCTTTGTGAATCATGCAGGTCCCTGCTTGCCAATTACTCAAATTCTCGTCCATCGCACTAGAAACGACACGAAATGTGCGATGGATCTTGCTTGCATTCATCAGACGTCACGTCAGAGCCAGTTGCTGTGATGACAGTTGAATGGTTATTGTTTTGAGGGAGAGCCAGCGCCCATAGGATTAAAAACGTATCAAATCTTCAAGATGCACTGGCTCTGAGTGTTATGCATCTGTTTTTTTTCATACAACCATTTGAAATGTTTTTGTTCGTCAGCTAATGGTTCTGTGTGCATCATAAATCAATCATTTAGTTCCCAAACTACGTAGTGTCTATCTAAGTCTATTATAGTGTTTATCACGTTTATAAGAAAACGCGTGGAAGGTCACGCCGGCGTTCACTTGGTTCGCAAATCCAAGTGAACCGAACGAGCATTGGCTTCTCAAGCCGGTGCAAGCCCTTTGTACAACCCGTACAGCCCGTACAACCCGTACAACCCGTACAACCCGTACAACCCGTACAACCCGTACAACCCGTACAACCCGTACAACCCGTACAACCCATACAACCCGTACAACCCGTACAGCCCATGGTGCAACGTGTCCACGGCTTGCAGGTGGTGGTGTCGACATTCCTGCAGTACAACGGCATTGCGTCGCACGCCGTCCCCATCGTGCTGGCGTTGTTCCTGGGTGCGTGGAGCGACCGCCGCGGACGCAAGCTCCCCCTCGTCATCGGGCTCGTCGGCAAGCTCTTCTACTCGTCCATGGTGGTCATCAACGCCTCCCAACGTACGTACCGACACTCACCAGCCCCGCTTCGCTTGTCTCACTGCAACTCCTAGCCGGCATTGTTGCAAATCCCCGTGTTTACCTTCGATTTCACGTCATGAAACCTTATACCACTGCAAATGTGTCCCACCCACCCACAATGTAGAAGCGCAAAGCGGCCATGTGTACCGTGACGCATTCAACAGAGCTGCTTAAATCGGTGGTCGGTATTGGAAAAATAAGATTAGGTAACTTCAAAGTTCATCGTCTTCGGTGCCACGACACAGGTTTAATTCAAATCTATCGCTTAAGAGCCAGCTAAAGGCAGCTTAAAAGCCGAAAATGCAGAGGTCCACGCCATTACTTTTCCTGCCCCTAAATTTGATCCCAATATTTTTGAAAAAAAATCAGTGTGTAGAGGAAGAGTACTCCGACCCGCCGTGTAAACTTAAATTGAGATCGGATGGAAAATAAAACAACCAGAGAAGAAAGAAAAGTGGTGTTTTCGCTTAAAAAAACCCCACAAAAAGTCCCAAATTCAAGATTTATTTGTGAACAAAGTAAACGTCCGATCGACACGAGCCTTTACATCGCGGGTCAGAAATTTTTTCAACTATCCACTGATTTTTTTTCATAAATTTAGGGAAAATTTTAGGGGCAGGGAAAAGTAACCACGTGGACCTCTGCACTACCAAAATTTTCCGTGTGAGAAAGCTAATCTTTCACGGATTAGATCTGGTGAAAAATAACTTCCAGTTTTACTGCCTCATTATCAGCATGAGCGATAAAAATACTCTTGGAGATTATGCTTGCACAACCCGACACATGGTTATATAAAAGTCAGTAAAAAGGTAAATCATAAAATTCCGTGTTTCATATGGTTTTTTCGATATGACTGGATTCGTCTCTGTTTGCAGATATAAAGCAATGTTGAAATGAAAAAATCGGATGAAAATTATCGATTTTTTCGGTAATATTCATTCGTTTTTACGTGAGTAAGATTAGAGCGGCTTAAAACATGACGCACATACAAATTCTTTTCCTTGTTTTAAATGCGCCACAGAATCATCAATAAGTGCAGTAGAACTTTGATTCAAAGTATCATACAATCTGCTGACAAAGATGAACCCAACCGTGTCATTAAAATCACGAAAATCGAGAAAAAGCACATTTTTTTCAATTTGATTATTAATCTTGGTTATGCAAGAGTCGCAGATTTGTGCCAGCGTTTTTAATCCGTGGCTTCTTATGATTACTGCCACAGATTATTATGATATCCATTATCGTATCGGATTACAACCTATGTAGACTCTTAAAACAGTCAAGTATTTTAGGTACATTTATTTTTAGGTACAGAAGTAGGTACAGAAGATGACGAGTCCGCCTAAAATCTCTCGTATCTTCATGTGATTTCCATGTACTATCTCCATCCATGTATAAGGAGCACAATTGTTGTGGGTAATAATGCACTAAATCATAAATGCCATCCGCTGGCGACAATCGAGGGCTTGTTCAGAGCTGTCAGAGAATGTGTGCCACCCATGTCCGGCTGCAAGCTGACCCTGAGCTGACCCTGAGATGCCCCTCCACGTCGGCAGCGAGCTGGCCGCTGTACACCATTCTCTGGTCGGCTACGCTGCCCTCCGCGCTGACCGGCGCCGACCTCGCCATCTTCGCCGCGGCGTTCAGCTACCTGGCCGACGTGACGAGCGTAGAGGAGCGCACGTTCCGCGTCACCGTCCTCGACATCGTCTACCTCGCCACCATGCCGACCGGCGTCGCGCTCGGTAGGTCGACCCTACGCCATCGCAGAGACCCTATGAGCTAGCCAGGAGCTACGACCTAAAGTCCATTTAATTTAAGAATAACCTTGTCCGCGCTCAGCGCTAGTAGTCAATACCACTACCAACATGATGGCAAATAGATTTGCTGCCACTGACTTACCTTGATTTCTAACTGCATAAGTAATATAACTGAAATAATAAAGTTACATAGTAAAAAGCTATGAAGGTGATATGTACCAGTGGTTAATAAAACGTTTGGGCAGTGTTCTAGAGTTTTATTTTGATATAGCGTCTTGCGGATTTAGTTTCATGACTTGGTGAAATAATAAATGGCGGACTTTTTTTGAGTATGACCTTTTCCTGGAAAGACTGCCCATAGCCGCCGTGAAAACGCACTATCGAGACTACGCTGTATATAATATCACGAAGGTATTGCTTTATTTCAAACTTCTTTCTTTCGTTTACCCTGCTCATCCTACTCTGTCTTACCCTGTCTAACCCTGTCTAACCCTGTCTACCCCTGTCTAACCCTGTCTAACCCTGTCTAACCCTGTCTAACCCCAACTAACTCTGGCTAACTCCACCTTGCAGGCAAATACCTGTTCAGCCAGGTGACCGGTCGCTCGTTCGCCATCATGTTTTCGCTGAACGCCGCGCTGCTCGCGCTGGCGCTAGCGTACGCCTGCGTGCGTCTGCGCCGCTTCACGAAGCCTGCGCAGCGCTCGATGCGCAGCGACCACGCCAACTGGTGCACGGACTTCTTCGACCGCGCGCACGTGGCGGCGACGGTCAAGACGCTGGTGCGACGCCGGCCGGGGCATCGCCGGATGTACCTCGCCATCTTGATCGCCGCCATGGCGCTCTACACCTTCCAGAGAGGTCGGTTTCACCCTGCGTCCTTGGAGTACGAAACCTTATTATTCTATGCTCCAGCCTCGCCTCGACCTCCGCTTCCACATCGAGCCACTAAGCCCGTAATGGTATTTCACCGTTGAAACCCTCTCGTACTTGTTCGATCAGCATCATCGAGGTAATACAACCAGGGTGTTATTATTGGTTGCGTGGTAACGTTACTGGCACCGTCTTGCTTGCAGACGAGAAGCCGATGAGCTTCCTCTACACGTCGCTCAAGTTCCAGTGGACGGCCGACGACTTCAGCGACTATCGGACCTTCCAGTCCTCAGCCTACGTCATCGGTGAGTCCGAGTCCGAGTCCGAGTCCGAGTCCGAGTCCTAATGTCTAAGCCAAGCCCTCAGTCCGAGTCACATACCAACAAGGCCACACGCAGTTGGCGGCGAGGGCAAGCTGTTGCTGGCGACATCCCTTATCCTATCCCAGTACCCTTACTGCTGTCTGCTGCCTCTTGACAGCTGAATGCTGCCTGATGCGGTTAAAAACTTACCTTATCAATCAGTTTTTACAAAAACTCTCTGTTTTTCACTCTAGAGGTCACAAAATTTTCTAAATTTTGCTAGAAGCTTTTGAGAAATTTTTGACGGCTATAACATGAAGACTGTGAAATAATTTCATGGCCGTTTATTTGAGTGCGTCCGATTGCCAACGAGGTTTATCCTGCCTGCTGATTGGCCTGTGCTCCTTCTAGGCACGCTGCTCGGCCTGCCGTTGATGAGCTCGCTTTGCGGGTTCAAGGACACGGTGATCATCATGATCGGCGCTACGGCGCACGCGTCGGCGCGCGTCGTGTTCGCGCTTGCGCAGGAAGGCTGGCTGTTCTACCTCGGTACGTGCTCCCCCCCATCGTGGTCACCTCCTCCCCCGCGACCTGCCCTCGGTGCAACCCGTGACCTCTGTCTGACTCTCACCTCCAGGAGGCGCCATCGTCAGCATCGGGCCCGTGGTGGCGCCCGTCATCCGCTCCATGACCTCCAAGATCGTACCGGTCTCCGAGCGGGGTACGTCCACGACATAACCCTACATTCTTGTTTGTGTTGAAATTCAGCCAACGGAGAACTTTTACCTAATTCTGTTGTGAAAATTAACTTAATGGTTGACTATCTCTGTCCAGCCTCATTTCTCTCTAAGATCCTCTGTTTAACTGAAAATAACTCACTAAAATCGTGAAAAGTAGATTCACTTCGGTGATGCTGGACCGCACCATCCCACATTTCGAGAAATCTACTAAAGAATCAAGAAAACGTGTTCGCTGCATGCCGCCAGTATGACACTTTGGAGTACTGTCAAGTTGACAGCTCGTTGACAGCTCGATGACAGGCGATGAGGGTGTACCTACCTATCGGGGTTGCAGGCAAGGTGTTCGCTCTGCTGTCGTGCGCCGACAACGCGATGCCGATGGTGTCGGGCGTGATCTACAGCCAGATCTACAACGCGACCATCAGCACGGCTCCAAACAGCATCTACTGGGTCACCTTCGCCAGTCAGGCAGCCGTCTTCCTGCTCATCACGTGAGATACACTGCACACTACACGCTTCTTACATCTTGCCTTCAGTCTTGGTCGAACCGAGCCTTGGTCGAAGGTCTTTGCTGCCTTTGTTTTGGAGTGGCGTTCACGAGGGTTGCAGGAGAATCACTGTACAGCGTGTCTGGGTATGCATTTTCTCAGCGTGGCCTGTAGCAAGCAAATGAGGTTTGGATAAAATATGTTACCATTTTTGTCATTTTGATTGATAGAGAAGAATTTTGATTATGGTGAAAATAGAAGGGTGGCTAGGTTGAGAGATGTCGCTTCATCCATTCACCGAACAGCGTCTCGCTAAGCCTGATGTTAGCTGGTGGGTGGCTTGCATCCCGACGTACGCCTTGCAGGGTGGTTACTGGCTTGGACAAGGATTTGCTCATGAATCATGGGTGAAACATTCGATGAGTCGGATCGCCTGCTTGCCAATTGATACTACGGATTGCGTCGCATATATTTCTCAACCAGGGAGGCAGCTCCTGGCACGAGACTCGCTAGCGAATGATGCTGACTGGCTCCGGTTTCTTTCTTTCACTGCTGCCAAAAATACTTCCATACATCGAAGATTTTCCGGTGCCAATTTCACATGTAAATGAGGAGATTGAAAAAGCTCTCGCCTAACTGGAAGGAGAAAAAAATGCTGAAAGATGGAATTGCAGGTTAAAGAAGTATTTAAATACCTAGTTAAGTAGAGAATTTTAGTATTTTTTATTGGTGGCATATATAAAATGCACGGACGAATGATCCGAGGCTGACGCTTTCTTTTCTCTGTTGCAGCGTGATCCACGTCTCTTTGGGCGACGGCACGCTGGCCGTCGACGAGGAGGTCGCTGCCAAGAAGTCGGCTGACGAGGAGGAGCGGCCGTCGGTTGCTTCGAGCAAGCACTAGCCTCCCGTTTCATACCCAGGGAAGCCGGGTCTCCAACCAAGCAACAGCCGACGTCTCCGCCGATGAAGCGGCCCTGCACGGGGCTGCAGCCAAGAGTGATGCAGACAGATATCGGTCCAGCGTCCACAGCGCTGCGCAGCTGCTGCGTCTCAATTCGTCCCCGCCGTGATATGTTATCACCGCAATCCACTGGTTTCACTGAAGAGACCGTCTGGCTCGGCTCTCAAGTAATGTCGGAGGACAAAATGGAGGGAACGTCACTTCTTGGCGCCAGAGTGGGTGGGATTTTGTTGAAGACACCGTGTTGATGGTGACGTGGTGTTATGACGTGACCATGTGTCGATGACGTGGAGTTATGACGTGGCCTCCTGGTGGCGCCGCGAGAAGGTGACCAGCACTGGCTGGTCGGGCTTGTTGATCAGCAGCGACTTGACGTCCAGCTTCCCGCCGGCCCAGCCCACCTCGAACCTCCGCATCGCCTGGACAACAAACACAAGGGATGTCGGGCTTGTCGATTACACGTGGTATCGTCTAGAGCCAGTCTGCGTGCACGATCGCATCAGCTTCGCAGTTAGCAGCTGCATATATCACTGCTAAATGCAAGCAAGCACGGACATGGATTCCAGGAGCCAGAAATAGCAAGTCAAGTGCTCGCAAAGAAAAGCCGGTCGGGTTGCCTTGCTTTAAACTGAGTCTGTTGCTAGCTTTCATTGAATTTTATTGATTATCTCTGCTAATACAACCAAGGAAATCACAACCAAGCTGGTTTTTCCGAGCGAGTATCTTAACTCTTACTTCACGTTTACGTGGCTGCAATAACTCATTCCCTATTATTAGAAACGAAAAATCCATTCCAGAATTTGTATCCGTATCGGGATTTGAACTGGGAACAATTTACCTGTTCGGGGTTTCGTTCCTGTTTTGTTTCGGCGTTTTCGTTTCTCATAATAAAAATCTACCGTCCATGCAACGAGTATTTGCATGTAGGCTCGAAATAACAGTAACTCCATTCCCTGTTTGTTGAAAGACGTTTTTCTGGGTCCGAATGATGTTTTGGCAGATAATTCTCATTTCAAAGGTCAGTGCAAGTCTGAGTCCAACGCCCAATCTTGCCACACAGAAATATTTTTACGCTAACTTATTGTTTCCCAAGCATTATTTAGAAACTTGAGAAAGTCTTACTGCAAAAATATGCCATTTCTGCAGCTATCTTGGCAATATGAGTTTCGTGGCGTCATTTTAGCCCCTGCCAACCCAAATAAGCGTTTTATTTTATACTTTAAGTCTGGTCTTTCTGAAAGGTAGCATCTCAAGGCAAGAGGCGCCGAGGTGTTTTAGTTTTTGCGATAGTTATGTCATATTTTATCGCAGTTTTTGTAGATATGCAGAGGAATTATCCCACATTCCAGGGAAGAGTTCCTTTCCACAGCCAGGGACGGCCAGGGAGCATCAGGTAAACACAAACACTTGACAATCTGACGACTGGTGAGGGCCCTTTGAGGGTTGGAACCGAGGGGGTTGATCCCCTCCCCCTCTCTACCCCTTTCCCCACCAAGCGCCGCCGAGCGCGGCGAGATCGGGGGCGAAATATCGAGATAAAGTTTCCCTGCAGTGAAATCATCGACAAGCGGAACTCGCGGCTGCCGGGACGCTTTTGATAAAATCGCGATGGTGTCTTCGCATTCGCTACACGTTCCGACAAAATTCACGGCTTGAGTAAACTTTCAAAACCATAGCGACTTGCTAGGAAATTTAAAAGCTTGATATATTTTCTCCTGCGAACTCGGGAAAGTATTACGGGAAGCGTTTCTTGAGCGGGGTGCAATCGAGATAACGTTCAGAAGTATTTTCAGCTTGAGGAAGCTCTATTTGATGTAAATTACAGGTCTTTTATCTGCAGAACGCAGCGAGTCTCGAGAGGCTGCAGGGAAGAAACGCCGACTCGGAATTAAGAGACGCGGCCTCTTGACGGCGCAGTGAACCTCGGTTCGACCCCCGGCGTCGACGCTTGCTCGCCCCTCCTTGCTTTACACCCGCGGAGTTATGTTGAGCGATCTAACAGGCAGCAACTGCAGCAACTGCAGTCGTTGACGGGTATTGCCCTGTGTAGCCTCGGGTTGTGATGTTTCACTTCTACTTGTTCTACTTTACACGGAGAGACCGATACCGAGACATGATGATGTTACTATGGACTTGGACCCATTATGTTACGGCCATCCTAACAGCAGCCATCAATCAACGTGCGAACTGCACGATAAAACGAGGGAAAAAAAGCCAAAATCGTTCCGTAAAATAGTTCAAGGCAGACGTCTGGTATGACGGGTTTTTACATATCAGCCCACTTCTCTGCTGCGTGTTTCAAATATTACTGATGTTTTATCCGTCCATTAATATTCATTTATCGGAGTCCTTCCTTCATTAGCATATTTCGGCATTTCTGCGACGCAGCGTGAATATTTCAGCGAGCTCCACTCGAGACTTGAGCTGACTGATGTTTGCTTCACACAGCAACGGCTGCACACTCGATCACCGGGTCGCTCATATTATTCTCTGCAGGGTCATGGTATTTCACGCCCGAATGACACCCTCCTGTCGTACAAGAGACCATCCTCATCACCAATGCAAACCGCTCGGCACGAGCAATAGCTTATCCGAGCCTTGAACTTATACGCTCTGCTAAAATTGTGGTGAAATCAAATACCTTAGCTAATACGCTTCGTAAAAAGCAATATCAACTAAAAATCAAATACGCTCCTTAAATAATCTGACAGCTGAACTGACAACTGACAGTTTGCTAGGCATCATCAATAGCTGCTGCTTTTTGACAAAACAAGATTCACAGAAGCGTGGCTACCTTCAACAAGAAGGCCTGCATGTTCTGCTCGGCGAGGCGGCGGGCGATGCACGTGCGAGGCCCGTGTCCGAAGGGCAAGACCAGGTAGGGACTGTGTCGCTCTTGCAGCGGGTCTCCCTTCAGCCAACGCTCCGGCACGAACGTGTCGGGCCGGTCGAAGTGTGCCGCCAATCGACACGACACCTGGTTCTGTGTCACCACCACCGTCTGCAACACCGCCGTGCATCGTTACAACTTGACAAGTTGACACACCGTCGCCGTGCACGCGCCGTGCATCGTTGGACCTTGCCACACGTTAGAAGAACCGTTCACTTCTTGACAAACCCTCTCTAGAGTACACTATACGCCAACTTGGCGCTTTCTGCAGGAAACTTAACACACATATCCAGCAGTCACGTCTTAGAAATATTACTTTCTTAAGTCTCATGTCTTTTGCTAGGCTCGGGAAATAAGGGAAATAAAGGAAATAAGGGAAACTCGTCTAGTGGGTAAAATGTGTAACTCTTGTCCAGGGTCCTGGTTGACGGCCAGTATGGCAGCCTGCCGCAGCGTCTAACCGTCGCCCGCTGGGGTTCAACTCACCCCCTGGGACACAACTCACCCCTTTGGGCACCAGGTAGCCGGACAAGATCGCGTCCTGCGCCAAGATCCTGCCCACGCCCACCGAGATCGGGTTCAAGCGAAGCGTTTCCTTGAGCACGGCCTTCGTGTAGGACGCCTGCGCCAACACTTGGCTGGTGACCGGCGAGTCTGCGCAGGGCAGCAGTCGCAGCGCTTCCTCGGCGAGTCGCGCCTGCGCCGTGGGCTGCGCGGCCAGGTGGTAGAGCGCGAAGCTCGACGTGTACGTCGTCTGCACGTCCCCGAGTGGGGAGAGAGCAGCGCGGGTCAGTCCACGGCCGACCGGTCCATCTTAACTTCCATCTTAGCATTCATCTTAATTAACTTCCATCGAAGGTTATACATCGGCTGTTGGAAGGAGGCTCAAGGGGGCAGAGTTTGGTTGAAGACCGCGTTGCATGGCTTTCAACTTCGAACAACGATAACTTTTAGTGTGCAGAAATTCAGAAGATTACCATTCATGCACCTTCACAGATCCTCCCTAATCCTTGCGGAAATATGGGAATTGCTAGATTTAAGGTTTTCATTTTTGCAGTCTCATTATTTAACCGAGGAGAACAGACAAATTATAACCCACAGCTGACTTTCCACCCATGCCATTTCCTGGATTGATTCTTTTCTACGCGGATTGCGTCGCACCTACCGAGCCGTCTACTTCAAAATACGTTCATCAACGTCAATTCTGTAGACTTGACGTGTGTAAAAATGCCTTGAAACTCAGCGTGCTAAGGGCTTCCAACTCGGACCGTGTGCAGTCTAGAGAGAGGCAACACAGCGAACTGGACTTTCCCGAGATAGAACGTACCGTGTCGATGCCTCCGAGGATCATGTCGACTGCCATCCCCACCACGTCCTTGGCGTCGAGCTCCTTCGACGAGAGATACAGCTCTAGCAGCGACACGTCGGCGTCGGCGTCAGCGTCGGCGTTGGCGCGTGCGGCCCGTTGGCCGCACGCAGACTTGCGATTCACCAGCTCGACCGCCACCCTGCCCCACGGAACCAACGCTCAGCTTCCTATACGTCTACCGACTTCACGCTGCTGACTGCCTCGTGCATGCTGCCGGTGCATTACACGCCAAGAGGGCGTCTCATCTACCACATCGGAGTCCTGTTCACGATCTTACATAACTAACGGGCTTCCAGATTGCTTGGTTCTCATCGGTCAGGACTTCCAGGCTTTTCTCATCGCTGGACGCAGCTAAACAGAGTCTGCACGGAGGACTCACGTCTCGATGTAGGCTAGCGCGGCGGACAAGCGACGGTACATCGGCGTCTGCACGAAGCGCCAGAGCCTCGGGCCGTTGTCCGTCGGCAACACGCAGCTGTTGGCGTCGAGGGCGGCGTCGATGAGGCGTGAGGAGCGCGACGCGGGGTCCGCCTCTGCCGCGGTCAACGCGCCGAGACGCACGTCGAACGCCACCAGGCAGATCACTGCAACGACGCCGGCGTCGGAAACATCATGTCAACAATATCCTGGCCAGGTCTACGCCATCGGCCACTTCGGTCGGTTGGGACGTGGAACGGTGGAACCAACACCAACAGCCATGGATGCATGGCTCAATGGTTCACCTTCTTTTGCATGCTATTCTAAGCTATAGGTCAAGCTCCCTTGTGATCTCCAAGCCCGTCGCTCGTCCCACTGTGTTTTAGTCAACGCACTGTGTTCGATTTCGAAACGTCGAACATGGTTTTTTTAATGTGCGGAAAAGCAGCTCATTTGCTCCACACCCAGCGTGCTCGGGCCATAAGTCTCGACGTTTTTACTTCTTTGAGTTTGTTAAGCAAGGCGGACCCAGCTGTCCGATGCAACGATGATCTAATTTTGATCAAGAAAACTGGTCGAATATCTGGTTGATTATACACATTTCAGCTATATATAGCGTGCTGTTTGGCGGACCCCTTGCTGCTCGCGACATGAATATCAACTCCAGAGAAACTGCAAGTCTGCAGAGAATCTGGTATTCAGCCTCTCGCCTTGAAGATCTTGGTGTCAATCTGCCGCTGAGCGATATCCTTGGTACATGTTATCTACTAGTGACTAGATCTAGAAGTCTCCTCGACGCACGCTCAAGGTAGAGGCGCGAGAGTTCGGGCAGGAAGTCCTGCGTCGGCGTCGACGTCGACGTCGCGACGCCCGCGCGTGCGTCGATGCGTGCCATGAACTCGTCGAGGATGGCGTCGGTCTGCGGCAAGTAGGACTTGACGTTGCGCGGGCTGCTCAGCCCCTTCTGGAAGACGCTGCGTAGCTTGAACCAGTCGGGCCCGTTGCTGCCGGCAAAAAACACTAAATAAATACAAACTTTACTGCGAAAATAATTGAGATGATGTGTTTACAAAACTTTCTGTACATACAATTAATTATAAAAGTAGGCTTTCGTAAGATTTACAGTTTCGTGGATTTTGCCTTTCTCACTAATAGTCGTTTTCTATAGAGTTTTCCTTAGCGATTTTCAAGTTTTTTTTTTCTTTCTATAGCCTTGGTAAAGGTAGATGTGATTTCACGAAGGGAAATTTTTATGAATAAGTTCTTCACTCAAACGCAATTACGAAGGGTTGTAATCTGTGGCGCACGAATTCGGCGTCTGCACAGCGAACGGGGTGGTGTCCGAATGTAGTTGGCTGTAACGCCTGGAAAGATAGTGCACGGACTGCGATCATGGGCACTGGACAGGGAAGTGTGTCGACTCACGTAGGGACCGAGACCAGGGACTGACACTGGACAGAGAGGTGTATCGAGTGATGACTCACGTGGGCAGCAGCCCGCCCGTGTTGTAGACGTCCGGCCGGTCTGCGCGATACTTGGCCAGCGCCAGGTGACTGCGTCGCTGCGGATGGCGACCCTCCGCGCGGAACACGGCCTCGACGTCTTCGGGCGCGAACACCCAGACGACGTGCACCCCGGGCATCATCTCTTCGCGCACCAGCGGCCCGTAGCGCGCCAGCTTCGACGCGCCGTTCCGATGCAGCCGCTCGAAGCTGTACTCGCCTGTTGGCCGCCGGCAACAACCAGGGACAGGCTCAGAGCACCTCAGAGGCCGCGCTTGCTTCACCCAGACTCCACAGGCAATGCAAGGAGGCTTGTGTCCGCCCGCAACGTGCCCCTTGGCCCCGTGGCGGAGGCTGCAGGGAATCACGTCCTGTGCTCGAGCCCATGGGAAATACACATCAGCCGTCGAAGGGGACGGCCGGGACAAGCAAGACAAAACAGAGTCTTCTATTGGAAATTAGGAAATTAATGGGTGTTGTGGATGGCCTTCTTTGGATGTAACCCATGGTCCCACCCAACAATGGCTTCCAGTCAGAACCAGTCAGAAAAAATGTGCTCTTCGGAAGGGTCACACCCGAGTCCAATTTGCACGCTATAAATGCTGCAATTAAAATCAACGTTGTCTCATCGCATCAGATATCTTCTATTCCTGTCTCCCAGCATCCGCGGACGGAGTTCTCACCTATGAGCGGCAAGTAGCGCCACAGCGTGCCGATCAGAGGCAGCGAACGCGGCCCCGGGATCTCGAGGAAGCTCTTCGGCTGCGCTGCGCAGTCCGCCGCCGGCGCAGCGTCGGCCGCGCAGCGACGCAGGCCTCTCGACAGCGTGCGCAGCAGACGAGCAGCCATCGTCGCACGTGTATACCTCGCTGCTTGCAGAAGATATAGGTCGGGTTGACTAACAAGTCTAAAATATTGCAGAAAGCGTTGAAGCTATGCTGTCTTCAAATCACTATTTTTACTAATATTAACACTTGATCTATCAGAAACTATATTTGCAGCTGCTATGTAATGCCATTGTCCAATTTTGCCCTCCCGGTGATGAAATATATAAGTAATTGGCAGTGTGGTCCGATTTCCTCCACAATCTTAGCGCATCCAATTAGAATTTAAACTATTTCTTCAAACTAAGCGTTGATTATCAAGTCTTGTGTCTACCTCCGTGCGTCCTCAGTTCGACAACGTGCAATCTATTCTCTCCCTGTCAAAACTCCCGGACAGAACGGGTACAACGCGGCGTGAGACGATGCAGATTCGGCGCCGATGCAAATCCTAGCGCTCGCTCTCGATGCTAATTTCTCGGCGCTGGCTGACCGGCGGCGGCAACTGGAGACGAGGTGCGACGCGAGGAGAACGCTCGCCTTCATTACAGATGCCGGCACGTCACGGCGCCGGCGATCCCAGCTACGCGTCGCATCGCAACGCGCAAACCTGTTCTCCGTGCCAGCGCCGAATTCGAGAGTCTCCTCGAAGACATCCGTGCAGACGCGACATGAGCAGGACCCCCGTCTTAAACCGTGGCTAACACCGGTGCCACTGCGCTGCTGCCTGCTACCAGCATTCTTAGTAATGCTAAAAGTCTTATAGCACCGGTGTTTGCTGAATACTTGGTTCCTAAAGTCACCGAGTCTGCTGTGATCCCAAACCATTGAATTTGGAGTAACAACTCACCTGTGTTCGTCGACGGCAACCACTCTTGCTCTCGTTGCTTCAGTGACACAGTGAGCGCGGATCGCAGGTCATTAACTCGTCGTTATCTCGACTCGACGTCACTCTACGCCGGCAAAGCGAGGCCAGGGCCAGGAGATGTGTTTCGCAACATCGTGTCAGTAGTCTCACGGCCAAAGCGCGACTGACTGGCTTGCGCTGCTGATAGCATGCTAACCTACAGCTCCGTTGGTTCCGTGCTGCTTAGAGAGCCTACCTGGACCGCGGCAGCCTCCCAAGCAGCAGGTAGCGGCGTGTTGAAGCTGTCGCGCTGGGCAAGCAACCGGTAGCAGGCTATTTTTACACATTCCATAGTCCTTTGAAAGACCCACCGTTCCGGATCACTACCAGAGCCCTTTTTTACCATTCACATTATGTGAAATATTCCAGCCTGTCCAAAATTACATAAAGTACCTGATTATGTTTGCTAGAAGGGAACAAAAATATAAGAAGATGAAGCATAGCTCTGAAGCATAAACTTCAGAGTTGAAGATAGCAACTAAAATAAATCTATGGCTTTATACTTTAGCAAGTTGTATTGTAAATTTGACTCTTACAAGATACAACGGAAGGGGACATTCACAGATAAATCTCTATTCAACTCCACATATGGCTAACAATTTCTGCAGCATAAGTCGTGTAAGCCTCTTCTCTTCCAGTTCCTTCCCACCAATTTATCCAACCATCTGTCAATATTAGTACAACACATGCACCTAGCTGTTTGGTAAAAGAAAACCACGCATTATATTATCACACAAATATAGATTCGGTTTATTGACAGGAGTGGTATGGTATGTACAAAGGGGGCGGGCGATGCCGGGCTAGCCGTCGAAGAAGTCGGCAGCGCGGGGCCTCTGCGGGATGTTGAGCAAGTCGTCTGTGATGTGGTCTTCGCGCGCCGCCCGGGATCCGGGGGGCAGGGGAGTCCTGCGAGCCGGCCGCGGGCTGTACGATGCCTGCAAAATTGAGACACGACGTTGGATTGCAGCGTGGCCAATCGCAAAAATAAGACACCAGGTTGGATCGCAGCCTAACCACCGCAACGCCAAGGACAACTCTACAAACGCTCCCTACCTAAGGCTCTTCAGTCTAGAAACACTACATGAAGATTATAGGACAACTAAGAAGCTAAGTAACAGAGCATCACGTCTACTATTAAAATATTATCTACGTCTACCAAGCTAGACGTAGTTTGTGAGCCAAAAGATTGCTAAGAGCATTGCCGCTGCTGTAGACTGACCTGCAGCGCGCGGTCGGAGCCGAGGCGTCGACGCATCTGTGTTGAGGCGAGGCGGCGGGCGGCGGGGGACATCGAGCCGAGCCGGTCCGACCCCGGGGACGGCCTGCAAGGACCAGACGCGACGTTACGCCAAAACCTCTCAATGGCGCTAGCAACACTTCACATTCTAATGCCAGCCTGCAACTTCACAACTACCCTACTAGGAATTAATATGCCATATATGGCATATTAATACAATTGGGGATACAATTGCAGAGAAGAATTACTACGAGACAAACTCGAAAATTCGCCCCGACTCAAATACCAACACCCTACATTTCATTTCCTCATTTTCCCGTAACTCACAGAGAACAGATCTGAGATTGAATGTTTACTAGCAATAGTAAACAGAAAAGCAGTGATTATCAAACAAAGATGAAGCAGTCATTGCAAGAAGCCTTCCACGGCTTTAGTCCTCACACAATTGAAACTGCCAGTCAAGCATGATATAACCGTCATGCCATGGATAGATGTAGTGTGACGTCAAGGCATCGGCAGACGCGACACCGAACGGTTTGGCATGTTGGAAACACCGGTTCTCAGGAAGCCACTCTCAGGAGTTGTTGGGCTCCATGGAGATAGATCCAGGACTATGAATGACCCTAGAAGGCGGTGAATCTAGTGACGCTATGCTGAGATCACACACCAACAAACAGAACTAACCCCAATTATGACTTTGGGTACGCTTGTATTAGTGTAAAATTAATCAATAATCATCATCGGCAGATGCTACTCACGTGGCCAACTGCCTCCGCGCGGCGATGATGGCCTTCTTCTTCTTGTCCCGGTGGCGCTCGCCAGCCTTGTCTGCGAGACCGAGCGCCAGCGTCTCGCGCTTGGGCGGCTCGGCGATGCGGAACGAGGGGCCGCGGGCGTCGGGCCGCAGGGGCGTGTCGCCGCCGTCCAGCCGGAAGGGCGTGCCCTCGATCTCGCCCCACGTCATCAGCGGGGACTCGCAAGCGCCAGGCGCCGGCGATGGCGTTGCCGCGACGAACGAGAAGCCCGACACGCGCGGGGAGTCCTCGGCCGAGACCACCTGCAAAGCGACGGGCTACAGGCACGGCTAGCTACGACGGGTTACGATAAGTCATATACAAACGCTTAAAAAGCGTCATAACAGCGCAATTTTCAAGAAAGGGCCAAACATAAATTGATCAAATTTTCACACTAACATAAAATCGTGAGAGTTAACATATCTAGAAAGTATAATCAAATTATATTCACATGCTTGACTTCTAGAGTGAGAAACGTGATGTTGAAAAACTGAAATTTTCGTAAAAATCAATTTATAAAAAGAGTTGCTGGTGAAATGAGCTGAAATTAGTGCAGGGTCTAAGTTGAGAGGAAACAAAGATATTTTGAAAATTTCATCAAAATCCGTTTTGTCGTTTGGTCTGTAGAGCGCAAACAGACAGAAAAACAAACAAAAACAAACAAACAAAATCACCTAGTGGATTTTATCAGCAGTAAGTGTAATTAATATTCCCTTCACTCGCTTCGCTTGTTACGTATAAAACCATTATCGTATAAAACCAATTTTTGACAAGCTACGAGCTACAGGCTACAGGGCACCAGCTACACACGCCGCTACCTCTAGTTTAAGACCGGCCTTCGGCAGGGACGTACAGACGGTGGTCCATTGGTGCTTTTCGACAGAAGTAGGCTACATGCCGGCACCGGGTTTCCCCTCCTCCTTTCTAGGCTAGGTTAGGTTCGTCATCACCCTTTCATTCACCAAAGCCATTAGACCAGTGCCAGAGTTGTCAAAACAGTGCGTCGTTAAACACCAGTAATCATCATCTATGTTAAGTTGCTCCAAGACACATGTCTGTATTGTAGGGTGCACTTTGCACTTTGTAGGGGATTGTGTGTAAGAAATGGAAAATATCAAAAACTAAATTTAAATGCATGCTCTTTGTCTAGTTTTATCATTTTGGGGCTGGAAGTTTTTGCTCGGTCACCTGTATCTCTGTTACCCACCCGAAGCCGTCAGCAACTGTAGGTCATCCAAGCAGATGGCCAACATAACCCAAAGCCCCTGAAGCATACCTTGCCGTCGACGCCGATGCGGCCGTCGTTTGCGCCGCGGGCCTGAGCGTGGGCCGCCTGCGCAACGGCCAGCCGGCTGCGCGCCTCATCGAACGGGTTGCGTGCCAGCCGAGTGTTGTCGTGCGCAATCTCTTTGACACGCGCCGCCGCCGCCACCTGCTCCGTCGGCGTCAGCGCAACCCCTGCGTGCACGGGGCGGGGTTAGTTGGCCGTTGTCCGGTAGAGAGGTCGTCTAGCCGTGCGTTTAGTACGGGGTTTTCATGCAAGCAGCGTCTTCACGGGGAGACTTCTGTTGTCATCTTAATGGATATATTATCACTATTGTTGTGTTGTGGATGTCTTTATTTACTGGGCAGTGAAAACCAAACAAGTGATATTTCTTTGGCAAATTGTTCTTTTAGTCAGTCGCGTTTCAGGTCAACATTTCGATGTAATATGTTAACAAAAGGCTAGAGTCAATGAAAGTGGTAACTACCAACGTAAACATTACTAAAATACCTAGGTAAATATTTAACCTACTGGTTAAAGATTGTTTTGATTTACAAAAATCAAACATAGCAAAATCTTGGTAGTAGGTATTTAAATATCAAATAATTCTAGTTATCAATTTCTATTGAAATGTTGAGCCGTGAAGTATACGTACCATCGGGGACGTACATGATGTAGTTCTTGTTGCGGTAGCCCCAGGTGTCCACCATCAGCGGACGTTGCGTGCAGTTGGCTTGTTCTTCTATCGACGGCAACGCCAGCATATCCCGCACTTCCGTCTCCGATTTCTTCTCGCACTCGTACAGCCAGCGGAACTAAAATTTTACGCAGATTTTGCCACATTAGCTTTGCTCAATACATACCTAGTTTCTTATCATTTAAAGAAGGAAAATCGAAATATCTTAAATGAACTGAGAAAAATCCCATATCGCATTGCCAACTGACTCACCTTTTGTCTGTGCTTCAAGTCAGCTTCCACCATGATTTCAACAAAGCTCTGGTTGTCTTCGCTGGTGGCAGTGTTGAGATATTGATCGAGGCTCAACTTGACAGAATCGCCAGCGATGCTGCCTTTGTCCGAGTCGTCAACTCTAGGCGTCTCCATGTCAGCAGCACTCGCAGGGTCGTCTTGCCTTCGCAAGTCCTCCGGTGTTTCAAAATTCGCAGGACTCGCATCTAAAAACAAGGTCAATTGTTATGACAGCTCTTTGCGTACATTTAGAGGTTATTATTTAATAAAAGTTGGTTTCTCTTCTGACTTACATCTTTCTGTAGGAGGTCGTTTGCCTGAACTGTATTTTGCGTAGAGTTCCCTCATCTTCTGTACGTCATTCTTCTCGACGGCTTCGAGGTATTCGTTTTGCGCCTTTAGCTTCTCAAGGTCCGGGAAGAAATCTCTCTGTATTATTTTGCCCATTTCTTTGATGTACACATCTTCGTCCAAGACTTTCTTTTGAGGTATTTTGGTTCTCATAGGTGGATTGGCTGGAGTTTTGAACACTTCGACACTTGATATTGTTTTCATCGCTTGTAGAGCCATCGCTCCAGGTTTTGCGGTAGTTGATATTTCGTGAGTCATCTTCACTTCAGTGTAAAAAATAGTCTGGCGAGTTTAAACGAATAATTTGATTCTTTTAAAACCATCGAATTATTCAATTTATTCTGAAACACGACAAAATGAAGATTTTATTATGAAACTGATAAAACAATGGAAAATTCTGGTTTTTCGGTTTCAGGAATGAAGGAATTGTGAGGGGCCCCGCAATACGCATAACATCTAGCAACTTGTGATTGCTTAAAATGGCGACATCGGACTCGAAAGCGCCTATTAGACAGGTGAAGAAAGTACAGTTTGGAATACTGTCTCCAGATGAAATCGTAAGTATTTTACATTCAGACGATTCCTTGACTATTTCTACACCGAAACTTGATATTTGTGGCCGCGAAAGTATCCTTATTTCACTCGAAATGAGTTGTTTACGTGCACTCACCAGACGTTTCTCCCATGACGGCGGCTGTTCCATCAATGGCTGCTTCTGTGATGGCGTCGGTAATCATTAACCAACAAATTTCATCATTAATTCTAGCGTCGTATGTCCGTCACCGATGGGGGCGGCATTCGATTCCCCGAAACCTATGAGGGCGGCCGGCCCAAGTTGGGAGGACTCATGGACCCTCGGCAGGGCGTCATGGACAGAAACTCCCGATGCCAGACTTGCGCTGGCAATCAAACCGAATGCCCGGGACACTTCGGTCACATCGAGCTCGGGAAGCCCGTGTTCCATTGCGGCTGGATAACAAAGACGATCAAGATCCTGCGATGTGTCTGCTTCTACTGCTCGAAGATGCTTGTCAGTCCACACAATCCCAAAATAAAGGAGGTCGTCCAGAAATCGAAAGGCCAAAACAGGAAGCGCCTTGCCTACGTCTACGACTTGTGCAAAGGCAAGAACATCTGCGAGGGCGGCGATGAGATGGATGTGCAGAAAGAAAACCCGGACGATCCGCACTCAAAGCCGCAGAAGGCGGGGCACGGCGGGTGCGGCCGCTACCAGCCTTCGATCCGCCGAGCCGGACTCGATCTGACCGCCGAGTGGAAGCACATCAACGAGGACTCGCAGGAGAAGAAGATCTCGCTGAGCGCCGAGCGCGTCTGGGAGATCCTGAAGCACATCACGGACGAGGAAGTGCGCACAATGGGCATGGACCCAATGTACGCCCGACCCGATTGGATGATCGTCACCGTGCTGCCCGTGCCCCCGCTCTCCGTGAGTTGATTCTCAATCAGCCCCATTCATTGCCGTGTCTTAAACCACGCATTAACTTGCATATGAGTGGGTATTCTTGGTAGAAACACCAAGGTCCCTGTCTACGCTGCTCTATTGGATCAGGGCTTCATGCCCCATTGTAGACATGCATTTTCAGACTAAGAATTTGAATTTACTTTGTTTTAATATCCACCTACCATCCATTCAAAGATATTAGCTGCATAGCATGATTGCTGGATGCCTGCTGGTAGCTTGGCGGAAGTATAGCTAGTGACGTGACGTGTTTTCGATTGGGCGGCAGGTGCGTCCGGCGGTGGTGATGTACGGCTCGGCGCGCAACCAGGACGACTTGACCCACAAGCTGGCGGACATCGTCAAGTCCAACAACGAGCTGATGCGCAACGAGCAGGCAGGCGCCGCGGCGCACGTGCTCTGCGAGAACGTCAAGATGCTGCAGTTCCACGTCGCCACGCTGGTCGACAACGACATGCCCGGCCTGCCCAGGTACGTGTCTCTGACAGCGGGAACGAGTCTCCGCTTGAAGAAACATGCCAAGACCCGTGTCTCTTCCTCCGTCAGTGTTGCCTCAATTCCCCTTGAGCACTGCAAGTCACAGCTATAAAACCACTACTATACACCACTGCTATAGACAGCTATAAGGTGCTAGGGCTAACAGTTCCTAGTGATGCTACAGCCGATAAATATGCACGGGCGTTCATGGTAGTAGATGCTGCTTGTCCTTGTACCTCTGATATGGCTTGTGATCAGAAGATAAAGGTAGCTTGTCATAGCACTGACCAAAGTATTTGTCTGTTTTGAGTTCAGTCAATCAACTAACTATCAAATATTTTCATCCAGTTTGGTTATTTCTGATAGCTTTACATAATTTAACCTGATCTTGTAAGTAAACTGTAACAATAAGTAGAGTACCATCATCGGAGCAGGTTTCAGTTCACGTTGCATTGCACGAATGCTGCATTAGATACGAGACGTTTGACTTGCTTGACGTTGACCTGCTTGACGTTGTTTCCGCGCAGAGCGATGCAGAAGTCGGGCAAGCCGCTGAAGGCACTGAAGGCTCGACTGAAGGGCAAGGAGGGACGCATCCGAGGAAACCTGATGGGCAAGCGCGTGGACTTCTCGGCCCGGACTGTGATCACGCCCGACCCCAACCTGCGCATTGATCAGGTCGGCGTGCCGCGCTCCATCGCGCAGAACATGACCTTCCCCGAGATCGTCACGCCCTTCAACTTCGACAAGTCAGTACCTTCACTCTCCCGATGCTGCTTCTAACACGTCGCTTTGTAGTTCGTAGGGCGTGCTCTGCTATTGCCACCAACCTCACAGCTGCAGGGTTTTACCGATTGAAAGGAAAACACAGATCATTAATTGCTAAACATGTTACTTATTCATGTTAAAACACTTTTCTGTTTTGATCCTATTCTGAAATAGGCCCTGATTGTGGCAGGTTTATGTCGATTGAGTCATTAACATTGCAAGGAATTGTTCCTCTTAAATCTTTAGTATTTAAATACTAAACTCTACTACTATTTGTATTTTGCAATGGCAGCTTACAACAATCAGCAGTATCAAAACAGGTGTTATTATTTATTATTATTTAAGATCTTACTTAATTACTTAAGATCCCTCCCTTAGCCATTCCGTAGCCAACAGAATATTATTCTTAATTCTGAGATGGCATAGCAAGGCACTCTGCCTTGCAGTGTTAATCTTCTGGTGCTGTTAGCAACCCAGGACGCACAATCCGTGCTCTGTAGAGTAACATCCTGCCCGCCTGCCTATCGCTGCTGCTGCCAGCACTGGCTTGGCTGTGCTAACGACACGGCTGCGTTTGCAGGATGCACGAGCTGGTGCGTCGCGGAAACTCTCAGTACCCGGGCGCCAAGTACATTGTGCGCGACAACGGGGAGCGTATCGACCTGCGCTTCCACCCGAAGCCGTCCGACCTCCACCTGCAGTGCGGCTACAAGGTGGAGCGCCACATCCGCGACGGGGACCTCGTCATCTTCAACCGCCAGCCCACGCTGCACAAGATGTCCATGATGGGCCATCGCGTTAAGGTAAAGTCCATTTAATTTAAGAATAACCTTGTCCGCTCAGCGCTAGAAGTCAATACCACTACCAACATGATGGCAAATAGATTTGCTGTTACCGACTTATCTTTATTTCTAACTGCATAAGTAATATAACTGTAATAATAAAGTTTCTTGTAAAAAGCTTAAAGATATGCCAGTGGTAACTAATACGTTTAGGCTGTGTTGTAGAGATTGATTTTTAAATTTTGAGAAAGCGCCTTGCGGATTTAGTTTCATGAGTTGGTAAATGACGGCCATTTTTTGAGTATGACCTTGTCCTGGAAAGACTATACATGTCTAACTTCACCACCGATTATAACTCGAAACACTTTACTTTCAGAAGGTCGGTCTAAGTCTTCATCTGTGTTGTAGTGGCCGTAGTTGTCGTTGCCATGTCCTGGTTGTTGTAGAACGCGCACGTTGCGACGGATTGCTGCGTTTGCCTGCGTCTAACCGGCGTGCGTTGTTCTCGGCAGGTGCTTCCGTGGTCGACGTTCCGCATGAACCTGAGCTGCACATCGCCGTACAACGCGGACTTCGACGGCGACGAGATGAACCTCCACGTGCCGCAGAGCATGGAGACGCGGGCCGAGGTGGAGAACATCCACGTGACGCCGCGCCAGATCATCACGCCGCAGGCCAACAAGCCCGTCATGGGCATCGTGCAGGACACGCTCACCGCCGTGCGGTGAGACCTCCCTTAGATCGCGTCCCACACCCCGTCATGCCTTCGCCGCGTTGGAAACACGTTAGGTGTTGCTACCGAACGGCTTGGCTTCCTGGAAACAGGCCGGTTCTCGTGAGATCACCGAAGTTAGGTGTTGGATGGGTGACCATCATGCACATGATCAGTTCTGTTCGGGTTAGTACGACAACTTCACTCGCCTTGCTTATCAACCTTTTGACAGCATTGGTTAGTGGAGGAATCCTGTTTGAGTTGTACCGTCCTTCGGAAGGGACGTAAAGCCGGTGGTCCCCACGGTGCTTTTCGACAGGAGTAGGCTACTTGCCGGCACCGGGTTTCCCCTCCTCCCTTCTAGGCTAGGTTAGGTTCATCATCAGCCCTCATCATCACCCTTTCATTTACAAACGCCACTAGAATAGCGCCAGTTGTCAAAACGGTACGTCGTTAAACACCAGTAATAATAATCATCATCATTTGTTGGTGCTTGCTTTGCAGGAAGATGACAAAGCGAGACGTGTTCATCGAGAAGGAGCAGATGATGAACCTGCTCATGTTCCTGCCAATCTGGAATGGGAAAATGCCGCAGCCGGCCATCATGAAGCCCAAGCCGCTCTGGACAGGCAAACAGGTGAGATCCTGAAATACACCAGGCTTCGAGCTGCAAGTTGGCTGTTGGCTTGTCTCCTGATGTCTTGTAGCTATTCTGCTTTACTCCTTGTTAGTCTGCCAGCCGGTCAGATAAAATCACGGAACTATTAAGGTTGATGGAGATGCCTGTCATCAGTTAAACCCAATAACTTGTCTGGAACTAGCTCTGTGAAGGCTAGGATGGTTGCCTTTGGTTTCTCGGACAGCGGCGGCTGACTCTGTTGGCTCTGACAGGTGTTCACGCTGATCATCCCCGGAAACGTGAACCTGATCCGCACGCACTCGACACATCCCGACGAGGAGGACGAGGGGCCCTACAAGTGGATTTCTCCCGGTGACACCAAGGTACGTTCACCTGGCTTGCTACTACTAAATATCCTCTCAAGTCTGCATTTGCTGGAGGTTTTCATGTTTTTTCATGTTTTATTGCTCTCTGAAACCCATAATAATTTAGATTTTTCCACACAACTTTCCATTCATTAAAAATAAGAGTCTTAGTAAATTTCTAGTATCGTGCATTTCTCCATTCTTGCCTTTTTTATATTATGTTGACAGTAAACCTATGCCATTCAATCAAAATTCTATCAAAATGACGTCATGATACCCACTCGCTTAAGCCAGGTAGAAAAATTCGGGTTGTGATTTCCCTATCTTCCTTTGTTATTTAGCAAAACTAATTATTATTATTTTTTCGAACTGGTTGTATGTCCAGTGGGTATCTGACGTCATTTGGCCCTGAGTGGTGTCGGTCTATTACCGAGTTTTCCCGGCATTTCGATTTCTTCGAGGAAATGTAGGTTGCGCTTGTCGTTGCGCTGGTTGTTGCCGACGGTAACCTGGTTTCCCCCGGCGCCACCAGGTGATGGTGGAGCACGGCGAGCTCATCATGGGCATCCTCTGCAAGAAGACGTTGGGAGCGTCGGCTGGCTCTCTGCTGCACATCTGCTTCCTGGAGCTCGGACACGAAGTGTGCGGCCAGTTCTACGGCAACATCCAGACCGTGATCAACAACTGGCTGCTGCTGGACGGACATTCCATCGGTGGGTTGCCCGCTCAAGCTTCCAATCGATTGTGCAGCCCAGGGAAAAGTCTTCTACTTCACTAAACTCTTCAAACAAATGTGTCAATTCACAAAATCAATTCCTATCAAAATTAGTTTGTCCATTCTTGAGCCTGCGTCACAGAATTATCAATTTTCGTGCAGTTCTCCGTAACTGGGAAATTTTTCTGAAAAATTTAAACCATTTATAAGTGTCCCCGCAAACAGAAACTGAAAGCTCGTTTGGCGGTGGCGGCCAAGACAAAGTGAGCATGTAGACGTTTGCATGGCGATGCGATGGTGAAGGCAGCTGACTCGAGAGGTGCGTTTGCTTGCAGGAATCGGAGACACGATTGCCGATCCCAACACGTACATGGAGATCCAGAAGGCGATCAAGAAGGCCAAGGAAGACGTGATAGAAGTGATCCAGAAGGCGCACAACATGGAGCTAGAGCCCACGCCAGGTAAGATACATCATCATAAAGCTTCTCTATCCGGTCCAACATCAACCAGGCACTGACATTGCACAAATTTTCATTGCCTTTTGTTATTTTTTAATAAATGGAGTGTTTTCTAGTGGGCTTCTGTGATAAAACTGTGTTCAGTTATTTAGGAATCAAACCAAACTGCTAACTATCTTTGCATACATGTTAAATATTTTGTTTGCATGTTATAGTAAATATAGTAATAGTAAGTTGTCGGAAGGTTTGACCTTACCCAAGCTAATGTCTGCTAGAATGAAAGTGTGCGATTGTTTCAACATTGGATACGTTAGACTATGTCTGGTTTTGTGGTTTGGTCCATGGCTAGGTTTAGTGGTGACTGATTACTGACCAAACGGCGGGTTGCTATTTCAGGTAACACGTTGAGGCAGACCTTCGAGAATCAGGTGAACAGGATTCTGAACGACGCTCGAGACAAGACGGGAGGCTCGGCCAAGAAGTCGCTGACTGAGTACAACAACCTCAAGGCCATGGTGGTGTCAGGCTCCAAGGGCTCCAACATCAACATTTCGCAGGTGAGACTGAGACACAGCCAAGACAGACTGAGACACAGTTTAAGTAGACAACTGGGTTTCTCTGTATCAACAAATGCGTGCTGTCCGAGTGTTGTGTACTTGAGGATGACACAAGATGATGCGCGTGTTCCCAGGTTATTGCGTGCGTGGGTCAGCAGAACGTTGAGGGCAAGCGTATCCCGTTTGGCTTCCGCAAGCGCACGCTGCCGCACTTCATCAAAGACGACTACGGCCCCGAGTCGAGGGGCTTCGTCGAGAACTCGTACCTGGCCGGCCTCACGCCCTCCGAGTTCTACTTCCACGCGATGGGCGGCAGAGAAGGTACGGCCTGCTTCCGCTAGGCCAGTTGCTGGCCCGGGGTTACTCTCCGTAACGTTGGACTCGTTGCATCGCATGTCAACCAGCCAAGCTGTTAACGTAGCATTAGCTTCACTGGGATGTGAATTTTGTTATGAGTATGACCATCTAAAACCATCATGTGAACAAGGCGTCAATCGATGTTAAATCTGACACAAGTCATGGAATACACCGATTCCATTCAATCAAAATTCTATCAAAACGACGTTATGATACACACTTGCTTAAGCCAGCAATTCGGGTTGTGATATCCCTATCTTCCTTTGTTATTTAACATAGCTAATTTTTTTTTTTTCGTAGTACGTCCTGTGGGTATCTGACGTCACTTTTCTCTGAGTGGAATGCGTCTATTGGCACGTAGGAGTGTTTTAAGACTGCGGGAACAAAGGGAACTGAGCTGTTTGGTTGCGGCAGGTCTGATCGACACGGCGGTGAAGACCGCGGAGACGGGCTACATCCAGCGGCGGCTGATCAAGGCGATGGAGTCGGTGATGGTCCACTATGACGGCACCGTGCGCAACTCGGTGGGACAGCTGATTCAGCTGCGCTACGGCGAGGACGGACTCTGCGGGGAGACGGTCGAGTTCCAGAGCTTGCCGACCATCAAGCTGTCCAACAAGGTGTGTTTTCCAGAGAAACGGCCTTGTTTGTCAAGGCAGTGCAACGTTCAGCAGAGAAATGCTTGGGTCACCATACTTAGCATATAATTAACCCAAACTATCTGCTTTTTAACTGTGGATTCTCCTTGACTCTTGTCTATATATTTGATAATGCCACCAACTAGTCACTAGGATTTATTTAAATCATTTATTTCTTATAATCCATGAATTTAACTGGTAGAAATTTATACATGGGCACACAGATATCTTAGTGGATTCTTGCTAAGAATCCAGTTGCCACTTGCCAAAGAGTTGCAAGTAGGATGATTATTGGGATTAAATCGCTAGGTACCTGTACCTTGTGACGGAATGCAAGCAGACGCCTAGCGAGACTGTCACCGACTAATTGTGTCCTCCGTCCCGTGCACTGCGCAGGCGTTTGAACGCAAGTACAAGTTCGACCCGTCGAACGAGCGGCACCTGCGGCGGGTGTTCACCGAGGACGTGCTCAAGGAGCTGATGGGTTCCGGCGACGTCATCTCGGAGCTGGAACGCGAGTGGGGGCAGCTGAACCGCGACCGGGACACGCTGCGCCAGATCTTCCCGTCCGGCGAGAACAAGGTCGTGCTGCCGTGCAACCTCAACCGCATGATCTGGAACGTGCAGAAGATCTTCCACATCAACAAGCGCAACCCCACCGACCTCAGCCCGCTCAAGGTCATACAAGGTACGTCTACGGGCCGGGGGAGTCGGCGCCTGAACACTCGGTTTACATTTCAATGCGTGGAAAGGGTCTCAATTCAAGGCACTGAGCGTTAACTATGATTCTCTGTTGTAGTGTTCGAACCTAACTTGACAATTAGCCTCTACATCTGGCACCAAGTGCATGGATTTGTCTGCCTTCATACTGGTCTTTCTAATTGTAAAAGCCATAAATAATTCCAAACTTGTTCAGTTGAGCAAATTGCAAACAGCTCACTGAACAATTTGTGCTAGCATCTGTGGGCATCTGTGAAAATGAGTACATGAAGCCTTGTTGTTACTAATCGATGCTGATGCGTGTTGACAGGTGTGACGGACCTTCTGAACAAGTGCACCATCGTCGCGGGAGACGACCCGCTGAGCAGGCTGGCCAACACGAACGCAACGCTGCTGTTCCAATGCCTGATCCGCGCCACCCTCTGCAGCAAGTGCGTTGCCGAGGAGTTCCGTCTCTCGTCGGAAGCCTTCGAGTGGCTTATCGGTACGTTGACCTTGGTCTTGGTGTTTCTCTCGACTAGTTTGCTGCCAGACACTTGGAACAAGAATAATGGAAAAGAACAATAAATTATGGTTAGAATTTAGAAATTGCTTAATGGTCGTTGAATTTAAAGTAAGGATGAGAAACCGGTGTGATTTAGAGAGGAAGTGAGGGGCACAAGGTAAATAGCTGTGTTGTTTGAGTGAAGGATGAAGTAAAGCATAGGAAGCAATGTTTTGGGCTAGCTGGTGAGTAGCGCGCTAAAGCCCGTGTCGCGTGGCGTTGCAGGCGAGATCGAGACGCGGTTCCAGCAGGCGCAGTGCAGCCCCGGCGAGATGGTGGGCGCACTGGCTGCTCAGTCCCTCGGCGAGCCAGCCACGCAGATGACGCTCAACACTTTCCACTTCGCCGGCGTCTCGTCGAAGAACGTCACGCTGGGCGTGCCCCGTCTCAAGGAGATCATCAACATCAGTAAGAAGCCCAAGGCGCCGTCGCTGACGGTGTTCCTGACGGGCATCGCGGCGCGCGACGCGGAGAAGGCCAAGAACGTTTTGTGCCGGCTGGAGCACACGACGTTGCGCAAGGTGACGGCCAACACGGCCATCTACTACGACCCCGACCCGCAGAACACGGTGATCGCCGAGGACCAGGAGTTTGTCAACGTCTACTACGAGATGCCCGACTTCGACCCGACGCGCATCAGTCCCTGGCTGCTGCGCATCGAGCTGGACCGCAAGCGCATGACGGACAAGAAGCTTACCATGGAGCAGATCGCCGAAAAGATCAATGCCGGCTTCGGTGACGACCTCAACTGCATCTTCAATGACGACAACGCTGAGAAGCTCGTGCTGCGGATTAGGCAAGTCCATGCTGTCACTTCTGTAAATCAAGCCTTCTATCAACAAGCAAATCAGCACGATTTCCTGGTGCCTTATATTGATGCCATGTTAGGTGATGTTACTAAGTCTTAGATCTCTAGATCCCTAGAAGTCTTAGAAGTCTTAGTCTTGGATCTCAATCCAAAAAATAAAATGTGTTTGAGTTAACCCACCACTGACAGTTTTAGCCCCAAAAATTTTGATGTAACCATTATATTTAAACCTTGTGATGTGATAGGGAAAAGAAAAGAAAGTGAAGGACCTCTGAACGGTTGGTTCTATCTCTATTATCCCTGTGACGGTATGGTAACCGTGGCTTGTTCCCGTCTGTCCTCAGGATCATGAACAGCGAGGACAAGTTCCAGCAGGACGAAGAGGAGACGGTGGACAAGATGGAGGATGACATGTTCCTGCGTTGCATCGAAGCCAACATGCTCTCCGACATGACGCTGCAGGGAATCGAAGCCATCTGCAAGGTCTACATGCATCTGCCGCAGACAGACAGCAAGAAACGAATCGTCATCACCGACACCGGCGAATTCAAGGCCATCGCCGAGTGGCTCCTCGAGACGGACGGCACCAGCATGATGAAGGTGAGTCGGCTAGTTCCCAGCTAGCACTAAGCACCCAGCTCATCATAGCTCTTGCCTTGCTAGCTCCCAGCTGCCATTTCCTAGCATGCTAGCTGCAAGCTGCTAGCATGCTAGTTCATGGCTTGCTAGCTGCTAGCTGCTAGCTACTACCTACTAGCTGATAGCTGCTAGCTGCTAGCTACAAGCTGGTCTGACTGCAAGCTGCTAACTCCTGACTTGCTACCTTGCTAGCTGCTACCTACTAGCTGTTAGCTGGTAACTTCTGTCTGTTAGCTACTAACTCCTTGCTTGGTACCTTGCTAGCTGCTAGCACAGAAGAGCTCGGTGGTAACGATGCCGGCGGCTTTGTGCAGGTGCTGTCGGAGAGAGACGTCGACCCGGTGCGCACGTACTCCAACGACATCTGCGAGATCTTCTCCGTGCTCGGGATTGAGGCAGTCAGGAAGTCGGTGGAGAAAGAGATGAACACCGTGCTCAACTTCTACGGGCTCTACGTCAACTACCGGCACCTGGCGTTGCTTTGCGATGTGATGACTGCCAAGGGACATCTCATGGCCATCACTCGACATGGAATCAACAGGTGGGCAGAGACAGGCAGACCTGCAACTAGTACATTGTTCAGAAATTGGTTTCACTGGTGGAAGCTTCACCAGTTACAATTATTGGCGGGTTAGCGATTGAAATAGGTGTTTCGAACATTGTTTCGAAATGCAGATGCAGATTGTAGATTGGTAGACCAAAAAAGTTATTTTGTTAGTGTTGTTAATATTTTTCCAAAGCAATGAAAATTTGGGCCTAATCTGATTATTTTCGGCTTGTCAGCCAGATAGTTTTGGCTAGTTTAGCAGCAGGAAGTCTACCAAACTTCATTAATCATTAAGTGTTAGAGACCCATCATGTTACCATCTAGTGGACCAGCAAAGAGAGCAGATTTAAATAGCTTATTGCACAATCCTCTCTCCATCTACACATCAACTCGTAGAGTTGTTGTGCCTGGATAAGCAACTGTTGCTAAACAGTGGTGAACGGTGCTTGGCGCTTGGCGTTGCTTGGTGTGATTGGTTCTCGGTGGTACTAACCACGGTGTTCGGGTTGCAGGCAAGACACGGGCGCGCTGATGAGATGCTCCTTCGAGGAAACGGTGGACGTCTTGATGGACGCCGCCGCTCACGCCGAGATGGACCCGATGGCAGGCGTCTCCGAAAATATCATCATGGGACAGCTGGTGAGTGACACGACCTCGGTTTCAACGTTGCCAATACTTTTGAAATACTGCCCTAGGAAAAGACATAAGCCTCAAGAAAGTGATAACTGTTTGACTTTGACATTGTTCTCTTTGAACAAGATCAAAGAGACAGTTAACAGAAATAAGTAAATAACGGGTGTGTGTTCCCTGGCCTAGCCGCGACTGGGCACCGGTTGCTTCGACCTGCTGCTCGATGAGGAGAAGTGCAAGGCCGGCATCGAGATCCCGATGTCTGCCGGCGCCGGCATGATGGGTGGCGCCGGCGTCTTCTTCGGCTCGGCGGCTACGCCCTCCATGTCTCCGCAGATGACGCCCTGGAACCAGGTCAGTACCCAGGACCTGCCTCTAGCTGCTGGTGATATATGGTGGCTTTGTGATATTGGAAAGCCTTGCAATTCATGTCAGAAATTGAAATTTATTGTAAAGCCAATATAGATGCATTGCTTCTCGACCAAAGGCCTGTGAAGCTCGTGGACAAATCACGTGTCCCTTTCCCCGTTTGCAAGGCATCTTTAACGAGAAGCTACATCATTTGTGATATTATTAAAATAGAAATTTATTGTTATGCTAATGTAGATGCATTACTTCTCAACCAAAAGCCTGTGAAGCTTTGGGCAAATCACGTTTCCCTATGATTATAAGTAACGAAATATCAATTCTAAAATTTGTATCTGTTCTGAGGGTTGTCCGCAAAGCATAATGAATAAGTGCAGAGCCCCGGACAGCCAAAGATCCGGGTTCGAATTCCGGTACGGATACAAATTTCGGAATTGATATTTTGTTACTAAATAATCTATTTCTACCGTACATGCGACGAGTATTTGCATTTAGGTTTAAATTCACACGTGTCCCTGTCCCCGAGTGCAATCCAGCGTTTGATCAAGTGCATTGTGAGAAGCCACGTGACCACTGAGCTAACGTGTCGCCCCCTCCACAGGTGAACACGCCGGGCTACGCCAGCGCCTGGTCCCCGGGCAACATCCTGGGTAGCGGCATGACGCCGGGAGGACCCAGCTTCTCCCCGTCGGGCGCGAGCGACGCGTCCGGGATGTCACCCGGCTACTCGCCCGCCTGGTCACCGCAGCCGGGCTCGCCGGGATCGCCGGGCCCGGCCATGAGCCCGTACATTCCGAGCCCGTCGGGCGGCATCAGCCCGAGCTACTCGCCTTCCAGCCCGGCCTACGCCCCCACCTCGCCCAGCATCACCCCCAGCAGTCCCAACTACTCCCCGACCTCCCCTACGTACTCGCCGACGTCGCCCAACTATTCACCTACCAGCCCGGGGTACAGTCCGACCAGTCCCAGCTATTCACCGACGAGCCCCAGCTATTCGCCGACCAGTCCGAGCTATTCGCCGACCAGTCCTAGCTACTCTCCGACCAGCCCGAGCTACTCTCCGACCAGCCCGAGCTATTCGCCAACGAGCCCCAGTTATTCGCCAACTAGCCCGAGCTATTCGCCGACGAGTCCGAGCTATTCGCCGACCAGTCCAAGCTATTCGCCTACGAGTCCCAGCTACTCTCCGACCAGCCCGAGCTATTCCCCAACGAGCCCGAGCTATTCTCCAACGAGTCCGAGCTATTCGCCGACCAGCCCCAGCTATTCGCCGAGCTCACCGAACTACACGCCGGCCAGCCCCAACTATTCGCCGACTTCGCCATCCTATTCGCCAAGTTCGCCGCAATACTCGCCGGCGTCTCCGTCCTACTCGCCGAGTTCGCCCAAGTATTCGCCGACGTCGCCGTCGTATTCCCCTACCTCGCCGTCGTTCGTCGGCTCCTCCCCGCAGTACACGCCGGCCTCCCCGCAGTACTCCCCCACCAGCCCCACGTACTCCCCCACTTCCCCTTCGTACTCCCCCAGCTCCCCGCAGCACACGCCGGGCGCCGGGGGAAACCGCTACTCCCCCACATCCCCCAACTACTCCCCCACGAGCCCGACGTACTCCCCGGCCAGCCCGCAGTACTCCCCCAGCAGCTCGAAGTACTCCCCGACGTCGCCGACGTACACGCCCACCTCGCCCAATTACAGCCCGTCGTCGCCGACGTACTCGCCGGCAGCGGTGCCCGGGTACTCCCCCACAAGTCCCACCTACTCCCCGGCCTCCCCCAACTACGAGCAGGACGAGTAGGGTTGTGTCTGCGTGCCGTTGCGAGCGTCGCGTCTTTGCAAGCATTGTGTCGAGATGTTTTGGGTGAACCAGTCTGGCGTGTCGAAATCAAACAGGATGAAGAGGTTGGGGTCACTTTGTTATGTTGCGGAAGAGCGTGGCTTTCCGATGGCAGTTTTAGTTTGCGTCTTGATCGTCGGTTTGCGTAGCTCGTTGTTCTTTTGGAAAAGCCAGTCTCACTTGGTCGTGGAGTGTTCAAAGAAGTATCACTCTTTCTTTTTGTTGGCAAGTGTTATATCAGAGGTTTTATTACTACCTACTCTATTTTCAGTTTAAATATACCTTTACTTATCTGTGACCACATACCATAATATGGCAAACTTACTGTACTTGTTTCCACAGTTAATTATTGCATTACTGGTATTGGGTAGTTCTTAACGACTTTATTCAAGTTAAACGTAACTTGGCCATTTTTTTGCATTTAGTAGACAATTAATTGTACATGGGAAATTCCCTCATATTTATGTCACCTTTTCTTTATCATCCTACCTAGCTTAGCTCATCATTTTCTAAGAGTACGACCAAAAATATAGGAAAATAATTTAAAAATCTCATTAGATTTAAACTTGCCTTATGTAGGCCAAGGTATTGCATCAGGTAGCTGATCTACCGACTGTTAAACACAAAATACTTTAACTCTCTTTGTATAATAAAGAATGACAGTTTTAAGATTATTTTCCAACAATATGAGATCAAGAAAATCCTACAGTAAAATAGTAATCCCAAGATCCCATCAAGAAATTCAACACGGAACACAAGATACCAATACGTGACATCGCATTTATTCAATCGGCCAAATATTACACGTGAAAGCGCACCAATCTCTCTCAATGTTTGCAAGTTATCGAGTCTACCCTCTTGGCTCAAAGTGTGGTCAGCAGAGTAAGCTTCTCGTTGAGTTGGAGTTGTGTCGTCGTCAACTGGGACAGAGTCATCACCATCAGCAGATCCTGCAAGTCAGAAAAACAAGGAGTCAGTAATTGCATTACGGACTGTATAGAAAAGAGCATGTACGGAAGAGGGCCAACAAGTTTCTCATCCAACCAAGTAAGGTTGCAATGAAGCAATTCTAACGGGGACACTCGTCGCCGATCCTTACCTTCACATTAGAATTGAACATGTTCTCGAACTCGTCGGGCTTCATCTGCGGCACGCTGTTGACCATGTCAAGCAGGGCGCGGCCCACAGCGTTGTCGGCCATCACACGGCCACCGAGAACGTCTTCAACGTACGCAAGAACGCTCTCGAGCAAACCAGCCAAGCGGTGGGAAGCCTCTGCAACTTGGGCCAAGTCTGGCATCGGGTTCACAGTCCGCTTGCCTAGAGCCATCGTCTTCGCGCACAGCTTCACTGAAATCACAACCACCGGTTAAACCAACGTTCAAACCAACCAATATTCAAACCAAGATTTCCAAACAAAATCCAATCTCACCTCCTGTGATTTCTGGCTCATAACTCGTGACTTCAACAGAAACTGGCGTGAACATACATCCAGATTTGCCCCCCGGGACACCAATGGGAACACTGAAAGAGATAATTACGATTAAGTGCTAGTTCTCCAGATTTCAAACAGTAAGTTACATTGGCAGATGAATAATGAGTGTAAATTACTTGAGGTATGCCTTGATTCCCATGTGTGCGCCGGGTTGGGACATGGCAAGGGTCGTGTCTAGCGTGAGATGGATGGGATTATTGCACTCTCGGGCATAATACTCGTGGATGACCGACGAGTGGCTGGTAACTTCGTTGCCGGTCGCCCACCAGCCGACAATCGCTTCTTGCGAGTTGACTCGTCGATTGAGATCGTACAGATCCATCGCGTAGTTGAGTTCTGCTTCGACCTGGTCTTCATACTCTTTGTGAGGGACGCAGAAGCAATTGGTCACCTCGATAATTCCCTTGTCCACGGTACCTTTAAATGAAGGGCATCGATTAATTGATATTTTTGTTTCAGAATCAGTCGGCATGAGGAAAGTGACATGTGTATCCCATGGCTGCCAATGGCGGTCCATATGCCAAGAGCCAGATATCTCACTAGGTACAGCCTAGATATTAATGGCTGATGCTGTTAAAGATTGCTTACCAAGTAAGGTTCCAATAACACGGTGTGCATCGGCATTTCGTCGCTCGAAGGCGTCGACTATTTGGAAAAACACAACAGGGTGCACCTTCACGATAATATTCAACGCCATCTTGCCGAAATCGCTTAACCGGATGCGGAAACTGATCAGCAACACCTTTGCGAGCTTTGCGAGACTCGTCGGTGATAGGTCGGCTGCGCTTTCAAGACGTCTGTGCGGTTAGTTTGGTTTTGTTTGGTCTTGTAATGTTCGGTGTGTTTTCTGGAAAAGTTTGGGGTTGTGGTATTTGGAAAACGTAAGTGCATGGATTCAATATCGAATCTAAAATTCTATTAAAACGACATGCATTCTATTAAATTAATGTCTGAAACCTTATCATGGTTAAATGTTAAACAAAGAATTATACTAAACACCCTAACTGTAATCTATAAAACTAGTGGCTCCGCCCCTGCGGCCTCCGGCCGCCAACCCCGCCAGGGGGCTCCGCCCCCTGGACCCCCGAAGTTTGTTGGTGGGGGGCTTGGCCCCCCAAACCCCCCCGTCGGGTATTTGGGGGGCTTCGCCCCCCAAATGCCCTCCGGTGCGTCCTGCAGCCGCACACGCCTGCAGGGGGCTTCGCCCCCTGACATGTGTGGAGAGGTGAACGTAATTAGAGTGAAATCATGACAGCAAATAGTTGGTCCCCGTAGTATCATCCGACTACATCAAAATTCAAACCTCATCTAACCGACCTAAAATTTGCAAAAATACAGGTAATATTAATGGAGGTTTTATGAAAAGACTCAGACACGCAGACGTCCGCCATCGATAAATCATACCAAATAATTAATTTAGAGCCGTTAAAAAAGATCCATGTTTACAGAAAGCTGATCAGATATAGTTAAAAACCGTGTTTTTTATCGCTCAGGTGCCTATTTAAGACATCCTATCGGTTTCAGTTCCTCGAGTTGCCTGCTAAATGCAGATTTTTGTAAAGTTTCGTGGTCATTAGTACACAGATAAGTTTGATTTGTAGATGGCTTGGGAAGGAATGATAATAATCTGTTTGTGAAGTAAAGGCCGAGCACAGATTTACAGAGATATACATAGCACAGGGCTTGTAACAAATTGTGGGTCGGCTGACAAAAAAAAAATGAATTGTATAGAAAATTAACGTCTCGGAAGTCAAAATTTAAGGAAAAGGGCCAATTTTGGGCCGGTGTCCATTGCGGCTCGTCTAGCAGTCATGACAGTAATTTTACCATATGCCCCCCACACCCACCACACCCAGCCACTAATCCAACCTTTCCTGACCCTACCCAACTTCCCAACCCAATTGTGTTGTATGTTTCATTGTACCCTAACTTTTGACCAGGTACCCACCTCGAAGCGTGTTACCTTGAAGGGTAGCCTGGCAAAGTGTCCCCTGGCAAAATGTACGCCCAGACTTCCACTATCGATTATTGAGGGATTGTGAATAGTGATCGCGACAAATGCAAAATTTTGATATTGAAGGATTTTTTTATCATATGTTTACTGTGTTAGCTGTGTGTTTTCTGCCGATTCAAAATTTACATAGTTATTTTCGCGAACTCTCGCGACTTTGTCCCAGATACCGACGCATTACGAAAAAAATCACAATATCGTCTGTAATTTTCAGATTAATTTTTAGTTTCAATTCAATGTGTTAAAAAAAATACTCGATGTTTATGATCAGTTGCGCAATCACGGGACTTCCCCGAAATGCGGCTGGCTGTAGCGAGCCCCCTCTCTCCACGATGATTTATTATGCACTTGGTGGGGCCATGTGTTTTTTGCAGAAAGTAGGAGAGTCGCATGTTTTTGTTTTTGTGAAAAGATTCCCTCCTCCCCCCCCCCCAAAAAGGGCCCAAATTTGGGCTGGCGGATGTAAAATTACAGGTTTGAATTAAAAATGAACACTTTTACACGGGTACAAATTTTCAATTCTATGTGTCCAAATTTGACCGGTGAACCCCCCCAAAAAAGGGCCCATTTTGGCCAGACCGAAGCGAACCCCCAGGTAAGAGTTGTATAATGTGTGATCGAGTGCGTTTCCAGAATTTCATAAAGTTAGGAAAATAACTGCCAAGTGTAATCGCAAGTTTTTGTTTCTGCTAAATGACCCCCTCAAAAGGGCCCAATTTTGGGCTGGCTGATTTGAAAATTTCAATTTGAATTGAAAATGGTCGCTGCTACACGGGTATAAATTTTCAATCCTCCAAGTCCAAATTTGGTAGGTAAACCCCCCCAAAAAAGGGCCCATTTTGGTCAAACCGCAGCGAGACCCCCTCGGTGCACCCATTTATGATGTATCAAGTGCGTTTCCAAAATTTCATAAAAATAGGCTGAGAACTTTAGGCGTGCATAGACATGTCTGAAAGTGGTGAAAACATACCGAACCACAGGGATAATATTAGTATAGGGAAGGGAAGGGATATGCAAAGGAATTGCCCCTAGCTATCTAAATATTAAACCTAATAATAATGTACATAGTCATAACACTCGAAGGAACAATGATATTTTTATTGAAAGAGCAAAATCAAAATTTAAAGAAAACTCAATTTACCAAGGAATAAGAATATTTCACCGTATACCAATAGAAATAAGAGAAGCGGAAAGTGCTACAAGTTTTAGAAGGAACTGCTGTAAATATATTAAGGAAGGTAAATTAGTGACAATGAAGCATGAGAAGGCCCAATACTGGGATAAATGATATGAGTGAATAATTTAAATTAAGATGCATTTTTTATATTTGCAATACAATTATATTACTATTACCACTAAATATTTAATTGTGATACTATGAAGATATTAAACTATATTTAATTGTAAGGTGTGTTTTTGTAGATGTAATGTACTGTGACAAATAGCAAAATATGCTAAATAAAGATTTTACTACTACCTACTAAACAAATTAATTTCAAATTGATTGCAGTGCAGGACAGTCGCAGAAATACCTCAATTCTAACCATGAATACTATAACGCAATCAAAGATGAAGAGGACATTTGGGAAGAAGATCTACATCCCCCAGTCTTACCACACAATAAGTAGTAAGTACCAAATATAATAAAATGTAGGTTATATTTATCAAGTATGTCTTTATTTTCGTAAATTGTCTTTTTGTTTCTTAAAATATTTACATCAATGTTGAATGTATAAGTGTTAGCAAACATTTCTTAGTACCTACTGACATCAGTCTGCCAGTCCCAATAAAATATGAAAAATGTACTTCATACAAAATGTAAACCATGTGTAAACCTATATACTATGCGTTAAAAAACACAATATGTTATTACAATAGATGTATTTACAATTAATATACTAAGATCTAATTCAAGTGGCACCCTAAGAGTATGACTTCACACTAAAACACTTTTATTCGTGCGCTGGTAACTTCATCGTTATTATTCGAGAGGGCATATGAGAGATTCTTCCATTATTTAACCTATATTTATTTAGGCGCAGAAAAGATTGATAGAGTCGTGGCTATTTCCGCTAAGAATCCTGCGAATGGCTGACAAGATCTTGATGCTTGACGGCTGGCTGCAGGATTGATGTCTGAGAGCGTGCTATTGTTATTCTTCTCTCAACGGCATCAGATGTGGCCGATTTGAAGGGTGAATATCCGAAGCAACCCTGTTAGAAACACCCTCTTGGCCACAACACCAATTAGAGCTTTCCCAAATCACAAGCTTTTGGCAATGCAATTTTGCTGAATGTCCTTTGTGTGTGAAGCTTTTCAAGACTAGTCACATCAAAATTTCAAGTTTATAAAAGTTCAAGCTGTATGACTATATAGTAAATGTTAAGCTGGGAATTTATGTCCTCTGACGCTTGACTGCATTTTGACCTCTCCTCTACCTTCTTTTTCCATGAGATTTGTTCGAGAATGTTCCATTAGACACACTAAACCTTAAAACGATGCCAGCAAACACCGGTGTCCCTGCGCTGCCAGTGTTGCTATGGTTTAAATGGACATGGACGCCAACAATCTAGCAACATATTCTTGTGTCTGAGGGGCCTTGTATCTCAAGTGTCAACTATCATGAGGAGCAAGCGATGGCGTTTGGGTGACGGACTAGGTCGGGAATCTCGCTGCTGCTGCAGCCGCTGAGCTATGAGCTATGAGATCAGCTGCTTGATGCTGATGATGCTGATGATGCTGAGCTGTGAGCTGTGGAGCGTGGCCAGTCGGGCTCAGAGCCGGCTGTCGACGCCGTTGAGCTGCTCGAGTGTGAAGCCGGCGTTCTCCACGCCCTCCCCCAGCGGCGGCTTCTCGACGGGCGTGGGCTTCGGCCCGTCCATCAGGAACATCGTGCCCAGGAACATGACCGAGCCTGAAACACGGCGTGGCTCGATCAACCAGCCCCCCCCCCTTGAAACGCAATCTCGGTCTGTCATCAGCACACAGCAGGGATAGGGTCCAGGACTCACCGTCGGCCATACGTAGCTTGTTTCCCATCGCCACTCGGCACACAATTATTAAATTTAGCACGGTCGAGCTGGGATCAAGGATCAAATATCGCCTGTAGCCTGTATACGCTTTATGCCAATATACCATGATATGGCACGATGGCACCGGCATTAAGGTGGCATAATGTAGGTGGAGCTGCATGTAGCGAGCTACTAGCTGATGAAAGATCCAGGATCTCCTATTCCCTTAAGTTGAGCTAAGCACCATTGCACTGCACAATCAGGTACAAACACTGGCCCGCTGGGTGAGGGTGGGAACGGCAGCAGGATGGCATTGTAGTCGGCATGGATGGAGGTGTGGCTGAGCTAGCGACTCACTGATCAGGTAGAAGCCGACGTAGAAGATGTAGAGCGACTCCCTGTAGCCGATCGCCTTGGACACGGGCTCGACCAGGATGGGCAGGTTGCCGCCGATGTTGTTCATGACGAACAGGAAGACGCCGACGGTGGTCGAGCGCACGCTCAGCGGCACGATCTCCACGAGGATGGCGAACACGATGCCGAACCACATCTCGGCTGCAACCGACAAGCGACGGGGTCAAGCAACGCAGCGCCCCGGACGCCCGGTGGCATCCGGCTTTCGACTTGGAGGAGGAACCCGGCTGTTCTAGTGCGTGGGCGGAGTGGGTGGCGATGCTCACCGAAGAAGTACGAGATGCCGAGGGTGATCATCGCGCCGACGGGCTCACAGAAGACGCTGCCGAACGCGAAGGGCGTCGCGATCAACTGCATGCCGGGAAAAAACAACGCGCGTTACATTTAAAGTCTCCGACCTCCACTCGAACACCTCTCCTACGGCTGACATTGATTCATTGCTACATCAAGGTTTTCAGAGTGTCATACAGAACTTGAGTCTACATCTTTGGACTGTTGAGTGGACCTTTGCTTGTTTCAGAATGCTGATGTATATGTATTTGTACTGAGAGTCTTGGAAAGCGCGATGGAACATTAACTGGAAGACCTTCTGCAGGAGGTTCGACACAACTGACAAGAGCCTGGTCGCGGAGGTCCGAACGCTCACCTGGCTGACGGCCAACACGGCCACGCGGCTCCGGATTCCCATCTTGGCGACGAACTTGTCGGAGACGACACCGCCGACGACGACGCCGATCGAGCCGATGACGATGGTGACGGCGAACAGCCACCAGCCGAGGTCGTAGTCGGGGAAGTACTCGCGGTAGAACAGGTCGCAGTTGTACGCGAAGCACATGCCGCCTGTCGCCGTCCGAAACACGTCCGGTTAGTTGGGACGCCCGGTGCTTACTTGTGTAGGCCTCGTTCACAACCCGCCACGCTGCTGTGATTGCAACGCTGGCAAAACGTACTAACGAGACTTCTCTCGCTACGTTACGAATACCTGCTTTAGCTGCTGGGTGACAGCACCCGGTAGCTAAACTGCAAGCGCAGGCAGCCAGTACTCGCAGGGAAAACGCACTAACGAGTTTTTTATAACCATAACTCCCTTATTGTAAGGAGTCAAACCTTGCTACAAATCCCTCCGCTCTGACCGTAGCTTGCAAAAAGCTTGCCGCCACAAGGAGAAAATTGGAAAAATACTTCGTTCCTATCACATTCTCATTTGAATCGGAAGCCGCTAATGCTGCCATCACAGAGTTTGTCTTCGTGTTCCCCACCCCTAAACCATCTCCCATGGCCCCACATGACCCCTGACCCTGACCCTGACTGCGACTGACCCGTGTGCCGGATGGACGCGGCCAGACAGAGCATGATGACTCGTGGCTGTAGCATGACGCGCCACGCGGCCGGCGCCGGGGGCTTCGATTCTACCGCCCCCGCCACCCCCACCGCCCCCTGGGTCGAGGGCCGGCGGTCGCTCTCCTCGCCGATCGTCTGTCTCTTCGGCTCGGTCAGCGTGAACGCCGTCAGCACGGCGATGATTAGACCCACGATGCCGGCGCCGTAGTAGCACACTCGCCAGCCCTGCACGGCGTCAGCAACGACAGGGAGGCGTTAACAACGTCACAGGGGCGTTAGCAACTAAACGGGGATTGTTAACACAAGACAGGGGGGCGTTGACAACGACACGGGGATTGTTGAGTGAGGAAGAATTAAAGATTTAGAGGTTGTCAGCGTCTAGGCTCGCTCAATAAACCGTTTGCATTGGGAGTAGCAATGACCCAATGTCCCTGCACATAGCGACACTATAGCGCTGGGGCGTGGGGCAAGGCAGGGGTAGGTACACCGAGATGTATTCAGAGGGTGACTCACCAAGTCCCAGGCATTCATGAGCGGCACGTAGCGGCCGACGGGGAACGCGATGCCGTAGCCGCCGTAGATGCCCCAGTTGAAGATGGACATGACAAGCGCGCGCTTCTCCTCCGGGAAGATGTCGGACAGGATGCCGGTAGCCATCGGGTTGCAGCCGGCCTCGCTGCGGAGGGCGACACGGGGCGCGGTTCAGTCTCAGCTACTTGCTCGCTGCTTGCACGGGTATAGCATGGAACTGCTGCTAGCATCGACACAGCATGCGGGGCTTGCTCGCTGCTTGCACGGGTATAGCATGGAACTGCTGCTAGCATCGACACAGCATGCGGGGCTTGCTCGCTGCTTGCACGGGTTTTTAGCATTTTTCTGAGAAGCCACGTTGGTAGTTTTTAGGCGACTTGCTACGGGCTGAGTCACAGACACTAGCTGTGTACATTTTAGTTGCAGACTGACGCCGTACGCGCATATTCAAATATACAGTCTTGTCGGTAAATTTTCGGATGCAAGAAAACACAGACAAAAATTGGAAAAAAATGCATTGATTGAAAAATCAAAATGCTGCCCAGAACTTACGCCCTTCTCATTCTAACTCAATATCTTCTGTCTGTTTCGAAGTCCGCAGCAGGTCGCCCATAAGCATCAGCCCTCTCAGAAAGCTACCCACGTTAGATGGATTTCAATTGGGAAGATTCGAAGTGATATGCAAACGTTTTCCTTGCTTTATTCAGCCCACGCTTGGCTACCGAATGGCTTCAACTATAGACATGAGGTGAGATAAGATGAAGATGAGGTGACCCACCCGGCCGCCAGCACCATGCGCAGCAGCACCAGCTGCCAGTACTCCTTGACGGTGCCCATCAGCACGATGGCCACGCTGAAGACGACGGTGCACACTGCCAGCGAGCGCACGCGGTTGTACTTGTCGGCGACCACCCCGAGGACGACGCCGACCACCGTGAACACGGCGATGAAGCTCGGCCCGGCGAGCACCTGGTAGTCGAGCCCCAGCCCGTTGTAGTTCCACTCGCAGTAGCCGCTGCCGTTGATGTTGTACGACGCGCATCTGCCCGACACAGGAGTCACACCTTTATTAAAGAGAAACATCATGGGAGCGTTGTGGGGGCTCGGACCAGCCAGGGAAGTTACCACATCTCATCTCTCATCACTGTCCGGTATCTTTGCTTTTCAACCTCGCGACAGCACGGATCGGCGGAGGAATCCTGCTGTTGGAGTTGTTCTGTGTCTGCTGGGAGGTTGCAGGGTTTCAAGCCGGTGCAACAGCTTCACTCGGCTTGCTTGTCAACCTCTAGACAGCACGTATCGGTGGAGGAATCCTGCTGTTGGAGTTATTCTGTGTCTGCTGGGAGGTTGCAGGGTTTCAAGCCGATGCAACAGCTTCACTCGGCTTGCTTGTCAACCTCTCGACAGCACGTATCGGTGAAGGAATCCTGCTGTTGGAGTTATTCTGTGTCTGCTGGGAGGTTTCAGGGTTTCAAGCCGATGCAACAGCTTCACTCGGCTTGCTTGTCAACCTCTAGACACAACGGATCGGTGGAGGAATCCATGCTGTCCATGTAGTCCTGCGGCTGCGAAGACTCACACTTCCGTGGAGTTGGCGGTGTCGCACTGGAAGGGCAGCTGATCGAGGCTGAGCTCGGTGGAGTTGAGCTGGCAGACGATGTCACCGTAGTGCAGGTCGATGGCGGTCGCCTTGCTGGTCACGCCGATCAGGTAGTGGCCCAGCTCGCCCAGCACGTAGCCCAGCGAGACGATGGTCAGCACGTAGGGGGCGTAGAGGAAGCCCAGCCGCTCTTTGAACGAGATCATCGCGGCGCCGGCTGTGCTGCTGGCTGGAAGGGAAAGAAGACCGCGCGTCAGGGAGCCATGTTACATCAGCGCATATAGCTATCGCTACTTTGTCGATCGCGAGCCAGGGTGTACAGGAGCAAAGGTTGACAACCATCGCGTAGGCAGCCTCCTTCTGGTGCCGAGGGGAGACGATGTATCATGCTGTGCAGACGAACATGTCTAGCAGGAATCTCAGCTCACAAGAACGCACTAATGAGTTTGCTTTCTTCAAAAACGTATGAAGCTTAAGAGCCTCGAGACAGATTGACTCGCATATTATAGAAATGTTAAATCAAGTGTTTGTTAATCTCACTAATGTACCTCAGAACATGGAATACCTGCTTGGCTCGCCGAAGGCTATCGAGGGCGGGCATTAAATTTATCGCAAACGCTTTATAATTATAATGAGTGCACGGCCGAACTGTAGCGAGCCCGTGTCGAATCTTGTGCCCGGAAATCGGTGGCAGGTTTGGCGGTCTCCCGAGCGATCTGGACCAAGGTGGTGAGGTCCGGGCAACAGGTATTCCCACATACATACCTGGGCTTGCAATCTGCATGCTGTGCAAGCTGCAAGATGCAGACTTCAAGACCAATGTCGCCAAGCCCAATGCGCGACCCGGCAATCCTTGACCAGGCCCTGGGTTCGAGTCCTGTTCGAGTCCATCAACATTCAATGCCAGGGTGCAGACACGACGAGACACCTAGACATTTCGTCCCGCCGTCTCACACCCAGTTCCGTTGTTTCAATCTCTTATTTGCAGATTCAGTCGAAGCGTTTGAAGGATTGTTGCGAATGCCCGGACCGTGGATTCATGTATTTTTTGGAAGGCAAGGCTGCTGACGAGTGACCGCTCCGAAGACACGCATGGTAACGACCTTACATACATGGCAGAGTCGAGAGAATGCCCACTGCACTCGTTTATCGCTCTGATTTACTGCAAGGAACACGGGACGAGGTTTGACTCTCGTTGCCGACGCGGGTAAGGTTTTGAGTCCTTGCCAATTAAAACTGGTCGCGCGGTTTTTCGCATCGAAAAGTTGATTATCTTTGTAATTTTCGACCTTATTTCGCGGCTCGTTGGCCAATCGCTTTGCGGAATCTGGCGATCGGATCTCGTCGTGTCGCGCTCGGCTGGTTCCGTCGACGAGGACGACAAACCGAGCTGTCGTTCAGCCGGAAAACCGAGTCGAGTTTTCATTTCCCGCGCTAATTGCCCGTCGTCGTGCTGCAGGGAAATTAACTTCCAATTCCTCTTGAAAGACGGAGGTTAAATCTGCTTCAAAACAAATGCTTCTCCGGGGAGTCCGACTAGATCCACCGCCCTCCTTAGAATATCTTCCCGCGCATTGATTTGCGTTGCGGTGCCGATGTTTCGCGGCGGCGGTGACGGGGAGGAAAACAACAAACCACTTGCCTTAACTCCAAGAGCTGCGACGGAAAAACTAAGAAAATTTTGATACGCAAAAAGATTGTAAAAAAACTGAAATGAATGTATTTTATTTTAAACTGAGTACTGAATTCACAAGCCCGTGTAATTGACTCTAAAAGTCCAATTTAGATCTCTTTCACAACCAATTGCACTAGTTTGGATGTCGGAGTAAAATTCGTCCCGAGTTTTAGCAAATTCCCAATCCTCGGTTAAAACTCGGATTTGATTGAGCTGAATTAACAACATCGAAACACATTGAGATTAATTGCGCTATTTCTTTGATTACTCCCAGCCACGGGTTGGAAATAATTGGCAGCCCCGAGCCAAATTAAGTTGCTAATTGCCACCCTCCCTAACAGCATGGCTGACACTGACAGCAACCTGCTGCCCATGTTAAACTTTATCCTACCTTGTCTTGAGTTGAGACGAAGAGTGCGTGGTTCGAGTCCCGGCTGTTTCCCAGTGCAGACCGCGACACCAACTGACTGGACGCCGCCGACGCCCGCCCTGATGACCGACGCCCCCCCACCCCACCACCACCCACAACCCCGCGCCGCGGCGGAGAAAGCCGTGGCTCAAGGCGAACAACGCTGCGGTGCACCGAGCGTTGTGACTCCTTGACGCGATCCTCCGTCGACGCGTTCCTAGACCAAGAATACTATACGAGGCGTAGCATCGATGCTGGGTGCCAGGCGACCGCCCGGCTAAAAGGACATCAATGTAAACACTCGCATCTTGGTATAACAGTGTGTAGCATGAAATAAGTCTGCCAGGGGCAGGTTTCGCAGCCTCTTACTAGCTGTGAATTTATTCGTCAATGCCCGGTACTCTGCACAGAAAGCTATAATGAATGTCGTGCCACCGAGGTGCTATCTTAGCGTCCTTAGCGCCTCTCATCGTCTTTCAAGGGGATGTGTTCATCATCTTTACTTCGTAGTCATAGTATCGTTGCATCGGACGAACCTGGTCGCTGGTGACTAGTAGAACTAGAAACCACACCGGTCAGAAGTTGCACCTAGAAATGCAGATAAAAATATCAGCGACTTGATGTCTGCAGCGGTGTCGGTCGCGGTATTTGCCAAGAACTGCGTGCGCTGCACTGGCGTCGACGCCGGTGCCTGCCAAGACGTGCGTGCGACGTCGTTGCAACAGGTTGTGCAACGAGCTGGATGCACTTCGGCTGGCACGCATCACAATGCAGCCGCAGCAAGATGCACCCCGAGGTGTGGGAACTGTGATTGCAATCGTGCAGTGTGAATTGCCGGGCGGAGCGTGTGCCGTGCTAATCGCCGTTGACACTGCAACAATGCTGTTCTCTATACATTGTCACCTCCGATAGCACGGGCACGACATAGGATTTTTTGTTTGGCTTTTTGCGATTTTCTAGAAATACAAATTTTCCACCGCCTGCACCGCCAGTGCGAGCTGAGCGTGTCGAGCTCGACGTCTGCAATCCAGCAGGCGCTGGCCTGACGCTGCAGCCTTGATGCACTCGCAGACAGATCGTTTGTTTTCTGCCAATTAATTGATAAAACTCGGTAATTAGCGGACGAAGGTCTGCGTGAGATTACTCGACGACACTTTTGATTGGCAATCGTCGTCTGGCTCATTTGATTTCACAGAAATTCAACGATCTGAAATCCGTCGTTTATACAGTTATTCAATGTCACTTTTATGAAGCATGCACCGCACGATGCGTTTCATCCTGGCAAGCCTTTCAGGTACCTACATCTCACGATCGAATACAAGAAATTGAAATTATTTCAACGCCGATTTGTTTCCAGCACATGCAAATTATGCAATTGCATTTCAAACACCAAGCATAATACTTAACGCTTCTGATGTAAGCCAAGGCTACGCTGGTCAAATGGCAAGCTATTTACTTGATTGATTATAAGTTATCATCGAAATTCTGAATTCATCCTGCAAACAGTAGCTCTGACCCTCTGACGCTGTCAACACAAACAAATGAACGCGTTCTCGGCCTGCTTGATAGTGAAATTACCTCGGGCCGGCCAACCAGCTTCAAACGGAAACAACTCGGCTTCTCGTTTGTTTTTCGCATCGGTCTGCATCGCTCTTCGATTGCGATGCACCAGATGGTCATTGTTGGCAGCTGCAATCAGGGTTCTGATGCAACAGTTGCACCAACCACGGGGTTGTCGCTGCCAAAGTCAGGTGCTAAGACACGTCTGCAACGTCTAAGTGGCCGTGTCCCGTGGGCCGTGTCTGAGCCTATAGCAAGTACACGCGGCCAACAACAACTGCCCGCGTGCTAACAAGCCGGTCGCGGGCTCCGCGGCCGCCGCTATACGGCCTTGTCCTTGTGCGGGGATGGGACCCGGAAGACCGCGCCGGGCTCGAACCGCGGACTGATCGATGCCCTGCTTCGAAGACAGGCTCTGGCGCAGAGAGGAAGTGAGTGACCGGAAGTCAGTTCCGGCGACTGGTTTGTCTCTTTCAACGAGGTTCACATCTTCAATCCCGTAAAGCACGCTGTGTTTCAAGCCTGAACAGCTTAAAACCTAGTTTAAAATTATACAACGCTTATAGAAGCAACCCCTCCCCCCTCCCTCCTCACCCCCAACAGCAAGGAGCTCGTTAGCGTTAGATTAATGTGCGGCAGCCGCCATGCAATAATTCACGAGCAACATCCCCCCAACCCCTGAACCCCTCACCCCCTCAACCCTCTCAACAACAACCCTGGCCGACTGCCCGGCTGGATGCTAACTAATTCATTGGCTAATTTCACACGGCGCACGGCTTTTGTTTTGGTTTGGCCGATCGAGCTGATCACCGGCTTCTGGACCTGGATGCTGGGTGCCGGCGACACGGCCTCCTTGATGTTGCCGCGCAGCCCGGACATTCTCACTCATGATTAGTGATTAGTGATTACGCGATGCCGCTACCCTGAATCGGTGTGACTGTGTTGCCAGAGTTGCGATTGAGCTTTACGATTGATGGCTTCATATTACAATCGTATCAAGAATCGTATCATCGCAAATAGCGAGCCACGCAACGCATTAGGTTGGGGATTGTGACTTTGCACAAAATCAATGTAGATCAGGAACATCTCGTTTCGGCAATTTTCTGGCTTTATAAATAGAAAATGCGGAGCTTGTGAATAATTAGGCATATCAAGGTAATTTCTGGGCGTTTTTTTTTTCAATCTAATTTCTACAAAGATTTTGAGGTTGAAACAATAATATCATGTCTAAACCGCAACTATTTTTTCATTTACGCAGATGATTGACATTGCATTCATTTTTTTAATCTCATTGTTTCTGTTTGTGCTTACAGAGATCTAAAATAATATACTTCTTTTGATGTTTATCATCCAGGCTCATTAAGAAATATATAATGATGAATCCGCATAAGAAAAGCTACCAATGTTAGCCTCGAATCACAGCATAGAACCAATGGAATGATCAGCATGTTTCTCTGTCAGTTTGCGCCGGACCGCTTGGAAATCATCAGCAGCCCGTCAACCGACGCCGACGTCCTTCGAACGCCAAGCGCGCCGCGGCGGGCGTCGCCGCAACCCCTCGCCCTATCGATCGGCGCCGCGGCGTCGGCGTCGGCGTCCAGCGTCCGTCTCGCAGTCCGGCCAGGAGCGCGCCGTGATTTCCGACGCGACGACGACGACAACGACGACGACGACGTCCAGTCGACGATGGCGACGTACAGAGGACGGCGTTGAACGTGCGACGAGCATCTAGCCAGGTAGGCACGACGACGAGGTGAGGAGGACGACGACGATGACGTTTGGGACGCCGTCGAGGCTGGCGTGCGGCGGGCGTATTAAGGTCAGGTCAGGAGCTGATTGAATCTGCACGCCGCCTTGGCGTACGATTCACTCTCGGGCTGCACGCGAAGCCGCGGGACGCGATATTTACACGAGGCATGGTGTCAAGTGCGGCTGGCACCGCGGCCGTGCAGGTCGCTCGGAAAACAAACACACAGACGCCGCGGTCGTTTAATAACCAACCAGGAAGTGGATATTTTATTAGTTGATAAATCTATGTTATTCATTTGTCAGCGAGGCAAATAAAAGAGCGCGTGTTAACGCTTCACGGCTGCTTGGGGACGCGATCGTGGAAGCTGTGAGAAGCTGTGATAAACTGGGACCAACGCCAGTGAGAGCTGAGCGTGTCGAGCTCGATTCTACCTGGCGCTGGACTGACGCTGCAGCCTTGATGCACTCTCAGACAGATCGGTTGTTTTCTGCCAATTAATTACTAAAACTCGGTAATTAGCGGACGAAGGTCTGCGTGAGATTACGCGACGACACTTTTGATTGACAATCGTCGTCTTTTCTCACAGAAATGCAGCGCTTTGAAATTGATCGCTGGATGATAATTGACTTGAGCTTTATTAACGATGCACTGCACGAACCACGAAGCGCTCAGTCCTGACACATATGTCTGGTATCGTCGGCAACAAGTCCCCCCTCCCACCCCCAAAGTTCGGCTAGCCCGGAAGACAGATGATCGCCGTCAAGTCTGCCCCAGTTTTGCGACGAGACCAAACTTCGCGACGACACCAGGTCGAACAGAGGGCAGGTCGGGCTCTTATAAAACACCGCCTTCTGACATCGTGTCAAGGACATCGTTCCCACCGCCCGCTTGATGACAACCTGTCTCCCGTCTGTGGATTTATGGGGAAGGATGGGGGGGGGGCGGACCCTGGATCTGCGATTTCTGGATCTTCAATGAAGCCTAGGGCATAGGAGGGCGCAATTCAAACAGCCGATCGCGGGTTTATCGAGCTGGAAGGCAAGGGTCGTATGCTAACCCGGGCCTGGACCTATCTTTAGCCGTGCAGGGCCCCGCACAGGGTCCCGTGCCGGGGGCAAATCACCCTCCAGGGAGGACCCTTCGAGCCCGGAGGTCGCCTTCGATCCGATCTTTGAGCTCGGCGTCGTTTGCCTAAGAGTAAAGCTGGCTGAACATTCCGAACGTTCCGAGCGTCTCGGCGGGAACGCTGCGGCGCGTGGGATGAAACAAACGGGATGGAATTCTTGTGTCATTCACTTCCCTTCACCACGGACCCTGGACGGTGATAAACGCATGACGCAAGTGCGTACTCCGCGTGCATTACGGAGTGCATGTTCCATCATGCGATTACTGTCTTTATTAGCGCATGGTCTGATATTATTTTATCAAGCCTCCAAGACCATCGATCATTCGTCCGCATAATCGGCCTCTGGCAACATAAATTACACAGATGTTTTCCCATGTCTTGTAATTGCTGGTTTGTTTGATTTGCAACTTCCCGATCTGCAAGCGACAACAGCCTCGTGTCCCATAGCAAGACGTCAACTGCAGGCCAAAGATTTACTTGCGATCAGTCGGCCGTAAAAAGTGCAATCTAATTAGTGATTAGCTGTCGATGCATCAGAGCTAATAGGAATGAACAGCTGGTCGCGGTCCTGTAGCCTATGCGCCTGAGATCGTTTTCCTTCGAGCTCTGCAGCGTGCAGTGTGCAGTGTGCAGTGTGCAGTGTGCAGTGTGCAGTCAGCAGTGTGCAGTGTGTTCCCTATAACTCTCACTGCCGCCTTGAGTCTCGCGTCTTATATTGTTAGCCTTCAAACAATTGTAGAAGCTGCCAAACACACTGCACACTGCATGCATCGTCAACGGATGCCATCGCTGCGCTTGATTGGATTCCTCTTTCTTGATTGTCGACCGGTTATGGTCGGAATGTAAGGTTCTGCATTATCTTCTTTCAGTTAGACATGTTCTATTGGCATTGTCTTGGACTTGATGTTATCTTGCTTGTGTATCAATTACCTGCTATATCCACTTGCGCAACTCAGGAACATCGCCTTCTTGATAATTCAACACTCAACAGCTGTCTGCATCTTGAAATTCAAATCAAATCAGCGTTTCCGCTAGTTTAGCATTATTTCGAGTTGGTAATGACATCAATCGACTTTCAATCTCGTGCTCGGCGATTCGTAATTCCAGCTGCACAGCAAAGCAGAACGACTTGTCCTGCTAATCTGTAATTTAATCGATACCGCCGGCAAACAGCTTCTGTCTCCCTCTCGTTATATGCAAATGACAATTATCTAGTTAGCCACATAATGATGCACTCATATCGTGCAGATTACAGCCTACTGTTAGCGGATTAGTGGAGTAATTATTGGTTTGAAATGATTATGACCACTTTATTAAACAATTGAGACCTGTCTCTAGTAGGACTCCTTGAAGAAATGTCCACCCATTCTCCGAGAAGTCATTCGCACTCTGTTTGTCCGAACAAATAACATCTCCCGCAGACAAACTGACCGATCTCTCCCCTGTCCCGCTCTTCGCTCGGCACTCTTCCGTCTTCCCGGCATCTCGTTGCAAGACTGCAATCGCCGGGAAGCGATCCAGCCGCCTCTGATCGATTCAGCAATGACACCACCACCTGATACCACAAGATGCCACAGATTCGCCTATTGACATAATTATCATTCACTTGTACCATCATTCACATAACGGAGGGCGATCGTGTGAATCTTTACACTTCGATACCACTTCTTCTCTTATGAAATCACTCCTTGTTTTCTGAAATATGTCTTAAAGGGCGATATGAAAAAAATCGGCTTCGTATTCGAAATGTTTACACAATGGCCCCGCTGATTGGCGACTTGGGCTCCTTATTGGTTTCGGGGATAGGTTTCGGCATCTTGGAGTGAAAAAATATTGTTTTCCTGCATAATTGATTCCAGTAGTTCGATAACATGAGTCCATGAATGACCACGAGCCACCTGCATTGTCAGCAATAAACAAATCTTAGGCAACCTCATAAGCGCTTGCGTTTCAGAAGCTAATTAGTGCCATCAGATTCAGTGCCCTCAGTGCCATTTGAATCGATTTTTCTATTTTTTTTAGCCCAGGATCAGGGCAAAGTTCTATGACCATGGTAACAGCCATTTAGAAACGACGAACCTTAATTTTTTCCTAGGATTATCTCATGAATCTTGTTATAAAAACTAACTGTAAAATCGCTTCGCATCGCTGCAGGTGTCGGCCGTCGGGTACGTTCGGGCGAGCTCGGCGCTGGCCATGGGCTCGCTGCCGAACTTGCACGAGCTGCACCGAGCGTCGCCGAGCGCGGCCAAGTGCAGTGCGCAGCCGCCGCGCGTCACTTGTCTCACTCGCACCCACCGGCAGCTGCAGCACACGCGCAGCGCCAGCCACGCGCACGCGTACAGCGTGCACGTGCACGGACACGCCCACTACGCGACGGGCGCGCCCTGGGACGACTTCATCGCCGCCGAGGTACGAGATTCGCCCGCAACCAGCGCAACTAGCGCTAGTCAAGCGCACAAGCACAAGGTCATTGAATCAAGGTTTTGATATCCCGCCGCCTAGCGTTTTCTTGTCGACGCTAGGAATCTAAAGGCATTGGACCTTGAAGCAAAGAAGGCTGTGGTATCGTGTTTGTTGAAGATGATGTGACGCCTTCGACAGACCCAGTCAGTCAGTCGAACTGTCACTTGTGTTGCCGTCCGTTGTTCCATTACTCCATTACTGATGGTGGTTACCCATGTTTCAACTTCATTGTGCTTTGCCAACTAATTACTAGCAATACTTACTAGCACGACAACTAGCAAAGCCTCACCGACGCCGTTAGACCAGTGCCACGCGCCAGTTGTCAAAACACTGCGTCGTTAAACACCAATAATCAATCAAAGCCTCCGTGGATCAACAAGTCAACCTGATCCGAAATTCAATACCACCTGCATGATCCAATCATTCTTGAGCCGTGCGTCTAGCGTCTGTCTAACGCCCCCCGGCCAGGGCGGCGGCGGCGGCGGCGGCGGCGGCGGCGGCGGCGGGTACTCGCCGGTGTCGAGCCGGTCGGCGCATCACGTGACGCTGCCCCCGCTGCGCCGACGCGATTCGCTGAGCTCTTCGTGCGGTGCGTCGTCCGTGCGTCGCCTGATCGCCGTCGTGCGTTCCACGCCGTCGCGGCTCGGACCGACCTACTCGCGGCGCGTGCTGCTGCGCACCTTCGCTGCGCTCTGCCTCGCGCACGCCTCCTTCACCGCCGCCTTCCTGCCGCTGCAGGCGCTGCAGGCGTCCATCTCGGCTTGGTGGGTACCTTGCAACAGGCGTCCATCTCGGCCTGGTGGGTACCTTGCAATAGGCGTCCATCTCGGCCTGGTGGGTACCTTGCAATAGGCGTCCATCTCGGCTTGGTGGGTACCTTGCAATAGGCGTCCATCTCGGCCTGGTGGGTACCTTGCAATAGGCGTCCATCTCGGCTTGGTGGGTACCTTGCAATAGGCGTCCATCTCGGCCTGGTGGGTACCTTGCAATAGGCGTCCATCTCGGCCTGGTGGGTACCTTGCAATAGGCGTCCATCTCGGCCTGGTGGGTACCTTACAATAGGCGTCCATCTCGGCTTGGTGGGTACCTTGCAATAGGCGTCCATCTCGGCTTGGTGGGTACCTTGCAATAGGCGTCCATCTCGGCCTGGTGGGTACCTTGCAATAGGCGTCCATCTCGGCCTGGTGGGTACCTTGCAATAGGCGTCCATCTCGGCCTGGTGGGTACCTTGCAATAGGCGTCCATCTCGGCTTGGTGGGTACCATGCAATAGGCGTCCATCTCGGCCTGGTGGGTACCTTGCAATAGGCGTCCATCTCGGCCTGGTGGGTACCTTGCAATAGGCGTCCATCTCGGCTTGGTGGGTACCTTGCAATAGGCGTCCATCTCGGCTTGGTGGGTACCTTGCAATAGGCGTCCATCTCGGCCTGGTGGGTACCTTGCAATAGGCGTCCATCTCGGCTTGGTGGGTACCTTGCAATAGGCGTCCATCTCGGCTTGGTGGGTACCTTGCAATAGGCGTCCATCTCGGCCTGGTGGGTACCTTGCAATAGGCGTCCATCTCGGCTTGGTGGGTACCTTGCAATAGGCGTCCATCTCGGCTTGGTGGGTACCTTGCAATAGGCGTCCATCTCGGCTTGGTGGGTACCTTGCAATAGGCGTCCATCTCGGCCTGGTGGGTACCTTGCAATAGGCGTCCATCTCGGCTTGGTGGGTACCTTGCAATAGGCGTCCATCTCGGCCTGGTGGGTACCTTGCAATAGGCGTCCATCTCGGCCTGGTGGGTACCTTGCAATAGGCGTCCATCTCGGCCTGGTGGGTACTTTGCAATAGGCGTCCATCTCGGCTTGGTGGGTACCTTGCAATAGGCGTCCATCTCGGCCTGGTGGGTACCTTGCAATAGGCGTCCATCTCGGCCTGGTGGGTACCTTGCAATAGGCGTCCATCTCGGCTTGGTGGGTACCGTGCAATAGGCGTCCATCTCGGCTTGGTGGGTACCTTGCAATAGGCGTCCATCTCGGCCTGGTGGGTACCTTGCAATAGGCGTCCATCTCGGCTTGGTGGGTACCTTGCAATAGGCGTCCATCTCGGCTTGGTGGGTACCTTGCAATAGGCGTCCATCTCGGCCTGGTGGGTACCTTGCAATAGGCGTCCATCTCGGCTTGGTGGGTACCTTGCAATAGGCGTCCATCTCGGCCTGGTGGGTACCTTGCAATGGGACCGTGCAATGGGACCGTGCAATGGGACCGTGTTTCGATGTCTCAGATGGTCATATAGCATCGGGCGGAATTTGCACGAAGCCGTGGTGACGGATTTCTAGGGGTCGAAGGTCCAATCACCACCAGCTGAGTCGTGCAATAAATTCAATGTTTACTCCCCATCTAATTACTAATTAGATGACAAGCCGGATGCAGGCAACCGCGTTGGCTCTCTACTCCGAGTTGATGTTGGTCAACTCAACTGTCCCTAAGAGCGCTAGCCGTGGGTGGTTCTGATGGCAACGTGTCGTGGCCGATAGGTTCTGGACGCACGGCGCGTCCTACCCGACGCTGTCGCCCTCCCCCGGGTCGCCCTCCGCCGCCGCCGCGACGACCACCCTGCACCAGTTCCAACCCAGCAACAACTCGGGCAGCCTGCTCTTCGCCGCGCTATACTCGGTCGCAGCGCTCTCCTCGCTGCTCGCGCCCTTCCTTGTGGCACGCCTCGGCTCAAACTGGGTGCGTTGCCTCTGTCTCGGGGCGTTGACATGCTTTGCTGTCTCTGCTTGCTATAGCTTGCTGCTAGCTGCTCGTTGCTTGCTGCTCGCTGCTCGCTGGTCGCTGCTTGCTGCTTGTTGCTTGTTGCTTGCTGCTTGCTGCTCTGCTAGCTGATAGCTATACTAGCTGCTAGATGCTTGCTACTTGTTCTTTAGTAAGCATAGCTGCTTGCTGCTAGCTGCTTGCTGCTAGCTGCTTGCTGCTCTGTTTGTTCCAGCTCCTAGCCACTTTCTTCTTGCGTCTTGCTGCCAGCTGCTAGCTCCTAGAAGCCATAGTAGCTGCTTGCTTCTTACATACTAGCTGCTAGCTGCTTGCTGCTCTGTTTGTTTTTAGCTCCTAGCTACTTGCTTCTTGCGTCTGCTGCTAGCTCCTAGAAGCTATAGTAGCTGCTTGCTGCTTGCATACTAGCTGCTAGCTGCTTGCTGCTCCTAGCTACTTGCTTCTTGCATCTTGCTGCTAGCTGCCAGCTCCTAGAAGCTATAGTATAGCTGCTTGCTTCTTGCATACTAGCTGCTAGCTTGCTGGTGCTCGCTATAACTCACCCCGTCCCTCCGCACGCGGCAGGTGTTGGCGCTGAGCTACGGACTGTCGACGCTGTTCTTCGGCGCGCACCTTTACCCGGTGGGCGCGCTGCTGCTGCCCGCCTACGCCCTCATGGGCGCGTGCCTGGGCGTGATGACCGGTGCGCGCGTGGCCTGCCTCATGACGCTAGCCGGCAAGCTGGCGGGCGCTGGCGGCGAGCCGGACGACGACGTCGACGAGGAGGGCGGCCGGCGGGAGGTCGGTCGTCGGCTGGGGAGGGCGTTGCAGGCGGCGCAGGACGTGGGCATGGTGTTGGGCAACGCGGGCGCCGCCGCGCTCGTGTGGTTCACGCTTGCCGGCCGCGGTAGCGTTGGTGAGTGCGTTGCGTTGCGTTCACGGCTAAGATATTATTTACACACACTCAAGGAAGTTCGCTGTGGTGCAGGATGCAGGAGGAAGATTGGACGATTTTCTTCTCAACGATTTGTGGTCCTAAAATGGGGGTGGGGAAACAGAGAAAACCCAGACAATTCTCCTCCAAAACTCAAAATAGTTTAATAAAAAACAAAAAATCATTAATTCATTAATCATGATGGCATGAGTCAGTGCAACTTGAGGTACCTATATCAATAGCGTAATTTCGTGTGGGCGCTGTCGGCCGCTACAATTTTGTTAATGTTTTGTGATTGAATTTCTGGGCCATTAGTGGCGTAAGAAAGTAAGCTAATATTTCCTCAACTCTGGCTACAAATAAATCAAATGCTTACATTTAAAACTGGACTTCTATCTTTCAGCGTTTCCATTCTATCATTTTTGATGGGGTTTGAACAAAAATATGAAACAAGGAAGTGGTAATTCGGGAAGTAACGCGCGTACGCACCTTTGGGAAGTCGAGTGCCGTAACTCGCAGGCATCTAGAGCAAGGTTAGAGCCAGCAGTCACGGGCACCATTGTGCAACTGAAGATGGAAGAAGAAACCAGAAACCAAAAGCAGGACATGTTTGTTGGTGTGTTATGCCTGCAACTGAGAGTTGTTATGCCTGCTGCTGCCGATGACGACCGACCAGACCTTGCTCCGTGCTTTCTTGACAGTCACTTGACAGCGCCCGGGAAGAATGCCAGCACGCCGGGCCATCTGTACAACCCGCCCTTCACGTCTGCAGATGATTCCTGACACAACGCCCAGCTGCCAGCGTGGTCCTGTGTAAACAACGCCGCTATCTCGATGGATCAATACTGTTCTCCTTTCAGTTCTCAGTTCGCGCCAAGACGCGTCTCATGTTTCGTTTCTCCCAGAAGCCGGCTCCACTGATATCGACAGACATGTCTTCGCCTTCGAGTGCTTGAAGAAACCGGGGTGTTCGTTGCATTGTTAGCTGGCCTGCACGAACAACGGGCTGCCGACGCAAGGCGATGCATGGACTCTGGACTGCTCAGCAAATATCTCACTCTTGCAATATGGGAAGCTCTGCCCTAATCGCATTGTTTTGTTGAGACTCGAGCTGGCGACGGAATCGTCAGCGCTGCCTATTTTGTAATATTTACTGATGCACATGTTTTATTTAACTCTAATTTTGCTGCGGGGTGGGTTCCCCACCAGCGCTTGTCGCCCGATTTCGCCTAAGTTTTCCCATGTTGTTCCCAACGTTCGTTGTCTAGTTTGCGTGAGCTGCACGGGGCTTCCGTCGCGACAGCTCGACGATGTTGGGAGCTGCTAACGGCAGGCTGACACCGCGCTGCTTGCTTCCAGGCGTGGGCGGCGGGGACGACCTGAGCGTGCTGGGCGCACTCTTCGCCGAGACCGACGACGGCGACCGCGTGTGCGGGCGTGATGCGTGCCCGGCGGCGGGCGCGTCCTACGTCGCGTTCCCCGCCAACCTGAGCGTGGTCGACGTCGGCGCCGTCGTGCTGCCGTGTCGGACCACCGCGCTCCTGGCCAGCGTCGCCGTCGGCTGCGTCGTCATGGCCGCCGTCGTGGCCGCGGTCTTCATGGACAAGATCCGGCCGTTCGCCTACCAGGATCCCGCCGAGAGGTAGAACCGTAGAACCTCACCCACATGCTATCAACTCTCAACTCTCAACTCTCTCACGCCTTCTTCTTCTGGCATCCTTGTTGCGTTCAAAGTTGAAACACTTCTCCGTTCTTGTCTGGTCCAATCAGGCAAACAAAATGACTGACAACTAAATTAAGGAAACGCCAGTTTACACTCATTTGTACCTTGGTTGTAAGCTGCAGAGGTTATTTGCTATATTTTTATATAAATACCAATGTATTTATTTACTCTTCTTTTGCGTATTAAACTAGGGAAGACAGTGAAATCACAACCAAACTGGCATTTCTTAGTGAATATCACGAAATATTAATTGTTTGTTTTAACCAGATTTCTTAATAACTTTCTTTTCTAAGGGCTTAAGATTTAAGAAATAAAAGTCCAGATAAATAACTTCTATTAGAAACGAAATATCCACCATCGCAAGGAAAATTAGCAGTTTGGTTCGTACCAACGTCGCTTAGGCCATGTTCAGACCATGTTCAGACCATGTTCAGACCATGTTCAGACCATTTTCAGACCATGTTCAGACCATGTTCAGACCATGTTCAGACCATGTTCAGACCATGTTCAGACCATGTTCAGACCATGTTCAGACCATGTCCAGACCATGTTCAGACCATGTTCAGACCATGTCCAGACCATGCTTGAAGTGTGCGATGCTTGACGAGGAGGGGACGGGTGTCACAGGGGCGTCGGCTCGGCGGCGCTGCGCTTGATTCGCGACGTATTCCGCGACCCCAAGCTTCAGCTAGCCGCACCGCTCTCCATGTTCATCGGACTCGAGCAGGGCTTCATGTATGCCGACTTCAGCAAGGTAGTACAGATTATAGCGTACAGCGTACAATACAACCTACAGCGTACACATTACTTGGCACATACCTAGCACCTACCTGATACCTGCACTACACACACACATTGCCTACTTCATTTACTGCCCACACACTAAAATTCTAGCACCTATACATACCTACAAGTAGCAATGCCAAGTGCTTCATTCAGTGTCAACCACTGGCCTTAAATACATTATATCCAATCAATGTCTGTCCATGGTGACTGATTTAATTCGAGTGAGCTTCTTAGATTGGGCATTTATTGTTCTACTGGCTCTTATCAATTTCTTGGAATGTGTCCTCTTTGATAAAAATACATTAGACTCCACTAAAGTGTAAAGAAGAACTGAATGTAGCTTGTATACCAATTCCAGGTCATTTATAGCTCCTGCTTTGTTTTAAATGTTATGAACGACTATCTTCTCGTGATTGTTTTCCAAGTTTCTAAGATAAAGACTGAGCTTCTGCAAGTAAACCCTGATGAACACGTGGAGCGACTGGCAAGTGCAGCGGCTGTCGGTTGTTTGCAGTACTACGTGATGTGCTCGCTGGGGGTCCCCAACATCAGCCTGGTCTTCCTCAGCATGGGCCTGCTGCAGTCGGTGGCCGGGTTCACGCTCAGCATGCTGCTGCAGCACATCCGTCGCTGCCTTGCTCTCGGTGAGTCCCCTCCGGCCCGGCCCCGTGCACTATCATCTCAAAGCTTACGCCAGGCTTCCTATCCGCATTCGGAATCCCTTGTCATCGTCACACTATCATCAATCTCACCTCATCTTTACTTCCTTCGACTTGATCTTTTCAATCTGTACCGTCGGTCACACGAAAGGGATAAGAGTCAATCAACAATAATCAAAGTCTCCTATTACTAATCCTATTACTATTAATTAATATTTTACCCCACTTTAACTATTATTAAGACTAGTACCGCTACTAAGGTAGGTACTACACTACTACTAATTTCACTTATTATTAGTCAGTGCCAAACTCCTATTACTTTTATGTACTAATATTCTTATCCAAAGATCTAAAAAAAAAAAAAAAAAAAAAACTTTATTAATTCTTTGTTAAACCATTAAATCCTAGATGTTATAGGCACATACAAATATTATATATTCTGTCAGCTGCCAAATAAACTAAACTATAACAAAACTAACAAAACTAACTAAACTAAATAAACTAAATAAAGTCAATACAATTTCGGTTAAATCGGGCCCAGCTGTGATAACTTATAAAGTTGACAAAAAGGCCAAGCTATAATAAAATCCAAAATTGTAGGTATGTGCTTGCATGGGCTTTATAATACTAGTTCTATACATAATCTTGCAAATATTGATGTTATTTTCAAATTGAACGGCAATACCACTCACATGACTACAGAGTGACGCGTGCCACAATATAAAATGAGTACTAATGGTACCTCTAAGAACCTAGGGATGACATGAAATCGTTATGAATCGCTCGACTTCGTCCCTGGTGGTCCCTCCCTGGCCCCGGTAGCAGAGTGTGAGCATCTGGTGGTGTCGTTGCAGGCGTGGGCTTCGTGTTCCACGCGTGCCTGCTGCTGGTGCTGCTGCTGTGGAAGCCCTCGGGCGACGACCCGGCGCTGTTCTACGTCATCTCGGCCGCGTGGGGCGTCTGCAACGCCGTCTGGGAGACGCTCACCTTCAGTACGTCCACTTGCCGCTCTCGTTCACCGCAAGCTGCAACCTCTCCACTTGCTGCTTCCTAAACTACTAGCTCACACAGCCCCCCCCCACAACCACCCCTAAGATCAATCGCCAATCAGCAATCCAACTCTATACAATGTTGTGTTACTACTTTTGAAAGACTTGTGTTTGCTCCTCATCTTTTCTTATGCCTAAACATTGATTAAAAGTATGCCCTTGATTAAAAAGCTCTTGGCTAAATGCAAGCCTGAACTCAGAAGAGAGAGAATATGAATTTGGATACAATTTATAAGTCATCAAGTTTAACAAATATTTGTAGTCCATTTTGTACTGTCAACTGTATCCAACTCAGTGTGCAGCCCATAAGCACTGTCCTTTCTCGGAAAACTCCATACTAACCCGACTCAAGACAGAAGCGGTGCTGGCCGCCTCCAGACGCCAGTACGAGCTGGCACGAGGGAACAGCGGGTCGCCTAATGCCTTGCGTTCCCGACGGCAGCGTTCCTGATCGCGGCGTTCCCGCGCTCCTGGCCAACGCCGGTGGCGCACTCGGGGTTCTTCCGCTGCTTGGGACTCGGGCTTTCGTTCGCGCTGCATGGTGCGCTGTGCACGGGCACCAAGCTGTGCGTGCTGGCCGCGGGCCTGGTGCTGGCCGTCGCGCCCTTCACGCTGCTCGAGACGCGGCTGCTGCGGCGGCGGCGGCGGCGCCGCGACGACGACGCCGTCTTGTGACCTCCGTCGGCGTACCGCCGGGCCTGAGCGGCGCTGCGGCAGAGATGTTGGCGCGGTGAGGCCGGGCTCGCAATCGCGGCGCCAGTGACTTGGTGGAAACTTTCTTTGTTGCACCTCTTGAACCAGGGAGCTTGACAAGGTGTGCCATTCAGCGCTTGGATTCGAGCACCGGGTGACTGGGTTACGGCATCGTTCAAGACCGTAACTGTGTCTTGTCTCGAGGTTCATATCTACGTTTTGTGAGGTGTTTGCTAAAGGCAATTTTAATCGAGAGTGACGCAAATATAGTCTGGTCTCTAGAAAAGGCCAAATGTTTACAATGAGTGCAATTCTGCCATAATAATGACTCTGATGATTCGTCGATGATTTCTGGTTTATCAGTTAGTATTGCCAGCACAGTTGAAGGCTAGTTTTTTAAATAGCTGGTTACCAAATTGTAGAGCTGTTACTAATTGAATTTTAGTGTGTGAAAACTAATCAATCAGATTATCAATGTTGAAAGTAATGAAATCTTATGTTAATATTGTCATTTTGAAATGTGATTCATTTTAAATTTTAAATTTCTGTGTTTGGATCTGAAATATGAACCTTTGTGTGGTAATTTTAGGGAAACAGGGGGCATCTGATTTTCAGCTGCCTATGCACCATAATATGTGAATCCGATGTCTAGGTGCACGCTCTTGCAACGGTTCTGTAGCAGACATCCAACTTTTACTACAAGTGTCCTCCCTCTCGGCCTAACATTTTAAAAATGCACGTAGACTAGCTTAGCCCGGTTGTCACTGGTGATAACTGAAGGTCATATCAAGTCAGGCTAATAGTTATTAAGAGAACAATCGGGTGATATAATAACTTTAGCGTTGCGGATTTTAGGTTTACGGAAAGGAGATTTTAGATTTGCGTATTTGATCAGGTTGGTTATATGGTTAAATTACAATACCTATGTGTTTTGTGTATAACTTGTTGTATGGGTTATTTAATATAGCTGATTGTCAAGAATTATCTGCTTTAGAGAGGAAATTGGGTTGTCAAATTTGTGTATATATTGACACCAGAACGGGGTGTCAGCCAAAATAAAAGAAATGCTACACAAACCATATTTTTGCCATTTGATTTTAGTAGGGATGCATGAAAGGCAGTGATCAAAGTTAGCAGTTCACTGTCAATTGCATTGAAAGGAGAAAGAATTGAGATGCAATTTTAATCTGTGTATCTATAGGTACCTACTTGGATGTGATTTATGATTTTGTTGTGTTTTAAAAGTCCCGCTTACTTGATTATTGACGGACTGAATGCGAACTACGAGAAAACAAGTGAAGGAAAGGAAGTCGCCATCTTTGTTAGCAGTTTTTGTTGGTGCACGGTCGAGTTCAGTCGAGTTATTGATTTGCAGATAATACAACGAGGAAAGGCAGAGATATCTCCTTGCTGACAGAGTTTTCGAGAATACCAACTCATGGAATCAATAGGGGGGTACGCCAGCGATGAAGATTCTCCTGGGAAAGCAACACCAAGCCAGGTAATTTGAGCCTTTCAATGAGCAACGGTTGTGGCTGGTTTGATTCTGAGCCTATTATGGACTCTTCCACTTAATCTAATATAATGTCCACGACCACAGCCCAAATGAATTTACTAAATAATTTTGCCACGCGGAATGCTCCTAATCGATAATCTGTGCAGTTTGAAATTGGCCTAAGACAATTCACGTATGTTACGTCTTTCAATTCTACAAGATTCTTCCCTTTATACAGGTTGAATGTGGAAGCAGAGAGCAGCCAGATGAGGACAACTACGACAACATACAGATGGATATGAGTGAGGTAAGAGAACAGAAATACCGCAGCCCATCCTAGTCCCTGCTAAGCTAGTGGTACAATGGGTTTATACACCAAAGTACGGCACTTTTTTTGTACAGTTAGCGTAGCTAAGCTATGCATAATAGGTACTATCAGCTAGTACGTTGCATATTAGCTGGGAGTCTTGCCCTGTTGAACAGATCGGTAGTAAAAACCCCTTTATTGTAAATAAACTTACAATTTTTAGAAGATTCAATTTAGATGCCTCAATTTTTACTTAATTGTTTACCGAGGTATTCAATGATCAAATATTCAACATATAAATTATAAAACCAACTGGTTGCTTTCCCCCCGGTAAGATATATAAGCTACGACTTGAATGATGCGTATTCCGAACTCTATTAACACTATTCGTTAAAAATACTACGGATTGCATGGACAGTGGTGCCAGTGCTGAAAGTGAGGGCGTCAGATGAGTAAAGTACGTAGTCTACTGCGCCCCTCGCGCTCCAGGCGCTTCCTCCGCCGGTACCTTCCACTCGTAATCGGTGAGTAACCCGGCGACAACGCCGTCAAGGTAACGAACCTAGGGTTAGGGTGACTCACTTGACAACGTCCCCGCTGCTGGTCTTTGGCCAGAGCGTTACACCTGGTTTCACGTTCGCCCCTCAGAAGCTGTAAGAATGCAGCTAGCCCCAAGTGTGAAGAACTTCCCAGGCGTAGTTTGGACATTTCTTATTGAATTGGAAGCTATGTGAGAGTTGATTATTTCATGTCCTCAGTGTGACGTGCAAATATTTGTAACATTTACACGGCCAATTTATCACAAACTCGGTTCAACCTTGAATTTTAGGACATTTTCCTACAGAAAATTAATTGTCAAATTTCTTCTCTGGCTCTTTGATGTGTAATGGTGCTAACACCAAATAAAATCAAAAGATATTTACAATAGTTAGTACTTCTTGCTCCTGAAGAGCAAAGCTTTGTGCAGATACTGGTCAAAATGTAGACAAACGAGCAAAGCAGCCGTTTTTCGGCCAGCCGCCCGGCCTTGCGCATGCCGTCCCCTTCCCTCTGTCCCCGCTGTTCCCACGGTGCAAGCTGTCGTAAGGTGGATTGATTCAGCCGTTCTCGCTGCCCCAAGGACTCCAACTCGAACGGCGTCTCGCGAACAGCTGGCGGCAAGGGGAAGGAGGAGGCGGCCGCCGACAGAACCTCCCAGTCCAGGGAGCGCCACCACGAAGCCGACAGCCGGTGAGTGGATGACAACGACGGTCCAGCCTCGAAGCTCCCGGCCACGTCGGACAAGTGTGTCCCCGCTCCCGCCTCCTGCTTCAATCTCTTACAAGGAAGCTCAACTTCTAGGAGAACCACTTGGCGAAGTGTTCCGTGAATTCATGACCTCAGGAGAAATCTAATTATTTTGAGGGACCAAAGACTGTCAGTTTTTTTCTTCATTGACCTAAAATGATTTTTTCTTCCTCAAACTCTATCTATGTACACCTTTTGGCTCAGTTTGTATTTATTTTAAAACTGAGTCCTGGCATGGGGAATGCCGCGCCTGTTAGTGTTGCGTCGTTGGATTTGTTTTGGGCCGGCGCAAAACGGTTGCGCTGGTTTGCCGGCAACGAAAAGGGATCTCAGTGCCACACGGAGGCTTGCGATGTGAAACAGTTGAAACGTGTTATTAATCAGAGTTTCTTCTACAGTTCAACACTGTTGCAGGGTGTCATCGGGCGGCGGGGAACCCAGGCCTGCCGAGCCCGGGCCGCCTCGGGATGAGAGCCGCAGCTCATCCGAGCGAAAGCGGCAGCCGGAGGCAGAGGGGAGGCGGAGGGAGGCGGCCGAGGGGAAGGAGCGCCGTCGGGAAGAACACAGGCACGCAAGCCGCGGGAGCAAGTCGGCAGAGAAGGACAGGCGGAAGGATGGCAAGCGAAGCAGTCCATCCAGAGGTGAGTGTTGCTGCCCTAGACTACTCGGAACTTGCCTCAAGGATCAAAGAATCCACTACAAACTCAGTTGTTCATTTTACTTCTATTTATTTACATCATATTTATCCCAATCATTGGTGAAAAGAATTTACTCTATCTAATACTCCTGAGTCCTGATTACCTTCACAATTACAACAAATGTATTTGCACCCCATGTCTCAGCTGACCATGTTGTTTTGGAACATATAGGTGTATAGCTAGTTCAATGGACAAGTCATCCATTTTCATTTTGTAGCTTGATAAGTGATGCAGGTACCAGGTGGAGCTTTACAGTGTTGTAGTTGCATTATATGACTGAATGGTTCAACATTGCGATGGTGTTGGGAATTTGTTGGTTGATCTACGTCTAAACCTTCCACCGCCACATGGAAACGTTGCAGACCACAGCCGCGGCAGCCCGCTCGGAAAAGAGCGTCGGGAGGACAAGAAGAGAAGCCGCTCGCCACGGAGGTCGGAGAAGAGGAAGAGCCCATCCCCGCCGCGGAGGGATGACAAGGCCAGGCGGGCCAGCTCCCCGAGGAGAGACGACAAAAAGCAAATCAGCTCTCCCCGAAGAGACAAAAAGAGGAGCAAATCGCCGCGGAGAGACGAGAAGAAGAGGAGCCACTCCCCGCGACGTGAGGACAAGAAGCGGAGCAGCTCTCCGCAAAAATCTGATCGGAAAAGAAGCCCCTCACCGGGGAAAGACGGCAGGAAACGCAGCTGTTCCCCTCGGCGGGACGAGAGGAAGAGAAGTGCTTCTCCGAGGAAAGACGACAGCAAGCGGGCAAAGCGTTCGCCCGAACGCTTTCATCGAGGGAACCGCGGCGGGAGGTTCGAGAAGAAGCCCAGCAAGATTTCCAGTAAGTTTTCAACTGCGGCATCCCTAGTGTTGTTAGATTTCATGAAATATATTTTTTGAAATCTTTCGTGAAATTTTTCATGAAATTTATGAAATCTATGAAATCTATCTGAAATGTATTTCTTACCATAAACATTTTATTTTTAAAACATTTTTGTTACACTTACAAATAACAATACAAGTAGTCTTCTTCCCTTCTTTTGAATTTACTATTCTTCTAAATAACTTAAATATTCGCTCCTTTTTTCTGCCCATCGTAACTAACTGGCAACTCGTAAATGGTCACCTAACCTCAAATATGTCTTTGTCAGCCAAGTTCGGAGTTAGAATCGCGCGATTCTATTCTATATCTATTCTATATATTAGAATAGAACTACCAACTCACACAAGACAGGAAAATAAAACATAATAGCGCAAAACAAACTGAACAAGCAAAAATAATAGATTTCACAAAATTTGAAAGAAATCAATGTCTGTTGAAAGATTTCAAATAGATTTCATTTCACTGAAAGATTTCACGTGAAAGATTTCAAGACCACAACACTAGGCATCCCACCTGTAACCCGTTGGTTAAAACAAGGCTTGTCATTGCCTCGGCCCACTGAGCCTGCTGAACGAAGTTTATGCCCCTGACACTCCAGTTTCTATGAAAGTTAGGATGTAAGTGTGCGTCAACGATGGTGAAGACTCCCCAGGGTGACTCGTGACAATTGTGTGCCTAAGGACTTCCACGCAAACCTCACCCATGTCCCCCACGACCCACGACGCAAATGTGCAAGCGACGTAACCGCGTTGTTGCATTGCAGTACTCGAGCGGCTGGGCATCTCGGTGCCGGGCGTGACTGAGTTCCCGCTGGGCGTGACGCTGCCGCAGTTGGCCCAGCGCGCCGCGTTGGCGGCCCAGGCGCTGGCAGCCAGCGCCAATGCGGCAGCAGCGGCGGCAGGCCCCGCCGCGCCGCTACCCAGCTATTACAACCCCGGCGCGATGAACGCTGGCCGGCACGCAGAGCAGCTCAACAAGCGCAAGCTGCTCTGGGGCAACAAGGTACTTGCCCACCACGCATACAATTCGTTCCCACGCCCCGTCGCCAACACGCTGAGATCACTGCGTCAAGAAACAGATTAAACTCTTCCATTCCTTGTGTCTGGTGTGAGATGTTAGTCTGACTTGGTTGCATCATACTGTACCACAGTAGCACCTGGCTGGCTGTGGAGTAGCAAAGTCCCAATGATCTAAAACAGAACCATCACTGAAATAGCCATTTAATTTCTCTGGTTCTGGATTCTCAATGATGAGTCAATAGAACAAATTTTCCCTCTGACTGATAGGTTTTATGTACGCTGGGAATGCAGAGAGTGCAGCGAGGTTTTACCCGTGTTTCGCGATGGCGTTTCAGACGGAGGCCAAGCCGGCGGCGGCGGCAGCAGCAGAGACCCCGGCAGCAGGCGCAAACAACTGGGAGGCCACCACCTTCCGCGGGGACCAGGAGGGCAAGATGACGGCCAAGTTCAAGAGGCTGATGGGAATCAAGGAGGCTGGTGAGTCGCTGGCCAGGACTCCGAATCTTACACGCAAATCCCATTGATCCCCATTTCTCTCTAACATGCTGCAGAGCTGCATTATAAAATTATGCAAAGTTGACGCCCTACTAACTACCTGATGTTTGACAAAGCCTGTTCATTTTGAGGTCCAAAAGCTATTCAAAATCAGTGAGTTGATAAGTCATATTGCTATGATGAGAGAAAGGGCAGACAGGCTGTTAAACGTTTTTCTGACGTCGTTGTGCATTGTGCGCAGGGGACGCGGCGGCCGAGGCATCGTCGGCGCCGGCTGGAGACGAGATCCTGCGCAAGCAAGAGGAGATGTTCCAGTCGATGGAGATGCAGTACGAGGTTGCACGCGTCGCTACCCACACCCACCGCGGGCTGGGCCTCGGATTCGGGGCCTTCCAGTATCCACGGTAGCCATCGCCGCCAACTGAACGACCAACGAGCTGGCGTTGGCAGCTCACTTGAGATCGAGAGGGCTTACGGGAAATGCCATATTTGTAAATAGATGAGCGGGTAGGTATTTGTAGCTGTGTATCATTAAGTCACTCACTATATTATCTACGAAGTGTGAAATAAATCAGTGTCATCACAAACATGTCTTATTTTATCTTAAGCAAGCATTGCCTCCTGCACTGTGTCTTAGGGACTATGTTCTTTCCTAATTTTTCAGGAACATAGCTTTGCTGGGTGAAGAGTTTCTCTGGAAAGGGAGGGGATTGCTGGAAGCAATAGAAATATAACCGATGCATGTTCCACGTAAGAAATCAGTTTAATAACGGGTTGCGATTGATGGCGAGTAAAAAATAGAAGTGGAAACATTTGTACAGAGCGACCTAAGAGCCGATTCTGGCTTGAGGCAGGTTAGTTGGGGAGGCGATGGCTTTAAGACGTTGTCACCTTCAATCTCTTCTTTTTTGGTTTCATCGGTAGCGGCCCCGGCTTTTTGAAGACCGTGCTGCAAAAGAAGATAGACAAGTGCTGCGATTAACAAGACCAAACAGAAACGAACAAGACTTGAGAGCTAATACTCACTGGCAGGTTGTGCAGATCGGGCTGAACTTGCAGAAAACTGAAAAGAAACACAGCGGGTCAGTAAGTTGTGATCGGTGACTTGTGAGGGTGGCGTGCCGTTGGTTGGATACTTGCTAGACAGACAAACGGAGCAGACGAAGCCGATCTCTACGAGTTCTCGGTGGCAGAAGCAAGCGGCTCGGTAGTCGACTTTGACAGGCGGCGGGAGGAGAAGCTTGGTCCGAATCGCCGGCTCCGGTAGGAAGACCCACTGGAATAGAGCCGATGCCAGTTTGATCCTACACTAGGTCGGTTCCAACCTTCCAAGTCACACTAAACTTAAGGCTGAAATGTTCATACTTCTCGTATTTTGAGTGCTGTATCTGTATCAATATCTACTAGTAAATTATCGGCTGGAGAAACTAGAGTGTGTATTGGTCAACCCACCAGGAGGTATTGAACGAGACTGTTGAGCTGAGGCACTTTGAGGTAGAGCCCGCCTGTGATGTCACAGCCCTGCTGAAGCAAGCCGAGGTCTTCGCTGAGGCTGCAGACGTCAACCAGGACGTTCTGAAAGCATCGTGTGCGGGTCAGCTTTCAGCCGGCAGGTCAGGAAGTCGGGTGACCCCGGCGTCACGTGCTCACCAGTTTCTGTGCGGTGAAGAAGCAGTTCATGTAGGGCATGTACTGCGTTGCCGAGTCCCCGCTGCCCGTTACAATCAGCACCCGTGCGTTGCTCTTTGTGTTGGGCCGCTCGCCTTCCAACCTGCCGGCCATGACAGAATTGCATCGGGAGGCACTGAACTTGACGGAGGAAAACCTTACCTTTCGGGTATGAAACCAGGGTGGCATCTACTTGTGCAAGCCTGCCCTTATTACTCTAGTTCAGCTGTATGTTCCCTGCTTTCCCGATGAATCCAAGGTGTTCAGTTTGAGCGTTTGTCGCCTTCCTACCTGTGTATGTAGCAAAGGGCCATGGCCAATGCTCCAGCCAGGAGAGAGTCAGCTGGTCGAACAGGAACTGTCTTCTCGGACTCGGACAGAATGAGAGCCTTGAGGTTTTCTCGCAGTGTTTTCTCGACATCGGTGAACACCTCGTACTGGCCGTCGAGTTGTCTGAGAGTGCCTTGGTCGGTGGTTGTTGGGTACAAGTAGTCGCTGCAAAGCAACTCGTGTTGTTAGTCTTAAGTCAAGCTTGTTTCTGGTGTTGCCTTAGTACTATGAAGTGATAAGTATGCTGTGCATGTGAGGTTTTAGAGATAGGCTCTCCACTTATTCTTCAGCGGGGCATTTGGGAATTGAAATGAAATTTTAAGACTATTTTAGCCATCAAAGCTGCAAGAGCTAGGTGCAACAACGTTTATAAACGCAGAGGTGGCAAAACATACGTAGTTTTCAGGCAGCTTCCAAGAACGGCTAGTCTGTTGGTAGATTTGAGCATTAGATGAGCGTTGGCAAAGATGATGACCGATTCGAGGCATTGTGTCAGGACCTGAGGCTGGTTTCGCAGGATTCGTTGAGCGGGATGAGCGTCAAGAATAATAACCAAGAGGCTCGTTTCGATGGCTGGCCCTAGTGGAATAAAAGCAAGATAATTATTATCGTCTAGAATAAAAGAGTAGATTTGCAGACTATTCTGATGAAATCGATCATACCTTCAGCCATATCCTGAATCGACGAGGTAAAACAACAGGTAGAACCAGCACCAGGAAAATACCGGTGTCAACAAGCCAACTTAACCTACAACTTCCTTCTTTGTTCACACAGTCCTTCTTGTTCTAGAACAGTCAAGTTTCATATGTTCCGTTATCATAAACCAACACATAAAAATATTATTTGTTCCAATTAATAGCAACTTTTAACCTCAGTAGAGACAATTTTATTTTCTAGGCAGGCAGCACTAATGGCACAATCATTGAGTAACACAATCGCCCAAATCAAACCAGCTGACACCGCCACCCCCACCCTATCAGGTGTCAAGGCGGAGTTATTTAAACACATGGTTTACTGCTGCTGCTGACATGATTTCAAGTTCATCAAAGTTCATAGTGAAATATGGTGATAGTATGCATGATAGATAATTCAATTCAACTTCTCTGCCAAAAAAAAAATTGGTGAGCGTAAATATTACGCACATCTACAACACGAATCACGATTATATGAGTGTTCGCATGGCATGTGGCCGTTACCTGGTCCACATCTACAGCTGTTGTCAGTCCTCATTGTCATTCATCAAATAATTGCTGCCAACTAAATTTGAATTGAACCAATCATCCCCCAAGAGCTCATTTAAAAATTATGTAAGCCAAAACACTTCTATTCACTCGTTGTTTCCTTTTACAGCATCCAGATTTCTGTCTAATTCCTTTGTAAGGAATCTCAGGTAATTCGGAATCAGGTTTGGCAAGCCTGGAAATCCCCCTGTCATCCAATCCTTCAACTTTTTTGTTGTTATAAAATATTTATTTTCAACAATAAAACATAATGTTGCTATACATAGTTGCATAAGAATAAATGTGGACACATTCATTCGAGTATAGAACGAGTACCAGACTTTCCAGAAAATAATTTAATTACTATTTACTTGCAAACATTACAATAATACTTTTCACAAGTATAAAAAATAGCATTACACAGAACCAACAATACAAACTGTATAATGATACAATGAAATTTATCATCTAATTTTTGATGCTTTCAACCGTGATTTTGTTGTTTAATTACTTATCAATTACAATCAATTAATATACCTACCCACTTAAAAAATAAAACAATTTTATATGATCAGTCATTAAAGTACCCTAAACATAAAGACTTAAAAGACTAAAAGCAAGCGTTAGCAAAGGTAGCACCTAGAAGTACATTTGATTAGATATAAAAATGTGCACAGAACAATACATGGATAAAAAAAGTGACATAGGCAAGTTTCAGGACCGCAAACGCATCTTATCAGAGCACAACCGTACATTCTCCAGTCCATAGGCAAGTTTGTTCATATAAAGGCTAATTCAGGAAAATTGTATCTTCTGTAGGTTCACGTTCAAAAAACCAAACTTTGATGTACTTCTACTGTGATTCATGTATCAATCTCTCTAAAATATGTGCGTTTCTTCATGCGGATAAATCTCACCACATTTTATTGACCGCATCAAATTTCAGATGTTTAGCATCGGCCCACATGAGGAAAGATTCGGGCTTTGCAAAGATGCATTCGGTGAGGGCCGTGACATCTCCAAATGCCGAGTGGGAGTCTACTCTGGACTTGTTAGTTACCAGGAACTTATACACGTCGTCAAGCTTGTGTGTCCGAAGAACCACAGCCGTCTTGGCTTTTTTGATGGGAGGCCCATTCACAGTGAATGGAAGGATGTCCTCATGGCGTGTTCCTTTAGGGAACATGTTCCTGAACACATGCAACGAATCCAGGGCCAATAGTCCATCACCCAAAGTCTGAAAATCAGAAACAGGAAATAAATGACCTAGCTTGTGCTTGCCATCTCACACTAAGTGGTGTTACATATTGACATAGCTTACTTCTCCAATGTTGCTGAGCTCCGACTTAAGTATTGGGAAGTCGAAGTTGATGCCATTGTGAGCAACGAGACATACTGGTTGCGGCAGACGCTCTAGGAAGTGCTTCATCAACACACAGAGTCCCTTGTCAAATTTCTTCTCTGTGCTGAGCGCAACGTTGGTTAGTCCTTGTTTCAGGAGAGAAAAATTCAGGCATGATAATAAACTTACTGCAAATTGCAATTTGTGCAAATGATGCAAGAAAACCTTAATTTGTTAAGGGAGGTACCTACCTGTTATTTGGGCAGCGATTGCATTTATTGCTTTATCTGGATTTACGCAGAAGAGCATCTTGTTGGACACTCTCGGGGAAAGAGGATTGCCCGGCTTTTGCACGAGGAGGTTCGCCCGAGTGAACGACTGCATTGCAATCTCCGTAATCTTCACCGTTTGTCCCGGTCGGGGAAGATCCGTGGTCTCCAAGTCGATGACAACAAAGCTCTGTGGCACAGCCATCCTATGTCCTGAGAAACAATAAATTAATTAAATTTGCTGGACCCATGGCAGACACCACGGTCTGAGACATGGGTGACATTCACTCGCCGATTTTTGTGGTTAAATAAATGCAACACTGAGTTTGTTTTTCTAGTGAGTCCGAGATCGTGCGGTAAAGCACCTACAAGGGACAACAACACTAATGGTCTTAGTTTAACTACGTTCTCACCTATTTATTTTGAATAAACTGAAATAAAAGGTCTAAAAAAAATAATATATCAAATAATAACTTGGTCCTCGTCGTAGTCCTGTAGCTAGCCAGCGGAAAATGCGCGCGAATATTCAGTCAGACTGCTTCCCGCCGGCGGGCTTTTCCCATTAATCTGTCCCGTGATGGCGAGACTCGACACTCAAGTGAGGCTACTAATACCAGCATCTTTGCTCGAGTTCATGGAATGGAAGCTTTGCTGCATTTCATCAACATATTGTGAAAACACCTTTCATTCTCAAATAAAATTATTATCAATCAACTTCAGTCACAACATAAAATAAAACTTCTACTAAAAAAAAATATGAACCGATCCCCTTCAAAGCGCAATGTCAGTGTCACGTCACGTGGAAACTAGTCACTGACGTTTGGCTGTGACGTATGTAAATTGAAAACAAGGAGTGCGCATGCGGGGCATGTGCGTGCAATCGTGCGTGATCGTGTTGTCACGGCTGTTTCCGCGTTCGACGGAACGGACTTTCAACATGGAGTCGAACCAAGGCGACCTGTCTCGTAGTTAGTTAACTTTTCGCGATATTTATTAATTATGTGTCTGCATCGATGTCGGACGCACTTTTAATGCGCAATTGAAGTAGTTACAAGGTGCAGTTTATCTAGGATGGGAGCAAAAGATTCAAAACCATGTTGCATCACGTACGAGGAAGCTGTCAAACGAGGTAAACCCTACAGGCCAGAATTCCTGACTACTCTAATCTCGCCCGTGACATTTCCCATTGTCTTCTATCAGGCCTAATTACGTATGATGTTAATGACTGTCCTGTTTTTCCAGTCACCGACGCGGAACTGAGGCGGATAAGGGAAGCGTTCAAACGGGTGTCCACGCTGAATGGATGCATCACGAAGCAGTCGTTTGTTAAAGATGTCCTCGGCGAAGGTGTTCCGCTGGCAGTCGCAGAGGTACGCAGATTTCCTCATGGCTAACCTTTTAAAATTCTTTTCTACAGTCTGCCATTCTTCCTTGTGAGGTGTTGCAAGCTTGATTTTTTCCTGTCAGACAAACTGGTGGCTGGTAGGTAATGTCTGAGTCAAGGAAATGTAATCCAGCCTTGTGACTTCCTCGTTGGAATTACCTTGAGTTTTGTCCATGGTGCTGTGTTGTCATTGTTGTCATTGTCTGACAAGCAACTACTGTCTGTGTTGCAGTACATCTTTGCGGCGTGCGGCGGGACGCAGAAAGGCATTGCATTGAAGGAGCTGCTCTGCGGCCTGGTGTTGCTCACCCGTGGACGTGAGGACGAGAAACTCAAGTGTGAGTTGCGCAACTGTCGTTGCCGACGCTGTCCCCCCGGCCAGTGTCAAGTCCAACACTCCGCCAGGAGTTTCAATCTCGGCAGTTAATATCCCTGCCCAACCTTGAAATTATTTCAGACTTGGTAGGCAAGTCTGGAAAGAACCACCAAATTGTGGAATAAATTACAATGCTGTGTTGGAAACTGTTTTCTATGGTTGAAATTATCCATAGCTCCAGTGACAGATTGTATATAAAAAGTAAGCTACATCCTACCAGTCAAACTGCATTGTTATACAATCCATTTAATATATAAAAAAAAACATTATTTTTGAAAAGTATTCTATCTGAAATAATTTTAAATGCACTGCCAGTTTGAAATGTTCAATTTTCAGAAGACTTACAAAAACAGAAGCCAGTTTCTAGGTTGCGGTGGTAAAACAAGTGCCGTAAGATCATCTTTTCCGCTCTTTTCAAAGTAAAGGCCGATTCACATCCAACTTATGCCGTAAACTTTGACCTAAACGTAAAATATTTAGTACACATGCCACAACAAACTTAATTACTTAAGCTTTACGCACCGTGGTCAAAATGTTTGACCGAGCCCTTTACATCTACGGCTAAGTTTGACGTAAGAGAGAACCAATAAGATAAGATAAATTCTCTCTGCAGCCTGCTGGATTTTGATGGTTAGTCGAGTCAAGTGGCAGTGGATTTTTGCTTTAAGTCAGCTGTCAGATTAGCCTATACTAATATTTTCTCTTGAGGCTTCCAACGATCAACGATCGGGCTCATCATCTACTTTTGAGGTAATTCGCAATGGAAACAAGCTGAAAAAATGGCGCTGGTTCAGAGGCAATCTGATTGGCGTATTTATTACGGCTACATCAGTTGTTTTGGACGCACACATTTTCATTAAGTTTGAGTTTACGTTAACGGCAACTGCTAAGTTGGTTGTGAATCGGCCTTACGAGCATGGAAGTATTTAAGAATGACTGGTGGTTAGCAGCTGGTTGAGCAATAGACGTGTGGGGCGGCCCCTTTGAAGGCACCACTGACTGCTCTCTGTTTTGCAGTCCTGTTCAGCCTGTACTCCAACGAAAGCGGCACGTTTGTGATGCGCGATGAACTGCATCGCCTGCTGCAAGCCTGCGAGAACGGCTTTGCTCCCGACACGGTCGCAAGCCTCTTCTACGAGGTGAGATCGGGCTCGAAACGCTAGCGCTTCTCAACGCTGTCGGAACTGCCCATCCTACTTGCTGGAAAGAGTGCTAACAAATATTTTCTTGCTAGCAAGTCGTAATTACCAGCTCCATACAAAATAGACTTGACACTAAATTATAGGCTTTCTAATTAAGAAAGGTATAATTTTGTGCAGCTATTTGGCCAGCTGAAATTATCAATGTTATTGGATCTCGGCTTAGTCTCAAAGAGTCCCGCTGATTTCGAAGTCTTGTCAACTTCCTGTGACGGTTCGGCCTGTGTTACGGTATTACGTTGGTGCTGGTGAGCAAAACGGTGGCTTTTCCCATCCGTTTTACTCAGCAATATCTGGTGCTAGGAGAGAAAACTGGGCCAATGGCTGTTTTTGGAAACTAGTTGGCGTGACGACTGACGAGTGTTTTATTTGTCAGCGAGACCGCGCAAACTACGAGGAGTTCCGTGATTGGCTGACTGCGCATCCCGACGCCACCTCCCTCACGCGCTGGCTCCTGGCCGAGCCCTGCACTGTGACCTTGAGCAACGACCTCGAGACGCCCACCTTCTACCAGACACTGGCTGGAGTCACGCATCGTGAGTGTCTCCCCATGACTCCCTGCGACTCCCCGTGACTCCCTGTGACTCCCTGTGACTCCCTGTGACTCTCTGTACAGGAAGAAAATTGTTGAACTTGTTTTATGGTGTTTAACGACGCACTGTTTTGACAGCTGGCTCCTTGGCGCTGGTCTAATGGCGTCGGTGAATGAAATGGTGATGATGAGGGTGATGATGAACCTAACCTAGCCTAGAAGGGAGGAGGGGAAACCCGGTGCCGGCACGTAGCCTACTCCTGTCGAAAAGCACCAAGGGGACCACCGGCTTTACGTCCCTTCCGAAGAACGGTACAACTCGAACAACAGGATTCCTCCACTAATCCGTGCTGTCGAGAGGTTGATAAGCAAGGCGAGTGAAGTTGTTGCACTAACTTCAAGCCCTCCAACCTCTCTCCCGAACAGAACTAATCATGTGCATGATGGTCACCCATCAACCACTTGACTCAGCGCAATGTTGCTACAGGAAGAAAACATTAAGTGCTGATTGTGTATTTAATATTAATAGAAAGTACCTCTAAAAAAAGTGTGTATTGACTTGGCTGGGGTTATAGTTTGGAGAGTGTGTGTTTTTTGTGAGAGCGCAGCTAAAAGAGTGTTTATTTTGTGAGAAATCTGCTAAGAGTTTTTTATTTGCTGAGAAGGCTGCTAAAAGAGTGTGTACTTGCTGAGAGTGCAGCTAAAACAGTGTGTATTTGCTGAGAAGGCTGCAAGAAGTGTGTTTATCAGGTGAGGAGAGTGGCTGTTGACAAGTCTGCGGGGTGTTTTCAGTGGAGGAGACGGACATAATCGAGCTGGAGAAGCGCTACTGGGCGCTGAAGGCGGTGTCCCGCACGGGCCAGCTGGACGTGGACACGCTGGTGCCGCTAGTGAGCCCCCCCGTCCCGCTGGCCGCCTGCCCCGGCCTCTTTGCTGCGTTCGATGAGAACCGAGACGGACACGTCGACTTCAAGGAGATGGCGTGCGGGGTGTCGGCGGCCTGCCGTGGACCGCTCACCGAGCGCCAGAAGTGTGAGTCCATCGTTGTCCGTTGTCTGCGGTCCGATAGCAGGACATCCCTGTCTCTCACAGCCACCACATTACAAGTCATGAACTGTCAACTTGGACAAGTCACACTTCGATTTCCATGCCAATTGATACGTAAATACTAAATAGAAATAATTTGAATCATTTTTATCTTCAATGCTTCCGCCTTCTGATTTAAAAACTTGTAAATATTTTTAGCCATAAGGGTCATGATTCTTAACTTGGCCGTTGACTTACGTGAAACCTTTTAGGGCGAGTCTTACCAACCTTTCTCAACACTGAGGTGAATGGTTTTTAACTTAACTCCTACTTCGACCTAGAGTTAATAAATTGGTAAAACTGGCCGTAAATTTTGCGTGGTAATCAATCAAATTCCTGTTGCATCTGCTATTGGTTCTGAATTGGTGACGCTGCTAGTGCAGTGAATTGCCGCTGAATGGGTATGCGTGGCTGCAGTCTGCTTCAAGGTGTTCGACACGGACGGGGACGGCCTGCTGTCGCGCACTGAACTGGCGCACATGGCCGACGTCCTGCTCTTCGTGCGCCGAGAGAACAAGAGCGCCGATGAACTTGCCACCGACCCCTTCGGCGCCGTCGGTAAGGAAATAGCGCCGTTAGCACCCAACTGTCGGGACGTTTTCAAGTTCATGAACACACTGTTCTGGGTTCATGTTTAACCACAGTTTAACATGACTAGGGTTTTGCCAACGCCCTTTATCGTGTTATAGACATTCTGACCATTTTTAAAGAGGGTGAAATACCATAATTATTATTCCTTCCAAATTTGTGTGCAGAAGTTAATAATTTTTTTTATCACACTAACACAGCATAAAAACGGCAAAAAACCACCCAAAATCATTCGAAAAGTGCAAATTAAAAACGAGTGCTAAACGATACTAAAAATTCTGGGAATAGTACATCCCATTAAGGTGAACTTGTTTGTAAAGTTTGGTAAAGATATTATTATGATATTATCTTGAGTTTTAAAATTTTGACCAAAAAGTGATTGTTTTTAAAATTATTTATCAGAAAACTATTGGGCAAATCTTTTAAAAAATACATGGCAGATCTAAGTTTAGAGGCTTTGAATGTTCCCTGAAAGTTTCATCCAAATCGGTTGAACCGTTTGGTCAGAATCGTGCAAACAAACACACAAACAAACAAACAAAAAAGAACGTGATCGACATTTTCTCTGGGCAGTCAAATTGAAGTCTTCGCTCGCTCATCCAATTAGCATGCATGATTCCCGCACAGTTTTGCCAGAGCCCTTTATTGTGAAGTAAAATATGTGGGCAGTGCCCGGGTTAAAGAAATGGACCCGCTAGGCAAGGGATTCGGGTTTCCGACGGTTTGACACGACGGGCCGGCGGGGCCTTTCAGATGCCGAGTCGGTGACGGCTGACCTCTTGACCCACGCCAGCGGGGAGGGTCTCACCACGGAGGAGTACCTCATCTGGACCGTCAACAACCCACTGCCCATGGACTTCCTCAACCTCATCTACCAGGTCTGTCCACCTTCCTTTCTACAGCCGTTAATTATACCTAGCTACTTTAATTTAAAACAGCAATTCTATGTTGCTCTTTCATTAGCGTTTTCCCAGTTTTTACGCATTAAATCAATTCTGGATTGAAGAATTTTGTAGGCAGTTTCATTAAACCTTTGTCCTCGTACAAGGCACTCATGCTGCCAAGCGGTTACGGTGCCCTTGTGTGTCTCCTGGCTGCACGCGACATGTTGCTTTATATCTCACCAGGACCCCTATACACCAACTGTTCCTGTTCCTAATTCTGCGGGATCGGGTAAATTTCGGCCTCTGTTTCCATAGAAAGTATAGGTAACAAAATCCAAAATTTACACAATTTTTGGATGGGAAATTTGGAAATTTTTGGAGGATGTAGAACACTGCCGAAACAGCATAGTCAGCGCTGCCTATGGTATGTGGTTGGGAATTCCAGCACTGCAGCCATCTACTTATAACTTGACACAACACCAATTTCATCTTGAGAAAAACCAAAAGGGCTTGGTTAGAAAATAATTCACAGAAGACACATCAATGAATAAGTATCTTTGCAGATTTCCTTTAAGTAAAGACTTGGTCGATCTTAGCACGTTATATAAGTCGGTTGATGAGGCATGCGGCATGATGCGCTGTCGTCCGCTGCGCAGGTTTGCCACGTGTCGCTTGGTCTGCGGCCGGCGTCGCGCACGGAGGAGGGCGAAATCACGCGCGGCTGGCTGCAGCGCGAGGAGCGGCGCGGGTATCGCGTCGGCCAGTTCTGGTACCTGGTGGCGGGCGGCTGGTGGCGCACCTGGCAGGACTACACCGGCGGCGGCGGCGGCGGCGGATCGCAGGTAACGGCGATGATGTTTTCAAGTTGTTATGGACCGCTGCATTTCCGTACGCCACTCCTTATCTCAGAAATTCTTCCACATCACCACAGGACTTCTCAATGGACAGTCTTAGCATGTTTTTCAGCCAGTTGATATGGTTAGTGTTTGAAGATAACTTGCAGTGATAACTATAATTCACTACTGTGATTACAATGAAGACATTGCCTGGCTCCCAATTGAACCCAGAGATCGGGGAAACAGCCCTTCAGGACCCGATTTTACAATTTACTTTTTACTTTTTTTTTACTACCTTTTTACTAATTCACCGTTTAATTTTATTTGCTACGAAAACAAAACAATTGTTTAAACTGGAATATTAAATGCAGAGCTTTATCATAAACTTTCCCGCTAAGCTTCCTGCCTTATCAGTTGTCACGCATCTAAGCACTAGTCCTTGATAAGGCATAAAGCAAAACCTGGGAAAGGTTTTGGTATTGACGCTTAAAGAGGTTGATGTAACAGCTAGGATTGACTGGAGAATGTACGGTTGTGCTCTGATAAGATGCGTTTGCGGTCCTGAAAAGGACCCTGACGATTGTCGACGTTTCGTCCACGTTGGCGCGGACATCTGTCCTGAAGATGTCCGCGCCAACGTGGACGAAACGTCGACAATCGTCAGGGTCCTTTTCAGGACCGCAAACGCATCTTATCAGAGCACAACCGTACATTCTCCAGTCCACCAAACACGGCTCTGAACCACTCCGCATTTCCACAGCTAGGATTGTTTCAAGCTGGGAGTGTTGCTATCCGTGCTATGGATGGTGATGACTGATAAGTGTGACGTGGGCTTTCAGCGAGCCGACAGTCCGGGCAGCTCGCTTGGTTCGCTGGGCTCGCTGGTGAACGGCGGCTCCCCGGGCAGCTTGACCGGCAGCTTGACAGGCAGCCTGAAGCGCGCCGCACGCAACTCCGGTCGCCGGGCACAGCTCAGTCTGGTAGGTGCCTCGCGTTCGCGCAACAACGCAAGCATTCAAGATACTGCCCCGCCATAATGTCTACCTTCCTACAGACGTGATACATGGATTCTATGCACAGATACAATTTTCATTTGGATTTCACGTTTAAATAATTAATCTACGGGCCAAGCAATGAGTTAAGCAGTTTTTATGATGAGAAACAAAATATCTCATCAAAAAGTTTCGCCTGCGGGGTGCTGAACTGAACGGCCGGATTTGGAAAGGATATTAACTATTAAGTGCATTTGAATTTTTTCTGGAGTTTGGTTCAAACTCCGGGCACGCTGTCTTAATGTAGGAATCGAACCAAACTGCAACACCATCCAGACGACAAAATTAGCAGTTTTATTCGAGTTCCAATTTACTCCCAGCAGCCTGCTTGCCTTTACCTAGTTAGCTTATCAACGCTCACCGGCGCGTCCTGGCGTTTGCAGGTGGAGGACAGCGTCGCGTTGGACTCGAGCCCTGTGGTCGGCACGGCGCTGACCCCCCTGGCCGAGTCGCTGTCGCTGTCGCTGTCGCTGTCTCCGGGATCGCCGGGCTCGCGACCTTCCAGCTGCGCGTCGAGTCCCAGCCACTCCCCCCGGCCCCCGCGCCGCGCGCCGCCCCCCGGCGGCTCCACCCCCGCCGCCGGTCCGCCGCCCGCCCCCGGCCCGATCGACAACTCCACGCTCGTTGCCGCGCCCACGTACAAGGTCGGTCTCGGCTCGCACGCCGGCACTAACAGCAGCGATTCATTGCGTCTGCTTAGACTCGATTTACGGGGACAAGATGGCAATCTATCAGCAGAACTTTGCACGTGGTGATGAAGAATTGGATTACCTTTCATACTGTTGGGCTCTAAACTCTAAATAATTTATGATGATTGATTCAGTTGGCATGCATTGAGCGAGTGACGTGACGTTGTTTGTTTTCCCCTGCAGGCGGTGACGTTGACGGGCGAAGGGGGCAAGCTGAAGCGCGGCCAGGTGCTTACGCGGTGGCGGGACTTTGAACTGGTGCCCGATGCGCTCTGGAAAGCACTCACTGCCTGGTATGTCGACACCACGCTCGCTAGACACTTGTTGGACACGGCCAGACACTGCTAGACAATGCTATACCTACACTGATGTGTCTGCTCTACACACGCAGTGTAAACTAGGAAATGGAATGTTGATATTTTCAGTATACTACAAGCTAATGGCTTCATATTTGTAGTGTCTAATTGGCTCATCAATTGCATACAAAATCTCACTTTGCTAAGAGTTTGTGTTTAGAGCGTAGCGTTGCGTTGAGAGTGTAGGACGTTGAACATGTGTGGCTGCCTGACGCTGAGCTTGTTGCTGGCAGGTATGGCGGCAGCCCGGCGCTGCCGAGACAGGTGATTGTCGCGCGAGGAGGTGCGGCCGTGGAGCTGGAGCTCTACCCGCTGAGCCTGCGGCTGCTGCGTCATCAGGCCCCCGCCCCCCGCGCGCCCCCCCAGACGGGCTGGACGGGCATGGTGGGCGGCTACGGGGCCGCCGCGCTCTCCTCCACCGGATACGCGTGAGTCTCCCCGCAAAACCGGACAGCCGAGGCCACAAACACTCGGTCACCCAGTCAACTGCCCGTTGCTGGGTCGAGCCCATACAGTTACGTCTAGCGGGGAATTTCTACAGATTTCCTTCAGAAAGAGCAGAATTCTGCTAAGCCACTGGCAGGGCAATGGTTGGTAACTGACAAACCTATTTTTTGGTAATTAGCTTCATCCTTCAATTGATATCCAGTTAGTAGGTAAGCTAGTTGATTAGCAACCCAAAGAAGAGTCTAGCCTCTAAACGTTTTTATAATACCCTGGCATTTTCGGAATTTAGGCTCGAGGTTGAATCATTTTCAAAATACAATGAACATTGTTTCCCTTAAATTAAATCTTGTGAACCCTGAAGTTGGAAATATTGTAAACTTGGCTGTTAAGAAGTGAATCTAGCCAGCGACTATGTAAGCTCTAATTGCACCGTCGAGGGGAACGCGGATGGCTGATTGGTTGCGTTGTCTGTTGCAGCTACGTGTCGAGCCTGCCGTCGGCTCCCAAACGGCAGCTGGCCTACGTTGCCGCCTTCTCGCGCATGGCAACCGTGCGACAGGTCTACGACTTCCTCTGCCAGCGCCTGCGCCTTGCAACCGATAGCGTGCGCCTCTGGCACTTCCGCGACGAGGTTCGTTCTACCGCTAACTCTGTGTGCTAGACTCTGTGTGCTAGACTCTGTGTGCTAGACTTTGCTGTGTGCTGTGTTCTAAGTTTGTGTTTTCGTGGGTCTGCAGAGCAACATGTCGCTGCTGGAAGAAGAGGAGCCGACGCTGGAAGAGCTGGGCGTCGTGGACGAGGACCAGTTGCTGATCGAAGTGCGTAACAAGGACCTCACCTGGCCGGAGGAGATGGGATCGCTGGCGCAGCAGTCCCAGGACAAGCGCAAGCTCGGTGAGTTCTAAGAGGCAGAGCCCGCTAGCTCACGCTGCCTTCCTGGCCGGCTCGATTGGGAGATCGCACAGGCCATAACCAGCTCAACCTTGTCCATTCGTAACGACAGTACTACTCGAACAGCAGGATTCCTCCACCGATCTGTGCTGTTGAGAGGTTGACAAGCAAGCCGAGTGAAGCTGTTGCACCGGCTTGAAACCCTGCAACCTCCCAGCAGACACAGAACAACTCTAACAACAGGATTCCTCCACCGATCCGTGCTGTCGAGAGGTTGACAATCAAGCCGAGTGAAGCTGTTGCATCGGCTTGAAACCCTGCAACCTCCCAGCAGACACAGAACAACTCCAACAACAGGATCCTCCACCGATCCGTGCTGTCGAGAGGTTGACAAGCAAGCCGAGTGAAGCTGTTGCATCGGCTTGAAACCCTACAACCTCCCAGCAGACACATAACAACTCCAACTGCAGGATTCCTGGAAGTAATGTCCCGAGAGCGTAGTGCATGTGGCTTGTCCGACGGAGACGGGGGTTTTGCAGTGCCGGCCGACAAGGGCGCTACCGGGCTGAACAACCTCGGCAACACATGCTTCATGAACGCGGCGCTGCAGTGCGTCAGCAACACCCGCGCCCTTACCCAGTACTTCACCGGAAACATGCACCTCTACGAGCTCAACAGGTACTCACCTCACCAAGCAAACTTGCAATCGATAATCTTCTATCTTTAGCCATACTCCTGAAGAAGTCCTGTGTTTCCGTACTGTTTTTAGCACTTACAATCTTCAACTTAGGTATCTTCTTTTTTTAGATTTATGAATATTTTCAGTTTGTTCAAATCATGTTTCTCACTCTAGGTACCAAATAATTTTACATATTCCAACTAAACTTTCCAGATATGTAATCAAGTTTACAGCTTAACAACTCTGAAAAAATGTCAATGTTTTTTGTTAAGTAGGTACTCCTATTGAAAACCACGGTTTTATGTTGCTTTTGTAACGTTCTTCCAGTTTCTTTTTTGGTCAGTTGGTATCATCGAAATAAAGCTCATCCACAAAGGGATACAAACAAGCAATTGCAAAGCCCTGTTAAGTAAAAGGCAAGAGCCGGGCATTGTGCGTTGACTGACGTTAGCTCTTTGTTTGGCCGCAGAACGAACCCGCTCGGCATGAAGGGTCACATCGCCAAGCGGTACGGGGATCTGATGCACGACATCTGGAGCGGCACCGCCAAGACCATCGCCCCCCTCAAGCTCAGGGTGAGTCTCGTTTGTTGCATATACACCGGACATACAACCTAACGGCGTTGTGCCTTTTTGCCTGGGACTGACATTACCACCTTCTCAGCCAGGCCCCCTATTCACCTACTTCTTCATTTCACACTTCTACAGAATTGGGAAAAATTTGGCTTTTGTTTGCAAAGGAAGTATAGCAAACAAAAGCTGAATTCCACCCAATTCCGCAGCATTAGAAACTTAAAAAGTTAGTGAATAGGGGCCGAGGTTAAAGCTTTGTCATCCCAAAAACTACAAAGAGACACTGCTACAAGGACATCGAATTGCGGTTTGGTTCAAATCAACACTGCCCATCATTGATAATGTAGCTTTAATTCTAATTTAGGAACCCCTCCAAAAATTTGAAGTTGTTTTGATTTGTTAGTTCTCAAAGAATAGGTGCCAACGTTGTACGTAGCGTAGGTGCTAGCGTTACTAGTGTTGCTGACTTTGCAAACTTTACTAACATTGCTAACGTGGTTTTCAGTGGACAATCGGCAAGTATGCGCCTCGGTTCAACGGTTTCCAGCAGCACGACTCCCAGGAGCTGCTGGCATTCCTGCTCGACGGCCTACACGAAGACCTGAACCGCGTTCACGACAAGGTACCGCCCCCACCGCCCCAAACAATCGTCACGTCATCGTACACATGCTGCAATCTACCAAACGTTGCTCCAACACACCTACTCCATTCAATCAAAATTCAATCAAAATGACGTCATCACAACCACTTGCTAAAGCCAGGTACAGCCATTTGGGTTGGTTATTTAGCAGAGCTATTATATTTTTTACAAAATGCTAGTACGTCCTGTGGGTATCTGAGGTAATTTTTCTCTGAGTGGAATAAGAATGCAGTAAATTTGATGGTTTGGACTTCAAAGTCTATTGTGTTGAAGATACCCACCTGTAAATAGAGTATGAGCGTGGCGACGGCGATTTCGATGCCGACGGTGTTTGTTTTCCGGCAGCCGTACGTCGAGCTGAAGGACTCTGACGGGCGGCCGGACGTGACGGTGGCGCAGGAGGCTTGGGAGAACCACGTCCTGCGCAACAAGAGCATCATCGTCGACCTGTTCCACGGCCAGCTCAAGTCCAAGGTGACCTGCCAGGTGTGCGGGCACGAGAGCGTGCGCTTCGACCCGTTCAACTACCTGAGCCTGCCGCTGCCCATGGAGAGCTACGTTCACCTCACTGTCACAGGTGCGTTCCCAGCGTTCCCCGTCTCCCATGGCACCCCTACCACCGCTTAGGCCCGCTTGTACTGTCTACAATATCAAACGAGTCAGGAACATCTGTATCCAAATGGTTGGAACCATGGTTATTCTTTGTTCACAGGTTGTAAAACTTGCAGTTGATCTCGAGTCGCAGAGAAGCCGGGCGATCTTGGCTAAAATCTTGTTAACTATCTGAATTAACATAGTTTGAATACCCATCTCTTGGGCTGTAGGTCGATACATCTTGGTGTTACTTTGTTAGGTCTTGTGACTTCTCCTACTCTTAGCACGTTAGTTTTAAAAAGTGCTGTTTAACTTGGTTATTGAATAGTTAAATCCGGGACTTGATCTTTGTCCCTTGAAAAAGAAGGCGCATAGCTTTGTGGAACCTGTGAAATAGATTTTCTAAAAAGATATCTCTGGGATGTCCTGCTACATTTTGTTAAATAAGTTAAACACAATTAATATTAGTGAACGTTGGAAGCCAGCCAGGATGATGTTGGATGTCTGCCTGTGTCCAGTGGTCCGCCTGGACGGCTCGGTGCCGGTCAAGTACGGCCTGCGGCTCAACATGGAGGAGAAGTACGGCGGCGTGAAGGCGGCACTGGCTCCGCTCACCGGCATCCCTGCCCACCTGCTCAGGCTCTCCGAGATCGCAGCTGCTCAGATCAAGGTAACGTCTCGCACATTTTACACACGCAGTAACTTGTGCTGGTGTCACGCATTCTTTTCACACATTGTGCTGATGTCACGCATTGTTTTCACTAGGGATGCCGCCGGGTAGTGATTTTTGGACCCGGGTACCTGAATTCATTACCTGGGTAATACCCGGGTCCTCCCCTCCTTCTCCTCCTCCTCCTCCTCCTCCTCCGCCTTCTCCTCCTCCTCCAAAAAAAATTCCCGTCAATGCTGGGTATTTTTAAATGCTTTATCAAAGTCGAAGTGGAAGAGCCGCAGTACCCAAGCTTCTTCTTACATCATTTTCACTGAAAATGAAAAATGACTCCAAGCGAACAAAATCTTTTTGGTGGCCATTTTGACTCGAACGGCGCGAAACGGCAAACACGCCCACTTGCCGCAACAGAATGCAGTCGAGTGACCTTGACCACAAGGCATGGCGACCGGCTAGTGCAAGGGATGAGGGGATGAGGGGTAGAGGCGCGCGCGGCGTAGCTCTTGGGGCCATCTGGCGTGCGGAAGGGGAACGAGGGGAATAGTTTGCCGCCTGATTCAAACGAGCGCGCCGTGATCGGTCGAGTACACTTGCTGGCAGAAATACCCGGATCCTAAAATTCAGACCCGGGTATCTCATTACCCGGACCCGGCCCGGTACCCGAGTACCCGGCGGCATCCCTAGTTTTCACACATTGTGCTGACGTGAGTGTTGTCTGCGTCTAGACTGTGGTGTCCGACGAGCAGCGAGTGCGATCGCCAGCGCCGCCCCTGCACGCCTACCAACTGCCGGAGCGCGGGGAGCCAGCGCCAGACGAGGAGCGCGCCTCCCTCGGCGCCGGGGGCGGGCGCAGGGAGGCGCAGACCTTCACGGCGATCCAGCGCTCGCAGCCGCCCCCGACGGCAGCGCTGGCAACGCAGCCGCAGCGATCCCTCGGTCAGTCATGTCCCTGCTCACGAGCACAGGCAGCGGCGGCGGCCAGACACTCACCATCAGACCCTGGTCTGTGCTAGTCTGTCCTGGTCTGTCCTGGTCTCTCCTGGTCTGTCCTAGTGCCACTGCTGCTTGCAATAGCTTAAATGTTCACTTTGCTAAATGAAAGCTATTCATACATTTGCAGTTTCATTTGCTCATTCTGCTTTTTGGTGACTGGCTCACTCCTCTTTCAATAATTTTTCATACTCTGATTGCTCTGCTGTAAACTGGGCCAGATAATTCGTTAAAATTATTTATTATTAGAAGCAAAATATCTAGCGTTCATGCAACTTGTAACGTGTATTTGCTTGCACATAGCTTCGAATCAACATTAAAACATAGTTATTGTGTGAGGATAAATAAATGTGAAGCATGGTGAAAGGAATGGCTGGAGCTGAAGCCATTGTGTCTTGGGGCAGGTCACGCTGGGTCACGGGTTGACCTGGCCAACGGGGGCGTTGAGCCGGACTTGTGGGAGGCGGCTGCGGGAATCGGCGTCGAATCCAACGGCAACGAGCCGAGCGCCTTCCACCGAAGCAACCTGGACGGAAGCGGCGTGGAAGAGGCGGCGGAGGTAAGGAGGCCAACCTCTCTGTGCATGCCGGCTTCGGTGCTCTGTCTCAAGGTACGGTATTTCATTGCTACGTCCACACAACGCCCTCCCCTCTGCTCTACGCCTTGCCCCTGCATTCCCACCCAGGTAGGAACTAGTTGTTTGACATCTCCACGCCTACTTCCTGTACTTCCTGTTACTTCCTGTACTTCCTGCGCTCCGTAACCAGCGCATTCTGTCGCTCTATCTGTAGGCTTATCTTGGGAGGTGACCTGGTTAGAGCCCTGGCCCTTCCGAACTCTCAATACACCGATTCTAATAGTGCATTAACAGGTCAAATCTCATTTGAAAGCTAGCTTGTGATGATCATTTCCGTTTCTTTAACTTTACCTTTAGTTATAATTATTTACTTTCAAAATGTAATGTTCTTTCTCTCCCTTTTTAATGCCAATAAGTTATAGTTGTCAATTATTATGGAGAAAAATTTGAACTGCTGTATTTTTAATTTGATTCCTGTACCAAGGTTTGTTAATGTTGAGTGCAGAGCACCTTATTCCTTCCGTAACCACGATTTCTGACCCATCATCCACACACTCTGCCGGTATCTGTGCTAGCAACTAGCTACTAGCAACTAGCAACTAGTAACTATCGCTGTCAGTAACGTAGCTAGAACCAGTAATATTTTCTGCATGCTGACACTTCCTGTATTTAGCAGTTCTTAACACATTCTCTTATCTGGATTTTGTTGTAAATACTTCCAAATCTGTTGTTTATAGTTAGTGTCTGAGTTGCAAATCAATAATACGCCTGCCTTGGGGTTTCTTTATTTCACACAAATTGGCAAAGCTTGCGTTTGAACTTTGTTTGTTTGAACTACATTTTTTTGCATTAATTTTTTGCATGCATTTTTTTCATGCGTTTTTTTTTTCATGAGTTTTTTGCATGTGTTTTTTGCATGCCTTTTTTGCATGTGTTTCTTGCATGCGTTTTTTGCCGAGTGTATATATGCATGCTACTTGACAAACTTTCAAATGAGTGGTCCCCAATTGGCTGGCTACATGGAGGGGAGTGTTGGTTGCCAGGCGCTGGTGAACCCAGTGTCAGCGCTGCTGGTGGAGGAGCTGTCCCCGGTGCTGCGGCAGCCGGCCGGCGGCGTGGTCGGCGGCGTTGGCGGCGGCGGCGGCGACGGCAGCGCCAGCTCGGGTTCGCTGGCCGGTCTCAGCGACTCGGACTCCCTCGGAAACGCGCCCGCATGCGGCTTCATCGTCGCTCTGCATCGCAAGATGGTCAGCACCTCAAGTCCTAGCTCTCGCTATGTTCCAAAACGTGTCACACCGTGTGACAATGTACCACAACGTCTCACAATCACTCACAACATATCACAGCGATTGCGGAAGCCTAGTAAATGTGTTGCCGTTTATCATTTATTTATATATCGGAGCTATCTCGGAGCTCGGAGCTCGGAATAATAAAAAATACATCTTACCCTTCCGGTGGCTCCTCTAAGATAACTTTAGACTTTGCTGTCTTATACTAGGTATGTAATATTTTACATTTATACACTTTTAGAGAGAAAGAATATTAACTATTAAGTGATCTATCTCTCTTGCTAAGTAAGGAGCTTGTACCAGTGTTAGTCTGGTACAGCAGTTGGTAGATCTTAGTCCTGTGTTCCTGTTTACTTGCCTGGTGGGCTGCGGCGGTCTTGTTAGAGACTTTGCTCCCCCCTGCTAATTTGATGATGATGTAGTTCATCATTAGAAGCAAAATATCCACCCAAAAATTGTATCCGTACCGGTGATGGAACCCGGGTCCTCCGCATTTCCGGTGCGATGCTCTACCAACTGCTCAACCAGACGTGCAATGAAAATTTGCAGTTTGGTTGGATCCCGCTCTTACGTAATGCCTTGCTCGCCTTTTTCAGATCCGGCAAGACGCCTACTTCATGTCATCGCACAACGTGCGACCCAGCCTGTTCGGCCTGCCGGTGGTGGTGCCGTGTGGCGAAGCTACCACCCACCAGGAGCTCTACCAAGCCGTCTGGCTCCAGGTGGCTCGGCTTGTGTCCCCTCTGCCGCCTTCAGACACGGCAGCCCCCAACCACGCTCAGGACTGGTAGGTTGCTCCCTCAGCCTTGCCTTGCCTTGCCTTGCCTTGCCTTGCCCTGCCTTGCCTTGCCTTGCCTTGCCCTGCCTTGCTACTAGTAGCCTGTGTTTGAGGTGTTGGTATCGGCTTGAAACTGACAGCGTGCTTGGTTTGCGCAGCGACGACAGCCTGGGCTACGAGTTCCCGTTTGTGCTGAAGGCTGTCCAGCGTGACGGCTCGGTGTGCGCGTGGTGCCCGTGGTATCGCTTCTGCCGCGGCTGCCGCATCCAGTGCTGCGAGGCGTTGTTTGCGTTCGGCTGTACGCACCTGGCCATCGACTGGGACCCCACCGCCCTGCATCTCCGCTACCAGACCAGCCAGGAGAAGGTGGGCTAGCGCTCGCCAATAAGCGGACCACACCCCCGCTTCACCTAATAACAGCCAAAGCATCAACGCTGCAATGCTTACATTTACAGCTGAAATTAATCTGTCAGGGTACCTTTCTTGCCGCTGGCAAGCAAGCAAGCGAGCAAGCAAATTGTGAGATTAGCTTGTTGGTGGCTTGTTGTGAGCTTAAAACTGACTCGGAAAGTTTCCCCGGCCGAGGAAACTCTTGAGGAAATCGGGCGGCAAAGCGCTGGTGGCAAACCTGGTGGACCCGTTAAAAGTAAACAAGCGCAGTTATCACCTGCAAAGATATGCAAATAAGAAATATTTGATGGTTTACTAACTTTTTCAGTTTGTAACTAGCTGCAGAATTGAGAAAATTTTGCAGAATTAGAAATTAGTGAATAGGGGTGGTGCATTGTTCAGCCTGGTGAGATGAGAAGAGCGTGTGTTTTGCGGCGGCAGGTTTGCGTGGAACACGAGAGCGTTGCGTTGACGCGGCAGCAGCAGACGGAGCCCATCGACCTCGACTTCTGCCTCGAGGCGTTCACCAAGGAGGAGCGGCTGGGCGAAGACGAGAAGTACTACTGCTCCAAGTGCGCTCAGCACCAGGTGGCCAGCAAGAAGCTGCAGATCTGGCGGCTGCCTCCGATACTCGTGAGTCATCCCCCCGCCAACCAGAGGCGTCAGGCAAGCCAATTTTCTGGGTGGGCAAAACAAAAAAGGGCATCTGGCGCCCCCCCCCCCCCCTCTCAAAGGGTGAAAATAGTATAGAACCTACCCAAGGACCTGGTAAGAATAAGGGGTTATGAACAATTCTAGTTACAAGCAACATTACCGAGAAGCGATTTGACAAATTCCAAGCATTTCCAAGAATCCAGCTCCTTTCAATTCAATTTATTTAAAGTCAAAATGACGAAAGAAGCTTATTCATGCTTTTCTTCTTGATAGTAGCTATTAATAACGCAATACAGTCACAATTTCTCGTATTAATATTTTATTTTATTTTTAATGTATGAAATAATAAATACTAAAAGGCGCCCTTGGCGCCTACCCTCGGCCTAATTGGCGCTCCTTTCATAATTTCTGGGTGGGCAGCCGCCCACCCAGCCCACCCGCAGCTGACGCCCCTGCCGCCAACGCCAGCAACGGCAGTACAGGGCCCTAGCACACCTAGCTGATCTGACAACTAAACCCACGGTTTTTAGCGGTTTGATTTCTTTTTAGCAACTGACAGGACACCAATATTTGAAAAATTTACCAGCCATTCTACCGGTCTTACCACTTCTTCAAATCTTTCAATTTTAATTCAAAGACAATTCTTAGACACAACTTAATTACATTGCAAGTAGTTGGGTTTTGCCATTGAATTTTTCCTAGCTGGACTTGGTTAGCATTGAGTTGAGTTTTTTTTTAGAGTGACTATCTTCCCTGCTTGTCCTGAGGGTAGATGTGTATTGTGTTAGTTGGGGTGGCGGTTGTGAAGCCGGGAAGCTAACGACGGGGCGTTGCGATGTTTTGCAGATTGTGCACTTGAAGCGATTCCAGTGCGTGGCCGGCAAGTGGGTCAAGTCGCAGAAGGTGGTGAACTTCCCGCTGCGCGACTTTGACCCCACGGCGTACCTGGCGTCGGTGCCGAAGCAGACTGTTATCCGCCACCTGGAGCTCAACGAGACGACGCCGACGCCACCCTTCGCCAAGTGAGTACGACCCCTCTCGCTCGGGTTCACATGTGACAGGTCACGGCTTCAAGCGTTCAATCCACAGTTGAATGTACCTACGAGGAAAAAATAACACTTGCTTGGTAAAGTTGGATGTTTGGTAATTACTGCGATTTATTACAAGGGCAAGGTTTAATGTGTAAACCTGGGAGAAAAAATCTTCTAGGTTTGTTCATGGTAGTTACTAACTTATGGAGGTCACTTATTTAGCAATAAAACGTTGTGGAATTTTTAGTTTTACGCCAAAACATCTGGCCTTCTTGATCATAATTGATTAAGAGACATCTAAAACACAGAAATTGTGATTGGGAAGCATTCCTTGACTTGATTGTGCTCCTCTATCTCGGATTGCTAGCTATATCTTCTCGAACCATTTGCTTATTAGTTATTAATGCAAAACGTACCGTGCAAATATGATTACTGTGCTTAATTCATCGCCAAAAAAAAGGAAGCTAGCGGCTAACGTTGAACCCTGGACAGAGCGGGAGCAGAGGACGTGTTCCCACCGACGCCGACGCCGACGCCGTCGACGGCCAACGGCGACGTCCGGCCCAACCCGAGGCTAGACGCGCTGCGCAGAGAACGGCTCGAGTCGACCTCGCTGGCACGAACGCCCGTCATGGACGGCGCGCTGCAAGACTTCCACCAGCACCGGCTCAGCGACGACCGCGACCCCCTCAGCCTCAAGTACCACCTGTACTCTGTCGTGGTGAGCGCCTGCCTTCCCACCTGCCCTCCTTGCTAGCTCTTCTAGCCACCTGCTAACTAGCATAGTTTATGACTATGAGTTATGTCACATTACTTCCCTGTTCGGTTCAGAAACAAAACCTTCCCAACAGCTTTTTGAAATACTTTGCCACTTGATACCTTGCATCCAAGTTAATTTCTATTTCCACTTTTCATTCTGTTACTATCCCACCACACCATCATTTCATTCTGTTATTTTTTATTTTCCCACCTCACCTTCATCAGTTCTTTCTAAACATTCCATCCTATTTGGGATGCCAAGTTGTGTTTGAATTCCCCAAAACCTCTCGGTAAATATCTGCATTTAATTCATGAATAGCCTAACATTTTAATTATTGAGTTGCAAAGTGTAATAAGTGTAATTCCTCAGCAAATCACTTGCATAATTTAGATTCAGATCATTCATTTTTATTCATTAACCAGCATTAAGTCAGGAATATCTTCAGTTTCCTTTGGAAAACCCACGTTTTAATTTATAAACGAGTGTTAATCTCTTGTAAGAAGCCGGACTTACTATTTAGTATTTATTAGTATTTAGAAACAAAAAATATCTACACAACGGGGACGGGTCCAGCGTGATTAGTTTGATTCTGACCGGCCTGCTTGTTGCAGTCTCACTCGGGCATCTTGGGCGGAGGCCACTACGTGTCGTACGCGGTGAACCCCAACGGCAAATGGTACTGCTACAACGACAGCAGCTGCAAGGTGAGCGCTCCCTCCTCGGCTGCAATCCACCGTCTCACCCCGGCCTGCCGACCGCTACAGCTGTGCTTGACCGTGTCGCAGGAGGTTGCCGACGGTCAGATGGACATGACGTCGGCTTACATGCTGTTCTACGAGCGCGACGGACTCAGCCAGGACCGCTACATGCCGGCCGTCGCCGGCCGAACGCCCGACGTGCGGGACCTAGACGACGAGTTCGACTCGGACCTCAAGAAGCTGTGCAGCCTCATGTGAAGCCGTCGCGCGAAGCCGTTGCGCAAAGCTTGTCGCGCGATTCCGCCCGGCTCCTGCCAAGATGCATCGGCAGACTGGGAGGCTGGACGACCTCCGAACGCCGGCGTCTGGCTGCATTTGTTTCCTCGTCGCGTCGCCGTCTCGGAGGTCCGCATTTCCGGCGGCAGTCCGCTGTTTTCGTTTGCTGGCTGCGGGAAGGCGGCTGGATTGCGGAGAGAGATTTTCAATCCAGCGGAACACACTTTGCGATAGTGAAGGAAGTTGCCGGATCTGGTTGTTCCTGCATTGTTCCGTCTTCCTCAGCCAGCCAACGAAAGGGGGGCAGCTTCGGTCTGCCAACCTTTGGACTGCACACTTGCTATTAAGTTTTCTGTTAAGTTTGACGCCGTAGATATTTTATTTCGTTTCGCCCTTCACGATACTCGTCAAGAATGCGCCCCGCGTTGAACGCTCGAGCCCGGGAACACCGCTACGCCATCGTTCAGATCGGACTGCAGCTGCCGGAGTTTGACGCTCCGTTAGCTGGCCAAGCCTACTCAACCAACCTGGCCTTTTTTAATGCCAGATTTGGATTCAAATAGTGGAATTCTATGTTTTTCATCATCATTACAAGTTTGAAACATAATTGACTTCAGATTGGAAGATAATCAAATTCCATAGAAGTTAACTAAAACTGGAAAAACTTCAATGATCTGGCAGTTAAAAAAAAATTAATTGCTGCTGTGCTGGTCAGGCCAGCTAATATCTAATGTTTGCTGCCTGTTGGTTCCTTCGACCAGCACGAAGTAAGCTGCTTGTTTCGGTGTCGCGATGCACGCAAAGCGGATACGTTCCCGGCTAGAGCAGCAACGGGGGCGCAACGACACGGCTGGTTTCACCGCACGCATTCTGACACATTCCCGCGGTCGCCGTCGCCGTCACCGCCAACGCCAACGCCAACGTCTCGGAGAAAAGTACACGTTCGATTCCACCCGGAGTTTGCTAGTCTACCATCTGTGTTATGAATACATCTATATTTATAATTATGTATTATACTATTAATTATTATTATCATTCTCATTAATAATTGTTACACATATTGATATAAAACTACTCTAAGTGATAAATGCAGCATTTTTTGTTTTTTGTAGAGTTGGTTGCATTGCCTGGTTCCGACAGAAGTCTTCACTAGGTTTGGGGAAGTTGTGTGGAGACTGGAGGAGCCATTCTCTCGGGAGTTAGTTTCATTCCAAGACGGTTAATGTGAACTATTTGACCGATTTGCTTTAATTTATTCATTTGCTCTGAAGAGCGAAACAAGCACACAGAAAGAAAAACAAAAATAGATCTCTTTTCTGCATTTGGTCAGATTAAAGATAAAGCTGCCTCGCTCGATGAGCTCATCAAAAACGAAACTTTCATAAATTCAGGTCCACCCTGAGATAGTCCATTGGTCGGCGAAGATTGGCACATCCACTGGTTTTGAACCCTGACCATCTGGATGACAGTCAAGCTCGCTGTTGGCTCGACCACGCTGCCACAACCTCCACCCACAACTTGCAGAGAGTAATTTCATCATCTCCGAGAGCGTGTCACCTGCTTAGCACTCGTACCCGCTCCTAACACATTTTGTATGACCCGACGTTCAGTTGCTGTTGAAAATTTGTCTCCTTCGGGGATCTACCGTGACGTAGGTCTCGGTGGTGACCTGCAGAGACTCGGGCGCGACCAAACGCTCCGGCAGGTGACGTCATCACGACGGCCAGTTGGACGTTTGGAGGCCTGCGCCTTCCGGTGGCATCTTGCAGTCGCGCGACGCTCGCTGCGGCTGCATTTGTCTGTCAGAAGGCGAGCGACAGAACTCGACGCCGGCCGCGACGCTCGCTGGAAGTTTGCGTCTGCGCTTTTCGAACGCGGCGTCGCGTGTATTGCTGTCTCTGTCGGACGGCTCAGCACGCCGCTTGGTTGTTGCCGGGGCGATGGCGAGACGCGTTCGTTCACACGAGCACTCGAGATGCGATTGGAAACGAGACATTATGGAGTAAACGATCGTGTGAGCCTTGCAACCTCACAGATTATTACAGATTACGTTTTAAATATCTATATCCATGGATTTTTTTTTGGCACTATAGGCATTGCAATGCCAAAATATGTGGAATAGCTGCAACCAGCGTTCGCTTTCAGTGTTTGGTTTCCGGCTGCTTTAGGCCCCGCTGTAGGTCTATAATTTATCAGCATTCTACTTTTTTAACGCATGAAATACATGCCGCAAAGAAGGTGTCATTGCCAGAAATTTATATACACCGAAATATCGACCAATGATTATGGAGTTTGTTGGCCGAACGGGCTTGCCATTGGAATTATAAATCAGAAGACCAGTTCAAATCCGGGCGTGGGTCGCCTTTTTATACACCAAAATTTACTCATCAAACATTAATATACTTTAAGTATCGGCGTTAGGCATATCGCTCGGTTGGTCGAGCGGTGAAGTCGTCTGTTTCGCAACGACAGAGTCAGTGTTCCTGCCAGTCGAAAGGAGCGTTCGCTTCAAATAAACGATTCACTTGGACAGCCGAGTGCAAGCCACCTGATCGGAATGCAGCTATGCTTGCGTTCCAATCAGGTGGCGGGAGTTTTAGCCACACAAACGAATTTTTAATAAGTACGAAAAAATGACTAGAAACGGCTGAGTTAAGAACTCTAAAATCACAAACTAATCCAGGTGAACATGGTGGCCGAGTGGCTAGCGTGCCAGGATTCCACCACAGACGACTCGCGATCAAATCCCACCTGGGTAGAACTTTTGGTGATGAGCAAGTGAAAGCCAACTGATCGGAACCCAGCGATGCTTGCGTACCGATCAGGTGGCGGGAGTCTGCTCATAACAATGCTAACTTTCAAGTGCGAAAAGTTACTCGAAACGTGTGGGTTTTATTCTCTGAAATCCGTGTCTTTGTGTTGGCCCAACGGCTAGCGCGCCAGGATTCCGCCAAATAGGACCTGGGATCAAATCCCGCTGAAGTAAAATATAAACAATTTTTTTTTCCTAAATATGTGCGAATGATAATAATGGTGCAACAATTCGTGGAATAGTGGAAATTTTGCTATGTATTATTCGTCCCACCCTAACACCCTAAGCACTTGCTCTTATCTTAACAAAACATATTGGTCTAAACGGCCACTAGTGATAACAAAATTGTGTGAACAGCGCCATCTGTTAGCTAAATTAAAACTAACCCGTTACAGTATTTCTTAAAAAAATTTCTAGTGATATTTCAATTCGCAGGCACGCCCTGGATATATTTATTTTTCATTTTATTCATCGTTCTATCATTTAGCAGACTTGCAACTGTACAAGTCCTATTAATAAGAAGTTCCAAAATGCGTAGGGGCTGGGTTTCGAACCCGCGCTGCCAGACCATGAGACAAGTGTGCTAGCCACTACACCACGCCATCGATGGTTGTAACCTGTGCATTCTCCCTACACGTTGCTCACGCCGAGTGAGCTTTCATTGCACCGAACAGCCAGCTGAGAACATCTTGAAGTCGATGTTTTTCTGTTCCACGTTCGGCTGTTCTGTGCTGGGTCTAAGACAAAAAGCCGCGTCAGTTGCTGGGATCGAAACCCGGATCGCCATGCGTCCAATGCAAGCATTCAAACCACAGGACCAAACCATTTCTGAACAGCAATGCAGCTATTTCCCTAACATACACACAGTGAGCTCATACTGTTAATAATAAAGACAACTAATATGCTTTACAAACATTATCTCGAAATTTCCAAAACGCCACGCCTGGTCCAGGGCTCGAACCCGGGACTCCGTGAGCCCAACCGACGGCGAGCGCGCCACCCACAGCACCACGGCGCCGAAAGAATCTATAGAAACAAGTCGTGTGATAAGAGAAACTGTTGATTCTAGTGAACAACAAAAAACAATGCGGTTGGGGATGGAACCCGCGGCACCCTCCGTCGCTGCATCACGAGACTCGCACTTTCCAGAGAGCAGAAAAACAGATCGGGATGAAGTCTCTCGGGTGAATGGGTGAATGATCAACAAGAAACCTGCGCACGGTGAGGTGGGGTGTGTTCAGCAGCCAAGCGTTTATTGCAAGGTGCGTGGGAACAGAATGCAGGCAGCTGGAGCCGGCGTCGGTCCTGGGTTCGAGTCACCGACGTCGAGCAGCGAGGCACCACGGCGCAGTCAGTGTTGCCGCATCAGTACAATTGTACTAGATCTAGTACATTATGTTTTCCATCAGTACATCAGTACTCCTTTAGAAAAAAGGCTTGAATCTAGTACAATTTTAGAATTTGAGTGATTTAATTTTAATTTGGTCATTTTAGTACACGGACCTTCTTAAATCTTGAAAAAAATGATTATTATTTTCTTAATTGGATTGTTTAAATGATCGCGCTCGATTTAAAGACTCCAAGCCTTGACCTTGCAGCGGAGATTCGCGCCTCCGGCACTATCTGTTACTTTATGTTATGTTCGCCCTACGGGCGTATGGATCGCCCTATGGGCTTAGCATAAGGGTTAGCCTGATGGATTGGCATTACTTACTATTTTTTAACCTTTTCTGAATTTTTCATAATTTTTTCTAGTGCCCTTCAGCAATTAAAACAGTAAGGTGAGCTTTTGAACGTCATAAAGTTCACATTTAAAAAAGGCAAATTTCACAAACTCATGGTTCAGAACCGTAAAAACAGCAAACTACGATGAAATTTAAACGATTACTTGCGTCGTATCGTTGGATTTTAAGCTAAATGCGGGTTTCGGGCGGAAAAATTATTCTAGTACAATCTTTGACAATCTAGTACATTTTGTTGGTAGCATTTGTACATTCTGAAAAAAAAAAACGGCAACACTGGGCGCAGTTTGCAGACGACTGTTGCTTCATGGTCACCGTCGACGTCGTGGTCAAATTGACGTTCATTGAGATGCGATGCTTATATTTTCTTGATCTTCTGATGTTCCTCAAAAATAAAGATACGCTTGGTACATAGATTTCTTTATTTTCGTAATGAATTAATTAAGAGCATGATTATAATTAAATAAATGAAATAAATTGATAGCCTATAAGAGAATATAGTATTAGACAACTTTGAAAACTGGGGTCTCCGATGTCCTAGCCCCTGGTAGGTATTGTATTGACGCCAAATCTTGTAACTATTTGATTTTATTTGTTATTTTGAAACGAAAGTGCTGAAAAATGAGGGAGTTTCAGTTTTTCGGATTGACGCATTTCTAGCCGTGTAGAAGAGGTTAGAAGAGGTGTGTAGAGGTTGCCTATCAGTCAAGTTGCAGGCGTTGACGTCGGCTGTCTCGGCCTCGTGGGTCAAATATCTGCAATGATTTTTGATGAAATATCAGGCGCGCAGCCGATGGTGGAGGTGCCTTCATTCTGAATTTCAATTATGTTGTAAAATTTAGAAGGACTTTTTTATGATCTGACATTATTAGCATTCAACAACAAAGTTAACCAATTTTCTGTAACTATCGTGACGAGATTATGTTCACTCGAAGAAAGCAATAATAAGACATAATATTGTTACTGAGGAGTGATGGGATGCTTCATATTTTCTGTGAGAATCACAACCACCTAGATGGCATCATACCCTTACCTTGAATCTCAGCTGTCTTCGTGATGAACACTGACAGATCACACATGCAGATTAAATGCCAGCTGTACAAAAAGCCATCGACCTTTAGTCATTAACTAAATAAAACACATTAGTTAATTCATCTTTGTTAGGGTAAAAGTACCAGGGTGTCACAACAGCATCAACATTTCCACTGTATATTATATTTTACAAGATGATGGTTGTTGCTGGTTAATCAAATAGTATTCAAGTTGTGTTTGAAAGACGGTCGCTGGGCGTCCGAGGATCACTTCTTGGCGTTGGCTCGTAGAGAGAAGCCGGCACCGCCAAACGCGTGGAACTCGTCAGCTGCTTCCGGCGTCTGAAAGACAAACCAGCTCCGTCACGCAATCGTTTCATCGCCAGCTCACGCCACGCCACCTTTCTCAGATAGAATTGACGTCTGCACAATCAACGAATCACGGAATCGTGGAGTCTTCAAAACAGGCACAGAGCAAGGTGGAAGTTGTTTGCTGACATGGACCCAGGGGCTACTTTTAAATGAAAAATTAACTTTTATATGTCATGGTGTTTAGCAGGTTTCAATATGAAATACACGAGAAATTCTGCACCAAATGGCTTCGTAAAAACGAGAATCGAGTCCATGAGTGCGATTGTAAAAATTTCCAGCAGCTAGCCTGGATGCCGTTCGCTCGGCATCACAACACAGCCGGCTAAACGCGGACAAAGCCGTCGCCACAGAGTGGGCTGCAACGAGGGACGCCAGGGCGCTCACCTCCTTGGGGGGCGGCTGTGAGTTGCGCAGGAAGCGCAGCGTGCCGACGCGGTGCTCGTAGTCGGGGATGCCGCGCGTGTACTCCCGCCCCTTGCGCGCCGCCGCCGCCCCCTCCGCCGCCGCCCCCGCCTGCGACTCCCGCTTCTTCTTGCCGTCCAAGCGGTTGCCCTCGCCCTGCCGACAACGTCAACGTCAGTTCGATGCTCCGCATGCCGGCCGAGTTGCGGCACCGTGTCCTCGATGACGCACCTTGAAAGCGACGAAGTTGAGCGACTCGGGCATGAGGGAGGCGGGGTCGACGGACGGCTCCGCCTCCTCGACGCGCGGCACCCGTTCCGGCTCCTGGTAGCCTACCGGCGGGGCGAAGTCCACCTGCGTCGGGCAACCAATCAGAGATACACAATCCGCGGCGATCTTCCCTTCACGTGCCAACGTCGCTTGGTGACTCTAACTCCGCTAGAGATCCAAGCGAACTGCAAGTGTCTCTGCATCGATGGATCATCGAACGCATTAGAAAATAGATATCCAATCAAAACCGTGTCCGGGCAAATAAAACTAAATAAAGAAATTAGTTCATTCATCTATGCCAGGGTCAAAATACCAGGGTGTCACAACAGCATCAACATTTCCACTGTACTATGTATTTTACAAGATGATGGCTGATGCCGATTCCCCAATGGATGCCCTGGATGCTACCGTCACTCACGTTCATGTCGCACTCGATGATGCTGACGGCGTTTCCCGGCTTTGTCTCCAGCACACAGAGCTCGTAGATGCGCTGGTTGTACTTGATGGCGATGACGTCGCCGGTGGTAAGGCACGCAAAGCTTCGCAGCCCGTTCTCTAGCACCGCCTTCGGGTTTGTTATGTCCAGGAAGTCCGGCGACTGCGGCTCGAAGCGTGAGAATGTGGCCACCGGCAGCGAGACGCTCTCGATGTATAGGAAGTCTCCCTCTTCCAGCAGCAGGTTGTGCATCATCTAGCCAAACAAAATCCTCGTCATCAGCTGGCTTCTTTGGTAACGGTTAGTGTGTTGGCAGGCTTCAATCACCGAGCTGCTTACCCAATAAGGAAGGAAGACTTTGCCTTCGTCGGCAACAAATTCCAAGACTCCACTGTGGGAAATTCGATTTGTCTTTTTGTTTGTGAGTTTGAACAGCATCGGGTAGACAATGTTGAGCCGCGTCAACTGATCCAGGGCTGACGGAGGCATGATAACTGAAAGGACGAAGGCGAACCGTGTGAAAAACGCAATTCATCGATGACTGTCAAGGGCCAACGAGCAAGCCGACTTACTCTTCCCACCGCGTTCAACGTCTTGACGCTCGTTCCCCGGCAGCATCGACACAGAGTAGCATCGGTATTGCGTGTTCAGAGGACGAGGCACGTCCGGGAACATATTGAACCCACCAAACTGAAACATCGTGCCAGGCTACAAAGGAAACAGACAAATAAGTGAGGTTAGAAATTACGAATCGTCGAAAATATACGTTCAATATGCATTTCCCCAAGAAAAATAGGTATTACTCGCCCTAATCACAGATACTCCAAAGTTAACTTAATGCTGGGTCTGTGAATTATCCGTGGATTAAACGTAAGCTGAGCTGTGCACAAAAGCAGCTGTCATGTTCACTTCTAATTCTGTTGTGAGGCAAGTTATGCTGCAATGCATCCTTGGCCGCTGAGCGGTTTGCCTACCTTGCCAGTTGTTACCAGCCACTCAAGTATCGATTGGCCTGGAGAACCTAACAAAAGCAGCAGGAGGTACTTAGTTCAAGGGAGACACAACTTCAATTTTTCATAAAACATGATGAATCGATTTATTTCGATAAATTATATCAGTTTATTATAATTGATAATGGTAGGTAAACAAAGACAGTAGTAGGCTTTTCGTTCCCTATCGATCGACCGCTAGGTGTAGGTAGGTGATACTGATTCCTAGCACGACGTCCAAGTTATTTCGTAGTTCAGGCACACTGGCTAACAGATAACGATGATTAAAAACGGTTAGGGTGACGAGAAATTAAAGCTTAAGAATCACAATTTCTACACTTAATCGTCAAATAGACAAATACTGTCGCAGCTTTGTTTGGTTATTGCAGTCGCTACCGACTATGATATTTAACAAAGTAGTTCTGGCACTGATATTATTATTTATTACTAATAAAAAACATTGTTTATTCATTTTGAAATTCAAGCGTAAAATGGTTTCATGTTGGTGGATCACAATCAGATCATTGTAAAATATTTATAACACCTAATAACAAAATACTAACTCTATGATAAGAAAATTAACAGCACAGCCAACTGGCAATAATAATAATCATTAATCAATCATAATCACAATAACAAATTAATAGTAGGTAGATACAGGATTTAACACGTTAGGATACCAGGATGATAGGTAAATACAGCAGTAGGTAAGTAGGTACACGCAAACCCTGTGCCTGCAATCACAGAGCTTTTCAAAGACGCATTATCACATTGAAGAAGATCTTTATGATATTGTTTATCGAGAAACTGTCTACGTACTGTGAAGTAAGAAGATGACAGATTTCAGGTTTGCATCCAGCAAAAGCTCGATAAAAGCTTCAGCCCTGCACAGCGATAGTCAGTAGGTAGAAGGTAGAGAAGGTAGGTATAAACAGGATACAACAACACAAGTTAGCAAGTAGGTATTGAAAAGTGAACGGGGAAAATTCGGTGTAAGAACGTCGATTAAATCTCTTAAAGAATTCGAAACGCCAACACTTAACAAAGAAATCGTTGTTGTTTTGCAAGCCTAAAACGATCTAGCCCTGGCAAGAGAAGATAAGAATCAAAACAAACAACTCTCTCACCTAACTATCACACTAATCAATAATTACTAGCTCGTAAACTACGACAACTTACGTTACTCAAAAGTGGTCCTCAAAAATCATCCACTCAAAATAGCGACCAGGATTGAAAAATTGTACCGACGCAAAATCTCTAAAAGTGTTGCTCTAATTTAGTTATTTTTGCTTATATATTACAATAGATATCCGAAAAACAATCGTAATCAATTACATCAATTGAATCAATTACCAGACCGTTAACATTTAACAGCAACAGCTTCTATGAAGCTATACCCCTGAATCGTATTTTTTATTCACAATTGGTTGCTTATGAAAATAAGTCATTGTTCGATCTCGGCTTTGGATCGCTGCCGTCTCCGGGATGTGTGACTCGTTGAAGTTAGCGGCCGGCCGGCCGGCTGGCTGGCTGGCGTTCCCGCCCCGACAACCTCCCCACGTCGCCCACATTTAACTAACAATTTACTAACTGGGTACGCGCGCTTTGTTTTCCTTAATATAAAAATACCGAGCCCTATCGTACACTCAAAACAAGGAAACGATATTTTCAAGAGATGACTTTGCACCGCTTCCTTAACTGACTAGGATCTTACCGACTGCTCTCGTATTATTAGTTTTAAAAAAGTGTCTTTCAACATTTCCTTAATCGTAAACAGTGTCCGAATCGATTAGGCACGAAATACTGTATTAGCACGTTCGTAAAAAAAACCCTTTCCCAGTTCATTCACCGAGTGGTCGAGTGGTAACGTCGACTCTCTGCACACGCAGACAAACTACTTCTAGCGAGAACTCGTACAACAATCGCATGCGATTCCAATAGCACCGAGTCGCATTCGTTAATTACTTCCTAGCTGGCAGGATCGGTTCAATATTATAAGAATTAGTTATAAAAATTGAATCTCATGCCCTGATCTATTATTGTTGGGTTCAACACATGACGCTCGATCAAATCACATTCCGATAGTACCGATAACATTTTCTATGCTTCCTCCTTCCCCACGGCCAATAGTAAACACTCTCTCGTCGTCGCAACATCCAAACTATCGTCCTAAACAGAGACCAAAGCAGAAACACTCACCACTTACACCTAACAGCCTAGTTCACTTCTTTAAGTTTACTTAACTTGCGGATGATTTCATGAAAATCAATTTACTCGTTACGTAGTAAATATAACATTTCTAAAATGTCTCTTCTTACATTGCATACAATTTTCTATATGGCTTCACCTACAAAGGTACTTAATGATTATTGTTAGTTTTACAGTTTCCCTGCCCTCTTGCTCTCTCTTTTTTTCTTTCTCTCTCTCTCGCTCACACACACACACTTGACAACGGTCCCTTGGAATGCTGCTTGAAAACACACCCTACCCACGGCGTCACACGCTAATTACTTATCAGTAATTAAACACAACTATTCATCTCACCGATTGCCAGAACCAGTGTTCATTTCTCGATTGATTCACAAATCACAACCAAATTCAACAATCAACTAGATACGACTGGCTAGAACCGGCCGGCAGCCCGTTGGCAGGATTACGCTACCTGCGGTGCCCGGTGCCCGGTGCCCGGTTCCCCGGTTCCTGGTCGGTCGGTTCTATTCGGCGCTGATCTCGTCGTACTGGGCGAACTTGAGGAACACTTGCTCGAGCGTTGTCTGGCTGAAGCTGTACTCTTCCATGTCCAGGTCGACCTTGGCGCGTTCGAGCTCGGTGAAGCTCTCGGCTAGCGACGTGACCCCGTGCTGGGGGACGCTGAACACCAGCCTGCGTTGGCAAACACCAGCAACCGCGTTACTTCCCGAAATTCCCCGAAATTCCCCGCTAACCTCTGCTATGCGGCTCTCTATCTTCATCATACCAAATATAATATCCCAACAGGCTGTAGAATGCAGAAAACTCTGCCGAAATAGCATTTTTGCGCCGTCTAGGAGGCTTGGTTAAAAATTAAAGCCACAGCCATCTTGTTACACTATTTCTCATTCAAAAGTGTTTGAACCAAGTACATTTCAACGTTATTTAAGTTATGGAGGGAAAAATTATTGGTCGAATTACAAAGAAGCCCTTAGAGATATCGAAATTTTGTAACATAAGAGTTCCCTAACTGACGCATGGTACAACTTTGTACAAGCGCAAAATTTGGATTCACTGCAGTGAGATTAACGAGGCTTTACTGCGTAAAGGAGTAACTTTCCAGGTGAAAACTGCACTTGTTCCCGCCAGGCTTGTCTGCAAGGTCCCCACCAGCGTGCTGTCGAACAAGTTCGTTGTGTTTCCTACACATTCTACAGCCAAGTAAGATATTTGCCCACATACAGTGATTCGGTAGCTGAAGTCCACCTTGATAGCATAGACGATGGTAGACATTACAAACAATTTCATACTTTTAAACAATAGAAACAGGTAGTAGTATTAGTGAAATAGATACTAATTGCACTTACGCAGAAATATTCAGCTCTTTCAGAAATTGTAAGCCAAACAAAACTATAAAAAAATTAGGAATGTCGTGCAAAAGATGACAGATATTAGTTATGGTAGGGATAAACTGATAATTTGTTTCTAAGCAATCTTGATCAGTGATTGCAATCTCAAGCTGGCCTTGTCATGCTCAGCCACAGCCCAGTAGATTAATTTAGGGACAAAAAACTTTTCCTCTTTTCTCAAGCAGAAAAAAATTTCAGCATCATTTCAGCATGCGGATCAGATTTAACAAATGGTCAGGCGGAATGGATTAGATCTAGATTCCCAGCACACGGCTGCCAGACTTTCAGGTCGGCAAGTGACGCAGCGTAGGCCGGTGAACACCCACCGGTCAGCGAAGCTCTCTTCGAGGTTTGCGTGCGGGAAGAGGTTGGCAACGAACTGCCGCAGGCCTCCGTGTCGGTTTCCCGACGGCGTGGTGGGCGTCCTGTCGCCGCCGCGAAGCTTCATCTCCAGCGTGTAGCCGGCGCCGTACAGATTCTTCAGGTGCTGCGTCGAGCCGACGCAACGGAGCTCGCCCTTCACCATGATGCCCACGCGCGAACACAAAGCGTCCGCCTCCTCCATCGAGTGCGTCGTGAGGACAGCCCCGCGCCCTCCCTGTCCCCGGGAAGCAATGGCAGCAACGTCAGCAGGTGTTGACCATGTTTTTTTAATCAACGAAACAGAGAAACCTGTGATGTTCTTGTTGAGCGCAATTTTATTTGTTCAGGAAAAATAACTAAAACTGATTCATCTAACACAGTAATATCGTTACTAACCACTTCTGTACACAATCATACATCTGACTCTTCTATAATACACTCTCAGAGCTATCTCCAGACTGACCCCAGACATCCAATCTACTTCACTTTATATCTAGGTAGGTTTAACTTTCTAGAAGCATCTTGCCTCCTTGAATATTCCAAAACAAATTGAAACAAATACAAGTATTCAATACTATCCGTATGAAAACATGTAACCCGTTAAAAATTTGCTAATGTACTAGGTAAACGATTAGTAGGGCCTACACTCGTTGCAGGATGAGCGAGCCGTAATCTCCACGAGGAAATCCAAACGGAAAACATTTGACAATCGTATAATAAATAAACCGAAGATAAATCGGTATTGAAACCGTTTAGAGGCGATAAGTAATTTTATTTTTCTGATTACCAAAATACTTCATGCACGAATCTGAAACTTAGGCAATTCGTTTAACTTGTTATCATTTATATTCAATCCAAATTTGGTGCGGATTGGTTAATTAGTTACGAAGCTAGTACCAAAAAACTAAAAAATTAACGGGTTTTTGCTCATAAAAACAAAATGGCTGACCAGATTTTGCTCAAAAACTATACAGCACCTCGCTGAGTCGCCACGAACGTTTTTGCCAAATTTCGTAACGATCTGTGACCTTAAGTAGGGCTGCTCGTTTTTGTTACAAAAAAAAAATCCAAACGCTTTTTTCCCCTATGTTGTTAAATTGAAAGATTTTGCTCACTTATCCAATAATCTCCTAACTATAACTAAAAGAGTTCTCTGAACTTCCTCCGAAAAACTCGGGAAGAACGATTTCCGATCGGATGTCACTGTGGTGAATGTGATCCCTTGTTTGCATTAGACGAAGGAAACAATTTTATAGAACTCAGACGTGGGGGGTACCTGAAAGCTGGCCAAGATGGTGTCCCAGAGGAAGCGCTTTGAGCGCGGGTCCATGCCCGTGCTGGGTTCGTCCATCAGCACGACCCGCGGGTTCCCCACCATGGCCATCGCAAAGCTCAGCTTGCGCCGCGTCCCTCCCGAGCAGTGCTGGCTCTGCTTGTTGGCATGCTCGTGTATCTGCAGCCCGCTCAGGTACATCTCCACAATCCTGAACACAAAACAGGTCAAAACAGGTCTTCAAAGATTCTGAACAGAAATGAACAGAAAACAGTTACATTTCAATGATCCTGCACACAAAACAGGTACATGACCATCATCCTAACCAGAAAACAGGTACCTATGTTAAAACTCCTGCTACGGACATTATGCAGAGATCCTTGTCTTGTGACTGTTGAATTGTTATATTTGATTAATACCTGGTGGCATGTTTGCTAGAATAACCCATAATTAAGTTTGATACACAGTCTGTTACATAAGGTATTTGCTTAGAACTGAGAATGCAATCAATCTGCTTTCCTAGATAGACAAGCAGAAGACAAAATATGATGAAAAGACAGGAGGAAAATGCGAAGAGCGCTCACCGAGGAATGTCTTTGTGCGGCACGCCGCGTATCGCCGCGTAGGTGACGAGGTGTTCGCGCACCGTGATGTTCTTCCACTGCGCGTCGTGTTGCGGGCAGTAGCCCATCAGCCTGAACGCCTCGCTGGTGTTCGACGTCAGGTTGTGGCCCCCGATTTGAACCTGAAACCGACGGCGTTTCACGTCAACCCTACGTCCACGTCCCCACGTTTCATCTCGCACGCTGAACCAAGCCACTGGCCGGAACGTTAACCTTTTCTAGGAAAAATAATGATAGTTGTTATATTTACTTTAACTTAGGCAAGGCACATGTTACATGTATATAACATATTTTATCTCATTTATGCTGGTTGCATGTTGTCTGGTTATTTATTTTTACATTGCTTGAATTAAAGGGCAAATTTTTTGGTTTGTTCTTTTGTTAGATTTGCATTTGGTTTTATTTTAACTTGTGGCTCAGTGCCATGCTAATATCATTGAGTAAGAAGACTACTAGGCTATGCGAACACTCATATAATCGTGTTGTGGATGAGCGTAATTTTTACGCTCACCCACAACGCAATTATATTGCGTGTGCGCATAGCCTAGAGGCTTTTATGATCAATTTTAAGTGTTCGGCGTTAATTTATCAGCTTTCTCAATGACATTGAATATTTCAAAACGTAAAAATCGATTTAAGGAAAAACTATTCAATTTATTTGCTTGAAATTAACACAGTATCTTCCTTTTACGATTTATAATGCACGCAGTAAATTTTGTCAAAATCGGTTGAAGATAAAGTTGATTTAGTTGGAAAAAACTGCAAAATCGCTAAAAAAGCGTCATAAAAGCGCTATTTTGAAGAAAAGCGCTAAACATACAACAATGAAATTTGTACACAAACATTAAATCGTGGGGGCCAACATATCTGGAAAGTTTCGTCAAATTATCTTGAGATCCTTGGCCTCTAGAGTGGAAAACGTGTTTTGGAAAAACTGAAAAATTTCGTAAAAACTTAATAACATAAAATTTACTCGTCCGAATTGCTTCAAAAACGTGGCAGATCTAAGTTCAGAGAAAACGAAGGTCCACCGAAATTTTCATCAAAATCCGTTTTGGCGTTTGGCCGGAATCGTGCGAACAAACACACAAAAAAACAAAAAAAACAAAAAAAAAAACAAAAAAAAACAAAAAAAAAAACATTCCGGATTTTTTTAGCAGTAAAGTGTAATTGAAGATTTCGCTTCACTCGCTACGCTCGTTACGCTCATCAAATATTCTATTTCTCCAAAATTTTTTTCCAAATTTTATCTAGACACCAGAAAACAGGTCCATTCAAAAAAATTATGTCCACACAGGGATTCAACCCTGGCCTTTACTTTACGATTCGGTACCATAGAAGCTAAATGGAGTTTAAGATGTCAAGAAAACTGCAATCCAAGCAGTAGCGTGCGGTGGTCTCAGAGCTGGGCATGCTCTCTGACCGGGTGGGGGGGGGGGGGGGGGGGGTAATTGATTGATATAGGACATTCCTCGGCTGCCAGATCCATTTTCACAACGCATAAAAAAGCACTGTCAATTCAATTTGATCACGAAACGCGAATGATTTTTCAATAATAAGCTTGCACCGTATACTTGGTCACATTACGCACAACTGTTCACTTTCTTCGACAAGTATAATAATTAATAATATTTAAATTTGCGGACAACCAGCAGAACAGATATACACAGCACTGGCTGCACGCACGCATGACTGGAGGTACTGAGTAGTTGATGCATGTTAGAACTTGCGAACGTCACCCACGTGGTGCGCTCTACGCGCACTGCCATAAACTCTCAAGAAATGGATAGGTGGGCTCTCCAGCCAGCAGCTTGAAATCCGCCTGATTCAGGAAACCCGCAACGCACGAGCACGTATGTGAATCAGTTTCCTTCCCTCTCCCCGCCTAAACTCTTGCGACATACAGTAGTCACAGCCCTACCTCCCAAAAATGGCGCCACTCTGCACTGACTCACGTATACTCCAACCTAAAAGTATTCGCCACAAAAACTAAAAACATCGCATTCGCTCCAAAAATCGTCGAAATTTTTTCGAAAAAGATCCTGGTCAGTAAAAATTATAAAAATAGATAAAAATACATGCACATGGATCCACACTGGGCATGCTGCGCATGCCTAGCATGCCCTGACCGCACGCCCCTGAATCCAAGTGTGTAATATTACATGGCACGCCGTGCAAACACAGACCGTGATAAGGGCGTGCGGCTGCAACTCACCCTGCCCCTGGTGGCCGCCTCCTCGGCGATCATGATCTTCATGGTGGTGGTCTTGCCGGCGCCGTTGTGTCCCAGCAGGCCGAACACTTCGCCCGCGTCCACCGCCAGCGACAGGTTGCGCACGGCCAGCTTGCGCCGCGGCTCCAAGTCTTCCTCCTTGACGCAGCACGCGCTCAGCTTGTACACCGTCGGCTGGTACTCCTTGCGCAGGTTCTGCCGATCACAACAAACCACTCAGATGGAAGCCAACCAATAACAACAAGCCTCGTTACCAATCGGATGGAAGCTAGGTCTGGTGTCGTTAGCAGGATTCTGGGTTGATTGGAAAAACGCTATTTAAATAAATCTAGAAAAAATAATTGTGATGTAATTGATTATTTAGTAATGAGATATCAATTCCAAAATTTGAATCAGTACCGGGATCCGAATCTGGGTTTTTGCCTGTCCGGGGCACTGCACTTATCCATTATGCTATACGGACAACCAACTGTGGAATTGATATTAAGTTTATTTGAGTTGTTAGGCTCCATGGAGATGGATTCAGGACTATGAACGACCATAGAAGGAGCTAGAATCAAGCGTGTGGCTAGCTGGCTGCTCTTGCTAGGTTGGTTTGTAGGTGACCTGTCCTAGATGGCAAGCCCCGTACCTGCACCATGACGACGGGGGGGTTGACGCCCGGGGGGTTGACGATGAGCCCGGACACCTTCTGCCGCTCCGCCTTGACGTCGCTGTCTTCGTGCTCGCCGATGTCGTGGTTCTCCACCACCTCCGTCTGCTTAGCTGGCCGCTGCAAAAGCCCAGCCACATCGACACACAGTCAGCACGCTTCTCTCTCATCACTTCAAGAGCTGCTAGGACTCTTACAGCCTATACTTCAGCCCCTTATACACGGTCACATTTTTCCTCAAACCCTTGTATAGCAGTCGGTAATATAAAAATTGTAAAAGGTTTTGTTTGACATATTTTATGGAGAATGTGACGACCTTTTTCACGGCACGATAATCATTGTATGGAAAAACAACTGAGCTTCATTATTGATCTACTTTTGCATGATGTCAGATGTTGTTGGGAATTCAATGTCATCTTATAGGTATATAAACTGTGGATAAACTTAAAAATTGATACGATAGATGACAGTGATGCCGAACATATATTTAGATGTTAAGATAAGTTAAGATACTGTTAAAATAATTTAAAATACGTGATGGAAAAAGAGTCTAGGTAGTCGAAAAAAACTATGGGGAAGTCTGCCATACAAGGCTTTCGTGTGACGGACAGCCCATGTCATAGGCGGTTGTATACAAGACTGCTGTACAAGGGTTTGACGAAACATTTGACTGTGTAAAAGGGGCTTAACACGGTCATAGGCAATTGTATACAAGACTGCTGTACAAGGGTTGGACGAAACATGAGACCGTGTAAAAGGGGCTTAACACGGTCATAGGCAGTTGCATACAAGACTGCTGTGCAAGGGTTTGACGAAACATGTGACTGTACAAAAGGGGCTTAACACGGTCATAGGCGATTGTATACAAGACTGCTGTACAAGGGTTTGACGAAACATGAGACCGTGTAAAAGGGGCTTAACACGGTCATAGGCAGTTGTATACAAGACTGCTGTGCAAGGGTTTGACAAAACATGTGACTGTACAAAAGGGGCTTAACACGGTCATAGGCGATTGTATACAAGACTGCCGTGCAAGGGTTTCACGACAAGCTGAACGAAACTCACCCCAAGGTAGTGTTTGAACACGTCGGCCGCCTTGCCTCCGTTCTTGCGCACATCAACGAAGATCAGCACGAGGAACCAGAAGGGGATGTGGACCACGATGCTGACCAGCATCACGATGATCTCGTCCGTCAGGTAGTCAGCGATCGTCAAGTAGGCGCACGCCGAGTTCAGTCGGCACATCAGGTGGACCTGCAGGCAGCAAGGCCGTTGGTTTAGCCGCTAGCCGCTTGTGACACTGCGCTACACCATCAATCATCATCGCAACACCTATACTGTGCAATGCTGACAAACTTCTTGTACCCATATCAATTCTTTGATGTTCGATGGGAAAGCAGGCATTATTAAGCCAGGGAACAACAAAGAAGGTTATTGTTATTGCTATTCATGTCAATGATATTAATATCTGTTCTATCTCAGTTGCCAGTTTTCAATCAAAAGGTCAGTCGTTCTCCTCTGCTATATCATCCATCCCCCAATAATTTACCTGCCATTTGACTAATCAATTAATGAATGAGTAAATATTTGACTAAATTGAGACTTATTTTGAAGCAAACTTGAGGTAATAACAACATAAGACACATAGTAATGCCAACAATCGTAGCAGCGCGGCAACACTATCAACAGCAGTGACACCGATGTTTGCTGGCATTAGGCAAGGCACATAGTAATGCCAACAATCGTAGCAGCGTGGCAACACTAGCAACAGCAGTGACACCGGTGTTTGCTGGCATTAGGCAAGGCACATAGTAATGCCAACAATCGTAGCAGCGTGGCAACACTATCAACAGCAGTGACACCGATGTTTGCTGGCATTAGGCAAGGCACATAGTAATGCCAACAATCGTAGCAGCGTGGCAACACTAGTAACAGTAGTGACCCCGGTGTTTGCTGGCATTAGGCAAGGCACATAGTAATGCCAACAATCGTAGCAGCGTAGCAACACTAGCAACAGCAGTGACACCGGTGTTTGCTGGCATTAGGCAAGGCACATAGTAATGCCAACAATCGTAGCAGCCTGGCGACACTAGCAACAGCAGTGACACCGGTGTTTGCTGGCATTAGGCAAGGCACATAGTAATGCCAACAATCGTAGCAGCGTGGCAACACTAGTAACAGCAGTGACCCCGGTGTTTGCTGGCACTAGGCAAGGCACATAGTAATGCCAACAATCGTAGCAGCGTGGCAACAGCAGTGACACAGGTGTTTGCTGGCATTAGGCAAGGCACATAGTAATGCCAATAATCGTATTAGCGTGGCAACACTAGCAACAGCAGTGACACCGGTGTTTGCTGGCATCAGGCAAGGCACATAGTAATGCCAACAATCGTAGCAGCGTGGCAACTTTAGCAGCAGCAGTGACACCGGTGTTTGCTGGCATTAGGCAAGGCACATAGTAATGCAAACAATCGTAGCAGCGTGGCAACACTAGCAGCAGCAGGGACACCGGTGTTTGCTGGCATTAGGCAAGGCACATAGTAATGCCAACAATCGTAGCAGCCTGGCGACACTAGCAACAGCAGTGACACCGGTGTTTGCTGGCATTAGGCAAGGCACATAGTAATGCCAACAATCGAAGCAGCGTGGCAACACTAGGAACAGCAGTGACACCGGTGTTTGCTGGCATTAGGCAAGGCACATAGTAATGCCAACAATCGTAGCAGCGTGGCAACACTAGTAACAGCAGTGACCCCGGTGTTTGCTGGCACTAGGCAAGGCACATAGTAATGCCAACAATCGTAGCAGCGTGGCAACAGCAGTGACACTGGTGTTTGCTGGCATTAGGCAATGCACATAGTAATGCCAATAATTGTATTAGCGTGGCGACACTAGCAGCAGCAGTGACACCGGTGTTTGCTGGCATTTGGCAAGGCACTGTATAGTAATGCCAACAATCGTAGCAGCGTGGCAACTTTAGCAGCAGCAGTGACACCGGTGTTTGCTGGCATTAGGCAAGGCACATAGTAATGCAAACAATCGTAGCAGCGTGGCAACACTAGCAGCAGCAGTGACACCGGTGTTTGTTGGCACATAACACGGCCCATGCAACGAGCCGAAAACGCGAACTAAAGCCGTAGGAGTCACTCACGCGGTCGACGTAGTAGACGACGGCGTACGGGATGTACATAGTGTTGAGCAGCGAGAAGACGACGTGCAGCGCGAAGGCGGCTCGACCGCCGATGCGCAGCATGTCCAGGAACATCACCAGGATGAACGGGATGAGTCCGAGGAACGTGACGATGTTGGGCAGGATGGCTTGCGCCGAGTCCGTCTTGTCGAACACGTAGGAGACGCACGTGGTGAACAGGATCGACGCCGGGCAGTAGAGGATGAGCAGGGCGCCGAGGGTGAGGAAGGCGGGCGGGTCGCGCAACGACGGCAGATCGAACAGGAAGATGAGCGCCAGCAGCGCGCAGCAGATGAAGAGCATCAGCGCAGCGAGCACGACGAAGTACGTCAGGAAGTACATGGCGAACGACAGCCCGTTGACGCGCAGCTGGTTCTTGGCGTGGATCTGCGGAAGGAATCGGGGTCGGGTCACGGCCGCGCTGGGTCGGGCTACAATCCTCGTGCTGGCGCCGTGCTCTATCTAGAACTTTACAGCCACTAATAATAAATGAAATTTTGAGCTATTTGAAAAGATGCCGTTCATAATTTAGTTCCAACTAAATAAATATTGACCAGGCTGGCAAAATATTTGAAGTTTAATTTAATTCCTGCGTTATTTTTTGTTGGAAATTTTCATAATGGCTGAAAGTGAATAGATTTCAGTATTCTGGCATCTAAACGTTAACAGGGTAACTGAGTTGTCAGGTTGACAAGCAGATGCTCCAAAACACCTATTTCATTCAATCAAAATTCTATCAAAATGACATCATGATACCCACTCGCTAAAGCCAGGTAGAGCAATTCGGGTACTGATTTTCCTATCTTCCAAGTTGATATTTAGCAAAGCTAAATAATATTTTTTCAAAACTTGTAGCACGTCCAGTGGGTATCTGACGTCATTTGTCTCAGCGGAATAGGAGTATTGCAGAAGTAAACGTGCTAGCATGCATCTGTATCATGTTGCCTGTATCATGTATGACATTGAAGGGAGCTTTGTGGGGAGCTTGCAGGTAGCTTTGCAGGTAGGTAGCTTTGCAGGAAGCTTTGCAGGGAGCTTTGCAGGAAGCTTTGCAGGAAGCTTTGTGGGGAACTTTGTGGGGAACTTTGCAGCGAGCGAGACCCACCTCCCTGTCGTAGACCATGTCGGTTGCCAGGCTGACGGGCACCAACACGAAGATCATGCCGATGAACAGCGCCGAGCTGAACGTGCCCATGTTGAACTCCTCCGGCTGGGACGTCTGCTGGAACGGGTGCGTCTTCACCGAGATGTGCCCGGCCGGCTTCCCCAGCTTCTCCATCACCATCCTGTGTGAGACACGCACTCTGTACCGCGATGCCGGCAACATTGCTCGGAAGGCTGGAACGCTGGCGGGTCGGTAACCTTTTCACTCGAACTACACGAACACCCTTTAATTACGCATTGCCAGATCAGGGGGGCGATTTTGTAAATATTTCGGTTGAGAAGTCACTCGTCTTTTCTATGAGAGCGTTCATTTGTTCCATTAAAAACATTGACAATAATTGAGATATCACAGAGAAGACGAGTGACTTCTATAACAAAATTTTTACAAAATCGCCCCCCAGGCATTGCCTCTTTCTTGCCAGATCAAACTTCCCCTCAGTTTGGTCAACAAATCTTTAAAAACACAAGTGACTAATTTGTTTGAAAAACTTGGCAGGCCTGTTAATTTTTTTTAAATGATCTGTGGAGATTTCATGTCAGTCTGTTCCATCCAGAATCATTGAAATAAACATAATAAATAATATAATTACAAAGCTTAAAACAAACAAAACCCGGTTGTGCTTTCTTTCTCACGATGAAAGATTAACTAATTTGAAAGCCTCTTTATCTTTTTTGTATGATGAGGGTGAAACAAGGTTTTAAATTATGTACATGGAAATTACTGTAGGTAACTAAAGATTTTAAAGATGAACTGTGGTTGGATTCCGATAAAAGTACCTAGTAGAGAATTTAAACGGATAGATTTTGCACCCATCCTAAATATTTCATCACAATTGGACTAGCGATTTGTCGTGCAGAGCACAAACGGCACAAACGTTAATACACTCACGAGTCGACGGCATTTGCCAGGATGTTAAGAGACTCACGAGTGAATGGCGTTTGCCAGCACGTTGAGCGCGATGGGCAGCGAGTGCTGGGCGGTGTCGTTGTAGATGGCGGTGATGTCGACGTCACCGGGGAAGTCGAAGGCGTTGACGTTGAAGGCGGCCATGTGCGGGGAGAGCTGCAGCAGCCGCGAGTAGTTGCCGTCGTAGAGATCCACCGAGGCGGGCCCGCGTTCGTCGGGAGTCAGCATCTCGAGCAGGTCGTCCACTCTTCCGGCCGTGTTGTTCCCCAGCAGCACACGCGTTGGAGCGTACGTCTCTGCAAGCCGCAGGAACAACGTCAACAGGGAACCAAGGTTAGGACAAAAAAACACAGGGGCCACCGATAGGTAGTACGCATTCAAAATAAAAATCTAAATATCCGATCGCAAAATGTACATCCAAATTGAGAATGAAACTCTGAATCGACACTTTACACTGAACATGCAATTGCTACTGTGATGATATTGTTGGCATTGGGCACACTGAGTCTTTGGTTGCTCAATGCCCAGTTAAAACAAACTGCCAAAAAATTGTTTTACAACCATTTACAAGCAACTCTAAAACATGAAGTAGACGTAATGTTTGTCCCTGGTAATCTTGTAAGTTTGGCTCAAGTTTGTCAGGAAGTTAGCGCGTAAAACTGTTGGAAAAGCGAGTTTGAAGAGTGTTTTGTGCAGCCATACCGGCGTTGAGCAGCAGAGACTTCATCTTGACCTCGGACATGGCCTGGATGCTGTTCAGATAGAGGCCGAGAGCAGCGAAGCCGAGCGGCAAGACGATCATGAAGTAGAGCTTCTGAATGTCGCGCACCATGCGCAGCACCCGCAGCCGGATGAGAGCGGCCATCGTCTGCCGAGACGACGGCTTCGTGCGGATGCTGTCGAAGCCCAGCAAGCCAGCGCTGACGTCGCATTGGTCGTTGCTCACGGCGCCTGGGCAAGCGCGGGGGCGGAGTCAGTGGGGGCGGGGCGAAGGGCTAGCGGCTAGGTCGCAACGCAACACGCAGGCAGGCTACAGTGATTTCACAGACGTCGCGACTCGGCTGTCGGCTGTCTAGTGCGGAGGGGCGGGTTGCGGCCAACGCTTTACAAGATAAGCCCAGTTGGGGATGGGAACAGAGATCTAGTTAGCAGTTGTAATTGGAAACTATGACAATCACTACAAAACACAAAACAAAACAAAAAACACTACAAAAATGTTCTAAAAATGTTCTAGCGGCGTAAGGGAAGGTATATTCGTAGCAAGGCAATATCTGAGTGATGGACTTTGAACTTTTTGCTAGTTTGCATCACACTTCTACGCAAATACCGGCCGGTCCGAGTCGCGAAACCCGTGAAAAACACCCAACTACGTAGTATCTCAAGAAAACACCGAGTCGGGAATATAAGAGTAGAGAGCAGAGAGAAAAATATCACTGATCATGCCTAAAAACGGAGATGGACGTAAGTACCTTTGTGCCCTTTGGACAAGTCAAGAACTTTTGAAGGAAGAAATTTAAGACAAGAGTGGTCTGTTTCTAGATTGTGGTTGGAAGAGAAAACAATGCATTAGTGAGAATGGTGACAACGACGACGACGACAACAATGAAACCAAGTGGTGGTAGGCACACACACACAACGATAAGTAACTCAAGAGTGGAACAGAGTGGGATTGGCGGCGATGGTTCAAACGTGGCGGCTCAAATCGGATATAGCACGGAGATATAGAAGACCACTTTGTCGAGTGGTACGTCTTACAATGGTTGAATGACGGCATGTCTTGGCTTCCAAACAAAACAGCGAGAAAATGGAAATAAAATAAAGCAATCCGTGGCAATTAAAGCTTAGTAATTCCAAATCTAGCAAAAGACAATTTTAAATACAAAAGTCCACAACAGAATTTAGATTTGGACTGCCAAATGGCCGGAAAATACAGTTGAGCCAAGAAATCAAGCAGAAAGGCACGATTTTCAACTTAAAAAGCGGCAGCCGATGAGAAAAGAACGCTTCCCAACAACCGAGAGTGGCCGATTTCCTCTCTCCCCTGCCGCCTTTCATCGAAGTCGTGCCCCCTGCATCCCTACTTGACGTTCAGACCCGCTTGGCCAGCGGGGCCAATCCCACCCTGCCGATGGTCTGACGCAACCAATCCCACCCCGCCGATGGTCTGACGCGACCAATCCCACCCTGCCGATGGTCTGACGCGGCCAATCCCACCCTGCCGATGGTCTGACGCGGCCAATCCCACCCTGCCGATGGTCTGACGCGGCCAATCCCACCCTGCCGATGGTCTGACGCGGCCAATCCCACCCTGCCGATGGTCTGACACGACCAATCCCACCCTGCCGATGGTCTGACACGACCAATCCCACCCTGCCGATGGTCTGACGCGACCAATCCCACCCTGCCGATGGTCTGACACGACCAATCCCACCCTGCCGATGGTCTGACGCAACCAATCCCACCCCGCCGATGGTCTGACGCGACCAATCCCACCCTGCCGATGGTCTGACGCGGCCAATCCCACCCTGCCGATGGTCTGACGCGGCCAATCCCACCCTGCCGATGGTCTGACGCGACCAATCCCACCCTGCCGATGGTCTGACACGACCAATCGGGGGGCAGGCGGCTACCTTTGGGCGTGTCCGGTGCGTTCCCGGCGCCGTCGTTCTGCAGGCTCTGGTAGGACGTGCTCTTCGACTGCAGGGAGAGCGAGCGGCTGAGGGCGCGGTTTCGCACCATCTTCTTCGACAGGTTGTCCATCGTGCCGTCAGTCTCCTCGTCGCGCTCAAGGTGCAGAAACACCTGCGGCAGCGGGGGCGGGGCTTAGGGACCGACAACCTTGCTTACACGGCTAATAACTCTCAAATCACTAGAAAAACACCACAATCGCTAGCTTTTCTGCAGAGTTAACATGTGTATTGCAATGGGGAAATAAATTTTACTGCCGATATGTGCATTGAATTTGTTTTAGGCACCATTAAATATTCTCTTATGAGTAAAGACTTTAAAAAGTATGACTGAGAAAGAGACGGCTTAAAATATTTTGTAATTTTGGATTTTAAAAAAAGTTTAAGTAGCATGGCACTGAAAATATTAGTGGAACAAAGTTGAGATATTTTGAATATTTCCCAAAAATTTGATGGAAATGGAACCAGGGGTTTGGCCTATTGAGCCTCGCCGAGTGTCGGGTTGGTGAAGTAGGACATGCGATGCAACGGGCTGGTTGCGCGGCGTACCTCCTCCAGCGTGGTCATGGAGACGCCGTAGCTGCTGATGCCGAGGTGGCTGGCGCGCGTGGCGATCTCCGACTCGATGGCGCCGAACAGCGGGGCAAACGAGTCCACCGAGTTGTGCGGCAGGATGAAGCTGAGCTCTCGTCCGTGCCGCCTTGCCTTCTCCGCCTTGGCCACGTGAGTGTGCACCAGCCGCGTTATCGCGTTCTCCCGCGTCGCGCCTTCCAGCACCAGCCTGCGGTAGCAGCAGCAGCAGTTGTAGTAGTGGTTGGGGTTGTTACAAAACAAATTGTTGAAATATATAAATACATTAATAGTTCAATTACGTGGTTTTATCTATAGAATATTTGTATAGCATAATATTTTACATTGTGGTAATATAATTTCTAATAACCACATATACATGACTAACAGCTATAACTATAAGGTACCTACAAACAATCATTAACATGCAGAACATATATAGCTGCTTTTGTCAATCGATATCAACTAAAAATCTAATGATACTATATTTGTTCTTTCGGTATTAATAATTTGACCCCAAGACTGAAAAAAAAACTCAAAAAACCAAACAACTTAATTTTTGAAATAGTCTTTTACAGAGTAATAGAATTTTTTTATTAGAAATTCCTTTAATTATTTGTAAAATTCCTTAGTCTGGGTGTATGTGGGTGGCGGGAACCACAGCGTGGGAATCAACATGCCGCAAACAGGCTTGCCCCGAAAAAACCCAACACAATGAAACCCACTTGAGGGAACCAGGAGTTTTTACAAAACGCAGGTTTTATATTAATGCAAGAGTCTTCTAGACTCTACCACTCGAGAGATTCATTACCGAGAATGCTAGCTGATTTTTCTGCGCCTGCATAGACAGGTTAGCAGCTACCAGCTTTTCTTGACCGATTTACACCAAAACGCGTGCTCAGTTTACCAGACAATATCAAAGCTGGAGAAAATACGCTCAATGAATGCAAAACTGGACGGGCACAAACGTCGTTTCGTGAAAAACTAGCTTAACCGATCCATGTCAACCTATCCTGATCTTGCCGTAACTAAAAATTTGACATGTGTTAATAGTTTTAAGAAACAATGTTGGATTATGTCCTACTGTGAACAGACCCAATGGAAATTTGTGATGTGTTTGTGAAATGTAAGCTATTATGAAACAGCAATGTGCTAAATAAAGAACAATCAAGTAAACCTAGCAATAGCGGAGTAAGGTGAAGCCGTGACGAAGGTGAATATAAGGGTTTGAATCCCGCTCTCAGTGTCAGGTAGCGAACGCGGGGCAGACTTTGTCTCTTCGACACCAGCCGTCGGTGCTAGCGGTACCGCTTGCGGGACGTGACTCACGTGAGATGATAGCCGATGCCGAACTTATTCTTGAGGAAGAGGGAGGAGCCACAGCAGCGGAGGCGGCCCTTCGAGACGACGGCCTTGCGGTCGGCGAGGATGTCGGCTTCGTCCATGAAGTGCGTCGTCAGCAGAATCACCTGCGTCGCAAGGACAAGGTCGTTTAGCGTTAGGAACGTGTGCTTTGCAGCAACCAACAACCAACGCTGACAGTTCACTGCCGCTGAGGACTAACGTTCAAATGCATGCCATTTTCTGATCTGGTCGTTAGTCGTTAATATACTAGGGAACGTCGCTTGCTAATGGTTGGGTGATGGTTTCCAAAGCCATTCTTAACAGTACCTAGTTGATGGTTCAGCAATCCTCCAATTCAATTTTAAATTCAATTTTCTTCAAATTTACTCCTGATAAGAGCATATAATGCATTTTAACTTATAAGAACTTTGAAATTTGATTGAAAAACTAAAAATTTTCTTGATGCTGGTATCATTGAAAAACTTGATTTTCTGAGATTCTGTCAACTTGAAAATTTGCAGTTTTTCTGCAAAATAAACATGTTCATTGCGACAGGGGTTCAATTTAAATACCGATGGCGATAAGTGAATATAATGCGTTTCAAGAACTTCTCAATTTTTATGGAAAACTGAAAAATTTCCTCGCCTCTCACGTTACGCTCATGAAATATCCCCTCGATATTCTGCACCATCCTCTGAGAAGCACTCTCTGCACCGGCACGGACACAATCACGGGTGGTTATTCATAGCTGGGCATTCAACACGTTGACGTTATGTTAGCTTTGCGGATGAACGAACCTTCCCGTGTCTCCGGCTTTGCAGCACCGACCACATGTGTCTGCGGCTGTAGGGGTCCACTCCCGCCGTGGGCTCGTCCAGGATGATGATCTTGGGGTCGCCGATGACGGCGATGCCAACCGACAGCTTCCGCTTCTGCCCGCCGCTCAGGTGCTTGGCAAACGCGTCCGCTTTGTCCAGCAGGTCGATGTCCTTCAAGGTCTTCAGCACCTGCCCACCGAACAACACGGTCAACACACGACACGGACGGTCACGTTGACGGCAGCAACGACACGTAACGTCCCAAGCCAGACCCCAAGCCCAAGGTTAGCACCATTCAGGTGAATCAGGTTGAGAGAATTTGGTTTCATTAACACTCTCACACCCTGGTGATGTTGTTGGTGAGCCTGGCCACTCATCCAAGAGGGAATTCAACTTAGTCAACCAACTGGGGTCAAACCTACGTTGTCAGGATCTGCATTGTTTGAACTGCGTAACGGCACCGCTACACATGAGTTTGCGTGCAAGTCTTGGCTGTCACTTGGTTAAAAACATACCAAATTACTAATTAGGGCAATCTTCAATTAACTTTGATATACCTTGACTGACAAAAAAATTGCAAGATACTTTACATTTGTTGCAAATTGCCCACACATTTGTTGCACACACACAGGCCCTGGCCAATGTGGGTATTCCTTACTTTTTATGTATAAGCTGTGTCTATACAATGTGTTATTATTTCCTGTTATGTCTGGAATAAAAGAATTCTATTAGAAAAAAAAAAAAAAAAAATTTGATGTAAAAAATGTAAGTGCATTGGCAGATTTGAACCCTGGTATCTCGCCATCGCGATTGAAGTTACGGAGAGCCGAGCTCCAAGCTAGTGCCACACTTCTGTTGAGAGGCACGGAGCTGTGGTGAGCCGATGCCCCCCGTTCCGCCGGCTCAAACCTCACCTCAAACTCGATGAGCGGCTTGGGAATCCCGCGCACGGCGGCAAAGAACTCGAGGTGTTCGCGCGGCGTCAGCAGGTCGAACAGGATGTCGTGTTGCGGACAGACGCCCGTCATGCGGCGGATCTGGCTCATGTCGTTCGGGTCCCTGAAACCAGCAACGTTCTTAGCACGGCTCTGTTGCCAACAGCCCCATAATAACACGCTTCTCATTTAAATACTATGTACACATGGTGATTGAATGCTATGTAAGCTTTTCCTGAAGTGTTGCAATGGGGACACTGCAATGTAGGTGAAAAAAGCAAAAGGGAAATAAGGGAAAAAGGACCCACCGAACATCGAGACCGAAGATGTAGGCGGTGCCGGCGGTGGGAGCCGTCAGCCCGGTCAGGATGTTGAACAGCGTCGTCTTGCCGGCGCCGTTGTGACCTAGGATGGCCGTGATCTGACCCTCGTAGATCGTTAAGTTGATGCCGTTCACCGCCTGCAACCAGACGAGTCGTTACAAAACAAAGTGTTGTTTGCTACCTACTCTCAAAGACTAGGTGCCAGCTTTCAATTGAAGCTGGGATTTGTATTTCTAGTTCAAGTGGTTTCTACATCAGTTATCCAAAGTGGAAAACCACGAGCAAAGTGCCCATTGAAATTGGTGATCAGATTGGTGACCACAAGAATGTACTGCAACACTAATTTTAATTGTTGCTGTACAGGAAATTTTATGGTAGGCAATGCAGCATGTTGCAAAGAAGTGCCGACTGTTTCTTCGGGATCTGTAGAAGGTGGGAACTAGACGGCTGACATACTCTTTGAATACCGAGACAATTTCTCCTACGATCCCAGTCTATTTTTAAGCCGGCCAGACAGGGTTGGTACTGGGCAGCAAACGTAGGTACCTTGACTTCCGGCTTGCGGCAGCCGGCCTTGAAAGACTTGAAGAGGTCAACGATCTTGATGGCCTCTCGGCCCTTCATGTCCCGGTTGACGGCTTCAACGTCCTTTCCGCTAGCCGTCTCCTCGGTTCCCGCACAGCTGTCCCCGTTGACGCACGGGATCTGTCAATCACAGCCACCTCGTTACAACGGCAATCCTATTTTTAATAAACAGTGACTAAAACAGCTATCGGGTTAACTCAAGGAAATATCATACACAATAATGCAAAAAACAGATAATTACTATCAAAAATGTGTCACTGTGTAGGTAGTGGCAGTTCATCTGAAAGGGCTATCCAAAAGGTGTTTATTTCAGTAATTTTGAGTTTTCCAATTAATTCAGTAGGTACGTTGTGCTCCTGAAGCCACAAAGCTTTGTCATCAAGACGGAAACAAGGGATCTGCAAGTCGGGAGTTTGGGGGCAACGGTGGTCAGCGTTTGCTGGACCGGTGGACTTGCCTTTGGCGCGGGCTTCTTCGAACACCAGAAAGACGGCATGAAGCAGAACCAGGGCGAGCGCTTGGTGCCGTGTTCGCCTGCAACAAATCGTCGTCATTGTTGTCATCGTAAAAACAGCCCGTTTCAAGCCTAGCCCGGTGTCTGATGACATCACTACGCTGCTACAAGCAAACACTGCCAATGTTTACACTGCGAGATTATTGGATTCCAGAGTGAAATACGCTGCCAAGGAATTGTGGCAATTGGCTGCAGCAGTTGTTCTAATTAGAAAATTTATAGGTGTAGGTACAGCACAACAGTAAAAAGTTACAGCATTCACTAATCACTAGTCATTATGATTTGAAGAATCCTTTCCAATGCAAAAGAGCGGCATAGTTAAAATCGGTTGTATCGTAAAACATTGTTATACAATGTGGAACCATATTACCTAATGAAAAACATGTTGAATTTGTTTGAGCTTTGTTTGTCCTTTCACGTACCTTAGGTTACTATTGCTTTATTGCTTCATTGGAGGTAGGTAAACTGAATTTGCAAGCTTGAATGCCATCCATGTCCTAGGATAATAAATGGACAAGCAAAGTGCTAGCTAAACATATCAATGTAATGTGTAGTCTGTGTTGACTGTGGACGATTGCGTTCGACGTTGTCGTTGCCATTGACTTACTGGGCATGACGGCATCGAGGTAGTAGGCGAGGAATCCATATAGTACAATGTCCAGCGCCATCATGATCAGCGACCCTCCAAACGGCATGCCCGAACCCGACCACAGGTTGTCGAAGTTGACGCCTTCGCCCGACAAGTCCATCACCAGCGCCTGCCCCAACAGTACAACCAACAGCGTTACCACCACATCTACGTCATTAGCCTTGGAAGAAGCATGAGTAGGAGGAAATATTTCTTGACAGTTAGCCAGGATCACATACTAATTTTCCCATAGCAGGGTAAAGAGAAACAAAACAAACTCTGCTACATACATTGCCACTAAAATTTAAAACGTCTCTCGAACGGACTTGGAAGATGGACTTGCCTTGTCCATGGCGAGTGCGAATCCCGTAGAGCTGATGAGCGAGACGATCCAGAAAGCAACGGAACTTGAATCGTCCACAAATACTTGGATGAAGTACAGCAGGCTCATGATGTTCACCGCAAAGTTGCCCAGGATACCGGCGGTCTGAAACACATGCAGAGGGAATGCGTCAAGCTTGCTTGTTTAATCTACAGTGATGAGTGGAAGGTAGAAGCTGTATGTAGAAGTTACCGGCTAAGGCATTGAGAATTTAGATCTATATAACTCAATGGCTACTAAGGAATGCTTAAAGCTAAGCATGGAGGTTGTAGGTTAAACCTTGAAGCCGAGGGGACATCTTTCGTTATGATAACTAGACTTTGCCACTTGGTATTTTTCAGGTATCTCTGGCTGCAGAACGTTTTGACAGATTTGATGAGTTGTGCATTGAGCTTTCTTGGTTTACTGTTCTGTTACGTGTTCAAACTCGATAGCTCAAACTCGAAGCCCACTCAAGGTCATGTGCGTTCTGCAGTTCTTGGCTTTGTCACGTGTTCTATGGGAAGAATTTCGTATTTCTGCTTGGGTTTACTTATTTCGTAGCTAAAATCAATTCTGTTAGGATTTCACGGTAGATTTAACCCTCATAGACAATTTAGAAGTAAAATTGGAAACACAAAATTGAAATTCCAAGCTCGAACCGATTTTTCCATGCAAGAGAGGCTCATGTGCAAGGAGCGCCAGCTATTCTCAAAGCCACAGAAAAAATAAAAAATGAAAATTTAAGATTTTACCAAATATTCGAGATAAAACACAAAAACTTTGATTGCTGTAGTAATTTAACGACATTCCTTAGCGTGTGGGATAGTTTATAGGCTCGCTTACTTATTTTATCAAATTAAAATCAACAAAATTGTGTTTTTCCTTATGGCCGCATTGGCTGAAATAAGACCGCAAAACTGAAAAAATGAATATCTCTGAAAAGATGCAACTAATCAACGTTCTGACAACATTTCTAGCAACACCTGACAAATCCGCAGCTTTTATGAGCTCAAGGCTAACATTATATTCGTGATAGCTATTAAAAAAACAAGAAAATGCATAGAGCTTCATTCCTACAAACTGTAGACTAGGCATAACAGATACAAGAAACAATTAATAATTACAAAGGACCCCTCATTTAGTGTATAGATTTAATTTTCGAACATCATCCTGCTTGTATTATCTTCCCTGTCGTACCCTTTAGCGTAATATCGTGGCGTCGCGTATCACATCACCTGTAGTAGCATCGTATTGCATCATCGAAAGACTCACACGAGACTTGTCGAAGAAGGGCGTGAGCAGAAAGCCGAACATGATGATGGAGAGGCTGTAGAGCAGGATGAGCAGGAAGATGAGCAGGAAGTTCGTGTGCTGGAACACTTGCAGCGTGAACAGCAAGATGGTGCTGATCACAGTCAGCACCGTCACAAACACGCCGTAGATGATGAACCACGACAGCCTGCAAAAAGTCCAAACCGTCATCGCTTAGTTTGCAATACACATTTTCCATTCAGTGAAAATTCAATCAAGGTGGAGTCAAGGTTGGAGCTGGAAAGCCAGGTAGCAAAATTCGGGTTGTGATTTCCCTATCTTCCTTTGTTATTTAGCAGAGTTTATTCATATCTTTTACCAAACTGGTAGTAGGCATGTCCAGTGGGTATCTTATGATAGGTCGATTAGCATTGTTGAGCTGGTGACAAATTTGTCAGCGCTGCCTGCGGCTTGGTTACTATTTCACGAACACAGCCATCTAGTTACACTCAAAACAATGTTACTCACGTCACGGGCTTTGTTTGTTACTCATGCTCAATCTCATGTGTCAACTGAGAGGTGAGATAAAATAGTATCTTTGCAGGTGGTAACTGCTACTTGTTTACGCTACGGCTAGTCGGCCAGGCTCGCCATCATCGCTTCGTCGTCCCATTTCGCAGCGAGTTTCCTGAACCTTCCAGCCAGGCAAGACAGATAAAGTACCATTGCCGGGAGGGGGCTCACCAGAAGACCGAGTCCCGCAGGCCCATGATCTTCATGCCCTCCTTGATCTTGTTCTCCTTCTCGCCGACGATGAGGATCAGCAGGTAGGTGATGAACTGTGAGAGCGCCATCACCATGTAGAGCGGAATGACCACGCGGAACGCCACCATCCAGTCTGCAAGCCGCAACGTACACGCATCTCACAACGCCGTCGCCCGTAAAAAGCTATCGGTTCAACGGTTCAGCTTGCCATTGTTGGCTCCACTATCAACCACCGTTATTTGTTTATGTACTATGGTGTATTGTAAACTTAGAGGGAATACAGTTTGCATTTTCAGCCAGTGAATAGAACTCTAAACTTTCAAAAAGCAGTTAACTTGTGTCACTTAAATTTAAAGAAAAGTGATAGAAGTTAGTTAATACTAATTGTCTTGTCCTTTTTTTACCGAAAGCCACATACCCTCCCATTACCTCATATTGTAATGACTAATGATCTACTTGCAATTGGCAAAATTTTGGTAGCTTGAACGTACCTCCTGTGTAAGCTTCTTTAGGAAAGAGTTCCAAAAGAATTTTAGGCACTTTGATATTGTTGTTTCCGGAATCCAGCTGAAACAAAATACAAAACATACTTTGAAGACAATTTCAATTGCAAAGGGCAGGGAGAAAAGTATTTATATAAAGCTGGGATTCTATAAATGTTTTGTTAATATAGTAAAATGGGTTTTAGGAAATCTGTGCAGATTCTCTAGACGTAGGAAACTTTTTGTATAAATCTGTTGTAAATCGACATCTTCAGCAGAAAATTATGGTATCCACAATCTAGCAATTAAACATGAGCAGATTCCTTGCCATTTGCAAATGACAATCATTTGATAGTAAAATTCACAATTAAGGCCCATTCACTTATTTACTTATGCTGTAAACTTAGACGAAGTCGTAAACATAAAATATTTAGTACACATGCCCGTAAGAACATTTACAACAAACTTAATTACTTATGCTTTAAGCACCATAGCCAAAATGTTTGAACTTTAAAATAACCCGTTACAAAATAAGATTAATTCTCTCTTCAGCCTGCTGGATTTCGATGGTTAGTCGAGTCAAGTGGCGGTGAATTTTTGTTTTTTAAGTCGGCTTTCAGATTAGCCTACACCAATATTTTCTCTTGAGGCTTCCAAAAATTAACGATCGGGCTCATCGTCTACTTTTGAGGTAATTAGCGATGGAAACAAGCTGAAAAATGGCCCCGGTTCAGAGGCAATCTGATTGGCGTATTTATTACGGCCACATCAGTTGTTTTGGACGTGCGCATTTTTATTAAGTTTACACTTACGTGAACGTCTACTGCTAAGTTGGTTGTGAATGGGCCTTAGGTCTATTCTCTATTCTATTCTATAGTCTATATGCTTTTTAAGTCTGAAGTCTATAGTAGTTTTGATAGAAGATATTTCCATGCAACATAAGATTCCCAAAACATTTTTCACTTGTCATTTCCAACTTGAATCACAAATACCAGAGGCGAGTGGCAAGAACGCATTAAGATCGGGCAAGTGTGACTGAAGGAATAGACAAGAGGTAGCCATGAAAGCCGTGGATAGCAAGCTGGGTAGCAAGCTGGCATTGCACGCACCCTGATCTTGGTGAAGTCCAGCAGGGTCTGAATGGCGACGAAGCCGCTGTAGTAGTACTGGTTGACGGGACAAGACTCGCCGGTCTCGATGGGAAACACCCCGCTCCAGTGCGACTCCTTCTCGCGACACGACGCTCGGCTGGAGTACAGCTCCGTCGTGCTCGGCGTCGAGATGAACGACGGATTCGTGCGGATCTCATACCTGACACAGCGCACCACCGCGTTAGAAACACTCACACTTTTCTACGCTTCAGCCCCACACGCCAGATTTTTAAATAGGCACAGATTGATATTGACATTTGTTTACCTACCAATATCTGAAGCAAATAATCAATAAAACTCAAAAACTATGCTTGAGCCATCAACTTATAACCTTTCGAAACAAATTAAATTTACAGCAAGCAAAAAATAATTGTAAAAAGCGTTTCTTCCAAAATTTCCGGTTTTTTCCGAAAAAAACCCCAAGTTAAAAAACTATGTTATAAAAGCCTGTCAAGGGGTACCTGAGGTGGTCGGAGGGCGTCTGCAGGTCTGACTCGAAGACCACGGCAACGGGGATGCTACGCGGTTCGCGCCAGTAGGCAGCCAACAGGTCCTCCTGTGTCTCGAAGAGCAGGAAGTTGATTGGGTGGCCGCCGGGCTCCAGGTGCATGCTCAGCCAGAGCTGGTTCACCGCCTCCAGGAAAGTCTGCAAGCCCACGCAAGTAGACAATCAGTTAGATACCTAGATACCACCTAGATACCACCTAGATACCACCTAGATACCACCTAGATAGTAGATACCACCTAGATACCACCTGAATACCACCTAGATACCACCTAGATACCACCTAGATACCACCTGGATACCACCTAGATACCACCTAGATACCACCTAGATACCACCTAGATACCACCTAGATACCACCTAGATACCACCTAGATACCACCTAGATACCACCTAGATACCACCTAGATACCACCTAGATACCACCTAGATACCACCTAGATACCACCTAGATACCACCTAGATACCACCTAGATACCACCTAGATACCACCTAGATACCACCTAGATACCACCTAGATACCACCTAGATACCACCTAGATACCACCTAGATACCACCTAGATACCTCCTAGATACCACCTGGATACCACCTGGCACGCTGATTTAGTCGACTTTTGGACATACTTTGGACATTTTGGACATTATGGACATTTTCGACATTACGGATATTTGTATCTTGTGGACGTGGTTGATGTGGTGGATGGTTTAAAATGTGGACATAGTGGACATTGGGCAGTGGACAGTATTCATTCCACGCCGACAGACATGGCATGTTATTGAGTTTTTGACGTCGTTAGCTCATATTAGCATGGTGTCATCTTCGGACTATAATGCAATGAAAACGCTATGAGCAAATGTTTTTTCCTCTGGGTAGCATCATCAATGTCGTGTGAAACAGGCGTGACACTGGTTTTTGCCCAGTGTAATTTGCTACACGAGCTAGAAACCCCCGGTGTCTCGAGCATGAGGGTCTGCCAGGGCTGTATCAACTCGAATCGATGCTGGCGTCGAGTATTTCCGTGTTTTGTCCGTTCGATCCGCTGCAGGACATTGCCGGCTAACAGCATGTCATTAGCGATCCCTTGCATCGCAGCACAATATGCAGGGACAGACACATCAAGTACAGGCTGCAGAACAGTACCCTTAATGCGAGGACCTTATGCTATTGCTGTGTTGTTACTGAACAATATTTTCCAGGAATTGAAATAAATGGAAACGTGAAAAATGAAAAATTAAGTGTATGCATGGAAAAGACGGTATAAAGGGCGCGTCGAATCGATTTCTTCCGGGAAAAACAAACACCCAGACTCGTTACAGAATTCATAGTACCCTCTACATCGATGTCAGCTACAGGAACGGGAATAAATTAGATGTGGAAACAATGGCTGAAAAGAAGAAGCCCAACCTCGGTATAGAACACTGGTATTCTCTGGAACAGATGCAGATAAAAGCCCGATGGCATGGCCCACAATTTAGAACTATCGAGGAGTTATAAAAAAATTGATAAAGTTCCGTGTCTGTGTACAATCAGGGATTGCCAGGGTGGCAATCATGGTAATAATAATAATAATAATAATTTGTGTTTATTGTCAGGGTGATCAAGATACAAGATATACCGACAGTCCAAGATACATTAAAAAAAAATATATATATATATAAAGCGAGAGCGCAAAGGACGAATTGTTATAGCTTTGATTTACATATATTAAAAAATTCGTCAGTCGAGTAAAAACAATGTTCTATAAGGATTTTTTTAAATTTAATGTTGAAACTTTCTGTTCCAGCTGACTTTATATAAGCGGGTAAGGCATTGTAAAGCTTCGAACCAGCATAAATGGGGCCTTTAGTGACCATTTCGAGACTATGTTTTGCAAGTTCAATATTTTCCTTAAATCTAGTGCAGCGATTGTGGCTTTTGTCAGGTACAAGCGCTTTGTTATTATAAATAAAAAACATGGCCAGGTATAGGCACGACACCGTGCAACTACAAGTTGCAAGTTGCAAGTTGCAAGTTGCAAGTTGCAAGTTGCAAGTTGCAAGTTGTATGGTAATAAGATGGCGGAGCGTCCTGCTCAGTGGCGTACGAACCTGTGTCTCCGTGGTGTTGGGCACAACGGCCACCGTGTGGTTCTTGAAGTGCTGGAAGTGTTCGAACAGGCTGGCGTCCCCGCGCGGCGTGCTCATGCTCGGGAAGTTCGGGTTCGGAATCATGATCTTGATGATGATCAGGATGGCCAACGAGTAGAGCGGTAGGAACACCTCCTGCAACACCACCGAGCAGAGGGAACAGAGGTTAGGTGAGTGTAGCCGTCGTCGTGGGGTGTGTCCAGCAAGCAGGAAGCAACGACGGGGTGTGCGGGCACCCTGCCAGGCCCAGGTGTTGCTTAACCTAGGGGAAACGCACGCTGTGTCAAGGCCATATATGAAGCCACGGTCGGGGCAGGTTAAACGTCGTCTGCACGACGGAAGCGAAGGAATCGAGTTGGAATCTGCTGCGTAGGTGCAGGCTGCTTGCTAGAACTAATCCGGATGACATCTCCCCGTGCTCCTGTTCACGTTCTTCACGATCAGCAAAAAGTTTGCTCCAGTTCGCGCGGAATTCGATTTGTGGACGTGCTCGATGAAGATGTTTCAATTCCACGGAGCGCTCCCGCTCTTGCTGTCCCCGGTGCGCGGGCCGATACCGCTGAGCCGAGTATTAGTGTTCGTCGGGATCCTCTCCGTCGCGTCGACGCTGTCCTGCAGCTCAAGAAGATTCCATCGCCGCAAGCATCGCCGTGCTTCGCGGCGGGTTCGCGTCGCTCCGCTTTAATCGGGGATGGGACGACGCGGGCACACGTGACCAGAGAACACGTGACCCGGGTTCACGGCCGGGTCGAGCAGCGGCCGGCGAGCAGACGGTCTCATGATCAACTTGAAGGTGTTGGTTGAGAATGAGCCAGCGACGCTCAGCGAGCGAAGCGGGGAGGTTAAGCAACATGGGTGACCGGGGACCCAAGAGTTGGACCATCAGCTCTAACGAGTTATCCGGTTGCATCAAAACAAAACAAGCAACAACCTTCCCGCCTGGTACGAGCCAACCAGCGGTATTTAGCACCGAGTTTCGAGTACCGAGTACCGAGTACCGAGTTTCGAGTACCGAGTACCGAGTACCGAGTACCGAGTACCGAGTACCGAGCACCGAGTACTGAGCACCGAGCACCGAGTACCGAGTTTCGAGTACCGAGTACCGAGTACTGAGTACCGAGTACCGAGTACCGAGTACCGAGCACCGAGTACTGAGCACCGAGTACCGAGTTTCGAGTACCGAGTACCGAGTACCGAGTACCGAGTACTGAGCACCGAGTACTGAGCACCGAGTACCGAGTACCGAGTACCGAGTACCGAGCACCAGTAGGCAGGGGTGGCAAGAAATGGAAGCGGGGGACACTCACCGCGATCGTCTTGCGCTTCTCGCGCTTCTTGAGCAGCAGGTTGCGCACGATCATGGCCTTGAGCTGTGACAGGTAGATGGAGCCGGTCTCGCCCATCGCGCAGCCTCGTTGGACGACTCGGCGGCGGCGGTGGAGGCGGCGGGGGCGGCGGCGGGGGCGGCGGCTGCTTCACCCGCTCGGCATGGACCTGAGAGCAAATAACGTCTGTTAGGGTTGACCACAGATTGCCATCTTACTGGACACAATTTGCCACGAAACTTTGAAGAAGTGTCTATACTAATTCGTTGCAGAGATCAGCTTGCAGCTTGCTAAATGGGAGGCGTCATCGAGAACGTCTGCTGCCAGCAAACACCGGTGTCGCTGTGAAGTGTTGCCATCGGCGCTAAGGTGATCATTTCTCTGAAAACTGTTTTTTTTTTATAGAAATTCCCGCTGAAACCGTGGCGTTCAGAGGTGAACACCGAGCAAAGGATGCCAACCTAATTTCCGCGTCACTTGACCCCGCCAATCGCATTGCTGGCACTAAGTGCGACAACAAAGTGTGCAGTGTCTGAGCCTGACAGACGGACAGACAGACGACTGTCGCAGGCAGGAAGCGCCCTCTCGATTCGCCGCCGCCGGCTAAAGGCACGTGACAATTCCATCGTGCGTCATGTGACAGCTAGTCACTCCATGCTCGATGCTCGATGCTCGATGCTCGATGCTCGATGCTCGATGCTCGGTGTTTGCACTCGAAGCAGCGGAAATGAGCGGCTCGGTGAACAAGGGTAGCTTGCCTCGGACTTAGGTTGATTCCTTAACCACGGTGACATTAGCACTAAGCTCCCCTCTAATGAAACACCCCGTCTCCGTTCCTAGCAGCAGGCTTGTATGCCTTCGCCACGACGTGCTTTGTTCACTAGGTTCGGGTTTTTAAAAGAATAATCCAGTCAGCTTGGCGCTGGTAGTCATCATTCAAACCAACAGGATGCGAAAGGCTTTGGCAGTCACCAATTTAACTCGATTTCTATCATAGTAAGTTATACTAGTAAAATGCTACAAAATGCCGATCATTAGAAGTTGTGAAATAAACCAATTTTGTTGATTGGCAATCTGACGGCTTTTTCAATTAGGGGTGGTAATGGGTTTATGAGTTATGAGTCGTACAATGATCGTGGTTTCCTGCAACAATGGTAGCAGCGTATAGCAACACTATAGCCGTGCAGTGACACCGATGCTTGCTGGCTCTAGACAAGGCGCGTGATATTTTCGGCTCGGCTCTTTAATGGATTGTTGGGGATGTTGGGGTGGTTCTTCCGTCAAGCGGGGGGTGGCATTTCCATGTCTGCAGATCACGAGAAGTCAGGGTGTGTCGCGGATTGCAGCATTGCGAAAGGGCGGAGGAAAAGCGGCCTGTTTGACCCACATTTCAGCATCAGCGAGGGCGAACAGACAAAAGATACTTTTCATAATTTGACAGCCAAGACGTCATGGTTAGATTATCACGACAGTCGGCACGGAGTTGGCATTCGGACAGTTTTCAGAAACTTTTTGGACCAATTAAAGTGTATAGAAGTGTTTCGGTGTCCAACTTCTAATAAATTGGATGGCATTTCAAACAAACTCATTGCTTGTGTATATCTCACAGTTTCCATCGCATAAACAGAATTAAAAGTGTGACTCAAACGATGTTAGTATAAGTCCATTAGCTTGTTAATAGTTGCTTCCACTTGTTGTCTGTGCTCTTTGGCCGCAGCTTTTTGGAACGTGTTCGCTGCTTGCTTGCTTGCTTGCTTGCTTGCATCCTTTTTTGCTTGCTTGCTTGCTTGCTTGCTTGCTTGCTTGCTTGCTTGCTTGCTTGCTTGCTTGCTTGCTTGCTTGCTTGCTTGCTTGCATCCTTTTTTGCTTGCTTGCTTGCTTGCTTGCTTGCTTGCTTGCTTGCTTGCTTGCTTGCATCCTTTTTTGCTTGCTTGCTTGCTTGCTTGCTTGCTTGCTTGCTTGCTTGCTTGCTTGCTTGCTTGCTTGCTTGCTTGCTTGCTTGCTTGCTTGCTTGCTTGCTTGCTTGCTTGCTTGCTTGCTTGCTTGCTTGCTTGCTTGCTTGCTTGCTTGCTTGCTTGCTTGCTTGCTTGCTTGCTTGCTTGCTTGCTTGCTTGCTTGCTTGCTTGCTTGCTTGCTTGCTTGCTTGCTTGCTTGCTTGCTTGCTTGCTTGCTTGCTTGCTTGCTTGCTTGCTTGCTTGCTTGCTTGCTTGCTTGCTTGCTTGCTTGCTTGCTTGCTTGCTTGCTTGCTTGCTTGCTTGCTTGCTTGCTTGCTTGCTTGCTTGCTTGCTTGCTTGCTTTCTTGCTTGCTTGCTTGCTTGCTTGCTTGCTTGCTCGCTTGCTTGCTTGCTTGCTTGCTTGCTTGCTTGCTTGCTTGCTTGCTTGCTGCGTGCTACTGCGTGCATTAGCCGGGACATGCACTCTGTCAGATTAGCTGCTATAATGGCTGGAAAATTGATGTAAGCAGCTCGTTTCACCGAGATCATCTCTGCAGAATGCATGCGATGCCCGCTACACGGAATCAGACTGATCAATTCAATCGCCGACAAGCGCCGAACTCGAAGTTTCTCAGACTCCAGCCTCCATCCCCTTTAGGAATCTGAGACGTCGAAAACGTCATCAATTGTAGCGGATTTTATACTTCGTTGGGACTGTCCACTCCGCATTAAACTCGCTGAATCGAAAGTCAGATGATTGGTGGCAAAGCTTTTCGGAGATACGCTTCCGACAGAAACTGAGATTGATTCGGCTGAAAGCCCTAAATATAACTGAATTCCAACTACTTCTGGGTTAGAGCACGTGCTGGTGTAATCAGGGCACATCATGATGAAAGGTCGCGGCGGCGGCGGCGGCGGCGGCGGCGGCGGCGGCGGCGGCGGCGGCGGCGGATGAATGGAACTTGTGCAATCTTTTCGCCGCCGTCTTTTATCGACCACCCCCGATAGTTACATCCTCCCCCCCCCCACTCCCCACCTCGATGTAGACAAAGCCTGCAGCGATACGAGCTGTAGCCATGTTACAATCTAGCATGGCACGGTCAGACACTCGGTCCCACCGGCTTCCTCGGCTCGATTAGCTACATTTAAATTATATATTATATATATACCCTAAAGGTATAACTTGCTCGCTGCTTTGGGAAATCGCAAGCCAACTGGCTTTTCTTAGCGGGTGTCTGACCGCGTCACGTTGCTTGAATGGAATCGGTGTATTGACTCTGCTTATTTAACCAAGGAAGACAGGGAAATCACAAGCCAACTGGCTTTTCTTAGCGGGTGTCTGACCGCGTCACGTTGCTTGAATGGAATCGGTGTATTGACTCTGCTTATTTAACCAAGGAAGACAGGGAAATCACAAGCCAACTGGCTTTTCTTAGCGGGTGTCTGACCGCGTCACGTTGCTTGAATGGAATCGGTGTATTGACTCTGCTTATTCAACCAAGGAAGACAGGGAAATCACAAGCCAACTGGCTTTTCTTAGCGGGTGTCTGACCGCGTCACGTTGCTTGAATGGAATCGGTGTATTGACTCTGCTTATTTAACCAAGGAAGACAGGGAAATCACAAGCCAACTGGCTTTTCTTAGCGGGTGTCTGACCGCGTCACGTTGCTTGAATGGAATCGGTGTATTGACTCTGCTTATTTAACCAAGGAAGACAGGGAAATCACAAGCCAACTGGCTTTTCTTAGCGGGTGTCTGACCGCGTCACGTTGCTTGAATGGAATCGGTGTATTGACTCTGCTTATTTAACCAAGGAAGACAGGGAAATCACGTGGCAACTGGTTTTTCTTAGCGGGTGTCTGACCGCGTCACGTTGCTTGAATGGAATCGGTGTATTGACTCTGCTTATTTAACCAAGGAAGACAGGGAAATCACGTGGCAACTGGCTTTTCTTAGCGGGTGTCTGACCGCGTCACGTTGCTTGAATGGAATCGGTGTATTGACTCTGCTTATTTAACCAAGGAAGACAGGGCAATCACAAGCCAACTGGCTTTTCTTAGCGGGTGTCTGACCGCGTCACGTTGCTTGAATGGAATCGGTGTATTGACTCTGCTTATTTAACCAAGGAAGACAGGGAAATCACAAGCCAACTGGCTTTTCTTAGCGGGTGTCTGACCGCGTCACGTTGCTTGAATGGAATCGGTGTATTGACTCTGTTTATTTAACCAAGGAAGACAGGGAAATCACAAGCCAACTGGCTGTTCTTAGCGAGTGTCTGACCGCGTCACGTTGCTTGAATGGAATCGGTGTATTGACTCTGCTTATTTAACCAAGGAAGACAGGGAAATCACAAGCCAACTGGCTTTTCTTAGCGGGTGTCTGACCGCGTCACGTTGCTTGAATGGAATCGGTGTATTGACTCTGCTTATTTAACCAAGGAAGACAGGGAAATCACAAGCCAACTGGCTTTTCTTAGCGGGTGTCTGACCGCGTCACGTTGCTTGAATGGAATCGGTGTATTGACTCTGCTAATTTAACCAAGGAAGACAGGGAAATCACAAGCCAACTGGCTGTTCTTAGCGGGTGTCTGACCGCGTCACGTTGCTTAAATGGAATCGGTGTATTGACTCTGCTTATTTAACCAAGGAAGACAGGTAAATCACAAGCCAACTGTCTTTTCTTAGCTGGTGTCTGACCGCGTCACGTTGCTTGAATGGAATCGGTGTATTGACTCTGCTTATTTAACCAAGGAAGACAGGGAAATCACAAGCCAACTGGCTTTTCTTAGCGGGTGTCTGACCGCGTCACGTTGCTTGAATGGAATATTTGGTGAATGCTGTCTGGGATTTCAAGCCGATGCTATGAAGTGAGAACTTAATTGAATGCCCGCCACCAGCCAGAGCTCGGTGAGCTTTAGAATTTGTTCGCTGTTTCATGTCGTTCAAGATGACAGGCTCAGCGCGTCGGAGCTATGTCACGTCGGCGTCGGCGTCGGCGTCGGCGTCGGCGTCGGCGTCGGCGTCGTGTGACGTGCGAACGTCGACGCTGTCGTCGCTTCGAGAGACACGACGGCTTAAATCGCGAGGGAAGCCAGAAGAGTGCCTGCAGTCTGCATCGCTCGGTCCGTGTGTCCTTCTGCAGGACGCATGGACACCACCCGGTGTCTCGACTCTCTAGAACACCGGTAGCCAGGCTGCAGATCAACGCTCCTGCAGCCTCCAGCCACGGACCTCCACGCGCAGGGGAGGATGGCGGCGATGACAAACGAGACGCACATGGTAGCGACTCGGGACGACGACGACGACGCCCTGTTGCGAATATCATGTCGGAATGCTTCGCATTAGCGGAACACGTGAACCCGGACACGGCACCCCCGAGCCACCCCCGCACCCCTCGACGCGTTGACCCTGACTCACCCATCGGCCGGACGCCGCCCCGACAATCCAACGACTCCGACATCGACATCGCCGTCGACGTCATGCGGGAGGCTCGATAACTAGTTATTGTCGCAGATCAATGGCGATGAAATATGCAGCTGTGACGCCTCCCAGGTAATGGCCGCCATGAATGTTTCAGTGCGTCGCATATCGGGTTCGAGTCCCCGCGGGGACCGTGGCTTCGCGGTAGCGCCGCGACGCCGACGCCGACGCCGTGGACGTTTAGTGGGCGATGCTCGTTATGACCGCTCGAAATACATCGGGTTGGCGGCGTCGGGGTGGGGGGTAGTGGTGAAGGGATGCATAATGCATTGAGAGGGTCACGGGGCGCTCTGACTGCCGAAGTAGTGCGTGTTTTGGGGGTCCCTGATGGCGGGTCGATGCTGCAGAAGATATTTGTTGGAAGTTAGCGAAAGCGTCGCGCGTAGTTTTGTAAATAGATATTAATTAAATCGATCCGCGCTTCGGATCAGAAGGATCGCCAGTCCGTCGCGTCGGCAGCCCGTTCGTCGTGCAGACGTCGACTCAGTGCGCAAAGCAGCACAACGCTGTGCAATCCGTCGTGTGCATCGCCAGTCCGTCGCGTCGGCAGCCCGTTCGTCGTGCAGACGTCGACTCTGTGCGCAAAGCAACACAACGCTGTGCAATCCGTCGTGTGCATCGCCAGTCCGTCGCGTCGGCAGCCCGTTCGTCGTGCAGTCGTCGACTCTGTGCCACGCAAAGCAACACAACGCTGCAATCCGTCGTGTGCATCGCCAGTCCGTCGCGTCGGCAGCCCGTTCGTCGTGCAGACGTCGACTCAGAGCGCAAAGCAGCACAACGCTGTGCAATCCGTCGTGTGCATCGCCAGTCCGTCGCGTCGGCAGCCCGTTCGTCGTGCAGACGTCGACTCAGTGCGCAAAGCAGCACAACGCTGTGCAATCCGTCGTGTGCATCGCCAGTCCGTCGCGTCGGCAGCCCGTTCGTCGTGCAGACGTCGACTCTGTGCGCAAAGCAACACAACGCTGTGCAATCCGTCGTGTGCATCGCCAGTCCATCGCGTCGGCAGCCCGTTCGTCGTGCAGACGTCGACTCTGTGCGCAAAGCAACACAACGCTGCAATCCGTCGTGTGCATCGCCAGTCCGTCGCGTCGGCAGCCCGTTCGTCGTGCAGACGTCGACTCTGTGCGCAAAGCAACACAACGCTGTGCAATCCGTCGTGTGCATCGCCAGTCCGTCGCGTCGGCAGCCCGTTCGTCGTGCAGACGTCGACTCTGTGCGCAAAGCAACACAACGCTGTGCAATCTGTCGAGCATTTGATACGTCCCAGTTTGCGTGAATGTGAAATGACAGGCCATGGTTTGCGGCGAGCGTGCGAAATGGCAGCAGCGAAATGTTTGCTCTTGACATTGGCAAGGCGCTGGGAATTGATACTCGTAGCTCGTAGCTACAATGACAGCGAACTGCATGGTACACGCCGTGGCTTACACAGAGCAGCAGCAGCTGATCTCGTGAGACAAACATGTAATTAACCTTGCCTCGGCTCGGTGTAGCTGCAGCAATTAGCGTTGTGTCATCGTGTCAACCCCCCGCCCCCCCCCCCCCCTGCCACCGGGGAACACACGAGATGTAATAACAGCCAATTACTTCCACGGTCCGTCGCACGGCCAGAGGGTAATCACCGGCATCACTGCTTCCTGTGTTTCCGTTTCCGAGGCAAAGTCTTCTCCAAACGGCGCATCCACATGCTAATCCGTGCTCTGTGATCTAAGATACCCGCTGTAAGTACTGCCAGTTGGGGTACGAAACTTAGCAGAGTCAATTACCGTGAATTATTTGGTGAATTCTACGATAAACCAAGGAAGACAGTAATAAATTCCAAGTGGCCATGTTCCAGCGCTATAAATCGGTCACCATTTTGCTTTATTGCCGGGCGGAGGCGGCAGCTGTAATTTGATGTCATCTCATAAACTGCCTTCTAGGTGATGGAGGGAATCTCGTCGAGTAGACGTCGCCCGCGGCGATTCCTTGCGCGTCGCGGACTTATTTCAGTCTTTTTATTGTCTTTATTTAGCCGCAAGTGTGGGTCACTCGAAGCATGTCCGACTTATTTATAGCCCCCCCCCCCCTACCCCGCGCCACGGTACCAATAAACCCTTCGCGGTGGCATTTCGAGTTGATCGACTGTCGGCGACGGAAATAGCATCGAATCGCTATTCAATTCCGTCGGGCCGACCCCAAAACAAGCAACCCCTAGCCGGGAATACTTTCTCTTTGCTCAGTTATTAAAACCTGGTGGCGAGTAATTGAACGAAAGTAAAGGTTAGGGGCGGTTCGGGCGGCGCGGGGCAGACGCGACGCCATCGACCTTTGGAGACGGAGCGCGTCACGCTTCCCTCGGGACGCCGAGCTGGAATCTGGGACAACCACCGAGCACCGGGAGTCTCATGGGCTGCTCTCGCCACCCGCCCATTTGTTTACTCCATTTACACATCGGCGTTATCGGCGTCGTCGTGCCCCACGCAACTGACCCAGATAACAAAGCAACCCTTCCGCTGTCTCGTGTCTCGTGTCACGTGTCACGTGGGATGACAACACGCCGGTTCCACAGAACCGACCGCTTCCGATTCAACGGTTTATTTATGTAAAAAATAAAACAACATCTCCGACCGGCCTCTTCACAACGATCCAGCCCTTCCCCTCCCGCCTCGCGCCCTGCCGCGTGCCCGGCCGTTGCAATAATAAATATTATATTGACATAAAAGGTGTTCCTTTCTTCGGAAAAGCTCGAGGGTGGATCGTGACACAGTTTCCGTAGCTGGTGGCTTCCGTAGCTCGCGTGGCCGGTATAGCAACTCGTGGAGCCTCCACAGCGCCGAGGGTTAAGCAGGGAGGGTGGCCGACTCACCGGGATTCCTAACAGCGGATAGTACAACGACCGCGGCCATGCCTCGGCTCTGACGCCGCGGCCGAGAAGCAGCGGAGAGGCGGCGGTAGGCTGCGAACGCGGGGAGGCGAGCTAAATGCGTTCGAACACGCGACGCTACTTGGCTGGTCTCGCCGCACACGCCCGTGCTGGGATGCACGCGCCAGCTAGACGCGAGCTGCGAGCTGCTGCCGTGCGCCGAGACACATCGATGATGTTGATGTGGCTTCGTTTAACGCGCTCTTTCTCTTTGGAGCCCTTAGCACGCCGTGATGCGCAAAGCCAGCGTCGATAGTGATTCCTGATTGGGCTCGCCATGGCAGAGAGAGGAAAACCTCACGTCGCTTATTGTTGATGAGCGTAGCGAGCGAAGCGAAATCTTCAATTTCACCTAGTGGAGAAAAAAAAAACACTAGTGTGTTTTTTTTGTTTTTTTTTGTTTGTGTGTTTGTTCGCGCTCTACAGGCCAAACGGCTGCTCCGATTTTGATGAAAATTTCAGGAAACCATATTTTGTTCTCAAATTTGACCCCCTGCTTTTTTCAGCAAAGTCGGATGAACAGTTTATTAACTATTCAAAATTTACAAAATATTTCAGAATTTTCAAAACTTTTCTTATTTTTGACAGAAAAAAATTGTTTATATAATCACACCAAACTATAGAAAAATATTAATCAAATTGATACGCAGCTGTGCTGAAGTTTTTGGATCTATATCTTATCTGTTTCGTTTTTTATTCGCATTTTTCCGACAATTTTTTACGATTCTTAACTATTTATCCCTCGAGATTTAAGTGGAAGGTTTAGGGGCGTTTACCAATTCATATTCTTGTAGGTCTTAAATCTTATCCTCAAGCCCTTAATAAGTACGCTCATCTACAACGCGATTAGAGTGAGCGTTCGCGAAGCCAGTTACTTCATAAATATGCGGTTCGACTCCCGCCGAATGCCCTTTCGCCCGCACAATTGATTACCCAAGAAAAAACTGTCCAAAATCCACAATTATTTTCCGACCGGAATTTCTATGTCGTGCCGTGCGCAGCACACTCGGGGGTCTGCGGGTCAGGGTGTAAATCCACCGCCAGGTGGAAGATGAGTCTTTCGGCATCACCTGTCCGGGAATAGTGTTCCGAGAAGGCGTGAAATTAACCGGTGGCCGGGGGCGGGGGGTTGTTGTTTGTGTGAGTCATCCGACACCCTCGTTGTTCCGGTACCCACTCCTGTAGACAACGCGGCGCGGCAGGCAAGGCATGCATCAGAAAGTGCTAAATCTTGACTCTTTAAACATTACAGCCTCCACGATATCGTCTCACGGAATGATCAAGTGTTTCAAACAAGAAAATCGTGTTTCAAGAATATTATACTCATAGCAAGTACGATCCTTATTTACCAAAATCATTCAAGCGTGAAGGATACATGAAGAACTCGACCGAGTAAATTTCGAACATTTTCTTGTCAAAGTAATAACTAGGGCTTCGAACGCTCAATCTAATCGCGTTGTAGATGAGAGTAGTTATTTAGGGCTTAAGGATAATCGCAACTAAACCTTCCGCTTGAATCTCGAGGGATAAATAGCTAAGAATCATAAAAAATTGTCGGAAAAATGCGAATAAAAAATGAACAAGATAAGATATAGATCCAAAAACTTGAGCACAGCTGCAAATCAATTTGCTTAATATGTTTCTTAAGTTTGGTGTGATTATATAAATAATTTTTGGCTGTAAAAAATAAGAAAAGTTTTGAAAATTCTGAAATATTTTGTAAATTTTGAATAGTTCAGAAACTGTAACCCCGACTTTGCTGAAAAAATCAGAGGGTCTAAGTTGAGAACAATTTATGGTTTCCTGAAAATTTTATCAAAATCGGAGCAGCCGTTTGGCCTGTAGAGCGCGAAAAAACACACAAACACACAAAAAAACAAAAACAAAAACAAAAACAAACGAGTGTTTTTTTTTCACCACTAAGTGAAATTGAAGATTTCGCTTCGCTCGCTACGCTCATCAATGATGGCCGACGAGACTAGCAGTCAGGAGTGAGACAGATGATTAGTAGACACCCATGTGACGCCATGCCGACGTTGATGGCTGGTATTCCCCGACGAGGGGTGCCAACAGAACAACGCTGCATCCGCGTCCAGCATCCAGCCAGCCGGGACCGGTCACCCCGGACAAGCGACAATCGTCCGTTCCGACGCAACGATGAAACACGTGAGCATCGACCCTCGGCCATCTCGCGCGCTTCTCTCAAGGTCACGAAGCGCCGAGGCTGCACCAATCAGCGATCAAGGCCGCGGCCTTGAGATGCCGATGACACGAATCACCGCTACGGGAGGTGTCACATCCTCAGCACTTGCTGTGACACAGCTAGCATCAGACACGACACATAATGTGACATGTCACACGGCTATAGTATGTCTCGCCGCCGGTTTCCATCTGCCGACATGGGGGTGTGCGACGGACTGTACCCCATCGACCCACGCCGCGTCGAGGACCTGCCCACAACTCCCCCCCCCCCCCCCCCACCAAGGGGCGAGCGGCGAGCGCGTGCCAGCGAGACACGCCGCCAGTTGATACAACCCGACTATGATTGCTGCCTCTCGTTCTGGGCACGTCGTGACCCCCCCCCCCCCCTCCCAGCTCCCCCGAGCCATCGGTGTTCGAGGAAACGACGTGGACGCTTTATAACACGCGCGCCTTGCTCCCGGAAGCCGTCGTCGGCGTCGGCGTCGGCGTCGGCGTCGGCGTCGGCGTCGGCGTCGGCGTCGGGAACAGAATGAGCGGCCGGGCGTCGCGGCGCGACCTGAATTCGCGGCGTCCACGACGTCTCGCTCACCGCTCACCGCTCACCGCTCACCGAGCGCACGGCACTCTGCTATAGGCGTGTCCGACTCGAGCACGGCCTCTTGGCAGCATCACCGTAGCACGTGCCACGTGCCTGCCTCACATTCATCTTTCAGTCGCGACTTTCTCGCGAGTTGTCCACCAGGTTGCGTTGCCTGGACGACAGCCCGTAAGGACTTTCTGGAAACTGCGTGTATCGGTGTCGTGGGGAGCCGCAGATCGCAGCAATCTAAAAGATCACACTTCCAGCCGTCAATCTGAGTTATACCCCGTTGGAGAAAATGGTGCGCGAATCTAGGAAGTTTACTGCTAGTTTTTTTTTGTCCGCAATTATAATTTTATCATTGATGCGGTCGAGATTCACGAAGAGTGCGACCGCATCTCGTTTATTCCGAGCGGAAGGCGACTTTTTTGAGACTCCACGACGGACAAGGGGCCCGACGACGATCACAAGCACGTCGCCGATGGTCCACCGAGCACGCACGCACGTAGCACGCGGCACGCACGCGCGTAGCACGCGGCACGCACGCAGCACGCGTTCGATGCAACGCGGGTATTAATACCGTCGCGACGCGTAGCGATGCAGTGGGTGGCTGCGTCGTCGCTGGGACGGCCCCGTGGATGCACGGCTATTTCGCGTGCACCGAACAAGTAGTAAAACCGGCGGACGAGGAGGCGGTGACTCAATCACGGCACACCGATGCACGCGTTGTACTTTGTATAGCACGGTGACGCGCGAGAAACATGGCCGTGCCGCGGGAAGGACGTTGCGACACACAGAAGGCGGTGGATTCTGAGGCGTATGATTGGATCTCAATCGCGCATCCCGCATTCCGGTGTTTGATGGACGAGTCACGTGTGGCAGGCAGTGTTGGGCAGTAATTGAGTAAAAGTAATTGAATTACTGTAATGAATTACTTTTTTCAGTAATTTGTAATGTAATGCATTACATTTCAGAGAAGGTAATTTGTAATGTAATTTAATTACATTATTTTATGTAATGTAATTGAAAAGTTATAAAAATCCCGAATTACTTTACATTTTGGCTTGTCTAAAATTATTTTTATAACAATGGATGGATTAAGCAACTATTTTTGGCATAATTTAAATTCCCGCTCTCCTATGTGGCGTCAACATGTCAGCCAAAGTCCGCTTCCTCCCCAGCACGCACCGGCCAGCCAGCGCCTTGCTGTTGCTGTTTGCCGGGATTTAGTCTCGCGTGCTTCAACGCGGTGAGGCATGTGAAATTTTCTTCCATGCAGTGTGACAAGTAGAGATGGTTGGGGCTGTCGGGCTGTCGAGGAGTGGCCCGTGCACTCGGAATTCCCTTTCCCGTCCAATATCTTAAACCGTAATGTTTCTTTCGAGTCGATATTTTTTACTCGCAGCTGGCTTCTGTAATCAACATTATCCCTCGTTTTGCAGTCGAAGCTAATTCCCGAACAGCCATACTACGTCTACATCTGTATCACAGCGATAGTGAAAATTTTCCCACGCCACGTGCTTGTTAGACCGATCTCACGCAGCCTTGCGAGGCTTTGGGCCTTTGGTCCTTCATGAGTTCGAGGAATTTTCGACATGAGATTTGCAGACTATGCTTGAGTTCGCTGGTGCCAGCCAGCCGGCCGGCAATTTGACGGATTCGGAAATTAGAATAAAATTAGTCACGAGCTATCTTGTTTTTTAAGTTTTTTAAAATAAATTTTGCCTCTCTTACGAATGCCTTCCACTCCATGCGTAAATATTATGCGATGTTAATTCAGTATTCACCCGAGAGCCGACCGGGATGCAGTCACTGCAAAGTGTAGTTTTCAATGTGATAATGTGATGGTGAAGCAAAAATAGACAGGGAGAACTGCCTAATCGGGATTTATTGCACCCGCTGCGCTGCGAATGAGCTCTTCTACTACAGTGAGTCAGATTTTCTTTATGTTTGGATCGTACATATTTCCGGATCTTCGAAAATTTTCGGACTTTCGGACAGTTTCGGATTTTCGGACAGCTTCGGGCCTTCGGACAGTTTCGGACGGATGTAAATTTTGGGAAAATACTTCGGGCCAAATCGGGCCGAAAAAATTGGGGGGCCCGTCGGGCATCGGGTCGGGCCGGATTCGGGACTGGTCGGGCCGACTGCCGAGGTCGGGCTGGGCCAACGGAAAACCGTAAAATCCCATCTCTAGTGACAAGTGATCAGATTCAAACATGTCTGATGCAGAAAAAGACGATTTGCTTAGAACCTAGATGATATTGTGGAGGTGGCCCACGTTAAATAGGCTCTCATGGCCAGATTACGCGTATTAACTCTGAGGTGAGCTTGGGCAAATTTTCTGAACGGGCTTGACGTGAAAACCATTTTATTTGGCAGCAATTGTCTTAACAAGCTCGAGCTTCGCTCAACCTTGGTGCCCATAGGGCACAAGCATATGCGCATAGCGCAAACATATGTGCATAGCGCAGACATATGCGCATAGCGCAGACATATGCGCATAGCGCAGACATATGCGCATAGCGCAGACATATGCGCATAGCGCAAACATATGCATATAGCGCAAACGAATTGTAGGTAAGTGTGTTGGTAAACAATATATGCTTACTCAAGCTTATGCCCTTAAAAAAACAGCCGCTCTGAGAAATATTTCCTTGTCCAATCACTATATACCTTGTTATTGTTACCAGTTTCTGTATTAGGGCTTATGGCCTACTACTACTTAGCGCAGCTGTTTAATCATAAATGCGGTAGTAGAGATACCTTTTCCAACCGATTTCGGTCAAAATTCTATTGTATAGGAAGACCTATTGTATAACTTGACAGGTTCTGTTCTAGATATTATTTCTAAGTATTTCAAATTCATTGGTTCAAGGAGGCAGAGGAAAAGTAAACAACATAATTGCCTGCTCATTTTACCATTAATTAATTACTTATTTACTGGTTATTAAACTATCGCAACGCAATAGCAAATAATTAATCATTCAAAATTCTTCATTTGAATGTCAGAAAGAATGATGAGTGTAAATTTCTATAACCTCAAGTTTTGACACGGCATGTTGCTACGATACGGAGCTCGGATCATCGCTTTACCTTCGCAATCACTGCCGTAAAGATACTTTACGCTGATCATGCTGCGCTAAAAAAGTAAAAAACACTAAACTACTCAAAGAACCGAATATTATTATGGGTAGTTGATATGCAGAGATATGCAAAAATACAACAAAAAAAAGTAATTTGAAAAGTAATTGAGTATTTTTTGTAAGTAATTAGTAATGTAATGAATTACTTTTGGTTTTAGGTAATTTGTAATGTAATTTAATTATTTTGAGAGTCATGTAATTGGTAATGTAATTAAATTACTTTTCAAAAGTAATTGACCCAACACTGGTGGCAGGTAGCTGGTATTGTGTTGCTGTGGTGTTGTCATGGCTGTACGATTCATGGCAATAGGCAAGGCACATAGTAATGCCAACAATCGTAGCAGCGTGGCTATACACTAGCAACAGCAGTGACACCGGTGTTTGCTGGCATTAGGCAAGGCACATAGTATAATGCCAACAATCGTAGCAGCGTGGCTATACACTAGCAACAGCAGTGACACCTGTGTTTGCTGGCATAAGGCAAGGCACATAGTAATTCCAACAATCGTAGCAGCGTAGCAACCCTAGCAGGAGCAGTGACACCGGTGTTTGCTGGCATTAGGCAAGGCACGTAGTAATGCCAACAATCGTAGCAGCGTAGCAACACTATAGCAATAGTAGTGACACCGGTGTTTGCTGGCATTAGGCAAGGCACATAGAAATGTCAACAATCGTAGCAGTTTAAAGCAGTGTAATTACACCTGCCAATGGACTTTCAGTACTACAGAGCCGACTCCTGCATGTTTTCATCACAAACACTAATCTTCTTTAATTTGGAGGCCTGCCGCCGGTCACCGCCGACCCGATCGTCGTCACGTGACACTCACAGCCTTCCCGACGACCCGGCGGCATGAAACGGCCAAGATAGACACACAGCCTTCTAAAAACACATCTGAGACAACGGAAACAACCCCATCGGCCGCTCGAGTCGAGTTCGTCGCCAGCCCGCCGCGTCGGTACCCGGTTCGTCGAGCACAGATCGACTCTGCACCAATTCCAACGGCGCCGGCCTGAAAGCCAGCAACGGCAAGCCAAGCGGCGGTGAGACCGAGTCCTCGGCGAGACTTACTTCAGCGAGGCGAGGAGCTGCGTTTCAAGTAGCCGACATCGCTGTCCTGCCGACCCGGTCGCACGCCCACAACACAACACAACACAACACAACGCAACACAACGCAACACAAAGCACTGCACTATAGCACTGTATGCACCGTCTCTTGCACTTTATCACTGTATCACTGTGAGGCGATGCGATGCGAGCAGGGTGTCCCGGCGATGCAGCTTAGCGTGTGGATGCGCGATCGCTGCTGCTGCGGCGGCGGCGGCGGCGGCGGCTGCTGGCTCGGTCTGCTACGCGCTACCAGCGACGATCTGAGCGATCTGAACGCACCGAGGCCAGGTCCGACGTCCGCGTATCGATCGCCGCTAGCGCTGCCGGTGGGAGCTCGTATTGATCGCTCGGCGTCGGCGTCGGCGTCGGCGTCGGCGTCGGAGGCGTCGGGGGCGTCGGGGGCGGCGTGACGTGCGGTCGGGAGACAGGCGGTTGTTCGACCGGCCTAGCGGCGTCGGCACGCGGTGGGGAAATTGTGACCTATTCGCTTGTCACGTGACGTCAGAGAGTTGAAGGCGACTTGGTATGAAAATGTTAATTGCGCGAGCTCATGAGCTAAATGAGCGATGAGGATTTCATCGCATTCGGCATTTGGAGTTGGATGTAGGTGATCAGAAGTGCGATTATGTCAGATTTTTTAAATTCAGATAAAATAGTATATGCTTTTTTCATGTTCTCATCTGATCTCACATTAGAAAATGAACATAATCACAGTGCAGTTGGCTTGTGACTTTCAGATGTTTCTGCCGAATTTTCTGTCAATTTATTCGGTAATAACCATTTGACGTCTTACATCGATATTTTTGCGCCTGTATCCGGGATCATTTTTGCCTGAATGCTCAATTTGTATGGCTTTTGAAGAGAATAGAGCGATGCGATTGAAGCTAATCATCACCTTTAATTACTGCTGAAAAATAAATGTTTATATTTTCTTGTTCCACAGGCCTTACGACTTAACTGATTTAGATAAAATGTTCAGAAGAGCTTGGTCCTAGCTTGGCAGCAGCGAGAAAAGAAACGGTGAGCTGTTGTAGGTTCACATTGCGTTTGCCTACAGGTCTTCGCTCCGTGGCCTCGCCAACAAATAAACAGCGCATGTTTTAAATCACTTTTCGCCGACTAGAAGTAATTAACGTCGACGGGAATTACATTGCGAGTTTGAACTTAAATAATTAAACCTTCATTATTTCCTTGGATGGTAATTAATTTGAGATGTTTTGATTGACAACAGCAACCTTTCGGGGCACGCAAAAGTGCATTGCTGGCCGTGAGGTTGGCATGCAGGGGACATCATCATCATTAATACAGACAGATACTATGAAGCGAGCTGGGGTAAGTATGGGTACTTAGGGCCGGTAAAGTTGACATCAGTATCAATCAAGCCAGCATCAAGCAAGCAGCAAGCAGCAAGCAGCAAGCAGCAAGCAGCAAGCAGCAAGCAGCAAGCAGCAAGCAGCAAGCAGCAAGCAGCAAGCAGCAAGCAGCAAGCAGCAAGCAGCAAGCAGCAAGCAGCAAGCAGCAAGCAGCAAGCAGCAAGCAGCAAGCAGCAAGCAGCAAGCAGCAAGCAGCAAGCAGCAAGCAGCAAGCAGCAAGCAGCAAGCAGCAAGCAGCAAGCAGCAAGCAGCAAGCAGCAAGCAGCAAGCAGCAAGCAGCAAGCAGCAAGCAGCAAGCAGCAAGCAAGCAAGCAAGCAAGCAAGCAAGCATGTAGCAAGCAAGCAAGCAAGCAAGCAAGCAAGCAAGCAAGCAAGCAAGCAAGCAAGCAATAAGCAAGCAGCGGGTGACGAGGAGGGAAGAAGGGCCTAAAGGTCTTCGTTGGAAAGGTTGCAGCCGGCGGTGCGGAATGTCAGACCCTAGCGCGGATAGGTCGCCGAAAGGCCGCCGGCGCCACCTGGAATCTTGATGCATTCTGCCAGGAACAACAGGAACAACGGGAACAACGCTGCTAGCAGAATCACCGTCGCTTCTGTCCCACGAATCAATATTAACTGAGCCGGTGTCGATGAAATTTTAGGTGCACCTTCAGTATTTTTAATACAAAGCGGCTTATTTACTAGTTCTCTTGCGAATCGTTTTATGATGATAATACACTCGCAAATTTCAACTAATTTACGTTTGTCAACGTGACTATCACCAGGAATCACGTTTTTTAGGCGTAAATAAATAATTTATTACGCTCATCCAAAGCGATTTTAAAGGATCACGATGAGCCATGAAGGACTTTGTAAAATCAGTCTTCTGAAAAAAGTCTACGGCTTTGAAGAACGTGCTATTTTATCTGTAAGGAGGACTGGAGGACTGATATGAATGCGACGTCCCACCCTGGTTTTAAAACTGATTTCTGAAATATAATCAATTGACAAGAAAAGGTAGTCACTTGGTCCCGCGCGACAATTCAAGTGGACGCATTGCAGAGATTACAGATAGAGTTGAAAGTATCGGAACTTGGAAGTGACGCTTCCTTGCAGTTGCACGTCCGATTTCGCACGGCGATTGTTACCTTCGCCGCTACAATCGGCCACACTTTGATCCGATTGTTGTCTGTTTCATTGAACCAAACATCTCACCAGGCTCTAGAATCCGAAATAAAACTATTGGCGAAATCGGGCGAAAAAGCGCGGGTGGTAAAACTTTTTATAAACAAGAGCAGTTATCACCTGATAAAGATTCTCTTTTATAAGTCAACTGTCAGATATTCTACAGACCTGTAAGACAATTTTGATTGCACTCTCTCTCTGTGTCAGTCAGCTGCTAGCTGCAGCTGCAGTCAGGGCAAAGTCCAACCGCAATCTTGTCGCGCTGTGTGACTGTATGACATCTCAATGCTACGATCGAGTGTCATTGCATGCCGGCTAATAGCTGGACTTCTGCAGATGTTCTGGGTAGTTTCAGATGAGATGGTTTGAGAGAGTCCCAGACGCGGGTATTAGTGGTCGGGGAACACCTTCTAGTCCGAGCGTTAGAGGGCTGTAGGCAAAGCGGGCTGGACTCGAGCAGTGTGAAGTGTGGTGTCTGCAAGAGCTAATTGCTCCATTTGCAACGCTTGCTGCTCGCTGCTTGGGGAGTGGGAATTGGCTGGGGAGTGTTTTGTGCTTGAGTGCATCGGTCGTCGTCTGCACAAGCGTAGGTATTTTGACTCAATGCATACGTTTTTCCTTGACCAAGGCTACTAGAAGTGGTGGCATATAGGTGGTAGCAGCTGCAAAGGTGGTACTAAATTGGTGGAATGTCTAGTGTAGCACTATTGCTTACATGGTGACATGGGCTTTATAACAGGACTCAATGATTGTCTGCTTGCAAGGGTCTGGCAATTACTGTCAGAGACAATTTGCTTTGATTGATCACTTTCTATGCAATGCGCTATACCTTTTGTTGCTATTGTTGTGGCTATTTGTAGAGAAATCTAGTTCTTACAATCGTCATTTCTCAAACTGAAAAGTTAGCCAAATTTACAATCTGAAACAATGCAAAATGCGGCAGTTCTCTGGAGGCTGCTGTACAGTGAAACCTGGGGTAAGAAATTCCGAATGTTTTCTTCCAGCGTCTCGTGCAGCATCATGCCGAAAGTGAGAAAACACAAGTTCAAGTACAGCCAGGTCCCACCGATGCAAGACAACACAGACAAACAGGTATGTTCGTAGCAACGTAATACCACGTTTACATCACGCATGTTTCTAGATAGCTGAAGTCACCAAATGCTTAACAGGTGATTCGTGCCTCACGTGATTACGCATATTTGTGTGCTAACAGTTGTAATTTTTCTGCAGAACTCCGATGTAACAAAACGTCAACAGCGCATGGCTGAGCTAGAGCTTGAGTTGGCTGCGTTGAAAGTACGTACAATGCGTTACTATAACTTAACACTGTATTATTTAGTATAGTAGTTAAACAGAAAATGCAAAGCCACGTTCAGTTTTGAATATTTCGTGCCAACTACTTTCATTGCATGTAATATGTGTTGTCAATGCTGTCAGCGCTGCAAGGGATGCTCTCATGCTTCAGTAAAGATAGGTGGGGGTTTCCAACCTGTTCCAGGCGGCCGAGAAGTCGAACGTTGACAGCAGTGGCACGTTCTCCTCCAGCCCGTGCTGGTCGCCAGATCAACCGCTGTGCACGCCTCAAGAGAAACTATTTGCTCGACTCCCGCAGGGCAGGGCCAAGACCATCCTCGGTCTGGCCCTTCGAATTCCTTCCGCTTCTTCACCGGCTCTCTCGTAGAAATACCACCTGTTTATGGATTCAGCAATGAAATACTCTATTCGATGTTTTAACTTTTATCTACGTGTATTATTATTGATCTAATAATTTTTATGTTATATTAAATTTGTTTACAGAAAATCTGTAGGTTTGATGTAGGAAACCAAAGGCTGTGGGTATATTTCACTCTGTAAATAAGAAATTTCATAAAATATCGGTGAAAAATATCTGTGATTTTTCTGTAATTTTTGTTAGCTGATATAAGTAATTACAATTTTAGTGTCGTGAAATAAGAGGATCTAAACAAAATGTAAGAATACCTTCTCAAGCTTCGCGCTGAATGTTAATTTTCGCGCCATCTTGGATTTATCTGTCATTGAGACAGGTGAAGAAATTCTGGAATCTTCCAAGTGACGCACGTGCGCGAGTCTAGTGTGAAGTTCTGTTCGCACGTTATTTGTAATCCCATCATCCCCCTAAATCATGTCAGACTTACCGCCGTCGTCAAACGAGCAGAGCAGTGAAGATGTGAGCGAAGTAAGGGATCTTGCACCAATGCCTCTAGCAATCGGACCTCCACCGGCAGCAAACACCAGCCTGGGCCAGCGAAGACAACCTCAAAATCTCCAAGGAGCTCTCAGATACAGCATCGAAGTTGGAGCTGGGAGCACATCTTCGGGCAATACAATGGGCCCAATGGATCCAGAGGTTTGTTAGATACATAATTATCCGCGTCAAACCAAGACAACTTAAAAATTCAAATCATTCCGTTCCTGGCATACATTCAATTTGTTGTAATTAGTAAATAAAATAAACGTTAGCAAAGCTATCGAATGTGGAGTGTGAACAAGATTGTAATGACGAGGCTTTATATCTCCTACTTTTGTCCTATTGACAGCGCCGGAGTTTTCTAGAAGCGACCCTCAGATCTCTGAGCATCAATCCCGTGGACCGCATCAAGACTTTTGTCGGCATCCTACAGTCCCCCGACGCATCCGTGGAAGACTGCGAAAAGGCCCTGGAAGAGATAATCGACGTAGTAGACAACATCGACAACGCCAATGGTAACTATCTTCACGACAAATCACCTTCAAAGCAGACACCGCAAAGCACTAACTCAACTCATTCCGCGACGCAGATTTCCACAAGATCGGCGCGTTCAAAGTGTTTGCGACGCACCTGTCTTCCCCGTCGAGCGGCGTCCGATCCAACACGGCCAAGCTGATCGCGGTCCTCTCGCAGAACAACCCGTACATCCAGTCGCACCTCTGCGAGACCGACACGCTGGCCACGTTGCTGGCGCTCATGTCCGACCCGGAGCCGCAGGTCCGCGTCGACGCCCTGTACGCCGTGTCGTGCGCCATTCGCGGCAGCGAGGCTGGCCTACGGCAATTCACCGAGCTGGACGGGTGGCGCGCGCTTCTGGCAGCGCTGGCCGGCCCCGAGAAGATGCAGCTCAAGGCGGCGTTCCTGGTGACATCGCTGGCGGCGCTGGGACCCGAAGTGGCTGACCGACTGGCCGCGCTCGACTTCGTGCAGCAGCTGTGTGGGCTGCTGCCGTCGGCGCGACCCCCTGCGCTCGAACACCTGCTGCGCGCGCTGGTCGCTGTGGCGACGGGCAGCCGGCGCGCCGCGGAGATCTGCGCCGAGAACCGCGCGGCGCTCGTCCAATCGCTGGCCGCCGTCGTGGACACGTATGGCGACGACACCGACGAGTTCCGCTTTGCGCAGGAGCTCAAGGAGGCGGTGTTTCCCGTCGCCGGTGACGACGAGGGCGAGCGGTGAATCGCACGGCCACTTGGATCCGGCTTACGCGAAGCCGCTTTGTGTTTATGTTCCGTTTTATCACTTGTACTCGTTATCTTACGTTAAGGACACGAAAATAAAAATCCGTATTGCTTATAATAATTAATTATATATTTGACATAGTCTTAACAGTAGCTATTTCAATTACATCAGCCAAATCTCTTAAATCTAAGTACATGTAAGTGATTAATATATATATATATATTTATTTATATGGTGTAATTTTTGTCAAATGCAATGTTGAGATAACTTAACATCGTAAAGCTCATGCTAGCGTTGCTGTGGTGCTGAAGATGAGGCTTCAAGGTCAATATCATGCAACGTTTACCATTTCGGTTTGTAAACTTTGCGCTGTGGCGTTGTTCAATCAGGGCATTTGCTGGACTGTGTGCCGTACGATTGCTGCACTCGCAGCGCTACAAATGTTAGTTCAGTTCGACATTCCCAAGCCTTGCTCTGGGTTTTATGCTGCAAACCACTCATCTCATTATGCTGACCCATGTCAATGAGCTATGATCTCAATAATGTGTAACATTGCCTGGGCCTTGCAATGGGAAGAGGATTCTTTTTTGGTAATTTTACACAATAATATAATACCCATTTTGTTCACAAACACGACTCAACTCTACTGTAAACCCATAGCAGTGCCAGCTATAGTAAAACAGGTGTTTTCTGGCACTAGTAATGCCGACAATCGTAGCAGCGTAGCAACACTAGCGACAGCAGTGTTTGCTGGCATTAGTCGCGGATTCCTGGATCGTGAACCCATCAGATTTCATGTGTGAAGCCGCGCGTCGCTAGCCTAGTAGCCGTACCGGCCCGGCATCGGCATGTTGCTGGCGACGGGATAGGGCGCGGCTAGAGGGTTCTGCGCGAAGTGGGCAGAGCCTGGCGGCGGCCGTCGGATCAGCTCGGCCATCTTGTCGGCCTTGACACGGCGCAGGTGCATCTGTAGGCGGCGCGCGGCGAAGCGTTCCAGGAACGTGTCCAGCTCCAGCTCGCCATCGAGGAACGCGCTGGCCACCGCGTCAGACTCCTCCTCTGACTCGGCCGCCGACGTTTGCAGCAGCGCCAGCGCCGTGTCCAGCGACAGGCTGCCCGAGTGCGACTCTGTAGGCGAGGCAACCGCGTTAGCTTGCGTTGCAGGATGGCTGTCTATCTGTTTCGATTTGTTTCGACCCTTGATAAAGCATGCAGCATAGCTTTGTTGGGAAAGGTATGAGTTTGGGACTCTGCATTCAATACCCAGTTAAATAGTTCTTCTGAAAACTAACGTGCTAAGATTAGGACTAGGCTATGCGAACACTCATATAATCGTGTTGTGGATGAGCGTAATATTTACGCTCACCCACAACGCGATTATATTGCGCGTGCGCATAGCCTAGAGGCTTTTATGATCAATTTATAATGTTCGGTGTTAAGTAAGCAGCTTTCTCAATGACACTGAATATTTCAAAACTTAAAAATCGATTTAAAGAAAAACTACTCAATTGATTTGCTTGAAATTAACACAGTATCTTCTTTTTACGATTTATAATGTACACAGTAAATTTTGTCAAAATCGGTTGAAGATAAAGTTGATTTAGTTGCAAAAAACTGCATAATCGCCAAAAAAGCGTCATAAAAGCGCCATTTCCAAGAAAAGCGCTAAACATACAACAATGAAATTTGTACACAAACATTAAATCGTAGGGGCCAACCTATCTGGAAAGTTTCGTCAAATTATATGCAGATTCTTGGCCTCTAGAGTGCAAAACGTGTTTTGGAAAAACTGAAAAATTTCGTAAAAACTTAATAACATAAAATTTACTCGTCCGAATTGCTTCAAAAACGTGGCAGATCTAAGTTCAGAGAAAACGAAGGTCCACCGAAATTTCCATCAAAATCCGTTTTGGCGTTTGGCCGGAATCGTGCGAACAAACACACAAAAAAACAAAAAAAAAAAAAAAAAAACAAACAAAAAAAAAAACATTCCGGATTTTTTTAGCAGTAAAGTGTAATTGAAGATTTCGCTTCACTCGCTACGCTCGTTACGCTCATCAAAAAGAAATGAGTCTTGAGAATGTATCTATCTATCTGGGTTGTTGAACGGCATAATTGAAAATTCAAGCTTTTCCTGATGTTTGCCTGCGTTCTCAACTCTTTAGACTTGAGTTTAGTTAGACCGTTGATAAAGCAGGTACCATAGCCGAAACGTTTAAGTTTGGTAGCTTAGCATTCAATAGCCCTGTTAAAAAGTATTTCTGATAACGAACATGCTAAGATTAAGAAAAGACATTGGCCCTAAGAAAGTAATAATATGAGAGCTTACTTAGTTGCTCGATTTTATTGACAACACTTTGACAAAGAGCTCCTCCCTTTGCGCTCAGTTCTGCAATGCGTTCCTTCCCTTCAACTAGCCGCGGTTCCTTGCCCAAGTTGAACTCGGCCAAGGACTTGTTGCTAGCCAAGAGCATTTCTTTCTCCGTCTCGAGTGATTTGAACTGAAACAAAGTGGTATGCCTGAGGTAAAAAATGGGTACTATTGCAACATTTTAATGTAAAGGTGGTAATATAAAAAGATAATTCACGAATTCATCAAACATGTGAGAGATTTTTTACACGTTTTAGCTATTTCCAAAGAAAATTCAAGCAATCCTTAACTTAATTGCATCAATTAGTGATTCAATGGTGACATTGTTCAAGTTTCTAACCTCATTTACATCCTTCAGAAGTTCTGAAAACCTTGCGTCGTCGTTCAGCATTTCTTTAAGCTCGTCATTGCTAAGATGTTCGAGAAGACCAAGTGCAGCCGCGAAATCAGGCTCTGCACGGTAATTGCTGTACATCGTCGCTAATTAGCAAACACTGGTTTATTGCTATTTTAATTACAATCCGATGACACTTCCCTACAGACACACAAATGACCTTCGTTCATGACGTATTAAACAAGATGGAGTCAGCTTTGAATTTTAACACGTTATTTTGAAATTTGAGCCAAATGATCGACTCCATGAACGTTCGGTTAGATAGGATTGATACTTATTTTTAGTAAGCGGACATTTTATAAGTTGAATGTTTCATATTTAAAGTGAAATGGTATTACAGTTAAAGCATGATACAAAAACCGGGTTAACTTCAAATGACAGCATCAGTGGCATCAGCTGTCAACGGTTACTGGGTTTGATGGGCAGCCTTCCGACCCATGGTATTCGCAACCCATAGCAAGTTGCCATGAGTCAAGAATACCATGAGTCAAGAATACCATGGGTTAGGAAAGTGAGGTATTGGAGTCAAACCTGCTATGAGTTAAGAAAGCCATGGGTTGCGAATACTATGATTCGAGAATACTATGGGTTAGGAAAGTGAGGTAATAGAGTCTAGCCAGCTATGAGTTAATAATGCCATGGGTTGCGAATCCTATGAGTCGAGAATACTATGAGTTAGGAAAGAGTGCACAGGGCTACCCCTCTCTGAATTCAAGGATACCCCCACTCCGTGGCCGGCCTTACAACAATCCCGCCCATCTTGAGCCTCGCCGATCTGCCGTTGAAGATGGCGCCAGCTCAACCCCCGGTAAGTCCGCTACAAGCAATGCAGGGCTGCTCGACAAAAAGCCGCGACAAGACTTCCACGGCGGCGACGGACAAGACTTCGGAGTCGACGGCGGTGACGGGCAAGACTTCGGAGTCGACGGCGGCAACGGGCAAGACTTCGGAGTCGACGGCGGCGACGGGCTAGACTTCGGAGTCGGCGTCGGCGACGGGCAAGACTTCGGAGTCGACGGCGGCGACGGGCAAGACTTCGGAGTCGACGGCGGCGACGGGCAAGACTTCGGAGTCGACGGCGGTGACGGGCTAGACTTCTGAGTCGGCGGCGGCGACGGGCAAGACTTCTGAGTCGACGGCGCCGACGGGCTAGACTTCGGAGTCGGCGGCGCCGATGGGCAAGACTTCGGAGTCGGCGGCGCCGACGGGCAAGACTTCGGAGTCGGCGGCGCCGACGGGCTAGACTTCCACGGCGGCGACGGGCAAGACTTCGGAGTCGACGGCGGCGACGGGCAAGACGTCGGCCACGGCGACGGGCAAGACTTCGGAGTCGACGGCGGCGACGGGCAAGACGTCGGCCACGGCGACGGGCAAGACTTCGGAGTCGACGGCGTCGACGGGCAAGAATTCGGAGTCGACGGCGGCGACGGGCAAGACTTCGGAGTCGGCGTCGGCGACGGGCAAGTCTTCTGAGTCGACGGCGGCGATGGGCTAGACTTCGGAGTCGACGGCGGCGACGGGCAAGACTTCTGAGTCGACGGCGGCGACGGGCTAGACTTCTGAGTCGACGGCGGTGACGGGCTAGACTTCTGAGTCGACGGCGGCGACGGGCTAGACTTCTGAGTCGACGGCGGCGATGGGCTAGACTTCGGAGTCGACGGCGGCGACGGGCAAGACTTCTGAGTCGACGGCGGCGACGGGCTAGACTTCTGAGTCGACGGCGGTGACGGGCTAGACTTCGGAGTCGACGGCGGCGACGGGCAAGACTTCGGAGTCGGCGTCGGCGACGGGCAAGACATCTGAGTCGGCGGCGGCGACGGGCAAGACTTCTGAGTCGACGGCGGTGACGGGCTAGACTTCGGAGTCGACGGCGGCGACGGGCAAGACTTCGGAGTCGGCGTCGGCGACGGGCAAGACATCTGAGTCGGCGGCGGCGACGGGCAAGAATTCGGAGTCGACGGCGGCGACGGGAAAGAATTCGCAAGAATACGTATTTAATTCGCTTATCAATAAGCGTTCCTTTTGGTGTATATCAGTAATATAAAAATAAACTTGGACGCACAATTTCAATTGAGTTGGCGCGCACATTCATATTGTATACTCCCAATTAAATGGCCCAAAACCTGTACCTGCATTCATACATAATGTACTTAAATATTTAATGATGATTGCATAAAAACGGATAGCCTAGATTGATGCTCGTTTAACTAAACTATTACTCATTTGATTACATTTATTTTAGGTATTAAGAAGTAACAAGTATATTTAACATGTATTTAACATTTCCAACACATTGCGTGCCAATGCATGGCACATGCAGACAGTGAGAATGGGATGGATAGTTATTTTTTAAATATTTACATTGATCCATCCGAGGAGGTTTAAGCTATTAGGAAAAAGAATGTGCAAATTGTATAAACTGCTATAAAGAGAGTCACACTTGAACTTTGACCTCCACTTATAGCCTCGCAACGTTTCTGTCGAAGATAGGTATTTGAAGAGATTGTTCCTCGTACAAAGACGAAACTTTTAATACCATGTTTTAATACCATGTACCATGTTTAATAATGCACTCCAATTATTTTGGAAATCATGCCTGCATTTATTGATTAAATCGATTCAATTGACATTTAATTTTAGCCATGATTTTCTCAGATAGACAAAAAACCCGCGAAAAACACTACCCCAAGTTTCGGTGGCATGATGCATCGGCTGTACATGGACTTTGGAAACAAGTTTATACCTGCAGCAGTGATTGACACTGGCGGTGTGAAATGTGAAGTCGGGGTGATCGACACAAGCGAATTGACAGCCAAAGCTGATATAGGTACGAGACGGGTCCATACAAAAAGACACCGACACAAAAGTGTATAAGAGTAAGATATTAATTGTCATGTTGAAATATTCTTTACAAGATTCCCAAAGCGGAGCTAGCCCATTATACTTTCCGTCGCCGCTGTCGAAGTCTTGCCCGTCGCCGTCGTCGAAGTCTTGCCCGTCACCGTCGCCGAAGTCTTGCCCGTCGCCGTCGCCGCGGCCGAAGTCTTGCCCGTCGCCGCCGTCGACTCCGAAGTCTAGCCCGTCACTGCCGTCGACTCCGAAGTCTAGCCCGTCACCGCCGCCGACTCCGAAGTCTTGCCCGTCGCCGCGGCCGACGTCTTGCCCGTCGCCGCTGTCGAAGTCTTGCCCGTCGCCGTCGTCGAAGTCTTGCCCGTCACCGTCGCCGAAGTCTTGCCCGTCGCCGTCGCCGCGGCCGAAGTCTTGCCCGTCGCCGCCGTCGACTCCGAAGTCTGCCCGTCGCCGTGGCCGACGTCTTGCCCGTCGCCGTCGCCGCGGCCGACGTCTTGCCCGTCGCCGTCACCGCCGCCGACTCCGAAGTCTGCCCGTCGCCGTGGCCGACGTCTTGCCCGTCGCCGTCGCCGCGGCCGACGTCTTGCCCGTCGGCGCGGGCGAACTCTTGCCCGTCGGCGTTTTCGACGTGCCTGCCGCCTCGATGTGCCTTTTGCCGTGGACGTGCCTGCCGCCGTGGAGTGTGGACATCGTTCCGGTTTTTAATTAAACCAACAGCGGAGCTAACCCTCATACTTTGAGCATTTTTTTTCATTTAATTCTAAAGCCGTAAGGTAAACCCTTTCCCAATAAGGCAAACCTAGCCTATATCCTCTATCCTAGCCAAACCTATATGTCCATAAGGCAAAACCCTGTGCCTATATAAGGCAAAACTACGTGATCTTAGTAAAAATAACAGTATGCCCATAGAGCAAAATATCGGTGCACGTAATGGCGGAAACTTTTATTTGTTTTCAATTAATCAACCCTGGGACACCCCCAGTGAAAAAAAAACTCATAATCAGAGTAGATTAAAAAGTTCTGATACTTGAATGGCAAATGAAAATCGCATTTTTTTAATTTTTCACCAGCTTTCAACTTTTCCGTGGCTGCCTGCCTCTCTGCTCAATTTTCCAACTGCTTTTTCAGGATTTTTCATGTTTTCATCGTTTCAACCATAATATGTACACGCGATTTCGGATCCTTCTGTTGGCAGAATAATGTGTAGAATTTAACGACACGATCGGGAGAATCGTGGATTCTCGAGATTCTTTCATCAAAACTCTCCAACATTTAAAGAAAATTTAAAAATTAGACGCAATTATGCCACTATGACACGTCTAATTTCGGCTGTGCACTTTCATTTCGATATTATGTGAGCTTTAATGCAACTGTCTTGCGGGTGCGAGCGTTTGAAGAGAGATAAGAAGATTTTTCGCAATACACCTATTCCACAATCCACAAACAAGCGCCACCCCTTGACACATAGTCACCCAATGAGACATGTGTGTCGGGTGGGTTGCCGAGGCTCGGTTAACAGTAACATTTTAAAATCCCAGCCATGCTGCCGCGCTCCCAGCGACCGCATGGTGGGGGAAATATTTTGAGGGGTGGAAGTCGCCATGGGTTGCGAATACCATGGGTCAAGAATACCATGGGTTAGGAAAGTGAGGTAATTGGGTAAGGCCTGCCATGAGTTAAGAATGCCATGGGCTGCGAATACCATGGGTCAAGAATACCATGGGTTAGGAAAGTGAGGTAATAGAGTCAAGCCTGCTATGAGTTAAGAATGCCATGAGTTGCGAATCCTATGAGTCGAGAATACTATGGGTTAGGAATCTGGGATACTATGGGTTGCGAAAGCCATGAGTTAGGAATGCGAGGTATTAGGAATACCATGAGTTGAGAGGTAGCCGGTTTGATGCTTGTTCAGTGCAATGCAATCCTTCATCAAAGGGCGGAGCCAAACAAAAGTAACCGTTACAGATTTTGACTTCAACTGTTTGTTCTCGTCACGGTAATTTGATAATATCTATTATTTAATTGATCGTCATTTTTTGTACTATGAGAAATGTTTTAGTATTGACGACAGGTTATTTTTTCAGCCATCATGCGCCCAGATTCACGAAGTGTTTCATTCATTTATCATCAAAATGAGGGATATGATGCATCTCAGTTACCTGCACAGATGCAAGAAAACGTTGGCATGTCCCGGCGTTGCCTACAAAAAAATTTTCAGGAAAAAGAAGATCCCGTCGCATCTCAGCAAAGCAGGGGACCATTGTCAATGGTAAAGAATTGGAGCAGCAATATCAGTCTTTCTTCACTTACTGCATCTTCACAGCAGACAGGAAAGAGAGCGACATCGGCCTTGCGTTCGGGCACCGAAAAGCTAACAAAGACATTAAGCAACGTCCGCATTTCCATCGATGAATTTTCCCAAGTAAGTGGTCAATCTCTTTGTCACGTTTTCAACAAATCTCCAGCCATCACTGTTATTGGATTGATTGTGTCTTGCAGAAGCTTCGTAGATCAACAAGAAGAAGGCGACGAATGACTGCCATCTGCGAGTCTCCGAACTCCCCCAAGACGCCGGGAGCGCAGAGCAGGCAGGTGCTGGGTCGGACGCCGACCAAGATGTACAGCCCGTTCAGCATCGACACCCCTCGCCAGAAGAGACTGGCCAGCTTACCAGGTTCAAACAGCAAGTGAGTTTGTTTGACTTCTGTGTTGGAGTTGTCTAGTCAATAGGTAGTTAATTTGAGTTACACTTCAAACCAGCAGTAACCATCTATCAAATTACCTAGCACTGGTTAGATAGAAGCTGTTCTAAAGAGATATCTGGACTTTTATTTTCTCTACCTACCAATTCTCGGTATTGACATGTTAGCTATTGTACCTTGAGTTTGACTGTTTGACTGCTAATTCAAGTATGATACTAATTGATTGACAGTAGGTACCTAGTAAAATTCAGATATTAATGTAATTATTGTTAGTTGCTTTTTCAACCTGAAAAGTAAAACCTAATATTTTGCAAGTCAAGTACACTCCTGGACACTGAAACCCGTCCACTAGAAATTTATACAAGTCCCGTGGAAGGTTGGCTTGAAAAAAAGTGTAGGTAAGTCGGGTAAGCACCATGGTCCATGCTGTATGCCATGTGCTTTCTGAACCTATACCTCGTTTTGATAAACCAGTTTTCTTTATCAGTAATGCCTGTCCAGTGAAATGATGATCGACCAAGCTCACAAACATGATATCTCGTGAGTTTTTTTCACCATTTTAGCACGCCACACTGACCTATAACTTGTAATTTTGAAGATGCAGAAATAATTCGAAAACTTCCTGCGTCTACTCTTTACAGCAAACACGTTTATCTCATCACTTCCTCAGTATTTTGGAAAAAGTTTGTTTCCATGGCGCAATTTAATTTCCTCTCCTTTTAATTGCTTCTTTTATCTTTGGATCAAGTCAATGGTTGGTTCCAAAACCCGATCTTTTTGATGGCTGTAGGTAGGTTACCTTGTCCTGGCAGGTCGGATATATATTATATCAAGTACGGGAGATTAGATAGGTACCAAACAATGTCGGTTATTACAATGCAGGGAAGGAAATTCAAAGAGTTGTCATTTTGAATTTTTTACCATTGAATAAATGTTTGTACCTAACTATTAATAGGTATCAATAGTAAATGTAGTGTTGTTACAGCAAGGATATTGAAATTTGTCCAAACCGTCTAAATCTTCCCCGGCAACTCTATGACATGCTGGAGCTCGATCATGGCCAAAACGGCTTCTTTAGTGAATGAATATTCGCAATGCACGGTTGATATGATTTGTTAAAAGCCCCACTGATAAGAAAACTGGTTTTCCATCATTAGGCAGCTTCCCAAGCTAGTGGTTTCATATGCCATGTGCTCAGCCCCTACCTGGCTACCCATACTATTTTCAAGCAAGACGAAATTGGGACTTGTAAAAATATCAGGTGGACGGTTTTCAGTGTTCAGAAGTGTACATGGAGTAAAGTAAAAGAATGCCATCTAATTCCTGTGAATAAAACGTGTGTACTAGTTGAAGTTTAACGGCTGGCGCTTGCTTCCCCGACAGACGAGTGGGTAGGGCGGGGCAGGGGTTGGGGGCGGTGCACAGCCCGAACAACAAGTTTGCCGCCGACGTGGCGGACGCTCGCAACGGGATCGCCGAGCTGGACCGAATGACGCGCAGCGTGATGAGACGCAGTCTGCGCAACTGACCCCCGCGCCGACACCTGGTACTACCCACTCTCCCACCGATGCCTGCTAAATCTTACTGTCCGCAAGGACTCTTTCTAGCCATTCGTCTTGGTCCAAGACTGTTTTAATCAAGGCTACAAGTTTGAGATTCTGAGAATTTACCTATTTTTGTGCCCAAATATACTCGAATAGATTGGTATTATTCTCTTCAAGAGTCTGGTTTTCTGTGTTCACTCAGTACTGCATTTAGATGTGACGAATGTGACTTTAGTCCATTCTTTGTCACTTAGACATTTTATTTAGCCTAGTTTACAAATACTTTTTATATTTTTATACCTTAAAATGAGGTAGCTCTAAGAATTCATAGAATTCACTTTTTATATTTCGTATTAAAGATGGATCAAAGAACGTTGATCCATTTGCTTTTTTATACTTGTTTACTGCTTTGCACAATCTTCCTTGTGATTCATGAATCCCTGCTATCATGTTTGTAAGAAGAAAGGAGCACATCCAGCTTCCTGATTCCCGAATAATAAGGAGTTGGAGCCGCTTCGTCCAAACCCTACCACCCATCCAAACGACCAAGTCCTGATTCAACATTGACCAATATTTTCTTGTTGATCTTCCTCTATTCTCTCCGTCCACGCACGCTACGTAAGCCTTCCGGCAACTATCATTACTCACCCATCATCGTTAATTAAACTGGACACGTTTCAAAATCCAACAACTGTGCCTGCTTTATTACTTTCTCATATCTATTCCTAATTTTATCACTAAGGTTTTCACAGAAACTAACCATGTCTTCCTTTTTCCTCGAGATGACAAAGAGTGCCAAAAGTCTAGATATTATAAATGCAACGATTGAAGACCCAGCTGGGAGATGCTAGAAGATTTAGCTGTCTCAAGTCGGTGTTTCCTCGGCCTTGGTAGCAAGAGCCGCGCTAGTGCTGCCGACTTAGCGAGGTAACTTGTTTCCCGCTCAGTTGGTCCTGTTCCTGGTGAATGCCCTGGTCGATGGAGGTTGGTGTCACTGGGCCGCCTTGCGTCGTGTCTGCATCTCCTCCGCCTGCTCCACCGTGTCCGCCAGCGGGCAGCCGAAGGTTTCGGGCAAGAGCAGGGTGGCCAACCCGGCGGCTATCACCAGCACCCCCATGGTGACCAACGGCACCGGCTTCCATGTCACCTCACCCTGTCGGTAGATTAGAGCCCAGCATCGGTATTCGTCGATTCATTGAGTTGCGGTTCTAAACCGACGCGTAAGCCGCCAGGCTAAATGCGCTGCCGGCACCCGTATCAACATAATATGATAGAACCTCGTTCCTCGTATCTAGACGTTAGTGTCAGTAAGCCTGGGCACATGCAGCTCAACCCAACGCAATGCAATCGTAGCTGAAGTTACGGTTGGGCCTGCCATTAGACCTGACAAATGCTACAACACATAAATTCATTTATACTATGAACTTAATTTCCCTTGTAAAATGTGAAACAGCCAATCCTTGATACCGGATCGACAGTTTTAAGGGGAAATTAAGTTGAATCGTGAGTTATAATCTGGTCTTGGCACAGCCAAAGCATTTTAACTGGTGCTTTGCTGTCTTTGCGACACCTGACGTTGGTGAGTTTAATTTTATTCTCACTACTATTCATGGACTGCACATTTATTAGCTTTAAAATAAAAACTGCCTAGCTTGGGCTAGTTACGTTGCATGTTATTTGACAGAAAACAAGCGCTATACATGCAAAATGGACAAGGAATGAAAAACTTATTGCGTGTCAATTTACCGAGGATTGACATTTTTCCTACGGGAGTATTCGAGGCAACCTTACTGCCTGTGGAATGTAAGAAGCCTGTCAATTGAACAGACAACCAATGAAAAGCAGTTGAAAGTGTGGCCGTGGGACGCCGCAAGGCAAGTGGGGACACTTTAGCAAGGCGAACGCACCAGCAAGAGCAGCTGCGGCGAGAGAAGGCTGCCCACGCGCGCCCAGAAGCCGCAGAAGCCGATGGCTGCGGCGCGCACCACCGTGGGGAACAGCTCGGAGGTGTAGATGTTGATTGTGCAGAATGCGCTCACCACCGCCGCCTTCCCCAGCAGCGCCAGCGCCGTTTGGACCACCGCCGCTGCAACGGTGGGCCGGAGCCCTTTGTCAGCAAACAACGAGCAGGCAAATAACAAGCTAAGTTGCAGAATGCAGGAAACTTTCGGCAAATTCGGGCAACAAAGCGTTGGTGGCGAATCCAGCTCCCCACGTTGAAGTTCAAGCATTAAATTATTACCAGACTAAACCATTGCTACTGCTACAAGGTTGTCAACTAAGTAAGACATGAACAAAAAGATTTGATGGGTAAATATCTTCTAGAAAACCAGATGCAAGTAACGTTACATTACACAGTGAATTTAGTGCATGCAATGAATTGATTTCTTCTACTTCCGTCAATGGGAATAATGATTATTTGCAATTTGCAAAACTAAGCTCTTATATTTCGATACTAAGAATGATATTTTAAGAAGCTGGACTGACTGACTCATGTGTGTCCTCAAGGTGTAATTGTGTCTGAGCTGGGTATTAAACTGCAATCAAAAGGAAAAGGCAACCGCCTCCAATGACTTGAATCCTTGTGCGGTTGTGCACTTCCCAAGCGTGAAGCTCGTGTGTATTTGCCAGCGAGCGGAGACCTGCGTATGTAAGCAGTCGAGTAGGTTACGCAAGGAACTCACTGGGGCCGTCGTTAGCGCCGATGCAGCCGACCGCGGCACAGAGCACCCCGCTCAGGATCAGGTAGAAAGACAGCGGCAAGCGCCGACCGAAACTGTTCGTCGGACAAAAACCACGCGCACCGTCAAGCATGAAGCTCATCTACCGACGGATTAGGGTGTTAGTGTGAATTAAAACCTAAATGCTAATACTCGTTGCATTTACGATAGACAATGACAGTTGCAGCTTAGCGTCACTAGATTCAGCGCCTTCTGAATGAGTCCTGAATCGATCTCCATGGAGCCCAACAACTCCAATAAACTTAAAATCAATTCCCCAGTTGGTAAGGATAAGTGCAGTGCCCCGGACAGGCAAAGGCCTGAATTCGAATCCTAGTATATGGATACAAATTTTGGAATTGATATTTCATTAGTAATAAAATAATCAATATTAAGGAGTTCATTTTGCTTCTACTTCCCATTGCAAGACGAGGAAAGACAAAGTGTTGATATATCCAAGCGAATGGCTGACACAATTACATGGATTGTGATAACGTGACTGGCTCGGGTTGAAATGAACACTAGTAAAGCGGCTGGTTGCTGACCGTGAGAGCACAAAGTAGGCTGAGAAGTAGGAGGCCAACTCGAGTGCTGCGCCCATCAGGAAGTTGAGATGACGTTCCCCGCTGAGTCTTGGCAAGTAGAACATGATGCCGTAGTACGACAGAGAGATGCTGAACCTGGCGGCACAAACACAACACAATCATCTCTCTATCTAGGTTTGAACAAAGATAATAGGTAGGTAGTGTGTGTGGATCTGTGGTTAGATTTCAGGACCACACAGTACAACTTCTATGTAAACAAAGTATAGATGCAGCATTTCTTATGCTTGCAACTCAGACTATTTATCAAACAGGGGTTTTGAATGTTCTAATCGATTCCCCGATAGTTTTTTAGATTCTAGGTTCGTTGCCAAGCACTAAACAGGCTTTACGAAACTTTGGAAACATGGCCTAGATGTCAATCTTTGTAACATAAAACTAAGTTATTTTGATGGACTTGCAACAAAACAAACTAGTTGGCTCTGAGCGCTGATGAAGCGTGCAATAATGAAGGTGCGGTCCACCCACCAGACGAACACCATGATGCAGTTGTACTTCCGCAAGACGGGGCTGCGGAACAGGTCGATGACGCCTCGTGTGCGCTGCTCCGTGACGTAGCCGCCCTTTGCGCCGACCACGATGGAGTCATCCCCGCCCCCCGCCGCCGCCTCGCCCCGCCCACTCTCCTCCGCGCGCCGAGCCGTGATTGGCTGCGTCTCCACGCCGGGGGCGGGGCCAGGCCCGCCGGCCAATCGGACGTTGCGGTCGGCGATGCGTTGCAGTTCGCTGGCGGCGGCGGCGTGGCGGCCTCGCGTTGACAGCCAGCGCGGGGACTCGGGAACCAGGCTGGCCACCGCGCGATGATAACACGTTAACACAAGTGTACCCAACGTCATAATCGGGGTTAGCCGAGTTGTTGGTGTGCGATTGAAGCATTGCGTTACTAGATTCACCGCCTTCTATGTTCATTCATAGAACTGTTTCTACCTCCATGGAGCCCAACAACCCAACAACATGTCCGCATAGCATAACTATATATTGTTCCATCCCGGCAAGGTGAGAGATCAGGGTGGAAATCCTGGTACGGATACAAATTTTGAGAAGGATATTTCGTTTCTAATAACAGAGATGCTAAAAACACATTTTGGCAATTCAAACTCGGCACTGCATATCAGCTCGATCCACAGCATTACAACACTAGCGCCGTAATTGTTACCTAGATTCAACGAGCAGCCTGCTTGCCGATAGCGCTAAGCCTGCGTCTACGATAGCAAGCCCAACCTGCCTCGACCCAGCCACAGCTGCAACGTGCAACTGAATATCTCACCGCTACAATATGGGAAACTCTGCCTGAATAGCATTGTGGAGCCGGCGAAAGAATCGTCAACGCCGTCTAGGCGGCAAGGGAAGAAATTAAATCACCGCAGCCATCTAGGTCCATCCTAAAGCAACGTTACTTACGTTATCTTACGTAATATTTACGGGGCATTGTTACTCAATCTCCAGCTTTGACCGACAGTTGACACATAAACGAGTATCTTTGCATGTGAAAACTGCACTTGTTTTAGTTTCTACCTCTGGCGCCAGGTTCTTTGTCGTTTAATTTTGCTGAGAGTTTCCCACATCGTAACTGCAGTATTTTTATGTGTGTTATCTAAAGTTTTGAATTGGGCGGTTACTGAACTGGCCGTCGAATCAAGCTAACACTGGGGCAGAAGAAACAAGTGAAAGTATAGTATTATTGTAGACAATTTTCGGAAGAGACGGAGTGTCAATAAAAGTGTTAATTAGATTTTATATATTGTCGAGTATACCAATCAAAGTGACATTCTGTTTAAATTTTATTTTTAAAAAAATCTGGGGCCAAATGATCGCACATTTTCTCTTTGGCCTCTTGCGTGACGTCACCGCAGGGACGGGTGCGTAGCCGCAACCCGAGTCTGCCAGTCTAGCGCCAGGCCTCGTGCGCTCGCGATCGTATCAATTTATCTGCGTGAATATGAAAGGGCGTCCATTTAGTTTGGATCCGAGTTCACTCACATTGAAATGACTGATAATGTTTTGAGGCTTGCCCAAGAAAGAAGAAGAAAAATTTCAAGGAAGGGCAGGAAATACGTTGTGGTGCACTTGTGGCAACTGCATCTCAATGGACAATGACATGACATCGCACTGCTGTAAAGAGCCAACCCAAATACGAGCGTTGTGTCAGGAAGGCGAGTGTATTACTACTGAACACGGCAGTACTGATACACAAGTCAAAATAGAACCTACTGACAAGAAAGTATCGCGCATACTAACGTTCCGCAGCCTCGGCAAGCGGCTGAGCGACCGAGGGCGTGCTGCAGCCGTCCCTGCGGTGACGTCACGCAAGGGGCTTCGCGCCAAAGAGAAAATGTGCGATCATTCGGCCCCAGATTTTTTAAAAAATAAAATTCAAACGGAATGTCACTTTGATTGGTATACTCGACAATATATAAAATCTAATAATCATTTCGGAGAGCTCCTTTAAAGTATTTCGAGCTCGTAATCGAAGTGTGCGAGCACTCGTGACCCACCAGACGTAGAGCAGCGTGGCGAGGGTGGGCGCGGCCAGCGCCAGCTGCATCTCGCGCCAGCCGGGCAGGGCGAAGGCGACGCCGGCCAGCACCGAGAGTCCCAGAGCCCAGTACGCTTCCAGCGCCACGCCCACCGCGGTGCGCGCGCGCGCTGGGAACAGCTCCATCAGTAGCGTGCACGTCGCGCCCTGCACCACCTGAAACCGTACGCTGTTAATAGCTCTGCAACACTACGCAACGCAACTCTGGTGTACGTTGCGAAAGGACTGCAGTAGTCGCTGGAGATCGATCCCACTATGTCTCCCCAAGCAACGCTTCAAAACGCGATGATACATAAAGCTACGCTTGGCAAAACTACTCAAAGAAACTCCGCTGTACGCTAAGCTCGATCTGCAGTAACGGTTGGAGATTGATCTTACTAAGTCTCGCTATACTCAATGCATCGCAACATATTGCAACTCTATGCAACACATTACAACGCTACTATGCTTTGCATTGCTATGCTACGCAACACAATGCAACATAATTCAATTCTATGCAACTATACATGAGGCTTTGCTTGGAAAAACTACGCAACGATATGCTTTACAACGCAACGCAAGACATCGCAACGCTACTCAATTCTTTGCAATGCTTCGCAGGCCACCCCAATGCAACACAATTCAATTCAATGCTAAGCAATGAATGATACATAATATTACGCTTGGAAAAACTACGCAACGCTTTGCTATGTTAGGCAACTATACTGAGCGCTCCGCAAGACCTACAGCAACGGCTGGTCTCACTTGGTCTTGCATCGCAACACAAAGCAACGCATCGCATTGCAATGCAACGCAACGCAACGCAGCCATCGCTACATAAACCTGCGAGAAAGACCAAGTCTCACGCCGTCGGCAAGGCACTCGCCTGCACGAAGAAGCCCTGTGCGAAGCGCACGGCTATGAACGCTTGCAGCGAGGCGACGGCGTAGAGCGCCAGGCCCAGCGCACCCTGCGCGTAGAGCGCGACCAGCAGCGCGGGGCGGCGGCCGTAGCGGTCCGTCGCCAAGCCGCCCGCCAGCGCGCCCAGCGTCACGCCGCTGAAGTACAGCGTCGGTACCAGCGAGTGGAGCAGCCGTCGGTCGCACACCAGCTGCCACTGCCGGAGTAATCTGTCTTCAGGCAAGGGACCTCAATGGGAGTACAGCAGGAAATAGCTGTAACTGTCCATTTTCACCCCATATTATGGTATATACCTTGCTTGATATTCATTGGATGAGCGAGCGAAGCGAGCGAAATCCTTCAATTTCACAACATAGGGGAAAAAAAAGCATTTGGATTTTTTTTTTTTTTTTTGTTTGTAACAAAAACGAGCAGCCCTACTTAAAGGTCACAGATCGTTACGAAATTTGGCAAAAACGTTCGTGGTGACTCAGCAAGGTGCTGTATAGTTTTTGAGCGAAATCTGTTCAGCCATTTTGTTTTTATGAGCAAAAACCCGTTAATTTTTCAGTTTTTTGGTACTAGCTTCGTAACTAATTAACCGATCCGCACCAAATTTGGATTGAATATATATGATAACAAGTTAAACGAATTGTCTAAGTTTCAGATTCGTACATGAAGTATTTTACTAATTAGAAAAATAGTTTTTTTTGCCTCTAAACGGTTTCAATACCGATTTTTATTCGGTTTATTATATGATTGTCAAATGTTTTCCGTTTGGATTTCCTCAGGGAGATTACGGCTCGCTCATCCTGCAACGAGTGTAGGCTCTACTAATCGTTTACCTAGTTTATTTAATTGCAGCATATTTTCGGTTAAACTCATGTACAAATGCTATTGCCAAGCTTAGAGGAACTCTATAATCACGCAATGTCAATTTTGCTGGTAAGAAATTAATAAATTCGGCTTCCTTTGGCATGTAACCCATTTGAGATCTCTTTATAAACCTTCCCTCTATAACTACGATACCCGGCCCCCACACTGCCAATTCCGTGTACCCAAGAGCCAAGAGTGGAGACCAGCTATCGGCGAAGAACCGTGTGCCCAAGTATTTGGCCAACGTACTTCTGTGACGACGGTGGAGTCGTTACGGTCGGAGGTGAAAGTGTAGCCGCCCTCGCAGACTTCGCCCGGCGGCAGACAGCCTTCAAGAGTGCCGTTGCTGCTGCTGCTGCCGCTGCTGCTTCTGCTGCTGTCGCTGCTGTAGTCCCCATCCTACAAATCATACACATTCTTTGACTAAAGTGGCAGCAACAATGGGACCAGGAAATTCATTGCACTATCGGCACTAAAGCACAAGCACGGACCAGCAAGAATCTCGGTACTCGATTCCAAGGGGTCAATGCAAAGGAGTTTGTTTGAGATCTTAGATCGATACGTCTCATAATGTATAAGATGAAAAAGGTAAAATGGGACGAAATGAACAACTCTGATAACTCAACTCCGATTCAGTTGTGAGGGCGAGCTCTAAGCCAGAGCAGCCAGCAGCGCGCCTTTGCACCCTACACTCTGATCCCTACACCCTTGCTAGCGACGACCTGCGATGACCCACCTGAAGGTCGCAATGGAAGGGCGGCGTGTATCCGTGGAAAGTCGGCAGCGCGTGGTTGATTGCGACGATCGCGTAGTTGAAACCCACCAGGGCGAGGAGACAGACTTGCCAGCGTCCGGTCGCCTCCATGCTGGCCTCGACGCCGACCTCAAGACGTCGCTCTCAACGCGTCGGTCTCGCGACGCCGGCGACGCTGCAGGCAAACACAGGCGTCGGTCGTCGCAGAGAGGCGAACTTTGCGCACTGAGAGGAAGACTCCATACATGTTTGTATGGAAGCAACCTTACAACTCATCACAGCACTTCAATCTCTGTGTTTCGATGTGTCATTGTTGTACATCGTACAGTCTAGAGCCACAACATCAGTCAAAACACAAGCAGCGAGAATTTTATTATCGCTCCTTGGGAACAATGGTGCTGTGTTGTGCTCTGAGCAATAGCCTAAACAACGGTCTGGAGCTGGACTTGGACGTTGTCACAACAGTTCTGCTGGTAGCTGGTAGCTGGTAGCTGGCGTGGCTTACACCCCGAACGGTCGAACCCTGCGTACCCATCGTAACTCACCGATGTGCAATCTCGCACTGTCCCACAGACCTCGCAGGAGATGCAAACGTCAACGCGGTGTCAGCGTAGCAGACGGCGACCTACTCAAATGACTTTACTTACTCTATGCTCTGGCTGCTCTGATTGAACTGACTGCTCTAAATGAACTGAAGGAACTGACTGCTCTAAGTGAACTGACTGCTCTGAGTCTGACAGCTGCTCTGAGTCTGACAGCTGCTCTGACTGAACTGGCTTTCTCACGCGCGATGCTGCAGCTTCGGTCCCGTGGAACGTCGAACTGTTCTGTTTGTACGCCGCGGTCGGAATGTGTTGATCTTGGCATTTCGTCCAATCTCTTGTTACACACGTGCGCTGTTTAAAAGTCGACGGGGCGTTCCTCAGCATTAACTCTGTCGCCGCCGCCGCCTCGTTAACGAATTTAATTACGACTTAGACAATGGCAACACTTTTTAATTCCCACCAAGTTGACACTCGCTTTATGATGCTGTTATGCGATGGATTGAACATTGACCCTATTGCAGTAGTATTAAGTTCTTGTTGTCAATGTCTAGTACTAGGCTTCGCGAACACTAATATAATCGTGTTGTGGATGAGCGTAATTTTTACGCTCACCCACAACGCGATTGTATTGCGCGTGCGCATAGCCTAGAGGCTTTTATGATCAATTTATAATGTTCGGTGTTAATTAAGCAGCTTTTTTCAATGACATTCGTTACCTGGAAATTTCATGATGAAATTATTTGAATATTTCAAAACGTAAAAATCGATTTCAAGAAAAACTATTCAATTGATTTGCTTGAAATTAACACAGTATCTTTTTTTTACGATCTTTAATGCACACAGTAAATTTTGTTAAAATCGGTTGAAGATTAAGTTGCTTTAATTGCAAAAAACTGCAGAAACGCTTAAAAAGTGAAATAAAAGTGATATTATCAAGAAAACTGCTAAACGTACAACAATGAAATTTGTACACAAACATTGAATTGTGAGGGTTAACATATCTAGAAAGTTTCGTCAAATTTTATTCAGATTCTTGGCCTCCAGAGTGCAAAACGTGTTTTGGAAAAACTGAAATATTTCGTAAAAACTTAATAACATAAAATTTACTCGTCCGAATTGCTTCAAAAACGTGGCAGATCTAAGTTCAGAGAAAACGAAGGTCCACCGAAATTTTCATGAAAATCCGTTTCGGCGTTTGGCTGGAATCGTGCGAACAAACACACAAAAAAACAAAAAACAAACAAAAAACAAAAAAAAAAAAAACAAAAAAAAACATTCCGGATTTTTTTAGCAGTAAAGTGAAATTGAAGATTTCGCTTCACTCGCTACGCTCGTTACGCTCATCAATGACACGAGTTGAACGCTTCTATAGGTTCTCGTCTGGTTGGAGGATGCTTCTGAGTTCTGGAGGAGGATGACTCCACGAAGAAGTCAGATCACCGCGTGGTACGAGAGAAGATTCTAAATTCTAATCGACTCAATCTAATCGCGATTCGCAATTTGGCAAACCCTCGCGACAGGATATAAGCAGACCGACAATTGGTAATGAACCTGGCCAGGGCCAGAGGTCAATCCGATCACCGGTAGAGGCTAGAAGACGAATTGTTGCGGCAAAGAGGTTCGTCTCACGGAATCGACCAAAGATGCAAGTTTTCCGTGCTGGCAAAATGCGCGAGTGACAAACTTAGCGCCGCAGAGCGAGCAGCTAACGCCGCTTTGCAAACTCCAACTTAAGGAGAAGCAGAGAACGCGTGTGAGCACCTGAAACTCGAAAGCTCGTCGAAGTGCGGATCGATTTCTAATTACGTCTCGGATGTAGAAATAGAAGCGAACGCGAGGCAGCGTCGCTCCCGGCTCGACAGAATTGTCATTACGTTTCTATTGTGTCTTCAGTCTAGGCAGTTGGCACACGCTAACTTGCACGGCGAACGTAACACGGCACAGATGCTTCAATCCGATATTTAATTGCAAATATGAAATATTGTTAGCAGACTTGCGACAGTGAGCAATTTTCTGGCAACTCATCGTCGCCGATTAGACGACTCAAAGCGACGACTCACCTTTCAACGATCAGCTGCAACCTGCAACAATGCTCCCGAAGAAGAGACAACAATGAATGCGAGATCGACAATCGGACCCGATCACTTGATGCGGCCGTGAAGGCAATCAGCCATCTGTTCTCGGCCGGCGGCTGTCGCTGACTCACTGACAGTTCCCACGGCGAGCAGCCAGCAAGACCATGGCAAGACAATATCGACCAAACACGCTGCTAGCTGCACTCCTGCGTGCTCCTGCCTGGAGTTCGTCGTGCTCGAAGTCGAAGCCTTCGTGGGCGCACGGCGCTGTGCCGTGTCACGTGACACACGGACGCGGTGTCCGCTAACTGCTTACCAAGTGAACTGTTTTGTCCTTTCGTCCGACCCGCCGATTCGACACCAAGAGGACAGACTACAGTGTGACAGATGGGTGCGAAGTTGTCTGCATTCAGATGCCTGGAAACTGATAACACAGCAGACGCCTTACAGACCCAATCCCACCCAAAGAACGGTGAATCGCAATTACAAATGCTTACGAAATCACACCGATCTTTACCTCTATGTCTTAGACCCGGGTTCACTTTTTGATGAGCAAGATTTTAGAGTAATATTTAGTGATGTGTCAACGCATCCGATTGATCGTCGTCACAGGTAAATTACAATGAAACACTCGGCCCGTGATAACTTGACAATCCAGGAGATTGCCAGCTCCCTGCAGGTGAAGAGAACAGAAACCTAACAACAGCAACTGCTTTACAACCAGCGCACTGGTAGTCAGTCACACACGCTATGATGTAATAACTTATCGGTATCGCTCCAAGCCGCCAGCCTGACTTGGAGTTGGATTGTATAAATAGAACGATAGAACTGCTTTCTTTGAGGAAACGACAGCAAAAAAAGTATTGAAACGGCTGGCTGGTAATCTGTCCTGCTTTGGCGACCCGAGCTATAATCAGCGTGCGTCGGTGGAGGTGTCCGCCTCACACAAGACAGCACCTCACAGAACTTCTTCGGCGATATTCATTCAGACCTGGCTGTCTGGTTCACAAATCAGACTGCAGCAGCGCTGCGATGAGAGACTTATCTCCTTCTAATCTTGGCGTCTGACAGACAGCATGTCGCACGAAGCACTGCTCGCTTCTGGCGATCGCGATCGATGGGGCAGGCACGAGAGTTACTAGAAAATATGACGCTCTTTATTGCATGGCATCGGTCATCACGCAAATACAATACAAATAAATAACAATAAATATTTCTCTCTATATAATGGGTTTCCGTTAAATACAACACTTATGTCCATTTCCGACTTGAGGAGTACCTACTTTGGAATTGAGTTCTTACAACAAAACATTTCAGTGGTTCCTTGATCTGTGATCATCAAGTCTTATCTGAGAGCAGACGTTTGCTAATATTTAACATTTTTATCTTCTAACAGATTCATTGCGTGAACTAGATATCTCTTTTTATGGAGTGTAACTTAGTTAAGATTTGTAAGACAACTTTGGTGACTTTAAATTCGATTTGATAAAAGTACTTTGCATACTAGATGCTGAACTTTGAACTCTTTGCATTACTGAGTGGTACAATCTCTGCACGGCTTGGCGACAAAGCCGCCTTGCAGTTCGAGGTGAACAATAAAACTATGATAACAACTGGATTCTGAGCAGACAGACTGAGACACAATGTCGCGAGATCGCTGCACTCCGCGCTTTGCATGCCACCAAATTGCATCTGCTGTCTACATGATTGCATAATAAATAATAATGCACTTTGCTGCCTGCAAATATAGAGACGTTGTTTGCACAAAAGATTGTAACAAATGTCGCCGTCAAAGCCGAGGACACAATAGCCAGCAAATGATGCATTCACCTTCCAGCCCCCATATCCCCATATACTCGCTCACGTTGAAATATGGCAAATAAAGCTCCGAGCACTTATCTTCGACTCAATGACCCTGCACACTAAATCGAAGCAGCAGATTGCGCGGCTGCTAAATCTCATCGCCATTCGCTCAGAATTGTTCGACGCTGGACATTGCATGTCGCCCATACTGACAAGCTCAGTATGATTTAAACATGTCGTGGCCCGATTTACAACCCAACATCTCAAAAATTTCATCAAGCACATGGATCGTGCCTGTCATGCGCTGTCCTGTCACAATGTCAAACGTGCAGAGATTTGTCAAGTCCTTTTCCTTCCCACTGGCGGTTGGAAGCCACGTCGATGCCGCCTAGAAGAATTCGTCGTAGTCGCCGTCGTCGTCCCCGTAGTCGTCGTCGTCGGCGCCGGGCGGCACGAAGACGCCGTCGAGGACCTCGCTGAGCGGCCCGGACAGCCCCATCATCTTGGCGACGCCGTAGACCAGCCGCATGACGATCAGACGCACGAAGTTCACGGGGTTGGTCTCTCGCTGCTGCAGCATGTTGCTCCCCTTCTTCTTGCGCCGCGCTGCCGTCGCGGGCTCACTCTGCAGGCAGATACCGGCGACTCGTCAACGCAATGCCGTCCCATCCTGGCCGTCCTGGCCACATCCTGGCCATAGCGCGATCGCAGCACGCTGTGATTCAACTTTCAAGCGGCCAAGATTGCCAACAGACAGCAATAATCGCATCCACTATGATTGATTTTCAAGTTATCCAAGAGCTTTACCCAAAGCATTTGCCATCCCAACAAAGGCTGGTGTTATTTGAAGCTGGTTTAACTGCATGGGGTATATGCATGATATGAATATGATATGACTATGGCTATAGAGGTCTTTTTCCAATGGCATCAGCGAACGAACGCGGCGCACGTTCGATTCCTTCGGCTTCACAACGGCAGCGTGTTACGGGCTTCTATAGCTGATCAACTGACCTAGGCTGTGCGATTCCAGAATACAGATGCATTCCTTTACAAATTCGGGTCCATTTCTATGGACCAATACGCCTCCCAAACAAGACATGGGGCAATTGCCACGATGATGTGACACTTCCAAGAAATGCTCAAGGAAATGAGAACCCTAATATAAACACCTATACCTAGTCCAACCAACCAAACTGGCATCGGTGCATTCTTGGCAAGTTGGCAGCATGCAGCATGGAGCCATGCAATTAATTCCCTCGATTCGCCTCCTCGGGTGTTCGAGCGGCGCTCAAAGGCAGCCGGTTTCCATCGCGGGCCCGGCTCCCGCGTGGTCCGGTACGATTACACCTATTAACTCAATTAACCCACGTAGACTCAGGCAGTACTCACGCAAAGCAGCAGCACGAGGGCCAGGAGACCGATGGCCAGGACGAGTCGCTTCATGCTGAAGACGGTGTCTGTTGGGTCGGCGGGACGTTGAGCTCTGCGACTTGACTCGGCCGTCGCGCGTTCCTCACTGACCGTCCATCGAACATCGATGGCACCTGCTCGGATTGCTCGGATTGCTCGGATTGCTCGGATCACGCCGTGCAGAGGCAGACGCTTGTTTGGTGCGCGGGGCCGCCACGCGGAGGAATTGACGGCAAGCAGCGGCGTCGCCCAGTCGACACCGACGCGTCGCTGGCTTGACGAGCTGGAGATGAAGCAGATAAACATTGTTTAGAAGCATCATTTAGCAGCACGACTTCTCAGAGGTTTGTTTAGAAAGTTGTCAAGATCATCCCTCGGATGATTGCTTTGCTGCTGTCCCGTCGCACATTCCGAGCCCTCCCAGTACTATGTCCGAGCGCCACTGGGGTGTTCGCGGCGGAATGCCGGGAGTGAGGTAGAGGGGAGTCGGCACGTGCCCGGGCTGTCGGCGCCTTCACCGGACGGCGACGTGCGGGCAGCGCTGCCCCCGAACAAAGCGTGACACTGACCTACACACGGGGGGCAGCGCGCATGCGTCGCAGCACGTAGCCGAACACTACACGTCACACGTCTGCATTCACAATTCGGCAAAAAAATGGGTAGAAAAAAATCTCATTAACCAGCTTGATATGCAGAACAGATTTCATCGAGGTAGTATATCTTTGAGACTGTAAATAGTTTTTTATTTCTGCAAGAAGAGCTGATGCTGTGTCCAGGAGCGACTTGACCGGCGGTCAGTCGGCCATCAGCAGCAATTACATGACGGGGCGTCGATATTCTTCACACAAGAAACCCGATCGAAATAATGACTCTCATCAAAATAGAGGAGTGTTTTTTACGCTCGGCGGTCCATTCATAAAGCTGTCCGGCGGTCAGCGAGCAGAGTTATGACTATGAGGATAATGGACGCGGGTTGGACGCAATCGCAGCGCGCAATCGATACGCTGGTGCGTTCCCTGGCGCTCAGATGCCGCCGATTGGTTTGGATTGGGGCTACCGAATCTGCGCGGGTTGGTTGCCATGGAGATAAGGTGGTTAACGGCCCGTTAAATCCAGTGGCCGTCGTTACGCGGGGCGCGTCGGCGCAGAGTGCGATCTGCTCCGATTCGTTCTGCGCACTTTTTGCTCTCTGTTATTTGCTGGCCATCACGAATTCATATTGCTAATTAAAAGCCTGCGTTTATTGGATATGATTATCATGCAGCGGCAATTAAAGAACTCTTGATTAGTACTAGTATTTGTAAGGAACAAGAACAGTGCAGTTCTGTAATTCTATCTGTAATTCATAATTAGAAACAAAATGCCAACTCTTTAACCAAGCTGAAAGCAAGACGCTTGAACACAAGAAGCTCCTCCAGCTGGCAGTTGGACTGCAGAAAACCCACGAAGACGACGAATTGCCGGTCTGTTCCTCTGCAGAGCAAGGAGATGCCAGGAGATGCAAGGAGATGCAAGGTGCAAGGAGATGCAAGATGCCAGGAGATGCAAGGTGCAAGGAGATGCAAGATGCCAGGAGATGCCACGACGGTACGAAGCTGTGGCTTCGAAATCCTCGACACGGTCAAATTTAAACACGAGCAATTATATTTATCACCGTCAGGATCTCAAGCCCGCAGGACGCTGAGCTCGATGTCGACAGTTAGGAGTCAAGAAGAGTCTTTTCTTCATTTCGGTAAAAAAAACTCTGACCAGACATTCTCGAATTAAATCACGTGATTCCAATAGCTGATCGCTTATTGGTCGCATGTTCAATGTAAAGCATCATGTTCATCAACATCGGCAGCAACAAGGCCGGGGTCAGCTGCGTTTGCTGCTAGCTTAGACCTAGCGAACGATCCTCATCCCCTCATCCCGACATCCCGTCATCCCGTCATCCCGTCATCCCGTCATCCTGTCATCCTCAGCATCGTAGTAATCGTGAACCAGCAACAATCCCAGGCTCCCCGCAACCCCGCGCGCTCCAACAGAGAGCTCGACGCACGATCTGACAAACACATGCCGTGCATTCAACAAGTCGACGCATCCGAGCAGCGAACCATCGCCGAGCGTCGCCTCCTCCAAGCGTCGACGGCGTCCTCCGGAGTCGCCCGGCAGCGAAATGACCAAGCCTAACCCGCTGCAACTCTTTCGCCCGATTCTTTGCCGCAATTGGCTGAAATTGGCGCGGAAAAAAAAAAACAAGCGAGGAGCGGTTCTACTTTTTTACGTTGGCAGCAAGCTTCACTTGCTGCTGGCTCCACCTGGCAGTGGCACGCTGCTGTCAGATTCAGAATGTATAATGTATATTTGTAAAGTTAGGACATCAATTATGTCAAATATAAAGCGTAAATCTTCACTGTTTTCCTTCTTCGATTCCTTTTGACATGCCAATCAACATTTCCAACCAATGATAATGCGAAAATTCTTCCCCCAAATTTCAGCAGGCTATAAGTGTAAGTAATGTCGCTGCCCGGAAGCCGACACGGCGCCTACGATCGTGCCTCCTCAAGAAGTCTGTTTGTCTGGGATTCTAGAACACGGTGTTTGTCTAACTGTACTCGCTTTTTTCGGCGCCGGCCACAGCGCAGGCGTCGCACACATTCGTCACGCTGCTCAAACACGCTGTCGGCGCGACAAAAAGAGAGGTAAAAACTCTGCATCATTTATTATTCAATCAGTGGAGTACTTGGACATGCGCACAGCGCATAACCCAGTTGCATCGTGTTCGACGAAACGCCGGGCCTTTGCTGTCATACGCGACGAAACGTGATTTAGTAAGTCAGTAAACACTCGACGGATTGCAGCGATCCGTCGCCTTGCGCACATAGTCGACGTCTGCACGACGAACGGGCTGCCGACGCGACGGACTGGCGATGCACACGACGGATTGCACAGCGTTGTGTTGCTTTGCGCACAGAGTCGACGTCTGCACGACGAACGGGCTGCCGACGCGACGGACTGGCGATGCACACGACGGATTGCACAGCGTTGTGTTGCTTTGCGCACAGAGTCGACGTCTGCACGACGAACGGGCTGCCGACGCGACGGACTGGCGATGCACACGACGGATTGCACAGCGTTGTGTTGCTTTGCGCACAGAGTCGACGTCTGCACGACGAACGGGCTGCCGACGCGATGGACTGGCGATGCACACGACGGATTGCACAGCGTTGTGTTGCTTTGCGCACAGAGTCGACGTCTGCACGACGAACGGGCTGCCGACGCGATGGACTGGCGATGCACACGACGGATTGCACAGCGTTGTGTTGCTCCGCGCAAAGAGTCGACGTCTGCACGACGAACGGGCTACCGATGCATGCGACGGACTGGCTTTGCCTGGCTACCAACGTGTTGAAATAAACGCCCACCGGCCGAGACGCTGGCTGGACTTCCTCAACATTCCGTCCGTCCCTTACCTTCCTTGTCGGTCGCTGACTCCAGCCGTCACCTTGGAGCCGAACCTTCCTGTCTGGGCATGAGTCTTCTTCTTCTTCTTCTGCTGCTGCTGCTGCTGCTGCTGTTGCTGCTGCTGCTGCTGCTGCTGCTGCTGCTGCTGCTGCTGCTGCTGCTGCTGCTGATGCTGCTGCTAAGTGTCTAGGGACACGACTGGCACGTGCTTGACGTCCGCTATCTCCGACGCCTGCAGCTCGAGTAAGATGCTCCGCCGCTCTCCTTGGTTGCCGCCGTTACCATCGAGACGCCGAGAGAGACGGAGACAAGAGCTCGGTAGTTTGGTGGCAACAAGTGAAGAAGTCAGAAGCACTTACACATCTCTAGAAACACTTTTTAACTGGGCGGTTGCATGCTGCACTACAAAACGACGATTCGCAAAGACCTAGTCGTAACAAACTAATTAAAAGGATGCAATGTTGTTGGTATGGCTGAAAAACGGAGAGGATCAAAGTTGAGATTAAAAAAAAGGTCCTCTACAAATGTCTTTGGCCTCAGTCCAGCCTTGATATGCCTGTAGAGTGAGCTCTAAACGCGCACTTAAATTGTCCATTCTGCAAATTCTGTCCGATATTCAGTTGTGAGTGGAGTTGCTAGGCACCGTACATCATCACGATGTCCTATTGTATCAGAAATGCTTGTGCTCACACCAAAGAAATAAGTATGGAAGGTCTCCAATAGATTCACCGTTAGTGTTTAATTTAAATATCTTCCCTTTTTAGTCCGCCTCCAAAATCCCAGAGACCTCGTCAAAATAGCATATTTGTTTAGCAACCAACAGACATCGTTCACCGGATGTACTTGTTTCACCTATATGTCCATCGAGCGGTATTTATAATACGTGTACCTATAGCTTCGGCAACAATCGTAGTGCCAAAAGACTAATGCTATTTGACTAATTAGCACTAATTCAGCACTAATTCCTCACACCTTAAAGTGGTGATGTCTCATCATGGGCGTGGGCGACTTCACAGACTTGGATAAATCTGGAGAAGTGTTTTTCCGTTTGACAAGTAAGACAAAAGTGAGGTTTTGGATGCGAATTAGCTTCCCTAGTAACTAGGCAACCCTAACCGCGCGCCTGCAACGCGGGTTGCTGCAACGCTGGGCGCAGCCAGGAGGCCGTGACACCCGCTTGTCAGCAATCCTTTGTTGGCGACCACTGTGATTGCACGCTCCCTACAGGAAAGAAGGAGAAACACATTCCCAGAGTCAATTAACTCAACCTGCGCTTCGTGGACCCACATGTTAGTCGCGTTGAGGATGAGGCTCGTTTTAAATGACGCTAATTACAAATTTCCCGAGAATTTAGGTAGCGAAAACAGTCTCCATAACAGTAAAAATCGATTAACAATTTTTTTTTCCTTAATTTGCTTCAAACTCTCAATTCTATCTTAGCACCTTGCATAGGTTCAGTAATATTCTCTCAGGTGTTGCATTCAACATTGCAAAGATAAATAATGATTTGCGATGCATAATTCAATTCATATTCCTTTATTTAAGCTGGTTTATCCTGTAAATGAGCATTTGACATCAACATTTGGTAAAACATTTATTGACGAAAATATTTCGTTTATTAAAAATTTGAAGATGAATAATTATACGTCCTACAAATTAAGATCAGTTCACTAACAGTTGGTATACAAGAAATAAACAAGCCACTTAGTTTGTATGAAACGCTCGTGGACTAAAAGTTCTATCAGTTTAATAGAATTAAAATCAGTGGCAAGTACAGCCGATCCTATGCTCATCGCCTGTCCGACAAGGGGTCTACGTTTTTAGTTTGGGTAGTACATTTTTAAATGACATTTCGCAAGGCGTACTTGACCGATCGGGATATATCTCACTTTACGTTTTTACAGCCATGACATGTTAGTAGAAGGATCAATCTACGTTTTTGAGCACATAAATCGCCGAAATCGGTGCTGAAGCAACTAGAACACGCAATTATCTCCTTGTGGTCGCCGAGCGAATAATTTAGCATTGAGAGGGTACCGAGTATTTTTTTCAAATTTGGCTCGTGGCTACCGTGCCGACTTGTTGCCGGGCGACCACGTGACCACTCGGCCGTCTAGTACCGCCCCCTGGGTCAGTCGCGCAGCGTGGAATCCAACATACCGGGTTCGTCCGTCCCAGCCATCTTCTGTCCTTAGTTTTACATCTTATCACGGCCTTCCACGTCTTCGTTGCCTAAAAACCTGGCCCGCCGAGTGTCTAAAGTGCATCTATTTGTCAATGCAGTGATTAGTGATTGACGGAAACAAAACAGCTAGTGAACAGCCAGGACAGGCGAGGTCGCCGCTATAACCTTGCTTCATGAAGACCGTGCTGGCTGGAACACATTCCTACCTGCATTCAACAAGTGTGAAGTTGCAAGTGTTGCATTACAGACAGTCTTCGGACGTAGGTGAGTGTTCCAGACTCAATACACAGCCTCTTTGCTTCATCATGTTCACTGCCAGCGAGATTTCGGTCGAATCAACTCTCAGCTGGACACAGGAATGCAGCGAGCAGCTTGCTTCCGTGTTCGTTGCGGCATTGGCTCGTAGAGGGCAGTGTGCTGTGTGCCTTGTGCCGTGTTTGCCGTGTGCCCTGTGTCCTGTGCCCTGTGCCCTGTGCCCTGTGCCCTGTGCCATGTGCCCTGTGCCCTGTACCCTGTGCCCTGTGCCCTGTGCCCTGTGCCCTGTGCCCTGTGCCCTGTGCCCTGTGCCCTGTGCCCTGTGCCCTGTGCCCTGTGCCCTGTGCCCTGTGCCCTGTGCCCTGTGCCCTGTGCCCTGTGCCCTGTGCCCTGTGCCCTGTGCCCTGTGCCCTGTGCCCTGTGCCCTGTGCCGTGTGCCGTGTCCGGTGTACTGTGTGCAGTGTGCAGTGTGCAGTGTGCAGTGTGCTGTGTGCCGTGTCCGGTGTACTGTGTGCAGTGTGCAGTGTGCAGTGTGCTGTGTGCTGTGAACTGTGTGCAGTGTGCAGTGTCAAGTGTGCAGTGTACGGTGTACAATGTGCAGTGCTTAGATAGCAGGCACCGATACTAAGCCCAATGGAAGCTGTCTGCGAACAAGCGAGGTCAGTCTGGGGAGGTCAGGGAGGTCGCAGAGAGGACCACGTCTCGGAGAGTGAAGCCATTAGCGCTGCAGACGAAGACAACGCCGTGTCTCTTCGGTCAATTGCCTTGTCCTGTCTTGTCCTAATCGTTTCGTCCTTGAAGAGTGTCTATCCACACCGACCTTCAGTGACCTTCACGCTGCTAGGGGTGGCTACTTGTTGATGGGTTTTCAACGTCAGGGGGTATCAACTGAACTCTGTTTCATCCGGCTCCAGGTGTCCGACGAAGAGTCTGCTCTAACTCGTCACGGTGGTAAAGGATGCTCAAAGAGATTTTGAGAAGGAAATTTTCGTCAAAAATATTTTTAGATCTTACAGCTACTATAGTTATGGAGAATTGCAATATAGCGCCCTGTGCCATAAGTTTCTGCTAGTTTCTATCGTTTTGTGTGCTTTTTTTTCTTCAGGTTTCGTGTTTTCGGAGGAAGAAGTCAGTGCGTACAACATAAGATGACATAAGTGCTCAAGAAAGAAGCCATCGCGGAGACGGAGGTTGCAGGGGAGACACCAACGGCACGACTGGCGCTGTCGAACGACCGCGAATCTATCAAAAAAGTCTGTAAATGTGTCTTGCAATGCTTGACCAGTCAGAGAGGAGGAACGTCAGGCGTGCCACGATAATTGGACTAGCCAAGAGCTCAGTGGGCGACCTGTATTAGGGCCCCGATGGCCACTGGCCACCTCATGGTCAGTTCCACTCTCAATGCGTGCGCATCAATCTTCAGACGCAGCCGCTGAGACGCTGGCCGGAGACGTTGACAAGGTGGGTAGAGGACGGACCGAATCGCGGCTTTGCATTTCACCCGCCATCTTGGCCGGGCTTTTCGGACACGCCTCGCAACAGGTTTCCACTTACCTTGGTGCAGGCGATGCTGAGTTGGTCATTTGAATGGAATTTTCCTTTACCTTTACCTTAATTTTCCTTTGATGGACTTTACAGCAGGTCAGCTGTGCTGCTCAGGGTCTCTGACCTATAACCAAGGAAATGACACTCTCAGGTTTCTGCTGCTGGTTTTGTTGCCTCGTTTTAAGTTGAAATCACGAGCCATGAATTGCCAAATAGAGCGACTTGTAATGTTCTGGAGGGAAGGGGATGCAGTCATCAGCCTCCAAGAAAAATTGAAACCAATGCCATCTTTTGAAGCATTAATTAATCTATCGGCTTGAGACTGAAATCTCGTCCCGACTTTATCGTCGCTCTGCTCTAACTTTCGAGTGTTCAATCACAAAGATGCGAATCTGTGCCGTGGATTTGTATGCATATATTAAGTTAAGAGAGCCCCTTTGGACGCTGAACGTGCAGACGTCGTCTCCCAGCTGTTGCCATGGCCAAAGCAAAGCGTAGATCGTTCAACGGGTTAACCTTGTATCAGTGTCCTAGTGGTATCCAAACCCTTGCGCTGCTTGCCGCATTCAGAGCGACGCCGTCATAATAAAGATTGCATAACAAACCTTCACAGCAGCCTTCGCTCAGCTGACAGGGACGTTCTTGCTTTGCACAGAGTTGGCCGTGGACTCTGGGAGGGATGGAAATAAGTAGGATTATGTTGCCTTGCCGTGGCTTCAAGAGCTACAGGCAAATACTTGGTTTATGGACAATGATATTTATTTTAATAGACGCATAACTGGATAATGCTTGATCGCGTACAGGTGAAGGATCTGGGTTCACATCCCGGTTCTCTTACAAAGCTTGTAATGGATATTTCGTTTCTAATAATAAATACATAAGTGAACAAAATAAATATTAATTGTTAAATGTTCAGAAAAACTATTTCACTGGCTTTTTAACTCTACGCTAACAAATTTATATTTTTCCCGACGTTTCGCACAGTTTCCTGCGTTCTTTATCAACGGTCTAAACTGAAAAGTCCTAAACTAGCTCCAGCTTCAGAGAGTACTAAAAAACTAAAGAACTTATACTTGGAAAAGTCTTGAAAAGCAATTACTGATTTACTTTATTCTTGATGGGCAATGTTTCTCAGTTCTCACTAATATCTCAGTTCTTTATGAACTTTGGCATAACAATTGCTGCTTTCTCATCCAAAGCAATGCGTTCGTTGTTGCCGAGTTGGACAAAGTTAATTGATTCATTCCTCGCCGAGGGAGGAAATGGGTGGGAAGCGGCGGTGGGTGAAAGAATTCACAGCAAATATTCACCAAATCTTTATACCTCTAGAGATGAAACACACACATACACACATCGGGGGATGTCTTACACATCGGTGACGTCACATGACTATACGTCACCGGAAAAATCACGTTCGAGATGATACATCATGGATACAAAATAGCAAAATTAACCTGATAATTTTATCGTAGTTTAAACTTGGTTTGTTTCAATGATCTTTCTAAAGTCGAACAATGTTGACGTATCGCGTGGCTTGCCCCCCGAGGTCAAAGGTGAGGGTGTCTACGCGTGTTTATTGAGAATAGAGAGAGAGAGAACGACGACAGAAACAGTAACTATGTTCCACGAAGGACAAGGAAGAATTGCCCGCAGCGTCCGCCCTCGCGCACTGACCCGCGGAACTCCACAGGCCGTGCGAACCTGACACAATCTGTCACAATGTTTCCCAAATTGCTCCTTTCTTCTCGCGCGTCCTTTGGTCACTCTTCTCCAATCAAAGTCTTCGCTTCACACAAATATCGAGAGAAGAGAAAAATTGCCCGTCACTTTCGATCAACACACAATAATTATACAAATTTACACAGTGAACTCTACATCCTTTACAATTGGAATTCAATGGGATTCATGTTAAAAAATGATAACGACTTGACGTGGTCCTAAAATCGCTGGTTAGGATCTAAACAATCCGTTAAGGTACTACAACCACCGCCAAGTTTGAAACACAACAGACTAACTTAGACATGCTCTACATCGACGTGCCGGCCCCAGTAACGGGCCGTTAGTATCCAGGCAACGGTTTGTAACCGGCGTCGCAGTTAGTTGACTAAACACTTGTCAGTATATGACACCTGTCACTCGCCACCACTGTGACATGATGCACGTGTCAAGCTGCTCGGGGCGCTTTCAAGTTCCAAGTGCTGTTCCAAGTGCTTCCCGTGAAGCGAGGTCACATCGAGGCAACAGCTGGCATTCCACGGCAGAGCAGAGCGGCCGAGATTTAACGCCCGCTTGATCAAAACCGGAATCGGAATTTCAAATTGCACTGACAATCCCTTCAAGGTTTTGTGCATATCATTTTTTTCATGAATTTGACGTTATTTTGACAGCTGTAGACACTAATCAGGTAGTTTTCGTCCTCGGGGCTTTTCTTTGCCGGCCATATTTTCCGAGTGGACGCTTGCGGCAGAGATCGTCGTTGCTTCCTGCTCTCAGCACTCGGTCCAATCCAAGCAACGTGACAGGCGGTCATCTGCTGAGAACAACCAGCTGGCTTTACAGGATTATAGTCATAGCCTTGTCAGTCAGAAGATATGGAATCTATCTGGCTTCTCTTCGTGGGTGTTCTATTTCATTGAAGCTTGGATGGGCACGGTGTGCTTTGTGAACGCAGCCCGCAGACCTCTCGGTGTGGCCATCTTGGTGCGACCAGCGGCCATTTTGGTGGGACCAGCGGCCATTTTGGTGCGACCAGCGGCCATTTTGGTGCGACCAGCGGCCATTTTGGTGCGACCACGGCTCACACCTCGTCGGCTGATTGCTAGAACGGCGTCGCGCCCTCCCCGCGTGGACATCACATGGCCGCCCCCGCCTCCGCCGCCCCCTCCTCCTCCTCGTGCAGCGTGTACACCCCCGCCCCCATGCCGCCGCCCCCCATGCCGCCCCCCTCGACGCCGATCGCCACGTCGGGCACGCCGCCCCCGCCGGCCCCGTCGGCCATGCTGGCGAGGCCGCCGCCCCCGGCGAGTAGCATCATCTCGTGGCTGCCGCCCCCCATACCGCCCCCCATTCCGCCCCCGCCGCCGCCGAGGTAGTCGCGCTTGATGCAGTCGACGTCCGAGGGGAACGCGTTGCTGCTGATGAGCGTCTCCTGAGTGATGTTGAGGCTCACGCTGTGGTAGTTGGCCACCTGCAACAATCAACATTCAACAAGTATAGCAGTCACACCTGCGACAAGTTACAAGTTACACTACATCATCACACACTCGGTGTTCTTAGCGGGTGTCTGACCGCGTCACGTTGCTTGAATGGAATCGGTGTATTGACTCTGCTTATTCAACCAAGGATGACTGGGAAATCACAAGCCAACTGGCTGTTCTTAGCGGGTGTCTGACCGCGTCACGTTGCTTGAATGGAATCGGTGTATTGACTCTGCTTATTCAACCAAGGATGACTGGGAAATCACAAGCCAACTGGCTGTTCTTAGCGGGTGTCTGACCGCGTCACGTTGCTTGAATGGAATCGGTGTATTGACTCTGCTTATTCAACCAAGGAAGACAGGGAAATCACAAGCCAACTGGCTTTTCTTAGCGGGTGTCTGACCGCGTCACGTTGCTTGAATGGAATCGGTGTATTGACTCTGCTTATTCAACCAAGGAAGACAGGGAAATCACAAGCCAACTGGCTTTTCTTAGCGGGTGTCTGACCGCGTCACGTTGCTTGAATGGAATCGGTGTATTGACTCTGCTTATTCAACCAAGGAAGACAGTGAAATCACAAGCCAACTGGCTTTTCTTAGCGGGTGTCTGACCGCGTCACGTTGCTTGAATGGAATCGGTGTATTGACTCTGCTTATTCAACCAAGGAAGACAGGGAAATCACAAGCCAACTGGCTTTTCTTAGCGGGTGTCTGACCGCGTCACGTTGCTTGAATGGAATCGGTGTATTGACTCTGCTTATTCAACCAAGGAAGACAGGGAAATCACAAGCCAACTGGCTTTTCTTAACGGGTGTCCGACCGCGTCACGTTGCTTGAAGGGAATGGAATGCAAAATCTGGATCGCCTTGGTTTTGAAACTGAACTCTTGAGGGAGCAGGCATTCAACGAGACTAGGACTAGATTCTATTTCCTGTTGTTTTGATAGTCATACGGTTTTTCCAAAGAGTTATAAAAAACAAACACGTAAAGACAGCAAGAGAAGACAGAGCTAGGTTACGAATCAAGCATCAGATACCGGGATCTCGACCCGGCAATGAACCCTGGACCGATGACGGACACATTGACCGCGGGCGGCGATCAACCGACTCTGCGCAGTCGCAGCGGCACCCACCTGTCACGTGGCGTCGCGTCTTCCGCCGCGCCATCGCAGCCGATGCACGATCTCGTCGTGGATGATGTTGAAGCACATCGCCGTCAGCGCCATCCCGCACAGGATGAACAGCGAGCAGAACCAGACGGTGCCCGTCGTCGGCGGCCGCTCGCGCGTCGACAGCATGTCGCCAAAGCCGATCGTGCTCAGCGACATGAAGCAAAAGTACGTCCCGTCGAGGAACGGCCACGCTTCCAGGCGCACCAGCGCGCACGCGCCCACGCAGATGTAGATCATCATGACGATCAGACAGAGGATGATGGGCGCGATGATGTGGCCCGGACTCTGGATGGACATTTCGTCGAGGCTGGAGCCGGTCGACGCCGGGTTGTGCTTGCCGTCGTCCAGGTTGTTGTGCAGCGCCGAGCTGGCGGACGTGAACGTTGAAGACGCCGAGCGCACGTAGAACGGCTCCTGCAGCTGCTGCTGCTGCTGCTGCAGCTCCAGCTGTTGTCGCTTCTTGCGCATGCGACGCTCCTTGTCCTGCATCTGGCGCTCGTCGTAGCAGCAGTAGCCGCAGTTGGAGCAGAAGCAGCAGCAGAGGGTGCGCGCGAAGATGCGGCGCATGCACGCGGAGAGCAGCGCGCCGACGCTGGAGAGGTAGACGAGCATCAGCGGGATGCCGAGGACCGCGTAGCCCATGGTGGCGGCCTTGCCGAGAGCGGTGCGCGGCCCGCCGTTGCCGTAGCCTGGAACAGGGGGAGCATCGACTCGGTCAGCAGAAGCAGGTGCTAGACCTTAGGGGTTACCTAAGCCTTCGTTAGGTTGGAAACTAGTCCTTTGGCTTCAGGGGTACCTGGCATCATCTCTCATATTTAACAAGCCTTCGTTAGGTTTGACACGGCAATTGGATCAGGGACTGCATCTACGACTAGGACTCGGAAGCTATGGACTTGGAAGCTTGTGGTACAGACTACATTGGTGGGTTGTTAGCTTCAATTTACCTGACATTTTACTTGTCTTCTTTCGATTTGACACGAGGTATATAGACGGAAATTTGAGTGAAGAGTTTGGCAAGAGCTTATCAATTGTTTTATAAGTAGACACTGTGATTCATGCAGGAGGCTGTGGTTGGACATGAAGTTTAAGCTGTCATTATAGAGAATTGTTTTAAGTTTTGACAGGAGTTGGAGACAGATTTTAGGCAGTGGTTTGGGTGGATTATTCTTGATTGCTTTTAGGAAACTACATTTTTACTTTTTTCCCTCTATTTGAGTCAGAATCTGGCTGGCTTGCGATGCGATGCGATGCGATGCGATGCGATGCGATGCGATGCGATGCGATGCGATGCGATGCGATGCGATGCGATGCGATGCGATGCGATGCGATGCGTTGCGTTGCGTTGCGTTGCGATGCGATGCGTTGCGATGCGATGCGATGCGATGCGTGGCGATGCGATGCGATGCGATGCGATGCGATGCGATGCGTTGCGATGCGATGCGATGCGATGCGATGCGATGCGATGCGATGCGATGCGATGCGATGCGATGCGATGCGATGCGATGCGATGCGATGCGATGCGATGCGATGCGATGCGATGCTGTGCGATGCGATGCTATGCGATGCGATGCGATGCGATGCGATGCGATGCGATGCGATGCGATGCGATGCGATGCGGTGCGATGCGATGCGATGCGTGGCGATGCGATGCGATGCGATGCGATGCGTTGCGATGCGATGCGATGCGATGCGATGCGATGCGATGCGATGCGTGGCGATGCGATGCGATGCGATGCGATGCGATGCGTGGCGATTCGATGCGACGCGATGCGATGCGATGCGATGCGATGCGATGCGATGCGATGCGATGCGATGCGATGCGATGCGATGCGATGCGATGCGTGGCGATGCGATGCGATGCGATGCGATGCGATGCGTGGCGATTCGATGCGACGCGATGCGATGCGATGCGATGCGATGCGATGCGATGCGATGCGATGCGATGCGATGCGATGCGATGCGATGCGATGCGATGCGATGCCATGCGATGCGATGCGATGCGATGCGATGCGATGCGTGGCGATGCGATGCGATGCGATGCGATGCGATGCGTGGCGATTCGATGCGACGCGATGCGATGCGATGCGATGCGATGCGATGCGATGCGATGCGATGCGATGCGATGCGATGCGATGCGATGCGATGCGATGCGATGCGATGCGATGCGATACGATGCGTGGCGATGCGATGCGATGCGATGCGATGCGATGCGATGCGATGCGATGCGATGCGATGCGATGCGATGCGATGCGATGCGATGCGACATGCGACGGTTGAAACTTCGCTGAGTTACCTTCCGAAATTGACTCCATCCGCGATATCCGATTCGCGAAAATCATCGATTTGCGATTTTCGATGAAAAAGAGATTTCCAATTCCGTTCGAAGCCCGAGTAGCGACCAATTACCCAAAGCACACAGAAAAGTCTGCAAAAATCCAATCGATTTCCCCTAGCCTTTGCCGCCGACTCTTTCGATATCGATATTTGTTTGATTAAAACAACGTTCAGTCGCGCGGGGACTCGAACCCCGCACGGGCCTGCAATCGCCGCCGGGTCCGACGGACTTTTGGTAAAAAAACCCCGCGAATCGTGCGACGATGCGTGCGGCGTGCGTGTGCGTAGGTCAACAGAATAATCCCAGGGGCCATGATCGTTTGATATACCAGTGACGTCAGTGTTTCCTCCAACCAACGCCTATTGGAGCGATACGGGGAGTGGTGTGGAAATCCAGCGCGATCTAGATACGTGCTCTGTGGTGATAAACACTCTCGGCTCTCTGCTAACGGATTCCAGCGCGGGCTAAGTAATAATACAGCCCGTTAGGCGGTGTCCGTCCCCACCCACCCACCCCTGCCTGTCCGTCACCGCCAGGTCGATCGCTTGAAGGGTGGCTCGAAGGACCCGGTCTCCCGGCCCCGTGGAGATTGATGGCTGGCACGTCGCACGCGTCGCGTCTAGTGCGTTGCGGCGCCTGCGTGCTTGCCCTTGATGGGCTTACCGTATTATATTTAATTTCTGTAAATCGTTTATATACATTTTCTTAACTTTAAACGAATTTTGACAACCTAGGTACACATGTTATCTTCCCAACATTTTCTGCTAAGACAAAAACTTATTTTCTTTTCAACAAAAATTAAAATACTGCAAACAAATCAGTTTATATTTCCCATCGTTCTCATTAACAATTAAAAAAAAGTGTCCGTACCTGGATTAATCTCTACACAAATCTTGACCCCATAAAACAGCAATGAATAATTAATCCCGTGTTCAATTAAAGCGTGATATGGACCGTGTTCTTATGCACGCAAGTTCATTTCCATATCTCTTGCATCTCTGCATTGAAACAATTTTTTACTAATATTTGAACCAATGGTAAGCATCATCTGACATGAATCAGTCAAAGCCTTCGTCCCTGTGAGCAACCCTATAGCATCCAGCACCGCCAGCCCTTTCAACGAATGGCGTGATCAGGGCGTCCCTGCTTTGCGGACGGCGAGGCACATGGCTCACTGCAAACAGCTCCCCATCTGCACTCTCTTTGCCAACCTCCGGCCAATTGTCCAGTCTCCATCGCCGCTGTTTCTTTCTGCCAGATAAAACCCTCGCAGACCGAGCGAGTGAACCATGCAAACGATCAGACGGGAACCGAAGCAGGCGAAATGTCGAAGCGTAACGAGGTACGATTCCTGTCGCCCTGATCGTTACAGGCTAACGTTGCCGGAAGCCTCACCAGCTATTTAAATAAAACTTATTTAGTTTTATTTCTTCAATGAACCTTCTAAAACAAGGAAAATACACGGGTCTCTTATTAGTGAAAACCCTCTCAGTTACGCCGTTCAAACGCCAGTGTTCTCTGTTAGTTCGATCGAGATGAAATGTTCTTGAAATATTCATCGAATGAAATGACCCCAACCTAATGACAGCAAACAACTGTGCTGTTGCTAGTGTTGATACGCTGCTACGATTGTTGGCGTTACTATGTGTCTTGCCTAATGCCAGCAAACACCGGTGTCACTGCTGTTGCTAGTGTTGCCACGCTGCTACGATTGTTGGCATTACTGCCTAATGCCAGCAAACACCGGTGTCACTGCTGTTGCTAGTGTTGCCACGCTGCTCCGATTGTTGGCATTACTATGTGCCTTGCCTAATGCCAGCAAACACCGGTGTCACTGCTGTTGCTAGTGTTGCTACGCTGCTACGATTGTTGGCATTACTATGTGCCTTGCCTAATACCAGCAAACACCGGTGTCACTGCTGTTGCTAGTGTTGCTAGTGTTGCTACGATTGTTGGCATTACTATGTGCCTTGTCTAATGCCAGCAAACACCGGTGTCACTGCTGTTGCTAGTGTTGCCACGCTGCTACGATTGTTGGCAATGGACTAGCTTAGCAGTGACACCGGCCTGTTGCTGGCAGCAGGTACTAGGGTTAACTGATGACCAACAGAGGAAACTGTATGGACCTCGACACTCCCTGGGTCAGGGGGTGGTTGGCAGGGGGTTGTATACAAGGGAGGGGTGAGGCACTCGACAGTCAATCGCTTATTGATTCTCGTCGATATAATCACACACACACACACACACGCCCAGTGCGTCGGCCTGCGTGCATGGTGGGGGGGGGGAGGTCCGTCATAAATCAGTCTTCGCTAGGAAAGTGCTCGCGGGCGCCGCTGTGCGGAGATAGCGCTGTGCCCGACGGAGAGTGGCCGAGAAGCCGTGCTTTCAACAGATGTCTTCACTCATCTTAACACCATGTTTTGCAGCATTCTAGGATCCGACCATCGGGCTGTAAACTGCGCGAGCTGCGATTCCTTTCGTTACAAACAGTTTATTTGGGAAATTATGTCGGTGTACTCGCAAGAATTCTATAAAACGGAGGCTATTCTTGGACGTCATTAAGTTGGCTTCGTGGTCAACAATGACATGCACATTGGCTCCGAACTCGTTCCAAGCTGCGAAGACGGTATCTCGAACATGTGCTCGATCTGTGATTGGTAGATCTGCGATTGTCTTGACCTTGATTGACCAAGACACGGCCTTGTAGACTCTCGGCCTTCCTTCTGCTTGGAGACAGCTTATCCTGAGTCACGTGGCCACCAAGATGGCGTCCTTGCGCGGAGTCAGCCACTCTCGCGGCGGCAGCGCTGTCGACGCGACGTGGACGGAGTGGGAAGCATTAGCACTACAGCGTGCAGTGAAAGCCGGCCCCGCAACGAGCGTTGCAGCGCACAATGGCTCGACGGATTGATTGGCCGAGGCGATGCGTAGAGTGCGTGCCTCGCCCGGGGACAGAAGCACGCCTTGTTGGACAGTGCGTAGGGCCGGATCGACACGGCCATCGACACGAATTATGTCACAGGCGAATTCTCCTTCTCAAACACGAAGCGAAGATTTGGTTTTGTAAATATTTTATATTTTTAAAGCAGAATAGAGTGGTTTAAAAAACGTCATGGCATTCTTGGAATTGATACGCATAGCTAAATTTTAAAACAGACGCTAATAATTTATTGTGGGATTACATTTTCGCTCGGAAAATTTGAATTCCATCTGACTTTTGAGTCGCCATTCTTCGCTATTGCTGAAATAAGCAGAGTCAATCAATACAAGCCGGCGGCGAAGTAGCAACTGACTCTGCTTATTTTAACCACGGCAGACAGGGACATCGCAAGCCACGGGGCTTTATGCGTGACGTCATACTGGTTGGAAATGAAGAGGTGTATCGAATTGTAAGAACTCCTTTGTTTTTCCGCAAGCCTTGCCGGCCCATCGCTGAAGCGAGCGAAGACAATGGTTTTATAAAATTGTTGTAATGCTCGCTGCTCGCTGGTGTGTTATCAACCGGCTGTGATAGGCAATGCTGATGTACCGCGGACCGCGGGCATTGGCGTTACACTGCTTGACGCGCACGAAGAAACAACACAACTGTTTTAAACATTATCGATTTCACATCTCGCAAGCATCGAGCAGATTCCTATTTCTAGAAATAAAAGCATGAATGCAGCATTTGTTATACGGCAAGACTGGCAGCCGATCTGGAAGCTTATGCTTGCTGCTGCTGCTGCGGTGGCTAGGGATCTGTGTCTTGATATGACACTAGAGTCCAGAGCAACTGCATGCATTACAGAGTTTATCTCAGGATGCAGACACGTCGTGTCCTAGGCGGGCATTGGCTGTGTGCTTGACCGTCTCAAAGCCGGGATGCAGACACGTTGTGTCCTCGGCGTGCATTGGCAGTGTGCTTGACCGTCTCAAAGCCGGGATGCAGACACGTCGTGTCCTAGGCGTGCATTGCCTGTGTGCTTGACCGTCTCAAAGCCGGGATGCAGACACGTCGTGTCCTAGCCGTGCTTCGGCTGTGTGCTTGACCGTCTCAAAGCCGGGATGCAGACACGTCGTGTCCTAGGCGTGCATTGGCTGTGTGCTTGACCGTCTCAAAGCCGGGATGCAGACACGTCGTGTCCTAGGCGTGCATCGGCTGTGTGCTTGACCGTCTAAAAGCCGGGATGCAGACACGTCGTGTCCTAGGCGTGCATTGGCTGTGTGCTTGACCGTCTCAAAGCCGGGATGCAGACACGTTGTGTCCTAGGCGTGCATTGGCTGTGTGCTTGACCGTCTCAAAGCCGGGATGCAGACACGTCGTGTCCTAGGCGTGCATTGGCTGTGTGCTTGACCGTCTCAAAGCCAGGATGCAGACACGTCGTGTCCTAGGCGTGCATTGGCTGCGTGCTTGACCGTCTCAAAGCAGGGATGCAGACACGTCGTGTCCTAGGCGTGCATTGGCTGTGTGCTTGACCGTCTCAAAGCAGGGATGCAGACTCGTTGTGTCCTAGGCGTGCATTGGCTGTGTGTTTGACCGTCTCAAAGCCGGGATGCAGACACGTCGTGTCCTAGGCGTGCATTGGCTGTGTGCTTGACCGTCTCAAAGCCGGGATGCAGACACGTCGTGTCCTAGGCGTGCATTGGCTGTGTGCTTGACCGTCTCAAAGCCGGGATGCAGACACGTCGTGTCCTAGGCGGGCATTGGCTGTGTGCTTGACCGTCTCAAAGCCGGGATGCAGACACGTTGTGTCCTCGGCGTGCATTGGCAGTGTGCTTGACCGTCTCAAAGCCGGGATGCAGACACGTCGTGTCCTAGGCGTGCATTGCCTGTGTGCTTGACCGTCTCAAAGCCGGGATGCAGACACGTCGTGTCCTAGCCGTGCTTCGGCTGTGTGCTTGACCGTCTCAAAGCCGGGATGCAGACACGTCGTGTCCTAGGCGTGCATTGGCTGTGTGCTTGACCGTCTCAAAGCCGGGATGCAGACACGTCGTGTCCTAGGCGTGCATCGGCTGTGTGCTTGACCGTCTAAAAGCCGGGATGCAGACACGTCGTGTCCTAGGCGTGCATTGGCTGTGTGCTTGACCGTCTCAAAGCCGGGATGCAGACACGTTGTGTCCTAGGCGTGCATTGGCTGTGTGCTTGACCGTCTCAAAGCCGGGATGCAGACACGTCGTGTCCTAGGCGTGCATTGGCTGTGTGCTTGACCGTCTCAAAGCCAGGATGCAGACACGTCGTGTCCTAGGCGTGCATTGGCTGCGTGCTTGACCGTCTCAAAGCAGGGATGCAGACACGTCGTGTCCTAGGCGTGCATTGGCTGTGTGCTTGACCGTCTCAAAGCAGGGATGCAGACTCGTTGTGTCCTAGGCGTGCATTGGCTGTGTGTTTGACCGTCTCAAAGCCGGGATGCAGACACGTCGTGTCCTAGGCGTGCATTGGCTGTGTGCTTGACCGTCTCAAAGCCGGGATGCAGACACGTCGTGTCCTAGGCGTGCATTAGCTGTGTGCTTGACCGTCTCAAAGCCGGGATGCAGACACGTCGTGTCCTAGGCGGGCATTGGCTGTGTGCTTGACCGTCTCAAAGCCGGGATGCAGACACGTTGTGTCCTCGGCGTGCATTGGCAGTGTGCTTGACCGTCTCAAAGCCGGGATGCAGACACGTCGTGTCCTAGGCGTGCATTGCCTGTGTGCTTGACCGTCTCAAAGCCGGGATGCAGACACGTCGTGTCCTAGCCGTGCTTCGGCTGTGTGCTTGACCGTCTCAAAGCCGGGATGCAGACACGTCGTGTCCTAGGCGTGCATTGGCTGTGTGCTTGACCGTCTCAAAGCCGGGATGCAGACACGTCGTGTCCTAGGCGTGCATCGGCTGTGTGCTTGACCGTCTAAAAGCCGGGATGCAGACACGTCGTGTCCTAGGCGTGCATTGGCTGTGTGCTTGACCGTCTCAAAGCCGGGATGCAGACACGTCGTGTCCTAGGCGTGCATTGGCTGTGTGCTTGACCGTCTCAAAGCCGGGATGCAGACACGTCGTGTCCTAGGCGTGCATTGGCTGTGTGCTTGACCGTCTCAAAGCCGGGATGCAGACACGTCTTGTCCTAGGCGTGCATTGGCTGTTTGCTTGACCGTCTCAAAGCCGGGATGCAGACACGTCGTGTCCTAGGCGTGCATCGGCAGTGTGCTTGACCGTCTCAAAGCCGGGATGATCGATAGGCAAAAGCTATGCCAACATTCGCATTACCGCAGCGCCTGCTTTTGCACAGCGCATTGCGCTGCGTTGTTTTCCACATGCGGCCTGCATTGGCAGCAGACAAATCCCTCTCTGCCAGCGAACTGACGGACCACGATATCGTGGCTGTCAGACTGACAGCTCGACGTCGACGCAGTTGCAGCCACTCGCTGATTGCACTGATCAAAGACTTGCGTGCTGCTGCTGCTGCTGCTGCTGCTGCTGCTGCTGCTGCTGCTGCTGCTGCTGCTGCTGCTGCTGCTGCTGCTGCTGCTGCTGCTGCTGCTGCTGCTGCTGCTGCTGCTGCTGCTGCTGCTGCTGCTGCTGCTGCTGCTGCTGCTGCTGCTGCTGCTGCTGCTGCTGCTGCTGCTGCTGCTGCTGCTGCTGCTACTGCTGCTGCTGCTGCTGCACGATCATCAAGCTTGCTTCGTTAGCGGCTGTCAATTAATAATTGCACAGCTGCTTGTGTGGTGTAATTAATATCATTACGAACTTGGTAATCGCTGGTCGCGATTGATGCGCGCGAACAGCGGCAATAGTTAGCGAAATCCCACAGCCACATGGACGCAAAATCGCTGTCTGCTCGCCGCCATAGACAAACTGCAAACAAATCTATTTTAGACGACATCGGCAAATAACGGAACAGCGGCAAAGTACGAAGAAGAGGTTTTCAGAATCTTCTTGCTTCTCTCGGTCGCATGTTTTCGTCGATACTAATTCATTTTCAATTACATTTTCCCATCCGTCCGGGAGAATGAGTGACAATATGAGCGATGAACGTTTCAAGCGGACGTTTGCTCAGACCGACAAAAACACATTTTTTATTTGAAAAATTTCCAACGTCATTCTTATGACCGAGCTGCCAGTCTCCCTCCAACGAGTCTGATTGATTTAGCGACCCTGCCATGAAAAACCCGACACTCTAGACTCACAAACATGATATCTACGCTCCGTCCACAGCCACCTAGATTCACGAAAAGTTCACAGCGTTATTGGCCTTGACTTATAGTAGACTCTCTTCTGTTCGACGTGGGCCAAACAAGCTGGCTGAAAACCCATGACCCTTGAGATACAGCGTGTGATGTCCTTATTGCAAGGTCGCCAATATTTCCATGGGGATACAGCATTCCTATTGGTTGGATTAGCGAATCATTATGACAAGTTACTACAGAACCAACGGCATGGTAAAGGGAAGAAAAGAAGGAATTGGGCCATTGAACGGGGAAAGCGTGATACGAGTTGGTGACGGACAAAATAACGAAGCTCTCTGCCTGTTTGCAGACTGCTCGCCAGCCTCGGCGAGTAATTGAGGAAAGGCGGTTGGAAATCTCACGTTAGACTTTTGAGAGTAATACTCATTTAAAATATCAGCTCGAAATCGCGATAAGTTTGCTCGGGAAAGCGTTTTCCGCAAGCAAATGTTTATCTAAACCAGCTTCACTGTCATTGTCATCTCCTGCTCTGATGCCTCGGTGTTGGCGAGCTAGTTTCTTCATCGATTAGGAAATTGTGGAGTTAACTGAACGGTCGATTGTTATCGAATTCTTTATGGCCCAAGTTTATTCTTCAAGTGATATTTTCTCTGATAATCCTTCTAACTGATTCCAAAATTGATTCGACAAATGGATTCCTTTATGGACTTCGAGTTCACAGCGCGTATTAAAAGAAATAGCACGGGACTAACGATGCTTTGGTAAGCAATCTTCCCCAGGATTCCCACAGTCTTGAAATAATGCACGAAATGTGCACAGCGTTAGATTCCCACTTGCAAACCATTAGCGCTCCACCCTGCTTCCAGCGAAACGCTCGGCGGTCTAAGCGGCTTATCGCCGCCGAACGACCACCGCCAGCGTTTAGTGCCCGTAACGCCACCTTGCCGCCGGTGCAAGCACACTAAAACTGCACTAAGTGCATAAAGCGCAGATAAAGCTGGACTAAGCGCTCGATCGCGTGTTATTTAGAGTTGTGCTGGTGTTTATCCTCGGGGCCGGGACCTGCCCCCACCCCACCCCACCCCACCCCACCCACGGCCGCCCCTAGCTAATCTCGGCGCTAAACGATCGGGGTGGCGGTGGCACGAGCACGGATAAATCCACGAATAAAGGTGGCTTAGGGTCGCCGGGCGGGCTTCGATCAGCAGCGCTAGCAACCTGCAAGGCAGTCTATGTTTCCAGGGGGCGCAGACTCGTTATGATCGTGTTGCTAGCGATTTCCCGGCCGAGCAGTTGACCAAGTTGCCGCCAGGGATTAGGCTAATGAAGCCGGTGAGTTGATCCGACTTCAGCAAGTGGTTTACTTGGGAATGTATGCTTCGGAAAAGCGTTTTCTTTTTCGAGCGGGCAAAGTTTCTTTGCGGACACAACGTGGGCGGGAAGGAGGGGAGGAGGGGGCGGATTGTTGTGATTTCGGAGGGTGGCGGTCGCAGCGAGACCCGCGGGACTGCAGCCGGTTGTTTGTTGAGCAAGTTTGTTGTCGTGGTCTTGTTTCCGGGCGACGCGAGACAGCCGCTGCATCTAATCTGGCTTCCACTCTGGAAGGCCGTGACCCTCGGCATCAGCTGTTGACCCGCGTCGGTGTCACAGCTTGCTGGAAACTCGGCGTCCGAGCGCGGACAGTCGCGATGCTGCTACGAAAAACGGGACTCATCGCGCTAAATAACATATCTCTACAACGACTCCATGGCGCTGAATTTATCCCGCTCTCCGAGATTTTCGGAATTTTTTCTTTTAAACCCGAAACAAAGATGATGTAGCAGCCTCCAGGACAATAATTTCACGAAGTCACAGTGACGCTGACGTCACACGACGCGGATGAAGGCATCACACTCCCCCCCCCCCCCCCCCCCCCCCCCCCCCCCCCCACCAACCAACCCTCGGTGACATTCGACGTCGGGTCGACGCCCGGCGGCGACGCCTTCGAACTTTGCTCGTTTATCATGCGTAATCGTGCGTTTTGCTGTTCGTTGGCTTGTTCAACTCACGCATTCTAAAATACATAGGCAAAATATTCTTAGCGGGCTAGAAACAATCTAAGACAAGCCAGTTGGCTTGTGATTTCTCTTTCTTCCTTGGTTAAATATACAGATACAAACAAATTATTATTAATTTTAGTGTTAATTTTGTAAATATGACCAAGGAAGACAGGAAAATCAAGGCAACAGGCTTTTCTAAGCGGGATGTCTGACCGCCCCGCGGTGAATTTGCCTAAAGTTTCCGAGCTCTACGCGTAGATGGCGGTGGTGTCGGGAAAGCGTCCGGACGGCCGGGAAAGCGTGTCCCAGCGAGCAGCGAGCAGCGAGCGACGGGTATTCACGGGGCCGTGGGGCGTTATTTCGCCGCGCCGGCAATTGTCGCTAATTGGGTTCGCGCATTTCGCTCGCGTCCACCTCTCTTTTTGTTGGCGCGGCGGGCGGCGGCGGGCGGCGGGCGGCGGCGGCGGGCGGCGGCGGCGGGCGGCGGCGGGCGGCGGGCGGCGGCGGCGGGCGGCGGCGGCGGGCGGACAAAATGCTGATTGATATAATATTGTTAAGCCCGCGATATGTATTCCCTTTGAGCCCGACCGCTCGACTATAAATATTGCATAAAGTTTTATTCCAATTGTTGGTCGAATTGAAACTGCTGGGAGCTAATTTGATTTCGATGGATAATGGTTACGTCCCAGTAGCTAGCTTCACATGTGTCATATGCCTCTTTTTTTCTATCGGTGTATTGACTCTGCTTATTCAACCAAGGAAGACAGGGAAATCACAAGCAAACTGGCTGTTCTTAGCGGGTGTCTGACCGCGTCACGTTGCTTGAATGGAATCGGTGTATTGACTCTGCTAATTCAACCAAGGAAGACAGGGAAATCACAAGCCAACTGGCTTTTCTTAGCGGGTGTCTGACCGCGTCACGTTGCTTGAATGGAATCGGTGTATTGACTCTGCTTATTTAACCAAGGAAGACAGGGAAATCACAAGCCAACTGGTATTTCTTAGCGGGTGTCTGACCGCGTCACGTTGCTTGAATGGAATCGGTGTATTGACTCTGCTAATTCAACCAAGGAAGACAGGGAAATCACAAGCCAACTGGCTTTTCTTAGCGGGTGTCTGACCGCGTCACGTTGCTTGAATGGAATCGGTGTATTGACTCTGCTTATTTAACCAAGGAAGACAGGGAAATCACAAGTCAACTGGTATTTCTTAGCGGGTGTCTGACCGCGTTACGTTGCTTGAATGGAATCGGTGTATTGACTCTGCTTATTTAACCAAGGAAGACAGGGAAATCACAAGCCAACTGGCTTTTCTTAGCGGGTGTCTGACCGCGTCACGTTGCTTGAATGGAATCGGTGTATTGACTCTGCTTATTTAACCAAGGAAGACAGGGAAATCACAAGCCAACTGGCTTTTCTTAGCGGGTGTCTGACCGCGTCACGTTGCTTGAATGGAATCGGTGTATTGACTCTGCTTATTCAACCAAGGAAGACAGGGAGTTCACAAGCCAACTGGCTGTTCTTAGCGGGTTTCTGACCTTTATTTAAGGTAATCTCTGGTTGTCTTCGATAGGGAACAAATATCCAACTTGATTTCGGTGGAGGTGCCGGGTTATCCGTGCATTGCGGGCTGCTTTCAGGGGCTGGTTCACGTCAGCTTGTTGTCGACGTTGTCCTGAGCAACGAGGTTCAACCAGCGCTCTCAGACCATCGCCGGGGGGTTTGGGAAGTGTCAAAGTTTCAAGCTTGACACGTCGGATCCCACCGTCTCCTGACATCGATGCGGTTAAGCAACATCACGCCACGCTAGACGTAGGATCGGTGACCGCCAAAATAATTGCACCTTCCACCCCAGAGACCAGAGATGTAGAGTATTTGTAGAACTAGTAGTTCACTCTCGACAGCACGGATCGGTGGAGGAATCCTGCTGTTGGAGTTGCTCTGTGTCTGCTGGGAGGTTGCAGGGTTTCAAGCCGGTGCAACAGCTTCACTCGGCTTGCTTGTCAACCACTCGACAGCACGGATCGGTGGAGGAATCCTGCTGTTGGAGTTGCTCTGTGTCTGCTGGGAGGTTGCAGGGTTTCAAGCCGGTGCAACAGCTTCACTCGGCTTGCTTGTCAACCTCACGACAGCACGGATCGGTGGAGGAATCCTGCTGTTGGAGTTGTTCTGTTTCTGCTGGGAGGTTGCAGGGTTTCAAGCCGGTGCAACAGCTTCACTCGGCTTGCTTGTCAACCACTCGACAGCACGGATCGGTGGAGGAATCCTGCTGTTGGAGTTGTTCTGTTTCTGCTGGGAGGTTGCAGGGTTTCAAGCCGGTGCAACTCACTCGGCTTGCTTGTCAACCACTCGACAGCACGGATCGGTGGAGGAATCCTGCTGTTGGAGTTGTTCTGTGTCTGCTGGGAGGTTGCAGGGTTTCAAGCCGGTGCAACAGCTTCACTCGGCTTGCTTGTCAACCTCTCGACAGCACAGATCGGTGGAGGAATCCTGCTGTTGGAGTTGTTCTGTGCCTGCTGGGAGGTTGTAGGGTTTCAAGCCGATGCAACAGCTTCACTCGGCTTGCTTGTCAACCACTCGACAGCACGGATCGGTGGAGGAATCCTGCTGTTGGAGTTGCTCAGTGTCTGCTGGGAGGTTGCAGGGTCGGACACGTACCTATGGTCGTCAAGACGGTCAGCGAGTAGAGAAACGCCCTGGCGAAGTTCCACTCGTTGGGCGGCGGCCGTCGCGCCTGCAACAACGCCGTCGTCGCCCCCGCCTCCACGACGCCGCCGCCGCCGGCCGGCGCCAACTGCACCCTCTCCGCCCCCTTCAACGCGCCCCCGCTGCCGCCGCCGCCGCCCCCGCCGCCGCCGCCCTTCGCGTCTCCGATCTCGGCCGTCAGCCGCGCCACCAGTTGCTCCTGGAACCTGGTGATCTCCTGCGCCGCCAAGCGCGTCCAGTTGTCGCGGTAGAGGATGTTCAGCGAGACCGTGATGTCCCAGATGTTCTCGACCGTCTTGGCGCGCGACTCGTCACCGAGCTTCTTCAGCCAGAGCGTGCGGTTGGCCGGAAGTGCGTCGTGCGTCGCGCCTGCGTAGAGCGTGGCGCCGTGCGGCCCGCCGCCGCCGCCCTCCAGCGCCAGGAAGACGAACGAGCCGAGCAGTGTGTATCCAAGCAGCAGTGCGCAGATGCCGAGGTTGCTGAACACGCCCTGCACGCAGGTGGCGCCGTCGCGACGCCCGGCGGGGCGGCAGCACAGGCACGACGCCGGCGTCTGCACCTCCTTGCCCGACGCCGACGCCGACGCCGATGCCGACGTCGTGCCGGACTTGTTGTTTGGTTTAAGCTGTTGCTGGTAGCTGTTGTCATAGTGGTACGACTTCTCCTTGGTCTTGGTGTCCATGGCGACGGTGATGATGGTTGTTGGTCGGAGGTCGGAGGTCGCTACTTGAGTCGGATTCGGTTGTTGGTCATCTTGAGTGGTGTGACTTCCCTGCAACAAACGAGCCGGGGTTAGACCTTCAGAGGGTGAGGGCTTTAGTAGACATGTTAAATTGATGCAACGTGACGCGGTCAGACACCCGCTACGAAAAGCCAGTTGGCTTGTGATTTCCCTGTCTTCCTTGGTTGAATAAGCAGAGTCAATACACCGATTCCATTCAAGCAACGTGACGCGGTCAGACACCCGCTAAGAACAGCCAGTTGGCTTGTGATTTCCCTGTCTTCCTTGGTTAAATAAGCAGAGTCAATACACCGATTCCATTCAAGCAACGTGACGCGGTCAGACACCCGCTAAGAACAGCCAGTTGGCTTGTGATTTCCCTGTCTTCCTTGGTTGAATAAGCAGAGTCAATACACCGATTCCATTCAAGCAACGTGACGCGGTCAGACACCCGCTAAGAACAGCCAGTTGGATTTTGATTTCCCTGTCTTCCTTGGTTGAATAAGCAGAGTCAATACACCGATTCCATTCAAGCAACGTGACGCGGTCAGACACCCGCTAAGAACAGCCAGTTGGCTTGTGATTTCCCTGTCTTCCTTGGTTGAATAAGCAGAGTCAATACACCGATTCCATTCGAGCAACGTGACGCGGTCAGACACCCGCTAAGAACAGCCAGTTGGATTTTGATTTCCCTGTCTTCCTTGGCTGAATAAGCAAAGTCTATCAAATGAATTTCATCTTGTAAATAATCGTCGATACTTCTAAATCAAGAAAGACGGTGGAATCATGCAACACCCAGTGGCATTTGACGTTTGACGGAAATTTTCTTGTTTCTACCGGCAAACTTCGGGAATGCCGGGAAGTTGCCGACCGAACGGCCTGTCATTGCTGCCAACAGCGCGGCGCAGGCGTACAGTTTTTCATGCCGCACACAATTAACATTCCGCGCCGTCCAGGGTAGCCAACTCCACCGCGAAACTTTGCAGAACATCGCGAAACTATCGCCCCTCCCACCCCTACACCTACACCGTCTGCTTGTAAGTCGTATCCCGGGAAACGCCGACTGGTGGCAGGCCGCACAAGCTTAATTCCACAATCAAAGTTACAAGGTGCCCCCACCCTCCCCCCCCCATCCCGCCCCCTGGGATCGACCCCCCGTGCGCGGCGTTGGCGTCGGGGGCGGCTTAATTTGTGAAATTATGCTCGCATTACGCGGCGGGCCCCGTGTTGTGTATTAATTAAGGCGGCGTGTTAACGAGCGATTCCGGGCGGCGGTTTGTTTCTTAGCAACGCGACGCCCCGGCCCGGCTGATTCCACGCCGCTGATTGCTGATTGCTGATTGGTCGGCGCGGCGACGGGAATGTGAATCAGCCGCCGGTAATCAGGCACGTGCGCAGAAAGCACGGAAATATGGGCTGAGATATTTGATTTTTCTCCCGGGAAATCGTGAGAAATCATCGCAGAGATCTGATTATGGCGGGGGGTACGGCGTTGTTAATGCGTGCACGGTTGGCAATAAGTATGCCTGGGCTCAATCGTTGACTTAACCAGGCAACGGCTGGGCGAACCGCTCAGACCTAAGGCGTTACCTTGAGGAACACCTTCGCCTGTTTTGCGACGTCGATAGTGAAAGCATGACGCATTTGCACTTGTTCTCAACGCTAGGACGCCGGCGGGACGCCGTCGGAGTGAACCATCCCCAGCACGCGACAACACCCACTAAACGCCCCCCTCCCCATCCCGTGGTGACGTCATTCCATCCTGCGATCGGATGTGTGTGTTCTTCGCGACCACCGCCACCTTGAAGCCCGCGTTACGACTTCGAGGACTCGATGGAACTTTATCGCAACTTTATTGTGTATTTTATTATTTCATTTTCCCGCTAGTTCCGTCGGTGGCCGCGGGCAGTAAAAACAGAGCGCTGCCCGCGAATCGTTTTACGCCCGCCAATCGGCCCGCTCTGCATTCTCGTTCCTTTTATTGTTCGCGCACAAAGTTGCGCTGTAAAAAAATTAAACACAATATAAATAAGTTGTCAAACTCGAAATTTTTTCTCGCGCAACGCGGCGAGTAAATTCTGCGGCGGATGATTCTGGGCGATGAACGCGGGGCTGATGATTGCTGCTGATCGCGCGGCGTGCGGGATTCTGCTCGGGGTCGGCTTCTGCCCGGAGCCAGTCTCCTGTTCTGCCAACGATGCTGCGGCCAAACAACCGACGTGCAAACTGTTCTTACAAACACCGTGTTGCAGCTGCCAACTGGCTGTGAGACACTGTGTTGCAGCTGCCAACTGGCTGTGAGACACAGTGTAGCAGCTTCAAACTGGCGGTGAGACACAGTGTAGCAGCTTCAAAATTGCGGTGAGACACAATGTAGCAGCTGCCAACTGGCAGTGAGACACAGTGTAGCAGCTGCCAACTGGTAGCGAGACACAGCGTTTCAGCTGCCAACTGGCGGTGAGATACAATGTAGCAGCTGCCAACTGCCAGTGAGACACAGTGTAGCAGCTTCAAACTGGCAGTGAGACACAGTGTTGCAGCTGCCAACTGGCAGTGAGACACGGCACAGCGACACTTGCGAGCCGAGCGCGGATCTAATGGGCGATGATCGATGTCGCCGGCGATTAGCGGGCGCCGCGACGCCTTCGAGCAGATGGCGCCGCGACGCCGACGCCGACGCCGACGCCTGCTGACGAGACGCCAGGGAAATCAAGCCGAGTCCGTCGCACTTGGCGCTAAAAACACCGAACTCCCGTCGCGGCCGCTTGTTCCACGCTGTTCCACGCTGTTCCACGCTGTTCCACGCTATTCCGCGCTGTTCCGCGCCCGGCCACACGGATACACGCGAACGTTCCGGGCCGCAGCGCCGGCTTTTGTTCCCGTCGCCCGCCCGCAAAGTTTTCCCTCGCGAAAATGATTACATTTCAATTTTCGTTTCATTATACGCCAGCCATTTTGATTCATGTTCTTGCCGTACGGCGGCGGCGGCGGCGCGCGCCGCTAGATTAAGCACATTATCCGCGTCGGATTCGAAGGCAGGAGCTTTAATTAGAATTTCACTGCTTCTGGCGGTGGGTGGATGGTGGGAGGGGTCGGGGGGGGGAGGGGGAATAATATACCGGGTTAACGCGAGCCCGTCGCGAGACGGGACCCGATTTTAATGCACTCTCCGCATTCATCATTACGCCGCCGCCGCCGCCGCCGCCGAGCCCGGCACGCTGACTGGCTGCGATCCTGCCACGTGTCCGAACCCCGCCGAGCGCCGCCGCCCGTCACAAAGCCGCGCGCTTATTGAAAAAAAGAAATGGAATCGCGCGCGCAAATTGAAAAACGATCTAATCTCGGGGTCACATTTCATCGGGCTAAGATTCGGCGCCGCCCGGCTATCTGCCAGCCGACACACGCTCCCCCCCCCCACCTACCCACGCCCCGCAGAACCACCCTTAGCGGCGGTAACTCGTCGTCGGCGTCCTATTAACCCCCCCCAACCCCCCACGGCGCACGGTGGCGCCAGTAATTTGCCCGCGCGATGCCGTCGAAGAGGATGGAGCTGCGGCTGCAGGGATAAGTTATATTCAAATTATTGCCGGGGTTTGCCATCGCTGCTGACGCGCGAGGAAATGCGGTGGAAATGTCGGCCGGAGCGTAGGGATGGTTTTTATTCTGAGAGGTTGGCTAGCGATTTTTCTGCGGGAAATGAGGGATTTGATAGCTATTCCATTCGCTGCTCGCTAAGAAGAGCCAGCTGGCTTATGATTTCCCTCTTCCCTGGTTAAATAAGCAGTCGTTTAATACTTGGGAGTAAATTTCGTGCATTCTCCTGCTATTTGAGCTAACGGTAGGCCAGGGAAATCACAGGCCGACCGGGCTACGTAGAGGCAAACAGCGTGACGGCCAGCATGGACGGCGGTGAACGCACAGCGACGACCACAAGGTGTCCTTCCGCCGGCAAACAGTCGCCTCCGATTGGCCGATCGGCGGCGACGATCGTTTGGCAACCAATGTTTGCTGCTACGACCGATGCTGACTCCCGGGCAAAGTTTGCCCTGGCGTTAAGCGACGCGAGGTGCGGGAAACCGGGCAACTGCCGCCGAGACGACAGTCTAACACTATGTAGCCTGCAGCACGAGGGGAATGCTAACGAGATATCGGCGAATGAATCTGTTGTCGCAAGACACAACCGCCCGGCGACAACTGGCATCCGTCCACCGGTCGACAAATTGCTAAGATATATTCTTCTTGACTCGCCATCTACCAATTTCCGTGCGCGACGCGAAATCCTTGAAAGACGTTTACTTTTTAAACAGCGGCCCCGAAAAGCTCGATCTGTTTACAGGGAGACAGACTCAGGGGGGGGGGGGGGGCACGGCCAAACAGATACATAATTGACGAGACGTCGCTAAAACGAAAGTTTCCATGCCCTCTTGAGTGCCGTTCTTTTGCAAAGTACGAGCGCCTCTTTTTTTTCCCTCTTCTCTTCTCTCCTCTTGTTTTATTTCGCATTTGAATTCGCTGGCAAGCAATTTGTTTCGCCGGCAGGCACGGCGCGCAAGACGACCGGGCCGTGCATCAATATTAATCAGGCAATTGATTAAGAGGTCGCGTCCGACGCAAGCCCGTGCTCGTATAGCGTCCCGCGGCGCTCGCGTGCGCAGATTGCCTGACGAGCTTCGAGCGTAATTAACAACGCGCGGAATCGAAGCGGCAATCAATTAGGCCGTGTTTGTGCAGGAAATTCGTCGCTGCAGCGTGCGCCACAGCCCCGTGGATGCACGCGACACGACGGAACGATGCGCTAATCCAGTTGCAGTTCCGACCGCAGCGACGCGCACCGAGCTGTCTGGCTAATAGATCATGTTTAACTGCGTCCGACTGCATAACGCGCTGCGGTCGGCGAAAACAACGCGTCGCGGCTTGTAGGACTCGATGACACCGTGTTATTGTCGCCGTGGTTCGCGCGGCGGCGACCGCAGCGCGGTGGTGGCGGTGGCGGCGGCGGCGGGGGGTGGAACTAGGCGCGCGGCTGGGATTTACTATTTGTTATTTGTTCATTGTAATCGGTTTGTTTCACTGCGCGTCGCGTTGCGTGGTTGCGTGGTGTGCATGTGACATCTACAGTTACAGTTGCGAACTTTGAGAACATTTTAATGAAGGCGTCATTTATTTACACATCTTAAAACAGAAAGTAATTTTAGATGATGTTAAGTCAAGTTCACTCAGAGAAGCCAATTTAAAATCACCGGGTTCATTCTGATTCTTAACAAGGGACGTGCTGAAGCCCTGCTAAACCGTATCTGATTATCATAAATACAATAATTGAAATTAATTTCGAGTTGTTTTTACAAGTTATATGAAAGTTAAACTCTGCTTATAGTTCGCGTATTAACGGTCCGGGTTAACGTAATGCCTTGCTAATCACATTTCTCTGCCCCATGAACAGTTTGGCCATGTTAATTCCACCGTTCGACGTCATCCCCCCCCCCCTTCCCATTGAAGCCCGGGCATGAGCATCATCGGCCGTCGAAGCCCGGGGCCCCGCGGCGAGCATAATATCGGCCGACCAAGCAACCTTGATTCCTCGGGGGAGCTTCCACCCCCACCTGGATCTACCTGCGAACTACGTCACGCAAAATGGCGGCAATGAAACTTCTGGCCGCCTGCCTTCGCCACCGATCCAACATTGAAGCCGGCGCGGGGTAGAACTAAATGTCTTGAACTGCACGCCGAAGGTTATTTGCGTGCGGTGTTGTTTGTCTTGTGCGCGTACTCGTATTGCTGTTAGCCATGTCAGGTTGTCCGCTGGGAGCGTCGTAGTTGGTCTGCGACTCGCACAGTATGCCGGGAAATCTGTGAAAAAGCGACTTCCTTTTGAAAGGTATATCTTGAAACGAAGAGCTGATTGTAAGTTTCGTGGTGGTCGTGGATGAAACAAGCGATCCGTCGGTGTCATGGCCGTGTTTCTTGCGGCTAGACGTAAACTCAACAAAAGATCTTTACGAAAATAGAGAAATATTGTTAAGGGAAGCCCGCGGATGTGTTTTGTGTTGCTGTTGTTCTCGCTGCTCTCGCTGTGCTTGCCGAACAACGGCGATGCCGACAAGCAGGCTTAAATCTCGGCGGTTTAATTGAAAGGGGGGTCGTCCCACCCTGAAGCCATCGAGAACCTGTGTCAAGCTGACGTCCGTGTCGATCCGTGTCGATCCGTGTTGATCCGTGTAAGCAGCTTTTTTTGCGTCTTGTCGTCTCACTTTCCTAAACATTCTTCGAACACGACGTATTTGATTAAAATCTGCTGGAAATCCATCCACCGTCGCACATGGGCCGTGATTTCATAAAAGTTTAAAAACAAGTGGAGTATTTCAAGGATATGTTGATTAATTTTATCGCTTCTGAGTTTCCACTTCATTTGCCGCTCTCAGGGGCTTTAATGAAACGCAAATATAAGGTAACCAAAGGAAAAAACGCAATATAAATTTCCCTTCACAAGGGGCCGGTTTTCAAAAATAAAGTCTCCACTTTCCCGGATTCACTGGAATAAATAACCCACCCCCACCCCCGACCCCCGTACCACCCCCGGGCCCGGAGCACGGCTAGGTACGGACCCACATATTAATGAGCTACATCAGCTCCCTGATATCCACCCCGAACCACCGCCCCCATTGATTGTCTAGCTCAGCAAGTGATATCTCCCGGCCGCGCCATCTGGGGGCGGCCGGGGTGGCGGGGGCGGCGGGGGCGGTGAGGGGTGAGCAGAATCCACGTCCCAGCGATGTGCTTTTACCGGGGGGGGGGGGGGGGGCTGGTTGAAACAACGCGACCCCGGACAGAGGGTTGGGGGGAGGGGGGGGGGGGATGTCTTGAATTCCGAGGGTAGCTCGGTGATCATTAAAAGCAAACACCTTACGTGTGTCCCCGGGTTCATCCCCTAAGCGCTGCTCCAAGCGGCGTGGCTGGTTTACTGTAGATTACTTCATATTGCCTCCCAGCGCTGACCCAGATGTTGCCACCTGTGTTCTCAATATCCATCCCCTGTTGTAGGCTAGTGTATAGCGTGTCACGGTCAGACACCCGCTAAGAACAGCCAGTTGGCTTGTGATTTCCCTGTCTTCCTTGGTTAAATAAGTAGAGTCAATACAACGATTCCATTCAAGCAACGTGTCACGGTCAGACACCCGCTAAGAACAGCCAGTTGGCTTGTGATTTCCCTGTCTTCCTAGGTTAAATAATTAGAGTCAATACACCGATTCCATTCAAGCAACGTGACGCGGTCAGACACCCGCTAAGAAAAGCCAGTTGGCTTGTGATTTCCCTGTCCTCCTTGGTTGAATAAGCAGAGTCAATACACCGATTCCATTCAAGCAACGTGACGCGGTCAGACACCCGCTAAGAAAAGCCAGTTGGCTTGTGATTTCCCTGTCTTCCTTGGTTAAATAAGCAGAGTCAATACACCGATTCCATTCAAGCAACGTGACGCGGTCTGCAGACACCCGCTAAGAAAAGCCAGTTGGCTTGTGATTTCCCTGTCTTCCATGGTTAAATAAGCAGAGTCAATACACCGATTCCATTCAAGCAACGTGACGCGGTCAGACACCCGCTAAGAAAAGCCAGTTGGCTTGTGATTTCCCCGTCTTCCTTGGTTGAATAAGCAGAGTCAATACACCGATTCCATTCAAGCAACGTGACGCGGTCTGCAGACACCCGCTAAGAACAGCCAGTTGGCTTGCGATTTCCCTGTCTTCCTTGGTTAAATAAGCAGCGTTCATCACGGACATCCATTAGAAAGTATTTTCAAATGTAGGAAAACATTAAAATCTCGACCGCACTATATATTTAGTGTGAGTTTTATATTGGTTGTGATTGTGGGTTGAGCCAAGTATGCGTACATCGGCTGCATTGCAGACTTCAATCATGCCAATAGAAAGCCACACGACAGCGACAGCAGAAAGGCGAGCTCGACTCAGCGCAGCGATAATCGATGCATTTCCCGCTGCTTGCCGCTGCCGACATCAATTAACTTTGCCAATTAACATTGCTGCGGCCAGGGAACACGGAACCAACGCGAACACTTGCTAGCTCTTCGGGGGTCGTCACGGCGACACAACGTCCCCGGCACAAAGCAACTCATTACACCCCGCATCTTCCGTAATGAAATAGTCTGTAATGAAATTTCCACCCTCTCCACCCGGAGTGGTGGGACAAAACGCGAGGAAAAACTACGTCTGCACATACAGCGCTACATAATGGAGTGGTTCTACAGGCTGCCAGCTCGCCTCGGCGGTGTTTTTTGTTCCACGGTGCAAAAATAGAGGAATCTGTGTTCCCTGGGCAGCGGCTTAAGTCCGTAGCGCGCCGCTGGACTACTCCAAACCGATGCATATTTAATGTTTTGAAACAAGTCTAGCATCGAGGTTTTTCCGACGGATGGAATTGCTCGAGTGTGAGTCGCACGTTTCCAGTCATGAGCTGTGAGCTGCGAGTCTGAACAGTATGCTGTCCATTCTCCCGTTGCTGTACATTGTTGAAATGATTGAAATGTCAATGTCTCCCTGCTGAGTCGATTAAAAACTGGGTGCTTGACGGAATTACGGCGAAACCCTTCTGATAGTCACCCTGATTAAGCCTGGCTGGTGTTGTGTATTAAATATCATGCACTTTCATTAAATCTCAACGTTTTCTCGAAAACTACCCTTGAAATCTTTGAAAGAGAAGTGAATGAAATAATTTGATTTCGAAATCACTTTTTTATGCACCATCACTTTTTAGTCGGCAATAAAAATGATGTTTAAATTCTGAGAATTTGCTGCGCACTGCATTTGCTTCCGGTGATTCATTGCACCTTCAACAGTGCAATAATTTGACCCCAGGGCTGAAAAAAAAGTACTATTTCTTTTCCAGAAAACTATTTAGCTTTCATGTACAAAACTTACATTATACATACGTTCCGTAAAGTAATTATGCCTGCTGTATCAAGGGTCTAAATTCAATTTCCATATGAAATACAAATTCAAATAAAATAACCTCGATAATAACATAAGCCTCATCGAAAAATCCCCATAAACGGTAAAACATTTTCTGGAAATGGTGATTTCCTCCATGACACGCGTGCAAGTTTGTCGTATCTTGAACTTGTGAAGACACACGGGATCCGATGCAACTCGATGCAGACTCAACTCGACGCTCAGAGTGAACCTAGCTCTGCGCCCCGTGCATGCAATCCCTGCAATCAACGCACTGATAAACAGACTCTGCACACAAAGGTGACAGGTCGCTGACAGATCGGCGATAGCGCGCACCGACCTACATGCATTAATAAAAACATTAATAAATTTCGTTTGATTTTCAATGCACGCTGTAAAATCCGTAATTCCGTGGTCTGCTCCTCTTCTGTCTGCATGTCGATGGCGCCAGTGTTATTGAGTGTCTCCGCAGGAAGCGCTGTTGAAAACTACACGCGACGGTAATTGAGTTGGATACAGAAGCGGGGAGGAAAAACAAACACACAGCATCGCACGGCATCCCCGATCATTAAGCTTAACGTGGCGCGCGTGGTTAAGATCTATATCCCCGTGTATCAACCCCGTCTTCACTGCAACTGGATGCAATAAAGTCGCTTCCGGCTTGTATCGTCGACGCGTTTTGTCTCGCAATTAGAAGCGGGCGGGAAAGCAGCGTCTCCCCGATACCGATCATCTTGCCGATCTCGTCGATATCTTCTTCGACACGGCCCGGTGGATGGTGCTCCGCGCACAGGAAGCAATAACAGCCCCATCCCCGCCGGCTGGATGCTGGCTGCTACTCGGGGGGTGGCGTGGGGTGGCGGGGACCGCGGGGGGCGCTGCATCTGCTAGAAATAGCGGCGCTCGCCGAGGCCATTACGTCGAGGATAAATGCTTAACCGATATTGTTGAAAACCCAGAGGTATAAACTAGATCTCGGCGGCGGCGGCGGCGGCGGCGGCAGCGGAGTCTTGTTTTCACTGCTATTTAATGACATTCGCCTCGCCGGAGAATAACGCCGCGATAAGGAAGGCGCTGGCGCTGTGCCGGCGTTGCCAGAAAACAAACGAATCTCGGGGCGATACATTTCTTAGCGCGCGGCACACATGGATGTAAGGATATAAGGATCAGCTATTTGCGCTCGTCGTTTGTTTTTCCGTCGCGACGCTGAAAACTGCGGGTCTCAGCCGCCGTGTTTTGTCGCGCGGCGATCCGAGATAGCACTTCGCGCGGCTGTTCGACTGTCTTCGGCTCGCGTCGGATTTTACCCGGCGCTTTCCCGATTTTCTCACCCGGGCGACGGCGGGCGAAGCATGCACCGCGTCGTCATGGTGATCGACGTGCATTATGCACGTGGCTGATAAGAAGCCTGGATCGACGCGTGTTTCTCTGGCCGCAAAACTCCGCAGCATTCGTTGCGTTGTTCAACACCGTCGAGTCGACAGGTTGAAGAAACAGAGATTCCCAGCGAGAGGCAACCTTTAGCCGGAGAGCGATCCAAGCGACGGTCTCGCCGCGTTATCGCCGTGAATCTCGCATTCATCCTGCCGCCAGCCACGTGGGCCCCCCGCGAACCAGTCGAACGCTCGGTCGAGGTCCGCCGGCCCGGGAGCGACCATCGAATGAAATATGCACGGCGCCTTGGATGAGAGGCGGCCGGCGGGTTTCCCCGCGGGGGCGTGAAGAGCTATCGCAGGGGCCGGGGCCGGGGGTCGGGTTCCGGGGGGCTCTCAACCACGGCCTCGATTGATACACTTTGATTCATCGCTTGTTTTCGGAGCCCATTTTATGATGATCGTTGTACGTCGTCTGCTCTGATATAAATGTAGTTTTGTAACACCAGGGGGGCAACTATGGTCATTTTTCGAAAAACCTCGATACTTATCACTGTAGTTGCCGTGCAAGTCACAGGAAATTTCTGAAAAAAGGAGTGATATTTTCAGAAAGGTAGTGCATGCATGAAAATGTGCATTTTGCGCACCGGGCGTTTTAATCTAACAATCACTCCGCATCGGAATAGTGCCTGTGAAATACGCAAGCGCCGAGTTCCTGAACGCTGCCCGCAAAGCCGGGGTTTAAAGCCGGTGCATCGAGATTAGCCGTAATGCGCGCAGGCATCGACAGCGCGTGCGCACTGGGACGCGGTAATTAGCCGTAATTAGCGTAATGCTGATGACGTAGATTACGAGCGATGACGGCTGGGGAGGAATGAAACTCGGCCAGCAAGTTTAAAGCCGTGCACTCTTCGGGCGCTAGCAACCGGGCGTTAGCGGCGTTGCTAGGGCTCGCCGCTCCCGGCGGGGTTGAAACACGAGGGCGGCGGTCGTGCAGGAACCACAGGGCCGGGGTCAGAGGGCCGGCGCCGGGGATCACTGCACACTACCGCACCGACTGTCAAGTTTTTAAATCAAACTTCACCATGTTTTCGACGTAAAAGTTAATCTTGGCATAAATCTGTCCACCACTCGATAGTTGGTGGACGCAAATTGATTTCCATTTTCAATGCCGACGAAACTAAGCTGCCTTTGCAAAGCCACTTGGAGTGCGGATTATATCCCAGTTATTTTTTAAATTAAAACCTTGCCATATTTATTTAGAGTTTTATGGTTTTATCCGTTCTTGAAAAAAGTCGGTATTTCAGTTTTTAAAACAAATATTTAACTGGGTTGTTGAATGCCATTGAATGCTAAACTCAAACTTTTCCCGTGCTGGCTGCTTTATCAAGGGCCTAAACTCGATTCACCGATTGAACCTGGCTCCGGGGGTCGATGCTCGTTGGTTTTGGATGGAAGAAATTTCTACGCCTTGTGTCTTGCCGCTCCGTGCTTACGAGAGAGTAGAGAGAGGAGAGGAGAGGCTTGTCGGGATAAAATACTTGAATATCCATCTAATTGTGGAGGTGCCGGGTTTTCACTGCGGGCTGCGTTCAGGGGCGAGTCCTGGAATCGGTTGAACCGCCCCTTGGATCATTGAACCGACGCGTAAATTCAGTTAATATCGACAGCGACATGTCTCTACACAACCTTTCCTTAGAACTGTTAGAAATATTCTCTTTTATAGATTTAAATCCATATTTAGCTGCAATCAACGCGGAATAGCGAGCAGGGAGATCACCACGCAATTGTCTGCCATTGTGCGTGTCTACGAGCTATTTGCACGCACATTTCCGTGTTGTGCGTGTCGAGTGCTCGGTGGGCGGGGGCAATAAAAAGTAGCGGGCGCCGCGTGGCAATTGTTTCTGTGGTGTTGAAGGGTGTGCGGCTTCACCCCGCCGAATGCTACAGGTTACCTGGGACCCGCTTAGCAAGTGTATCGTTTCGGTGCTGGTTTGAACGTGCTCACAGTTCACTCCACAGATACAACCAGGCGGGAAATTAAAGCGACGCGATTAGGTTCATTAAAAATTAAATTGAATCCCAAACAACTCTTATCACGTAATCACGAAGCGACGCATCGCGTATTTTGATAATTTTCTGTATCAGCAACAACTAGCAGCTACTCCATTACTGTACAACGCTCTTATGGTAGAGTTTCCTACGTCCTACCTCCAAATGCGACGCGCCAGAAAGTGTAATGAGTCCGAATTGAAAGCGCCGCACTAAGTTTACCCCCCCCCCCCCCCCCACCCCCAACCACGACTTGAGCCGTGGAGTTTCGTGATGACGTCACTCCGCCCGAGCTGGCAACGCTGTGCGACCGCAGTGTTTGACAGGCCCGCGTCCTGCGGTCCTGCGGTCTTTCCCTCAGCGCCCCGCAGAGCACGGCCTTCTGTCGCCGGCCGCGCGCCAAGCGGCGGGTTTCACATCAAACGCACTCTAAAGAAGGCCCTGGTCTACGCGATGGAAATATCTATTCGTAATTTATCCGAACCGAGATTTGAACCCGGATCTTCCACTTGTCCGGGTACGGACAAGCAAGTGTGTAATCTTGATTGGTTGTTGATGAGGTGAGTTGTTTGGGTTGTTGTACGGAGAGGTGAGAGATCCGGGCTCAAACCCGGTACGGATACAGATTTGGAAATGGATTTTGCGTTTCTAATATTAAATATCTGGCGCACAAGCAACGACTGAGGTGTGAATCACCACAAGTCGGTATTCTGTTTTTTCTTAAATGACTTGCTAGAAGACTTTGATCATAGCAACTATGATACTTTAGTGTATAAGTGCAGACATCTCCTGCAAGTATGGCGTGCGCAGTTGGCCGCTCCCGCCGCTAGAGCGACTTTCTCTGGAAACCGCGCGCTGCTCGGGAAGGCGGTGAAAGTTTTGTGTGACAAACAAGGATCGGGCGGGCGGTGCACGTTTGAACGACGCCGTGGGTCGACGGGGCTGTGGGTTTCGCCGGCTGCTTTAGGGGGCGCTGGATTAAAGGCAGCGGCGAACGCGTTTGTTACATTTCCATTTCGTTGTACAGAGAGAGGGAGAGAGGGAGAGAGAGAGAAGGAGAGAAGGAGAGAGAGAAGGAGAGAGATAAAACAATTATTATATCGACTCAAGATGAAACTGAAAATTAATAACGTCGGGATAAATTTGCTGAGAAGTGTATCAAGATGAAGTCAAATAGAAGGAAGGATCCTCTTTTAAGACTTGCAGCCGGACTTTCGAGTGAGACAGCTCTCCGGTGCTCGAAGTTAACTTTAAGCAACTCATTTAAACCCGAAATCTCCCAAAGGAAGAGAAATAAATAGCTTGTAACTTTCCCCGGAAAAGTTGCCAAACATTGAGAGAAGGAATAGATACATTTGTTGGAAACTAATATTATGAAGTGAATGTGCCGTCCACTAATCTACTTATCCATCCACTTATCGCGGCAAGGTAAAATTCCACGCTTTCTACGATTATAAGGAAGAGTCACATAATAACAACATTTAAAATATCACACACAGTATGATAAACAAGTGCAGAAACGAAATATAATATTCAACCGGCTTTACCTCTCGGGCATCTGACGCCATTGATCCAATTGATTGTGAGTGGGAGCCAATACCTCGATAGTGCGTTTTCTGACGTCACGCCCTCCGTTGCTTGGCAACAGCACCACCACCAATAACAACAACAACAACAATATCTACAAGAACAAGGCGGTGGGCGACGTAATCAAGTGTGCAGCGCTTAACGAGGCTTTAGTTTCACGAGCGGCCGCCAGGCGCGGTCGTCCCTCCCCGTCCCTGCCCCGTCCCTGCCCCGTCCCTGCCCCGTCCCTGTCCCGTCCCTGCCCCGTCCCTGTCCCGTCCCTGCCCCGTCCCTGCCCCGTCCCTGCCCCGTCCCTGCCCCGTCCCTGCCCCGTCCCTGTCCCTGCCCTGTCCCGTCCCTGCCCCGTCCCTGCCCCGTCCCTGCCCCGTCCCTGCCCCGTCCCTGCCCCGTCCCTGTCCCTGTCCCTGCCCCGTCCCTGCCCCGTCCCTGCCCTGTCCCTGTCCCGTCCCTGCCCTGTCCCTGTCCCGTCCCTGCCCCGTCCCTGCCCCGTCCCTGTCCCTGTCCCTGCCCTGTCCCTGCCCCGTCCCTGCCCTGTCCCTGCCCCGTCCCTGCCCCGTCCCTGCCCCGTCCCTGCCCCGTCCCTGCCCCGTCCCTGTCCCGTCCCTGCCCCGTCCCTGCCCCGTCCCTGTCCCTGTCCCTGCCCCGTCCCTGCCCCGTCCCTGCCCTGTCCCTGTCCCGTCCCTGCCCTGTCCCTGTCCCGTCCCTGCCCCGTCCCTGCCCCGTCCCTGTCCCTGTCCCTGCCCTGTCCCTGCCCCGTCCCTGCCCTGTCCCTGTCCCGTCCCTGCCCCGTCCCTGTCCCTGTCCCTGCCCTGTCCCTGCCCTGTCCCTGCCCTGTCCCTGCCCTGTCCCTGCTCCGTCCCTGCCCCGTCCCTGTCCCTGTCCCTGTCCCTGTCCCTGCCCTGTCCCTGCCCTGTCCCTGCCCTGTCCCTGCCCTGTCCCCGCCCCGTCCCTGCCCCGTCCCTGCCCCGTCCCTGTCCCGTCCCTGTCCCGTCCCTGCCCCGTCCCTGTCCCTGTCCCTGCCCTGTCCCTGCCCTGTCCCTGCCCTGTCCCTGCCCTGTCCCTGCTCCGTCCCTGCCCCGTCCCTGTCCCTGTCCCTGTCCCTGTCCCTGCCCTGTCCCTGCCCTGTCCCTGCCCTGTCCCTGCTCCGTCCCTGCCCCGTCCCTGTCCCTGTCCCTGCTCCGTCCCTGCCCCGTCCCTGTCCCTGTCCCTGTCCCTGTCCCTGCCCTGTCCCTGCCCTGTCCCTGCCCTGTCCCTGCCCTGTCCCTGCCCCGTCCCTGCCCCGTCCCTGCCCCGTCCCTGTCCCGTCCCTGTCCCGTCCCTGCCCCGTCCCTGTCCCTGTCCCTGCCCTGTCCCTGCCCTGTCCCTGCCCTGTCCCTGCCCTGTCCCTGCTCCGTCCCTGCCCCGTCCCTGTCCCTGTCCCTGTCCCTGTCCCTGCCCTGTCCCTGCCCTGTCCCTGCCCTGTCCCTGCTCCGTCCCTGCCCCGTCCCTGTCCCTGTCCCTGCCCCTGTCCCTGCCCTGTCCCTGCCCTGTCCCTGCCCTGTCCCTGCTCCGTCCCTGCCCCGTCCCTGTCCCTGTCCCTGCTCCGTCCCTGCCCCGTCCCTGTCCCTGTCCCTGCTCCGTCCCTGCCCCGTCCCTGTCCCTGTCCCTGCTCCGTCCCTGCCCCGTCCCTGTCCCTGTCCCTGCTCCGTCCCTGCCCCGTCCCTGTCCCTGTCCCTGCTCCGTCCCTGCCCCGTCCCTGTCCCTGTCCCTGCTCCGTCCCTGCCCCGTCCCTGTCCCTGCCCCGTCCCTGTCCCTGTCCCTGCTCCTTCCCGGCCACGCAGAGTTTATCTTGAGAGAATGTTTCGCACTTCGCCCCTTCCCTGGGAGGAGGGGGGGGGTGGTCGATTTACTCTGCCCGCCCGCCCTTGCAGCGATAGTGTGTAATTATGGCCGGCCTTTCGTCGGTCGCCTTGCCGACGGGGGTGGTGTTGCTAGGGGTTGTGTTGCTAAGGGTTGTCCACGGCGACCGGGATAGATGAGACTCGCTGAGCCGGCTGAAGAGGCAAGCAAACGGACTGTAATTTGTTGCCTTAGCGATTATTTTTGAAACCATGGAACTGCGACATTTCTGGATCGTTTTCTTTGAAGTTTCCTCGCTGAACGTTCATCCTTGAAGGTATTAACCGCGGCCAATTTCTTAGTTCAGATTCTCGCTATGGAAATCGCATTGTTCTCGTAGATTTCTGCAAACTTCGTATCAAATTGCAACTATCGCAGAACTATTTTCAGTTTCTGCTCTCGGATTCAATAATCAAGTTTATATCAATTGTTAAAACATTACCGATTCCTAATCGAAAACAAACTCGCAATTCTGTCCCGGCCTTCCGCGTGCATCTTTCGATCTTGTTCTCGAAGAACAGTTGACGGCTTCAGCCTGCTGGATCTCACTGGACCCAGCATCCCAGCGCTGGCAACGCGTCGGGTCACGTGATTAAAAACAACTTGTCGGCGTCGCGGTGCAGGGGGGGGGGGAGGGGGAGTGAGTTGCGTGGGAAAGTGTGGATGTTCTGATTAGAGACACGACTTTAATTGATACCGGGTCGCAGAGGGTGAGGGAGAGGTGTAGGGGGAACAAAGCGAAAGATTGTCATCGCGCAGTGAGGGAGGGGGAGGAAGGGATGCTGTAAGCAAAATATCCTTACTATTATTTCAACGCGCGCAGGTCAAAGGGCGAGCAACGTTCCCACTGCCAGCTTGTTGGTGAAGGCAAGGAGGCGCTGACCTTGTGCCAGGTCACAGCCTTCTGCGCTACAGTTAAACAGATGAGGTGCGGCCAGAAGGCTGTGGACCAGAAACACCCATCAAAAACACGGGCCGTTTCGGTTTAAAATTCTGCTCGATGTCGGGGCATTCTAATGGCTGTAAGTAATATTCGTGTTTGCCAACTGAGGGATGGATTTTCACCCAGTGTTTGCGCCGATGTTCGTCGTGTTCCGCACCGCGCGCCGGCGTCAGGGCCGCCAACCACACGGCGAGTAAACACTAATTAGCAGCTAATCATCGCGAACCGCGTGCTTTTTATCACCGCCGCGCGCGCTCTGCATCCGCGCCCATTTCGCGCCCATTTCGCGCTTTTCTCGCCCATTTCGCGCGAATTACAGAAATTATGACGGCGACCATTCCGGGCGATTAGCGCGAAGGCGATTAAAAAACCGCGGCGACTACGCGACCGCGAATAAATCGCCCGCGCCGTGGCCGGCTGGCTTCTAGGGGTCGCTACGCCGCGATGCACCTAGCGGAGGCTTGCAGCCTGGGAACGCGCAGAAGCAGAAGCGTGCTGCAATCTTTTGTTACATTATGGTGGGTTGGCGGCGATGCAACTTGCTTGCTGCTTGCTGCTTGCTTGCTTGCTGCTTGCTGCTTGCTGCTTGCTGCTTGCTGCTTGCTGCTTGCTGCTTGCTGCTTGCTGCTTGCTGCTTGCTGCTGGCTGCTTGCTGCTTGCTGCTTGCTGCTTCCTGCTTGCTGCTTGCTGCTCGCTGCTCGCTGCTCGCTGCTCGCTGCTCGCTGCTTGCTGCTTGCTGCTTGCTGCTTGCTGCTTGCTGCTTGCTGCTGGCTGCTTGCTGCTTGCTGCTTGCTGCTTGCTGCTTGCTGCTCGCTGCTTGCTGCTCGCTGCGGCGGGCGCTGGACGAACTTAACATTCTGTCACGTTCGCCACAAAATCTCGTAAATTAAACATTTTCCTCGGTTTCCCAGAGGCCGTGGTTTTTTTTCTGTACTATTTTTTGCCCGTTGGCGAAATTCTTTTCGCCGTTGTAATTCAAGTACTCGATGTTTCACGTAGAGAGCAAGAGAGTGGGAGAGGGAAAGGAGAGAGCAGGTTTCTGTGCCTATAGCTACTGGCTAATTATATATCGCAGAGAATTAAAAATTTTACGCAAACTTTCGAGTGAAGCTGGTTACAAATTCATGAGGAGTTGCTCAAATGCAAGCCAAGTGTGCATTCTCCGGTTCAATACACAACCTTAACATGAATTTTGTGGGTGCATTCTTCGACTCAATGCACAAACTATTGTGTATGCACGTCGAACAAAAACAAGCACGCTCTGGGGTCGCGTGTGTGGGCACGTGACAAGGCACAGCTTCTTTGATCAGCGTGCTGCGAGGCGTGCATCGCCGCCGTGCGATCAATTATTTACCTTGGACGTTGCCGCATGTGAAAATAGACGCAAAGTCGACCACAAAACCAGGGGTGTTTCCTTTCAATCCGTTCACCGCCCTCTTGAACGCGGCGCCGTTCTGCGCCACGTGGATTCATGCAGGGAAGTATTACTACCCGTCTACAAGGCGGTGACATCCACATTGCAGTGGCGGGATGAATCTAGGATGCATTGGTTGCAGCGAAATTTTTTGGACAAAATGCATCTATTCCGTTCAGTCAAAATTCTATCAAAATGATCATCATGATACCCACTCGCTACAGCCAGGTAGAGCAATTCGGGTCGTAATTTCCCTGTCTTCCTTTGTTATTTAGCAGAGCTATTAAATATTTTTTACAAACTGGTATTACGTCCAGTGGGTATTTGACGTCACTTGCCTCTGAGTGGAATAGGTCTGTTGTCAATGGCAAATATTTTCTCGTAAAATCCGCCCAAAGCAATGCAGCAGCAGCAGCAGCAGCAGCAGCAGCAGAGGGTGAAAGTTGCCGTCGGCAGAGTTTGAAAAGGGCTTACGAGTTGTGAAAGAGATTAGGCAGTGTATCCAGTGTTCGATGCCGCCGACGCCGATGGGGTGGCTTTGGGGGTGGGGGGGGGGATGGGGGAAGGGGGCTTTGTGCTAGACAAATGGATCGCGAGCGGCAACACAAGCGAGCTTTTCATTTTGCTATACTCATTTTAATGTAATGTACTTTTTCCACTATTTTCCACGGCAGCTGCTGAAATATAGAGTGCATTAGTCATTACCAGCGTTATACTACTCAATGTGAATTATTAATCGATTTAATACCAACAAAATGCATCGATGGCAGGTGACATTCATTCGGGAAGCTTTTAAAAACCAATATATGTTGACAAGTCGATTTGCAAGTAGATATAGGCTTGTCAATAAGTGGCAACTGTAAACAGAAAAAGTGTTAAAATCGCTTAGTTTTCTCTGAACATGTCTTTGTATAAGGTATGTCTACCTTCGTTGAAGGATTTAAGTAATTTTCTCATTATTTGTATCCTTTTTTTCTCTAAAATGTGATATTTCTAGTCGGCGGCGGCTTTAAAATCGCAACTAACAAAGCCGATAAAAGTGAGTGTCGTGATTTCCACCTGAAAGCGTCCATTTCGCGCAAGATGCGATTAAAGTGCTGGCAACATAACGCGCAGCTGACAGCAGCTCGGCTTTATGATCCGTCGCCGTCTCAAAGCTGGTACGCGAGTCTGTTAATTTTTTAAACTGAGACGAGACGAGAACTGTAGTCAATATTTTTAATGGGACAAGCGAACGCTATCCTCTCGTCTCACCTTTAAAAAGGTATAGAACCGCATTCCAGCAGCCCTGGAATCCAGGGCCACCTGGACCAGCCATCAAGACACAGGCTGGCCGTGTTTACGACTTTCAAACTCTGCCATGTTGACATTTTAACGACGCATCGCGCAACGACACAGCTCAAATGTTTGCCATTTTATCGCCAACATTGCCGCGCGAAAAACACGATTTTAAATCGCAAAATATAGCCATAGTCATGATTATTGTGAGATATGTTCCGCCGCGTGTGGTTACGCCGTGTGCTTCATCACGCGCGCGTCACGTCACCGGTAGCACTTGTTTCACCAACGTGCCGTGTGGAAATGTAGAAATGTCAGCTGGCGTTGTTTTTCACATGAACGGGCCAGCGTTAACACGGCTAACTGGACTCGAAATAAATATGTTTTGCATCCAGTCTCCGCCTCCTGGACTAAACGTAGATTGCGCATCACCAGCTCGGTGTCCAAAACGCTCATCTACAACACGATTTAATGAGACATCCGCGAAGCCCTAGTCTGAGTGAAATCATCGTCTAAATAAGTCCGACAGTCGAGTTGTTCTTGGTGTGAGGTACACGCGCTAAGCTACAGCATCCCTTACAGCGACAAGCACGCTGCATCCCTTCCCCCTCACCCGCCGTGGTTCGCTCACGGACAATAGGATCCCACGCGGCCGTCCCTCTTTCACTGCGCCTGCAATCCGCATCGCAATGAGTGTGTTACTTTTGTCAGAGAAGCGGCGACGCTCTTACTGCGTACGTTGGATTGCACCCGACTTGCAATTCTGTCTTGTGGATTGCAACCGACGTCATGGCAGTCTTTGAAATGTCACTCAGCTAAAGACATTCTTCTCAGTTTCTTAACTCAGTCACTTAGCATCGGTCAATCTTTGAATCTTTACTTTTATTAAAAAATAAAAAAGTAGTCCCAGAAGTATACGTTTCTTCTTTTCTTTCCAGGTAAGCGCAACTCAAGCCTAGCAACCGGGCGCCTCCACCTAGCAACGCGAGCGCCATCAAAGCGACCAGCGCTAGTATCAGGTATCCAGCGACAACAACAACAAAAACAACTGCAAGCCAGTGTTAACGAGTTGTGTAGAATCCTGGCGACGTTGGTGTGCACTAGCTCGTGCCCGCTAAGCCCGCCGGATTGCCACGTCGAGGAATTAGGGGTGGTTTGGGAAGGGCGAGGTAAACATACCCTAAACTTAGAACAAAGCCCGACCGGCACCCTGCAGTCGAGGCGGCGCCTCCTGGATTCTAGCTGGCGACGTCGCGAGAGATTAGACCGGGGACAACGCTCGGCGAAATGGCGAGGAAATCGCAGCGATAATGTTGCTGTCTTTGTCCGTCAGGAGGACAGCGTTAGGCTGGAAGGATTGAGTCAACTGATGACAATTAGAATGAAGAAATTCTCGTTGAAATGCCGATTATGAAGACAGAAATTATGTTGGCTCTTCCTTGTCCTACAAGTCCGATGAGAACAAGGTCACCGAAATATTTCTGGTTTTAAGGCACATTGGAGACAATGAAATTAAAACCAAAACTCTTTTAGTTTTCTGGTGAAACGAAGGGAAATATAAATGCTTACGTCTTTTTGTTTTAATTATTTGCTTGCTATAGTATGTATACCTTTGTCTTACCGGAAAATTATGGGAATATTTGTTTTTGTGCAATTATGTGCATAAGATCTTTAATTCTGCAGTGAAATTTAGGAATTATGATTTTAGTTGTACATAAAAAAGAAACAATTGAAATCAAATGACCCAGATTTTGTAAAATCACCAACCCTGGTGAGTAGAAGGGCACGCAGCGCAGCGTGCTTTGCGCATGTCGGGTGAAGGTCAAGGTCAGCGGGCTCGCGAAGGTTGTGCCCCTGAACGCAACCCCCAGAGCAGCCTCCAACCCGGCACCTCCACGTCTAAACGCGGGCTGCTTTGCTACTGCGCGGAGGATTGCAGGATGGCACAAAATTGATTAAAATATTTGCAATTATTTCATGCTCCTTGTTAAATTATTATAATATTCAACACCTTTACAATAGTATATAACATGCGAGCTTTATATTTTAGAGAAGCTTTACGAATGTAACCTTGGGTTCCCAGCTGAAATAAGTAGTATTTAACATTTTAGACCAAGCTTCTTTACTTTATGTGACTTACTTTTCCGATATCTTAACCTAGTCGATTGTGTAAGATTTATTTTTATGTTAAGATCTACATTTGTTGCCAAGCGTGAAGGCTAAGTAACAGAGCCAGTACCTTTCAATGCGTACTGGATTTCAAACTAGAGCGTCATGCGTTTCAAATAGGTGCCAAATCCACGAAACACTTGCCATTCCCCGGCATCGCAGATACTGAACTGCCTCCCCAGAGATCGCTTGGATCCAGAAAGCTTGAGCTACGCTGTGTCTCACCGCCCGTTGGATCCATATATTCTCAATTTTCTATTTTGGTTCCTTTTCAAATACTGAGTGATATTTTACGACAACCGCTAGCAATATCTATTACTGTACCATGGTAACAATAACTTGTTAATGCATCCGCAGCTTAGGAAGTTATTCCAATGGCAGCTTAAGGGGTCGTAAAATAAAGGATATCATCAAACCAACTTTTTGATCTCATTCAAAAGAGCTCATTTCAGCGTCAATAAGAGATAACGGCAACATAATATTTGCGTGTAATTGAGACAGACTTTAGCGGAGGGGCCCTGGCGTACGATCGGAGGGCGGCCTCGGTTCAATGACAGCTCTAACGACCTGTTAACGGCTTGTTTAACGACGAGTTTAACGACGTGTGTTAACGCCGACGTGTAGTCGGTCGGCAAACACAGATCTAATTAGCCGTGGAATTGTCGCGACAATCGCGCGTCTATAGGTGGCGGTGGGAACAGATGAAGGAAGGAAGGAAGGAAGGAAGTAAGGAAGGAAGGAAGTTATATGAAAGGCCGTGCAAGGCAAATATTGGCCGCGATGCTCCCAGCGCCCCCTCGTTCGGCAAGAGTTATTTGTTTCCCTTGCGCTTAGACCGGGTTCGAGTCCCTCGCACATGGAACGTGGGCCGCCTTGGGTGAATTTAGCGGCACGAATTCAGCGATAAAGACGCAACAATTTGTCAGACCGAGCATCACGCACCGGTGTCCCACGGACAGGCGCCAGCCTATAATTCCTTGCCTCGTGGTCATCCGGCACGAGATTAGAGGAGCGTCCTTGCTTCAAGAAAGACGCACGCGTCGCGTTAAGGAACGCGTTGCGTAGGGTCGCCTGGAGTGTGTCTCTGCCGACCACGGCCGAGATGATGCCTCTAGAGGTGGGTGGAGGCGGGCATGCGCAGAAAGTATCGGACAAGATGGTACGCGGCATCTCTGTTAGCGGTCTGAACGTTGGATCCGGGCTTAACAATCTGCTTTGAAGACTGGTTCAATATCACACAGAACACAGATGATGTCTTGTTGCTAGACTTTGGCAGGCTGATTGAGCCTGTTCCTGGAAGTTACAACTACAAAGTATTTAATTTTTCTCATATATTTTAACTATAACATACACTCATTCGAAACCAAGAACCTTTTTCAAATCAAAGTAACGTTATAGCTGTCAATTCCGAATAAACTTTTTTATTCCTTTATACTCAGATATATTCCAGACATCATGCGTGATCTGATATAAGATCCATACCTAGTGCATATGATACCATGACGCACATGATGCCAAGATCAAATGATTTAACATGATAAACTGTGATCCCAGCGTAGTGACGCTGTGAGACAGCGCTAGACATGAGAAATGGCTGCTATCTGCGATGGCTGGCAGCGATCACGGCAGCCTTTATCCTGCTCGCTGCTCCCCACCGGGCTTATGCGCAGCGCCGGGCGCCACTTGTTTTTTAGATTAAATTTTCATCATTTTCACTGAAAAAAGGGGAAAACTTTCAGATCTAGACGTTGATTCCGCGCAAAACGGTTTCGCGTGTCCGCCGCCCGTCGCGCTTGATGAAAACACGAACATCTCTTGCTTATCTCATAAAACAAATACAAAACAGCGCAAGAAAAAAAAAACTCTGCAAAATTGCCAACCATTCGTCTTGCAAATGCGGTCGGGCGAAGCTTGCCGTAAACACACCTTCAGCCAGACAGCCCGGAGCCGCCGACTCGCCCGCCTTGTCTCAAGCCAGCAACAATGTAACCCCCCAAACATTCCACCCCCCCCCCTCCCTCTCAAGCCCCCGACATTCCACGCAGACACCTCAGAACACGCGTAGCACGCACCTCGAGGAACGCAGTTTTCCGACGCGTCGGGAAATTCACGCATCCCTGCTCCCTTCATAAGCAGTCTTCTCACTGCGAAAAGTCAGATTTTGCTCAGTGTTTAAATCAATTTTGTCTCAAACTATTGAAACCTTCGCCCAATCTTTGAGACAATCCGGGGGCTTAACCTCACGCCGCCAACTGCCTGGTATACCGACGGTGCTGCGGTTACACCAGGTATAACTGGGTTTAGTGGCTGATCTAGCAATATCTTCATCCAAACTAGATTTGTATTTTAATTCCCTGACAGAGTTCAAGTCCTATTTACAAAACGCAATGTAATTATAGTCAACCTTGAACTGCCTTTTGTACCCCTGTGCCTGTGTGTTTTTGTTTAAGTCTATTACATTCGTAAATTTTGGGTGCATAGCCCGTTACAAATAAAGAAACAAATAAATAAATAAATAAATAAACAAATAAACTGTCAGCTAACAGCTTATCACATCGGTGAACCTCAATTGCTTGCTGCGATTGGCTCTAAAGAGAAAAGTACTATAAAATCGACTTTAAATGGATTCCCCGGTAAAAACCCGGTTTTCAACCGGCATTGGGGTAACACCACGGCCATTTGCTGCGTCACGTCGCCCCCGGCGCTTTCCCGACCGTCCGCCGCGGCGCTGGCATCGCCCGACATCGCGCCATCTTCACGTCGGGCCGGTAATCTCGCCGAGTGTCGCCCGCTCGTCACGGCTTGATTAAAACGTCCCCCTCCCCACGCCACGGCCCCCTGGAGTGACGGCGTTCTGACAGGCCGCGCTTCGTGGATCCACGCGGCGGTGAGATGATTGTCTGACAGCGCAGCCTGGATCCACCCAGATCCGCGCTCCAAGCAATATCTTCGCCTCGTAACTCTCACCAGACTTGCAAATATCGCATTCTCAGCGCTGACTCTCGTCCCGCCAGCCATAAGGACGCCGGGAATTAAGGCCTAAAATAATTATTTCCATCCTTCCACTGAAGTGCCGCTGAAAATGCAATTTCTTCACTGCTGTCTATTGATGAACGAAATTATCGTCACGAGAAACTATGTTATATAAAGTAGAGAACACTCTAGGATTTCAGAAAGTATGATTAAGTTTTAATAAAACGCATGCACAAAGAAAACGAGTTTTTAAGAAGGCAGGTTTCCAAACCATGGAATGGTTAACCGGCCCGGGTTATGCGATTGAAGCTTGCTACCAACTTAAATACTTTAAACCGCGTTTACTTGCCTTGCAAGTGTTTTTGACAATTTATGTTTCAGAAAAAACTATCTAGCTGGGCTATTGAAGGCTTTGCTAACAATATCTTAAACCTTTACCGTCATTTCGCAAGGCTTTTCTGCCTGCTATATCCACCGTCTGAAATGAATACTCTATATTTGGTTTATTTAGATGTCGGTTTTGCTTTGATCTCATCATCTTCACTACTGTAATGAAGCATTCTTGGAGCATCCTCTCTTTTCTTTACACAAATATTGTATCACGTCTTAGGGCAAAAGCCACCCCCATATTGTAAACTGCACATCTGTTAAGTCTTCACCCCCAGTTTTCAAAGTCACATCTGCTATTCATTACCCCCACCACTTTATTTTAACATGCAGTGTATAGGTTAGGGAATTTTTGGTATAAATATAGAGGAGCTTCTGCCAAAGCAAATCAGAGCTCTCTTACTTCTCCTTGCACACTTTCGCCCAAAGATACTTTAAAGATGGGATACACTGGTTCCCACTCTCATCGGGATACACTGGTTCCCACTCTCATCGGGATACACTGGTTCCCACTCTCATCGGGATACACCGGTTCCCTGGGATACACTGGTTCCCACTCACATCGGGATACACTGGTTCCCACTCTCATCGGGATACACCGGTTCCCACTCTCATCGGGATACACTGGTTCCCACTCTCATAGGGATACACTGGTTCCCACTCTCATAGGGATACACTGGTTCCCACTCACATCGGGATACACTGGTTCCCAATCTCATCGGGATACACTGGTTCCCTGGGATACACTGGTTCCCTGGGATACACTGGTTCCCACTCTCATCGGGATACACTGGTTCCCTGGGATACACTGGTTCCCACTCTCATCGGGATACACTGGTTCCCACTCTCATAGGGATACACTGGTTCCCACTCTCATCGGGATACACTGGTTCCCACTCACATCGGGATACACTGGTTCCCAATCTCATCGGGATACACTGGTTCCCTGGGATACACTGGTTCCCTGGGATACACTGGTTCCCACTCTCATCGGGATACACTGGTTCCCACTCTCATCGGGATACACTGGTTCCCACTCTCATCGGGATACACTGGTTCCCACTCTCATCGGGATACACTGGTTCCCTGGGATACACTGGTTCCCACTCACATCGGGATACACTGGTTCCCACTCTCATCGGGATACACTGGTTCCCACTCTCATCGGGATACACTGGTTCCCACTCTCATCGGGATACACTGGTTCCCACTCTCATCGGGATACACTGGTTCCCACTCACAGCGGGATACACTGGTTCCTTGGGATACACTGGTTCCCACTCTCATCGGGATACACTGGTTCCCTGGGATACACTGGTTCCCACTCTCATCGGGATACACTGGTTCCCTGGGATACACTGGTTCCCTGGGATACACTGGTTCCCATCTTTTTCTTCTTTGTAAGTTCTCTTTAATTATTCAATAAATCTTTATACTTTTAATTTTAAAATCTGACAACCTTTTTATTTCTAATCGGCTACCCCCGACGATCCTCTCGCCCCGAAACCGCTCTCCTAGTTACCGTTCTCCTTCATCCTTAATATCCGAGGCTCTTGCCTCTGGTGGCAGCGAACTATCTCCCAAAACATCAGCACACAACCATCTCTCCGTGGCCCTGAACAACTCCACCGTGCTCTACATTTGGTTATAGACCACGAAGGGACTAATGCAAGAAATAGGTCTCTACTTTACATCCTTGTTGAAGCAGACAGCAGGCTTTGTAAAACGTTGCGATGAGTTTCAGATTTAAAGCTTGTTCCAATCACCGAGTTGAAAAGTATTTTCTGAACCGCGCATGCTGTCCTGCGGGTCACGAGGTCACTTCGCCGGACTTTCTCTCTCTTGTTTGCGGTCTTGTTTGCGCGCACGCGCCGTGCGGGCCGAGATGTCTCCGCGGTGAGAGCGTCTGCTTGGGGGGTGGTTAGGGGTTGGGTGGGCGGGGGGGGGGGGTCGTTCAGAGGACTTGCTTCAAGTCCTGCGGCCGACGTCGCCAAGATTGTCGACCGCACGCACCGCACGCCGATATCGTGTAACTGGTCGAATCATTGAAGCATCGCGTCGTGGTCATTGGTAATTTAACGACACCCAATCGAAGCCTTTGAAGAAGCGAAGTGTGCTTTTGCCCGGGCCAAGCAACGCCTCTGTTACCGATAGGTGTCTCCGTGTTCACTCTGTTACCTGGAGCACCGTCCCGCCAGGAGCGCTGGTGTTTATCTTTTTTCACAACGGGAACCATGGTTATGTCACCAGCTACATCCTGTTACTTGAAGCATAAACTGATCATTTGAATCCCCACCGGTACTTCGAGACGGCGGCTTTCAAATGTCGCAAATCTCTCGCCATACCGACTCCAAGACTAAATCATGTAACAGACGAGACTCAAGTAATCAACGCTGCGGTGGAAACGCAGACTGAGATTTTGTTTGCGTCTCAACTTGTTAAAACGCGTGTTGCAACTGTCTTTGTCGCCCTTGCGGCGGGGTGGCAAACTAATCGGCCTGTTAACGCGCGATAAAACAAACTCACGCTACACAGCAGACAGTGAGAGAGTGTCTCTTATCAAAGCCACCTTGATTAGCACAAGTCAATTAACTCGGCCTCTTTGTGCGTCTTCTTCTGTTTCCCCTCGGCTGGCTGGCGCCATCTTAAATATCGACACAGCCTCGTGGAAGATGCTTCGTGCAGACTTGCCGTGGCGCGCAGCAGGATATTGTTGGTTTGTCTGGAAATTGACGGAAGCGACGAGCCGCGAGCACCGTTCAGCGCGGTTCAACCAGCGACGCTGTTTTTTCTGCTTGACGAGCGTTTCACACTCATCTAACTCAGTCTTTACAGTGAAAACACCGAGCTTTTATGGGCACACTTGGGCTTCAGGATGGGTGCGTCGCAAAGAAATACTGCTGGCAAACATTTTGATTTTGATACTAGTTCTGCGGTATTAGATTCATTTAAGTTTTTGTTCCTCATTGGGTTTTAAAAGCTCTAGCCAGAATCCTGTGATTTCTTTAAGATTCTCAGAAATTATTTACGATTTTAATATCAATATGAGTGCACAAGACGAAATAAAATTATTTTTGAACTTGAATTGCATTGAAATAAAACACGCCTACATGTATAAAACCTAATGAATGCCAATAATTAAAATAAACATGACTGACTTGAACATTTAAATACATTAACGTATGTTATGAGCAGATGTTTTTTGAGATTTCATGATTTTCACTGCCTTTTCGATGCATTAGCTACCATGCACCACCAGCTACCATGCACCACCAGCTATCACCAGCTACCATGCACCACCAGCTACCATGCACCACCAGCTACCACCAGCTACCATGCACCACCAGCTACCATGCACCACCAGCTACCATGCACCACCAGCTACCATGCACCACCAGCTACCATGCACCACCAGCTACCATGCACCACCAGCTACCATGCACCACCAGCTACCACCAGCTACCATGCACCACCAGCTACCATGCACCACCAGCTACCACCAGCTACCATGCACCACCAGCTACCATGCACCACCAGCTACCATGCACCACCAGCTACCATGCACCACCAGCTACCATGCACCACCAGCTACCATGCACCACCAGCTACCATGCACCACCAGCTACCACCAGCTACCATGCACCACCAGCTACCATGCACCACCAGCTACCACCAGCTACCATGCACCACCAGCTACCATGCACCACCAGCTACCATGCACCACCAGCTACCACCAGCTACCATGCACCACCAGCTACCATGCACCACCAGCTACCATGCACCACCAGCTACCACCAGCTACCATGCACCACCAGCTACCATGCACCACCAGCTATCACCAGCTACCATGCACCACCAGCTACCATGCACCACCAGCTACCATGCACCACCAGCTACCACCAGCTACCATGCACCACCAGCTACCATGCACCACCAGCTACCATGCACCACCAGCTACCATGCACCACCAGCTACCATGCACCACCAGCTACCATGCACCACCAGCTACCACCAGCTACCATGCACCACCAGCTACCATGCACCACCAGCTACCACCAGCTACCATGCACCACCAGCTACCATGCACCACCAGCTACCATGCACCACCAGCTACCACCAGCTACCATGCACCACCAGCTACCATGCACCACCAGCTACCATGCACCACCAGCTACCACCAGCTACCATGCACCACCAGCTACCATGCACCACCAGCTATCACCAGCTACCATGCACCACCAGCTACCATGCACCACCAGCTACCACCAGCTACCATGCACCACCAGCTACCATGCACCACCAGCTACCATGCACCACCAGCTACCATGCACCACCAGCTACCATGCACCACCAGCTACCATGCACCACCAGCTACCACCAGCTACCATGCACCACCAGCTACCATGCACCACCAGCTACCATGCACCACCAGCTACCATGCACCACCAGCTACCACCAGCTACCATGCACCACCAGCTACCATGCACCACCAGCTACCACCAGCTACCATGCACCACCAGCTACCATGCACCACCAGCTACCATGCACCACCAGCTACCACCAGCTACCATGCACCACCAGCTACCATGCACCACCAGCTACCATGCACCACCAGCTACCACCAGCTACCATGCACCACCAGCTACCACCAGCTACCATGCACCACCAGCTACCACCAGCTACCATGCACCACCAGCTACCATGCACCACCAGCTACCACCAGCTACCATGCACCACCAGCTACCACCAGCTACCATGCACCACCAGCTACCATGCACCACCAGCTACCACCAGCTACCATGCACCACCAGCTACCATGCACCACCAGCTACCATGCACCACCAGCTACCATGCACCACCAGCTACCATGCACCACCAGCTACCACCAGCTACCATGCACCACCAGCTACCATGCACCACCAGCTACCACCAGCTACCATGCACCACCAGCTACCACCAGCTACCATGCACCACCAGCTACCACCAGCTACCATGCACCACCAGCTACCACCAGCTACCATGCACCACCAGCTACCATGCACCACCAGCTACCACCAGCTACCATGCACCACCAGCTACCATTCACCACCAGCTACCATGCACCACCAGCTACCATGCACCACCAGCTACCACCAGCTACCATGCACCACCAGCTACCATGCACCACCAGCTACCATGCACCATGCACCAGTTTCCTACAATATGTCACAAAAATGCTATCAATTCACTTTTTTAGTAATAAAAATTAATTGCTTCTGAATTATCAGAATTCAGAACCCGGCAATGAATCTACGTAGGTACTAATAAACAAATAAATTCGAGTAGTATATACCATGCCGGTGAATTGAGTGTCACACGAGTAATACTTTAACAGCGTGTACGGCAACCCGAGCAATTACCAGTCCGGCCTCGTTGTTTGAAAACGAGCTCATCTACAACTCGACGCGATGAAAGTTGCACACCAATAAAACCTGTCAAAGCTGCACGTGGCGCGTCGATAATTTATACGGGCAATTACGTGAATTATTGAGCGCGTTGTTTCCTGAACGAGCCGCGAGGCCGGCATCACTCAATCGAGTGCCGCTACCCGAGAACCACCCGGCCGTGATGGCGTCATTAACTAGAGTGATGCCGGGAACACAGCGCAATGCAGGTGACGTCACTGTTTCACCTGCAACCAGCGGTGACGTCACTCTTACAAGTGCAACGTCTGTCGAAGCACTGCACATCGCTGCAACAATGGCGTGGCGCGCTTGTTTCGCGTCGCATTGTTTCTGGTTTCTTGTCACTTGTTTCTTGTCCCACGGCTGCTGTGATGCGAAGCGACGCGTCATCCCCACCCCACCCCCCCCCGCGCCTGGCTTGTGCACGTGACACGTCGAGATTGATAACTCCACGCCGGGAGATGGAAATGTCATCCGATGTTCACGAGCATCGTTTTCCAAAACCACCGGCCTTCGGAATCGGTTAAATGATCAATCAATTTATTTCGAACAGTTTCACATTGAAAGGTTTCGCTTCGGCGAGCAAAACCGCGGTGTTCAGCTCGCGGTCGGCTGTCCAGCGTTGATACAACATTTCCCACGCGGCCTTTCGTCGCCGCGTCACTTAGCAGCGGCGAGACCTGGTGCCTGGTGCCTGGTGCCTGGTGCCTGGTGCCTGGTGCCTGGTGCCTGGTGCCTGGTGCCTGGTGCCTGGTGCCTGGTGCCTGGTGCCTGGTACCTGGTGCCTGGTACCTGGTGCCTGGTGCCCGGTACCTGGTGCTTGGTGCCTGGTGCCTGGTGCCTGGTGCCTGGTGCCTCGTGCCTGGTGCCTGGTACCTGGTGCCTGGTGCCTGGTGCCTGGTGCCTGGTGCCTGGTACCTGGTGCCTGGTGCCTGGTGCCTGGTGCCTGGTGCCTGGTGCCTGGTGCCTGGTACCTGGTGCCTGGTACCTGGTGCCTGGTGCCCGGTACCTGGTGCTTGGTGCCTGGTGCCTGGTGCCTGGTGCCTGGTGCCTCGTGCCTGGTGCCTGGTGCCTGGTGCCTGGTGCCTGGTGCCTGGTGCCTGGTGCCTGGTGCCTGGTGCCTGGTGCCTGGTACCTGGTACTGGATTGTCACAATCCAATCCTAGCTCGCCGCTCATCGACTCTGACATCACGAATCAAGCTGGCAGTGAGTGAACAGATGAGAAACAAAACAGCGAAAGAATCGGATTCAACGACATCTTCTGCAAGGCGCACGCGCGCCCTGGTTTCAAACATCGGTTGGCATTCCGCACGCATTTCCACGACAGGCTGGCTGCTGGAAACCCGCGCTAGAATCTCGCGCCGCCGAACACGACGTGCTCGTTGTCTCCGGCTGTCACGTGACGTCAGCAACCCCGGCAATTGCAGACATTAGCCGACGAAGTTTCCAGCTTTGTGTCCCCCCGCCCCCTTACACCCCCACCGCCTTCACAAGTTGTAGGCGGCGGGCGCGAGTCGGATCCTAGGCTGCCGCTGCGTCGCGTGGGCCTCTCGTTAATTGTGTCTTTGATAAGTAATAATTACTATAATATGCGCGCTCGCTTCGACTCGGCTCCTTCGGGGGGTTGGGTGGTGGCGGGGCGGGGGGCCGGGGGGAGGGGAGTCTTATGAAACTCTGAATAGTTTCCCCGCGCCCCGGCTCGCGTTCGCCAAGAGATGAAAGGGTCGACGCCGTGCGAGAAAGTAGTCCCGCCGCGCGCGGCGCGCGTAGCTCACGACGCTCGGTGAAACAATTGGTGTCGCTGCGCGCGGTGCGACTCACGGGCACAATGTTGGTGGGCTTAAAGTTGCGCCCGAATTTTGGACTGTTCGGAACTTATGAGTATTTTTGTCTGTGTCTTGCTGGTGGGTGTTGTAAAAAATCGCTCCTTGGGTTTTGTTGAGTGCGAGATTATCCATGATAAGGACAGAAAATTGTTATCAAATCGATTGAAGTGGCCGTGATACACAGAGTAGATGCTTCCAACTGGCGGTGAGACACAGTGTAGCAGCTGCCAACTGGCGCTGAGACACAGTGTAGCAGCTGCCAACTGGCGGTGATACACAGAGAGGTAGCTTCCAACTGACATTGAGACACAGTGTATCAGCTGCCTACTGGCAGTGAGACACAGTGTAGCAGCTGCCAACTGGCAGTGAGACACAGCGAAGCAGCTGCCAACTGGCGGTGAGACACAATGTAGTAGCTTCCAACTGGCGGTGAGACACAGCGTAGCAGCTGCCAACTGGCGGTGAGACACAGTGTAGCAGCTGCCAACTGGCGGTGAGACACATTGTAGCAGCTGCCAACTGGCGGTGAGACACAGTGTAGTAGCTTCCAACTGGCAGTGAGAAAAAGTGTAGCTCTTGCGATATCAGGCAAACAGTTGCACGCCAAGTTTCCCGCCCTGTTTATGCACATTCTTTTATCAAGTTTGTTTATTTCGCCGAGCGCGCTCCGAAGGCGGAAGTTTTGTCTGAAAAGCGAGAAAAGAAAGTTGGCTGCAGAACGCGGCGACGATCGTGCATCTTGACAATCAGCGAAACAATTGACGAGGTCGTCGGGGGTGGGGGGAAACCTCCCCCACCCCGCGCGATGGCATTACCGCGGTGCGGGAAGGTGGGAAAGTTCGGCGCGTAGCTCGCCACGACGGAACGCAGAGAGATGAGTTACAATCGTGCGGAATTTGCAGCTTAAATTATAAAACGGTGGCGCCGAATATCGTTTTGCGTCTTAATCTTTCACACAACGATCTCTTCATGGAGTCGCCGGGTCTCAGACTCCCAGCGCTACGATAACATCTCCGTCGGGGCTTCAATTTCGCCCTCCTAGCGCCAGGTCGCCCCTATTTCGCCCGCCCAGCGCCAGGTCGCCCCTATTTCGCCCCCCGCAATTCAGCCCGAAATCCATACCATTACGTCATTTCTGTGTTCTTTTAATGCTGCACATCGCTTGCAAATTTAATCAATTTGAGTATTGTGAACTGGGACGGGATGGAGGACTGTGTTCTCAGGGCAAACCAGCTCGAGTACAAAAAAATCTGTCGTTTCTGAGCAGCCAAATGGAGAAGTCATTTACTTAGAATCACTTCTGCCCGACGGAATCTTCCCCGGAGCCATCGAAGCCACGAACCCCGGCCCGATCAGTTTAACGACGCACTGACGACCGTCCCCGGTTGGTGACGTGCTTCCGGCAGCATCTAGAAGGCGGTAAGACCCGACGAGAAGAGATCTCGGCGTTGCCGTGGAGATTGATCGGACAGATTGCAAGCGGAGGGAAAACAGCTGACGGGGCTGCTGGTTTTCCGCGCTGCTATGCTGTGTCCCACCGCCAGTTGCCAGCCACGTCCGCGTCTCTTGATACGACCTACGTCTCAGTTATTTATAATTCAAAAGAATAAATATTCTTCTAAGGCCCGATTTTACAACTTTGCCAACTCCAGGTTAAAGTGGGAGTTAAGTTATTTGTTATGGCAACGGCCAATGGGATGCAGTGGAATTCATTTGTTTCTAGGAGTTAGATGCTTAACCCAGAGTTGACAAAAGTTGTAAAACCGGCCCTAAACGAAATATAGCAAGGCCGAAGGCGAAGCACTTGTACTTCGTTTTCCTGCTCCCCATTTGCCAGTTTACTCAGGGTCTTTGGGTAGATTAAACAACCCTTTTAACCCGAGATAACCGTAGAAAACAATTGAATCTCAACGCAATTAATTGGCAATGACCATGACATAAGAGTTAACTGTGACATCAATCCAGGGTTGAAAATGTTGTGAAATCAGCACTGAGGGTTGCATGAGAAATGGATATCATTTCAAAGCGGCGATAGCTGGTGACAGGCGTCCGTGTGACGTGGCACAGCGCGGCGACGCGGCGAAACTGTGCACTTAAGCTGGGAAAAAAACGCGTGCACGGATTGATTCCAGGCCCCGTTTGATCGCCCACCGCCGCCCGTGGATGCGAGGCAGCAAGGGGGCGGTGAAATCAAGCATGCCGTGCTGTGGGGCGGATGGGGGGGGGGGGGGGGGAAAGAAAATCATTTCCCTCAATTCACCGACATCAATGCGCTTCCTAGAACGCGATTTTTCACCGCACACCGATCTTGGCGGCGGCGGCGGCGGCGGCGGCGGCGTCCCCGCTACTTATGAATACACCGGGCGGTGAAATTGGGAAAAGAGGATTACGCTTTTGTTTTTTCCGCCGCACGGCGACGCTGAAAGGGAACTAATTCGCAACATGTTTATTCTTCCCTCCAATCAGCGGCCGACGAACCGGCCAATTAAAATAATTCAATCACGGGCGACGGGCGCGTGCGTGGCGAACCCTTCAGCCGCCTGGAAGTTGCTAATAAAAAAAAGAACCGCGCGTTTTTCGCGGCGGGTCACAGATTCGATAAGCGACGGTCCGAGCGGCCGTGAAACATGGAGGGTTGATTGAAACCCGCGAGTCAACTTCGCGGATCGTGGATCGCGACCGACGCGCTTCACGCCGGCCTCGTGTTTTGATTGATTCCCGGGTTTAATTAAACCACGCCGCTCGCCGCTCGATCATCCGGCGCATTCCTGCCGATCTGCACGCGCAGGCGCCACGCACAGCGTTGACGGACCGTTGCATCCTCGCAGTCTTCTATAGGCTCGTGGGGCTTCCTTGAGAACCATCATTTATCGGCTTGTTGATCATTTAACGGTCTGAACTAGCCCAATATCGAGGCGTCTCATTGGCAGTGGCCATGGTAACGACACGTTAACGGCCCGTTAAGAAGTTAACGGGCCACTGAAAAGCTCTGTAACAAAGTTACATGTAGATATTTCTCTACTCTACAATATTCCATAATTGGGGGAGGTGGTAACCTCCCGATGAGGTCTATTACCCCGATCCTTGTACACCCCTCGACTCCCGGTTACCACTGTATACTTTACATAACAGAAAATGAAGTTGGGTTACTGAGGGGAACGAAATATTTATCCACAAGACGTACAATGTTCTTAATTTGCAGATAGCATCTTGTCAGGTCAGCGGTTATTTATCATATTCGTTTAGACGCCGAGTCGTGTGGGTTTCGTGTATATTAATGTTTGAAGTGACGCTCCTGTACAAATTCCTATACTGAAATTAGCACGTTTTACGAGTCCGTTTTTTGACGAAATATTTGACCGAAAAATTAGACGGAAATACGTCATTCGTGTTCCTTGTTTCGAACCCGCCATGTTCGAACTTCATGATCGTCGCCAGACTGGATACGGATTAGTGATTATATCAATTTGCTGTGTTAGTTATTGTGTATTTAGGAGTTTGTTCGGGTTATTTTCTTATATTATAAGATTAAATTTAATATTGTGTTTCCATAAAAACTTAAGTTCTTGGGAAAAGGTGTATTTTAAGGTATTTTTCAAACATGAAACATTTTGTAGGGCCTGTCACAGACAAACGTAATTACTCAAGAAAGAATAATACAGAGCCCTAGAATCTTTCAAAATAACTTATTTTAAAATAGGTATACCTAAGCATGAGATTGATAATCACTCAGGCATAGTGGTGAAAAAAGCTTATGAATTGTTGGTTCATTTGCTAAACAGAAGCTAAACAAACCATATAAACTCTTTAAATATATCAAAAATAACTGATATGCTAACCACAAAAAAAACATTTGTTTTTAAAAAACCATATGAGGTCTATCACATTCCCCACCCCCTTCAAAAAAATAATGTAAGAAATGTCTGCTTTCAAAATTTGTGAAATCGGTTAGTAGCTGAGGTCTTCTCGGGACATGCGAAGTCAAGTAATCGGAAGGGTTGCATCCCTTGTAATCATGACCGAATAATCGCTGTTTCACTGTCATCTGCAAAATTGCATTCCCTCCTAAGGAAATCGATGAGGGACGTAGAATATGCCGTTAACATGCTAATATGCATCGAAAAACACCACAATTCACGATTGTTCGGTCATGATTACAAGGGATGCAACCCTTCCGATTACTTGACTTCGCATGTCCCGAGAAGACCTCAGCTACTAACCGATTTCACAAATTTTGAAAGCAGACATTTCTTACATTATTTTTTTGAAGGGGGTGGGGAATGTGATAGACCTCATATGGTTTTTTAAAAACAAATGTTTTTTTTGTGGTTAGTATACTCTATACTAGCAGCAAGTATCATTTCATTCCGCTGATAACAGTATACGGACAGAAGTATGCAACTGCTGACAATGCTGTTCCCACAATCTTGATCTTAGACTTTACACCTGTGAGAACGCCAGCAGAAAGGAATAGCTATAGCAGGGAGAGTACCAATCCAGCCTTAGTCGTAGACAGACGTATTCCAATAGCATTGAATAGTAAAGTGTACCAACCTATAGCCAACTACTTATCATTTGTATACCAAAACCAATAAACCCTAATTCAATCTACCAATTAACTACAATTATCATTAGCAATCTAAACTAGTAACCGGGAAGCCTAATCCACCCCTTCCCTGTTATACTCGGTAACGACGGTGCTCCTCCATCAGGAAACCCAAAAGTTACAGCTCTGCCCAACACAGCCCTGGATATCCTTGAAAACCCATGGACGATAACTCGGGTCTAAATTTTACATTATGTGTTCGAAGATGAAAGCGCCGGTAGCTTGGGTTTGGGTTCGTATCCCCGTGAGGCCAGATGAAATGTACCTTTACGCGCTAGCCGTGCCGACCCGTTCGTCGTGCAGACGTCGCCTCTGTGCGCAACGCAACGCAACGCAACGCAACGCAACGCAACGCAACGCAACGCAACGCAACGCAACGCAACGCAACGCATCCCTCGAAGTCGTGGTAGGGGTTATTGATTCCCCCCCCCCCCCCCCCTAGGCACGCACACCCTGCACGCTGATTCCGCGCGATCCGACGGATTAGCAGTCAATCAGCACATTAGCCGGGGCTCGAACCCGCCCGGCATCAACTCGACGAGTGCGCTGCAGCCTTTGCGCTGTTTGGTAACAAGTGGCTTCGTGTCCCCCGGGCCGTGGGGGTCGGCTGGGGTTGGGGTTGGGGTTGGGGGATGTTTGATTAAAGGGGTGGGCGGAATCAATCTTTTAATTAAATCTGCGATGAGCGGCGTCGGCGTCGACGTCTTCGATTGTGAGAAAGTTGATTCGCAACGTGTCTCGGCGGTGAGGGATGAGCGTCGTTGGTTTTAGTTGAACGAGTTCCCGGCGCCAACAAAGAGGTTTCTGATGGAGTTTTGTGGTTGATCGAACGTGCCGGGGGTGGGGGTGGGGGAGGGGGATAATATGTTTGATCGTGCCTCCAGCGCGTAGCGGGAAGATCCAGCCGAGTGCATTCAAGTCTCTGTCGCTATCAATTGTCTTCCACGCTCGCCACAGCTTGCTTGCTTGCTTGCTTGCTTGCTTGCTTGCTTGCTTGCTTGCTTGCTTGCTTGCTTGCTTGCTTGCTTGCTTGGTTGCTTGGTTGCTTGCTTGCTTGCTTGCTGCTTGCTTGCTTGCTTGGTTGCTTGGTTGCTTGGTTGGTTGGTTGGTTGCTTGGTTGCTTGCTTGCTTGCTGCTTGCTTGCTTGCTTGCTTGCTTGCTTGCTTGCTTGCTTGCTGCTTGCTTGCTTGCTTGGTTGCTTGGTTGCTTGGTTGGTTGGTTGCTTGGTTGCTTGCTTGCTTGCTTGCTTGCTGCTTGCTTGCTTGCTTGCTTTGTTGCTTGGTTGCTTGGTTGCTTGGTTGCTTGGTTGCTTGGTTGGTTGGTTGCTTGGTTGGTTGGTTGCTTGCTTGCTTGCTTGCTGCTTGCTTGCTTGCTTGCTTGGTTGCTTGGTTGCTTGGTTGCTTGGTTGCTTGGTTGCTTGGTTGGTTGCTTGGTTGCTTGCTTGCTGCTTGCTTGGTTGCTTGGTTGCTTGCTTGCTTGCTTGCTACAGCTCCAGAAAAATTGCGACGTCAAGGTCTCTAAATGAAGCTAATCTACGCGTTTCAGGCAATTCATAGGCACAAAAGTTAGGACCTAAGATATTTATGTTTGAATGGTTATTACGTTTTTTGAAGAAAGTTTTTCTACTAAACTATATTGCAATGTAGTAAAATGCAATTTATTTCCCCATTAAAAATCAAATCTACAAATTTCAGCCAAACCATGGACATGATTTTGAAATGCACTCAGGGATGAGGAGTTGACCGGATTCATGGGGGGGGGGGGGGCGATCGCCCCTTCCCCCCCCCCCCCCCTGGATCCGCCACTGGCTGCTGCTGCCGCTGCTTGCTGCTTTCTACGGCATAAAAGGGTCGGCAGCAGCAGCAGCAGCATCTGGCGCGTAACCAGCACTAACCTGGTTACCACTCATCCTGATTTAAACCCGTGTTTTTTTCACGCCGTCGGCCTCCACCGGCGATAAACTCCCGGCCGGCAAAACCAACTAACAACGCGAATTTATCGACGCGTTCATACACATATTTTATTGAATTAAAATTGTTTATTGGCGTTCAAACGCGCGAAATGAGTTACGCTCGACCGGGGTTGTTTTCACGCCCGGCGTCGTTGCGTAACGTCGTTTGCAATTTGTGCGTGCGAGGTGCGTGGAAAAACGCGTGTCAGCCATGGTGTGCGTACGCGATTCGGTACCGGTGCGTGGATTCCGCGAGCGTTACGCTGGAACGCAGATGCTGAATGTTCAATTTTCCCGTTCTTGTTTTGTGTTTTGCGGTCACGCTCTGTATTTTTAGATTGTATAGCGGTCCTCTAGATGGCTTTGATTCTCAGATTCTGTTTCTTCCTACACGACCACTAATCCAACTACCCTGTGCTTGAAACCGCGCGCGCAGGAAACCATTGATTAACTTGGCCATGCCTCATGGCTAGGCGACGGACAAGAAAGATTTCGTCAAAACGAGCAGTTTCTCACCTTTAGGCTGGCTGCTGTTGGCGGCGAGCGAAGTCAAGTCGCCAGTCGAAGCTGGAATCAGACAAAGACACATGGATAAGCGCCTCAGATGAAGATTACCTACATTTCATCCTCATGTGTCGATGAGTGAGTTCAGTTCACTTCATGGCTTCTACTTCGAATCCCAGTACCTATCATAGACGCTGTTCGGAGAAAATCACAACGTTTTCTATTTCATACATTTTTCCTTTCACATTTCAAACACATTCATTTTTCTAACGGCATAGCTGTGTCAGGACCGTTTTTTTTTGTATAAATAATTGTGTTTAAATTACTCTCTTAGTACTTAACACTTAACACTGTCACCGTACGGTTTGGCAACGTTGGAAACACCGGTTCTCGTGAGATCACCGACGTTAAGCAACATCGCGCTGAGTCAGGCGTTTGATGGGTGACCATCATGCATATGATCAGTTCTGTTCGGGAGAGAGGTTGGAGGGTTTGAAGTTAGTACAACAACTTTACTCGCCTTGCTTATCAACCTCTCGACAGCACGGATTAGCGGAGGAATCCTGTTGTTCGAGTTGTACCGTCCTTCGGAAGGGACGTAAAGCCGGTGGTCCCCTCGGTGCTTTTCGACAGGAGTAGGCTACGTGCCGGCACCGGGTTTCCCCTCCTCCCTTCTAGGCTACATTCACCGACGCCGTTAGACCAGTGCCACAGGGCCAGTTGTCAAAACAGTGCGTCGTTAAACACCAATAATCAACTTAACACTGTCTCTCCTTATTTTAGTACTCTTCTAGCTTTCAGTGAAAAACTTTTTATTTGCGTTGAGATATTCGGAAACTGTCTCATGCCGAGGTCAATTTGGCACCGAATGTCTTCTGCGCGAATCCGACAAACAAGAACTTGTCTCAATGCCCGTCACTGTTCATTTTATGAGAACGCTAATCAAGGGGTGTGTAAAGCAAGTAATGTAATCCAATCGACAACGTTGTCGCTGCCGACAAACGAGTGTGAACGGAACACAAGTCCCGTGGATCCTCGTCGCTCGTCACAGCTTCCCGGTTCGGCCACGCGTCGCGACGCCGTGACACCGGCTCGGGCGTCGCGACGTCGCCTAAGCCGTCGCGACGCCCGAATTAAAAGCTGAACTTGTCGGTCGGGCGCCGCGACGCCGGATTACGGCGTCGGAGTCGGCGTCGATCTGCATGATTTCTCACTTAAATTAAGCGGGAAGAAAAAGCAGAGTGCGACGCGGATCATCCGGCTTTTCCGGGGCGTCGAGCGGAAGGCACGGCGCGTGTGATTCGCGTGACGCGATCTGCCCGCACTTGTTTGTAATGGACGCGACGCGGTTTTATCTCGCCGGGAATATTAGGTTAAGAGCGTCGGAATTGGAAACGAAATAAAAGTGTTTATTTCAAGTGGCCCGCTAAACACAGAGCGCTGAAAGTTTCGCACGATGCTCTTGTCATAATGGTGAACACATCCAGAAAGTTTCGCCGAGTTAGCTTCATTTGTTTGTTTGCTAGATGCAGGGAGAAAAACTTTATCTGAAAGCTCGGTAAATCTACGTAATACTCGAGAAACGAATAACTTTCTGGCCAATTAACTTTCAGAAGCAAAGCTGATCTCAGTCCATGGCAAGGAATTAAAAGGTCTCCTAAAAATATAAACGAACACGTTGAATCGTTTCGTCATCGCTTGCTACAGGTCTCCTCCGGTAAACAAATCATTAGCTTTATAAGAGTCCATTTTCTCCGATTTGAAACACCGAGTTCCTTCAATTGCAAAGCATGCTACAAAACCAACACGTGAATCGGCTAAACCCCCTCAAGGCTCGACTCCGGTGCACTTGCACTCAACCATGTGCAACGTCACAACCTGACAGCCGAAGCTTCTGACGTCATCGACGCGACGCCGATAAAGTTTCAGGCCGCGATTCAACCAACAGTGCATCGCGTGGACGCCGCGTCCCGGCCCACGCCGCCTGGATACACCCACCCTGGAGTCAGGGTGATTGGATGCGACACACCGCCTTCTAGGCCCGATCTTCGTGATGCCGACCTCGGCCGAAGCTAACCGAGTTTCCCCGACGTGGCGGTGTGACGTCACTAAGTAGCTTTTCCTCCCTAATCAACCCCATCACCCCCGCGGTGGTGGCGGGAGTAGGGGGGGGGGGGGCGACGCCAAGTTTCTGCGGCCTTGGCGGCTAATTGTGATTTTCTGCACTGCTGCTCGCGGTAATTTCACCCCCCCCCCTTCACCGCCGCGACGCCCCCCCCTGGCAGTCTGTGTCAAGTCAAGGTCGTCGAGGGTTAGACACGCCTCGCGGCGTCTAATCTCAGCCCGTCAGTTTTGAAAAGAGCTATTTTCTGTCATGGGAAGTGAAAGTCGAGCTTGCCTCCGAGACTCCCGTCGCATGTCGTGACGGTTGCTTCGTCCGCGGGCCCAAGGTCGTCACGTGACGTGCAGCCGTGCATTTCCTTCACGGACGAGTTCATTCCGTTCTTGATTCATCTCCTTGCTCCACACGCCAAACGAAGAAATCTATTTCGTTAGATTTTCTGTAGTTCTTTGTTATATTTTTACTAAGATTCTGTTGGTTGAGTAGAATACTTTTTTTCTTACGCTTCTCGCTTTCTAGTCCAAGCCGTTTTAAACTTTCTTCCGACTAAACTTTCCAGATATGTTAAGCTATATCTTAAGATATTTGTGTTAAAGTAGAACCGCTGTCTTTCAAGCATTGCTTTGGAAAACGACGTTTTCTCTTGCTTTTAATGTTTTCCCGATCTTTTTCCCGCCAAATCAGTTCAATCACAGCCTTCTAAACACTGGACGTGTGCGAGTGTTTTCTGTATCCGACGGACCGTGTTCGCCGGACGCATGTTGCAAGCAGCCAGCTGCTTGATCGGTCGCAACAACTCCCTTCCAATTGGAACTGCAGCTTCCAGGTGGCGGTGATACACAGCGTAGCTCTTGCCGATAAACTCTTGTTCGCGAAATTGCGACGGATAAATCCGACGATTTGTATCCGAGTGGCGGCGATGGCGGATTATGACCAATCAGCTTACGGTATTTTTGACGGGCGACGCCGACCCGTTCGCCCGACCGACTGGATGAAATAAAAACAGCTGCATGCCAATGACGCTGGCTGCCGCCAAAACCACCGGCTGGCCGATCGCTGGCAAATATTCATCGAAACAAATCTACCTCTTTGTATCGCAAAGTGCCGAGCGATGCGCACTGAATGACAAGAGGAAACAACCCGCCAGCCAAGACTTCCTTCGCAGGAAACAGAGATTGGCAGCAAGTGACACCAATGAAGCCACTCTACGATAAACAATATTGTAGCATGTTAGTTTGCATTAAGTTTGGGATAGATTAGCATCAATAATCAATAATCATGAACCATGTATCATGTATCATGTGTCAGAATCAATGAGGCAAAATATCAATGACAGCTTGCCGCCGCCGCCGCTGCCTTGCCGATCGCAATGAAATATTCATCGAAACAAAATATATTTGTATTTCATCGCAAAGTGCGGCGCGTGGCCTGAATGGCAAGCTCTGCCCGAGCACGGCACACGGAGTTTAGCATCGCGGATAAATAAATGATCAACTTCGGCGATATTCGCATTCAAAGCGGCGCGGTGACGCAATCAGTGGCCTTCTAAGAAACGCCGAGACACTCGATTTCCACTGCCGCCTACCGGCGAATAATCCGATTAAAAAACACAACCGACGAACCGGGTTTTCAAACAAGATGTCGCGTTGTGAAGTTCCGCGGCCCGCGGAGGGATACTTTGCCGGGTGACTCGGCGTAGCTGCCGCGGCACGCACTTTCGCGGGAAATTAGTGCGCGCAGGGAAAGTAGTGCGCGCGATTTCCGCAGCTCGAGGTTAGAGTTGACGTTGGTTAGCGTCGGGGGCGGACATTCCACGAAATATTGAACATGATGAACGCATTTTTTTGCCGGATTGCGCAAAGGACGATAAAATTCTAGTAATTTCTGTTCACGGAATTTTTTTATTGATGTCACGGCTTAGAATTTCGACAGAATTTTTGTTATTGCGTCTCTCTGTATTAAAAATATTGAATACCTTTTTTTTAATATCGAAACATCAAGACTTGTACGTTTGTCTAATTTAGCAGCAAGCAATATAGTGTGTTTCCGAGAATTTTTATTATGCGCGAAGTACAAATATAGAATCTGCCATCGCCGGTACCGGATGTGACAGAAAGCATAATATTCTCTCAGCATTCAGCTGTTGATTTGATCACCGCCTGTTTGACTCTCAAAACGTGGCAGCCAATCACAGCCTGGCTTTCCACAGAACGCGACTGAGGGGAAATATCCACACGCGCTGTTTACCTGCGATGGCTACAGGTAATCTTACAGGTAGACTTATTACCCTCGCTTATCAACAAGTATGTTTGAGCTGAGTGTGCCAGAGCCGATTAAACTGATGTAGTGGGAGTTGTCTTCTCTGTTGAGCGTACGATCGGTAACCGGCCCCGGGTCATCCTTTTGACCACATTCACCTGGTCATCAACTATAGGTCGTACTTGTGAATCTTCTTTCTACCACCTCATAAAACGATATCTGCAAGGCGCTATTTCAAAAAATCAATATCAATCTCTATAAACTGTGTCTGGTCGTTTTATTTGCCACTCGCATAGCTTCTAGGATTTTACGAGTTAATTTATTTTAAAAGTTATTAAATAATACATCTATAGAAATAAATGTTCATATTCAAAGAAAAATCACGTCAAATTCACATTTAGAAAAACCATTTAGGTTCTGATTTCCCTTTCTTCTTTCGCTGAAAAGGTCCAAACATTTTTTTATTGGATCTGTAATTCAACCAAGGATGAAAGGGAAATCACTATCCAATACACTTCTTCAATTAAATCAAAATTCTATCAAAATTACGTCATAATACCCACTCGCTTTTAGCCAGGTAGAGAAATTTGGATTGTGATTTTCCTATCTTCATTTGTTACTAAGCTGAGCTAATCAATATTTTATTCCAAACTGGTAGTACGTCCAGTGGGTATCTGACGTAATTTTTCTCTGTGTGAAATAGGTCTTTTGGCTTTTCTTACTGAAAGGGTGAGATGTTTTTCCATTGTAGCGTGTACAAATTTCGTATAATTTTGATGTTAATTTTGACTACTAGCGGTGGGCGGACTGAGTTTTTCTATAATTAAATCGATTCAAGCGGCTTGACCGTCGGTAAAGCAGACACCTCTAAATGTCAACGTCATCTTTGTCATGGGACGCTGCCGGTGACGGAAACCACACGCCCCGGATGTTTGATTTCCAATCGCAGTATTCTCAACCTGAGGATATTGCTGTTGGTTGTAAACTTTAGTTTCCCGGCGTCTCGCTGCTTGCTTTGCAGGGCGAGAGATTGCTGGTGAACGCTGCATCAGAGTTGATGGTTGTTACTTTGCAAGACCTGTTGTAAAAAGGACGCACCGTTCTCCAGGAAGTTTTAATTGAGCAGAGTTTTGTTGACAGTTAAAATAGATGTGTATGTTGGTGAAGGCCTTGCTATTATTAACAGCTAGATAGAAAATCGGTCTCGACCAAACTCGTGCTGGGGATCAGTATTTTAATCTTGTCAAACAAGGTCCCAAGGTCCCAAGGTTCCAGGGAATATCAAAACCAAACGAATTCAAGCTGATATTCGGATAAAATCTTGAGCTTGATGAGGTCAAGTTTCCAAAGAATCATGCTGTTTAATGCAAGCTGTTGGGACACAAATGCCAACAAACGTTGCCATTATGAATTAGCCAATCCTATTCTGTAAGTTTTATAGATGATCATTATTTTTAATGAATTTTAACTGTTTTAAAGAAGCATAGCTTTGCGAAACGTCCATAAAAGCTTAAGTTTAACTGCCAGACTTTCCATAACCAAATAGAAAAGTTTTTTGTACGCTTTTTGCTACAAATTTCTAGCACGGCCTTAAACCAACTGTTATCACAGACTTCCACGCCTGACGGTGCGTGAAGTCACGCGCGTTTCGCGACACACCCACGCGCATTTCACCGCAAGGGCGGTCTTCAAAGAGCCGGTAGCAAGACTTCCACGAGACGTCGCATGCAAAGCCACGACGCCGAACACAGACCGCTCCCCACTGGCCGAACAGGGAAACTAAACCCACGGCTCTCGGCGGCGTGTTCGCCAACTACACAACGACATGTCACCGCCGTCTGTCTCAAAGACGATAATTATAATCAACATAAAGATCTAATTACCGGCGACGCCTTCGCCCCGGGGGGCCGTGATAAACAATCGGCCGCGAGCTTCGCTCCGCCGCCGTCGCCGACATCGCAGCGCTGCACTCTACCGATTACGACAAAGTGCACGCGACTTTAACAATCCGTTTCCCCGGGCGACGATGGCGTGTTATCAGTTGCTAAGTAACGAGATCGCTATGGGAACGACAACGTCATCACTGTACGGCTCTTTGACGAAGTAATTACCTATGTAGCGCTGAGCTTGTCTCTGTTAATCCCGCCCATTGTCATCCCAACTTTAAATTACTGCTGCTGCTATTCATAACAGCTCGGTATTCTTTGTAGTTCTCTCTGAACACGACATCGCAGGGTACGCTTTAAGTGGCATGTCTCTGTTAAACTTCAACCCGCCTTTGTCTGAACAACTACACTTATTAAATGCACGATGGCAGCCCCTAAACTATGCGCCGACTAAACTGTATTGCTTCGCTCTCAGCGAAAACACCCCTTTGCTGCTTGCTGCTTGCTGTTGGCTGCTTGCTGCTTGCTGCTTGCTGCTTGCTGATGCTTGCTGTTGCTTCAGTCTGCTGCTGTCGCTGCCGTTAAGAAATCTCCATAAAAATCAAGCCTGACGACAGCAAAGTGTGTGTTTGAAATGAGAAATTCTTGTCGCAGATTGCGAGCCGCCCGACAGTGTTTTATGCAGCCGGCGAGCTCATTAAACACCGGGTAGCTGTCGCCGTGGCGGGCAGCGGGAGACGCTATAGAGCGGCCCTGCCATGCTGTCCTTAGCGGGTGTCTGACCGCGTCATGTTGCTTGAATGGAATCGGTGTATTGACCCTGCTTATTCAACCAAGGAAGACAGGGAAATCACAAGCCAACTGGCTTTTCTTAGCGGGTGTCTGACCGCGTCACGTTGCTTGAATGGAATCGGTGTATTGACTCTGCTTATTTAACCCAGGAAGACAGGGAAATCACAAGCCAACTGGCTTTTCTTAGCGGGTGTCTGACGGCGTCACGTTGCTTGAATGGAATCGGTGTATTGACTCTGCTTATTCAACCAAGGAAGACAGGGAAATCACAAGCCAACTGGCTTTTCTTAGCGGGTGTCTGACCGCGTTGCTTGAATGGAATCGGTGTATTAACTCTGCTTATTCAACCAAGGAAGACAGGGAAATCACAAGCCAACTGGCTTTTCTTAGCGGGTGTCTGACGGCGTCACGTTGCTTGAATGGAATCGGTGTATTGACTCTGCTTATTCAACCAAGGATGACAGGGAAATCACAAGTCAACTGGCTTTTCTTAGCGGGTGTCTGACCGCGTCACGTTGCTTGAATGGAATCGGTGTATTGACTCTGCTTATTTAACCAAGGAAGACAGGGAAATCACAAGTCAACTGTCTTTTCTTAGCGGGTGTCTGACCGCGTCACGTTGCTTGAATGGAATCAGTGTAACTTTGAAACTTGTCAGCATCTGTGCTTTCTGCTACAGCAGCGGGATCCAAGAGTAAGAGGATGCAGTTTTCTGTCGTCGCGCCACGAGTCAGGGTGAATGGATCGCGCAGGTGTCGCGTTACTGACAAGATGGCCGCCGGCCGCCGGACGGATAATTAAAAGCTTCGCGCGGCAATTAAAAACGTGTCTGCAATTACGCGCCACTCGACGTCGTTACCGGCGTCGCGACGCTCTCGGCGGGCGCCGGGACGTCGGCGTCGGCGTCGGCGTCGGCGTCGGCGTCGGCGTCGGCGTCGGCGTCGGGGAATGGCAGTGTGATAAGGGGACAATGACGTGTTCGGTGTGCGGAGGGGTGGGGAGGGGAGGGGGTGAAATGTGTCGGGAGCAAGACGCTGGCTGTCGGAAAGTTTGCGACTCCCCGCGAGATAAGGCACGAGAATTTGTTGGTTTTAATAGGTGAGCTGTTAATGTTCCTCGGGGTGATCAATCACGGGGGCCGCGGATTTACAGTGGGTTGTTGTTTGTTTGTGTTTTGCTTTGGTTAGGGGTATGGTTTTTCAAGCGTGATGATTTTATTTTAGAAGTTGAGAAACAGTTTCCTTAAAATCTCTCGATATTTCTATTTCCCAGCCATTTGCTATAAGTTACCAGTGCGCCACAGAATTAATCAAAAGTTTAATTTTTCTTTTAGATAACGTAATGATGCAGACAAATATTTCTTCTCTGGAAAAACACTGTTTTTAAGAACTTAAAGAAGGCCTTGTTTTTTTTCCTATTTCTTGCTCATCATTGCAAAGTTTGACGTAGCTTTCAAAACCATACGCTGCGTTTGAAATGGAATTACGGTCGCCTCTGATTGGACCTATTGGAGAGTGCAGCGTTGCCAATTTGTTTGTCATTTCGTTACCATCGCCACGGGCCGCAGTTTCCGATCAAGGACATTCCGCCGCGCGCCAGCCAATAGCGTGCTGTCTGCTCGCTCGCTGCATTCCTCGTCCAATCAGCGTGCTCTTTGCGCTGCATCATCATCCACGTGACGCGCTGTACTAAGTTTCAGTTTAAAACCTCGAGCGCGGTATTTTCAACGAGACGAACTCCGCAGACCGGAAACAATGTCAAATAAGCAGCAATACTTTACCCGCACGGCACTTATGAAATAAGTTGAGTGTTTTCCTTTCTTATAAAATCGAGGCATTAAACCTGCTTGAAACTTATCCCAGCATTACAGCTGGTGCTTATTAAATTCCCGAGCGTGCAGCTAAGTCATCGGATCGGGGCTCCAATTAATACCTATAGCTAATAAACTCGGCGCCTGCCAGCTTCCCGCTGCGAGCAATCAGTCTGCTCGAAACTCCGACTTTGAGTCCTGGAAATAAAATCAAAACTTTGCCTGTTGTCGAGTTGTTCGGCACTCGCGCGTCGACGTCTGAGACGAAGCTGATATTTAAAACAGTCAAACTTATCCCGGCAGCTGAATTAGCGAGCAGCGAGCAGCGAGCGTAACTTGCTAATCACCGAAGTACGCAGCTACGGATGGGAACTAGGATCAACAAAGGACAAGCGTATGCTCGGAGTAAGCGACGTACAACCTCACAAGCACGGTGCAGCAAGCATAACGCATCATGAAACAAGATTCTTGTATTTTTTTATGTTATTTTTCCCTTTTTACAGAATTAAGGAATTGACGAAATGCTGTTGATTCTGAAAATAAATGCAATATCATTGAACTGGCTCTTAATGGTAATTCACGGCTGTTTAGGTTGAGTGGACAGAGGAGACAGAATAGACAGAGTATTTAGACCCTTTTTCTGGCAAAAGAATCCGAAGTATACATGCCAAACGACTTATATGATTTTGTGAAACTCTCAGAATATAAAGCTTTGTGTTTTCCCAACTTGATCCTGTTAGATTTTCGATGACATCCGTCCTGCAAGTCATCTGATAATCACCTGCTGCTTGGCATGAACATCATCGACAGTGTCTTGAGATCGAGAGACCGGTTGCTAAGAAACTAACCGTCCGTTAACGTGGTATCGTCATGGCTACGTGACCTTATGAGTGGTACCAGTGCAATACTGAATTTCAAAACTTTATAAGTCCTCTAAGAAAGACGAGTCACTCATTTGCCAGCATCGAGCAGCACGGTGTCTAACAAACAAAGGAGGCTTATGATTCGGTCGCCCGAGGTTCGGAGCTCGAATTCTCACGTGGGCAGACATTTTGAGAGGAATTATAGTTTCCATTAGCTGAAATGTACACCCAGGGAAATATATTTTCCTTTTGGTTTCAATTCTAATAACTCCTTGTCTGCTTCAAGCCTTGGTGTGTGCGGATTACCTCAACCATCGCTCATCAACAAGGAACACGCTAATTAAAGACACTAATTGGGCAGGCTGCTCAAAATACCGCAAGCCTTTCCAGGAAATCAAACATTCGCGTTGCCGCCAAATGAGTCGTAACAGTTCCAACCAATTACCTCGCCAGGCTGGCGGAGAATCAGGAATCTCTTGGCGAACCTGGCGGACCGGCGTGAAGTCACAGCAAACAAGTGCAGTTATCACCGGCAAACATACTCGAGTTGAGTTGACACTTGAGATTGAACATGAGTGGCAAAAAGCTCCCATAATACTACGTTAGATGACGTTGTGTAAAGTTGTAGTCGCTACGCCGCCAATGTGACGCTGTCGGATCTATCGCCAGCGCAACAATGCTATTGCAGCAAAGTTTACTGCATTGTCCAGTCTGGTGAGATGTTTACTCGACGCTCGATCAGTAAGAAATCGCGGCAACCATCTTCAATCGGTCCGAACGCCTGCTGGATCTTAGGAACAACATTACCGTGATGCTATAGAAGCACGTTGACATAATTTGTGATTCTGATTCCGTCGCCTGGCCGTCGCAACGCGTCGCATGCAAAGCGCTAAGAAACCATCCCCCCCCATCCACTGCACTTGATTTCATTTCATTTATGAGCCGGTAATGAAATTCAAGCAGCGAGACAGAGACGCAGCTAGCATGCCTTTTTTCCCTCTACTTTCCCATGCGAATGAAAACTCAATTAGATGACATCCGTCATCGTGATCCGATTACAGCAGACGGAGCGCGCAACTCCCCGCCCGCCCTCCAACTTCGCACAAAGCAGTAATTCCTTTAGTTAACAAATAAATAACACTGCGATATCGAGCTACGAGCTACGAGCTACGAGCGCCAAATTAAAACCCGACTTGCCCTTCGGTGCGGCGTCCGTTCTCGTCGTACAATACCCGAAATGGAGCCAACTTGGAACACTAACAATACTACCTCGCTCCCTCTCTCTTGCACGCACTTTCTCGTAGTGCGTCGTGCGTAGTGCGTATTGTGCGACGTGCTGTTCCGTGCGAACGCACCCAGCGTCGGAGTCGGGGACGTTAATTGCCCGACGTTTCGGCCATTGTGTTCTTCCTGCGTAATGCTACTCGCGCATCGCGACGCCCCGGACGTGCACGAACACGCCCGAGCTCGCCCGAGTTCACCCGAGCTCACCGAGCGCATCGAAATTTACTGAGCGCCTACGAAATCTTAAACTTGAGACACTGTGAGTTTTAGGGGAAAATTGAACGAATAGTTTAAATTTGGTAACAAGGCAATTATTTTAGCAATTATAGAGTTGGGGACCAAGCTTTACCAATTATGCTACGCGGACAACCGACTTTCGAGTGGATATTAAGTTTATTCGAGGTTGGGCTCAATTGAGATAGAAACAGGAGTATGAGTGAATCTAGAAGGCGGTGAATCTAGTGACGCCATTCACCAATAACTCAACTAACCCCATTTCTGGCGCTTATTAAATCTTATTTTAAATGTGTTTAAAACTATTTTTCTTCATCTAAATTTTCAAATAATTATCGATGAGAATCATTAAGGAAAAACGCCCATCCCCAGCGCGATTACAATGAGCGCCCGCGAAGGCGTAGCGATAACGCAGCGGGATAAAGTCCGGGCTTCGTTGCTTTAGCGTCTCAATGATAAAGGAGCAGCGAGTAACGGCGGGGCGGACGCCGGCGGGAACACGGCGCGCGCGACAAGGAGGCACTAATAGAAAGGAAGTGAGACGACACGGTCCAACAAGCCGCGGACCCGGCGATGACGGAGTTGCACGAACAGGGCCGAGATAGCACGAGCAGCGCCTCGGATATTTATTGGAAGTGTGTGCGGGCGAGACAAAGAGGGCGCGATGAATGGGGTAGTTAGCGGCACGGGGTGGAGATAGCGATATGAGGCTGCTGGGGATGCCGCGCGGTGGGAGGGAAGGATTTAGCGAAAGAAAAGTGAATTTCGGCTTCGCGGCGGCCGGGAAGCGAGGAAATCTAAATTATCGTCGATTGATGTCGTAAATTATTCTGCGTTTTGCCGAAAGGCGTGTGGTTTTCTTTTCTTTCGTTGTAATTTCGCTTTTGCTGGCTCGGTGCTTGCTGCTTGCTGCTTGCTTGCTTGCTTGCTTGCTGCTCGCTGCTTGCTGCTTGCTGCTTGCGGCTTGCTGCTTGCTGCTTGCTGCTTGCTGCTTGCTGCTTGCTTCTTGCTGCTTGCTGCTTGCTGCTTGCTGCTGCTGCTTGCTGCTTGCTGCTTGCTGCTCGCTGCTTGCTGCTTGCTGCTTGCTGCTCGCTGCTCGCTGCTTGCTGCTTGCTGCTTGCTGCTTGCTGCTTGCTGCTATACTGCTTGCGGCTGCTACTCCTATTGGCTTCTCTAAGGGTGTAAAACAGCCCCATCTTGGCCAACACAAAGCCGTGCCAGCCGAGGCGGTTATTGGCCAGTGAATTGGAAAGAAAAGTGCGGACCCGGTTCCATCGTTGACGAGCTCCCCAAACCCGCAAGGAACCCCAGCAATTTGATTCAACGCCCTACCGCTAGACGGCGCTGATTGACGCGATTTGACGAGCCAACGGGCGCGGTGCGACCCCGCGTGGCCGACCACCACACGGCCGTGACAAGCTCGTAGAGAGAGAGACAGACAACCCACCCCCAATCTCCGCCTAGCCGTCAGCCCAGCGATAAAGAAGCTCATTAAATAAAGTAGGCTATTTCATAAATAAGCCAGCGCTTTCATATCCAGCCCGAGTCTGGCAGCATTAGGGGTGGGTTTTAGGGGTGGGGGTGCTCTCGGCGACTTGATAAGCTACTTAATGACGGTGTGGGCGCGGATCGCGGCTGCTGGAGTCGTGGAGTGTAATGTGTTTGTTGTGTTTCGGCCGGGCAAGGGTAGGTCGCTGCGACCGATAGCACGGCTAGTGGACAATCTGTCATGTATCGAACCAGATGCCGGTTACAGGGGTTGGGATGGACGCAGTTCGACTGTTTTCTAGCCAGGGGGGCACAAAGTTGGGTTAAGATGGCACTGAGCGAAGGGGTCGTGCCGAGTTATATTTTATGTTGCATTTTGGTGAAATTAAAGCCAACTCCAATAAAACTTTCTTATAGCAAAAATTGCGCCATTTCTGTGCAGGTAAACGATGGGTGAGGGAGGCGATTTATTCTTATTACTTATCAAGTATAGAAGTAGAAGCAGAGGGCGAAGATTGTCTCTAAGGGTTATTTCTCGTGAAGGAGGTTTTAACTTGGGGGAAAATGTCGGTAGGCATTATCTGCATTGGATGCGTATACTTGCTTCCCTAATTCCATTAGGTCTTCATTTCGAAGGTGGTAAAAATTAATTCCCCCAAAAAACAACCCCCTTAAGTGACACGGCAATCGGGGCGTGGTTTTCGAAAGTATTTTTTCTCTTTATGATGACGTTGTCAGATTGCCGCTCAAAGACACCGGGATCGGAAAAGTTTGCACATTAGTGTTCGGCCGGAGCCGAGTTTAAAATTAGTTGCTCGCTTTCTGATTGAACCGCCAGCCTCGATCCGTCCCGAAAAACCGAACATGAAAAAAAGTAGACGTCGACAACGCCGCCCCCTTTGTCTTTAAATGGCCCGTATTTTTAAACGATTTCTGAGAGGGGTTTTTTAAGACGTAGCACACTCCATTTCCTTTTCAACTCCATCTCGTCACTCAAGCGCTGGATTTAGGGCGGACTCTTCGGAAAGTTCGACGCGATCGAGAGTTTGTGTGACTTACATGTTCGTCGCTGGCCAATAAAGTGTTCCAGCAAGCAGACCTACATTGGGTCGTAGGTGAAGCCGGTAGCTCGGTAATCAGGCTCATAATACAGGCTTGCATTCACAGCACTGTCCATGTCTTGTTATTCAATTGTTGTGCACTTTATAAGCTACCAAAAAATGGGATAATTCGACCTCAAAATGCTCTGATGACAGCTGGAACAAGCGAGAGCAAGCGCCCATCTGATCAGAAACAGCATCTAAACTTTCAAGTAGCACTGACTCTGCCATATTGGTTTTGTGAGTTTGTTTTTAAAATTCAAAAATTTGCTAACGTGTCGTCCAAGTAAACAGGCACACTATTTCGTATATATATTTCAGATAAAAAAAACTAAGTTCGGCTTTTCACAGATGTTCACTACATAGAACTGAGTCTATTTCGCACATTTATCATGTTTTTTGTAAGTAAAACAAGGAAATTTTGACAACTGTCATCAATAAAACAAGTTTTCGATCATTACAAAACATCGCTTGGATGGTTTTCGCGGTAGAAACTTGGTCGTGGCCTACACAAAGAGCTGTAGTTTCATGCAAACGCTCGGAACAGCTTGTAAAGCGAGCTGCCATCGACGCCGGGAACGCATCGCATGTATACCCTCCCTGCACAAGCACACCCAAGGACCAGGACCAGGACTAGCACAGAGGCTGCCGTAGCCCGCGGTAATGCCGGGTGAGTTATCGGTCCCGGGAATGTATCGCCTCCGTCCGGCAATAAGTAATTTGCCGGCGGTCGCTGGCACTTTAAATTAAGCCGGGCAGCTGGTGTCGTTGCAGGTCTCGCCTAATGGCCGTCGGCGTCGGCGTCGGTGCCTCCACGGGTAAAGGGGGGAGGCGTTTGGTCGCTTTAATGCAAGTTTAGTCGAAGACTTGCCGCGATTGCTGTTGTGTTGTTTGCTTTGATGACGACACATGGGAAGGCTGCATCAGTCAAATTATATCTCGTTAGATTCTGCATGTTGAACTGTTTTCAGGACAATTTTTACGGCTTTATAGTAGAAATCCGTGTCACCGACATCTCGCCCGATGGCAAACCTATTTGAGTCGCTGCGCTTGATTGTACAGAGCAGTCAGTAACGCGAGATGTAGCAATAAATAAATGTGTAAATGGACTCTAGTTACGAGTTACGAGTGGTCGTAGACAATTGATCTGTCCAATTTAGTTCGGTTATCTTCAGAAACTTTCGCGGGCACCACGACCTAGCGAGTTTGCAAAGAAGACAATCTCTCTGCTTTTGCGAGACCCGGACCGTATCTCGTTTCTACGGCCCGGCGTGTAAAAATACACTTGACAGGTCCGATGAGAGCCGAGGCCGACACTTCGCCAACAAAGTTTTGCGAAACATCAACTGCAAAGATATCGCGACGCCGAACCGCGCGGGAACAAAGACCTCTTCGCGAAACACAATTAAAATGCTCGCGTTTCCTCGACGAATCGCAAGCCAACGTTTGGACGGCAGCGTGGCGCTTGTGCGCAGTGCGTCGTGAACTAGGCACGCACTTTCCGCCGATGAAACCGCACGCACGCACGCACAATTAAGTGCCCGCCACGCAGCACGCACGTTACAACTTTCCTCATCACGGCGGGCTTGAGGCAAGTCCGTTGCGCGTCTTAAAGATGCTGGCGACGGATCACCTAGGTAACCATCCTGTTGCTCTCTGGCGTTACGGCAGATTAAAGTAGCCGGGAAAGTGTTGGTTGAAAATGATCGAAAGTCTCTGAAAATCCCGCCAGTGCGATGCAAATGATGCGAAAATAGAAAATATTTGAACGATTAGCGTCTCAAATTTGTTATCAATGTTCATTACTAGGCTATGCGAACACTCATATAATCGTGTTGTGGATGAGCGTAATATTTACGCTCACCCTCAACGCGATTATATTGCGTGTGCGCATAGCCTAGAGGCTTTTATGATCAATTTAAAATGTCCAGTGATAATTTAGCAGCTTTCTCAATGAAATTCGTTACCTGAAAATATCATGATGTAGTCGTCGTGAAATTATTTGAATATTTCAAAACGTAAAAATCGATTTACAGAAAAACTATTTAATTGATTTGGTTCAAATTTACACAGAACCTTCTTCTTACGACTTTTAATGCACACAGTAAATTTTATGAACATCGGTTGAAGATAAAGTTGCTTTAGTGGCAAAAAACTGAAAAAACGCAAAAAAATCGCTAAAAAACGTCATTAAAGCGCAATTTTCAAGAAAAGTGCTTTACCTACAACAATGAAATTTTTACACAAACATTGAATCGTGAAAGTCAACATATCCAGAAGGTTTCGTCAAATTATATTCAGAAGCTTGGCCTCTAGAGTGCAAAACGTGTTTTGGAAAAACTGAAAAATTTCGTAAAAACTTAATAACATAAAATTTACTCATGCGAATTGCTTCAAAAACGTGGCAGATCTAAGTTCAGAGAAAACGAAGGTCCACCGAAATTTTCATCAAAATCGGTTTTGGCGTTCGGCCTGTAGAGCGCGAACAAACACACAAAAAAACAAACAAAAAAAAAAACAAAAAAACATTGGAGACTTTTTTCTGCAGTAAGTGTAATTGAAGATTTCGCTTCACTCGCTACGCTCGTTACGCTCATCAATAAGGTGTTAATTTTTTTTTAAGCATTTTCATCCATGCTCAGATATATAAACATTTTTTTTCAGAGAAGAAAACATGGGATAATTTTTATCTTCCCTCGCATTGCGATTAACGTGATTGTGTCACAGTTTCCACTTCCTAACATATTTTCTGTAGATGTCAGCCGATTTCCCCTAAAATTGTCCAGAATAACGCGACGTCCCTGCAAGTCAGATAGCTGTGGGGCCACCCCTAGCACCACCGTGCCGTGTTCACATCACGTGCTTCCCCCCACACTCGCCACGCCTCGGTCCGGCCAAACGCCCCCGTATCGCCGTCCAGATCTCCGCGATTATCATTTAGAGTGCGAGCTTCGCCGCGCTATCTGCCGTCGCACCGCGCCGAGGGTACAACAGGTCAAAGGGCGGCCCCGGCCGGTATTAATTCCACCCCCGCTTCGTGGGGCCGTGCCAGATCCACGGTGCATAGAGGGCCGGGCTGAGCGAGAGAGAGTTCGCTGTTTGTCTAGGCGTGTTACCAGATATCCTTGAGTCGAAGCTCGATTGCCTTTAAGATAAAATATAGTGTCACTCTTTCAGTGCGGTCGGACACATGCACAGTGTGTGAGTTCAGTCGTTAACACCCGCAGTCGTCGCCTCACACGTTAAACAGCCGTTCAACTCTGAGTCCCTGAATACTGCCCGCAAAACAAGCCGACAATAATGAACGCTTCACGGAACATAAGATAACTCGCAGTCTTGCAAACAGCTGATTGTGAAAATATGTGGCAATGAAATGAACCCTTCTTTTTTCATAGTGTCAACTACCCTCAAATGATCAGAAACCTCTTTGCAAACCTGCTAGGTCCAGGTGTTTACAGTATACAATCTGATTTTGAATCCCCGCCATTGTCTATCGCTCATCGTCCTGCGATCTCTGCTGCCAGTCTCCAACCTCCGAGTCGCCCACTCTCTGCCGTCCACGGCTCTTTACGCGGCATCAGATACGCGCCGGCGGCGCCCTCAAGGACTCGCAATTAGGCGGTTTACGCCGGAGACGCAAAGAGCCGGTTGCTTGGCGAGTAAGGAGCTTATAACTCTGCGATGTTTCCCTGCGCGGGCTTAGGGTCCTGCTGGGGTCTGCACGGACCTCGGACTGCCACTTGCAACACTGAGACTTCAGCACGAGGGCTTCACCGGCCCACGCTACTGATTTTAGGTATTCGATATGATGGGGGTGGTGGAGAAAAGAGCCAAAGCCTTGGGCGGTAGAAGGCTGGTTGCGAGGCGGACGGCTGGGAACGTGCGACGCGCTCGGTGGGACGAAGCGGACGAAACGTGATATTAGACCGTGGTGGTATTGTTGCTATAGCTTTTCTTTTGCGCCAAGATTTTTGGCAGCCTTGCCAACGGTCGTTTCGTTGCATCATAGTGAAAATAGCAGCAATTATTTAAATCTTGTGTTTTTCTTTTACAACCTTTATAGCTGCTACAAATTTACACGCCACAGACTACCGACTTGTCCTGTGCTTCAAGCACAAGACAAGGACAGACAGTTTAATTATGCGAAAATGTTATGGCCTGCAAATGTAGGCCATGCCATGTTGTGTGAATTTTTTTCCGCTGCAGTGAAAAATGTTTAATATCCGTGAGCTGAGCCATATAAAAAAAATATCCAACAGATTTAGCTTTAGATGTCCTGTTGTTGGTTCCTCGCTGGTGGCTCCATTAGTGCTTGCTGCGATGGAAACCGCACGGGGCCCGAACACACAGAAGTCAACCCGGCGCACGCCGGGGTGAAGAAACGCAAATATTAGCCCCATCAGTTTTTACCTGTTTGCCGGCGCCTGGCACCGCGCGCCGGCGGCGCTGGCTGCGTGCCTGGGTATCGCGGCGTGTCAACACATGGCCGGCTGCGGGTTGTTTGCTTGCAGGTTACGCGAGCAGCGAGCAGCGAGCGTTATAGTAGGCTACACGCTAGGCTACAAGCCCAGCCGTGTAAAGCAGTGAGCACAACAAAATACCGCCGTCTAGTGCGATTCAAGTCTTACTCTCGCGTGAAAATTCTTTTCTTGCCAAGTTCTAGCACATTTTTCAAATCAAACTCAGCAGTTCACACGAAATAAAATAAAAACACATTTATTTGTGTCATTTTCTGGGACATTCTACCGATTAAACTTCTTGGATCAGCATGGCAGTGAAAACATAACATATCAAACTTTTTTACGTTCAACACTTCCCGCAAAATAATCACAACTGGCATTTTCAATCTGTTAGCCAACTTCATTCACAATTATTCGATATACGAGTACAGTTTGCTTGTCTGTCGTTCAGGAAGTTTCATTTTAAAATTTACTGCACTCTGATTAGCTGTTTTAAATGAGACGGGTGTCAATTGGACAAGGCAAGTGCCCTTCAAGCCAGTCTACTACAAACAGCTTGCTCCACGCTTGTAACAAAGCGTCCCCGCTCGCCGTGTGTCTGCTTTAAGCAAGGAAACACGCTGCTCCCGCTGTAACTGCTCTACACAAGCGTTCAGCGCTTAGCTTAACGCTCCTCGTGTGCCGCCGTTAAAATGTTTGCTTCACCGCCATTTCACGTGTTTCATGCAGCAAGGCTCAACTGGCTCGAATATTTACTGCGATTTTACTGCTGATTCTGAGCGGCGAGTTTCAGAAAACACGTGACGCAATCTTGGCAAGACCACCGTCATTCCAGTGAAACTTGAAGCGGCTAATAGCTCACACACGCGACGGATTGCGACCCGTGGACAGCTACTTTGAGAGAGTGAGCGCACGCTGCGACGTTAATCACGGATACCTTTGAGTGCAAAGAAAATCTTGCCCCTTGCCGCAGCAAAAAGGCTGTGATGTTTGCATATCTTTGCAGCTATTAGCCCTCAGCGTTCTTGAGCCGCCGTCCGGGATGTTTTAATTTGTCGTTAAACTTCCCCGATTGCCCAGAGGCCACACGCAACGCGACGCAACGCAACGCAACGCAACGCAACGCATCGCATCGCAACGCAACGCAACGCAACGCATCGCATATGAGCGGGGATAGGAGCGTGCTGGATTATGGCCAACTGCTTTGTGTTCGACTTTGTCCCAGTATTTCTGCACAATTGTGCAACATTCTAGCGATTTGCTCAGTTTTGCATTGGTTTTGTCTTGGCCAGTTGCGTATTGATAGCTGGTATACTGACAATATTCGTGCCAGAAATGTCTTGTCTTTGCTTGTTGAGAAATACTACTCGACCATGGAAAGTAATAAACATGAACATAGCTTGTAAAACCATTCGATGTGCTAAAATCACACTGAACTTCTTTGGTTTCCGTCGAATCAGGTACAAAAATATCTACTTGTCTTGCCGCTGACATTTCCGTTATTTTATGGACGCCATGTTGTTTTTTTCAAACGCACCCGGCCTCCTAGATGCAAGACAAGAAAGCTCGTGTCTACCAAACATAAACAGTGGCGCTTTTCTCTAGGAACTACCTGGACCGAAGTCACCTGTTGTACCGCATGGCGCAATTTCAAAATATCGGAATCAAACAATAGGACAGTGCACAGTCGTCTTATTTCCCAATAAATAAATAAAACTTAAAGCATTTAAATACTAACTTTATTACCACAGAGTTAACGAATGCATTTAGAAAGAGATATAATTTGGAGCCCACAAATTTATTTCTTACTAAATCGTTAGTAATGTTGACTGTCGCTGAACGGACGGGGTGATTCTCAAATCAAACATAGCGTGGCAAAGAGAAACACATGGCACAGCGGGCCAGGGCTTCCAACGGGCGACGTATTGACTCGCAGCGCCCCCAGCACGCCGCGGCCTGGCGGCCTATCGTAATTATGCATCGCTCTAGGAAGCCAAGGGACGGCTGGCACGGCGGCAGGCGGGGCAAGCTCTGCAGCGCTGTTTGTTTCATGTGAATCACAAAGCGAATGTCAACGAGCGGGCAGATAGCGGGTTCGGGCGACACCGCTGTTCGCTGTCGCTGACACAATAATTACCGCTTGAATCCAAAGGCGTCATCCTATCGGTACCTGGCCCAGCACTTTTATTAGGCGTGTGTTGATAGCTAATTGTCAACTAATTATCTTGCCCAAAGCTGAAGGTGTCCAATCAAGCGTTGGCTAAACGGAATTTGTGACACATAAATCCAAAGTTCTATACGATTATGTCTATTTTGGCAGAGTTTCCCATGTTATGATAGTATTGCTGCAAGGGAGAAGCGTTGGGCTGCGCCAGGGTGGTTTCAAGCCGGCACCGAGTCGATAGCTTCGTCATTTGCTCGTCTCATTCGTATGCGCTGCGGTCAGGGATGTTCTGTTTTTTCCGCTGAGCCCCTGAATGCTGCCCGCAACGCAAGCTTTAATCCGCGGCGGAACTCGGTGGGGTCACGCGGTAAACGTAGTCGCGTCACAGAGTGAAAGTGACCTTGACCTTGGACCGGGTCGTCGACTCTGGTGGTTGTCATCGCGACGGGCAAAGTTTTCCACTCGACCGCCTGAACGCATCCCGCAGAGCAAACCCGGCTCCTCCACCAAAATGTGCTTAAATTATTTCTAGGTTGCGCTCTTATATTTTTTTATATTTTATATCTCTTATATTCTTATATTTTCATCCTTCTTTAGTACCTAGATCTTTATTATCAGTATAAATTAGGCTTATATCCTAGAAACTAAGCAGTGCCAGGCAATTTTTATAACTGCCCAATAAAGGACAAAATTCGTGTTCAATCCCCTGAGATTTGCAGCCTGTCTAAGCTGCTTCGTCCCTTATGGAATTCTATTTGTTTCTGAGTAGAATGGCAACAGAAAAAAAAACCTATCCTTGTTAATTATGCACCGCCTCCCGGTCCTGTGAATCATCTGTTATCACAGCGCAGAGCAACACAAAGCACGGCTTGCCCGACGCGCGCGAATCACGGCATCTTGGTGAAAAGACACCGGCCCTCATTGTCTCTGCCTGACAAAGGGCCGGACCGCACGACATCCCGCATCACGCTGGCCGTGTTGCTCGTGTCTCCGACGGATCACTAGGGACCGTTGTGTGCCCCGCCGTATGCAACGAGCATGCAGGGAACCCGAGGCCATATTTGACCGACCGGGTGGAAGTTTCACCTACAAACGTTTTGATGAGCGTAGCGAGCGAACTCGAAGCTAAATCTTCAATTTCACTTAGTGGAGAGAAAAAAAAACACATTTTTTTTTTTTTTTTTTGTGTTTGTGCGTTTGTTCAGGCCAAACGGCTGCTCCGATTTTGATAGAAATTTTAGGAAACCATATGTTCTTCTCAACTTAGACCCTTTGCTTTTTTCAGCAAAGGCGGGGTAACAGTTTCTTAACTATTCAAAATTCACAAAATATTTCAGGATTTGTAAAACTTTTATTATTTTCTACAGCCAAAAGTTACTTATAAAATCACACCAAACTTGAGAAACATATTAAGCAAATTGATATGCAGCCGTGCTGAAGTTTTTGGATCTATATCTTATCTTTTTCATTTTTTATTCGCATTTTTCCGATTTTTTTATGATTTTTAACTATTTATCCCTCCAGATTCAAGTGGAAGGTGCAATTACCTTCATATTCTTGTAGGTCTTAAATCTTATTCTCAAGCCCTAAATAAGTACGCTCATCTACAACGCGATATCGAGCGTTCGCGAAGCCCTAGTATATGTCAACTGACAGTTGACGATATTGAGCATTAGTCCAAACAAAGCTACCTTAGAAACGCTGTGTTACGTTGTACTAAGCAACCAATGCAGCCCATGGTAGTCGACAACTAAATGTTGAAGATAGTTTAAAATTCTTCGTCCGTGATTCTGAAACGGAACTAACGCAGATCCAACTCACACATTTCTTAATTAAAATCTTTTCCCGCCAATGCCACTAAAAGGCACCGCCTCCTGACACCCGACCTCGCCCGCGCCGTGAGATCAGACAGAAAGCATGGCGGTGATTTAGTGCGCAGTCCACAACGCGTCACTTCCTGTTCAACCGGAAGTCGGACGCGATGACCTTGACGGATGAAGGCCCGCATCTCGAGGAATCCCGCTCACGATTAATGGTCTACGCCGGTGGACCGCGTTTGATCGTCGCGCGGCTTGTTTGACCGCCGGCCCCGCCAAGTGACCCACTTCGTAAAACTTGTAATACCCACGCTATCCGCAGGACGCGTAATTGGCGTATCAATATTTGAAAGGGATGTGTAATCGAGTTTGTCCTGTTCGCTGGCGAGTGGCGAGGGAAAAGCAACACAGTGAAACTATAATTGCCGCTATATGTAATAATTTCACGACGTCTTTCTGTTCTGGGCGCTCTAACACTCCGTCCGGCCGAGTTTGTCATGTCGTCACTCTTAAAACCAACTCCCGTCGCCGCCAGCCCCGAACTTTTAATAGCTGCTCTAACTTTTATTAAAAACCAATCGCAATCAAGCTTTCGACGCTCAGACGAACCGGCATGCAGCTAACAACCCTCCATCACCGAAAAACAGTTGACGGGCGAAACACGAGAACGGCTACCTTGGTTTGACATTTCCCAACTGTCAGCTGACGCAGGCGACGTTCTTGCTGGCCGTGACGATGATGACAGCTCAACGCCTCTCATATCACCTTTCTTTACCGTGGTACAAGTTTTGTGATGTTATTATTTTTTCTTTACATTATTGTGATTATTACAATATGCGCCGATAAGGAGTGAGAAAATCGGTTAAATATAAATTGTAACATGGTTACAATGAAAAAAATACATAAGGTAATCTTGGGTTTTCTGCGAAACACTGGAGAAGCATTCCCTTTGACTTTAGGATATGCTGAAATGTATACCGTTGAAATCCATTTGAAACTACGTATTTCATTTTCTGTAGGGATACAATTTTCGATTAAAAACTATAGTTTCTAAAAATAACTACCTCTCTAGCGTGCATGCAACAGATAATTGCAGTTTCCCACTTCCGATCCCACTTAACAAAGCTGACCTTTTGCTCGACGGCGACCCCCGATGACGCCGCCGATGAAAGACTGCCTGCCGCCGCGCGGAGGGTGGGATGGTGGGACGGAGGGACGGAGGGAGGGGAAGTAATTTGCATGCTGATTGCTGCGCTCGGCCGGATAAAAGAGAGTTTTGCATTCGAAGCGGCGCGGCCTCTTTGAGCCGGCGTCGAGAGCTTCGCGCGCTGCCCGCGGCCGCGCTGGCGTCGCTGGCTAAACAGTTGCTCGGTTGGTTCCACGGGGCCGTGACACCCTCGGGCTCTTGGAGTTGCCTCTCACTGCCTTGTTGGAAGATCCAACGTCGATGGCGAATCGTGCGGAAATTATAATTCTAAAAAAATGAGCATTCATATTGTTTCAGATTAAATTCCCCGCTCGCATGCATGTATTCAGGTTGTTTCGATAAAGGTGAGCGATTCGCCCACGTGGCTTAGCATTGACCTGGCACAGCTCAAACACTGATCGGTCGATAGGATAAGATCACAAGCATCGCACAGCGGACGCGGCACGTCGCGTGGACCGTTATGTGGTTCGCCCACAGATTTGTTCACTGAAAAAATTTTTATTTCTCAGTTTGTGGTTTTTTTCCCCAAAAATAAACATTATTTCTTGCCGGTTATTTGCGAATTTAGTTGTTTTATGCAAGTGGCTTCCATTTGACGCACGGCCTTCCCGATTCGACGAGTCACTGGCCGGCACGCGCCATCGATTCGACGATCCGGATGGCGCTGTCCCCTCTACCCCCGACCGCAACGATAATAATAACTTAATAAGAGATACGTCAAGCGGAGAAACAATTGACGGCGTTCCTCGCGTTGTGAAACCCGAAACCCTGTCTATAGCTCCACCATCAACTCGGTGCTAGCGTAGTAACGCTGCTGCCATTGTTGCTACGCTGCTGCCATTGTTGCTACGCTGGTGCCATTGTTGCTACGCTGCTGCCATTGTTGCTACGCTGGTGCCATTGTTGCTACGCTGGTGCCATTGTTGCTTCGCTGGTGCCATTTTTGCTACGCTGGTGCCATTGTTGCTACGCTGGTGCCATTGTTGCTACGCTGCTGCCATTGTTGCTACGCTGGTGCCATTGTTGCTACGCTGGTGCCATTGTTGCTACGCTGCTGCCATTGTTGCTACGCTGGTGCCATTGTTGCTACGCTGGTGCCATTGTTGCTACGCTGGTGCCATTGTTGCTACGCTGGTGCCATTGTTGCTACGCTGCTGCCATTGTTGCTACGCTGGTGCCATTGTTGCTACGCTGCTGCCATTGTTGGCATGCTACACCGGTGCTTGATATCGCCTATCCCCGGTCCGGTCGATCCGCTATGACGGGGTCGAAGCGATACAAGGAATATCGAGAAGACTCTTATCGAAGTTGCCGGCAAACAGTGAATAAAGCAGGGTGTTGCCAGCGAGGGGTTGGGGGGGAGGTGGGGGAGGAAGTCAGCGCTGAGCGGTTTAGCGGTAAGTCGGCGTCGAGGGACGAGCCCGCAGGCCGCGACGCGAAGCTGACAGTCAGCCGCTGAGCCTTCTTACAGCGAGACGCCGTCTTTGTTGCTGGGACGAGGCTCGCTTTGATGGGTTAAGCAACAGCGCGCCGAGGCAGTGGATGGTCGGGTGACCGCCGCTGAAGATTAACGCAGTGACACGGCCTTTGGTGACTCGTGACTATAGATAGATGTAGAGTTTTTAGTTTTCCGCGTCGCACGGCAGCGGTGACGTCGCGCGTCACGAATATGAAAATGAGAGCCAGGTTTTTCCGGCCACACTCGTGGGAGACGTGATTTTGTTTTTCAATTTCCCCCCCCCCCCTGCGGGACCGTGGGAAAGCGTGGATCGCGTGCCGCCTATTTTTAGCCGGCGCCGGCGTAGTTCGTCCCCTTCCCGCCGTGGTGGTAGGGGGGGGGGGGACTGCGGTCCGTAGAAAAGAGCAACATTCGTCAAAACGAGCAGAAAGCCAGCGCCGAGTGGAGACTGTCATTAATATCCGGGGGGCCGGGTTCACTGCCGGGTGTAGTGTGTCTCACCGCCGCTTGCCGCGCTAATTGACATGTTCCGGTGAATTTTCCCATACATTTAACGGATCTAAAGCACTTAAATAAAAACCACGACTTTCTTAGTTCATCCACCTTACACTCTCACAAAACCATGGCAACGCATCACACCCAGTCTACTGCGCAGGTCATGTCTGCCAACTGGCGGTGAGACACAGTGTAGGCGGCAAGATTCTATCAGCATCGCGATGCTGCGAGATAATGCGTCATTGCGTTGCGCACGATTTGTCGGCGCCGCGACGCACGCCGCTCACTTGGCAACGACGGCAGACTCGGCGTCGCGACGGCCGGCGTCGGTCCGTGACGTCACGCGGGCTTGAGTTTGGGATGCATCCAGTTGCAGTGTAATGCAACACTGTGCATCTAGTTTCAGTGTAATGCAACACTGTGCATCTAGTTTCAGTGTAATGCAACACTGTGCATCCAGTTGCAGTGTAATGCAACACACTGCATCCAGTTGCAGTGTAATGCAACACTGTGCATCTAGTTTCAGTGTAATGCCAGCAGGTGCAAAGCTCCCCAGGTTGTGAAATGGCAAAAAAAGTAATATAATATGAAGAAAATTTTGTCGGCACTAAAATATTTTATGAATATCGCCGGGTACAAACGCTAATATATTCTAAGATTCTTAATTCTAAGTATAAAGCTGTCAAATTTCATATCCTCCGAAACTTTATGGCATTTCCAGCATGCCATCATAAAAAAGCTAGTGTTTATTTATACATTTCTTTACTGCGTCGCGCCGATTGGCTGCCCTGTTTTTCACCGAACTTCACCGAACTTCACCGAACTTCACCGAACTACACCGAACTTCACCGAACTTCACCGAACTTCACCGAACTTCACCGAACTACACCGAACTTCACCGAACTACACCGAACTTCACCGAACTACACCGAACTTCACCGAACTTCACCGAAATTCACCGAACTTCACCGAACTTCACCGAACTACACCGAACTTCACCGAACTTCACCGAAATTCACCGAACTTCCTCGGACTTCCTCGGACACAAGACGACGGACTACAAATGTCTGCGTCGGAAATCGCGCCCCCCCCCCCATACCCTAACAGGACAGCCCATCACTCGCGTGATCGTAATTTTCTCGCGAAGAAAAGCGCGTAAACGCATTTCCCTACGCACTAAATCCATGCGCGGCGCGCGTAAATTGCGTCTCCGTGGCTCGTTATTTCGCCGCCTTGCGGAAGATCGCCGCGTCTTTTCACGCATCGTGCGTGATGCATGCGTGCCGCGCCCAGGATGCGTACGACGCCGTCTCACCCCATCAATCCCCCCCCCCCTCCCCTCCCCATCATACCATCCCATCCCCTATCGGCCGATAGCTAGCTGCCCGGTCCTTGGCTCTCACTCTCAGCAAACTGCTGGGGACGACGCGAAGGGCTTGAATCACACAGCTTGAAACACAGCGTGCTACGGGCTTGAAACACAGCGTGCTACGGGCTTGAAACACAGCGTGCTACGGGCTTGAAACACAGCGTGCTTCGGGCTTGAAACACAGCGTGCTATGGGCTTGAAACACAGCGTGCTACGGGCTTGAAACACAGCGTGATGGGGCTTGAAACACAGCGTGCTACGGGCTTGAAACACAACGTGCTACGGGCTTGAAACACAGCGTGCTACGGGCTTGAAACACAGCGTGCTACGGGCTTTAAACACAGCTTGATACGGGCTTGAAACACAGCGTGCTACGGGCTTGAAACACAGCGTGCTACGGACTTGAAACACAGCGTGCTACGGGCTTGAATCACAGCGTGCTACGGGCTTGAAACACAGCGTGCTACGAGCTTGAAACACAGCGTGCTACGGGCTTGAATCACAGCGTGGTATACGAGCTTGAATCACAGTGTACTGCGTGCTTGAAACACAGCGTGCTACGGGCTTGAAACACAGCGTGCTACGGGCTTGAAACACAGCGTGCTACGGGCTTGAAACACAGCGTGCTACGGGCTTGAAACACAGCGTGCTACGGGCTTGAAACACAGCGTGATACGGGCTTGAAACACAGCGTGGTACGGGCTTGAAACACAGCGTGCTACACGCTTGAAACACAGCGTGGTACGTTCTCGAAACACAGCGAGCTATACGGGCTTGAAACGTATATAGCAACACTAGCATCGCAGCGACACCGGTGTTTGGTGACGCTATATTGTCATACGAGGTCTTCTGTGAATCTTGCAGCAATTCAATCCCGACATCGATGTCACTCCGCACGGCGCCCACTTCCCGATATTAAACCCGGTGCGGCGGGAGATACCATGCACTCGGCAAAATGGGCTTCCTGCAAAGTTCGCTTCCGAGTCTTGTTGTTCTTTGTGGGGTCGTTGCCACGAATGCAATATGCGTAATGCTCGGGGAAAGCACCGAGAATGCATCGAGAATGCACCGCGAGCAGCGCGGCGGCGTTGCGGCGTCGATCGGTCGAACATCGAGGCGACGCCGATTGCAGGGTTTTGTTTTTTTCCGCTTTGCGCTCGACTGGCGGCTGGGTGCGATCATGTGAACCGAATGCACTTGTTTTTTGAGCAACGAGAATTGAAATTCCTTGCGAAACTGCTTCCTTCTTCCGCCGGGAATCGTCTTTATTGTTAGTTTACGAAGGCGGCGAGCTTTCACAACATGGCGCCACGGATTTCGAGCGACGAATAACTTAAGTTAGAGCTTAAGTTATGCTTGGCTGACAATTTGTACGTTTAGTTGCGTCCTATATTTTCCGTAATGCAAAGTCATGCTGTTATCTGCGTTTATTTTTATTAAATGCATCGATAAATTTTAGAAAATAATGTTTTCAAACGGAAGGAAAGCCTTTCCAAATCCATGCTCATGACGTTACAGCCAAGCTGCGTGTATTTTCTTGAACTACAGCCATGTGTCTTTGATAAGTGCTGCGAGCACCTCAAGGTTGCGCTATGCTGGCTCAAATTGACACACAAACGCGAAATGGGGCCACTGATAAATAATCTTTCGATTCCCAAACGTAACCGAATGAACTGTATAAACAGTTGCAACGTTTCGGCCAGCGCCCCCGCGATATTCAATCGGCATCCCTCCCCCCCAAACCCACCCCCCGCCCAATCCAACACACACTCAGCGCTACGTGAGTCTACAATCCACGCACGGCACACACGACTGCATGATTCCCCGCTGTTTGTTTTCCCCACCGCCACCGACCAATCGCATCACGCACCCGACTTGTTTACTTGCCAGGGCGGCCAGGGCAACCAGGGCGGCAGGGCGGGTCAGAGAGTCGGCGTAGTGCGGCGAGAGAGGCTGCCAGAAATCATGCTGTGTTTCACCCAACTTCACCTCAATTCGTTCGTGTCATGGCCCTGCACCAGTTTGCCTTAAAGCTAAACCTGCCCTCACTGTAATTGATAGACACTGACTATAACACCACCATTTTAAAGCGCATCTCAGATTGGTTTATGAGGAAAATATATCCAAACCATGTTAAATTACATATAAAGTAGAAAAAATGTAAATGTATTACAATAAATAATATCAAATGAGATTTCCATGACTATGAATGGCTATTCTTGGAACTTGAGTGTGAGAAATATGCCGATAAAATTGATGAAAACAATCTTAAAATGGCAGCCAAGGGCCGGTTGGATCACTATAAAAACAAATAACGGCCACGCGCCAGTTGGATCTCTATAAACCGGAACGCGTCTCGGTGAAAACATGGCGGAGTCGGTCACCCTTCAAACTTTGAACAGCTCGCAGCTCGATCGGTTTGTTGACACAACCAATTACCGGGCATCGAACGCGGAGTCCGCGATCTGTGTGCAGCCGGTGACAGGTGATTGTGTCGAGTCGCCACGGATCCAGATGATTTATTCCCTGCAGCGTGGCTCGATTCGATGAGAAGTTTATTGGCTGACAGGTGTCCCGATGTCTTGTTGCTTTTTTCGTGTCTCGAGCAAGCGTGGCTGGTTATAATATGCAGATGGTAGACGGGGAAATGCACGTGTCGGTGTCTGCTGGTATTAATAACAGCGCGTTATTGCCGGAGCTTGAACTTCCTGCAAAGAGGGATGAAGGTATACAGCTACAAGCCGGAAGCACGAAGGATTGTGTCTTGGTTCGGTTACAGGGAGCGACATGGCGTGGTCCCTTGCGTTTACAAGATGCAATTTCAACGTAGTACTAGTACCATAGAATAAGAATACTCTGGATTTCTCGGAACTCGTAAGCATGCTACTCAAACTAGATCTCTTTGGTCAATAACTCCCAAGAACATAAGGTTGGAGATTAACTTCTCATTTCGTTAAAACTTAAACAGGCAGATCAACTTTTATTAATGCCAGCAAACACCGGTGTCACTGCTGTTGCTAGTGTTGCCACGCTGCTACGATTGTTGGCATTACTACGTGCCTTGCCTAATGCCAGCAAACACCGGTGTCACTGCTGTTGCTAGTGTTGCTACGCTGCTACGATTGTTGGCATGACTATGTGCCTTGCCTAATGCCAGCAAACACCGACGTCACTGCTGTTGCTAGTGTTGCCACGCTGCTACGATTGTTGGCATTACTATGTGCCTTGCCTAGTGCCAGCAAACACCGGTGTCACTGCTGTTGCTAGTGTTGCCACGCTGCTACGATTGTTGGCATTACTACTTGCCTAATGCCAGCAAACACTGGTGTCACTGCTGTTGCTAGTGTTGCCACGCTGCTACGATTGTTGGCATTACTATGTGCCTTGCCTAATGCCAGCAAACACCGGTGTCACTGCTGTTGCTAGTGTTGCCACGCTGCTACGATTGTTGGAACTACTTGGTAAAGTACCAACTTTCGTTGCCCCAAAGCAACTCCAGCATTGCACAATCCCCGATGTTCGACGGCATTAAATCTAGCAAAGATCGCAGAGTCCCACAATTCGTAGCGCTCAAGATGAATTGAAGTGTCTGCATCGCTCGCCCGTCGTTCAACAAAGCCAATAAAGCATGGTGTTGTCGAGGAATTTAAATCGAATGTTAAAATTCCAGCCGTCAGCGAGCAGCGATCGATCGATCCATGCATTGTTGTCTCGGCCACCGGCAAATGTAGAACAGAAAACTCCGTGGACCATAATGACCACCAAAGACCTTCATAGAGGCATTCACAGAAACATCACGTCCAAGGCACCCACAAAGAAAAACCACTTGCCTTTTGATTTCGCTATCTTCTGTGGTTAAAAATGTCCACAAAAAATATTATTGGCCCAGCAATTTAACCAAGGAAGACACGAATATCTAAATCCAACATGGTCTTCTCTGAATGAAACAGGTCGATTGGTCCCTAGCGTGCATTACGCGCCACAATGCACCGACAAATTCTACACAGCCGACGAAGAAAATCGAGAAAAGCCAACAGGAAAAATCACTGATTTTTACTGCGAAACAAGCACACGGCCGACTGCATGTTGACAATGTCGTCGTCCGTCGCATCTCGGTCGCATGCACGGCGCCATTGATCAGCCAGGTCCTCGAGCCCAGCATTGTTCGCTGCGGCTGCTGCTGCTGCTGCCAGCGTGCTGGGCCGGTGGGCGGGGGAACTCTGCATAATGCATCATAATGGGCCGTGGACAAGGGCTCTTAAGACCGCCAATGCTGGAAAATACCATCCGCGCTGCAGATTTTCAACAATGGAGGCGACTTCAGCGCCGCGTCGTTGGCTGCGAGCACGGAGCCGACTTGCAGCGAGCCACATTCCACCCCGCTGAGAGCACCTATAATGCGAAGGAAGATCCACTGAGGAAAGGCGAAAACACAGCTTGTCAGATTGAGGGGATTTTAGTTTCGCAACCGGATTCCAGTCTAATCTGAAAATGACAGTAGCTGTCAGATTGCGCTCGTTGTTTTTCCTACGCGTTCTTGATCATGGCACCTCGGAAAAAGTTCCCCGAAGCCGGGAAAAGACAAATGACAAGAAGTGTTTAATCCTTCGTTCTAGTCTGCATGGGAGTGAAAACATTGACAAATACCGACTGAACGCCGTCCTCTAGCAAGATCCGCGAGTCTGGGCAGGAATCCGCGGTCCCATCCCATCTCATATCGTCGAGGAAGCGACTTCCACCACTTGTCTTGAGACGGGATCGGATCCGGGTGCTTTGTGTTCGCGGAGCGTCGTTAGTTCAAAGTGAACCCGCCGCGCTACGAGATTAATGCAAGGCTGTCACTCGCCTTTTGATGCCGCGTTGCCTTCGCCGTCGTCGCCGCGATTCTTGCAGCTTGCTTCGCACCGTCATTAGTTGTGTACAGGACACGTCATAAGTCATGCACGCCTCGTGGGAAGCGGGGGAAGGGGGAGCCAACATACGACGACATTTGTACGAATAAGAAAATTATAAGAAGCTTCAATGCAGACACTTAGACGTCCACAATTTAATATATTTTAGTCGAATTTTGGGGCATATCTTCCACAGAATCTGAAATTCGCGATTCAGAAACAGCCTTACACAATTTTAATTCCCAAAAGTCTGTTTTCATTCCTTTGTAATGCTATTATTATTCAGTTGATTTATAGATTTCTTTCCGCCAACAAGCCGGTGCGATACGTTGCTGTAGTTCAGCGCTCCATGCACACAGCCTCTCGGAGTGCCCCGCTTGACCTAGATCACGGCCAGCCCGCTCTCCGAGCTCAGCGATGCCGTTCTTTTGTACCCCCCCCCCCCCCCCAACCACTCACAGAACCACACCACAGAACCACGCACCCTGTACCCCGGTACCGGGTGCCTTGGTTAACTGTGCAAGGAAATCACAAGCCAACTGGCTTCTTGAATGGAATCGGTTTACTGACTGCTTATTTAACCAAGGAAGACAGGGAAATCACAAGCCAACTGGCTTTTCTTAGCGGGTGTCTGACCGCGTCACGTGGCTTGAAAGGAATCGGTTTATTGACTCTGCTTATTTAACCAAGGAAGACAGGGAAATCACAAGCCAACTGGCTTTTCTTAGCGGTTGTCTGACCGCGTCACGTTGCTTGAATGGAATCGGTGTATTGACTCTGCTTATTTAACCAAGGAAGACAGGGAAATCACAAGCCAACTGGCTTTTCTTATCGGGTGTCTGACCGCGTCACGTTGCTTGAATGGAATCGGTGTATTGACTCTGCTTATTTAACCAAGGAAGACAGGGAAATCACAAGCCAACTGGCTTTTCTTAGCGGGTGTCTGACCGCGTCACGTTGCTTGAATGGAATCGGTGTATTGACTCTGCTTATTTAACCAAGGAAGACAGGGAAATCACAAGCCAACTGGCTTTTCTTATCGGGTGTCTGACCGCGTCACGTTGCTTGAATGGAATCGGTGTCTTGACTCTGCTTATTTAACCAAGGAAGACAGGGAAATCACAAGCCAACTGGCTTTTCTTATCGGGTGTCTTTATCGTCTAATTTGCTAAATAATGGACGTGGGAGTGGGGTGGTATTGCTCGAAACTGCTTATGGTATTCATATTTCGTGTAGCAGCAGCAGCAGCAGCAGCAGCAGCAGCAGCAGCAGCAGCAGCAGCAGCGCGGGGCAGGAAACAGTCGGGCCTCCATCCACGGAGGTCGTTCTCCGAACACCCGGCCGTTTGTTTCCATTACGACCTCGCGAGTCGACGCGGCCGTTAAGGGCGGTGGAAGGGGGGGGGGGGGGGGGGGGGGGTGAAGATTTGCGAGCGCGCGAATTCGAGTCCGAACGCGGAGGCGGAAAAATATCAACACGAGTTAAAAAGTCGTCTGATTTCATTAGGCCCCGCGCGGCGCATTCAATTAACGGAGTGAACTCGCGTTAACGATAAAACGATAACACTTTCTCACCCCCCACCCCCACCCCCACAACGACGCCGTCCAGGCTCGATAAAAACCCGGACGACGCCCGGCGTCGGCGTCGGCGTCGGCGTCGGCGTCGGGAACCTCGCACGTCTGAATTCTTACTGCAGTGGCGTTCTAGCAATAATAAGTCCGTTGTTATTTTTGTGGGAAGCCAACGTCCGGAGATGGTAATGGGAAGAGTCCAAGGGTTGGCGAGGAATTCCTAGGTGATTGTTTCGGCGATTTCATCAAAGATTGAATAACGCAGAGCAAATTCGTCGCTATAGGCAATCGTTGGGTTCACAAGTGCTTCGATCGCAAAGCCCGCGTTGTTTCTGTGATTCCTGTGATTCCTGCAATGCCTGGGTCAATGCAACATTCAGTGTTTAAGTTGTTTTGTGTATTAAATGCGAAGAACCCGGGCGGCGGTGCTAGCTGGTGGGCACGGCGTCGTTAGCAGGCCTTCGAAGGCCTTTGATCCGGTCAACCCCAAGCCCCAGGGAAGATATGTCCGCCTCGCAAACTTAACATCATTCTAAGAACAATTTTTACCTTGATTGTCTGCTCGGTGGCTTGATAAATTACACTTTACTCAATGAATTTTACTGCTTCCTTAACGTTCACGTAAGATGTTTGCTGGCTGAGTTTGCTGCATTCTACAGTCTGGTGAGATGTTTGCTGGCAGAGTGTCTTGCATCCTACAGCCCGGTGAGATGTTTGCTGGCAGAGTGTTCTGCATCCTACAGCCAGGTGAGATGTTTGCTGGCAGAGTTTCCTGCATCCTACAGCCAGGTGAGATGTTTGCTGGCAGAGTGTCCTGCATCCTACAGCCTGGTGAGATGTTTGCTGGCAGAGTGTCCTGCATCCTACAGCCTGGTGAGATGTTTGCTGGCAGAGTGTCCTGCATCCTACAGCCTGGTGAGATGTTTGCTGGCAGAGTGTCCTGCATCCTACAGCCTGGTGAGATGTTTGCTGGCAGAGTGTCCTGCATCCTACAGCCTGGTGAGATGTTTGCTGGCAGAGTGTCCTGCATCCTACAGCCTGGTGAGATGTTTGCTGGCAGAGTGTCCTGCATCCTACAGCCTGGTGAGATGTTTGCTGGCAGAGTGTCCTGCATCCTACAGCCTGGTGAAATGTTTGCTGGCAGAGTGTCCTGCATCCTACAGCCTGGTGAGATGTTTGCTGGCAGAGTGTCCTGCATCCTACAGCCTGGTGAGATGTTTGCTGGCAGAGTGTCCTGCATCCTACAGCCTGGTGAGATGTTTGCAGGCTGAGTGTCCTACATCCTACAGCCTGGTGAGATGTTTGCTGGCAGAGTGTCCTGCATCCTACAGCCTGGTGAGATGTTTGCTGGCAGAGTGTCCTGCATCCTACAGCCTGGTGAGATGTTTGCTGGCAGAGTGTCCTGCATCCTTCAGCCTAGTGAGATGTTTTATGGCAGAGTGTCCTGCATTCTACAGCCTGGTGAGATGTTTGCTGGCAGAGTGTCCTGCATCCTACAGCCTGGTGAGATGTTTGCTGGCAGAGTGTCCTGCATCCTTCAGCCTAGTGAGATGTTTTCTGGCAGATTGTCCTGCATTCTACAGCCCGGTGAGATGTTTGCTGGCAGAGTGTCCTGCATCCTACAGCCTGGTGAAATGTTTGCTGGCAGAGTGTCCTGCATCCTACAGCCTGGTGAGATGTTTGCTGGCAGAGTGTCCTGCATCCTACAGCCTGGTGAGATGTTTGCTGGCAGAGTGTCCTGCATCCTACAGCCTGGTGAGATGTATGCTGGCAAAGTGTCCTGCATCCTACAGCCTGGTGAGATGTTTGCTGGCAGAGTGTCCTGCATCCTACAGCCTGGTGAGATGTTTGCTGGCAGAGTGTCCTGCATCCTACAGCCTGGTGAGATGTTTGCTGGCAGAGTGTCCTGCATCCTACAGCCTGGTGAGATGTTTGCTGGCAGAGTGTCCTGCATCCTACAGCCTGGTGAGATGTTTGCTGGCAGAGTGTCCTGCATCCTACAGCCTGGTGAGATGTTTGCTGGCAGAGTGTCCTGCATCCTACAGCCTGGTGAGATGTTTGCTGGCAGAGTGTCCTGCATCCTACAGCCTGGTGAGATGTTTGCTGGCATAGTGTCCTGCATCCTACAGCCTGGTGAGATGTTTGCTGGCAGAGTGTCCTGCATCCTACAGCCTGGTGAGATGTTTGCTGGCATAGTGTCCTGCATCCTACAGCCTGGTGAGATGTTTGCTGGCAGATTGTCCTGCATTCTACAGCCTGGTGAGATGTTTGCTGGCAGAGTGTCCTGCATCCTACAGCCTGGTGAGATGTTTGCTGGCAGAGTGTCCTGCATCCTACAGCCTGGTGAGATGTTTGCTGGCAGAGTGTCCTGCATCCTACAGCCTGGTGAGATGTTTGCTGGCAGAGTGTCCTGCATCCTACAGCCTGGTGAGATGTTTGCTGGCAGAGTGTCCTGCATCCTACAGCCTGGTGAGATGTTTGCTGGCAGAGTGTCCTGCATCCTACAGCCTGGTGAGATGTTTGCTGGCATAGTGTCCTGCATCCTACAGCCTGGTGAGATGTTTGCTGGCAGAGTGTCCTGCATCCTACAGCCTGGTGAGATGTTTGCTGGCATAGTGTCCTGCATCCTACAGCCTGGTGAGATGTTTGCTGGCAGATTGTCCTGCATTCTACAGCCTGGTGAGATGTTTGCTGGCAGAGTGTCCTGCATCCTACAGCCTGGTGAGATGTCTGATATCAGGGCGGCCGATAAGAGGGTGGTCCCGGTGTGGGATGGCTGCGTGGGCCGACACCGGCGTGACGGGGATGTCTGCAGCGTGGGAACCGGGGCAGGTGCCCGATTAGAAGCGTTTAAAGCCCCGCCAACTGCCGACGTATCTCCGCGAGCTGCGAGCCGAGAGGGAGAGAAACACAGCATCCAGAACACCGGCCGATTCGCACGCCGTCGGCAGCCGCGTGTTGTGTTCTTTACAACGAAACTTGTAAATTTACTTAAAAAAACGTTTGCTGAAACAACAAATACACCGATTTTTTTTGCTTTTGGTTTTGTTGCCTCCGTGAAATCTGTGAAATCTGACATTTTTCGACGAATTGCGGTTTGTCTGTTTTCCTTAGCTTCCTTGATCACGACGCGGGGTCAAAGGTATTTTGAAATTTTTATCTGAGCCGTGGAAATCGGAGTTAATTTATGAAACGTGCCGCTTTAAGTGTCGATGACAAAAGCTTTTGTAGCGTGGACACATGCAGGGAATTGAATCTACGTTCAATTGTTAATTAAAATTACTATGTTAACCAATTAGCAATAAAAATCTAGTACAACGACATTATTTTTAAACATTCGAGATCTGTTTGGATAGTTAATTTGCAGCCCCATGACTGCTTACTGAAAAAAGTTTCGTGTAAATCTGGGACCAAAGTAATGAAGTAGTTTTAGCGTAATTACCCAAGGGAGCGTGTCGAGCAAACAGCATCAAGCTGCTCCTAGTTAACCAGCTCTGACCCTTGCAGCGGCAAAAAGCAGCGAGGGGTATTTAGGTTACAGAATACGTAGTGCATCGCGAATATTGTTACTGCAATTGCCTGCCATTTGGTTAACTTCGCGCTCAAATTCGAGTATATTATTATTGAAACATTCCAGCAATGTAACCATCCATGGATACATTCAATCGAATAGTTTCAATAATTTCCTGTCAGCGACAAGTGCAGTGGTACAGTCGAACGATTGAAGCAGCAGCAGCAACAGCAGCAGCAGCAGCAGCAGCAGCAGCAGCAGCAGCAGCAGCAACAGCAGCAGCAGCAGCAGCAGCAGCAGCAGCAGCAGCAGCAGCAGCAGCAGCAGCAGCAGCAGCAACAGCAGCAGCAGCAGCAGCAGCCGCAGCAGCAGCAGCAGCAGCAGCAGCAGCAGCAGCAGCAGCAGCAGCAGCAGCGAACAGCGAGTCTCATCTGAGCACGGCCCCCCCGAACACAGGCCACTGCTCTGCAGTGAGTGTTGATTGCAGTGATGCAGCCGAGCCGGCGGATCGTGTTGCAGTGAATGCGCCCTTCCCGGCACAATTGACTCGAACGCTGGCCGGCCGGGCGGCGAACAAAAGCTTGTTGTAGCGGGAAACAACGGGCCGTGCGCAGAGAAGCCGCTGCCCCCGATCCAAGGCTTGTTGGAGCCGGAGCCAAGCACAAGGGTTGCTGCGGCGACTTAAGGGTTCCAAGGGTTCAACTCTCAAGGGTTGCGCATTGTTTTAAATTGAAGTCCGGGGCGTGAGGTGCATAGACCGCTGCCAGAGATCTTTTTATTGAACGCGTTGAATTGAAAGTAAGCCAAATTTATTAATTTTTATCGCGGAACAACTAACATGTTGATTCAAGCATAAATGGGGCAAAATTATTCCTGATTCTGATTTTATTTTTGCACCAACTACGTTTGTTCCAAATTTTTTTTTAGTAATTGTCAGACAGCTTTCCAACATGTATCTGTCTTAAAAAGACAACAATTCCTAATTTTAACAAAAAAAAAAATAGTGCACAGTTTTGACTTCGGCTGTTTTTTTTTATCAGAAAATAGCAGACCGATGTCATGTTGAACCAGGGCAGCCCCTGGCCGCGTAACGCATGTCAATCAAGGCCCCTTATCGGCGCCCCACGGACCCAACTGCCTACTCTATAACCGGGATCGGATCGCGATTAGCTTAAATCAGCATTTGCATACGCGCTAATTGTGAGTTCATTAATTACCGGCTTGATTATCGCAGCGCTGGCCGCGGTGGCCGTTGGAACGTGGGGACAGCGCTCCTTGCGGAGAGATTAGCAATTGTATCGCCAGCGTTGCGACCGACGGGCTGGAGGGAAACTAGCGGCGAGCAGCCGCGCGCGAAATAAAGTCAGTCTCGAGCAAATAAGAGATTTACGACGCAAGACCTGACCTTTCCAAGTCGAGCGAGTTTTTCAGAAGGGAGTCGGGCTTGCCAACGCACAGATAAGAATGCCACTTGACTTCACACGCCTTAAAATTGCCAAAATATTGCTCAGAAAAGAAATAAATGTTACTTTCGAGGTTTCACATGTTCATTTTTTAAATAAGAACATTGATTATATGTCACAAACGAAAAAGCATATTCCAGGGTCAGCAAACGATTAACAGCAATGCATTTCTGTAAAACAAAACACTGCCACACTCATTATTATCGTCTCTGGAATTGATTTCTGATTGTTGTCTATTTGTGGCCATTGTTGACAAACTGTCAGCTGTTTCACATTGCTGTCTCTGGAAGGCCGTGACAAACGATACATATTCAAATACCGCTAGAAAACCGAAGCTAAGTCATCTTACGTTAAAATAACTCAAAACGCTCCTACACTAAAATAATCGGTTGTTCTTCTAAAATCTCATCAAGTTTTCTTTGTAAAGCAGGTTTGTGTCCAGTGTTTCTCGTAAGTTTAGTGGCTCCCCTTGCTTCGCGACGGCTGTAGAGCCCCAGCCTTCCACGATCCACGTACCACGTTGACGACGGAGCCCGTACAGCGATTACGCGCCACCACGCTAAGATTTTACAGCCCGGAAAAGCTGTCACCGACAGCACGCGTCACCCCACCCCCCAACCCACCCACCATCCTCCTCCAAGCCGCAAGTTTTACTGCTTGGCGTGCAGCGCAAGACAAGACAAGACATAAAAGCAATGCCCTGTGATCACAAGCAAGCAGCGAGCTGAAATGTGCATATGTGCTTCTGTTCCGTCTCAATTCATCGGTTCAGCTCGGCTAAGTTCGGCTCAGACATTGGTCAGTCACGACACTAAGGGCCGATTTTATAATGTTATGTCTTTCTTCGGGATTCATGTGATAATCCTAGTAAGCTACAGTCCTATTCCATTTTCAAATTCCCGCTAAGAAAAGCCATTTAGGTTTTGAATTATCTATGCCTTCTTTGTTAGAAAACGTACGCGAAAAAATATTGGCTCTGCAATTTAACCAAGAAAGATTGGGAAATTTCAATGCAACTGGCTTTTCTTAGCGGGTATTAATGAAATTCGCCAGTCGATTTGACTTATATTGAGTCCACAGAAAAAAGAAATCTGTGTATGTCTTGACCCGAAAACCATGCTCTCAAGGAACGAGATTTTCACGTTCCAAATGACACTTTTCCACCGAGTGAACAAGGGATGAAAGCTGGCATCTGGTGAACAAGGAGGCGTAGCTCACCGCTTGCTCGATCCTGCTACAAGACCACCACTCCCTCTTCCTTGGCTAATCGAAGAACAGATCCAAGCGAAGCTAGCTCTGCCAGATTAGCAATCGACCGATTGCTCGTTTGTTTTCTGGCGCCGGGCAAAAAGACGAGCGTCCACCGCCGAGTGGAGTGCATCTGTGGACTGCAAGCGCAGTGCTGAATGCACTGGATGCACGGCATCGCTTGTGTCATAATGCACTTTGTCCGCGAGCCACTTTCAGGCTCCACTTGACGTTGCCGGTAAAATATCGGCTGCCGCGGATTCATTTATTCTTCGTGGATAAAAGAGCGATCCATCGCGGCGTCCCGTGCGCGATTAGGTAGTCGGTATTTTATGCACAACGGCTCATCTCGCGAGCATCGCACATACCAGCCGCGATCTATTTTATTACTTTCCGAACGGGCGTCTCGGTGAAATATTTGCAATAAATAAAAATGAGTAATGTGAATCTTAATTTTGGCCGGAAGTATCAATTTATCTCGGCACTAAAAGCGGTGCTTGGAATCTGCAGAACGAATGCTTCGCCGATAACTCATCCTCATCTCTCGGATGTCGCCGCTTTGAAGTAGGAAAATATCAATTCACTCAGACTTTTATATTGCTCCTACACATACGCTTATTTACATGCGTAAAATGGGCTCTGTCCCTGTCCCTGTCCCTGTCCCTGTCCCTGTCCCTGTCCCTGTACCTGTCCCTGTCCCTGTCCCTGTCCCTGTCCCTGTCCCTGCCCCTGTCCCTGTCCCTGTCCCTGTCCGTGTCCCTGTCCCATCCCTGTCCCTGTCCCTGTCCCTGTCCCTGTCCCTGTCCCTGTCCCTGTCCCTGTCCCTGTCCCTGTCCCTGCCCCTGTCCCTGTCCCTGTCCCTGTCCGTGTCCCTGTCCCATCCCTGTCCCTGTCCCTGTCCATGTCCCTGTCCCTGTTCCTGTCCCTGTATTGCAAGCAAAAACCTTCATAAAATCAACACGTGTGCGAGAGAGGCCCAATTATCGGCTCTGACATAATAAAAAAATTCCAGTCATTGGATTCACAGCCTCGAATTAAAAGTTTGTTTCAACTTTCAACACGTAAAAATTTAAACGTGCCGAAAAAATGTGTAAAAGTTCCGGACTATTTTGACAAATGTCACGAAATTTTTAATATTTTTTTTATTTCAGCGCGTCTCAATACGCTGCGCATCGCACGCGTCCAGATGTCGCCACCCCCCACCCCCTTCCACCCACACCACCCACAGCGCTAAATATTAAATAATTAAACAATCCACCCCGCGTTTGTTTTTCTACGCTTTTTTTCTAGCGGCCAAAGTTTAGTCGAGTTTCGCGCAGTTGTTTTGTTTCCGAGGCCGGCTCTCGGAACCAGTCGGCCGTGTGTGAAGTGTGGGGTGGCCGGGGTGGGCGCTGGGGGGGGGGAAACAAAACAGGATCGCCGTGACGTAACGCTTCATTAAGACTTAATTAGCAGCCGCTGAGTTCGTTGCCATGGAGCGTCAGGGGGGGGGGAGGAAAAAACGTGGCCAGGTATTTAAAGAAAATAAACTAATTAGCGAGTGCTGCGAACATTAATTTCACTCATTTCCCGTCGCGGCGCGGACAGCTTTGTGCGGCTGCGCACTCGGCGAGGATCATAATTAGCAATTTACCGGCGAGACGCGGCGGGTTGGATTATTAATTAGAAAAATGAAAACCTTGTCGCGGGGAAAAGTTTTGAGTAGGCCGGGGATGTGACGTCACGCGGGCTGGAGTCGCACCACGGCCCGTTGGGCGCTATCCAACAACTCATTGAGTACAAGCTTGGAGCTTGAAGCTTGAAGCTGCTTGCACTTCACCCAGTTGGTGTTTTCTATATCATACAGTTTGACTACTTAATTATAATTCATCGAAACACAGGGATAATATTAGTTAAGGGATTTAACAGGGTTGTTGTGCAATTCGATAAAAAATTGCTTAAATAACGATTCTTCGAAACTAAATTGAGATTTTTAAGTGATTTAGAACAGAAAATCAACAAAAAGTGATTTTTCCAAAAATTTTGTGGTTTGGCAATATCTTATATCTTGCAAGCAAGTCATACAGAAAAAATTATACGGAAAAGGACGCAAAGGCATTTTTTGAAATTAAAGTACCTACCAACCCTGCTTTTAAATGAAGAACCCAAGGCTTGAAACGATTGATCCGTGGATTCTTGCTGAAGACATCACCCCATTTCGCCGGGCAAATCGCGGGAAGACATTTGTTGTAAAACCCGCTCTGACACTCTGACAGACAACTGTTACCCGTCTCCTTGGCGACACGCGGGCCCGGGACCGAGCATAAAAACCCCCGTCCCCCTTCTTACCCGCAAAGAACACGGTCGCAGTTGGAGTCGGCCTGCAGCCGGCTCATTTCCAAACACCATGCAAATTTAATTCAATCCCCCCTGGACACTTGAACCTCCCCCCGACCCCCCGACCCCCACCCCCCACCCCCCAGCGCGACGACCCAGCCGACGTTCACATAAGATATTTACCAGCCGCCGCAAGACATTGTCTTGTCCAATATAGGAAGCCTAGGGTGACCTTTGCCCGGCCAGTTGCCCGGCTTTTTTACTTAAATATGATTCATTGACTCTGCCTTTTAAACAAACGACCACACATCAATCATAATCCAACTGGCCGTTCTTTCATTCGTGTGTTTTGCTTAAAGGAGCCCTTCGAAATGATTATTAGAATTTATATATTGTCGAGTATACCAATCAAAGTGACATTCCGTTTAAAATTTATTTAAAAAAAATCTGGGGCCAAATGATTGCACATTTTTTCTTTGGCGCGAAGCCTCATGCGTTTAAACAAACGGAGTGCTCAAAACCAGATGGCCAGGCGTGCAATGTTTCTAACCCCACTGCACACTTGATATGTTAAGAGCTTGCAATAGAAATCACTGCACTCTTGATGTTTAGAGCTTGCTATAGAAATCACTGCACACTTGATGTTAAGAGCTTGCTATAGAAATCACTGCACACTTGATGTTAAGAGCTTGCTAAAGAAATCACTGCACACTTGATGTTAAGAGCTTGCTATAGAAATCACTGCACACTTGATGTTAAGAGCTTGCTAAAGAACTCACTGCACACTTGATGTTAAGGGCTTGCTAAAGAAATCACTGCACACTTGATGTTAAGAGCTTGCTAAAGAAATCACTGCACACTTGATGTTAAGAGCTTGCTAAAGAACTCACTGCACACTTGATGTTAAGGGCTTGCTAAAGAAATCACTGCACACTTGATGTTAAGGAGTAAGAAACCACTGCCTGCCTAATCACTATTATTCCTCATGTTTCCAAGCAGAACGGAGACCCGTAAAGTAGTAAAATCTCTGAAATTCCACAGGATTCATGGCAACGATTGCATCGCGTTCAACCCCGCCCGGAGTTCATGCATCGCAGAGGCGATGCCTCCACTGCGTTGAACATGTAACACGTGACGGTCCAGGCTCCTGATCACGCGCACGTTGCCGACGCAACGGCGACATCTGTCCACCGCCTTCTGGACACGTCGGCGTCCACGTCGCCGACCGCCTGTTCTTATTTGCAATTCCCTGACCTCCAAGTGGCCGGGCGGACGCGTCACGACCTCCGTCAAGTTTATATCGCCCATTCTGTTCGGCCGAGACGGAGAAACGCCCCGCCCGAAGCACGTACTTCTACCCGGCTAGTGCCACGTTAATTCTCGTCGGAAAGTTATTATGTGGACGTCTTGTTTCATTCTGTGACTCGTTGGTGTCAGTCTGCACCGGTATAAAGCCCCTCGTGTTCAGTGCTGAAGATAAGTGACCCTCTTCAACTCTTGGTCAAGTGGGCTGAGCACCTGGGAAAGTCTAAGTGGAAAGTTCAGCACTTAATGTAACGGTTTGATTAAAAATAATTATTGAAACCTATTTTTTCGGGACACTTGTAGAACGTTGAGAACGTCTTCGTGCCCCGAGACAGAGAAACGCCCCCACCAGGTGACCTGCACTCAAGACGGCTGCTTACGCCCCTCGTCATAACTCAAGGACACAAAACACATCAAGATTCATCGTGTTTCTCCCGAAGAATGCAGCTAAGCCAGGTTTAAACCGTCGCTAATCCCCGCTCTAGTCAAGTCAGCGAGACACGTGATCTCTCACCTTGCTGCTGCTGGAATCCCGCGCCGACGCAGCGACAGCCACCTGCAACAGAAAGAGATTCCCGCGGTTAAAATCCCGGCGATCCCGCCGAACCCGGCACCTCCATCACACCGTAATTGCCGTTATTTCACCCGGCACACGTCACTATGACGTCACTTGGAAACTTTTCATCCAATCACTTACACGCTCGTCAACGTCACCTCCCCCTCACCCTACAACCCCACCTCCCCTCCCACCCCGCTTTTTATGCCGCGTTAACAATAACAGAGGTCGCGGGGAAGGCGATATTTTTACACCATTTTGACAGCCCCCTGCCCCTACCCCTACCCCTGCCCCATCACGGCCACCCTGGTTTCATTACATTAAAAGCACGTGACAGGCGCCGGTCCCCCACCCACCGCCCCATTGACCCCGCATTCCAGCGTCCCACGGTCCGTCCGTCGGCGTCGCATTGTCGACCGCCGGACACGGCCGACTTGAGCCGAGCTGTGCCGAGCGGAGCCGAGCAATCAACGGGGCCGACCGAGATCACCGTCACATCCGTTTCATTCAAAGCCGGCTGCATTCAAAATTCAAAGCCTGCTGGATTCGGGAAGAGTGGGAGGGGGGGGGGGAGGGGGCGGAGGGACAAAATGGGCTTGTGAATCACGTTGATTGCGTCCATTAAATCACCCGAGTGGCGGTGGTTCATTACGTAGCGGGTTCATGTCCGACATCCCGGGGGCGGTGCATTCGCTGCCAACTGTCTGCAACTTTCACCTTTCACCGCCATCTAAAGCTGACACCGCGCCGTGACACGCACTTTCCCGCGATGCGTGCGGACGTGCGTTCGGAACTTTGTAAGCCTCGGGTCGCGATCTGAAGTGACACGCGTCATGTCACGTTCACAGAGCAACGCCGATGAGATTCACAAAAAAAAAAACTGCTACCTTGATTCAGGAGCGATGAATGTTGTGAGAGAAGCTGAACAATAGCGCCGATGTAACACCGCATCGTTAGAGACACTAGCATTCGCAGTGCGTGGATTTGTGCGTGGTCTTTGTCACGCACAATGCACGCACCAGCGTCGGCCGGCCGGAGTGCGTCATTGTCATTCATGCATTCCGGCCGCGACGAGCAAAAAACACACACGCACCGCATGAGGTGCATGAAAAAGTGCGTGAAAAAGTGCGTGTCGGCCGGCGGGCGCGTTCCGAGCGGAATTAACCGTCGACTGTTTTAATTTGTAATCGTCGCCGGGTCGCCGGGACAAAACAGACAAAACAGCAGCGAGCAGCGCTGTCTCCCTCCTGGCGGCCGGCGGCGGAACCAGCACACGTGACACGTGACGCGTGACGTGGCCCGGCCCGTTGGCGACAGCGCGATGAATAAATAGCGGGAAATTAGGGGCCGTGTCGCTGCTAGCAACCCGTTTCCCGCGAAGGGATGTTGATAATTTCCACGAGATTATTAATTTTTTGTTTTAAATAACGCGTCCGGCCTGAAAAGAGGAGACATTAGTTCGCGCAAACACTTTTTTTTCGGCGCAAGGCTTTGTGTTTACATGAATTTAATCACAAACAAGCGAAATCTACGAAAAACGAAATGAATTTAATAAAGGTGACTGTCGCTTGTTTTTCTGACGAGATGGAGGCATCGTGGATCGTGGAACCCGGTCTTGTGGAGATAATGTGATTCCGTGTCCTGTGCGCCGTGCCCGAGTCCACCAATCACAAGGCAGCAGACTACACTGATACGATCACCATAAGCCCTCTGGATTCATTACGCGCGCCGGATTTCAGAACAAAAAGACAATCTAGACGGATTCCGGCGAGGCAAGCACATTCATATGTTTCTTCACCGAGACGATCTGTCATCGTCGTGACTCGCATTTAAATAAAATCATCATCATCATCGTCATCATCATCGCCGAGAAACAAAATACCCTTACCCCTGCTCGGCATATCGCTGTCTTGCGTCGCAGCCAGTTTGCAAATTTATCATAACAAAAAAAAAAACAGCGGTAAATCCGGACGGAGAACATCGGGACGGATCCTGGTGGCTGTGGAAGGGGAGGGGGGATCGCATCAGCGGAACGCGAGCTAGATTTATTCTGCGACGTCTATAACTGAATCATTCAGAGCCTTGGGAGCCCCCCCCCCCCTGCGTTGTGATGCTCACTACGGGGCCGTGTTCGGGGTCGTCACGGTCGCGCGGGGTTGCAGCCTGCAGGACTGGTCCATTGCACGTTGTCCCATGGACTCATACATGCATGATTAGTGGTGTTTGACGACGCACTGTTTTGACAACTGGCCCTTTGGCAGCGGTCTAATGGCGTCGGTGAATGAAAGGGTGATGAAGAACCTAACCTAGTCTAGAATGGAGGAGGGAATACCCGGTGCCGGCACGTAGCCTAATCCTGTCGAAAAGCACCGATGGGACCACCGGTCTTACGTCATTTCCGAAGGACGGTACAACTCGAACGACAGAATTCCTCCACTAATCCATGCTGTCGAGAGGTTGATAAGCAAGGCGAGTGAAGTTGTTGTACTAACTTCAAACCCTCCAACCTCTCTCCCGAACAGAACTGATCATGTGCATGATGGTCACCCATCAAACACCTGAGTCAGCGCGATGTTGCTTAACTTCGGTGATCTCACGAGAACCGGTGTTTCCAGCATGCCAAACCGTTCAAACATGCAGGCAGTCAAGAACTCTGTCCCTTCTCGGACTTCATCACGGCCCACGGGTGCAACGTTGATTAGGAAGTTGTGCTTGATATATCCAGGCACAAGAAGGGCTAAAATATGTTCTGTCCAAATTAAAACTCAAGCGTTAATATTGCCAGAAGGCGGAACTCGGAGTTAAGAAACCGGCTGGATTTTCCTCGCGGTCAGTGTGATGCAGAGCCCGGCTTGAAATGGGAAATCGATGTGCGGTGCTCAAGGTCAACCATAGCTGCCACTTGTTGACGCCTGGGTGCAAAAACTTGCCGAATGGAAACTATGGCAACGTAAATGAGAACACTTCCCGGAGACAAACATAGTTTCAGTAAATTTCTTTTCTTGCAACGCTGGCAAACACGATTAACAAGTTCTAACAATTTGTTTTCTTCTTTTTCAGGTAGGCTTTCTTTTCTCTCTCGGCCACTTGGACGCGCGAGCTCCTCGACGTGCAACACTGGCCTCCATTGTTCGTAAGTCAACACTAACACATCGGAGCGGCTCGAACACGGTCAGTTTGATAGCCAGCACGTCCCAGACGTCGCTAGTTCCCGCGCCCAGCGCCAGACGGCGCCCCCGCCGCCCCGGCCCCGTCGAGTGCAATCAATCTGCGGCTTAGGGCCGCGCCCGGTGGCAGTTGGAGGAAGCATTTCTCATCCGCGGCTCTAGCCGGCCGGGAGGCGGGATAAGAAACCCACGATAAGACGGGGGGACGATGCCTGCCGCGTACTTCCCCCAAACCACCCCTGTAACCACCCCTCAAGGCCCACAAACTCAGCACAGCGGCGACTCTGTTGCGGAGAAAGTGCGTGTGTCGTGCGTGAAACACTTTTCGTGTTTCAAACGGGAAGACCATTTTGTGCCTGAGTTTTCTGTGGCTCAAGGTCAATGAATCTAATATGTGTCAATATAATGTGTAAACTTATCTTTTTAATGGATTGGACAACAGATTATTCAAATACCGAAATCGGGTTGGGAAGTTGGGTCGGGTCAGGAAAGGTAGTATTAGATGATTATTGGTGCTTAACGACGTACTGTTTTGACAACTGGCCCTTTGGCACTGGTCTAATGGCGTCGGTGAATGAAATGTTGATGATGAAAGTGATGATGAACCTAACCTATGGCTAGAAGGGAGGAGGGGAAACCCGGTGCCGGCACGTAGCCTACTCCTGTCGAAAAGCACCAAGGGGACCACCGGCTTTACGCCCCTTCCGAAGGACGGTACAACTCGAACAACAGGATTCCTCCACTAATCCGTGCTGTCGAGAGGTTGATAAGCAAGGCGAGTAAAGTTGTTGTACTAACTTCAAACCCTCCAACCTCTCTCCCGAACAGAACTGATCATGTGCATGATGGTCACCCATCAAACACCTGGCTCAGCGCGATGTTGCTTAACTTCGGTGATCTCACGAGAACCGGTGTTTCCAACGTTGCCAAACCGTTTGGTGTTGTATTAGAAGCGGGGCGGGGGAGGGGGGAATTTAGTGCGAGTTTTGCTAGAAATAAACAGGTTAGATCAACTGCATTTCAAAACAGACTGTACTCCAGGCACAGTTTACCCAGGCTGACAAGACGTCACCCTTTCAACCGTTCTACGTCACAACTCGGAAGACCTCGAAGCTCAAATCCGATGTCAATTTTTATCCGCCTTCCTGGGCGTTAAGCGCGGAGTTGACCTTCAACCCTTCGACAAAGAAGGGGTTCTCATGAACAAGCGCACTCACTCCAGGAATCTTAGGAAGGAATGTGACGTCATATCGACCGCACGCCGCTGCGGCGTCGGAAACGCGCGACACGCCGAGGCGACGCTGATATTTATGACGTTGTACGGCGTCGGCGTCGGCGTCGTCGTCGGCGTCGGTGTAGTGGATGCGAAGACAAGGGAATGGGGGGAAGGGGGCTGGCCCGGGTTAAAACTATGGCCGTCTTTTGAATTTAGTGCCTGCAGGTTTGTAAATCTCCCGCCGCGCGCGCTGCTTCGGCCCCGAGCCGCCGTGCGAACCGTCGCCCCGGTCTCCTAGACTCTGCTCTTTACGAGCGTTATTTGTGTCCGCCGCCAGCGCTAGCAGCTCCATAGCAACGCGTCGGACGTCATCACAAACAAACGCGGCGGTCACATTTTCATTCGCGACATTTTTCACCCGGTTTTACCAATAATGTCAACCCCTTTCCTAAGAAGCAGCACATGAAAACAATTGTATTTTCATGGTGATGTCCTCCGTCTTGAACACCATCTCCGTGTTGTGTGGTTACACGTATAGCTATCAACTTGTCACGTGAAGATCTTCTACCCGAACTAACTGTGCTCCCTTCAGGATGTCTTAGTGTTCCACGACTCAGACAACGTGAGAGCGAAGTGCCTGCTGAGCTCCAACCAGCTGTTTATTGAATGTCTGCATCGCCGAGCGATCCGGTGTCATTCGCCGCAACCAGCCAGCGTTGCGTTTCGTTGCGTTCAGTGGCGGCGCCAGATATAAATCAGTAGGGGGCAAAGCAGGGGCAAGCGAATAGGTGAAGGGGGCAATAACCAGCCCCCCCCCCCCCTCCCCACGGGCCCACACAGATCGAATTACCTGAAGAGTGTTTTTATTTCTCATGTTGTAAATTAGGCAGTTCAATTGGAAGATTATTTTCACAAGGTCTAATCCGTAAAAGCTTATTGCTTCGTCACACGGAAAATTTTACTGGTGCAGCGTTCCACGTAAAAGCAGTTAGTTGCCCCTACAATAATCACAATATTTCTGAAAAACATTCAATTGACAGTTGAAAGAAATTCTAACTCGCAATGTGAAGTCTCGAGTCGATCGGACGTCTACTTTGATCACAAGATATCTGGAATTTGGGACTTTTCAGCGGGGGGGCAAGCAGGGGGGCAAGCCAATTTTTGGGGGTGCACTTGCCCCCCCATGCACCCCCGTAGCGCCGCCACTGGTTGCGTTGCGTTGCGTTGCGTTGCGTTGCGTTGCGTTGCGTTGCGTTGCGTTGCGTTGCGTTGCGTTGCGTTGCGTTGCGTTGCGTTGTGGTGCGTTGCGTTGCGTTGTGGTGCGTTGCGTTGCGATGCGATGCGATGCGATGCGTTGCGTTGCGTTGCGTTGCGTTGTGGTGCGTTGCGTTTCGTTGTAGTGCGTTGCGTTACTGGAATTTATCGTCACAATCTCGCAGCTGGAACTCCCTGTTTAAAGTCGTCTCTTTGGATTGCCCCGAACCGGGTCGAACCGGGCCGAACCGGGCCGAACCGGCCCAAGCCAAAATTATCTGCCAGATGAATGTTTTTCCTGCAACCTGCCCCGTTGCACATTCCAAATTAAGTACGCGTAATCTATTGAATCACAAAATTCTTCGATATTTTGCTATTTTGTGGCACACTTTTCGATTTGGCCCTCGCGACCGCACCAGGTAACTTAAATACATTTGGAATATTAAAACAAAATTCAGATCAAAGCTGCGATCAACGGGGCAGTGATCCACGGGGCAGGGATCCACGGGGCAGGGATCCACGGGGCAGGGATCCACGGGCAGGGATCGACGGGGCAGGGATCCACGGGGCAGGGATCCACGGGGCAGTGATCCACGGGGCAGGGATCCACGGGGCAGGGATCCACGGGGCGATGGATCCACGGGGCAGGGATCCACGTGGCAGGGATCCACGGGGCAGGGATCCACGGGGCAGGGATCCACGGGGCAGGGATCCACGGGGCAGGGATCCACGGGCAGGGATCGACGGGGCAGGGATCCACGGGGCAGGGATCCACGGGGCAGTGATCCACGGGGCAGGGATCCACGGGGCAGGGATCCACGGGGCAGGGATCCACGTGGCAGGGATCCACGTGGCAGGGATCCACGGGGCAGGGATCCACGGGGCAGGGATCCACGGGGCGATGGATCGCCGACTGTTTCGCGTCGCGTGAATTGACGGAAAGCAATTTGACCCGCGAGCCGGGAAACAAACGCGTGCGACGCGCTCGCTTAGGTTGCCTGGACCGTCTGCGTATTACGTTAATGAACCCTGAACCACGTGTTGAGCCGATCATCGAAGGACCCAACGCTGAGGTCGATTGAAACACCGTCATTGGGACCTTGATATCGCCCCACTCCTCTTGGAGAAGCGATTTCAAGCGACAAGTCAGGAAATGTCGGTGAAACTTCAGACAATGTCGGGGTGTTTAGGCGTCCTATCAGACAGCGAAACAAATGGCGGTCCAGGCGTTTCATTGCGGGCGTCACTCTACGTCGGTGTCCTCGTTTCGCCGTCCAATTATTCTCGACGCCGACGCCGACGCCGATGCGAGCGTCGCGACGTCGGCGATAACTCCGATCGCAGCGATATCTGGCGGCTTGGCGGGCTCGACACAGCTTAGCTCGGTCTTCCTGGCAGCTCCAGCAGCTCTAATGGTTTCACCCTTGTTTATTGACAAATACATTAATTACATTTTCTTTTCATTTGCTGACCCGTGTCTATGCGCTAAGCTATACCTGGAAACAAAATAGTTAATTACACGGATGTTTGTCTTGCTGGTTGGTCGTTTTGTTGGACAACCTGTGGAAAATAAGTACTTTTAAAGGTCAGATACACGAAAACATGGCGGCCAAAAGGAAAATGCGCTCAATTAACTGTCCGGCAGGTTAAAACCTTTAAGGGTAGTGATGCCGGGGGGGGGGGGGGAATCGTCCGAAGGGATCTGAAACTGTGTGTTCCCGATTCTCTGCTTGCCGGCCGTTGTGTCAACCCCGGCTGCAGAGCCGATGATTCGCCCGGAGTCGACTGATTGAAAGACGCACTTCCCCGATCGAAGTCACCAGGAGGCCGTGCAATTAATTGCCAGTTAATTGCCATCGGCAAAGTGTGGGGGAGGGGGAAGCTTTGTGACGTTGCCGCTCTCACTGCTATCTGGATGTCGCCGGGGGTGGGGCTTGACTTGGCCAAGGTTGCCGTCGCCCGTCTTCTGTTTCTCTGCCCTTTTATGTCAAAAATATGTTTTATTGAAGTCTGGTAAAGCTTAAACCCGGAGTTGGTCGGGCATCTCCAGGGCCAAAAACGTGTTTATTTTTCAAATAAACCCAACAAAATAATCTCTGTATCACCTATAATAAACCGAATAATCCACAATTATATTATTTTATTTATAAGATGCATTGTCTTTGACAGTGTCAGCAAGAAGATATAAAAAGTCTTAGCTTCAACAAGGACCCGCGACCCCTGTAGTTCACATTGCGCGATGAAGTCGTTAAAGCCAGGTTTCCATGGCTTCCATGAAAACACAGCCTTCCTTTTGGTAGGATTACCAACTGAATCACGATGGAAAGTGCCTTAAAACACCTTAAAAATCTTTCAACTCCAATTGAAAACGTTGAATAAGTTCACATTTATAAGTGAGATAACTTTGTTGAGAATGAGTTGAAAGAAATGTAGGGATAACGTGGAGCGTTGCTCCGTCACCGGCGACTGACTGAAAGGGAGTCTCGAGTTGAACAGAAGCCTCTATTAGGTAATTGGGCGCGTTTAAATATGACTCTCTGGATGATGAAGTGTTCGCAGGGAATTATCCTCGGCTTCAGATGGCAGCAAGTCGCTGATGGAGCCATTCATCCGGATTCTAAACAAACCCTGACCCTTTCTTCTCGCTGTTTTCCCGGCCCCCTAATCCCATCTGCATCAATGAAATTACTTCCAACATTTCCAACGGGCGTTGGAAGCATAGCTAACGTCACGTGGGCAGTGTGCGCCTTCTAGATTCTATAAGACTCGCTGTCCCGTCAGCAGGAAGCATGCTGTGTCTCATGGAGCCGTGACGTCGCCGCTGGAGCTCGATTAAGAACATCAGTCGCTTTTAGAAGCTTAATAATTGATACAAAAAGCAGGGGACGTTTTCCTCGGTTTTGTCAAACAGAATAAAACTGTTAAAGAAGTCGAAATTGAAGTATAATTGGCAACTTCCACGCTGCTAGGCGAATACGAGGAAGCAGTTATAACCCGATGAACTTTGACCTCGGCCCACGATGTGAAAGAATCACCTCACAAAGTACACAGCGCGCCGTGCAAATCACGGCCGTGTCAATACGCGAAACTGCAGCGCTGCCTTTGTTGCGTTGCCAGCGCGACGCTGATAAAACCCGCAGGACATCACACAACCCATCACTCGGGCTCAATGGCTCGGACGAAGCGGGAGATTCTGATCCGTCACGTGATCCGAAACGCGACCGACAAACGAGAATCGCATTGTAATTGTAGTTTACAGTCCATCTCTTCACCGTGATTACAAAGGCTTACAAGTCGCTTGCCTATAACAAGCTGAGCGTAACATCGTCTTGACCGTTAAGTTATTCCGAATCCCGAATGGGCAAGTTAAGATGTGTTTATTAGATGCGTCGTGGATCTCACCGCCGCGTGGACTCCGAGTCGATATGCCCATCCAGAAGGCGGTGAACAGTCGCGCCCCCCCCCCCCCAACCCCCCAAGCACCGCCGACCGGAAGCGTTAGGCAAATTCCATGGCCTTCCCTTCTCTCTCCGCGCGCGTTTCCCGCCGAGTTTCCCGCCGAGTTTCCCGCGACGTGGGGGGGGGGGGGGGGGGGGGGGGGGCTCATGAAATAAAGATTGCCGTGCAAACTTTGTTAACTTTCTATTTTCCTCGCAGCGCGGCGCGGCGTGGCGAGGTTATGGAAATGTGCGACGGGAGGTTTTTCCTTGTAGCCGGCGAGAAGTCGAACTGTCATTTTATTCGTGTCAATATTAGTGCAGCTCTCTGCGCGAGGTTCACCGAGTGGTGGGGGGGGGGGGGGGGGGGGGGGGGGGGAGGGGGCGGCTGATGGATGTGTCAAGATATTTGACAGCGGCATCGGGGGAGATTGAATCCAGCGCCTTGCGAGGGCTTCCTACGATAAACTAACTAAATATTTAATACGCGAATTTGACATTTAGAAATTGTCAATCTCTGATTCTTCTCTGTCAATAGCTTTTTTTTTAAATATAAATGATTATGTTTGCCCAAGTCTATCCTCGATCAATAATAAGATCGTATCCATGTATTTCAAATTGAACTACAAGTACATAATATGATAGGAGTTGTTCTCTAGGACAAGTATAAATAAACATAACCACAACACAAACTTGTTGAAACAACAAGGAGATTGTTCGGTTCGAGCGCGGAGAAGTCTTTCAATAATTCAGAGTGCGCCTTCTCGATACATCCGAGAAAGTTGCTAAACAATCCGTCGTCGGCCCGGCCCGTCCGATCGCAGCACATTCCACCGCCTTCTCCGCTGTAGATTGAAATACTTTCAGCTGTTTGATTAAAGCCGCGTTCCCGGCTCGTGCAGGGCGCGTTCCCGGCCGCTTCGATAACGTAATCTGTCTCTCGGTCGCCGTGCTCCGTCGCTCACCGAGACTGCTTTCTCTGCGCGCGATATTGGCAATGCCACAGAGTTTGTATAAAAACCCGGCAGAATCAATTGTAGTATTTGTTTTATATGTAATCCAAATGAAAATAGGTTGAAATTGATACAAAATAGTTTAAAGGTGTTTAATTTTACCTAATTCTGCAACGTAGACTGACGAAAATGACTACAAAACGTCTGTGTGGTTGACCATCTCTGATAGTTGCCGCATTTCGGTGTAATAATATATTTGGTTTTACTATAAAAACTACATGATATACGTTTAAAACAGACTCGATTCTAATTATTGACTAACTCTCAGAGGGCATACTTCGGTCTTCATCCTGAATCCTGTCACTCTTACAAATGATTTGCTGTACAGCTTTTCGATGGCTGGCACGTTGTGTGTTTGACCGTCTGACAGCCTGGATGCAGACACTTTATAACGCAACCGGGGCCTAAAAGACAGTTTTGCCCTCAATGCCCTTCGGCAGTTATGCCGATAAAAGCGGCACACTGTTCGGTTTCCATGGTCTTGTCTGCTTGTTCATGTATTTTGATAAACTTCTCCAATTGTGTGTAGGGCTTGATGATGATTTAGTGCTTTAGTTTCTGGCAAAAGGACCCCGGGTGACATTTTTACAGTCTCGACACGCAATGTTCACCGGCCATTTGGCTCAATATCGCCCGAAACACGTCGCACGCTCCCTTCACCGGAATCGCCTTTTTCTAGCATTTTTTGCATATCATCGCCGTTGGGAATAAAATTTTACATTTTTACATTTTTACATTTCAATACGTCATATTTAACACATTTTGCGCGGCTTAAACTAATTTATTCTGACTTTTATTTCTATCAGAAAATCTAGATCTGCGAAGAAAAATTCGTCGAAATAATTCGATAGAAAAGCTATGAAATCGTCGTTTAATCCCAGATTATCGTCTTTATAATCTAGCGGACCGTAAAACAAACTTATAGTTCTCACGGCTTCCTGGAAATCACATAAAAAGATGAATACGTCCGTCGCCATTTGAAGCCGTATCTCTTATGATAATCTCGAATTATATTTATAGACTTATAAATCTAGAATTTACATTTTTATCTCCAGCTCGCACCGCTGCGTCCTTGTCTCCCCCATCTCCATCGCTATCTCGCTCTCTCGCTCTCTCTCTCTCCCCCACACACCCGCCATTCAGAACGGACCAATAAAAACAGTTTTCATTTTTCCCATAGTTTTTACGAGCCACGTGGGAGTCGCGGAACACATTCGACCGCTAGGCACCTCGCAAAAAAAAAAAAACGTACAGAATAAAAAAAATAAAGCGAAAGTCGGGGCCGGGCACAGAAAAGTTTCCCCGCGTGGAGAAATGGTTTTTAGAATTGTTGTTCGAGCGAAAGTTTGTCTAAAATCTGATGTTCCGTTCGGGCGGGCGGGCGAACTTTGCAAGCCTCCTAACAGATGGCGATGTTTAAACATTAGAACACTTTTATTGCTCCGACCGGGAGTGTTATTTCTGAGATAACCGTCGCGCCGATGAGCGCCGAACTTGACCGAACGATCGGCGCTTCGGGAAACTCCGATACTCACGGTCTTCTGATCGTTCGGCCCGGTGGAAAGCTGCGATTTGTGCTGCGACGGCAAAAAACTGAAACGAGATCTGCCTTGGCCAAATAATCAACATGCGTTCGCTCGGATCGCGATTCAATCAGAAGTCGTCCTGATTTACCTCCAGTTGGTCAAAGAGGCTGGCGTACTTTGCTACGCTGCTACGATTGTTGGCATTACTATGTGCCTTGCCTAATGCCAGCAAACACCGGTGTCACTGCTGTTGCTAGTGTTGCTACGCTGCTACGATTGTTGGCATCAACCTTATATAATTTACAAGAGGGTTGATTTTCAACTGTTTTTGTACCTATCTGGGTTTCTGGGTTTCTGGGGATGTCTTCCATTAATCTTTTATAGAAACGGTGAAAAATGGACGAAAATTAGTGGGGTTTTTTTCAAAACCTTTCTTATTCTCTTCCCAAATTATTTTCCGTTTTTGAGCGAGATCTGTGACCTTTTTCTAATTTAATTTTGAAGAAATCTCATTTCGTCTAGGCTGAAAAAAAAACAAATGCAACCGACGGCCGGCCAAAATGCATCCACTATAAAAATGGAAAATATCAATATAGCACTGGAATATTCAACAAGTACACAGTAGTTTACGATTTTATGCAATAAAGTCACTTAACGTCACTTAAACTCTTGCCGCGCACGCGCATTTTGCCCTAAGGGCATATTGATGTTGTTTGCATGTTTTTGTATGCCCTATGGGCATATTTATGCCTTATTGGCATATAGTTTTGCCCTATGGGCATATTAACATGTAATTTTGCCAGCATTTTGCCCTATGGGCATATCGTTTTGCCTTATGGGCATAGGGTTTTGCCTTATTGGCATAGGGTTTTGCCTTATTGGCATAGGGTTTTGCCTTATTGGCATAGGGTTTTGCCCTATGGGCATCGACATGCCTTATGGGCATATTGTTTGCCCTAGGGGCATAGTTATGCCTTATGGGCATAGGGTTATGCCTTATGGGCATATTTAAATAAAATAATAAAGCATTTTGCCCTACGGGCATAGCTTTGCCCTAAGGGCATATACATGCCCTGTGGGCATATCTTTGCCCTATGGGCATATTTTTGCCCTAGGGGCATATTTATGCCTTATGGGAATATTTAGGCCTTATGGTCATAGGGCATATGGCATATAGGGCATTATGGGCATTTTTTTTAAAAGTAAAAGGCGTAACCACATAGTGCCGGAGGCACGGGTCTCCGCTGCTAGTCAACCTTATATAATTTACAAGAGGGTTGATTTTCAGCTGTTTTTGTACCTATCTGGGTTTCTGGGTTTCTGGGTTTCTGGGTATCTGGGGATGTCTTCCATTAATCTTTTATAGAAACGGTGAAAAATGGACGAAAATTAGTGGGGTTTTTTTCAAAACCTTTCTTATTCTCTTCCCAAATTATTTTCCGTTTTTGAGCGAGATCTGTGACCTTTTTCTAATTTAATTTTGAAGAAATCTCATTTCGTCTAGGCTGAAAAAAAAACAAATGCAACCGACGGCCGGCCAAAATGCATCCACTATAAAAATGGAAAATATCAATATAGCACTGGAATATTCAACAAGTACACAGTAGTTTACGATTTTATGCAATAAAGTCACTTAACGTCACTTAAACTCTTGCCACGCACGCGCATTTTGCCCTATGGGCAAATTGATGTTGTTTTGCATGTTTTTGTATGCCCTAAGGGCATATTTTTGCCTTATTGGCATAGGACTTTGCCCTATGGGCATATTGACATGTAATTTTGCCAGCATTTTGCCCTATGGGCATATTGTTTTGCCTTATGGGCATATTGTTTTGCCTTATGGGCATAGGGTTTGCCTTATGGGCATAGGGTTTTGCCTTATTGGCATAGGGTTTTGCCTTATTGGCATAGGGTTTTGCCTTATTGGCATAGGGTTTTGCCCTATGGGCATCGACATGCCTTATGGGCATATTGTTTGCCCTAGGGGCATAGTTATGCCTTATGGGCATAGGGTTATGCCTTATGGGCATATTTAAATAAAATAATAAAGCATTTTGCCCTACGGGCATAGCTTTGCCCTAAGGGCATATACATGCCCTGTGGGCATATCTTTGCCCTATGGGCATATTTTTGCCCTAGGGGCATATTTATGCCTTATGGGAATATTTAGGCCTTATGGTCATAGGGCATATGGCATATAGGGCATTATGGGCATTTTTTTTTAAAGTAAAAGGCGTAACCACATAGTGCCGGAGGCACGGGTCTCCGCTGCTAGTCAACCTTATATAATTTACAAGAGGGTTGATTTTCAGCTGTTTTTGTACCTATCTGGGTTTCTGGGTTTCTGGGTTTCTGGGTATCTGGGGATGTCTTCCATTAATCTTTTATAGAAACGGTGAAAAATGGACGAAAATTAGTGGGGTTTTTTTCAAAACCTTTGTTATTCTCTTCCCAAATTATTTTTCGTTTTTGAGCGAGATCTGTGACCTTTTTCTAATTTAATTTTGAAGAAATCTCATTTCGTCTAGGCTGAAAAAAAACAAATGCAACCGACGGCCGGCCAAAATGCATCCACTATAAAAATGGAAAATATCAATATAGCACTGGAATATTCAACAAGTACACAGTAGTTTACGATTTTATGCAATAAAGTCACTTAACGTCACTTAAACTCTTGCCGCGCACGCGCATTTTGCCCTATGGGCATATTGATGTTGTTTGCATGTTTTTGTACGCCCTATGGGCATATTTATGCCTTATTGGCATATAGTTTTGCCCTATGGGCATATTAACATGTAATTTTGCCAGCATTTTGCCCTATGGGCATATCGTTTTGCCTTATGGGCATAGGGTTTTGCCTTATTGGCATAGGGTTTTGCCCTATGGGCATATTAATATATAATTTTGCCAGCCTTTTGCCCTTTGGGCATATCGTTTTGCCTTATGGGCATATTGTTTTGCCTCATGGGCATAGGGTTATGCCTTATGGGCATATTGACATAAAATACTGCAGATTTTTGCCCTACGGGCATAGCTTTGCCCTACGGGCATAAACATGCCCTATGGGCATATTTTTTGCCCTCGGGGCATAACTTTGCCCTACGGGCATATACATGCCCTAGGGGCATATTTTTTGCCCTAGGGGCATATTTATGCCTTATGGGCATAGGGTTATGCCTTATGGGCATATTAAAATAAAATACTAAAGCATTTTGCCCTACGGGCATATTTTTGCCCTATGGGCATATACATGCCCTATAGGCATATTTTTTGCCCTCGGGGCATATCTTTGCCCTAGGGGCATATCTTTGCCCTAGGGGCATATCTTTGCCCTATAGGCATATCTTTGCCCTATGGGCATATCTTTGCCCTATGGGCATATCTTTGCCCTATGGGCATATCTTTGCCCTATGGGCATAACTTTGCCCTAGGGGCATAGAAGCTGCCCGCAGGGCCTAGCTGGGTACCAGCTAGTCAACCTTATATAACTTACAAGAGGGTTGATTTTCAGTTGTTTTTGTACCTATCCGGGTATCTGGGGTTCTGGGGTTGTCTTCCATTAATCTTTTATAGAAACGGTGAAAAATGGACGAAAATTAGTATGTTTTTTTTCAAAACCTTTGTTATTCTCTTCCCAAATTATTTTTCGTTTTTGAGCGAGATCTGTGACCTTTTTCTAATTTAATTTTGAAGAAATCTCATTTCGTCTAGGCTGAAAAAAAAACAAATGCAACCGACGGCCGGCCAAAATGCATCCACTATAAAAATGGAAAATATCACTTTGGCACTGGAATATTCAACAAGTACACAGTAGTTGACGATTTCATGCAATACAGACACATTGCATCACTAAAACTCTTGCCACGCACGCGCATTTGGCCCTAGGGGCATATTATTTGCCCTACGGGCATATTGATGTTGTTTTGCACGTTTTTACATGCCCTATGGGCATATTTATGCCTTATTGGCATAGGGTTTTGCCCTATGGGCATATTTACGTATAATTTTGGCAGCGTTTTGCCCTATGGGCATAGGGTTTTGCCTTATTGGCATAGGGTTTTGCCCTTTGGGCATATGGATATATAATTTTGCCAGAATTTTGCCTTATGGGCATATCGTTTTGCCTTATGGGCATAGGGTTTTGCCTTATTGATATAGGGTCTTGCCCTATGGGCATAATGACATATAATTTTGCCAGAATTTTGCCCTATGGGCATATCGTTTTGCCTTATGGGCATAGTGTTTTGCCTTATTGGCATAGGGTTATGCCTTATGGGCATATTGACATAAAATACTGCACCATTTTGTCCTAAGGGCATAGATTTGCCCTATGGGCATATACATGCTTTATGGGCATATTTTTGCCCTAGGGGCATATTTTTTGCCCTCGGGGCATATCTTTGCCCTTTGGGCATATATTTGCCCTATGGGCATATTTTTTGTCCTCAGGGCATATCTTTGCCCTTTGGGCATATCTTTGCCCTTTAGGCATATATTTGCCCTATGGGCATATATTTGCCCTATGGGCATAACTTTGCCCTATGGGCATATATTTGCCCTATGGGCATAACTTTGCCCTAGGGGCATAGAAGCTGCCCGCAGGGCCTAGCTGGGTACCAGCTAGTCAACCTTATATAATTTACAAGAGGGTTGATCTTCAGCTGTTTTTGTACGTATCTGGTTATCTGGTTATCTGGGGTTGTCTTCCATTAATCTTTTATAGAAACGGTGAAAAATGCACGAAAATTATTGGGGTTTGTTTTGAAACTTTTGTAATTCTCTTCCCAACAACACTTTCGTTTTTGAGCGAGATCTGTGACCTTTTTCTTATTTAACTTTGAAGAAATCTAATTTCGTCTAGGCTGAAAAAAAAACAAATGCAACCGACGGCCGGCCAAAATGCATCCACTATAAAAATGGAAAATATCACTATGGCACTGGAATTCAACAAGTACACAGTAGTTTACGATTTCATGCAATAAAGTCACTCTTTGTCACTAAAACTCTTGCCACGCACGCGCATTTTGCCCTATGGGCATATTGTTTGCCCTATGGGCATTAAAATGTTGTTTTGCATGTGTTCATATGCCCTATGGGCATATTTATGCCTTATTGGCATAGAGTTTTGCCCTATGGGCATATTGACATGTAATTTTGTCAGCATTTTGCCCTATGGGCATATCGTTTTTCCTTATGGGCATAGGGGTTTGCCTTATGGGCATAAGGTTTTGCCCTATTGGCATAGGGTTTTGCCCTATGTGCATATTGACATATAATGTTTCCAGAATTTTGCCCTATGGGCATATCGTTTTGCCCTATGGGCATAGGGGTTTGCCTTATGGGCATTAGGTTTTGCCCTACGGGCATATTGACATATAATTTTGCCAGCATTTTGCCCTAAGGGCATAGTTATGCCTTATGGGCATAGGGTTATGCCTTATGGGCATATTGATATAAATTACTGCAGCAATTTGCCCTACGGGCATAGCTTTGCCCTATGGGCATATCTTTGCCCTATGGGCATAGCTTTGCCCTATGGGCATATCTTTGCCCTATAGGCATATCTTTGCCCTATGGGCATATCTTTGCCCTATGGGCATATCTTTGCCCTATGGGCATATTTTATGCCCTTGGGGCATATCTTCGCCCTAGGGGCATAGAAGCTGCCCGCAGGGCCTAGCTGGGTACCAGCTAGTCAACCTTATATAACTTACAAGAGGTTTTGTTGTCTAATTTAGGTGTACCTATCCGGGTATCTGGGGATGTCTTCCATTAATCTCTTATAGAAACGGTGAAATATGGACCAAAATGGTCGGGGTTTTTTTCAAAACGTTGATAATATTTTTCCCAATAACAATTTACTTTTTGAGCGACATCCGAGTATTTTTACTATTTTAAATTTGAATAAAACTAATTTTGCATAGGCTGAAAATAGGGTATGAAAAAGGTAAACAACTCTTCACAGGTACAGTCTGTCCAATAATTTTATGCCACAAAGTCACTTTTCGTCACTAAAAATTTTGACGCGCACGCGCATTATGCCCTATGGGCATAGGGTTATGCCTTATGGTCATAGGTAGGGTTATGTCTTATAGGCATAGGTTTTTGCCCTAATAAAGTAAAAGGCGTAACCACATAGTGCCGGAGGCACGGGTCTCCGCTGCTAGTCAACCTTATATAACTTACAAGAGTTGTTGTTGTCTAATTTAGGTGTACCTATCCGGGTATCTGGGGATGTCTTCCATTAATCTCTTATAGAAACGGTGAAAAATGGACCAAAATGGTCGGGGTTTTTTTCAAAACGTTGATAATATTTTTCCCAATAACAATTTACTTTTTGAGCGACATCCGAGTATTTTTACTATTTTAAATTTGAATAAAACGAATTTTGTCAAGGCTGAAAATAGGGTATGAAAAAGGTAAACAACTCTTCACAGGTACAGTCTGTCCAATAATTTTATGCCACAAAGTCACTTTTCGTCACTAAAAATTTTGACGCGCACGCGCATTATGCCCTATGGGCATAGGGTTATGCCTTATGGGCATATTTATGCCTTATGGGCATAGGGTTATGCCTTATGGGCATAGGTAGGGTTATGTCTTATAGGCATAGGTTTTTGCCCTAATAAAGTAAAAGGCGTAACCACATAGTGCCGGAGGCACGGGTCTCCGCTGCTAGTCAACCTTATATAACTTACAAGAGGGTTGATTTTCAACTGTTTTTGTACGTATCCGGGTATCTGGGGATGTCTTCCATTAATCCTTTATAGAAACGGTGAAAAATGCATGAAAATAGATGGGGTTTTTTTCAAAACCTTTATTATTCTCTTCCCAAATTATTTTTCGTTTTTGAGCGAGTTCTTTGACCTTTTTCTTATTTAATTTTGAAGAAATCTAATTTCGTCTAGGCTGAAAAAAAAACAAATGCAACCGACGGCCGGCCAAAATGCATCCACTATAAAAATGGAAAATATCACTATGGCACTGGAATATTCAACAAGTACACAGTAGTTTACGATTTCATGCAATAAAGACACACTGCGTCACTAAAACCCTTGCCACGCACGCGCATTTTGCCCTATGGGCATATTGATGATGTTTTGCATGTTTTTATATGCCCTATGGGCATATTTATGCCTTATTGGCATAGGGTTTCGCCCTATGGGCATATTGACACATAATTTTGGCAGCATTTTGCCCTAAGGGCATAGGGTTTTGCCTTATTGGCATAGGGTTTTGCCCTATGGGCATATTGACATATAATCTTGCCAGAATTTTGCCCTATGGGCATATCGTTTTGCCTTATGGGCATAGGGTTTTGCCTTATTGGCATAGGGTTTTGCCCTATGGGCATATTGACATATGATATTGCAAGAATTTTGCCCTATGGGCATATCGTTTTGCCTTATGGGCATAGGGTTTTGCCTTATTGGCATAGGGTTTTGCCCTATGGGCATATATTGACATGTGATTTGGGCAGCATTTTGCCCTATGGGCATAGCTTTGCCCTATGGGCATATACATGCCTTATGGGCATATTTTTTGCCCTAGGGGCATAGTTATGCCTTATGGGCATAGGGTTATGCCTTATGGGCATATTGACATAAAATACTGCAGCTTTTTGCCCTACGGGCATAGCTTTGCCCTATGGGCATATTTTTTGCCCTCGGGGCATATCTTTGCCCTATGGGCATATATTTGCCCTATGGGCATAACTTTGCCCTAGGGGCATAGAAGCTGCCCGCAGGGCCTAGCTGGGTACCAGCTAGTTACTACCTATGTGCCTTGCCTAATGCCAGCAAACACCGGTGTCACTGCTGTTGCTAGTATTGCTACGCTGCTACGATTGTTGGCATTACTACATGCCTTGCCTAATGCCAGCAAACACCGGTGTCACTGCTGTTGCTAGCGTTGCCACGCTGCTACGAGTGTTGGCATTACTATGTGCCTTGCATAATGCCAGCAAACACCGGTGTCACTGTTGTTGCTAGTGTTGCTACGCTGCTACGATTGTTGGCATTACTATGTGCCTTGCCTAATGCCAGCAAACACCGGCGTCACTGCTGTTGCTAGTGTTGCTACGCTGCTACGATTGTTGGCATTACTATGTGCCTTTCCTAATGCCAGCAAACACCGGTGTCACTGCTTTTGCTAGTTTTGATACGCTGCTACGATTGTTGGCATTACTATGTGCCTTGCCTAATGCCAGCAAACACCGGTGTCACTGCTGTTGCTAGTGTTGCTACGCTGCTACTATTGTTGGCATTACTATGTGCCTTGCCTAATGCTAGCAAACACCGGTGTCACTGCTGTTGCTAGTGTTGCTACGCTGCTACGATTGTTGACATTACTATGTGCCTTGCCTTATGCCAGCAAACACCGGTGTCACTGCTGTTGCTAGTGTTGGTACGCTGCTACGATTGTTGGCATTACTATGTGCCTTGCCTAATGCCAGCAAACACCGGTGTCACTGCTGTTGCTAGCGTTGCCACGCTGCTACGATTGTTGGTATTACTATGTGCCTTGCCTAATGCCAGCAAACACCGGTGTCACTGCTGTTACTAGTGTTGCTACGCTGCTACGATTGTTGGCATTACTTTGTGCCTTGCCTAATGCCAGCAAACACCGGCGTCACTGCTGTTGCTAGTGTTGCAACGCTGCTACGATTGTTGACATTACTATGTGCCTTGCCTTATGCCAGCAAACACCGGTGTCACTGCTGTTGCTAGTGTTGGTACGCTGCTACGATTGTTGGCATTACTATGTGCCTTGCCTAATGCCAGCAAACACCGGTGTCACTGCTGTTGCTAGCGTTGCCACGCTGCTACGATTGTTGGTATTACTATGTGCCTTGCCTAATGCCAGCAAACACCGGTGTCACTGCTGTTACTAGTGTTGCTACGCTGCTACGATTGTTGGCATTACTATGTGCCTTGCCTAATGCCAGCAAACACCGGCGTCACTGCTGTTGCTAGTGTTGCTACGCTGCTACGATTGTTGACATTACTATGTGCCTTGCCTTATGCCAGCAAACACCGGTGTCACTGCTGTTGCTAGTGTTGGTACGCTGCTACGATTGTTGGCATTACTATGTGCCTTGCCTAATGCCAGCAAACACCGGCGTCACTGCTGTTGCTAGTGTTGCCACGCTGCTACGATTGTTGGCATTAGATTCAAGATACTTATACTTATATTTAACAATCGCAGCAGCGTGGCAACTAGAGCAGCTCAGAGACACCGGTGCTTGCCTGCATTAGAAAAGCGTCCAACGTTGCAAAAGTTTACGCATTACAGCAGAAAATCGCTCTTTCGGCTCCGCCCGCCTCCGCAAAGTAAATAAAGATACATCTAACGGCGGGTCGGCCTCTTCTGATTTCCATCTCCAGAAGTTTCCTCCTGGCTTCGCCAAACAGACGCACACTCGACTGCTTTGCGCTTGCGCCTCACGCAAACAGCGTTCCATTACTTTTTAAAGTCCAGCGCATTCCACGCCTCAGGAGATACCTTACGCAGCGAACAAAAAAATGGTTATTGCTTTTAAGTGTACACAAAATCACGAGCGAGCACATTACGAAATAAAGTGCCCCCCCCCCCCCCCCCCCCCCCACCAACCACCCTGCTCCGTCGGCCCACACGGTCCCCAAGAGCGTTGCAGACGCTGAAACCGATAATCTTGCGATAAAGTAACGCCAAGCTTCGCCGCTCGTTGCTGTGACGCGCTGCCAGCGTTGCGTTGCGTTGCGTTGCGTTGCGTTGCGTTGCGTTGCGTTGCGTTGCGTTGCGTTTCGTTGCGTTTCGTTGCGTTGCTTTGCGTTGCGTTGCGTTGCATTGCGTTGCGTTGCGTTGCGTTGCGTTGCGATGCGTTGCGATGCGTTGTGTTGCGTTGCGTTGCGTGCAGAGGGCCGTGGACCGAGTGGAGTGGCCAACTCGGCCACCTTGCTGCATGCTGTAACGCTTCCGCTAAACGCCAAATTATAACGCTGTGGGTTTGGGCGCCAAGTTATTTATTCCCAGGTAAAATAACTAAAACCGTGCTCTCTATTTAAACTTATTTATTCTTCACTCTACAAATACACTTGTTCGTTACACTTCAAAAGCTATATCCAGACTGACTCGCTCATACCGCCTGTCCCTCCTTTATATAAGTGACACCTTCTAGAATTATCCAAGCTCCTCGAATATTCCAGAAGGGTCCCGACCCAGGTAGTTTTAACTACTCGAATGTTCTAAACTGGTTTTCGATACTGTTCGTATCGAAAACATGTAACTCGTTACATTACCCCCTATCTTAACAAAAATACAAAATACCATTAATGTAATACAAAAATAAACTATTCAACTTCTGACTCATTTTCTGAAAAGTCCTCTTCTTGGGCGATGTCGCAGTCATCTTCGGTTTCGACTTTATGTACCGGCTTCAAATCTTTGGTATGCCAGTTACCAATTGGCTTACCCTGTTGATCGACCAGTTCATAGACCAACGGGGACCTCTTTTTCCTGACCACAAAAGGGCCGGTGTATTTCGGCGCTAAACTCGCGGTGAACTTATTAGCTGCGTTAGACTGTGCAAAATTCCTCTTCCAAACTTCTTCTCCGACTTCGAATTCCCTGTGGCGTCGTCGTAGGTTGTACACCTTTTGGTTGGCATCGTATGCTTTCTTGAGTCGGAGTCGGACTTCCTCGTACAATTCTTCTAATCTTCTATGTCTTTCGATCAAGTTTTGGCGATTCCCGACTTCTATAGGGGCATTTTCGGGTACCGTATCAGCATCACCGTGGAACTTCCCAGATAGATTAATCTCGCGTCCGAAGTTTAAGAGATTCGGGGTGCAACCAGTACTTTGGTGCTTGGCTGATCTTATCGCGTACCCAACTTCGTGGATGTGTTTATCCCATTGGTTATGCTTGTTTCGGATATAACTCCCGATCATAGTTTTAATAACCCGATTTACCCGTTCAGTTGGGTTAACTTGTGGGTGGTAACTGGGATTATAAATGATCTTCGTGTCGAACTTCTTCATAAAGGCCTTGAAGGTAGAGCTCGTATATTGTGGGCCATTGTCACACTGTAGATATTGCGGAGCCCCATATATCAGGAAAACTTGGTCCTCGAGGCGTCTCAAAATCGTAGCAGTCCTAGCTTCTCTCAGCGGGAACAGCAATGTGAACTTGGTAAAGAAATCTGATACAACTAATAAGTACTTGTTGTTCTTTGAAGACCGAGGGAACGGGCCCATTAAATCGGACGAAATCATTTGCCATGGCCTTGAAACCATCCGTCGGTGTCCCATTAATCCGGCGGGCTTGCATTGTTCCACTTTATACTGGGCGCAAACGTGGCATTTCCCTATGTACTTGCGAACATCACTCTTCATGGCTGGCCAATAATAACATTCGGCAATTCTTTTCCAGGTTTTAAAAATACCGAGATGCCCTGAGGTTTCAAATAATTATCAACATTAACCAAGCACTAGATTGTTAGTGGCAAGAGGCATGAAGTTACATGAGATGAGCTCTCGGCTAATTGTCGTAACTAAGAATTCCGGCAGGGGAAAAAGAGGCAGCAAAGATTGCGAGTTGGAATCCACCTTCATCGATACCAGCTCCCCATAATCATCAGTCTAACACATAAAACATACATCAAAATCCAAACAATCGTTAGAAAAGGAATTGGGAATCTTATTCAACTAAATGCATTGGTATGATTAAGAAAAACATGATATGGGATACAAAGTAGCGACCTGAATAAATTAGATACTGGCAAAAGTTTACATTGCCGTAGAAAGCTAAAATAGATTCTGTTTATAAATGAAATTAACAAAATGTACATAAAATGTACCCTAGTAGTACTTAAAAATAACTATACATTACTTAAAAATCGAGCAAAAGTGACAGCAAAACCAAATCTTTGTAATACAATGCTTCCGCACACAATCCACGATTTCTAGGTCCAGTATACATCTAGTACCTACCTCCTATTTCAATTTAAACTCCAATCATAATAATAATAATAAAAACAAATAATAAAGCTATGGATAAGCTTTGCGCTGCGCTGCATTAAAAATCAATTGCCGAACACGTTCACTCTCTGTCGAAATGTCGACTTAGCGCCCACCTTTTGACCGCCGACCAAGCATTTCACCAAACACGCCACTCCGATTCCGCACTCGAAACAAATTTAATCCGGCGCCAGAAAGCGAACCTCGATAAAATAACAAACAAAATAAAAATTATCTGAAAAGATGCTAAGGAAGTCGCGAGGGCACCGCTGCAAGCGTGTGCGTCAGCTCAAATCCAGGCGATTTTCGAACGGTACAAGTCTAGCTTTACCTCTTGTCAATCGGTAGAGCGTTTGTGCCCTCCGCGCTCTCGTTTGTGCAAACGCTTGTGGTGGCTCTGCGCCAGCGAGTTGACTATCGACACGACAAAGTAGAGTATCATTCCGATCACAAACTTCTCAAAGACCCACGCGACAAGACTGGACCCCTCTGCGGGCATTTCCTGGTCGGCGCGGCGATGCAGCTTCTGCTTCTGCTTGGCGAGGAACTCCTTGAAGGGCGCCTGCAGCCGGCCGCCCACCGCCGGGATGTACGCCAGCAGCGCCACCGCGCGGTCCACCAGCGTCTCGTTGAACGCGATTATCACAAACATCTTCTGGATGTGCATCTTGATGACCGCTTTGCCGACCAGCGTCGCGCCGAAGAACGTCCAGAACGGCACGAGGAAGTGGCCGCACGTGATGCCCGCCAGGTCAAACAGCGGGTTCGGGATCGAGGCACACGCCAGGATCCCGAAGAAACCCACGCGCTGCACGAGCTTCTCCACGCCCACCTTCGCACGGTCCAGCAGAGTCATCGACTCGGGGTTGATCTTCTTGCGCTGCAGCTCCTCGAACTCGTGCAGGTCGTCCTCGTCGTCGGGGTCGTAGCCGGAGAGTCGCGCGGCCCGCGCCATGAAGTACGGCGGCAGCTCGCCCAGCGCCGTCCCCGCCCCCCACATCATCGCCTCCACGCGAACCTTCGACATGATGTTCAGCACCGACGCCAGCCACAGCGGGTCCGCGCTCTCCGGGCAAACGATCTCGTCTGGGTAGGGCGGTTCGGGGAAGTTGAGGGAGCCGCACTCGTAGGCTGCGATGGTGACGGCGGCGATGTGCGGCCCCAGGTAGAGCAGGAACGTGTGCAGCCCGGTGCCGAGCCCCACCGACGACAGCACGCCGAGACCCAGCCAGTAGAGGCACCACAGCGCCTGTCCCTGCGCCCGGCCCAGTATCGCTTGGTGAGGTCCACCCACGTTTAATAGGACAATACCAACAGCGATGACTAGTGCTGAGAGGCCGACCATTTGTCGATGTTGCATCAACTTAGATCCATATGTACACATGTTCAGGAAAAGTTCCCGGCTAAAGTAGTCGATAGTTTTTATCGGTTGCCTCCAGAGGACAATGGCTTCCCTCTCATCCTTCTCGTCTTCCCGGCTCCTAACATTAGTAGGCGATAACCTGGCATTGATGCCGTTCGTTTGCCCGCTCAGAGGAGCTTCTATTTTCCGTTTCACGGTCGATGCCATTTTCTTTCCGTCCAATCGTTGCAACAAATCAGCTCTATTCCCAGTCGTTTTCCACCCACGCTTTTTCAATTCACTTTTCAACTGCTCCTTTGTGAAGCGGAAAAACTCAGACTGTTCTAGCCTGCTATCGACAATTGCACCGCCAGAGTTCGGTACGCCTCCGTTTCCGCTTGACCGCCTAATGTCTGCGTGACCCGTTTTTGATTTATTCGGCCCATTTGCATTTCTCCTCGTGACCATTTTCTCACCACACCCTGACGATCCTCTCCACCGACCAAAACATCAGGTGATTCCTAGCAGACGTCGGGAATGGCCATTGATGTCCCAACGTGGCGCCCCACGTTGGGCGCCAATTTGTAACGCTTCCGCTAAACGCCAAATTATAACGCTGTGGGTTTGGGCGCCAAGTTATTTATTCCCAGGTAAAATAACTAAAACCGTGCTCTCTATTTAAACTTATTTATTCTTCACTCTACAAATACACTTGTTCGTTACACTTCAAAAGCTATATCCAGACTGACTCGCTCATACCGCCTGTCCCTCCTTTATATAAGTGACACCTTCTAGAATTATCCAAGCTCCTCGAATATTCCAGAAGGGTCCCGACCCAGGTAGTTTTAACTACTCGAATGTTCTAAACTGGTTTTCGATACTGTTCGTATCGAAAACATGTAACTCGTTACAATGCGTCAAGTCAGACATCGTCTCTGCTTCGCGTCTTATCTATTTTACCAAGCTGGAGGCAGGCACTAGTAAACTGGATTTTCTTAGCGGGTGTCAGACCGCGTCATGGTGCTTGTTAGGTTAAGGTTGTTTTGGGGTAAATGTCTGCTGCGAGTGCATTTGGTCTATACAAGATGGCCGCTTCCCGCCTGGTGGCGCCCTCTAGACAGCGGCATGAACAACGACCTCCCCGGGGCTCGAAGCCGGCACTCGAGAAGGCGCTGGCAGCAAAGCAGGCCCCAGGGTCGCATCAAGTCCCCCTCCCCCCCCCCCCCCCCCACAACCCCTCACGGCCGTGGCGGGAAGACATCAGCGCCGAGTTGCAGAAACAACCGCGATTATAATAATTCACGGCTTTATTGCCAGCTGTGTTAATGGTGGCGGTGAAAAATCCCAGACAAACTTTGGAACAGATTATAAATGTGCAGCGGAAAAAAAAACACCGTGTAAGATTCCCGAGATAATTTGGAATGTTCATTGTAAGGTTTTTTTTGTTCGTCTTCCTTCTGTTAATTCCCATCGCGAAACATTAGTTAATTTTCTCGGCGCTCGACTGAAAACAATTAGCGGGCGATATTAAGACCGCGGCGCGCTGGGTAATGAATGAAAAAACAGCGAGAATCAACGCGAATTACCAACCGGCGGCGGCGGCGGCGGCGGCGGCGGCGGCGGCGGCGGCGGCGGCGGTCCAGGAAACTTTGTTTCGCGCTTTTTACCGGTCACGGCCCGGCACGGCCCCGTGCCTCGTGCAGCTCAGAGGGAGCTTTTCCCTGCCGTCATTCTCCGCGGCGTCATTAAAAACTGAATGATTTATGGATAATCTGTCGCGGCGCAGGCTCCCTGCTAGTCGTGCCGAGGCACGCGCATCAAGCTCGCTGCTCTCCGTCTTCACTCGCTTTCTGGGCCAAGAGCCTTCCTTAATCATTCATTCAAGAATTGACTCACAGAAATAACTCGACTTTACTGCATTGCATTGCACTTTTACATAGGTTTTGCAGAAAATAGTCTTACCTACTTGTCCAACTAAAAGAGCATCATCGTATTTGAAACATGCTGCAAATTTGCGAATCAATATTAAACTTTCTTTGCGATAATCTCTTTTCCTTAGTCAGCAAAAAATAACTGTGAACGCCAAGTATTTCATATTTTGTGACCCAGATAGGAACCCCGTAAGACGAGGGTCAGCGCCCCTGGATGCAGCCCGCTTCGCACGGGAGACTCGTTAACCAAAGCAGCGCCTACTTGCTGCGATCCGCGGTCCATTCGATCGCTCAATAATGCAGCATCCGACCAGGTGGCGCTGCCGGCAATCTCGGCCGCCGCGAGCCGCGGATTCCACGGCCTCTAGAAAACACGCGTCGCGACGCGGTGCTGCCCTCGACTCACCGCCAGTCTGACCCGAACCTGCTAACGTGCCTGGACCGCCTGGAGATTCGAAAGCCACTCACCCCAGCGAAATTCTTCTGCGAGAAACACCTCCCCGTCATTCTTATACACATTGCTTACTAATTCTTTAGTTGTTTCAACTGAAATTCTGTGAAAGGAGGCATTTGTGTTGATGTCCGTTGCTTTGCGGCCAGGTAACTTGGTGCGGTCAAGGCAGCCTAGCGTCGAGTAATGGCCCCCAAGAGACGCAGGTATTGTTTATTGTCGCTCTTCCGGCGGCCGTGAAAACGCGACGTCACGAGTCGATGGCGGGAAATCGTCCGGCGATTACGTTCCTTCTTGTTCTCCGCCGTGCGCTCAAGTTTTCTAGCTGGCCGTGTCTTGAGGGCGATGTCTCGAGCAAGATTCGGTGGCGACGGTGGCTCGCCGTGCGGACTAGCGTTAAGACGGAGCAACATGTTAGCTTTATGACGTGGCCGTTTCTAATAGGAAGCGTGCTGCGGTCTCAATTCAAGATTTCTCGTCTGTTTTTGTTTTTGTTTTTTTTTCTCCCGGTGGCGCCACCAGCAGCGCCACGCTGAACGCAATCGACGTCGTTGAAATCACTGCAGCGTTGCACCAGCTGTTTTCATGGAGCGCAACAAACGTGCTTTTATCATTTTCACGTTTCTATTTCAATTTCGAACATATTTTTAAAACAGGAAATTAAATGTATTTGTATTTGCAGTTATGTTTTACGGGACACAGTCCGTGGTAATAATTTCCCATGTAACTGATAAAACTCTGAAATACTGAAAGTTGTAAAACATGCAAAAAAGAAATCTTTAAATACTATTTTTCTCTAAAAAGGTTTCAATATATCCTCTAAACAACAGGCTTGTGCTTCGCGTCGAGCCTGGCACCGCCACCTAGAGCACCGCCACCGCCGCACGGATTCAATCGCAGTGATCGCGCCATTCCGTCCAGGCGGCCGTGCGTTTACCGGCTCGTCACGGCACGGTAATCGGAACTTCCGGCGCTTCCCGGTGGCAGTTCCCGGCGGGCCGTGTGCCCTGGTCTGCCCCACACCCCCACAGATCACCGCGCGGTCCACGCAGCGTCCAACAGACGCGGCGACGGGTCGGCCCAACATCAACTTCAATCACCAAACACACAAAACAAACGAACGCGCTGCGCGGAAAAAAATCCACCCTTTATTTTACACCCCGCGGTTAATAGCCCGTGTTTATGGCGCACGTTTGGATGGCCGGGAAAATTACACCCCCTCCCCCCCCACCCTCCCCACCTCCTCACCGGCGGGCCCAATATCACATATGTTTGATGCGATCGCCGGGTGAAGCTATAGCTTATGAAGCTACGGCCATAGCTTTTATGTCCGCCGGATTGAACAGAAAACCGAGTGCTCTTCACAAGTGGCTCGTAATGAATGGACGTTTTCCACATCAGAGTCCACAGACTTCGTAAAGTCATGGCAGCCTGGACCGCCGCTGGTTTCAACCCAATGCACCCCGTTAACAATAAATAGTATCTGAAATGCATTTGCAAAGTGTTTAGAATAATGTGTTTTTTTCCTGTTAACGAACATTGACAGCCACACTTTCACTAATTGTGTTAATGTGACGTGGTTTAATTGTGTTGTGTGTTGCGGATGCACACAACGAGCATGTTGTCTGTGTAATCTGTGTGCAGTGAAACACGCGTTTGTCGATACGAGCTAGACGCGTCGCCGCGTTGCATCGCGTTCACTGCAACCCGATCCGGTCGAGTGTATCGCAGCGCATCGCGCTCCATTTGTTCCCCGTCACTCGCCGTTATCAGTCTGGCCGTGCCCCGTCCCCCCATCCCCCCATCCCCCGCCATGGAACCACCCCTCGAACTGGTCAACATTGACATAATAAAACATGACAAAAGCATGGCCCGTTTGATGGACTGCCCTGTCCGCCAGCCGGCCGACCGGTCCGCCATGTTGGATCCACGGATGCTGGATAAATAAACAGTTGAAGGTGAAGCTGCCCGTGATCCGGTCCGCGCCGTGATTGGTCCGTTTGCCGGGCGATGCGTTGTTGCCGGCAAATGTTTTATTAATTTATTTATACCTGTTTTTTTCTGGGCTCGTTTCGCCCCTTATCGCGTTGTTTATTGCCTGGCAACCAGTTATGATGAGCGTTGTCATGGTGGCGACCGCCGGGAAATTGATAGTCTGACCCGGAAAATGGCACGGGAACCGTCGGGGGGAGGGGGGTGGGGGGGGGGGGAGTGATTTTCTTTATGTGCCCCGTGTGGAGAAATTATGCATTTCATAACTTTACGCGGGGAAATATAGAGTGCGCTCGGAAAAGCGGTCGGGAAATTGGGTTCTCAATCTTGGTGGCTGTGGAAACCTGGCTGGCAGTTTTACAGCCACATTGGGAGGGGTGGTTGTGAGTGGGGTGGGGGGGGGTGTTTTTTCGGTTTGCTTTGTCAAAATATCGCCGTCGGTCAGCCGAACGGCGGGCAGATTGTGGATTGGAGCGTCCAGCGGAAAAACAAGCAACGTGAAAAACGGCGCGCTGCGTGCGGTGATCCGTCAAAGCATGAGACTTCAGGACTGACAACCTCTGAAACATTGCATGCGTGCGATCGCACACAAATGTGACAGCTTTGATAAAAGCTTGAAACCCGGCACCTCCACCTACTTTTATAAACGTTTAAATTCTTGAACCCCGCATAATTGTTTTATTTAAGTGAAGAATCTTCCTAGCCGTGGGTCGTCTAAGACCACCGCCTTCTGTAAGATCTCGTCACATTTTTTGACAGGCACGGCACATTCACCTTGAAGGAAATTCCAAAAAACCATTTTTCATTCTGCGCACTTGGTAGTTTATCAGCGTGTGATAGGTTACGTACCCCCGTACTTTCACGGCAGATAAATCCTCTGGTACAGCTTCCATGATTCGCGATATTGCATCTCCGATATATCGTCTGCCGATTCACTGACAGGCGAGAAAAAAAAAACTGGCGATCCGAAATCTGATCTCGTGGAAGGAACACAAATAACTCGGACTAGGGAGCCTTGAGCGCCGCCTTGACGCGTGGGTCAGAGATGATCTCAAGGAACAAACTTAAACTCGAGCATCTTGCACGATCACATCACATTAATTAGTAATTACTAGTTTATAAAACAACTCAAAGAAAGCAATTTTAATTGGAAATCCTATGCAAGACCCAGGACAGACGAAAATAAGTGCTAGCAACTGAAAGGTAGTGGATCCAGGAAGAAATGAGATCACAGTCGCCTAATGCATCCCTAAACTCTTCAAGTGTTGAAAAACCGTGATTAAGTATAGAGACATTTCTCTGTCTTATCTTTAAGAATTTGTATTTACCTCCCTGCCCCCTCCGAGACTCGAACCCCGAACCCCTGTCTACAGCCATCCGCTCGGGGACTCGAACCCCGGTTTCCAGCCGTCCTCTCGGGGACTCAAACCCCGGTCTCCAGGCGTCTTTATTTTGTATTTTATTGTATTTATTTGTTGTAATTTGAATTTGTATTTGTATATTCCATCTGTCAAGAAAGTTGTTAAAAATGCCAGTGTCTTTGCTTTAAAACAATAAAGATTCCAACCCAACCCACCTATTTCACTCCGAGAAAAATGACGTCAGATACCCACTGGACGTACTACCAGCATGAAAAAATATCAATTATTAATAAATTATTAATTAATAACAATGGAAGATAGGGAAATAACAACCTGGCTCCATTTGGCCTACCCACTGGCTAGCGAAGAGGTATCATGACATCATTTTTATAGAATTTTGATTGAATGGAATATCGGTGCATTCAAAGGCAAAGACCGCCCTTTCCCCAGCAACATCCCCCCCCCCCCCCATTTCGAGGATGGGGGCTCACCGAACAAATCATCGCTCGACCCGGGCCGTGATAAAACCCCACGACACGGCCCCGTATATCTGAATTACCCATAGCGAGGTCACCCGCGCCATCCCTCCACATTACGTCACGTTCACGGCGCCCTTTATCGCTGCAAGGCGCGGGCTGCGGGCGGCGGGCGGCGGCCGTTTCGGCGAATCTTTTCAAACATAACCTGCTTTATGCGCGACACTCGTGCATGAGAATGAGATCGAGGGCTGCCCCGCGTTAAGCCCGCAGCGCGTGAATAGCAGCGTGTTGGAGAAGCGTTCAATCTTGGAGCTGCTTACGACGATGATGATGTGACCTTTAGAGGGAGTGTCTTGTAGACGGGAAACTTGTTTGCTTCCCCGACATATCGAGTCCTGGGGCTTGCCTCGGGTTTTCTCAGAGTTGTTGCCTCGCCGAGGACATCGAAGACAAAGTGATGGTCGACTGGAGAATGTACGGTTCTGCTCTGATAAGATGCGTTTGTGGTCCTGATAAGGACCCTGACGATTGTCGACGTTTCGTCCACGTTGGCGCGGACATCTTCAGGACTGTCCTGAAGAGTCAATACACCGATTCCATTCAAGCAACGTGACGCGGTCAGACACCCGCTAAGAAAAGCCAGTTGGCTTGTGATTTCCCTGTCTTCATTGGTTAAATAAGCAGAGTCAATACACCGATTCCATTCAAGCAACGTGACGCGGTCAGACAACCGCTAAGAAAAGCCAGTTGGCTTGTGATTTCCCTGTCTTCCTTGGTTGAATAAGCAGAGTCAATACACCGATTCCATTCAAGCAACGTGACGCGGTCAGACACCAGCTAAGAAAAGCCAGTTGGCTTGTGATTTCCCTGTCTTCCTTGGTTAAATAAGCAGAGTCAATACACCGATTCCATTCAAGCAACGTGACGCGGTCAGACACCCGCTAAGAAAAGCCAGTTGGCTTGTGATTTCCCTGTCTTCATTGGTTAAATAAGCAGAATCAATACACCGATTCCATTCAAGCAACGTGACGGCGGTCTGACACCCGCTAAGAAAAGCCAGTTGGCTTGTGATTTCCCTGTCTTCATTGGTTAAATAAGCAGAGTCAATACACCGATTCCATTCAAGCAACGTGACGCGGTCAGACAACCGCTAAGAAAAGCCAGTTGACTTTTGATTTCCCTGTCTTCCTTGGTTAAATAAGCAGAGTCAATACACCGATTCCATTCAAGCAACGTGACGCGGTCAGACACCCGCTAAGAAAAGCCAGTTGCCACGTGATTTCCCTCTCTTCCTTGGTTAAATAAACAGAGTCAATACACCGATTCCATTCAAGCAACGTGACGCGGTCAGACACCCGCTAAGAAAAGCCAGTTGGCTTGTGATTTCCCTGTCTTCCTTGGTTAAATAAGCAGAGTCAATACACCGATTCCATTCAAGCAACGTGACGCGGTCAGACACCCGCTAAGAACAGTTGGCTTGTGATTTCCCTGTCTTCCTTGGTTGAATAAGCAGAGTCAATACACCGATTCCATTCAAGCAACGTGACGGCGGTCTGACACCCGCTAAGAACAGTTGGTTAGTGATTCCTTGGTTAAACCAGCGCGTCACGTTGGTTGACCGGAATGCAGGTATCTGACAGAAGGCAGCTGTCAAACGTGTCTCGACGGGTCAGACACGGTCACGTGGGTCGGGTCTCCGCCGGTGCAACGTCACCAGGAGGTTGTCATAGCGACGCAGGATTGATCGCCAACGGACTGTCCTTACAGAGACGTCCTTTGACCGGCGTCGGCGTCGCCGTCGTTTTTTACCTCGACGTCGTCTGGAACTAGGGGGAGGGTCTGGCGCGCCGGCTGCTTCGTACTACTTTTTGTGTTTTTAGGGGATATTAATTGAGTTTTTGGGAGAAATGTCTGTATTATTTGCCTTGTTACGATGGGACGGGCAGACTTTTTCCATTGGTTCAATGAAATATCATTAGTTGGCTCTGCCTCTTTAAGATGCGACTCGATGTTTTCTTAATTTATCGGGAAAAGTTATCAGATTCTGTAAAGTAAAGTTTTTCACGAAGAAAATAGATTTTGTTGTTCGTGAATAAAGAACAGTTCATTGAGGGAACTAGAACGCGATCGCAAAAAGTTGCGATATTTGTAACTTAAGCAGAACAAAATATCAATTTAAAAGTTTGATTGAGAATATTTTTCCAGCTCACAAAACAATTGACTATATTCAACCTAGATAAATAGACAGTGATCACGATGGCTGAGAATTCGGACAAATTCGTTAACTGCGAAAACTTTCCGGACTCTTTTCTTCCGAGTCCCAGCGCCGAGTCATTCCAGCCAACCAATCGCCAATCGTGATGCAATTTTCTTCGCCGCTAACAATTGACATTCGCCGACGCACGGCACGGCCCGGCACGGCACGGCACGGCACGGCACGGCACGGTGGAGTCGTCCAGAGACGGCGAATCCAATCAAGGAAGCCGTCCGTGCGACATTCGTCTTGCTCCCGGCTGGCTGGCCGTCATGGCCGCCTAGACTCGCCTGCTTCCGGATCCGGGGAGCCGAGACGCGGTCTTTTGTCTCCCCCTCCCCCGGCCCCGCTGATCCCCGAGCGCGTGTAATCGACCCCGCCGTGTCCCGCCGATTGAGAGGCGCCCTCGAATGCAGCTCCCAGTTCGATTAAGCCGAGTATTTACAAGGAGTAAAAGACGTTGCCGAGGAGAAGGATTTGGAAAGAAATCTGTTAAAGGGAGCTCGGAATTGACCCAGAATTGGAGCGGAGGAGTTTTTCTCCCTCTTACTCGATCCCTGGGTAAAGGCGATTTTTCTGCACTGATACTTGTTTTTTTTTTATCTTCGTCGGACGTATCCGGTTGATGCTGGATTTGTGTCACGTGTTCGTCGGACGCAAGCACCGTCTGCTTGATGCTCGCCATGCGATACGCTTGAAGGGAATCGAGGGCACCGGGAGCGCGACGCTGCTTTTTACCTAAACTTGGCTAAATTTAAGAACGAGCTTTGTTTTGTTGGTTTTTTTTTGCGCGAGGAATTCTTGGGTTATGTGAGGCGGTGACGTGGGACAATTATCTAGACTAGGTCTAGACGATAAATCCAACATGGCGCCGATTTGTAATCTGATTTATATCAGTTGATTAGTTGACAGTTGATCTGACATAGTTAATTCACACTCGTTAAATCCAGAAATGATGTCCCTCTTCCTTCAATTACAAAGTCCATACCAAGCATTTGTTAAACACAATTGATTTTTAAGATATTGCTGCTGACTTAGCTATTTAAACGATTCTAATAGAAAATTAAATTTGTTTTTAACTAATCTATAAAATCAATTATTTGCGTATGCTCACCATGATGTGAGACGAGTTTGAGATCGTGAAGAAGTTCAAATAATGTTTCCAACAATTGCCAACTGGCCTGCAGCGTCTAAATGTTACTAGTGAAAATCCAAGCCCGGATATTTTACACTCCATTCGGGAAAACAGCTGCGGGCGGCTGAGACTCGTCGGAAAATCGTCGATGAAAAGCGGCCGGGAAACCCACGGCAGGCTGGAAGCGTCGTGGCTGAAGGAAATGAGGAAAGTTGGAGCACGGCGACCTGGATGTTAGACAGCGGCCGGCGTGACGAGCGGCGGGAAAACCCGACCGGCCGTGCGTCTAGTTTTTGTTTCCAAGTGAAAAGCAGGCGAAAAGCGGGCGGCGGCGAATGCAGTGACTGCACTGACTTGAAGGAAAGCGCGCGGAAGTCAGATCTCTTGTTGCTCGGGCGGGCAAAAAGCGCTACGAGTTCCGCGCGAATAGATTGACTTGTAAATTGTGTTGACGTTTCACTGCGGAAAGGAAATCAGTTTTCCATGGCCGCAGTTCAGCGCAAAGTTATCAAATTAACAAGAATTAATGGCTCTTTTATATCTCGAAATTGTGTTTCTGATTTGAAAAGTTCGTTTGCGAAACGCGAGTGCCACTGAATGGCAAAACATCCGACTTGAAGTTGCAAATAAGAATAAATAATGATTTGGAAATAAATCTTACAAACTGGAAACAAATTTGCATCGGCGGTGTACATTTGAGTGGTAATTAATTTAGATTAAGAAAGAAATGGAGTGGCGTATATCATCATTACGACCCGAGCTGCTTTTTGTATCTTTATTTATGCATGCCAGAGATTATTCGACTTTAAATTCATATTAATGAATGCGGAAAGCTTGTTTACGTTGCTCGTGTTCTGTTCGCAAACCTGGCACCTCGTAAAAATCAATCAACGCCAAAACCTGACAGTCAAACACCGCGTGCCGACATCACAACCCCGAACCCCGAACCCCGAACCCCAAACCCCGCAGCTCCCATGTCAGCCCACGCGACACGGCCACTTGGAAATACCGAAAACAAACACAAAGCAGCCGAACAAACGGATCCAAAAATCAGGACATCCTCCCCGCCGTGCAAACAAAGCCCCCCCCCCCCCCCCCCCCCCCCCCCTCCATCTACCCATGGCATAGCGGATCCCTGTTATTACAAAGCGCAGCAGCGAAACAATTGAAAGGCGGCCTTTTGAATAATCCCGTGTCGCGGGGCGGCGCTGTTGTTTTTTCACCCGGTTTGTTTTCGCGTTTCCCGCCGAAAACACTCGCGTGTTTCCGCCGGCGTTCGGTCGTGCGCGGGATTTGGAAGCTGCTACACTGTGTCTCACCGCCAGTTGGAAGCTGCTACCCTCAGTCTCACGGCCAGTTGAAAGCTGCTACACTGTGTCTCACGGCCAGTTGAAAGCTGCTAAACTGTGTCTCACCGCCAGTTGGAAGCTGCTACACTGTGTCTCACCGCCAGTTGGAAGCTGCTACACTGTGTCTCACCGCCAGTTGAAAGCTGCTACACTCTGTATCACCGCCCGTTGGAAGCTGCTACACTGTGTCTCACCGCCAGTTGGCAGGCGGGTCAGCTTCACTTGCTAAAAACCCATTAATAATGCTTGATGAACGGTTATTTTTTTTCGTTAGCATCCGTGTATGGACACTCTAGCATTGTCAACAGGCGAGCAGTTATATTTCATTCATTAGTAAACTGTGTATCAAGACCAAAGTTAAAGCTGTTGTTACGTAGCAAAATCACGTTTCCTAGCCCAAGTTTTGGATTAAACTTTGGCTAAACGCAACAGATTGTTAGTAAAGCCTACTGAGCGTAAGAAGGAGCAGGCGTCCATATTTCCCGGGTCTTCCACCCCGCAAGGCCGTGTCCCGTGATCAAGAGTCCCGTGATCAAGAGTCCCGTGATCAAGAGTCCCGTGATCAAGAGTCCCGTGGCGTGATCAATTCACGGTGTCCGAAACGGCGGCGACAGCGCTGCGGCGGCCGACGGGCGAAACACACGGCGCTTGCCAAACGATCGGATTTCGATGCTTTGCGGAGAGGAATTCAATCGCGTTCACAATTTATTACGAGTTTGTCTGCGGATGATAACATCCAGCGAGCGTTGCACTTTATTGCGCTCTAAATAAACAGCATCCATATTTTATCGCCGACTCGATTCGATGCCACGGAAAGCAATCACACAGTTTGTTTTACTTAATCGGGCTGCAAAGAGCAGGGATTAATGGTGGCAAGTCAATGGAGTTCCACATTTAGCTGACAAATACACCGATTCCATTCAAGCAACGTGACGCGGTCAGACACCCGCTAAGAAAAGCCAGTTGGCTTGTGATTTCCCTGTCTTCCTTGGTTAAATAAGCAGAGTCAATACACCGATTCCATTCAAGCAACGTGACGCGGTCAGACACCCGCTAAGAAAAGCCAGTTGGCTTGTGATTTCCCTGTCTTCCTTGGTTAAATACGCAGAGTCAATACACCGATTCCATTCAAGCAACGTGACGCGGTCAGACACTCGCTAAGAACAGCCAGTTGGCTTGTGATTTCCCTGTCTTCCTTGGTTAAATAAGCAGAGTCAATACACCGATTCCATTCAAGCAACGTGACGCGGTCAGACACTCGCTAAGAAAAGCCAGTTGGCTTGTGATTTCCCTGTCTTCCTTGATTAAATAAGCAGAGTCAATACACCGATTCCATTCACGCAACGTGACGCAGTCAGACACCCGCTAAGAACAGCCATTTGGCTTGTGATTTCCCTGTCTTCCTTGGTTAAACAAGCAGAGTCAATACACCGATTCCATTCAAGCAACCTGACGCGGTCAGACACCCGCTAAGAACAGCCATTTGGCTTGTGATTTCCCTGTCTTCCTTGGTTAAATAAGCAGAGTCAATTCACCGATTCCATTCAAGCAACGTGACGCGGTCAGACACCCGCTAAAGAAAAGCCAGTTGGCTTGTGATTTCCCTGTTTTCCTTGGTTAAATAAGCAGAGTCAATACACCGATTCCATTCAAGCAACGTGACGCGGTCAGACACCCGCTAAGAACAGCCAGTTGGCTTGTGATTACCCTGTCTTCCTTGGGTAAATAAGCAGAGTCAATACACCGATTCCATTCAAGCAACATGACGCGGTCAGACACCCGCTAAGAAAACCCAGTTGGCTTGTGATTTCCCTGTCTTCCTTGGTTCAATAAACGGAACAAATTTTTAAAATCTTCCAAACAACAGTAATTCACTCTTCACATTCACGCAAAGAAGACCGTGAAATCACAATCCAACTGGCCGTCGTTTAGCGAAAATCAGCCGCCATTGTCGCCGGGATGGATTATGACATGTATTCCAACTGATTACAGAGAGATGTATTGTGTGAAAAGTACACGTGTCGTGTATGTGTGCAAGGGAGGGGTGGGTGGTGGGTGGGGAGGGGTGGGAAGAAGCTGGAGTGTGTGTTAGCAGCGCGGCGAGCGGCGACATAACAAATTACACAGCCATCAAATTCACCCGCCGCTAAACACGGCGCTCATGACAAAACACCAAACAAATGGGTCACGCCAGCCTCCGTTATTTACACACGCGCGCCGCTAAAAACACGCTCCGATAAATAAATTCGTCGTTCCGCTGTTTTATTCGTTGTTTTTTTGTTCGGCTGCGAACACTCATACCAACGTGACGAGTGCATTGTGCAAGAGATATGGCTGCAGTTCCCGCGCCAGCCGTCGCCGTGGTACAATGGCGCTGCTGTCACGGCCGACCTGAGACCGGATGCGCGATACATTTGCAGAGTTGTTGCCGCCATGGGTGTGTTTGTTTTTTTTAGCCAGTGTGAAGTCTCGCATCGTGTGCATCGCAGTGGGGGCGGGGGCGGGGGGTGGGTATCAAGCGAAGGGTTGTTTTCCCGCGCGGCGGATCTGTCTCGTCGGCTGCAGCTGTCTGTCACCCGCCACCGCCGCCTGTGTTTAGTGCCGGATTCACTCGGCCGTGAATTTCACGGCGGATGCGATTCGCGGAAAAGTAACGCGACGGGGAAACCAAGTTGCTTCTCATCTGTTCAGTTCAAGCGACATTGGAGCCAGATATCCGATAAGAGGAGCTTGAAGGGTTGTAAAAACATTTTAAAAATGATTTATTGCATTCTAAGATGTCAAATTAGTTCCTTATAGCTTTTCCTTATAGCTTACATAGTTCCTTATAGCTTTTCCTTATAGCTTATACATAGTTCCTTATAGCTTTACATAGTTCCTTGTAGCTTTTCCTTATAGCTTACATAGTTCCTTATAGCTTTTATCCTTAAGGACACAGTCAGATAAAGCCAATTGGCTTATGATTTGCTGCCTACCTGGGTTCAATAAACAGGGTCAGTTACTGTGCACCAGAACAAGCATCGACTGACTATGCTTACTTATTTCAAGGAAGACAGGGACCTCACCAGGCAATTATCTCATCCAAGTGGCGTTCTGAGTTAATGCATTTCGATGACTGTTTATTAGCCACTTTGGCAAGAATAATCTTGTTTCCCAACCGTAGAGTTACGCCCGCCACCGCCACCACGAAGAACTTCCCCTAAACCGACCACCACCCATTAAAAACTTCGACTGAGCGAAACACAATTAGGGCAGTTTAACGGCGTAGCCGCATTAAACGTCCGTAAAACTAGAAACTATAAACAAACGATCGCGCGCTACTTCTCCCGCCACGCCGGGTTGCATAATTGAATCTGCAGCAGCAGCAGCAACAGCAGCAGCAGCGGCAGCAGCAGCAGCAGCAGCAGCAGCAGCAGCAGCAGCAGCAGCAGCAGCAGCAGCAGCAGCAGCAGCAGCAGCAGCAGCAGCAGCAGCAGCAGCAGCAGCAGCAGCAGCAGCAGCAGCAGCAGCAGCAGCAGCAGCAGCAGCAGCAGCAACAGCAGCAGCAGCAGCAACAGAAGCAGCAGCGATCCGACGGACGGTGGCCCCGCGACGCGCCTGCTTGATAATTCCACGGCGTCTGTTATTTGTCAGTGCGCAAAAACTCCGCCAGAGCAAACTTAAAGCTGCATAAATTCAACGCAAACAAACCCCTCTTCGTGGCAGAGGACAAAGTGACTTCATTGAGAATTCCAGCAGAAACCCAAATTGCATCGCGCCATCTTTTCATTGGAGCACACAAATTATTGTATATTTTATATATTTGGCTCATGCATGCTCTCTGTCTCGCTCGCTCGCTCCTCATAATACATGTAGGACTCGTAATAGAATGAATAAAATAGAGAAGCATCGCAGTACCGACCACTATAACCACAGAGGAAAAAATAGAAGAAGCACCGACAATGCAATTCTAAAATAGTTATCAACATTATAGCGTGTACAACACAGACAACACAGACAACACAGCGAGGTCGAACTCTGGCGTCTGGTTTTTGAGTTGTTTCCCGTAATTACAAAGTTTCCAACAAGCGGAAGCCCGCCGTAAGTAACATGAAAGCCATGCTCCAGTGCACACTGTATCATCCCCGCCGCGTGCGTGGCCTGTTATCTGTGGGGCCGTTTGTTGCCGGTGTTCGCCAGGCCGCTAGGAGCGCTGTTACGAGGACGCGGGGTGTGTTTCAAGCGCCTGCCGATAGAGTGCGTGGACCTTGTCGAGTGTTTAACATATCAGGGTCGCTGATTGGTTTAGCGATGCGTTAGTGTGTCGTCAAAGGCTGAATGTGTTATCACGATCAGGGTTTAAGTTCGTTGTCGCTGTTGAAATCAGTCGAGATTTGTCGCTCTTAGATCGTTAAGCGGTTAAAATTTGTGTTTGTATTATGTTTTCGGCGTTGTAAATCTGTGTCATACTTCTTGGTTTTAAACACTTCGGGGAATTAGAACACATAGCCGAACTTGTGTAATCGCCGTAAGTTTGTTTTCGTCTTGAGAGTGTGAAGTGCCAATATTATTTCTGACAATATTGGGTGTTGCGGACGGGGGATTTTAGATCGACCTAATTCAATTCCCGCAGAGCTCCATTGTTTTAAATTGAACACGACAGCCTGGAAAACTGAGACCGCAGCCGTCGCTTAGAACTTTACCGATTACTTGCTGCGAGCGAAGTGAGTGAAGATAATCTTCGTGCACACTAAGTGCTGGAAAGATTCGCCGACACTTACAGGCCAAACAAACAGACCGATTTAGATATAAATGCATTTGCTCAATTTGAAGTCAATGAACTAAGGCTCGGTACCATTATCATCATTGAAAAGAATACAGTTTTTATCCCCCCCCCCCCCCCCCTTGCACGACCTCTTAAACATGTAAGATTATCCAATCAGCATCCTTCAAACAACGCTCAACGCAACGCTATGCTGATGATAAGCGCAGCCCTGGCAACAAGCACAGCGAGGTCCTTCTCGCTTCAATCCCTGGCAATCAACCTGCTGCTGTCCCGGTGTCCGGTATCCAGTAGCAACGGAGCGTGCAGTGAGAGACTCTCGGATCTCCGTCGCACTGACCTCGAACTTTGCCCGTTGCCAGGCGACACCCCCCTCCCCCCCCCCTTTAGGGTCAAAGTTTGGCAGGTCTTAATGCGTTTTGCGTCACGTGGTCTCGACTAGCCAGCGCCAACCCGAGACTTGCTGGACGAAGAAATTACATTCCAGACGTTGAATGTTGTTTTTTGTTCGCGAGCACTTGGGGATCAATTCATTCTAACACGTCCATGGTTACTTCAAACTCATTGAAAGAGAAATACCTAAATCAATCCTATGTTCCCCTTGTCAAAAGGTGCATGTATTAACAATCCGAAAGAAATTTATCCTAAGCCTTGTTTCACTCAAGCAACTTGGCGCAGTGCAATTAATTTGCCGAGTGAAGCTGTTGCACCGGCTTGAAACCCTGCAACCTCCTAGCAGACACAGAACAACTCCAACAGCAGGATTCCTCCACCGATCTGGCTGTCGATAGGTTGACAAGCAAGCCGAGTGAAGCTGTTGCACCGGCTTGAAACCCTGCAACCTCCCAGCAGGCACAGAACAACTCCAACAGCAGGATTCCTCCACCGATCCGTGCTGTCGAGAGGTTGACAAGCAAGCCGAGTGAAGCTGTTGCATCGGCTTGAAACCCTGCAACCTCTCAGCAGACACAGAACAAATCCAACAGCAGGATTCCTCCACCGATCCGTGCTGTCGAGAGTGAACCACTAGTTCTACAACTACCCTACATCGAGTCTCTGGGGTGGAAGGTGCAATTATTTTGGCGGTCACCGATCCTACGTCTAGCGTGGCGTGATGTTGCTTAACCGCATCGATGTCAGGAGACGGGAGGATCCGACGTGTCAAGCATGAAACTTTGACACTTCCCTAACCCCCCGGCGATGGGCTGAGAGCGCTGGTTGAACCTCGTTGCTCAGGACAACGTCGACAACAAGCTGACGTGAACCAGCCCCTGAAAGCAGCCCGCAATGCACGGATAACCCGGCACCTCCACCGAAGTCCATTCAAGCAACGTGACGCGGTCAGACACCCGCTAAGAAAAGCCAGTTGGCTTGTGATTTCCCTGTCTCCCATGGTTTAATGAGCAGAGTCAATACACCGATTCCATTCAAGCAACGTGGCGCGGTCAGACACCCGCTAAGAAAAGCCAGTTGGCTTGTGATTTCCCTGTCTTCCTTGGTTAAATAAGCAGAGTTAATACACCGATTCCATTCAAGCAACGTGACGCGGTCAGACACCCGCTAAGAAAAGCCAGTTGGCTTGTGATTTCCCTGTCTTCCTTGGTTAAATAAGCAGAGTCAATACACCGATTCCATTCAAGCAACGTGACGCGGTCAGACACCCGCTAAGAACAGCCAGTTTGCTTGTGATTTTCCTTTCTTCCTTGGTTAAATAAGCAGAGTCAATACACCGATTCCATGCAAGCAACGTGACGCGGTCAGACACCCGCTAAGAACAGCCAGTTTGCTTGTGATTTTCCTTTCTTCCTTGGTTAAATAAGCAGAGTCAATACACCGATTCCATGCAAGCAACGTGACACGGTCAGACACCCGCTAAGAAAAGCCAGTTGGCTTGTGATTTCCCTGTTTTATTTGGTTAAATAAGCAGAGTCAAAAGTGTTTTTTTGTTTTCGTCTAGAAATGAATGTATTGACTCTGTGTCATTGAACCATAGAAGACCGTGAAAGAGCTAGCCGACCTGCTTTTTTCAGCTGGATTTGGACGCCATTTCAACTCGAATGGAATGGTTTGAACTGGGAATTGGGAATTGGGATTTGAAGTCTTGGAAAAGGCTTTACCAACTTCCGAAACTGATTCTAAAAGAGCTGACCACACGCGTATTAACACATATTTTGTGTCTTTGCCGAAGCACAGTCGATATTTTACTTCGTGATAAAACTTTATCTCCACCATGCACCTTACCAACCCTCAACTCCAAGAGCATCGAAAGACTTTTTTCCTGTAACAACCATTTCAATAGCCCACGCACCGCGGCCCAGGCTGCTCGAATCACTCACACGCATCGAAAGTGCGTCTACGAAAATGCGGGGTTCGATTCAGTTCGTCAACCCACGTCGCCACGTGCGTGGAGATGCGTGAATGTGCGTGAAAGGGCGGGACACGTGTTTACCATAAAGCCCTACGCATTGCGTGGCTGAATGCAGACACACTTCGCGACATAGAAAGGTATTCTCCTCAACTTAGAATTTCTTCAATTCACTGCACATTTTTGGACCAGTCTTGCAAGTTCTTAAACTTTTCTTGAGGCTGTTTTTCAAGGGGCACTTTCATATGCCATCAAGAAGGAAATTTAGAGTTTGATCAGAAAACGAATAACATGAGCTTTGACGTAAATTTTCATGTTGGTTTGGTTTTTCGACCAATAGGAAGTCAATATTTGCATGAAAACCACGACAACCTTGTAATAATAACGTAAGTTTTCAGTTTTAAGGCTGGTTCACAATCAACTTAGCAATAGACATAACTTAAAATTAGCAGTAACTTAAAAGTTTGACATGGTCAAACATTATGTTTAAGTCATGTCTAAGTTAAGTCCTTATGGTATGTTGTAGACAGTCTAATGGAGATCCATATGTCAAACTTTTAAGTTACTGCTTATTTTAAGTTATGTCTATTGCTAAGTTGATTGTGAACCAGCCTTAAATGTGTACAGAATTTTAAACTGACTCAAATAAATGATAAGGCATCTTAGAAAAGAACAATATGTAATTATTTTTTGTATGTTATGGGTAAGTTCAATCGCCTGTAACGCAGCTCGGCGGTGGTTTCATGTAGCGTCCAGGAAGCCGGGACACGGCTGCGCACGACGCGGTTGCGCAGCTCTGACGGCCAACACTTTGCTGTTTTTATCGGATTAGCGCTGCACGGTCCGGTGGGTCCCGGCCGCGTTCAATCGCGTCATCGTTGATTAACGCGTCACGTGACACCCAGCCAATGGCAGGGGCTGGATCGAGTGCAGCTGCACTCAGCGTCAAAGTGCGAGCGCGACCACGCACAACCCAGGGTGCTGATAACGCATGGAGAAATGGGATCAACTTAAAAACGCACAAATCAAGCTTAATTTAAGCAAATTGCCGTTTTCTTTGGTGTTGTCAATGATTTGGTGTCAATGAAACACGCACACCTTCGCGCAAGACCATTCATCAATAAAAGCTGGCGTCTTGCCACCCTAAGACCCCGAAACAACCCTTATAAAAACCAGCATCTACGAAACCCGGCCCCTCCACCTTGCACAAGGCCGCGTTCCACAGCCCGTCTGATTCGCAGACGCCATCCGTAAAGCGCAACATATTTCAACCACGCCGCGGCCGCCGCCCGGCAACTAAATCATCCCCCGTCACCCCCCCCCCCCCCCCCCCCCCCCACCCATCCCACCGCCCCGGGGAGCGCGCCTAGTTCTTCATCGAGTCGGGCAGGCTGGGTTGAGTTACGACCGAGACATCCGTCTCAACGCCCCTTACCTCCACCCCCCTCCCCACCAAAACACCACCCCCTCCCGCCACCCCGGCTGGCGTGTTTAAACACGGCTTATCACGGGTGTAGTGTGACGTCACCGTCGCCTAACACTCGTCGACGAACACACGGCCGGTGGGAGCGTCGTTCGACGTCGGCAGCCTGGATCGCCGCTAGTTTCCGGCGCGCGCTCTCCTTTGTTTCCGTGCTGACGACGACCACGGCTCTGATTGGTTGGTCGACTCAGCGGAGATGAACTATAGCCAGGAAGCGTCGGTGTGATCCAAGCCTTGAAAGCCAAGTACACTCTTTGTGTGAGTTACCGACTCGATGGCAACGCGAAACTCGCGTCGGTCCAGGCGCGTTAACCCGCATCGGCGGGCTGTCAGCCCCGGGAACAGATGAGTGCGGACCCGGAGCACGGACCTCCAGCCAGCTTAGCCCGTCGTGGCCCCCTCGATACCATTAATTGACCCCGGCCGGCCGACGCGGGACTCGCCACGAGGCCGCCGGGAAACAAAAGAAAATCGTGTCCTGAGGCCGGCGTCATGTCGTCGGGTCGGAAAAGTAATTTTCCTCGATCGGAAAATATCGGGAAATGTCGGGAAATGTCGTGTAAAGATGACGGTGTCGCGCGGAGCGCGTCGAAGACAGAGTGTTATTGTACGTCCTATAATCGAATCGGTATCGGAGAGGCCGTGAGATATTGCAGCCTCCGCAGCCGCCGCCGGCGTTCATCTGTCGATGATGGAAGAGTGACGTCACGCGACGGCTCTAATCTCCGCGTCCAGCGCCGCCTCGATCAACCGCATCTAATCCTCGAGTCAGACTCACTGCCGCCTGGATGTTGCTTCTTTTCGCGCGTTACATTGGCAGCGGCGGCGGTGGGATTATCACGGGCGCGATGATTCAGGTGGCGGTGGTTGGTGGGTAACAAGGGAGCAACAACAAATCGCGCGCTTTTCAAGCCGGCGAGCCAAAGCCCCGTCGATCGCGTTAATGCCGACGCCGCCGCCGACGCCGACGCATTTACATAATATCAACTATCCGCTGATACGCGCCGCCGCCACCGCCGCGGTTATGGCGAAAAGTTTCATTCTTACGTGGATATAATTTGCATTTAGATTGCGATTTTCACGTGTTTTTTTTCACTTGCAATTTATTTTTTTGTGAGGGTTTTTACCCAACGCGAGTTTGTGCAATTTATAACACTTGTTTTGGCGGCGCGGGAAGGCGGTGAGAATTAAAATACCACAACACATCCACCGCCTGCTTGATTCGCTGCACAAAGATGCAATCAGCTCGGCGGTGGCGGCTTAGAGGTGGCGGTGGGAACACGCTGGAAACACACAGGAAAATGCGTGGCAACGGTTTCAATTTTCCAATAGACGGTGATATAGAAAGAAATATTTCATCAGCGCTTTTTTTTTCATCTCTTTGCACAGAAAGCCACGGCGCATGAAATAATATCCACGGCCGCCATCATCTAACGCTTTCATCTATTTTTCGACACGCATTTCTCTCAATTCGCCCCACGCATTTTTGTGGACATGAAAAATTCGGCTTCCGCCCGAGCCCATCATTCCAACGGGCCGTGCACACAGATTAACACGCGGCTAACGAAATTACTTTTTATGTTGATTTGCGCGCCAGAAAAAAAAACTGACTCATTAAACAAGGCCGTGAAATTAGGCCGGCCGCCAGCGCGATAACGCAGCGCGCGAATATGTCGCTAATCGCTTGACGTTTGGCACCACGGTCCCGGGAACAGCAGCTGGTTCAGCCGGCGGCCTGACATGCAACGATTCAACTGTTTCACTTGTCCCATCGCGAGCCGCTAGTGATTATAAAGCTCCAAGCGCCGACCGCAAAGGAAAGCATCGAACCACGCTGCCATAGCAACCATAGAAACCACCCAACAACCTACCCCCCAGCAACCCTTGACAACAGAAAGCCGCAATGCCAACGCGGCATTCATATTTCTCTATCGGATCTGTCCCCACCCCAGGGCGGTGTGGTCGCACTCAATGAAACTACAGTACCACCCGCCGCCGCCGCCGCCGCCACGAAACTAAGCCAGTTGGACGCCCCAATTAGCGCTTCCTGTGCCCGCCGCCGCCGCTGCCCGCAGCCAATCGATGCAACACTGAGACTATCAATTGTTCGCGAGTTCGCGACGTGATTTTAGCGACCGTCGTGGCGACGACACGGGCTGGGTGTTGAGCTTCAAACACAATCAGCATCAGCACAAGCACAAGCACGGGGAAGTTAAAACATGGTCAACCACAATTGACTGAAGGTAACACAAGCAAGCACAGCTGACAATGGCGAGCAGATAACAGTTGGACTGACAGACTGCGTTTGTTCTTGGAGTTAGTAAGTGTCACACGAACATCAACAAACACTTGCGAGAGTGCGAGAGAGAGGCCAGCTGCCCAAAGCCTTCTTTACTCTTGCATCCAAGGTGCTTAGATATCTAGTGGCGATGAGATGAAATCATGGGGGTGAGACTTACAGCCCTTGGCAGTGTGCCTGGTAGATCTTGTGGGGCAGTGACTTTATTTCTTTATGACGGCTCGTGTTGTGCTGCGTTGTGCTTGTGTTGTGTGTGGGTGGACCTTTATGTGCGGTCATGTGTCACATGAGCATGTGTAACAAGCTGTCAGGTCTGTTAATCAGTACAAGTGGCGGTTTTTGCGATGCGGTGCACTTTCCGCTGACATGTGATGACAGTTTTGGGTGGTGGGGGGGGGGGGGGGGGGGGGAGCAGCGCGCGGATGATGAAAACGAGTCAGAATTTCAAGTTGCACTGCCTCTAGGCCATCTGGAGCTTTCCATGCTTTTGTTTGAAAATCTTTTGATTTGTGATTGGAATTGGTCGATTTTGTTGGCTGACCGACTGGGTTGATTTCAAATTTCACAATTCGCGTTTCAAACACTCGGAATCAACACGCTTTTTTGTTTGTGTTGTTTTTTCATTCGGTTTCAATGGAGCTTAATGGCGTGGAAGTCGCCGTTGTTTTACACTGCAAATAAATGCACATTTATGCACGAACGTGGTTTTTGTTAAAATGATGTTTCACGACGTTTTCATCGCTTTCCAAGCTGCCATTGCTAGTTATATTATCATGTTTGTATTTACGACTATGAACTTTTTACAAGAGCGAAATGAAATAAATACAAAGAAAATATTAGAGATAATCTATCAAGGATAATGAAGTTGAATAAGTTGTTGTCTAACAAAGCTTTTTGCCACGAGTTAGAAGTTAGAATAACCAACGAGTTGGCGCGGGCAAGTGTTGCCAACTAAATCTTCAAACTAAAAATATGTGTGATAAAATTTCGGCAACCATCGGCCCAGTGGGTTTTGCGTTTGGTTCGGTTAGCATCGATTTTCATCCCTAGGAAGTAGTCGTAGAAATCAGTCCAACGTGGTCGAAACGTTGGCTCTTTTTAGGGCCAAAAATCGACCTTATCCGAGATAAATCATTACAAACACCACTAAAAAATATATACCGTTCAAACTCAACCAAATGCATCTCCAGTGTGAATGCTGCGAGTGTCAGGTGTCCGACTGGCATCGAGATTGTTCTCGTGGAGCTGCAGAGGCACTGGCTCTCAAGGACCAGGAAACCCCGTCTTTCCACTGCACCGCCGCCGTATCACGGCCAGTTGGCCATGGCGAACAGCGAGGCGAGCAGATCGAGTCGGCGGTGGACGGGGTTCGAGACCCGGCGCGTGTCGCCCGGCAATATGGAGCACAGTGGCCACGATGGCGGAGGGTGATGGATGACGGCCGCGCACAGAGCCAGTCAATCTCGCGCTCGCCGGGTTGTTCCTGTTTTATTACATCGACGTCGCTATAAAGGGCGCCGTGCGGTTTGGTATGGAGGGGGCTTGAGGGCCGAACTTGCTGAATGGGATTTCGTTGAGAAGTTATTTTTTTTTTCTGAGCGCACGTCACGCATTATGAGGGATTTGGCGGGCGAAATTGTCGCTTTCTGAGTGAGTTTCACGTCGCCGGGTGAATTTGAAACGTCGCCGGGCTTTATCTAAAGCGCATTCTGGGCGACGGTTAAACTTAGTCAGCGCACAAAGTTAAGAGTATTCGAAAAGCGTTCTAGAAGCGCCATAAATCAACGATGAAACAACGCCGCATTTACCAATAAACACGGGAACGCCTGGAAACTTTGTTCAACTTTCAAAAGCGCGTGAATTAAAATTAAATTGAAATATATTTCAGAAAAAGCTAATGTGTTTGTGCTTGGTTTTGAAACAGTTGAGCGTCGGCCACGGAGACGTCCACGTGGCCGTGTTCCGCGTCAATGAACGTGATGTTCATCCCTGGACGCTGGCTCCTTCCGTAGCAACAACAACAACAACAACAACAGCAAAAAACAACAGCTGTCATCCCAGCACTTGCCCTCGACTGTCAGCTGTTGCTTCCAAGTGTCAAGTGCGTAGCTCGTTACAACGTCATCGCAGCACTTGTTGGTGCCTTGCCCAGCGTGCTTTGCACAACGTGCTTTGCCCAGCGTGCTGTGCCCAGCGTGCTTTGCCCAGCGTGCTTTGCCCAGCGTGCTTTGCCCAGCGTGCTTTGCACAGCGTGCGCAGCGTGCCTTGCCCAGCGTGCTGTGCCCAGCGTGCTTTGCACAGCGTGCGCAGCGTGCCTGGCGCAGCGTGCCTTGCAGAGCGTGCCTTTACGCAGCTTGCCTTACGCACACATAGGCGCTGTTTGCTCACGTGACACTTGTCGCTAGGCAACGCATTATGAGTTGTCAAAGTTTTAATTACTCCGGCGTCGTCATGGCGGCCCACACGGACCGTGGCCCCCACCCCAGGGGGGGGGGGGGCGAGGGGGACTTTCCCTTCCGACCGAAAAACTTTCAAACCCACGCGGGGCGAAAAAATATCGACTTTATTTTTATAAATGTCGATTTAATCTCGGAAAATGGTTCCTTCCCTTTGGAGCGTGTTTTTTTGTCCTCTCCTCTATAAAGGCATAGAAACCCTCTTTAAAATAATCCGCTCTCCGACGGACTTAAGTCTTTTTTTGTGTAAAAAAAGGCGGCAGCTGAAAGACGTTCGACAATCGCCAAGGTGTGTCACTGCGAGGAAAAACCGCCGGAAAATCTCGGGAAAGCGTCGGAAAACCCGTCGGCCCGGGAAACGCGCGGCGCAGATACAGTCCAGATGACGAGGCAGGAAATGTGGGCGGGGGGGGGGGGGAATCTGATTAGATTCCTTGATGGGCCCCGCAGAGAGCGTAGGCACTTTTAAACACATCCGCGAGGCGGCGCGGCCCCGGCGCAGCACGACGTGTTAAATTGGACGCATAATTAGATACAAAAACCTGTCAGAGACGGCGTGCGGCGTGCGGAGGCCACCCCGCCGTGCTTCCACTGCACGCACACGGCCCACGGGAGCAAGCACTTGCAATTAAACTCGAACCGATCCACTCGAGTAAGAAACAAGCCGACCGTGACTCGATCGCAACATCTGCCGCCGCCAACCTGATTACTAATTTATCATGTACAAATTAACCTCGGCACTCGCTTGCTCCCAGCGCGCTTCATGGATCCACACAAAGCCCCGTGGATCCACACAAAGCCCCGTGGATCCACACAAAGCTCCGTGGATCCACACAAAGCTCCGTGGATCCACACAAAGCTCCGTGGATCCACACAAATCTCCGTGGATCCACATTATGCTCCGTTGATTTATACAATGCTCCGTGGATCCACACAAAGCCCCGTGGATCCACACAAAGCCCCGTGGATCCACACAAAGCTCCGTAGATCCACACAAAGCTCCGTAGATCCACACAAAGCTACGTGGATCCACACAAAGCTCCGTGGATCCACACAAATCTCCGTGGATCCACATTATGCTCCGTTGATTTATACAATGCTCCGTGGATCCACACAAAGCCCCGTGGATCCACACAAAGCCCCGTGGATCCACACAAAATGCTCCGTGGATCCACAAAATGCTCCGTGGATCCACAAAATGCTCCGTGGATCCACACAAAGCTCCGTAGATCCACACAAAGCTCCGTAGATCCACACAAAGCTCCGTGGATCAACGCGTGTCCGATACTGTAACGATCTCATTGGCGCGTGGCAGCCCCGTGTATTTTGTGGAAGGGGGAGGGGGGGGGAGGAGGGTGTCATCTGTCAGGGGCAGCAGTCACGATCGAACCGATCGAGTTAATCGAAGCGATCAATCACGGATGGGGGCAGGGGGTCGTGTCATGATTATGGGGTTATTTGGGGGAGGTTTTGACCTTGGCTCTGATCTTTGTTTGATTGTTTTCCGGTGCCGAGATTGAACGATGTCGACGTTCTGCGCATGCGTTTGTAAAAGACAAACTCTGAGATCTTAAGACAATCTCAGGCAAAGGGGTGTTCTTGTTTTCACGGGTCAATTGTCTGCTAGGAATAGGAATAAAGCATGAGGTTCTGCAGCCCTCTTTGGTGGCGTGTGTATGACAAACTTTCCGGCCTCCTTGTTTCTAACGCCCGCTCCTCCCCGCCGTGCGCCGCCCTCGCAGCGAAACAAACGCGATGATCGCAACCCGGCCACCCCAAGACATTCCCACGCGCGTCATCTGTCTTCTTGTCGCCCCCCCCCCCCCCCCCCCGGCCCATTCGATCTCGCGCGCTGTACCCAGCATCCCGGCCTCCTGCCTTCGCGTCGGTGGGGCGAGATTGCTTCGCGTCGAGCGAGGCTTCTGGATTCGCCGATAGGCAGAAGTAGGCAGACGTAGGCGATAGTAGGCAGAAGCCAAGCAGCTTACCGTGCGTTTCCTTTATAATACAGGGTTAATAAGTAAAGAAGGGGAGTCGAGTTTGAGATGGAAAGCAGATTTACGAGCAGAATGTTTGCAAGACGCTGTCTGTGTTACTTTAAAACGAAGGAAACAATACATTTAGCTCTTAATTTGAAAGTAAAAGTTATGAAAATATAACGCCATTCTTTCGTTGTCTTCGAGACGTAGCTAATTATTAATTTTCAATGCAACCAAATTAATGTTGAGACTTCAGCGATACGTACACGACGTCTCGGCTTCCTTGATGCAACGTAACTCGTTTGTTTCGAACACTTACGTCATTAACCTGGAGTTTGTAAAGACATGGTGAATCTGATCCAAAGTCTGTCCTCGCTTTGGTCGAATGTCTCCCTTTTCCTCCTCGTCGCCTTCAAACGGTTTGCCTGGCGAAGAGAGCACGGCTTGCTGGAGACACCGTGGCCCGGCCAGCTGTAATTAGTGACTCCAGCATCGAGCGTTTGTCTGTTGTTTCCTCGCCAGCCCGAGGGCGATTGCACGGCGAGGCGAGCGCTGGCGACGACGGCGTCCTTGTAGTTCCAGCTCCAGACACGGGCGAGCCTGACGGCGTCTTGAGGGAAAGCCCCGACCGTCTCAGAGACTGCAGTATTATTGAATTGGCACGTAGCACGCAATGATTGGGACTAATAAGGCTCTTACTTGCATATCTATCTACGAACGGAAAAAATCCAATTTAATTATTTCATTGGTTTCAATTTTCTCTTTCTAAAATCTTATATAACTGTACAACTTTTGCTGCATTTTTCGGATTGATCTTCTGTTGAAAATGATTCTTATTCCGGACTGATGTGAAGGAGTTTGGCCATCTCTCACTGGGGTCTTTTTTGGAAACGTCAAGTTTCTTAGCTAATAATTCTTGGGTAAATTCATGACATCGCTTCTCTGCTCACGTGTTGCACGCTAAGACTGTCTATTTCGATGCCAACGACTGGCCGTGATTGCTTGTTAGGAGTCGATGCAGCCTACGGGCCGTTCCCAGGACAAACGAAGAACTTTCCGCGGAAACTCGTCCATGTCACGGCCCGGCTACCTGCCGCCCCGGCTGCTTGGATAATGAGCATCCCCCAAACCTGTCGTCATCGATACTAGGCGGCAGCTGTTCCTCCCGAAGTCCCGTCGCCGGGAGACATCGACGCGACATCGGCCTTCGTTAGCCATACTGACATCAGGAAGACATCCAAGAAGGAAGAAATCCGAGCAAAGCAGCCCCTATTTCTTGTTGTCGTTACGGGATTTATCTCATTATGGTGCAGTCCCCTCGGGGCGCTTTGATGACGTCAGGGTTGGAAGACATAAGCGACGCGTCGCACGGCGTGGGGTTGATTTATACCGCCCTTAGCTCGCGGTAATGCCGTCATAAAAATTCAATCAATATTTGTTTGTGTGCGTTCGTTTAGGCAAGTTGTTTGGGGAAACGAGCGTTATGGATATGAAAGCGAGGAAGTCTAAGCCCCGGCAGCGAAACTGTGTGCGAATATCGGGCGAGCGCATTGATTTTACCCTTCCCGAGTCTCTCTACGCACCGCAGCGCACGCATCGCACGCACCGCCCGCGGGCAGTCGACAGAAAATATAATGTAAATTGTTTTTCTTGTTTCCAATTTTTTTCTTTATTCCCTTTTTCTTTTTCGTCGCCACCGCGCAATTTTTTTTGGCGAACCCCACGTTAGTAAGTTTCGACTTCAAAGCGGATTCCGTTTCTCGCATTCGGCTCGCTCGCTTCGATATACATTTCACAAATAATATTTCCCGCTCGTGTTTCGTTTGCCGTTAAGGGTGCGTTGCGTGGATTTAGGGGTTGATGGGTTTACCAGCCCCACAAAGCGACGGGCGATTCGCAAGGAAAACACTGTGCAAGCAGCAAGCAGCAGCAAGCAGCAAGCAGCAAGCAGCAGCAAGCAGCGAGCAGCAAGCAGCAACAAGCAGCGAGCAGCAAGCAGCAAGCAGCAAGCAGCAAGCAGCGAGTAGCAAGCAGCAAGCAGCAAGCAGCGAGTAGCAAGCAGCAAGCAGCAAGCAGCAAGCAGCGAGTAGCAAGCAGCAAGCAGCAAGCAGCAAGCAGCAAGCAGCAAGCAGCAAGCAGCAAGCAGCAAGCAGCAAGCAGCAGCAAGCAGCAAGCAGCAAGCAGCAAGCAGCGAGCAGCAAGCAGCAAGCAGCAAGCAGCGAGCAGCAAGCAGCAAGCAGCAAGCAGCCAGCAGCGAGCAGCAAGCAGCAAGCAGCAAGCAGCGAGCAGCAAGCAGCGAGCAGCGAGCAGCAAGCAGCAAGCAGCAAGCAGCAAGCAGCAAGCAGCAAGCAGCAAGTAGCAAGCAGCAAGCAGCAAGAAGTAAGCAGCAAGCAGCAGGCAGCAAGCAGCAAGCAGCAAGCAGCGAGCAGCAAGTAGCAAGCAGTAAATAAGTAGAAATTTCACACCAAAAAGACGACAGATTTCTGAAGCAGCACACACAGCTCGCTGCGCATTGCCTCGCCAACGACAATAACTCCGGCTTAGCGACGACACGCCAGCCGAATTGTGCGTGTACGTTGCGTAACGAACGCAATTTGTCAGATTACGCACTCTCCCGCTGATTAAGTGCGTGGGGCAGCGTTTTTCCGCGCTGCTCGCGTATGGATTTCCGTCCGGAGGCTAGCGAAAAAACTAGCTAATTAGCTAATTAAAGACCCCCGTCCCGGCGGGCATTCATGAGACGGGTTGAGGAGTCAACTTTTTCCGCGTCGCGCCAAGACGCTCCTGTCGGCGCTTGCTAACGTTCGCCCGCTCGGCTGCCTGGATCCATGGCTGGAAATCACGGCCCGAGCAATGCAGCAGTGTTTAGATTACAAACAATTGCAGGGCGCGTCACGGTCAGAAGGTTGCTGTACAATGTCAGGGACTAGCGAAGCATCCAGGTGGCCGATCGGGGGATAGACCTCGGTCCTCGTCGAATGGGGATGCTGACGCAGATGTCTGCTCTCTGTCATCGACGGGGCTGATACTCAGCACAAGCTCAAGGACCCTCGAAGCTCAGATGGAAATTTCGATCAGAAAATAATTTTAGGTTTAACAGCCATTTTCGCCATAAAAGACAGGGTCTTTTTAGAAATCCAGGCCTTCGGAGGTTAAATGAACTTTCAATGCCAAGAAGGTGGCAATCTAGTTCATAAATTGGCCCTGTATACCAATGGTGATGATCTCTGATTGGGAGGATTCGACCTTGAATTTTGGCCCGCCTTGCGTCTCAAGGCTTCCTGTCCCTCTCTACGAGCTTTGTTCGAACCCAAAGCCCCGTGGATCCCTGGAGGTCACCAAGTCAAGGCCATCTATCACGGCCCCCTGCAGCGTTGTCCTCGGGGACGCCGACGCCGACGCCCCGGGGATCTAGAAGGCGGCTAACATATCGCCTCGGGGAGGCCGGGATCGCCGCGTGGGCGGCCGTATCAAATATCCTGTCCCCCCACCCCCCCACCCTTATAGCAACCGACCCAAGCAACACACATGTTAGCCAGCCATCGAAGCAGCGACCTTCTCCTCTCTGAAGAACAGTTGCTTGAAACGCCGAGCGCTGCACGCCGCCTCCGTGCTGTCCGGCGCGGAACAAGGACCGTGTATCTCACGGCGCCGCGGAGTCTAGAATCGTGTAATTTAGTCCCGGCACGGTGGCAAGAGCTAATTAAATTCTAACGAGTGCTTAATCTGTCACACAGAGCGCTGCGTCGGCGTCGGCGTCGGCGTCGGCGTCGTGATGCATTTGCACGTCGTGGGGGCCGTGGTCTGGATTATAACCCAGCGGGCCGTGGGCCGCGGGGGTGGAGGGGGTATCACTTTAAAAAAGATCGCTCTCTCTGCCCGCCGCGGGGGGCGGGGAGGCGGAAGGGGGGAAATGAGAGTTTCATTGTTTGAAGAAAGTGAAAGAGAGTGGCATCCCAGTGACCGTGTCGCTGTGTCTCCAGGGGGCGCCGCCGCTGGCTGCGGCAACATTGACAGTAGCGACGCCGTCTGGCCGTGAAATATCAATCCGCGTTCATTTCTTGCGCCGCTAAGTGCGCGGCGATCGGCGGTAAAAATGTAGTACCTACGCGGCGAAGATAAAAGAACGTCGGACGCGGAAAGTTGCCAGCGCTCCGTCACCCGAACTTTCCCGTCGCCCCGGCCACCCGGGTCGGAAACAATGGCGGCCGCGGGGAAAGGTCACGAAGAATTTCAACTCTCTCCACAAGTGGGGCTTATCCCCCCCCCTCCTCCCTCCCCCCAACCCCACGCCGCACATCGCAACCAACCCCGCACAAAACGGATTAGATTTGTCTAAACTCTTCTAGAATGTAACGCGCGCCGCGTCTCTCTCTCCTCTCTCTCTCTCCTCTCTCTCTCCTCTCTCTCTCTCTCACTCTCTCCCTCTATCAAACTCTATCAAACTCTTGGGAAAAGCGCCCCTATGGCAGGCAGGCGACTTTGATGCCAGACATTTAAGGATTCATACTCTCCGGCCTCGAGCCTCCCCCCCCCCCCCCCCCGCCCCACCCCCACGCCGGAAATTCCCCAGGCAGGCCGAAATGTCAGTAGTCTCACCCCCGCTACCCTTCTTCTCCTTCACACAAACACACAGCGCAGGTTTCCCTGGCAACCGACGCAACAAGCGGGACATCGACGTATCGAGACCAATATTTATCCAACGCTGACTTCGAGACCCCCGGTCGAGGGTGGCTGCGGGGGTGGGACGAGCACGGGTTCGTCGCCGTCTTGTGTCTGTCGCATGCTGGAAGTTTGGCCGCGTGGGGACTCGAACCCGGGGCTGAAAGACACGTCATGGACAGGCTCACTTGGTAGAAAGGGAATTGAGCGTGTTTTGTTACCCGTAGCCAGACAGGAAGACCGTCAGGGTTGTATTGGTTCTAATTTAGCCTGAACGTTGAGGCCCCGGTACTGAAATCTGCATGCGCAAAGGTTATTGTTAATATTCCAGTAAGAAAGAAAACAGAAGAAAATCGACAGTTTGCTTCACGCCAGTTGGATCACAATGAAACAAGCACATGGATCGGATCTCGGTGAAAACATGGCGGCCACGCGCCAGTTGGTCTCTCTCTCTTAGCGATAACAACAGGACTCAGGAGGGATCATGGACAGAGAGAGAGAGAGAAGTAGAGTGACTTCGCCATGTTGACACCACGCACTACGCACTATAACGCACTTCGCACTATAACGCACTACGCACTACGCTCTATAACGCACTACGCTCTATAACGCACTACGCACTACGCTCTATAACGCACTACGCTCTATAACGCACTTCGCAATATAACGCAATACGCACTATAACGCACTACGCACTATAACGCACTTCGCAATATAACGCAATACGCACTATAACGCACTACGCACTATGCACTTTAACGCACTTCGCACTATAACGCACTACGCACTATAACGCACTACGCACTATAACGCACTACGCACTATAACGCACTTCGCACAATAACGCACTACGCACTATAACGCACTTCGCAATATAACGCACTTCGCACCATAACGCACTACGCACTATAATGCACTATGCACTATAACGCACTACGCACTTTAACGCACTTACAAGGCTCGCGAAGCGCCGGCCGTAACGCGTGCGGATAACTCAGCGTTATGCGCGGCATTATGCGTAACGACGTGCGTCGAGGAAATCTCACGCACAAACCGATGCAGAGTTATTGGACGACGTAGGGGTTGGAATGTGATGGGCGGGGGGGGGGGGGGGATGTTACGTCACGAGGGAGCCGCAATGGCCCGTCATTCACTTGACGATAGATCCAATGAAAGTTATCTTCTGCCCCGCCGCCGCCGCCGCCGCCGCCGCCGCCCCCGCGGTGTTTGGTTGAGGAAATGGATACGTGGGTGTGAGGGGAGTGCGTGCAGAGCGGCGGCCTTTAAGAAAAGCTGTTTCCTCGCCGTGTTGGCAGCCCTGTAATTTTCCCGCCGCGAGACGTGAATTTACATTCGCCGAGCGTCGCGGTCGGAAGCGTGTTTTTCCGCCCGTCTGATTGGCTGGACGTGGTAGGGGGTGGGGGGTGGGGGTGGGGGCGCCGAGTCAAGTGTGCCCTAATTGCTGATGAGTTCTTTCACTTTCTCCTCGCGGCGGAGAAAGACTCGAGGTGGAAGTATAACATTTATCAGCGCGCGGAGAGAGAGGCAGCGTACTCTTTTTTCCGGGGGGTTCTCTCGGCTACCTTTTTTCTTTTTCGGGTCCTACACATTCTTTTATAATCCTCCTCCTCCCATGGCAACCCCATCTACCCCTGCAACTCTTTTATCATCTTTCTTTCTATAACAAAAGAAGCGCGCTCCAGCGGCAGAATCAAGGCCGGCGCACGGCGGGCCAGACAGAGACGCCGCTACGTAAAGAGATTACTACGCGAACTCCACAGGGCCGATCGATTTTTTGAGAACGTTCACAGCCTCCTGGTGAGTGACACTTCATCTTTCACAATCCATCGGCGACTCTCTTTTCTTTTTACCTCCCCCCCCCCCCCCAATCCACCGCCTTCTATATACTAGTCAAAGTTCCCCGAGCTATTTTATTACAGCAGAGTCTTTTCTCGCGCGTAAATTGACTCTGGTTTTAAGAGGGCTGAAAGTCGCTTGTTTTGTAGCTGGTTTCTGAGTGATGGTTCGTGACGTCACGTCGAACGTCGTCGACTCGAAGGTCCCACGTGACGCATCGAAGGAAGCATCGAAGGAAGCATCGAAGGAAGAATCGGTGGAGGATATCTTCGCTGTTTTATGCGTCAATTGCGGCAGCACGCCACGACAAAGTGTTGACGAAAAGACGTTTTCAAATCGCTTTCGAAAATCGGCCTCTCGGGAAAGTAGCTTGGATTGACTTTCATTCACTTCGAATCGTTCGCTTATATCATCTATCTCTTGTCTGGATGCATTTGTGAATGACAATCAAATAAAACTTATACTCCATTTTGTTCATGTCGGCGAATTTTCTTTGTCTTTCAATAGGCATAGTGTGAACAAAAAATGATTCAGTTTATATTTCTTATCAGCCCAGAAATATAATGTATATCTTGATCAGGAATTGTATTCAGCTCCATCACCCATTGACAGGAAATTACAGATGAGGAGTCAAGTGGTTGAACTCCAAGTCAACGACAGTGTCATGGTGCTAACCAACCAGATGCAGTGCTTCGAAGGTCATGTCGTGACCTTGCAAGGATAAACAAATAGTGTTGCATTGCGCAGCGCATTGCGCGCATGGATGCTACGATTTGGGCCTTCCGCCTGTCTGCTTCTCACGGGCCGTGGATCCGAGCCAAGGTCGCTGGACCAAGAAATCTTGCCCGCTTTACTCTAGACGGCAGTGCGTTGTCTATAGCGTTGTTCCGCGTTCCCGCATTAGATATTCATCCTGGGATTATGGTTCTGGAATCACGAAGGCAGTGTTTCGGATTTTCTCTCGTTTATTTTGGAGTACATAAAGTTATGCTAAGCTCCAGAAAATTTCTGGCGTCAGGAAATTCCTTTGCAAAGATGAATTTTTTAGGGAAAAAAAATCTTTGAACACTGTGCGGTTGGACTCTTAAATCGCACTTTTCATAAACTAGTTGCGATTTTGAGAATTATTCGTAGCATGTAAACCTTTTTCCAATTTTTTCACGATTTTGTAATTGATTATTTGAGTGCCCTTCTTAAAGCGTCGTACGTTGGCGTATAAATTTAATAAAAGTCTGAGTCATTTAACTATCTAAATCAACCTAAGATCTGAGATTGTTTTTCCAGTTTTCATTGAAAAGCCTCCTGGAATGAGTATCGCATGTTTTTGCTGTAAACCCTGCTACAGCAGCGATCGAACACGTTGCGAAACAAGCGAGCAGCGCTGTGCACGGCCTAGCGACAAGCCAGCTCCCCGCAGAGCAGCCGTCTTGAATTCAACACGGTCACGGCCACGTGCGACCGCTGCCGCCAGAGTTAATCATTTCTAATTACTCCCGGCCATGCAGAGCCGACCTGCCTGCGTCCAGCCTCTTTCTCCCTCGCACCCCTAGCGTCCGGCCTCGCTCCTTCTCGCTCACACGCTGGCCACACGGCCGCCCCGAAACATCCCCGTGGTGATCCTCGGGGACTTGCCTACAGGCTGGCCAACTTCGCGACGAGTTGCGGGTTTGTCCGAAGCCTGATGTACGGGTCAACCTCCGCACGAATGGAGTCAGCGAAAATTCTGATTTTTTTCTCTTGAAACTTTGTCTTTTAGTGGAAATTGTGACAGAAAGTCTGGACCTGCCTCTGTCTGTGTAGCTCTGGCGTAGAGATTTTTAAATCAGCATTCTTTGAAAGTGAATTTTGTACACATACTTCTTCATCAAATCCTTTGGATCCTGGCTTTACTTTATCATTGATTAACATGAAAGCTGTTATAATTATTTTTATCGGTGTTTCGTTTCTGTTTCTTCAAGACCGTGAGGTCGCCAACGGCAGCCAGCACCGTGATGCAAGTGCCAAGTGGCTTTAGGCGGGGCTCGTGCACGGCACGCTGTTCAAACCATGCAGGAAATAAAACACAGTCCACACGAGATGGCTTCAGCTTGTTTCGCGAAGTTAGAGACTTTCCCACCGCAGGCATAGTGGAGAACAGCTTATTTCTTTAACGCCCTGCCTTGCCCGCCTTTGTCTGGCCGACCCGATTCCAGGCCGACCCGAACCCAGGCCGACCCGCACACAGACATGCTCCCTGCTTCGCACGTCAAGGAAATTTGAATATAAAAACTAAGCGTAAAGAGTCTCAAAAGCATCCGACGCAAAAAGATACACCAGGAGAGCGATTGTGTAACTCTGGCGAGTTCTCGATCGATAACGATTCCGTGCCGAATCTCTAACGAACGGAATCTATTTCGATCGGCAACTCTATCGATTATTGCGATTGTCTATTGAAATCGGTAAAATTAACAATACGGAATCTTTTAACGAATGGACCAATGTTTTCGGAATGCGTACAGTGTCTTAACATCTTTGCGCGTGCGCCGTACTTTTTGAAGAATTCGCCAAAATTCAAACTTAAAAGACAAGTGAGTGTGTGCAGCAGTGGAGTAATCAATCTTAAATTAAAATTCTAGAAGATGGATGTTCTCACCAAAAAGACAAGGTAACGAAATATACAAATGTTAAACAGTAATGTATTTACTACTACAGCTAACTATGTAGCCAAACATAAAAGAAAATTAAAACTTTTTATCATTAACCATCTTATTCTGCAATATAAAATTGATCCGAATGATTCCAACCTTCGTCAGGAAACGGGCTACCAACGCTCAACTCGAGCTTTTGGTTCAGTTCATGGAGGGACATGCGGCCTTTGCCAGGGGCGGCTTCCTCGGCCCTCATGGTCGGGAAAAAAATGACCAGCTGTGGGAAGAGTTGAGCCAAGTCCTCAATGCTTGTGGGCTAGGCCCAGCTAAGTGCGCATTAAAATGGCAAAAGGTAAATTTAATAACTCCAAAAACTAATAAATGTACTTCCATTTTTTAAGCTATTCTCTATTGGCAGATCTCACACATTGATAAATAACTCTGAATTAAATATTACAGAGTTGGGCTGATTGGCGTTGTCTTGTGAAAGCTAAGGCTACCAAAATTAGCATGCACGGAAAGAAAACTGGCGGAGGCTCGCCATGCAAACAACTCTCCGAACTAGAGGAACGTATTCTGGCAATAACCACATTGGAATCCGTATTTGGAGATAACCTTTTAGCCGAACCTGGGTGTTCAAATTCAAGGAATGGACACGAAGATTTATCCAGTGACATTGTCGCTATACCATTGAACGATTCGGATGGCATTGTAATTAACTTTTGTGCTGATGATTTGCTAGTTTCATTTATATATACAATTAAATACCTTGCACTGAATCGTCCACAACAGTGACGTAACACTAAGTCCCTTTTTATACAAATACTTAACACAGTTTTTAAATTTTTTATTAAGGTGGAAAGCTCAAGACCAAGTGTTGAGACAACAACCCCTCGGCCACCGAAGCGTAAGGCATCATCCAATTCTGAAACAAAATGTAAGCAATATTATTTGTTTGACCGACTCATTTAGTTCAGTAATTAAGTAAGTTCCTCATTTAAGAAAACATTCCCACATTTTCCAGTGGACATCAGAGAGAGCTATATAGAGGGAGAAAAGAAGCGCTCTGAAAATGAAAAAAAAAGGTTGAAGATTGAAGAAGAAAGACTGTTAATAGAAAAGGCTAGGTGGGAAAGTGAAAAAGGAGTCTACGTAAAGATATCCACTCTTTTGGACAGCCTTAATGATTTAACCACTACACTCACAGGATATTTAAAAAAATAAAATACTTTCCTATTTGGATATCTTGCAAATATTGTTGTTAACAAGATCTATTGGACCTATTTTTTATCTTGATATTTTAGAAGTGAATGAAAGTACCACCAGTTGGGAATGATCTTTTAAAATTATTAGTAGTTACATAGTAAATATTGAAAATTAATTTCACCTTCTGAATTTGCTGATCCTACTGCATAAAATGGTCGTGCATAACTTGAGCACGGACAGCTTGACCAACTGCAAACACGTTCAGGTGCTGAGCTGGCTGTCGTACCCCCTGATTGTCCATCCCTGCAACCGCGTTCACCGGCAAGTCGAGTGCATCAAACTCAACCTGAGGGTGTGGCACTCGATGGTGGACGCCAATGTTGTGCAGTACAGCGCAAGCGTTGATAATGCGGCCTAGTCAAATAATGATAAATATTCAAAATATTAAATGAAGGAAAACATTTCAAAATGGCTAGAAGGACCTAATGAAGTTCATACTAAAATATGTAAGATAATGATGCTTTCTACCTGCAGCTTCAGGCGTGTAGTGTAGTGTGCGATCTTTAAGGCAACATCTAAATTTTGCCTTCAGTACGCCTATACACCTCTCAATGGTGCTTCTGGCAGAACAGAAGGATCTGTTGAAGCGGCCCTCGGGAGTGGCGGCAGCAGGATGTCCATCGAAGGGCCGCATTAGCCAAGGTTCGGTTGGATAACCAGAATCTCCTGAAATTTCATGTTGATGATTGTACATCTTTCAAACTCAAGATATTGCAATGTAGCAATCAGCATGAAATATATAATATTTTCTCACCAATTAGCCAAAATCCCCTTCTCCCTTGCGAATAATGTTCGGCAAGCTCTTGGCGAATGCCAGAAGTTCGCCAAACATGCGAATCGTGCGAGCGCCCACCATGCCTTGCGTTTATAGACAAAATCTTTAAATCCGGATCACATATCTAAACAAAAACACATTGTCTCAGAATGAGCAACTACTTACTTTGTTCCTAACAAACATGATCAAGAAGTTTGTCATAGATAAAACTCACTAGTTACTCACTATTTGAACATTCTTGCTGTGGTAGCCCTTGCGGTTCACAAACAAGTGCTCCCGTTCCTTTTTTGGGTTTGTGATGGCGATATGTGTGCCATCTATGGCTCCGATCACCCCGGGGAATGCATTTGCAGCCATGAATCTGTTTAGTTAAATGTACTGGTTAAGTGTGAATAATACCATTTTTTGGTTTACTTTTTAATTAAAGTAACCGACTTATTGAGAAATTTAATGATAGAACGTACCTATTTTTAACTTAAGTCTCTTCTCGCATCGGTATAAATTAAATGGAAAAGGTAAGTACACCATACCTTTGCTTCATGGTTTGAAACTCCAACTCTGTCCTAGGAAACTTAATCCATTCATCTAAAAGATGATTATTAATGGCAATTATAACCTCCTTGATGCAAATTGACACTGATGTTTGGCACATCGCACTTAAGTAATCTTGCCCATTACGTCGTTGGTAGCTCCCCGAAGCAAAAAAATCCAAAGCAGTGATCACCTGGAAAAGAACAATCAAACAATTAATATTTTTTGTCGAAGAAATGTTTTATAGATAAATCAATGGGAAAATGTGCGACAATCCAGCCAACAAGATTCGATCCGATGATCTGCCAACTTGCTGGATGACAGCCGGCCCGGCGACTCGAAGCAAGGCCAAGGCTGACAGCTGGCGGGACGTCAAAGTATTTGCGCGTAAATTCAAAATATTACATTGTATTTAGAAAAAGTTTAACTCACTCGCATCCAAGGTGGAATTGAAGATCTTCGCCGGCATGGCCTAAGTAGTGGTGTAAGGGCTGTCACGAGCTCGTGCACTGCTAATTTTGGTAACCGGTATATATGTATAAAATGATTATCTGATATTTGAAAAGGATCAAATCGATCTCGCAAAAATTTCCTTTCGACTCGCATTATCCTAACATTGTTTTCATTATTTATTAAATCGTTTTCAACCGCAATTTCTTCGACATTTAAAAGATTTAACAGCCTATCCGCCATCTTTAATCAATATGCTCATCGATGTCAACAATGGTGCTGACCCAACTACCGATCGGTAAATAAATAACGACACCTATTTTGATGTCGTTAATTTTAACGATCGCTCGGCAGGCTTTCGATCGATAAAATTTTACACAATCGCAGATTTTTTACCGAATCGTTATCTCGTTAGTTACCGATTGTTATCTCTAGATACCGATCTGTAAAAAGTTACACAATCGCCCTCCAGGCGTCCCTTCGGTAAGAGTGAAAATTGGTTTTTTCTTTGTTTATCATCGGCTCTGGTCCATTCTACACACACACACACACACATACACACACAAAAACACACTTCAGGGTCGTATATTGCGAGACAAGGGTGGTATTTTGCCGGGGGTGGGGGAAGCTGGATGGCTTCTCGGATTCACGATTCCTCGCACCGCCGCGATACACGCACGCACGCACGCACGCACGAACACGGCGGGAGGGGGGGGGGGGAGGGTTGTGGTAAACAAGGGGTTGACTGGGCCGGGATATTGCTAAACACTAGGAGGCCGTGAATTGCAGTGGCGGGCGGGTGACTTCCGGTTCTAACCGGCGCTAGAAGTCAAACCCAGGGGCCTTACCTAGCGCGGCCAACGTTTCGGTGCTACGGTGGTGCTACAGTAGCACCAGGTATTACTGTGTTAAAATGATAGGGAAAACCCGGTTTTTCACTATAGCATCGCCGTAATACCAGCCTGTTGTCCGCGCTAGGTAAGGGCCCAGGACTCTATCTGCTCTTAACGTGTCAGTTATATTGAAAGGACTTTCTTGGTATTAAAGGAAGCTTGTTTTGATTTCTTACACTCTTTAGGAGATGCAGCAATCACATATTTGATTGATATTTAGCATAAGAAAGATAAAATTTTAATATATTGTAGTATTTTAAATTCTCTTGTCCTCTTTGCACGTTAGTTGTCAGAAATAACTATATTACTGGACTTAAGATTATCCCAAGGTTTCGTAAAGCTTCGCTGCCTGCTGCTCTATGAAGGGTCTAAAATCCAGCCTGCATATATTAAACACAGCATCGAAAGAATCACAGCGACAACCAACCAAGCCACTATCCAAAAACCGACCTTACCGCTACCGGTAGATCGGCCGGTAGCGCGCACGCCCGGCGACACGCGGGTCCCGGGTTCACACCCCTTCAACGATGTAGCTGTAGTTAATAAATAGGTTTCTAATGGAATTTGTCAATTAACATCCCGGTATAGTCACGAATCCGGCTCACAGCCAACCTCCAGTACCAGAGATCCAGGGATGTTACCTGTTTGAATCAGGTAGGATTTCGTGACAATGTGACGTGCATCGTTCCCAAGGTCGCTCAGAGCCGATGAATCATTAAACGCCGATTCACAACCAACCACAACGTAAACGTAAAATATTTAGCACAGCGTTCACAACAAACTTAATAATTTACGCTTTACGCACCGTAGTCGAAATGTTTGACCGCCAAAGATTTATATTTAAATCTAAGTTTGACGTAAGGGAGATCCAATAAGATAAGATTCTTTCGCTCTTCAGCCTGCTGGATTTCCATGGTTAGTCGAGTCAAGGTGGCGGTGGATTTTTGTTTTAACTCAGCTGTCAGATTAGCCTAAACTAATTTTTTTTCTTGAGGCTTCCAACGATCAACGATCGGGCTCATCGTCTACTTTTGAGGTAATTAGCGATGGAAACAAGCCAAAAAAATGGCGCCGGTTCAGAGGCATTCTGACTGGCTTATTTATTACAGCTACGTAAGTTGTTTAGGATGTGCGAATTTTCTTTCAAGTTTACGTTTATGTTAATGACAACGGCTAAGTTGTTTGTGAATCGGCCTTAACTTGAAGGCCGCGGAACCAGAATCTGTCGGTGCGTCGCGCGTGAAAGTTTCATGACGGCAGGAGGCAGCAGCGGATGATGAAACGGAATATTGATGCGTCCCGATGGCCAGGTTGCAGCTGCGGGGTCCTCAATTGATTATGAATTGATTTTTGGTGTTTTACGAAGTGACTAACTTCAAACCCTCCAACCTCTCTCCCGAACAGCACTGATCATGAGCATGATGGTCACCCATCAAACAGCTAACTCAGCGCGACGTTGCTTAACTTCGTCATGAGAACCGGGGCTCGGGACGCGGGGTGATTCAAGGAAGACCTCTGATCAACCTGCTCTTTGTGGTGGGCCATCAAATAACACTTCAAAATCAAGCGCGTATTTATTTGTTGAGATCTACAGCCAGGTGAGACTGGTGCTGGAAGATTCCCGCTCAAGCGTAGAGGAAAATTAAGCATTTACAATCTCGGTTTGAAATTTTCTTCGAAGCGCTTCTTGAATTTTAAGCCCTTCTTGGGTCAAGACAGACAACTGTGGATTCAGCCTTCGGGTTCAGCTCTCAAATTTATGTTTCAACTGACTCAGGGAAAATTTGTAAATTGATTTCTTGAACTGTCATGTAAATCTCACTTTTCTAAAAATTTACAGTTCTTTTTCCGTGTTTTCTCACGAATTTATAGCTCGCACGATAAGCTGATGATCATGTCACCGAAAAAATCGGGTTGATAAAACTTGATGCATCATGTAAAATTATCTACGCTACGTTTTTAACGCATATTTAACGTTCAGTTTTCTTTCACTGTGTTTTTCTTGCTTTTAAAATATCCTTCTCGAACAACTTCCTGCATCGCTCATCCCCAACGCGATCACAGCGAGTGCGCGGGGGTTGAAAGGTAGCCTAGCAACGGGGGTGGTTCAATCGACAAGCGACCAACACCGATAAATCGATGCGAGCAATTGAGTGCGCGTGCGCCGCGACGATTAATCTAGATCACTGTCTGTCTGTCAGCTCCCTTCCCCCCCACCCTACCCTTACCAGCCACCCTGACGGTTCAATTATTTCCTGGTGGCCGTGCATTTTTTTATCTGCTGTTTTCTGCCGGGTTATTCTATGTTGGTGTGGGTGAAGGGAGCGGATGGGTCGGAGTGCGCATGTGCAAAGTCTTGACGCTTGTCCATCGCTTAAGGCCAATGTCTACAAACAGATTTTAGACCCACGACTGTTTCAAAGATTATGAAGAGATTAGGTTCACATCCAAGCGACCAGGCTACGCGAATAATAACATCAGCTTCTTAACTTTTTACCAGCCAATCCTTGCACTTATTTGCTCCGCGTTGAATGAAAAGGACAACCTCCAAGGTGTCTATAGTAATTTCGCACTCTTTGTAAACGGGATTACGGCCGAGGTAGTCATGGCTCTTAACCGAGTGAGATCTCCAAGCCGGGATGCAGACCCTTTAAACAATCGACAGCGCAGATCAAGCCACCGCCACCTGAATGTTTAGAAAGCACCGTGACTCGATCACTGTCTGTAATCATGGACACCATCGGACACCATCGGGCCGTGGCTCGTGTTCATCGACCTTGCCGTGGAGGGGCGTCAGGCTTCCCACTCGTTCCTACTTTCCTACTTATTCCTACTTTTTAGTAGGAAAGTAGGAATTGTCCTACTTTTTACATATTCATCCTACTTTTCCTACTTTTTTGTCTCAATTCATTACAAAATTTGAAATCGATGTGAAATTAAACCTAAAAACTTAATAAAATAAAAGTTACTTGAGAAAGTGGTTTTTCTGGTGGAAGCTTACACCAGTACGCAATTGTTGGAGGGGTTGCTAGGCAGGAAAAATGCGCGTCCGAACCGGGATACGAACCCGGGACCTTCCGCTTGCCGGGCGGTTGCTCTACCAACTGAGCTATCCGGCTGCACAAGATTCCTGCTTCGCTGGGTGAGGAAAGGGCTCTCTCGGGAGAGAAGGGGAAGAAGCGACTCGTAATCGTACGAGTTCTACACAGGCATCCAGTGCAAGTGTATTCGACGTCCCCGTGACAGAGACACGGCTCTGACGTTTTGCACCTAGCCTCATTCTCAGTAGAGATGGAAGGGATGAGAAAGTGGTTTTTCTGGTGGAAGCTTACACCAGTACGCAATTGTTGGAGGGGTTGCTAGGCAGGAAAAACTTGTCCGATTTGGTTCAAAAATGTGGCAAATCTAAGTTCAGAGAAAAAAAAAGGTCCACATAAATTTTCATAAAAATTGGCGTTGGCTTTTGGCCTATACAGCGCAAACAAACACACAAAAACAGCAACAACAAAAAAACATTCCGGAATTTTTTAGCAGCAAAGTGTAATTGAATATTTCGCTTCACTCGCTAAGCTCGTTACGCTCATCAATAAGAATGCACACGTTTCATTAAAAGAAATAAACCGCAATGTAAAATTGCGTGCAAACTTTTGGATTGCACAAATCACACTTCTTTAACAGTATATTCCTACAAATTGGTTAGAATTGGTCCTACTTTTGTCCTACTTTTTGTGATATTTTGTCCTACTATTCCTACTTTTTTGGATTAAAATGTGAGTGGGAAGCCTGAGGGGCGTGGAAAAGGGATGAAACAGTTATGAAATTAATTACGTTCTTTCGCGAGGCGATCAAAGTACGCTGGATGGAAGCACGGCCGCCTTAAAACAGCCCCCACCCCCGCAATGAAGCCCGAGTTCACTTCGCTCCTGTTCTCTATCCTCGCCCCCCCCACGTCTGAAGAAATCCATGTCACACCACCCCTGGCCAGCTTGATGGTGGCCTGCTGAAAACAAGACCCCTGCCACCAGGGTCGCTGCTAGTTGCCCCCGGTTACCAACCCCTCCCCCAGGGGCTCCCTTCTTTGAGACGTCCGCGGGGTCGGCGGAATTATTATTTAATTCCTAGTTTGTAATTAAATCATTCGGCGAGATGTCAGCTTTAATTAGCAAGTCACGTTGCCATGGGCTACCGGCGTTGCTATGATACCAGTGTCGCAAGATTGAAACCGATGAATAAAGTGTGAAAAAGTCACATTTTAAAATCCCTCTTTTCTGCTGATATCAAAATTTCCTTTCTAAATTAGCCTCTGACCTGGTTTTAAATTAAAATGGCTTTGTGAAAAGGAGTGGTTGGTTTCTCAGAATGTTTCAACAGCTGCGCGTGCGCAGGTGTCCGGTTCGCAAGCAGTGTTTGGCTCGACCTTGGCCGGCGTTCTCTTGTTTCCCCGTCTCGCGCTAAGTCTCCACGCTGCCGTGAATCCGCCGATCTCAGCCCGACACCCCGGCAGAGAGCGACACGCGCCGCCAGGTTTCTCCGTCGCGACGCTAGCTATTAGTACCTGCGTCGGCGTCGGCGTCGGCGTCGGACGGTCGGCGTCGATTATAATCGAAGGCTTCTCTATCACGCTGATATCGGCGGCTGCCAAGTTTATCGCACGGCCGGCATCCTGAGATTTATCCACACACAACGTCGGCGTAAACTGTAAAGCATATTGAGCTTAAAGATTTATAACTATATTACAAGCCCTCTGTGTTTCAAGCCCGTAGCACGCTGTGTTTCATTTCAAGCCCGTAGCACGCTGTGTTTCAAGCCCATAGGACGCTGTGTTTCAAGCCCGTAGCACGCTATGTTTCAAGCGCGATAGCTCGCTGTGTTTCAAGCCCATAGGACGCTGAGTTTCAAGCCCGTAGCACGCTATGTTTCAAGCGCGTAGCTCGCTGTGTTTCAAGCCCGTAGCACGCTGTGTTTCAAGCCCGTAGCACGCTGTGTTTCAAGCCCGTAGCACGCTGTGTTTCAAGCCCGTAGCACGCTGTGTTTCAAGCCCGTAGCACGCTGTGTTTCAAGCCCGTAGGACGCTGTGTTTCAAGCCCGTAGCACGCTGTGTTTCAAGCCCGTAGCACGCTGTGTTTCAAGCCCGTAGCACGCTGTGTTTCAAGCCCGTAGCACGCTGTGTTTCAAGCCCGTAGCACGCTGTGTTTCAAGCCCGTAGCACGCTGTGTTTCAAGCCCGTAGGACGCTGTGTTTCAAGCCCGTAGCTCGCTGTGTTTCAAGCCCGTAGCACGCTGTGTTTCAAGCACGTAGCACGCTATGTTTCAAGCCCGTAGCACTCTGTGTTTCAAGCCCATACCACGCTGTGTTACAAGACCGTAGCACGCTGTGTTTCAAGCCCGTACCACGCTGTGTTTCAAGCCCGTACCACGCTGTGTTTCAGGCTCGTAGCACGCTGAATTTCAAGCCCGTAGCTCGCTGTGTTACAAGCCCGTAGCACGCTGTGTTACAAGCCCGTAGCTCGCTGTGTTTCAAGCCGATTGCACGCTGAATTTCAAGCCCGTAGCTCGCTGTGTTTCAAGCCCGAAGCAGTCCTTGAATAGAGCCAACTGTCTGTAAGCCGACCCCGCGTCCCGATCACCGATATAGCCGCCAGCGCAGCGTGGATCTGCTTCCATTGGCTGGCAGCGCTGGCAGCGTGCGAATCACGCGACGTCTCTCAGCGTGCGTCTGTTTGTCACGGGGCTTAACTCGCTGCCATTCGAAAGCACGGCCCATTGCGTTCCCAAGTAAATGAACGAATCGTCTGTCACTTTCGATGGAGTTAGGAATCGATGTATCACAATTAACGTCGTGGAATAAAGCCGGGAAATTTAGGATCTCGTTTATAACTCAGTGATCGTAGAACAATCGGGTGTTCAAATGTGTTTGACAATTGTTTAATAACAACTATTTTTCTCTAGAGATAACAATTTTTTTTCTGAAATTGACGAAGTCGTACAACGGGCAGTGAAAACAAAAGTTTCAAGACGTTAAATATTCAAATACAGATAATTCTAGCTTGGTACCAAAGAGGCTGTGAAATGCAGTGTTTTGACAGAACTCACCTAATCAGCTACAGGTCCCTGCGTCACCGACGTCACCGATGTCACCGATGTCACCGACGTCACCAGCAAACACTCAACACCGCAAGTCACTCAACCAACCTACGAACTTAAAACCTCGAGTCCTGTTCAAGACCCGGCGGTCCCCGCGCAGCCCGACGTCCACCCGGCCGTGAACGCGACGCCCGCCGTCGCGACGTCGCCGGCGCCCTCAAAAACCACGACACTTCGCTCGCGCAAAACACCGACGTCCACCACGGTCCCTTGGCAAAGTGTCGAGCGTCGCGACGCCCGGTCCGAGATGCACACACGACGCGACTCGGAGCAACACTACCGACGCCGTCGCCGACGCCGACGTCGACGCCCGACGCACATGCGCCCGGGCGTCGCCCCTTCCCCCCTCCCGGCGCCCCGACGGCGTCGTGGGATCGATGCTCACCGGGCGTCGCGGCGCTCCTCCAGCGTCGGCGTCGGCGTCGGCGTCTTCTCGAGGAGAAGGCCGACGTCTTGAAGCACGAAGGGCTGGAGGGCAAAAGGGCGGCAGATGCGTCGGAAAATGCATCGAAAAAACTTTTTCAACAGCAATAACGACGCGGAAAACAATGGACGGCGCGGGAAGTTGTGGGAATCACGGCGCTAGGAGCACTCAACGTGTCTCAGACGCTGAGTGTCCGTTGCTGGGTTCACACGGTTGCCAGGAGTAATTGTAGCCAAGGACACTCAACACAAACATTGCACCGAGCTGGAGGAATTACCACCCCGGCCTTCTAAGTACAACGTTACTTACGTCACCTCAAGTAATATGGATGGGGCTGTGACGGTTGCTGATGCTTTATCTCAACTGTCAACTGACAGTTGCCTTATAAAAGAGTATCTTTGCACTTGTTTCCTCCTACTCCTAGCTAGTCCGCTAGGTGCGCTGTCTCCTGCCGAGAGTTTCCTGCATTCCACGGCCTGGTGTAATGTTTGTTGTAGTGTGCTGTGTGCATTATCAACAAGATTATCGCGATGGCAACGCAAGCCAGGGGGACGCAGCCAACCAAACAGCTGGGATTAAAAAACAGCGTCCAATGGGCAGTGAATGGTTTCACGCAGCGCGAAGCAAAAACAGCGGCGGAAAAGCGAATCATTTCCACCGACCCGAACTCGGGCCGGGTCGGGTCGGGTCGGGTCGGCAGGAATCCCGTCGCCCGGCAACAACGGGGCAAGAAGTGTTGTGAAACCCGGCACCTCCACCGTGTTGGTCACTCGGTGTCTCTAAGGCGCCTAGACCGCCGCTGGTTTCGTTGCCGGTGGATTGATGGCGCGAACCACGGCCACCCAGGCTTCCTATTAGACACTAGCTTCTGTCAAACGAGTCGTAGAGAAAAATACAATATTTCATAATATGACACCCAGGAAAGCCAATTGATCTGTGAAATGAAGACAGGGAAATCACAAGCCAACTGGCTTTTCTTAGCGGGTGTCTGACCGCGTCACGTTGCTTGAATGGAATCGGTGTATTGACTCTGCTTATTTAACCAAGGAAGACAGGGAAATTATAAGCTTTTCTTAGCGATCCAGGCTGCCAAGCAGCGGCTTCTTGCCTGAGGTTGGAGTCCTCGCCGCGGGGGGGCAGCGCGGTCCGCACGGCGTTATGGATAATTGATGTGTTTCCGATAAGGGGCTCATATCGCTGTCATGGCGTCTCTCTTCCACCCGCACGACGTGTCATCAAGATCTCTCTCTCTCTCTCTCTCAGTCCCACTTGGCCATGCTGGGGCCAGGTCGCGGCAAAGCAAAGCGCACGGACTGGTTCTTATGCGGGCTGATGACCGAATGTAATGCACCGGCGTCGATGGATTGCGTTGCTTCCCGTTCCAGGCTGGCTTTCCCCGTGAACAACAAACTAGACAACAAACTAGGTACACTTTGTGTCAGAGATTGAAATTCTTGCATCTTGAAGTTAATTTAATTTTATATTCTCGTATTGGAGCCTTATATCAGTGACGCGTTAAGTTCTCAACACAATTATTATAGCGTGCAGCTAATTTCTGTTAATTACTTAACTATTAATTTCACACTAATATGCTTAGAAAATGTGTTTTACAATCAGTTAGTTTATTTCAACCGCTTTTTGCCGAATTCAGACAATATGAAATGTGTTTCAATAAATAAAAAAATGCACTTCCTTTTATCGTAAGCTAAAACTAGCAACATATTTTTATAAACTTTGTACCTTTCATCTGAAAGGTCACATGACGATCAATTTTACTGCGATTCTCCGACAGTCATATCTATTCTTCAGTCTTAACAATTGTGTTGCAGACCAAAGTCAAGATAATCCACGAACAAAGCGCAATGCAACCGTGTTAACAAGATGAATGGATCCCGACTTCTCCAAGCAAGTCCTAGTGCTGTGGTGGCTGCCCCATAAAGCTATCAGCTTGTCTCGTGATCGATCGACACCCAATCCAACAAAATACCGAGCTATTTCTTCGCCGTTCTTTTGCCCGCTGACCTGGGGTTGACCTCCCGTTGCTCCAGCCGCGCTGGATAATGCAATCGCTGCTGGGTCAGCTTCCAAGAAATACGATACAACACCGTGACTCAAGTCTTGTCCTTCTGTTTGCTGCTGGCCGATCATGGACTTAGTCAACGTCGGGGCGATAAGCTGTTGGTGTTAACAAGACGTTTTTCCTGGAATAGAACCTGAAATACCACCACACGTCGCTTCATAGTGTGATTTACGGGGTTAAAATACACCGATTCCATTCAAGCAACAGCGCGGTCAGACACCCGCTAAGAAAAGCCAGTTGGCTTGTGATTTCCCTGTCTTCCTTGGTTAAATAAGCAGTGTCAATACACCGATTCCATTCAAGCATGACGTGACGCGGTCAGACACCCGCTAAGAAAAGCCAGGTGGCTTGTGATTTCCCTGTCTTCCTTGGTTAAATAAGCAGAGTCAATACACCGATTCCCTTCAAGCAACGTGACGCGGTCAGACACCCGCTAAGAAAAGCCAGTTGGCTTGTGATTTCCCTGTCTTCCTTGGTTAAATAAGCAGAGTCAATACACCGATTCCATTCAAGCAACAGCGCGGTCAGACACCCGCTAAGAAAAGCCAGTTGGCTTGTGATTTCCCTGTCTTCCTTGGTTAAATAAGCAGAGTCAATACACCGATTCCATTCAAGCAACGTGACGCGGTCAGACACCCGCTAAGAAAAGCCAGTTGGCTTGTGATTTCCCTGTCTTCCTTGGTTAAATAAGCAGAGTCAATACACCGATTCCATTCAAGCAACGTGACGCGGTCAGACACCCGCTAAGAAAAGCCAGTTGGCTTGTGATTTCCCAGTCTTCCTTGGTTAAATAAGCAAAGTCAACACACCGATTCCATTCAAGCAACGTGACGCGGTCAGACACCCGCTAAGAAAAGCCAAATGGTTTGTGATTTCCCTCTCTTCCTTGACTCAATACGCTGAATCCATCCAGTAAATTCAAACACCAGTAATAGCCCTTGCTTATTTGAAGGAATACCGGTAAATCCCAAGCAAACTGCACCGTTGCTAAAGTCAGGACTGAGCGTTAAGTGAAACTCTGCAATGCAGCCTGTCTTCGGGAAGTGGACTGTGTTTGAGATCCGTCTGCCTTCAATTCGCCGTAGGCTCTTTGGCAGAAGTAGGCAGTTAGCGTAGCGTTTCTAGCTGCTCAGGGGCGAAGCGCGGTGAGGGGGAGGCGGTGGGAATTACCGAGCAGTTAACATGGAATTATAACCGCGGGCGAGCGAAGAGCAGCCTTCCTGACGAATATTACCAGCCATTTACCGATAATTTACATTGACAGCTGTATTTAACATGCAGATTACCGGCTTGTCTCTGCAAGTAACACGACCCGTATTCCACTGTTTACTAACCGAGACGCTTTTAAAGTGCCAGTGCTCACTTGCAACGCACTTTGCAAAAAGCGATCTAGCTTTTAAAGCATCCTGACATTCGCTGTCAAGTGCTGTCACAACAAATGAAGCGAGCGAGAGTCGACGCCCACTAAAAACACAATAAAGGAACTTCAAGATGCCGTGCCTATGCCATCTGGATTCTTTAACTTTGTTAGCAGTTTAAGTTTTTAGTAATTTTGACAGCAGCCTGCTGTTTAGGCTCAAATTCTATTTCTTTAAAATACTCTAATTAAGAAGGTTGGTTGGTCGTGTTTTTGCAAGCTTGATAAACATTTACTGCGAGCCTTTCATTTTATTTACAAATAAATCCGAAATGACATTTCGAATTGCTGGATTTAAGGATTCCTTTCCAGGGCTAAAGGGACGCGACTCAAGGTGGCAATACAGCCGATGCTAAGGAAGACGACGGGAACATTTCAATCCGAAATAAACTCGGAGAACACCCCCACCCCGTGCCAGCCTGGCACGGCCCGTTTGGTCCTGCTTCCGGTTTGACAGCCAGGTGACTTCAAACATAATGACAGTATTTGTTGAGCGTCAGTCACAGCCGGCGTCGGCGGCGGCGGCGGGGGCGGCGGCGAGATGATAGCCGAGGAGAGCGAAGCTCGGCACTGTTATTTATCACAGATAAGAAACGCTCGACGAAGTTGAACACTCCAATTCGGCAGACGTCGGGAACTTTCGCGTGAAATATGATTTGCGAGGCGTCGGCCGCGCGGGAAAGAAATGTCTGCTTTTGTTATCTCGCGGTTGTCATGGCGAGCCGCTCCCCGGTGGGGAGAGTCGTGGGGGGTGGGAAGTTGCCGACTGCTTCGTGTCGGAGAGGAACGCTTCTCGGTCCTTACTGCCTATCTTTTGAAACATCGGGCAGCCAGTTACTTGCGTTCAAGTGTAGATATGTTTCTGGGAAATTAGCATCGAAGTCTTGTGGCATTCCGGCTTTGAGACGGTCAAACACACAGCCAAATGCCAATGCACGCCTAGGACACGACGAGTCTGCATCCCGGCTTTGAGACGGTCAAGCACACAGCCAATGCACGCCTAGGACACGACGTGTCTGCATCCCGGCTTTGAGACGGTCAAGCACACAGCCAATGCACGCCTAGGACACGACGTGTCTGCATCCCGGCTTTGAGACGGTCAAGCACACAGCCAATGCACGCCAAGAAAGTAGAAACGATTATCTTGACATGTCAATGTAAATGTTAGGATTTAAACCAGCGGCTTTTCAGAGAAACTTAATACAAGTTCGTTTCACACTCTTATCATGATTTTGGAAGTGAATTTTCAATGATCTGAGACCAAACTTTGACCTTTCAGAAATGGTCAGCCATCAAAGATATTTGAAATCCATTTTAGAAGTCATTTTTATGAGTCCGAAGCAAACCAGGAGACCGATCATCTAACTTTCTTCGAGAACGAATGGTTTTGAAATCAGAAAAGCTGCATGATCGGTCTCCAGGTGACATTGAACAACGTAATAACTGCTTTGACATATTTTCAAAAATTTTTAGGAATAAAAACATCAATTCAAGCGGCGTGTATTAAAAATGCTAGGTCATTGCCCATCTCGACTAAAGATTCAGCAAGCTTTCGAAAATGTGAAGAAGTCAGCTGTCAAATTTAAAAAACAGCAGCTAAATATCGAGAAGTCTGTGCCAGTGCAACTTGAAGTAAGGTTACTGTTTGTTTCAAGAGGGCTCTGACTCTCGCTGCTAGGTTACTGTTTGTTTCAAGAGGGCTCTGACTCTCAGCTGCTAGGTTACTGTTTGTTTCAAGAGGGCTCTGACTCTCAGCTGCTAGGTTACTGTTTGTTTCAAGAGGGCTCTGACTCTCGCTGCTAGGTTACTGTTTGTTTCAAGGGGGCTCTGACTCTCAGCTGCTAGGTTACTGTTTGTTTCAAGAGGGCTCTGACTCTCAGCTGCTAGGTTACTGTTTGTTTCAAGAGGGCTCTGACTCTCAGCTGCTTCAATTGTCAACCGTCATCAAACCACGTAAAACATTAACTATCACGCGACTTCAATGTGAAATTACTAGAATTAATAATGTAACAGCAATGTGTTTCGGAGACCAAGGCACACGCTTCTAAGCCTTGCTTCCAACTTAGTGTCTCCTGCCTTGTATGGAAACTTCTGCCACGGCGTCTGCCACTCTCTGCCTTCTAGCGCCCTCTGCGTAGGGGTAGTAAGGGGCGGGGGGAAGTTAACAGTTGCGATCGGTTAGGTAACTTCCCCGACCGCCCATCGGTAATGAAAGTTTTGATACGTTTAATGGTCCCCGATGATCGATTCCCGGCGCACGGGGCACTGTGTTGGGAGGGGAGGGGGGAGTATGAAAGACTCCGCGGAGGGAGACTCGGCAACATGTGTTAAGAAGAGATGTGTCGGCCGGTCGCCGGCGCGAAGTGTGTTTTTGTGTGGAAAGATTGGAAAAATGTGGCCAATTTAGTTCCTAATGGAAAAAATTCAAGTTCTGTCAGGAAATGGATTGGCCTTGGCTCGAGTCCTCAAGACAAGTTTACTGACAATTTTCTAGAGTTACGACCGCTTTTGTCAAGTCGGAATATTGTTCCTTGATACTTATTTTCCGTCGAGAAATTGATTAGCTTTTTAAAACCATTTTCATGATAATTGAACGTCATTCAAAAATTCTAGAAGAATTCTTAAAATCACGTTCGAGTCCCACCCATTTACATTTCCCGGCCCGGACCACTCAGAGAAGACAGCAAGAAAAAATACAGAGCACAACAAGATATGAAATCAAATTTGAATCTTGTCACTCCGAGCGCTCCGACGCAGCGGAGCGGCGGGGAAGGAAAGCTCTCGGAATCCCAGCGCGCAGTCGGCTGTTCATTGAGTGCGCAGCGTGCGCGCGTCGGGCGCAGCTCGCACTTGCTTAGTACGTCCCGGCCGACGTCGGCCGAAGGTCAACCCGACCCCACCGAGACCTCTTAACGCCCACCCCCCGCCCTCCGGCATTATTCACCGCATCAAACATGTATGTCCTTCTTCATGTGCTTCTTTCCCCGGGCCGTGCTTCTTTGCAGCCAGCCGCGAGATGAATCCACATGGCCGTGGTTGGCATTTTGTTTATGCTGTTAATGCCGTTGTCACAGAAACAGATTTGTGTGTTGTCTAGGAAACCTATCGGGAAGCTGGAAAATAATATGCGATTACTAATTGGATGAGCGAGCGAAGCGAGCGAAATCCATCAATTTAACAACATTATGGGAAAAATGCATTTGGATTTTTTTTTTGTTTGCAACAAAAACGAGCAGCCCTACTTAAAGGTCACAGATCGTTACGAAATTTGGCAAAAACGTTCGTGGTGACTCAGCGAGGTGCTGTATGGTTTTTGAGCAAAATCTGGTCAGCCATTTTGTTTTTATGAGCAAAAACCCTTACATTTTTCAGTTTTTTGGTACTAGCTTCGTAACTAATTAACCGATCCGCACCAAATTTGGATTGAATATATATGATAACAAGTTAAACAAATTGCCTAAGTTTCAGCTTCGAGCATGAAGTATTTTGCTAATGAGAAAACTAAAATTACTTAATAATAATAAAATATACTTGATCAATAAAGCACCGTTTTCAACAATATGATTGTCAAATGTTTTCCGTTTGGATTTCCTCGGGGAGATTACGGCTCGCTCATCCTGCAACGAGTGTAGGAACTACTAATCGTTTACCTAGTCAATCATTTATAAATAACGCGGAGTCGGTTCACCTTCTCTACAAAAAGAAAGTCTGATTTTTAGACAGTTAGCGGTTCTTAAGTGTTTCCCGAATTTATGACACCCTTCGCAATTCATTTATTGACTTTCAGCAGCCTGACACTGCTTTTCCCTGGGGCGAACACTAACTCGGTCTGGTTTGGAGAAGTTCCCTGGAAACCAGACTTTTTAAAACTGAATGACAACGATGAGATGAAGATTCACTGCCTCTAAGTCTGCTTAGGTTCATTTATCCTTCGATCGCTGGTCCGTGTTTTGGGGGAGTTGACAGCTAACAAAAGTCTTCGACGCAAGAACCCAGCTTGCCCACATGGCATTGGCAGCCAAAGTCTGCAAAATACGATTGATTATTGGTGTTTAACGACGCACTGTTTTGACAACTGGCCCTAAGGCACTGGTCTAATGGCGTCGGTGAATGAAAATGGTGATGATGAACCTAACCTAGCCTAGAAGGGAGGAGGGGAAACCCAGTGCCGGCACGTAGCCATACTCCTGTCGAAAAGCACCGAGGGGACCACCGGCTTTACGTCCCTTCCGAAGGACGGTACAACTCGAACAACAGGATTCCTCCACTAATCCGTGCTGTCGAGATGTTGACAAGCAAGGCGAGTGAAGTTGTTGTACGTACCTCTCCCGAACAGAACTGGTCATGTGCATGATGGTCACCCATAAAACACCTGACTCAGCGCGATGTTGCTTAACTTTGGTGATCTCACGAGAACCGGTGTTTCCAACGTTACCAAACCGTTCGGTTGGAAAATACGAGAACAGCAGGTTCCCGACGGCATTAACTAAAGGTTCATCATTCATCTTTCAGGAAGGGTATAGCTGCAGCACCAAGCACCCCGCGTCGGTGCAACCGTGGCCCACCCTAAAAAACAACCCCACATTCCACGAGACTACAAGTGTCTAAAACACCAGCACGATGCGGCATCGTCGGAAAATGTATCGCGTTATTTTTAACGATGATTAACAACTGCACGCGTCTGTTTGGAGATTCTAGTGGCCGGGTGTCGAACCCTTGCGTCGCGGCCTTCGATTCCACATCCCCCTTCTCGCATCGCAACACCCTCACCCCTCTGTTGTCATGCCAACCAAGGAAAACATGCAACTGGGCGGGATTTGTGTGAAATGATCTCCGGGTTTGTTGTGTTTTTTAACATCAGAGTGATTTGTGATGCCTTCTATAATGTAGATTAATTGCTTGCATTCACAAGCAGCAAGCAGCAAGCAGCAAGCAGCAAGCAGCAAGCAGCAAGCAGCAAGCAGCGAGCAGCCAGCAGCAAGCAGCAAGCAGCGAGCAGCAAGCAGCAAGCAGCAAGCAGCAAGCAGCAAGCAGCAAGCAGCAAGCAGCGAGCAGCAAGCAGCAAGCAGCAAGCAACAAGCAGCAAGCAGCAAGCAGCAAGCAGCACGCAGCAAGCAGCGAGCAGCGAGCAGCAAGCAGCGAGCAGCGAGCAGCGAGCAGCAAGCAGCAAGCAGCAAGCAGCAAGCAGCTAGCAGCACGCAGCGAGAAGCGAGCAGCAAGCAGCAAGCAGCAAGCAGCAAGCAGCAAGCAGCATGCAGCAAGCAGCAAGCAGCAAGCAGCAAGCAGCAAGCAGCAAGCAGCGAGCTGCTCAGCAACAAGCAGCAAGCAGCAAGCAGCAAGCAGCAAGCAGCAAGCAGCAAGCAGCAAGCAGCAAGCAGCAAGCAGCAAGCAGCGAGCAGCAAGCAGCAAGCAGCAAGCAGCAAGCAGCAAGCAGCAAGCAGCAAGCAGCAAGCAGCAAGCAGCAAGCAGCAAGTAGCAAGCAGCAAGTAGCAAGCAGCAAGTAGCAAGCAGCAAGCAGCAAGCAGCGAGCAGCGAGCTGCTCAGCAGCAAGCAGCAAGCAGCAAGCAGCAAGCAGCGAGCTGCTCAGCAACAAGCAGCAAGCAGCGAGCAGCAAGCAGCAAGCAGCAAGCAGCGAGCAGCGAGCAGCAAGCAGCAAGCAGCAAGCAGCAAGCAGCGAGCAGCAAGCAGCAAGCAGCGAGCAGCAAGCAGCAAGCAGCGAGCAGCAAGCAGCAAGCAGCAAGCAACAAGCAGCAAGCAGCAAGCAGCAAGCAGCACGCAGCAAGCAGCGAGCAGCGAGCAGCAAGCAGCAAGCAGCACGCAGCAAGCAGCGAGCAGCGAGCAGCAAGCAGCGAGCAGCGAGCAGCGAGCAGCAAGCAGCAAGCAGCAAGCAGCAAGCAGCAAGTAGCAAGCAGCAAGCAGCAAGCAGCAAGCAGCAAGCAGCAAGCAGCAAGCAGCAAGTAGCAAGCAGCAAGTAGCAAGCAGCAAGTAGCAAGCAGCAAGCAGCAAGCAGCGAGCAGCGAGCTGCTCAGCAACAAGCAGCAAGCAGCAAGCAGCAAGCAGCGAGCTGCTCAGCAACAAGCAGCAAGCAGCAAGCAGCAAGCAGCAAGCAGCAAGCAAGCAGCAAGTATGATCTGTACCGGTACGGTTGTATATTTTGGAATTGATATTTCGTTTCTAATAATCATTGTCTACCGTACTTGCAACGAGTATTTGCATTTAGCATTATATTCACACCCAGCAGCGAGTATCATGCACTGCTGCATGAAGTAAGGGTTGTAAATCAACGGACATCGTGCCCCGACCGGCGAATAAATCATCTGATTGCACTCATCCGCGAACACAGCCTCGTAATTGGACGCCACGAAAAAAAAATAAAAAAATATAAATAAAATAACAGATGTAGCGATTTTTCAGCGAATTTTAGCGGAATGTCGGTGGTGGGGTGAGAGGTGTCGGCCAGCTCGCCGCTTATTGGCGGGTTTCCTGGCGGTTGCGTTTGGTGTCGCCTGGTGATTTCGGAATGAGTCAGCCACAAGTTTCTAGGTTAAGGAACAATTGTCGTTTAATTTCCAATTCTACCATCGGGTACTCTACGAATCGATACAGAGGAAAATTCTATTGCAAAGCACATAGCTGCATGAACCTTCGACGGATCTCTCATTTGCTAGCAACGACAACAATCCACATTATGTGCAATCTCAAAGTGACGGTTTAAGGAAACCAGAAAGCAAAGCTTTGCGTTTAAATTTGGTAGCTTCTGCATTCAGCAAGCCAGTTAGATATTTGTTCTGGAAACAAAGGAACGCTCTGGCTTGAAGCTCCAACGGGCGGTGAGACCCGGTGTAGTCTCGACCCAGCCTTGGCACGCCGCCCGCCACGGCGGTTGCTAAGCGACGTAATTAATCGGTCAGTTATCCTGTAATTAAAACTTGCTTTAAGCCCGCCGCGTCTGCCGGCGAAAACAAATGCGCAACGATTTACAAACTCGGTTCGTTAAAATTCGGCAGCGCGCGGTTCTTGCGATGGTTTAGTCCGGGTAATTGCGTTCCGTTGCCTAGCGACCCGAAGTTCACGGGACTGCGCAGTAACTTCGAGTTGCCACGAACTGCAATATCTCGTTGCATACTCATTCCAGGTTGGTATCCGTGCCCGGGGTCGATCCTAGGACTTTCACCTTGCCAGCCGGGATCATTATACGGATACAACTCTGCAATGGATACTTCGTTTCAGATAAATAAAACAGTGGACGAGATTGATTGAGTCCACGCTAGCAACAAATCTGCGAGCGCGATGAGCTTGCAATGTCCGCTGCACTGCACACTTTGTTCCTAGCGTTGTTTCTCACGCCCCCACCACCCCCCGATACCTGCCGACATGAAGGCGCCACTGGACCGTGAATCAGACAGCTGCATGTTTCAAGACCGATGCACAGAGGTGGCCGGGAAGACTCGGTGCCTCGGATCGTGCTGCCGTGTGTCTAACAGCGCTCATTAATTAGATTTCAACTAATTAGGCAAGTCATTGAGTGGAGAAAACAGAAGAATACGGCATGAACGCGGAGAGCAGCGCCACGGTGGGGGTTTTAAGAGATTGGTTCGGGAAATTCGAGCTGATTTTCTTTGAAATGTTGCAATGGTTTGCATTTCTGACCTGAGCGAGGTATGTCCCGGGAAATGTCGGTCCCTCGAAGGGAAAACTCGACACCGACGTTCCGGTATTGAGCCACATCAGCGATTACATTCAAGCTCGAAATAAAAGCTGGTGGCTTGGTTCTTCGGTGTGAGGCAGTGTCACCTTATTGAAATTCACTAAAATTTCCAGCCATCATTTCCCATTTGAAATCACAAGCCAACTGGCTTTTCTTAGCGGGTGTCTGACCGCGTCACGTTGCTTGAATGGAATCGGTGTATTGACTCTGCTTATTCAACCAAGGAAGACAGGGAAATCACAAGCCAACTGGCTTTTCTTAGCGGGTGTCTGACCGCGTCACGTTGCTTGAATGGAATCGGTGTATTGACTCTGCTTATTTGACCAAGGAAGACAGGGAAATCACAAGCCAACTGGCTTTTCTTAGCGGGTGTCTGAACGTTGCTTGAAGGGAACGGCCGTGTAGATGCAAACGCAGCGCACCTGGCGGTCGAACCCGGCGACGGACGCTGCGGTGAGGAAACTCGGAGTTAGTCTGCACTTTGCGCCCGCCGGGCCGTGGTAATGCGGAAACAACCTCCGTGCAACTTGAGCCTGGCTGTTTGTTCGTTTGTTTCTATGTTGCTATGTTTGTTTGTTTCGTTGTTATGTTGGTTGTTTGAGCGCTGTCGACGGCGAGGTCTGGAATTGATTCAGAAAGTAATTTCGTTTAAGTGTTGTCTCAGTTTCGTCCGGCGAGAGAGGTTAGAGAGAGAGGGAGAGAGAAAGAGTGAGTGAGAGAGGGGGGGGGGGGTAGGGGGGGGTTGGGTTATATAGGGTCGGTGGAGGTGCCGGGCTTGAGACATTTGCCTGTCAGACTGCTCAAGAGACTGATGCAATACAGGAAAAGTACCAGATACGCGCTAAGAGGAACCACTTGGGCTGTGATTCTCTTAATTCCTTGGTTGAAACATTTAATTGGCTCTGTTATTTAACCGTGGCGTTTCTTAGCGGGTGTCTGACGTCACTTTCATTGGCTTAATAGGCCTAATGAGCTTTTGAACTTGTGTTCAAACTTGTGTTAGACTTATTATGTAAAATTTCTTCTTTATTGTCTAACTCTGTCCTAATTGTCACTTTTTTTTCTTATTGACACATTTTAAAACTATGCCAAAGGGTCAAAAGACTGACCCCATTGTATGATTACCCTTTTTCGTCCGCGCATAAAAACCCGTCGAGTCGACGACAGTTCGGAATTCAATTAGCGTTGTAAAACACATCGCACAGGGCGCTCGATGTTCCCTGGCGGATTATTTGTGCATTAGCCTCGTCGGACACGTGTCCTTGTGTCCTCCGAAAAGCGACCAACAAAATGTCCGTCGTTGGCGTCGATGTTGCAACGTCGCGGCGTTCACGGCACGTTGGATCCGCGATGCAGGAGAACCCTTGCGTTCCACCGCCACCTAGTTCCCTGGCCGCGACATCACCTGGCCTTTTGGCGCCAAAATACCACGTTCATTCAGGGAATATTGACGCAATGTACTCACTGACAATTGGCTTGTGATTTCCCTGCCTTCCTTGGTTAAATAAGCAGAGTCAATACACCGATTCCATTCAAGCAACGTGACGCGGTCAGACACCCGCTAAGAAAAGCCAGTTGGCTTGTGATTTCCCTGTCTTCCTTGGTTAAATAAGCAGAGTCAATACACCGATTCCATTCAAGCAACGTGACGCGGTCAGACACCCGCTAAGAAAAGTCAGTTGGCTTGTGATTTCCCTGTCTTCCTTGGTTAAATAAGCAGAGTCAATACACCGATTCCATTCAAGCAACGTGACGCGGTCAGACACCCGCTAAGAAAAGCCAGTTGGCTTGTGATTTCCCTGTCTTCCTTGGTTGAATAAGCAGAGTCAATACACCGTTTCCATTTAAGCAACGTGACGCGGTCAGACACCCGCTAAGAAAAGCCAGTTGGCTTGTGATTTCCCTGTCTTCCTTGGTTAAATAAGCAGAGTCAATACACCGATTCCATGCAAGCAACGTGACGCGGTCAGACACCCGCTAAGAAAAGCCAGTTGGCTTGTGATTTCCCTGTCTTCCTTGGTTAAATAAGCAGAGTCAATACACCGTTTCCATTTAAGCAACGTGACGCGGTCAGACACCCGCTAAGAAAAGCCAGTTGGCTTGTGATTTCCCTGTCTTCCTTGGTTAAATAAGCAGAGTCAATACACCGATTCCATGCAAGCAACGTGACGTGGTCAGACACCCGACATGAGTCCTACCGGCCGTGGTAGCATGTTCGTTGAAGCCAAGACTTTTCACTTTACCAGTGCCTCCTAGAGTTTCCCTCGGGAGTGAGCAGCTCCTCGGCGGCGCTGGACTTTTCACAGCCTCCTTCTCTTCCGGCACGGCCACGCGGATCGATTGTTTCGCTGTTCTTTCGCCGTCGTCGAGGCGCAACACGTCTGTGACGTCACGAGTGCGTTGTCGTCACGCGGCGAGTGCCGGGTAATTAACTCCACGCGTCACGGCCGAGGGGGTTAATTGAAAAACTACCCCCCACCCTCCCCTCCCTACCCCTTCCCCCCTCTTCACATCAAGTGGCCATCGCAAGCAACGTGACACGGTCAGACACTTGCTTAGAATAAGCTGTCTGCTCAAGAATTTCCCCGTCCTCCTTGGAAAGTTCAGCTTTCTGTAAACGTCCGTGGTTCACCCTGTTTGTTTCACCAAGAAAGTCAGCCAGTGAACACAGTGCCATAGAGGGACTGGCTTCTCAGCCGGTTTTCAGAGAAAATGTGGAAATCCTCGTCAGTTTTCACTAATTTTCTCCTGGCAAAGTTCCTGCGACGAGCGTCGTGACACGGCCCCCGTGAAAGCCGGCCGAACGCCGACAGTGTTAATTCGGTGCAACGCCGTCGTGCGATCCGTTCCGTTGACGGGTGAAAGGGGGGAGGGGGGAGCGGGGTGCAAATTGTTTGTCACTTAGCAGGAAACAAATGAGTTGTCGCCACCGTGTTTCCCTCCAGGGGGTGGTGAAGGGAGGGGGGCATCGATCGCCGCCTGGGGGAAGGGGGTCATTTCGTTGCCAACAGCGACGCTGTCTTGGGCTTTGCCCCCAGGTTGCTATGCGATGCAGCCTAGAAACACCCAAATGTCCTACCGGGCAAAATAGGAACTTAGGAAATAATTTAATGCTATAGCCTAGTAAAGTATCTATCTACGTACCTGCTAGGTGCTATCTCCTAGCTATATACTAGGTGCTAGGTCCTTAGCTCTTAGCTCTTAGCTGCTAGCTCTTAGCTATATACAGGTGCTAGGTCCTAGTCTAGCTCTTAGCTGCTAGCTCCTAGCTGCTAGCTTTATCATCCTATGCATCCAGCTTCTAAAGCTGCTAGCTGCTATCTCCTAGCTAAATACTAGGTGCTAGGTCCTAGTCTAGCTCTTAGCTGCTATCTCCTAGCTAAATACTAGGTGCTAGGTCCTAGTCTAGCACTAAGCTGCTAGCTCCTAGCTGCTAGCTTTATCATCCTTACATCCAGCTTCTAAAGCTGCTAGCTGCTAGCTCCTAGCTGCTAGCTTTATCATCCTATACATCCAGCTTCTAAAGCTGCTAGCTGCTATCTCCTAGCTAAATACTAGGTGCTAGGTCCTAGTCTAGCTCTTAGCTGCTATCTCCTAGCTAAATACTAGTTGCTAGGTCCTAGCTGCTAGCTTTATCATCCTATGCATCCAGCTTCTAAAGCTGCTAGCTGCTAGCTCCTAGCTATATACTAGGTGCTGGGTCCTAGTCTCTAGCTCTTAGCTGCTATCTCCTAGCTATATACTATAGGTGCTAGGTCCTAGTCTAGCTCTTAGCTGTTAGCTCCTAGCTGCTAGCTTTATCATCCATACATCCAGCTTCTAAAGCTGCTAGCTGCTATCTCCTAGCTAAATACTAGGTGCTAGGTCCTAGTCTAGCTCTTAGCTGCTAGCTCCTAGCTGCTAGCTTTATCATCCTATACATCCAGCTTCTAAAGATGCTATCTCCTAGCTAAATACTAGGTGCTAGGTCCTAGTCTAGCTCTTAGCTGCTAGCTCCTAGCTGCTAGCTTTATCATCCTTACATCCAGCTTCTAAAGCTGCTAGCCGCTAGCATCCTGGTGAAGCGAGGTGCGATTAACCTGCCGGGATTAGCGGCAGGTAATCTCGCACCGCGTGCAGTTTGCCGAAATTAAGACATTGTGTCGGAAACTTTGCCTGCCAGCGCCCGCGACGGTGGATGAAAGAAACTTAATTAATGATGAAAATTGCGTTTCTAAAGAAAAGAAGTCCGGCAGGAAGCTTCCAGCTAAGTGGCTTTTTTATGAAGCAATTTTAATAATGATTCCTGATTATCCTGACAGCCTAAATATGTAAAATATCCGGGCTTCTTTAAAACACTTCATAATTTTAATGAATTTTGAGCGCGGCGTGGTTATTTTCCCAAGTTTCAGTGAAAATAGTGGGCTTGAAACATGAAGGCTTGTTTTTTGAGGAGATTCTTGGTTCAGGAAAGCACAACGAGTCTTTTTATATCCAAGCGTTGCCAAGTTACCTACCCCTTCCCACAGTACAACCCTTAACCACAGCCAGCACTTTCTAACTCTTGAAATAATCTTCATTATTTTTTTAATAATCGTTTAGAAAAAATAATTTAGCCGTCGAAAGCATTTGAAACTCATCGAGAGCGAAAGTCTCGAGTGCTTCTGAGACGATCAGGGATCCGGGAATAACCTGTTGAAATATTTGACAGCGCTATTCGGAAGGCCCAGGAACTATTCTCTCTTACTCTTCATCTCTGTGTGCTAGTGTGCAGTGAGCGAAGTCAAACACAGGAGCATCGGCTTCTGACCGCTGCTAGACTTTCTTGGGCAGTGAGATTCACAGAGCGCAGTTTCGTAGACCGTCAACTGTTTCGGCGTGAGCCAATCACGTTGGCTGGAAATTCTGCCTTTTAATTGAAAGTCATACAGAGCTAAGGTGGGAATTTAATCTCAGGGTGTCTTGATTTGAAGGATCGTGGCTCCAGAAGGGCAGAGGACCCGGGCTCGAATCATGGATTGGATTTAATTTTCGAATGGGTATTTCGTTGAACTATAAACAGACAGTGGGATTGCCAGCCAGCTTGTTTGGCCCACGTCGAACAGAAGACAGTCTCCGAGACAGCGCTCTCTGCATCTCAGGCCGCGGCAGAGCGTGGAACAGAGAAGGCGCTGCACACAAAGTCCGAATGTTGACTTCGAGAAGGCTGAGTGCGGCAAAGTCAAACACCCCAGCAGCTTTGTCTTCGTGCCTCCACGGTCAATCGCTGCGCATTTTCTCAAAAAGCCGCAGGATTCGATTCTGTGTTTTGATTATAATTAATATAGGAATTGAGTCAATAGATATGTCTTGTTTTACCTCTTTGAAAAATGTCGATGTGCTTGACCATCTCCGACAGCTGCCGCAATTCGATGTTAAACTTGAATCTGCCATAACATCAAGAAGAGTTTGTCCCTGGCGTGCATGGGCTGTGTGCTTGCCTGGGGCGCGGACAATATGTGATGTACACACTCGTGTTAGGTGACACATTAAAATCTTTTCGCACACTTGCCGCAACCGAGTTCGCGATTGGCGGAGCTCGAGTCAATCCGCGTGCTGATATTCGCTGTATCAAGCCCGCCGTGCCTCGGGATTATTGACGGGTCAATATTTGCTGATCACGCGACGATGCCAGACGGTAAACACGGCCACTGTTGTTGTTTCGGTTATTTGTTGATTGTGTTGCCGGGGTGCGATCCTGGTTTTGTTTGTTTGTTTGTTTGTTTATTTTGGTTCGCCACTTTGCGGGGTGGGGCGGGGGTCTGTTTCCTGTCCGACTATGTGATGCGCTCACTTCAAATGAGTTATGACTATGAGTTATTCGAAACCAGGAAGCTTTATTTCTTCTTGAGCTGTTGCCGTTAAACGCCAAACCCGAGTAGAAGAAATTTGTGAGAACCGTTGCTACGTTTCATTTGTCTGGATTGACCATGGCTTATTTAACCAAGGAAGACAGGGAAATCAAAACAAAACTGGCTTTTCTTAGCGGGTGTCTGACCGCGTCACGTTGCTTGAATGGAATCGATGTACTTGGATTTGGCAAAAATATATCCGCAATGATTAAATCGAGAATCGAAGGTAAAGTTCCACTCGAGATTGAAGGTTCGCCTTCTCAAACCAGGCCAAACTGATCAATGATCATGTACATACCCACTTGTTGTTGTGTTTTTACTTGTTTTGCTAATGATTTGAATCAACAACTCCATGAGACTTGGACATCGACGGTAGACGTCAATGGAAAGGGAGCGGAACCCCCCCTTCCCCCCCCCCCCACCCAACCCCTCGCTCCGGGCCCGGGTTCGAAGTCCGGTGCGCGATCAGACCGCGCGCCCGGCGGCAGGGTGGGAAATCAATCGGTGCAGGACATCGGAAAAAATGGCGAGAGTTGGACCTTTGATGGTGTGTTCAGCTTGTTGCTTGCTGCTGGCGGGAGGGTGAAGGGTCGAGGGGTCGGCCGCAGGGGTCACGGATGTAGCGGGCTTGCATGGGTACACACCTGCCAGGGGCGCCTCGACTGGTTTCAACATGCAAACCAATTAAATGTGTGCCATGGGCTTCTAGTTCTGCACAGTAGCTTTGCAAATCGTCGAGAAAAGCGTTAATTTTGTAGTCTTTCATTCACTTACCCGGTTAACTTGGAAAGTAGGTGTTTTTGGGGGAAACTTCTGATGTTTACTTTGTTATAATGAAATACTTTAAGCTGTATGTCCTCTGCAAACGTCTCCCCCGCTAAGATATTTACCCCCGAAGACTGAAAATTATGATTTCATTTTAACATAGATCAAGATTTTCAAAGTAACACGTGTTTTTCGTCCTTGATTTGGCTTCGCAGCCACGTGATTTTAAATTAACTCAAAATTTTTGTAAAAACTAATTTGTACGAAAATGTGTTACCTAATAGAATGAGTGCTTAAAATTACGCTTGGCATTTGTTCAAAGATATATCTGAACATTTAATCAAAATCAGATAAGTGTTTGGCCTGTACAAATGTTTGACAGCCGCAGCGATCCTAGCGAAGATAGCACGTTGCTGTGACTACCGAAAGTGACGCTGTGCAGCAGCAGCAGCAGCAGCAGCAGCAGCAGCAGCAGCAGCAGCAGCAGCAGCAGCAGCAGCAGCAGCAGCAGCAGCAGCAGCAGCAGCAGCAGCAGCAGCAGCAGCGGCAGCATCAGCAGCAGCAGCAGCAGCAGAAGCAGCAGCAGCAGCAGTGGCGGCATCAGCAGCAGCAGCAGCAGCAGCAGCAGCAGCAGCAGCAGCAGCAGCATCAACAGCTGCGTTGTGACAACATGACACCTAATGTGGCTAGTGTGAAGCACGTCACGTCGTGCAGGGCAAGGTCACGTCGGAGCGTGCGAGGTGGTCAGCGCCGATCCGACTGGCTTTGACCTAGATGCACCAGATTCGGGCGTTCATTCCACCGACCACCGCGACTGGGTCAAAGCCGCCCGCCGATCTGACAGCTCTGACAACTATATTTTAGCATTAGCAAGATTGTCACTGACACAAGGTATATTTAAAGCTGGAAAAACAATGTTTTCATTTGTTCAATATAAAAAATTTATCATTATTGATTAATTTAATTAATTTTTTACTAATAAGGTTTACGGCCACCGACTAAAATGACACGCAAATATCAATATGGTTGACGGGATGCAGACACGTCGTGTCCTAGGCGAGCATCGGCTGTTTGCTTGACCGTCTCAAAGCCGGGATGCAGACACGTCGTGTCCTAGGCGTGCATTGGCTGTGTGCTTGACCGTCTCAAAGCCGGGATGCAGACACGTCGTGACCTAGGCGTGCATTGGCTGTGTGCTTGACCGTCTCAAAGCCGGGATGCAGACACTTCGTGTCCTAGGCGTGCATTGGCTGTGTGCTTGACCGTCTCAAAGCCGGGATGCAGACACTTCGTGTCCTAGGCGTGCATTGGCTGTGTGCTTGACCGTCTCAAAGCCAGGATGCAGACACGTTGTGTCCTAGGCGTGCATTGGCTGTTTGCTTGACCGTCTCAAAGCCGGGATGCAGACACGTCGTGTCCTAAACGTGCAT